>OX454269.1:7640515-9071459 GCA_949715065.1 Periphyllus acericola | reverse complement strand
CGTTCGTTTTAATTTATTCGTTTCGCTCCATGTTACACGTTAAATCGCGTGTGTTATAGCGGGACGAGGAAAACAGTCAATTTGGATCGGGAAAAACGAAGTGGAAAAAACAATAAAATTATTTGTATGATTTCTTACGCTCACTACGTATAAAATATAATATTGAACACCGCGTGGAAAACGCATATCCGAGCCGAATGTGTTCTTGGACGTATCGGAGTCGAATCCGCACCGATAGTCTTGTACGTATGCGAACTTCGTTACGCGAACCTAACGAAACGGTCGGAGAAAATTAACGAGAAATAAGTCAAAACGTTGTTTGTGGCATGCGTCGCGGGAAACGTTAAGAACGTCGTAGGTTTATTACGAAGAAAAATTAAACAAGTTCTCTCAAAACGTCTCGTGATCAATTAATAAACAATGGCGCACTAATCGGGAAATAAAATATCACGGCGTTAGGAAAGCATAAAAAAAAACAACAAGTGGATAAGATACGTATTGATTTTTTACGAGGAATAAAACCGTCGTTGGTCGTATATCTGCATATTAACGATCGTCGTGAAGGTGAAACGAACGACTGGCGATAAGTACGCAACATTTAATCTCGAATCATAAATGATTGAGTAAATCGAATGAAAACGAAACGAACAGAGTGCGTGCTGCGTACACGGCGCACGTTTATTTCTTTCTGCGTCATAACTCGAAATAATTATACGGGTAGTTAACGATTTTAAAAGGCGTTTTTATGAGTATCAGTAGATAAATACTTTATTAACCACGTATTTGTACACCGAGGATGGGATTTGTATTTATTTATTTGGCAATCAAAACCTTACTAATTATCATTGAAATCCATTTAATAGTTAAATATATACAGGGTGATTTGTACAAATACCGTACGGTGATTAAACCATCGAAATCATTTGTGTAAAAAAAAAAATAATAATTCATTGACATTTTACAACTGGTATATAGCTTTTGTGTAGATTATTGTCGATGAACAAAATGAATTTCGTGCCAATGAAAACCGTTCGAAAAATTGCATACTCATCAAATGGTTGTAAACAGATGACGTCGTGTTTTAGTTGACGCATAAGTTAAATAAAAATAATAAAAGAGAAAATGTGTTTATAGCAATAATGTTAATAATACTCGAAAGAAAATGTTGTGAAAAATAACTTTATTCGCATGTTTTTTTTTTTTTATAATTAATTTTGAATTTGAAGAACTAAATAGAGGATATTTAATGAGCGTATTTTGGAGAGAGGGAGAGAGAGAGAAAAAGAGTGAGTGAAAGTGAGCGGGCGAGAAGGAGAGAGAGATCGTGTCACATAAAATTTAGTTAAAAAGTTTGAATAATTAATGTTTTTTCGCTTTGAAAGACAGATGAAAAAATATTGGTGGCTGTGAAACTTTTAATATTAATTCGAGCCAACGCAGACTCCCACAACAAATTATTCTTGACGTAGAACTCTGGAAAACATTACATAGGAGACGGAAGGGAGAAGAAGGTTTTTTTTTTATGTTTACTAATCACAGATTAAAACTTGCATGGAACAGCGAGTTTATGCTGCGCGAGCAAAGTTTCGAAACGCTGGTGAAGTATAGTTCTTAACATGCAAAATGAAAAATAAACGGGAACTCACTAGTAATAATATTTTCTTTTATAATACATAAATCGCATCGGGTTAAAAAGACAAGTCGTTTTGACTGTATGCGAGATGGACGAACCGCGTGGTGTATATGTAGTCTCGTTATTCACAATACGCGTAAATATAACATTGCACGTATACGCGAGTATATACATAATATACACCGCGTAGGTGGAATATTCTCTAGGTTGTACACGAACTATAATATTATAAGACCGTCGCGTCGTCGTCTTTCAGATTTCACATTTCACTATGTACTTTACTTATTATGAACGCAGTTATCTCGAAATGTTTTCCGAGAGTAATCTCGTTTGTACTGCTGTCACATCTGAGGCGAACAGATTATTATATTACTATACTCTCGAACCCACGAGAATAAAACTTACTGCGCACACGTTCCCGAGTAAAACACCGTGACTTTGTGCGTTGAAACAGAATCGAATTAATCACAACTTGTTAGACAATAATCTTCTTAAACCGATGTCGTGTATACGTGTGAATAAAAATATATATATATAAAAATATATAAATAATATATAATATATACTCATAACTCGTCTCCCATGACACCGTGTCACCGTATAAACACCCTTGTGTAAAATTAATTTTATGTAAAAATAAATAGTCCTATACGCCGGATAATCGAAAATGTTCAATCGTGATTGACAGTTTTGACGTTAATGATGATGGATTAGAAAAATAAAAAACAAAACAAAAAAAAAATAATAAAAAATAAAATGAAAAAAAAAGACTGTGTGTTGTGTTCATCATTATAATAAGTCTACGATAATGTCCTACCTGCCAGTATACAGGGCGCAGAGGTGACCGCACTACACGGATGACATTTTTTTAAATTATTTTTTTTTTTACATCGTGTCGAGTCGAAAACACGCGCGGTGAACTTCGAGGGGAGAGGGGGGGGCGCAAGATAAATACGGATGGAAAAAAGAACAATATTATGTTTTCACGACCATAACGCGTTTGCGGGACGTGGCAGGTCTCTGGTCTGCGCTAGCGTGTTGACCGCGCTAGTACACTCACGTGAGAAGTACACGATTATTATATGCGGTTAAAATAGCGAGAGCCAAACAACGGGGGTACCCGTCGATACCGCCACCATCTCGGCGGAGGCGCTTTAAGCTCACCCTGTATACCTCCTACTACGCACCGAGTACGGAAAACCATACACGTCGTAGTTATGTGCGCGCACATGTAGCGGCTCGGAATTGAGTTCGAAAAATATCGTGATTTATATAATAACAATCGAGTACCTATCCGAGGATCTACGTACAGTTTGGTACGCAGTGACGGCCGTTGCCGCTCGTACATAATGTATAGTATAAGTATAATGTATATGTGTGTATACGTTATGTGCACGTTTGTTTGTCAATGGAACGGGACAAAATGACCGTTCGTGTTCACGCACTGTGCATATTCTAACAATATAGTAATTGTATACATATGAGGACGAGCTTTCTTTTTCTCCTTTGCGGCCGCCCAAAGTTGTCTTTTATCTCGGACACAAGGATTTCCAATAAATAAACAATACACTCGAGCAGAGCACCCACATGCGGCCGTGTGAACATTTTTCCGCGTAAATCAACATGTTTTGGCACCATTTCACTCACATTGTAATGGCACTATAACCGGTTGAAAAAATAGTGACACGTATATAGTTTTTGTGCAAAATTTTCGAAGCAATATTTTTAGTCGTATCAGTATGTATGTATCCCTGTCGCATAGAGACTGTGTTCGATTTTTGGATTTTAAATCAAACGATATAAACACGCAGAAAAAATGGTGCAAATTGAATAAATTAGAAAAGCGCTGTTTCTTAAGCGGTTTTATCGCACAGAAACTATATCATTTTGGTATCGTTGATAATTTTATATTAATGTCACTATTTGTACGTGTTTTAAACTAATATGGTTTAATCATGGTTGAAGTCGTATGTATACTCGAGCATACAACTTTCGTAGAAGAAAAACGTAAACACAATAATAAAACGTAAAACAATGGGGTGGAATAGCAGCCTTGAGCTTGAAAAGAGATAATAAACTGGCCTGAGTTCAAGTATAAGTATTGCGAATACGATTAAAAGATTGCTGACGAGATTCTTCCGTAAAACGATAGATATCATTATTTATTAATATTTTTTTTGCCGGTAAAAACGGTGTCAAAACGGTGTAATATATACATATTATTGATTTATAAGAGAATTTCGCTCATTTGGTTATGATGTTCCGTTTTATTTAGATACTTAGTCAAAAGGGGGAAATAACCGCAACATTTCGCCGCCGCAAGACGGGGGGAAAAAAAAACTTCTTCAATATATATGGCGGGACGTTCCGAGTAAAAACATCACGTGAGACGTCGTAGTGTAATTATTTTCGTTCACTATAAAATGTCGGGAAATCACGCTGAAACTGCGACATAGGTCAACATACGTGCACGTATACAACTATATACATTATACGTATACATATACGAGGGTTTTACGCGCGTGGACGAGGGGGTCTGTTACGTTCTTTCATCTGATTGGGAATCGAGTTCGAATCCGGACAATGCGTGCTAGAATATGTATTATCGTGCCCAGCGGGGCGGCGGACGGTGATCAACGATAACAATAACACCAATATTATGATAATAAGAACAATTATCACATATAGTGTCCTCCACAGCACACGGCGATCCGACGGTTCGCCGTTGTTTCGGCCGCAGGTGCGCTCTCGCGCGGTATTAAACGTTTCGTTTCGTATCCGTATAAATATGATATTATTGTGCATGAATTCAAAAATCGAATGGAAGCGGAATGCAAATATATTACCTGATCGATGCTGGGGGACCGGCACCGTTCGCCGTCGCTGGTCTCGCTCAACGCGGTTGTTCTTTTCGGCGACCTGGGAGCCCGTTGGTACGGGTCCGCACTGCCGTACATGTCGGCAGTGCTGATGTTTAGGAGAACACATTTTTGTATAAAGTCTACTATCACAATACCGTTGTCCAGACCGTAGGCGAGCCTGAAACAGAACGAAAGAAATCGCGAACGCGAGTGCCGTCTCGTTTAGAAAATGTACAATCGACCGATGGCGGCGGCGGCGGCTGAGCGCCGAGATCCGGCGCCGGGTCGTGGGGGACGAACACTCTCAAACTGTCGACGATTAGGACAGAGGTTGTTCCCGACCAGGGTGCCGCGAAATAATTTCAAATACAAAGCAAACATAAATATTTATTTTCACAATTTGAAGAAAAATAAATGATTACCTAGCGTGTGTGTTTAATGTAATAACGAGGGATCGGATTTCGATGGATTCGCTTTTTTTTCCTAGAATGCTTGATACTTTTCAAGACACAAATGTGTTTCAAGTATAGACTGTTCTAAAAACTAACTTTTTTTGGGAACTTTCAGCATTTATTGAGATTTTGTACGTTTAAGGGTATTTTTTAACGTTTTTAGGAGATTATTTTTTATTTGTATAATTTTTAATCTATTTTTAGTAATTTTACCAACAAAAAAAAAAGGAAATTATAAATTTAAAAACACGTTTTATACTAAAACCACATTAGACGATCTGGTTTTTGAATAAAACGATTCATAAATGTATTGTAAACGATTTTATTATAACCTATTAGTATAGTTATATGTTCTATCTGTTTTAATTTTCATTTAGCTAGTCTCGTTAAATGCATTAAATTTTTTAGTCATTTCCAGTGAATGTAAAAAATATTTAATTTTTTATGAAATTAAATTAATGTGTGTGTAATATGTTTGGTTATAATACCTATAGCTCAAGAAAACCAAAGTTATTTATTAATTTATTATATTTATTAAAACGTTGCGGAACACTTGTATTCTGAGGATTTCGCCTATTCCAGCACATGATTGTATTGTACGCGCGGCTCTACGCCACCGTACAACGACCGGATAGTAATGTTTTGCAGTGTAAACCGAGTAAAGAATATTGTATATGGTATTGATTTTTCAATTTTAAATTTAAAAACGCAATGCACATGTTCGTAGAACAGTTTTCGTATCAAAAAATGAATCTATCGACGGGCCCATTTCCTATACGTATAAGTTTATGTAGGACCGCAGTTTTGATCTCGGGCACGCCGCCGCTGCAGCATAGCGATCCGGCTAAGACCTCGCACGAGCCGCCGCCGGGCGATCGTAAATCGCGACCACAGCGAACGGGTAGTAAAAACATTATAGTGAATCGCGCCCAACACAATTTTATGGTCGCATTTCTACGCAGTAAAGCGCGCCCAACAGTATTTCAAGGTGTAATATAACAGTGTTGGGCGATACAACTGAGGCAATGTTTAAAAAATATTTTTTTGAAAGACAGGAAAACAACAATTTTCGGAGGATTTAGTGAACGTAAGCCTCCAAGTGGTACGCCCCCTAGGCCAGGGATCTTCAACCTTTTTATGCAGCGCACCACATATTATTTTCTAAAAATCTCGCGGGCCACGTTCCTGGTAAAAACATGTATTTTATACAAACATTTTTCGATAGCAATATCTCAAAGCTTAAATATACATAATATGTGATAGCGGGTTGAAGTCCCCTGATCTAGACGACGGTAAAAATGGCTATCGTGAAAAAAATGCGCTCAATAAATTACTGCCGAGGAAGGCAATTTACCTACACCGCCAGCATTTCTTACCTAAAAATGTGTTGGGCGCTGCCGTTCGCTACGTTTCCCCTTTCGCCGGGCGCGATTTACGTCTGCCCCGAATGACGATCTACAGCAGAAACTTACAGTCCGTATGAAGAGTTAATCGTCAGCGCGGTGATCTGACTGGGCGATTCGCCGTTCGCCGACGGTGTGACGCACGCCAAGCACGCCTGGAAGCCGGGCGGTTTCTTCTGCGGTCCCGTCCGGACTTTGACCAGTGTGGTGGAAGCGTCGTCACCGGTTCCCGTCGGTTTCGACGGCGCTTCTTCCGGCGAGCTCTCGGCCGCTTCGTCCAGGCTCTCCGAGTATATCGGTATCTCGAGTGTCTGCAACACCACGAAAATATGCGTTATTGTCAACAAATATGAAAAACACGTGAGATACAGGTGCAACGCAGAGACGAGTCGATTGCACGTCAGAAAAACGGGTAAAACGTACGCGCAACATTTTACTCGAAGCACTTGAAATCAAAAAACAATAATGTCGAAAAAAACTCGAAACATTTTAATAAAAAACATTGTAAAAGAGTATACTACTCAATTATGCGAATCATGACATATTTATACACTTATTCGTCGAACAGTATTCTAATCCTGCGATGTCCACTGCTCGAAGGTTCACGAAAAGCTACAAAATGTATAACATTATAATATATACTATCAGATTGTTAAAAACAGACGGTCCTGGGCTAGCCCTTTATAATGTACTAAAATGACAGTATGACACGTCATTACACCGATACAATGCCCCGATAAGGGTGGAACGACCGGCGATTTCTTTTCAGTCGTTGTTTTTTTCACCCCCGTAAATAACACACTTAAAACAAAATTAATTCTACACTACTACTGGTGCAATAGTATTTTCAGCGCATTGTGGTATAATGTAAATACTGAACGTTTTCCGTTTGTGGCCCACCATACACTGCACTACTAAATCACGCACTTGACGGTAGATAAGAAAAAAAAGACGACTGCAGGAATTCGTATACATATATTTCCGCGTGTGCCCCACCGACTAATTTAAAAATCAATAGCTCAAAGTATTTACATTTTTATCTCACCGTACGGCGTACGGTGCATAATATAATACGGGAATGACTCGCCAAACAAATCAATCAATCATAATACGTAGTAGGTATACCTGTATACTTATCGTTGGTTATTCGCGTTCGAAGACGATGCATACGCGTTAGCAATAGGATATAGCAACTCGTAGGCAACCCCGAAAATGTTCACCCGTATCGTTTGTACGACGGTACGTACATCCCTTATTCTTCGCCCATCCCTTATGATCCACCCATCCTCTTTCCACCATGATGTCCTTACAACACATCATTGAACTCGCGACTCCCTGCGCGAAATGTTTTCAATTTTCCATCGACAGTAATTTTCGAACTTGACGCGCGAACCGTGCACGGATCGCGGTGCCATCTCGCGGAAATTTACCGAACCGTTGTCAAGACTTATATATAAATATATATATTATATATATTATCACACCCCCGTGAACACTTGCACGCACATTTATGCGTATAAATATATATACGCATTCGCATCACGAATCGCACAGCGCGGTGCTGTGAGGGGATCGATATATATGAACGCACATATATATGTATATACAAATACGGGTGTGCAATGCAAATGATGAAATCGGAGGGCCGGCGTCGACTAATGAATTAACCGCGGGGTCCTATATGCGTGCATATAATATTCCGCCATGTGTGCTCAATATACAGAGTGATTTTTTAACCGTGATCACCCCATTTTAAGGCCAAGTCATTTTGCTTCAATTTCAATTATTTTTTTAATGATCAAGTGATCGTAAAAAGCTGAGTTTTCATCATTTTTTTTTTCATGCAGCTCTAAATGTGTCATGTGGCGATACGAGTAAAACCTTTTTCTTTCCAAATGGAAACTTTCACTGCGTTATTTCATCGAGGATATTTTTCTGTGAATATTGATGTATTGAAATTGAAATTCGAAAGAGAGGTTTTTGAATTATTCTTATTTAAGTACTAAGAAGGTAAATGGTCTAAAAAATATATCTAAAACTATGATATAATTTGTAATTACATAATATCGCTAATTGTTATAACTGATTCCAGATAACGTGAATTTTACATGTTTCATACACAATTTTAAATTAGAATAATTAAAAAAATATCGCGTTTTCATTTGAAAAAAAAAGTTTGTACGACCACACGACACCCTTAACGTTGGTGAGCAAAAAAAATGTCAAGAAAGCATAGGTTTTATTGTGACAAGAACATACAAAAAAACCAAGTTTAAACAATTTCACGGCCGAAAAGGGGGTGAGCATAGTTCATAAATCGCCCTGTATATACTGTATATACATTATAATATATATATATGGTTATTTTAGCCTGGCGCAAAAAGTCAACGTCTGAGTTTATTTGTTTGTTGATTGTTCACCACGGATGAAAAAAAAAACATTTGTATTATTTATTACAATCTCGGCGGGTTTCGAGATCTAAGAGAGAGCACACACATAAATATTCCACGCAGCGATAACAAAGGATACTCTGAAATCGTATTAAATATTAAACGCGAAAAGGGAAGACAATCCCGAGTATTATTGTTAACGCGCGACGACTTCAACATAATATGACGAGGGGTGTTCTTTTGAATTTTCTGAATACATCGGAGCTAAATCGTCACGGTCGTTCTCGACCGCACGTGATATTATACGTGTACACTACGGAAATGCGCTGAAAATCGAATATCGAATCATTGCGTCGCGTATCTGATAAAAAGAAAAAAAAACAACCGGCAAATATCACACTCGTTTACCACGTGAAATATTCAAATACGACATTAAAATATAATACGATACGGGAAAATTATATATCGACACTCGCGGAAACACCGCTATTATCGTGTAAAAATCTATAGCCAATTATTTTGTTGTACACACGACAATTAGCATATTATACGTCTACAGGTACGTACATATATACCCAGGGAAAATCGATTTTGTGTTTTTTTTTTTTTTTTCACGGTTCTACGAGCTCATTAAATTTTTATACCACAATTATATTACGCAACGAACGAAAGAAAATGAAATAATGTAGTATATACAGGTTTACACACGATCTTTATACGTTATATTGTTGACATTTTTCTTTTGTTTTAACTTTAGAATCGATATTTTTAACTGACGCCTTAGAAATCAGTAGAATGCACCACAGTGATGTTTTTTTAAAAGTCTGTGGAGTCGTTGAACATACACTCAAATATACATATTTCTGGTCGTACTACATTGAATTAATTTTAAAATTATTCTAGATATCAAACATAACCATATATAACCTCGCCGTGCGTCTATGGGGGGTTTGGTTCTTTTACAAGAAACTGTACCTTTAAGCACTTGTAATAATATAAAAAAAAAAAAACATTTCCAAATAAACCCAATTACGGATACTCGGCTAAGATGAGTACGAATAGGTTCATTCGGATTTGTTGTACTACGATTGTTAAAAATAAAACAAAGAACCTACCTACCTTTTTTTTTGTCTGAAGAAAATTGTTATTTTTGAAAAGACGCTGATACAGCGCACTCTTCCTTTGATATAATTTAATAGAATTAAATACAAAACTTACTGGTACCTATTATTGCGATACAAAACTCGTGTACATAATTATTCGTGCGGTTCTAAAATAAATATATAATATGCCGTTAAATTGTGTAAGGGATATTGTTAACATTTAATTTTAATTAAAATTTAAATTACTTATAGCGTTGAGTAATTATGAAGTTTCATAGATAAAGAACGGCGCGGCGTAAACATATACGATATTTACAGGCTTTACTCGTCATGTTTGTTTTCGTTAAACGTTATATTAAAATATAAATAAAAATCTACCGATATCATTTTATAAAGTATACTATAGATAATCGTTATTTTCTAAAATTATGATCAAACGAGTAATGCACTCAACATTGTTTATCCAGAAATCTTGAGGTTTATATATATATTATATACATATTATTGTATGTTACTGCGCGCAACAGAAAACGCTTAGCACAGCCAACCTCGAAAATACTACAATAGTCAATTTTCCGACGAAAATCCGATATAACACGCGTGCCACATCGACTAAAATGACCATTATTCCACGACCCTTTGAGTTTATATTAAATGATTCACGCAGCACCGGAGGAGTGTATAAACAATATTCCACGCGTAATGTATTTATAGTGCTGAAATTCGATACGCAAGCAGAGCTCTTTGCAAATGTTCGTTCAGGCCTATTTGCATATGTTACATTCTATATACATGTATCATATCGACGGAGCGCATATATTTCCCGAGCAACCACCGTATTATGCTGTACAATAATCTATACGTCTATTTTTGCATTTCAGTACGAGCACATGACGTACACAAATATATATAGAGCTTTATCGTATCACGCGGTAGCATGTCAAATATGGTTTTAAGTGGGACGGTGTGAGCTTAGACATCTAAATAAGAATGGGGTTAAAAGTATTTATTTTCACGGGCGTGGAAAAGAAAACCATACGTATAGGTGTATTTAGATGGGTTTCGGCTTCCCATTTTTTTTTTTTTTTATTCGTTAAAATATATCTATAAAACAATGGCAAATATAAATGATTTCTATCCGCCTTAACTATAGGCGAATATGCATCGAAAGTTGTGCGCAACATATATTATTATATTTTAGTCGGGAAATCGGACGTACATATGAGGTACGTTATTTTAAATTTTTTTTGAAACGTTTACAGTCTTCACTTTTCTAAAGTGAAAAAAAACTAGTGTGCACGCTTACATTATAGCTATAAATAGTTTTTAAAAAAGCACTTATTTTTCAATTGAACCTCTACCTAGTCATAGTTTAGTAGCGCTTTTGAGAAATATGTGTTCAACGGTGATCGCCCAGTCACACACACGCCTCTGTTATAATATATCGTTTCATCTATATTGTACACTGATTGTGTGGTATAATGCACGCGCGCTATTCGCGTTCGTGCGTGCATACAACCGAAACGGACAAACATATTATTCGGACAATGAATACATTCGTAAGCTAATGCGTTTGCGTTAAAATCAATACGCTTTACGGGCATATCTGGCGTATTATGATTATTGCAGACGTGGCATGTGCGCGCATTACCGTGGTTTCAAACGTGGACTCCAGCTTGCGGAATTTGAACAGTACGACGTACGACGAGTTGCCAGCCACAGCTAATTTCCTGCTCTCCGGGCAGAACGACAACAGCTGCACGGAGAATTGATCCTCGTCACTGCAATCCGGTGATTTAGACCTGGGCTTTTCGAACACCTTGGCAGTTTTCAGTTTGTACAGTACTTGTAGACTACCGGCACTCGCGTCCCAGAACCGGACGCTGCCGTCCGTGTGCCTACGATCACCAACATAACAATGATACAAGCGTAAATATGTCACGCGGTCATGTCGGTGTGCGTCGTGAACGTGCGACTGAGGTCGACAATTTGGGGCGCAGAGAGAGAGAGAGAGAGAGACGAGTGATGGAGGGGAGAGGGAGGAGTGAATGGATTTACTGTAGCTTCAGACAATATTCCGCACTGCGAGAAATCCCATTAAACAAACACGTTTTGAAATTCAAATAATATCGTAATATTTTCAACTAAGGTAGTGTTAGGTACGGGCCTTTAATGACGGGTTAGCACGGTTACAGTGCAGAAAACATTCAAGGGGCTAAATCCTCTCTCCTTGGGTAACGCCTACACGTGCGACAAATGAAACAATACAAACGCCTGCAGCATAGCGCACGATTAAATCGTTCAAGACCGTGTACATCCCTATGGGCACCCACATAAGGTAGTTTACAGAGAGAAAGAGCCAACTAAGATCAAAGGACGGGTAAACTTATAAACAGGTCAGTGTCGAGGTATGGGGTGGGATGTAAGTGTACACACGCATCCGTGCAAGACTAGAACGGAACGTAGATTTTACGACCAGACCGAAATGTGAACTATTTACTTTAAGCTAAGGGTAGTATAGCTACGGGCGCCGTGCGTCGAGGCTCGAGAAAAATGACCTGTAAGGTTTTCATCGTTCTTCAGGGGGGGTGTGTTATCGCCCTCTGTTCCCCCGCCCCTCTAAGGCCCGATCGAGACGCCCGTGCTGTACGATGGGTAAATGGGTAAAATATATACGCAAGACATAAACGATCGCACGACGACAAATCACGCGGAAACATATTGTATATAGGTACGTAAACCGTTATTGAAACGTACCCGGTGAGGATGATCTCGTTGTAGCTGCAAGACGTGGGGCTCCACTCGCCGCCGGATATGGGCCATTTGTTCTCGCTGAAGCCGGTCCGTTTGTTCGCGGACCTCGAGCCCACGGAGTAGAAGGCCGGTATGAGGTCGGACGGGCAGTCGGCGATGTAATGGACACACGACACCGGCGACTCGTGTATGTCCATCGGGTGAGGGTTCTCGAAACAAGGATATCCCGTGCTCAGCAGGTCGACCAGCACCATATCGTTTTGCATGAGCACGGCCACGGCGTACGGCTCCTGAACGTCTGGTTGATAACACAAAATAGGTGGTCGTGACACGGTGAAGGAATTTAAAACAAATAATATTCCTACAACGTCGCGCGCAGGGACCGCTGTTTGTCCATGCCCGCGACACGCAAACACGTTTGGTTCGATTGATAAACAATCGAAAAAACGACGTGGGGTATACGTGAGGAGGAAGGTTGGGGGGGGGGCTTTTACGCAGCCGTTCTTCATTTCAGAATTTACATAAGCCCAAGTGGCGTATCGTGTTACTTACACGCGTACCCACAGGGTATTAAAATATTTTGTTCTCAACACGTGATTAAAACATTGAAAACAATTCACAGTGTGTCGTCCTGTTTCGTGCACCTTATATAGCTTTATAACATTCAAATAAAACGAGGATAACGATTTGTAAAATTTAAAATATTGTCTTTATTTGTTGTTTTTACCATTTGTGTTCACTAATCGGTCATGAACTTAATGTACAGCCCGATGTATACGAATTAATACTAACTCAAGTATTATCCTAAAAATAGTAATTGTTGCTGGTGCAAATTTTTAGTTAGTACCATTCTAAATAGTTAAATATTGTGTCATCGATTAATACGTAACTATTTATTGACAAATGATATGTGCAGCGAATGTAAAACTTGCACGTCTTATAAACAACTCAAAAATGGCAAAATTATTTGAAGTCCGTAACATTAAACCAGAAACCCGTGTGATAAATTACTAACGTGACAGAATAATTAATAACAAAATAACAAAAACATTTATTCGACTATTATACGTCACACCAGCTATGTGTTACACGCTTGATATGCCTATAATGTGTCACTAAAACAAATAGCCTTGTGGTTTGATAATGTTTATCTTATCGTCCGGTCATTAATAACTTTTCTTGAAATTTCAAATAAATAATATAGCCTGTATACAGGTACCTATACAAATTAAAATTTACGTAAATATCGATAAAAAAAACATATTTATACGGCACACGTGTACATCGATTGTCCGTAGTCAATTTGCACTATAATGGACCAAAAATACAATTAAAATGCGAAATATCATACAATAATCGTTTGTAATATGTAAAACAAATTAATTTTTTTAATCTCACATATTGAGATATAATATAAGATACTATTTTGGCAAAAATTAATTTAATCTATCATTCTCATAAAAAAAAAATAAATACTTAAATTAAAAAGCCTCATATAAACAAAGTTGGTGAATTAAAAAAAATATACATATAAAATTTAAAAAAAACAAACCAATTTTTAGTCACAAGATTGATTGAATTCCACTTAATGTTTTTTATGTTTTATTAGTTTTTTATCATGAAATCGTAGAATTTAGAAATCCCTATTGATATTATTATCGTCGACAACACAACAAATCTATATTCGATAACCGATACTAATTTCAATTACACATCTTTATTTTGGTGCAAATTGCAAACCCGCCAATATCGATTGCGTTTCACTTTACTATTCCGTTTGTATAAATTATGGTCGCGCCATGCGCGTACAGGTCAAAAGGGGAACTGCAGCAGCAGCCGTAGCACGTAGCCGCGGGCAAAAGAGACGTATAAACTATTATTTCATATTTTATAATGTGTATATATATATATATTATATATTTACTAACCACTGTTGTAAGGGCTTTCGCACAGCGTAACAAAATCAACGATGTTGTGGTCCATTTCGAGAACGGTGGTCGTTTTCCCGTGCATGATCGTTATGCTGGGCACGCGGCCAGCAGTATCGGCGGTCAACCCTCCAGAAAATATCAAATACGATTCGCTGGCAATGACACATAACGGAAAATCGTGAGAACAAATATGATTTAAAAGCGCATGGGTAGCATAAAAAAAAACACACAAAAAAAAAGCATTAACGAAGAGAATTATAACGCATCAGCTAAAAGTCCGATACAATAATCGTAATGGCGAAACGACAATTTATAATAATACAGCAATTAAAATATATTATATTGCATTACAAAAAAAAAAAAAATCGTAACTGAACGTGAATAGAATGTTTTCCTCTTTTGTAAAATTACCCGGATTTCGACGATTTCCATTCGACTTTTTGTATTGGCCTGCACGTTGACTCCACTTTAATTTTTGCTAAACAAAGTAGATAAAAAAACAATAATAATTTATACATCGATTAAACTAGAAGTTTATAACAGTTTATTTACTTTTGAAAACCATTGGGGCACTAGGTATACTGAATCTATTAATTTTAATTTTTTTAAATGAAAAAAAATAATTAACAGTTTAGATAGAATCTTAAAAAAAAGTATAGTTTGTGTTTTAACAATTATCATATACAAGTTAAAACAATCATTAAATTTATTACTAAACGCGGCAAGCGAATAAAAATAAAAACAATTATTATTATCATCAAATGTTTGTTGACCGTAAAACCTAAAAAGGAACCAACGACCGAATAAAAAAAGTTAACTATATGCGAATCGTTAGGAGCAAACTTTTAAAAACGGAATTTCTTAAAAGAATTCGGAATAATATTCTTAAAAGTTAAAAAAAACAACAACATATTTTTGTTTTTTTTTTATACGAAAACGCATGCCTTGCAAATTATTTTACAAGAGAATATTATCTCAAATAGTTATTATAGTTTGTTCTTTTTTGTATTTTTTTCCCGGTTATTATTATTAATATAAAATAAGCTGATACGTTTATTTGTGAGCTCAAAAGTATCAGTTATTATAACTCAGTAAAAATAATTTTAATTAAGGGCGAATGCGCATTGTAAAAATGAAAAAAATACGTATCGATCGGTAAAGTTTTTTCTTTTTTTTTAATATTAAAATAGATGTATAAACAAAACAAACATTTTAGAATACCAAATGAAAAAATAACAATAATCGCATTTTTAATTTAAAATGTTCATCAAACAAAAGTAATAAATATATTTTGGTTAATGAATATGCATTTAAGTTTTACCGGAAATCGACTTGATCAGTATATTAATATAAAATATTTTCGCGTTACGTTATTTCACTACCAGATGAATCACTAACCACATGCACGTTAATTGGCAGACCGTAATTCGGATGAAAGCTTCAATAGGTACACTCTAAACAATTAAGTCGAACAAAGTCGACACAGATTCAGAGCGAAACGCGACAATAGGTAATTGGCTAGAGACTCTTACGCATTTCCATATTTTATATTTTAATATTAAGTGATAATCGAACACAATGTACACTGTTACGTACACGGAAATATGGTGTCAGAATAATGGTTCATCATATTATATACTAGAACCAACATAATGCAGTGGAAGCTAAATACTGGACAGTACACAACACCTAGTACGTTCGTTTTAAATTCGATCTGCGGGAATAATGATAATATATACATGCCATTAACTGGGGATGATTTATTTACTGTAGTATGAATAACTGACTGTTTCGGACGAAATAGATTGGAACAAATACAAATTAACCGAACGGATATTATAGCCTGATCAATATTCACCGTGAGGGTATATTATGTTTGCCGGTTTCGAAGACGGCTTGACATTCCACGTGGTTAGACTCCCATCGTTGTGGCTGCACGTGAACTGCTTTCCTTCAAAGTGCCAATCTATGGATTTGAGCGAATCGCCCCATTGCCAGCGGCATTCGGGCTTCTTTGTTTTCAGGTCCCATAACACCATCAGGCCAGTCTCGAAGCCAATGAGCAGCTGAGAAATAGTTCGAACAAATATATATTACATTATTGGTATTTATAAAGACCGTATAATTTTATATTTTAAATACTTTAGTATTGAATAAGCAATGTAATTGTTCCGATTAGTTTTATCGGTGAATAAATTAATTATTCTCAAAAAAATTGATTAAATTAATTTGGTAATCATATTCAATTTTTGTACAACAATTCAAATAATAGTACCTGCAATATAATATAACAATAATATCAATGATCATGATAAGATAAACCACTAATCGATAACAATAACATATCTGACTTAATTTTCGTTACCACATTACGTGTAACAAATACGGAACACACCAATTCTAATGAAGTTAGAACTATAGGTTATAAAGTACGAAACATTCTAGTTAAACACGAATATATATTTCAATAATGAATAGCGAATAATCTTAAAAATAAAAAAGGATGAATAAAAATAAACAAAAATAATCAAATGGAAAATAAATGGAAAAGAATAATTTTTTATTCGACTAGTGCATATAATAAGGATATAATAACCAATACACTATATTATATTGTCTCATAATATATACGAGTGATATTAAATACCGTACGTTATTATGATGATATTTTAACAATAATTGGTTTGTTCGTTTTTTAGTTCACAAACCTTTTTCCATTTATTGCGAAATGTATTATGTTCAAGCTTTATGGGACTTTATAGATTCTATACTAAATAATATATGAGCGATTATACTGAATTGATAACGATGTAATTTGATTGCAGCTTTCAGTTTAATATGAAAAAATTCGAACTGCAATGAATCCAAATAAACCCGAGAAGGGACGTCAACTTTAAAAAAAAAATGCTCCAAACGGTTACATTTAGGGTGTTTGTATGCAAAAAAGAAAAAAAAAGAAATACTATTATAGAACCCTACCACTTTCTGGTATAAATTATATAAAATGTACTCGCTATATTTGTACTCCACCGCTCCCGCGTTGATCAGAGACATTATTAAAATTTGTATTTTTAAAGCTTCTTTAAGACATTTTATTGCCACCACTAACGCCGTTGTCCAAATACATTCAGGGGACCTCGAGTATATAAGCGGGATGGGGAAAAAAAATCCTTTTAAACTTATTTCTAAAATACGCGTTTCGTGATGTTGCAACGAAAAAATAAAATGTTCTCCGTTTCAAAGCGAGTGTAATAAAAGTTACATTTTCAAAAGTGATTACAAAGTAGTTCACTCGTTAAAAAAATATAAATATTGAGAAAAATCGTAATGAAAACGGCTAATCGACGGGACGCAATACAAACGTGCTTTGTCTTGGGCTCGAGTTTTCGAACAGAAGATAACGTAGAGCATATTATTTTTCCAGTACATTGTTATAAATAATCGCACAGAAATGGTGTAGGAGGGCACCACGTTTCAGATCGTTGTGATTGTATGCGCGAAAACCGCACGTCGAGTTAAACGTGAAAAATATAAATAAACAAGTGCAAATAAAAATGTGAATACGACGTGTGAAATGTGTAAGGAGTTCTTAACCGTATGCTTTATTCGCAACAATAGCGCTAGGGCCCTGCAGTAATGGATAAGTGAACTTTGGTCGGGAATAATTAATTAATGTAGGAAGTAAAAAAAACCCCCCCAACCTACCTAACTGCCACCTAACTACCTGCTCGAAAACTACTCCACGAGCAATTTTCTTTCGCTCCACACGTACCGATGCACACGTTCACTCGTAAATGCATAACCTTAAAATACTTTCCCGTACACGCCAACGAACGCTGTACGGGGATTTCTAATCGAATCGGTGTAAAAAAAAAAAACGGTTTTTATTTCTCGAATCGACGAAAGTACGTAATATCGTGTATAATTATGAAAGAACCGCAGCCGTTAAACGTCAAACCCGCAGTCGATTCCTCGTCATTTCACTACCCGTGTACATGTTACGTTTACCCGCGAGTCGAAAGCACACCGGAATGGTTCGTAGTCACGGGATCTCGTACGGAGCGTACACGACGTATACGGAGTGTGTTAGGGGTGCGACGGCAATATAACGACACACGATAGCCACCTCGCCGCGGCGGGGGTAGGGGGATGTGGTTGCACTACCGCGGGCGCGTATCGATTGATGCGCGTACAGTACGGCGTGCGTACGAGTATACGTGTAAGCGGTGGCGAGCGCGAGATTTTAGCCATGGGTACCGGTTGTTTTTTTTTTCTTTTTGTCTATTCCAAGAGACCGATCACGACCCTCCGGTCCATCGTATAATTTATAGCTCAATCCGACCCTGTACTTTCGGCCGAATGTATTATGCGAACGCACACGAGATAAGGCAGGTAAAAATCACCCATCGGCTTGCACATGTACGTTCCGACGCGAAAGAAAATATACCGGTACGCAAGTTCCGACGCGGGACAAAAAAAAAAATACCTAAAAAAAAATCGAATATATACGTGAATTCCTACGCGAATACAAATTGCCTTCCCACTCTATTGAAACTTACACAACTGACAGCTTAAACGTAGTTGGCATGTTTGAAATTTGTTTGTTCTCGTGTCTCCGTAAAAATTAAAAAATATAGAATACAGAACATGGATACTGAACACACAGGGCCTAGACAAAATGAAAAAAAATAATAATCAATGTAGCTTACATGACCACATTGTGTTATTTTTAAATGCATTTCGTTTTATCACCGCGTAGGAGTGTAGGACATTTTTTTAATTGTATTTTTATTCCTGTCGGAACTTACGAACCGGTACATTTTTTTTTCGCGACGGAACTTACATATGCGATCGTTTACCTGCTATGTATTGTATGGGAACTTACCAGCACCTATATTTTCTTTTAATTCCATTAAAATTAATTATTTCATTACGATTTAAAACGTACTGCAGCATACATCCACGGCTGTGTAATTATAACTTCAACAGACAACGTGTATTGTTAACAACGTAAATATAAAATAGATGCATACAATAATTATAAGCTGTATGACAATAAACAATAATGTAAACGAACCTCCGCTTAAAAGTGTAAAAAAATGCAAAATTAAAGCATATAATAACGATATATCATTGAATATATGAATAATTCATTAAAATAAATCAAATGTTCAATACAATAAACATATATTTCGATTTCAAAATTACCATCCGATATAAAAAGTGCACTCGATTGATTTTAAATCGAAACCGGTCGTATGTTTTAGCACTTTTTCTAACACTCAAGGCAATATTAACATTTTATTTTATTTAGAATATTTATTGAAAATTTGATTAGTTTTAATATATTATTTATAAATTCAATTGTAATTTAAGAGTATTAACCATAAGATAAATAATTTTTAAATTTTTATTTTAGAAAACATATAGTAATTAAAAAATAATAATTAAACTGTTTGGACCTATTTGATTGATTAATTAATACTGGACGGTAAAAAACGAAAGAAAAATAGGTTTTGGAAAGTTTTGTGACCCCGCGTACGCTACTACAGGGTTCACGACGTGTTCGATACGGTTGTTTTTGAACGCCGCTAATCTCTCCGCAAATTTTATTTTAATTAATATTAAAATTTCCTTATGTTAAAAACATAATTATGGTTGTCGATTATAATTTACCTAAGCCTCACTGGCTCCCTAGATTAAATTGATTTTTTCCTAGTCTAGTAAATTTAATAATACTGATTTAGAATTTGTATCAAAATTATAATTTTTAAATTTTTTGCAGTTTAATAATATTGTTAATAAGTAATAACACTGGCTCGATTCTAGACTTGGTTCTTTCTAATTTTAATTACTTGTGTGTCAATAAATCAACAAATCCACTTATTCCCTGTGATAATTATCACCCAGGTTTACTTATCTCTATTCCCATGATTATAAATAAACCCATTGAATATAATCTTATAAAGTATAATTTCTTTAACTGTAACTATGTGGACATACATTTTTCATTAGCGTCAGTAAACTGGATTGGTTTATTCCAAGGTCTTTGTATAAATCAAGCGGTTGATTTATTTTACTGTATAATTTATGAAATAATTGATATATTTGTACCTAAAACTATTGAACGTAATTCTAACTATCCATCTAGGTTCAGTAAAAATTTAAAGGATCTAATTTTTAGGAAAAAAATTGCTCATAAATTGTTTAAGAGTTCTGGTTTGCTGAGTGATTACAATATTTTTTCAAATCTTCGAGCTAAATGTAAATTTTACTCAAAAATAGACCATCAAAATTATATTATCAAAATTTAAAAAAATTTAAAAACCCACCCTAAACAATTTTGGAATTTTATTAATAACAAACGTAAAAATAACTTTTTACCTAATTGCATGCATTTAGATAATGAACAGTTTACTACTTCCACTAATGTTATTAATGCTTTTGCCAAATATTTCTCAAGTGTATACGAAAATTACGATTCCATCAATGTCAATTATGTACAATCTAATCCACCTAAAGTCCTCTTTTCTTCTATTAACTCTGTTTCAATTGAACTATCTGATGTCTTTGAATCTCTGAGTTCAATACATTATACTTCCAGTCCGGGTCCTGATTTAATACCAAACTTATTTCTAAAAAACTGTAAATTTGTTATTTCTTCACCCTTATTATACCTATTCAATTTATCGCTTCCTTCTGGTATTTTTCCTAACGCGTGGAAAACTAGTTTTGTTCGACCTATTCTTAAGTCTTCTTCTGATATTTCTATTATCTCCAGCTACAGACCTATATCCTTGCTCTCCCTTATTCCTAAAATGTTTGAATCAATTGTAGCAAAAAAAAATTTACCTGACTTGAATAATGCAATCGTTGATGATCAACATGGCTTTAGACGTAATAAAAGTACTAGTACCAATTTGCTTAATTTTCATATGTTTGTATCAGATGCTCTTTCCAGTGGATCTAATGTTGATGTTATATACACTGACTTTGCTAAAGCGTTTGATAAAATAAATCATCAAATTTTATTTATAAAATTAAAACAGATTGGTATTTGTGACCCTTTTTTATCCTGGCTTATATCTGTTATTAGTAATCGGCGTCAAATAGTAACTTATAAAGAGTTTATGTCTGTTCCAATAACTGTTTCTTCGGGTGTCCCTCAAGGGTCTCATTTAGCTCCAATATTGTTTCTTATATTTATTAACAATATAACTTTTCAAAATTCTTCTAAACTAATGTTTGCAGATGATATGAAAATTTTTCGTAAAGTTAACTGTCAACTTGATGCCGATCTGCTCCAGTCTGATTTAAATTCTCTTTATAATCGGTGTACCCATAATAATTTCACTCTTAATATTAATAAGTGTCAGATAATGTAATTTTCCAGATCTCGAGTTTCTACAAACTTTCACTACCATATCAACGGAGCAATGCTACATAGAACCACTGGACCTGTAAAGGACCTTGGTATTCTTTTCGATTCTAAACTTAAATTTGACTGTCACATAAATAATATTACAAACAGATCATTGGATTTATAATTCGAAATTCTGTGGACTTTACTGATAGATATGCCCTAAAATTATTATTTTGTTCTTTGGTTCGGTCTATCTGCGAATATGGATCAATAATATGGTTTCCATACCAATTAGGTTTCAAGTTAAAATTAGAAAAAATCCAACAAAAATTCTTACATTTTCTTTCATTCAAATGTTCCATACCTAGGACACCTCATACTTCATACTCCCCACTTTTGTCTCTTCTTAACCTTGAAACATTAGACAATCGTCGTTTGAGATTGGATTTATACTTTTCGTTTAAACTTTTTGTAGGATTAATCGATTGTCCTGAATTCTTAAGTCGATTTTCTTTCCATGTTCCTACTCGTAATGTTCGAACTAAAAATACATTTTATATTAACGTAAAAGTAACAAACTATGCGAGCAACACCCCCACCATCAGAATTATGAAAACTATAAATCAGTTCAATATTGATATGTTCAGCACACCAAACTTTCTGTCATTTAAAACTTATTGTAATTTTGTCCTTAATAATAATTTATAAGCTTGTAATTTTATTATATTATATTTATCTTGTAAACTGTAACTATAAAATTAAGAATTTACTGTCTATATATTAATTATGTACCTGGGCCTAGCCCGTTTATAATTTAAAATAAATAAATAAATAAAAATAAATAAAATAAATTATTATAACATATAACACACACACACACACACACACCTATAATACACGATCGACCACCACGCAGACCGACCACGAGATAATGTTCGAATACTAACAACCTGATAGCCACGACTTGAATAATTATAATAATCCGGCACGTGTCGCACAAGGCAGTCGGCGGGATATGAACAAACACGATGACGACGACACGGTCTTCCAGGAAAATGGGAAAATTTAAAATAACCCTCACAGAAGAGGGTGAAAAAATAAAAAATGTAACGACCTAATTTCACTGTTGAAAACGGAATTTTCATTAAACGCCTCAAAGGTGAAAAATATCATGTCTTAAAATGAATGTCCGTAAGATGATGTCGTCCAATTGTACGAATACACATCTGAAATCGAACGTTCACAAAATTGTGCGGCTCGATATCTTTCCAGTATCTCCAGAATCGAAATCGAGCAGGAGCCGAAGCCATCGGACCACCAATTATTGCGGCTACGGTTTGGCGCACAAACGATGGAAAAGATCGGTTGACGACCCCAGCAGGTTCTGTTGGGCCAACTATTTTATAATGTTGGACGTTGGCTCGTTCCCATTTCAGGTACGTATACCGTCTTACGGACATTGATTTTAAGACAAAATGTTATATTAACCTTTGAACTCTTGTAATGTTCATTCCGTTTACGATAAAAAAATTATGTGAACGCGTTACCTGTGTGAAAGAGACTGAGAGTTATTTACAAATATTACGTTCTCATTTTTCCGGAAGACCCTGCAGTAACGGTACGCCGCGCATAGCGTTAGATAATATATCATAATAATACACACCCGTGCCGTGCTGGAAAGAGTATATTATATATGTATACGTAATAATAATAATAATAATAATAATAATTATATAAAGTACATATGTGTGTTGTGCGAGCCGCGCACACACACCGGCGTGCGATATTACATGTGAGCGCACGCATACACGCACACTCACACACGCACACTCACATATGCATACGCACAAGCGCGTGGATTTACCTTGCTGGAATCTGCAGGATTATCGCTCAGGTGCACGATAGGTCCGGGATGGGTGGGTCTGGTCCTAAAACAACAAACAAAAATAAACGCGATTTAGATTAAAACAACCTTGAACAGCGCGACGGCGGCGGATGGGGCCGAGGGGTTGAAATTAATTTCGAACATTCGGACTCGGCCGATGTTGTGCGTCCGAAATTTATTGCCGGTGCACTTAAACCCAGGACGTAATGGGATTATATATACATATACTGCACGTGTGCAAACCGACGCTCATTTTCCGGTCTGAAAATGCCTCTAACTCCGTCTCTCTCTCTCTCTCTCTACGTTTTCTCTAGTCTAATGTCGCGTGATATATGAATGAGCGACATTATTAACGGCTGACACAGAATACTAGGGCGGAAAAAACAAAAATATCTGCTGCCCGCCGCATTAATGAGCAGGAGACCTGCACTCCTGCGCACGCCAAGCACGCGCACCTACGTGTTGTACTCGTGACGAGTGTCCATACCAGACACGGCGGCATGCGCTGGGGGATGATGGACAAATTGCGTTACGTTATACGGTGGTGCAGCCCTCCACCCGCCCTCGCAGTAGCCACCATATCTGACTGTCTGAGAAAACGTAATAGAACAATAGGTGGGTAATGTACATTTACATATTATTATATAGGTACTTGTACACGCGAATACTCATAAACTTGAATACTAATTAGATCGCGTTATTATAAGTACGCATGTTGTTATGTCTCACTTGAAAATCTAATATCAACAAATACATTTACATGTTTAAAAACTAATTAGTTACTTATCTATAAGTCGCTGTAATTATTTTAAGCCATGTTCGACCTACAGATTACAATTGTCGGGCGCGGCTAAAAAAAAAACGATTTTAATAAAATTCAGACCTACCAGAATAACACACTACGTAAAATCACGAACGCTCCACCATGCATCTTTAACCAAACCCTTCACGATGACATGCGCATCAAAACAATTGAAAAAGAATTCGCAGAATTCCAGAAGCGATTCTTCTCACGTCTAGGTAACCACGAACAACCACTCATCAGAAATCGTAATACCTTGTCACTACTTGAAAATCCTCGTCGGCGACTGAAAAGAAGTTGATGTGCAGACCTTCTGCTTTAAGACCAATCGATTTACAATTTTCTATTTTTTTTGTTCTCATTTATCTCTCCCTCCCCACCTCTCAATAGCTATCAGTGTTACTATTGGGCGACTTCTTAATCCCGCAATACCAGTATTTATTTACAATCCTCACACATACTTATGGCACGATTTTTTATAGATTGTATATTTCCTAATAACAATAAGATAAAAAAATAAAAACATTTTGCTGTGCATGACCAATCCGATCGGTTTTCATTCGCAGATTCTTCGATTTTCTCGTTTAACATATTAATATGTAGTGTATACTGCACTAGAGTTTGGACAATTTTCCGCGGAAAGTAAATACTCATCTCCAAGACATTATTTCGTTAATATTCGAATCATCGAGGATCAGAACGTTTGTTGGTACTTTTTATCTTTCAACGATCTCCATTCGCGAGTTGAAAATGTATTTGCTACAAAATGTAAACTAATCTTTATAAAACGTCGTGTTCTTAATAAAGCGACACGCTCTAGGTGAAAATCGTATTCTAGGATTTTAAATATTATAATAACACCGAGGAAAGAGATTTTTTTGTTTTTGATACACCAGTATAACACAACACAACGCCTGTGAGTATTAAAATTTGTTTCACTACATCGTATTCAAACACTGTTCGTAAATTTTAATCTTATAAATGTTTACATTACATCATCTCTCGCGCTGGTTTTATACGGAATATAAAAACTTTGTTGCGCAAAAACTTTCTTCAAAGACGAGTAAGTTACCATTACTACTACAACTACTTTATAGTCTACTGGCTACTACTACCATCACCACCGTTCACCACCCCCACCAACCACCACCACCGCAACTAGAAGTTGCCACTAAATACTGCCTACTACATATAATATAGTGGTATGCGGATGTAAAGAATTCGTTTGGCGAGATATATATTATACTCAAACCACCAGGAAGTTTACGAGTTACGAAAACAACGAACCGTTTTGTAGTTCATAAATCGTTTTTTATTTATGTTCGGTTGGTAAATCCAACGTCGGTTTTTGCGGCAAGGACTTATATTAAGTAATGGAGCCCGGGGTCTGTATAGACGCGGTTGAAGTGCAAACCCAATTTTGACAGTTTCGTAAAAGGGTGCTTAAGAAGGGTATTCGGTGATTATTTAAAACCGGCAACACACACACACACACACAAACAAAATACTTATAAATACATATAGATTGAAATAGTCTATATGAGTCTATACGAGAACAATGCGCACACAATGCGAGTGTACATTTGAACATTGTCAAACGTTATTACGTTGCTGTCAGGATAAAACATGATAAATACAAACACAATAGACGTACCACTGTCTTCCGCGAATGAATGAGATACAGGAAACAATATCTAGCCGGGGTCAGTCAGTCCTTCCTTTGTCCGTCCGATTATTACATAGCATATACAATATATCTCGAGAACTATTGGGTGCACGTGGACTGACGTACATGACGACGGATGTGTCATTCGATTTAGTCATTAATTGTTGCTGATTCGTTGTGATATACATCACGGGATGCGAGTGACTGAAGTCATGCGTACAACCCATGGATAATTTAATGAGAACGTAACGTCAATACTTATAAAAAAAAGGCCTGACCGTGCACGGTAATGGGAAAAAAATTCCCAGTGAGCTGCAGCGAGGGTATAATTTCGGTACGCACATTTCGACAGAATTTTTTAAACACGTACAAAATATTTACATAGCTCCAGAGAATGCATAAAACGAATACCTACATATATATTATACATAAATGTATTATGCGTGATTAGAATATTCATTGATATAAGTTTATGTAGGGACAAATTTATACAATGAGCTGAATAAATTAAAACGAAATTAAAATACATTTGAAACGGGTGCCGAGACGACATTTCGTACCAGATTAATTTCAAAGTACGAGTACTTTAATAAAAGCTAAATGTTGCTCGATTCATCATAAAAGCCAAATATTTTATGGCAGCTTTAATTTCTTTAGCCGTTTGCGATAAAAATAACTGCAAAACAATGAAAGTTTTGCAAATGATAATTTGAAGTTAGACCAGCGGAAAATCAATGATTTATCGAGGAATCGAAAAACAGAAATAGAAAGAAAAAACGTAGAAGTATACAATTCTTTTATTTCAATTGATTAAAAGAGAATGATTAAAATTTCAGTGGGCATTATTCCTGTGTTAATATAACATTTTAGTGGTCTGTACAGTTGTTGTATAAACATATAAATATATATAACACACATTATGCATATAGTATTGTATATTTTAATAAAAGAAAACAGCAACACGACTAGTTTTATGTTAATAATAATAATATAACAATGCGTTTATAGATCAAGCGGTGGAATAATTATTTGCGTATACTATATAGTCAACGCTCGAATACAATATGAGACGACAGAAACGTCAAGTCCACGCGTGTAACAATCCGGGATTCAATGATTGGGTAGAAACGCTGCGTTTTACGGTGTTTAACTGCGTATACAGCAGCAATCAAGGATTTCATACACGTACTGCACGACTGGCGTGCACGGCTTGTAAGTAAGTTGTTATCCGGTGGTAAACACATGGCAGGCCTATAACGTATTACTCACACACATACGCATGTATTATACACGTATAGAGGCTGAAGTATAATTAATGAACACGGTTATAAGAAGCGATCGTTCTTAAATGGTAACCAAGATAACGAATAGGCAAGGAGCATTATAATCGATAAAATAAGGACGAAAAATATTCGCATATCTTTTTCGTCGCATCGAGTTGATTCAGATTCATGAAATTATTCGTTTTATGCGTATTTTTCGGGGGTTTAGCCCGAATATTCATATTTTTGAAACTTTGCAGTCACGTCCAAGATTTATGGAAGTGCAGTTAAACATTAACAAGGATGAGATCATATTATTCACATTAATAACATATAACTGCCATGAAATACACATAACGAAATCGTCTGACAAAAATATGTAAAGAAAAATATTTTACATTCTATATAAGTAATACCATTGATTATAAATACTAGTATTTATAATCAATGGT
Source organism: Periphyllus acericola (assembly GCA_949715065.1). Lineage (NCBI taxonomy): Eukaryota > Metazoa > Arthropoda > Insecta > Hemiptera > Aphididae > Periphyllus > Periphyllus acericola. Next base: position 9,043,502 of record OX454269.1, on the reverse strand, counting down.
AATACACGGTAGTCAAAGTCCATTCAAGAATGCTTCATATGCATAATGATTCATATTGCTTTTATTTTTTTCAACGTTTAAATGTACTTAATGAATATCTTGGGTTTACCTCAACATTATAGAGCGATGAAAGTGGTAACAGATGTAGAGTGATATCGAGATGCATATAGAAAATAATATAATACGAGAATTGTTGTATAAAGAAGAACACAAAATTATACAGAGAATTATGCCAGAAGATAAATAATTATGCGTGTCTTTTCACGTGAGAAAAATACCATTAAAAATAATTAGTACGACCGTCGACTACTGCTGTAGTACAATTTTTCAAAGGAAAACATGAAATTGATAATTTCCGCGATAATGTTAACATATTAGTACAACTCCATTAACTTTAATAGTACACTAAACTGATTTCGTAAAATTAAAACCGTGTTCCACAACGAAAAAAAGATTTAAACATAACATTTTTCGATAGTTTACATTTACATACACCGCCCGTGCAAGGTGTGGTCCCATTCGGTGTCTCGTCGCAAGGGGGCGCACGCCCGCACACGCACACACACGCACTACTGCCAATCGCGAGTACTATCTAAGTCCACCTGGCATAAAAGTTACAGAATTATTAACTACAGTGATTTAACGTATTCGATTCGAGTGGGACGCCACAAAAACGGTAATCGCACTAGGTGAAAAAATTTGACCAGTGTTTTGACGTTCAAGCCGAAGAGTAAAAACAAAATTAAGGATAGTAATGGGGGGGGGAAGATGATAAGCATTTCGTGAAATATAAACAGATGACGTTCGTTTTGAGTATAATTATAATAATAATAATAATATATCTTAAGGACTAGCAAGTGAAATGTTGTACGTCATTAACTATCGCGAGAGACACGACGACAACGTCAGTTTAACTGCAGGCAGACTGACGTCCTCGTGACACCGCGCCAGACGGCCGCTGTACGAAGAGGAGTTTATTCTTCAGCTAAACTTTTGTCAAGCCAACGGGCCGTAATAACTGTAAATCGACGGTAAGTTTTTCCTTACGTATGCGAGAACGCGAGGTTGTTTTCGCGCGGCGTGCGCATACAGCATAGGCGGTGTATATAATAAACTGTATACATATTATACCTTGGCACACCCGGCCAAGTTCTATGATGGGACCCTAGATCGATTATAATATGGCCAGGGCATATCAATATTCCGAATCGTATGATGAACATATAAACCATATGACCGATATGAACTTTCATCAATTTTCATAAACTCTTTGATTTTTAATCATCCTTCCAGTTGACAAGAGAAGAGTGTACTGTTTACACACTTTTAAATAATTATAAAATTATCAGCAAACCCCATCGGAAAAATAACGAGGTGATAATTATTTACATTATTTCTTTGTTAGCTAAAAAAAATTATTTTAAACCGTGAATCCAATGAAAACGGAAATTTGAACCGTCAACATTTTCAGAAAAATAAGACCTAAAAAATGGCTATCTTCGAATTTCACGAAAAATATAAAATAAAAAGTTAATTTTTTAACGTCTTTAATATTACATTTATATTTACCAAACTCTTGTCAACAAAACTGCCTTTGCCCGGGGACGCTAGTAGAAAAAAAAAAGAATTTGAATACCTCTATTAACACGGGACACCCAGTGTATTATATATAATTATTCTTTGCTTGAAACAAACGTGCGCGTGGTTTTGAGAAAACAAAAATAATATCGCGTCATCGCGAAATGTTGATCATTTGGAGCGATTAAATCATTTAGATGTTGTACATTGGACATTATTAGGACTTTTGAAATGCTAAAAACGTTTAGAATTTCGTTTGATGAGTTTGATGAGCGCATACGATGGTTATTAAGGCTCGATTTCACAAATCTCCTAAGAAAATATAACCATCTACAACCTATATAATATCGACTTTGGTAAACGGTTCGGAGTTGTGAAACAGGTAAACTTATCGCTGACCAAAAGCGTTTTCAAACCAACGGCCGAAAATCATTGGAAACTATAAAAAAAAAAAAAATGATACCACCGTCGATAAAAGATGAAGATTTATTTTCCGCATCTGAAATCTTGAGCGCAATTCCTCCAAACCCATCCGCGGTTGCAGTGTATAGGTATAGTAGTATATCGAATGACGAGTGCTTACGAACGTTGTTCGATACTCACCATGTTGCGACGGGTGGGCGGGTTGCAGTGAACACGACACGGTATATATACCTTACACTTATGTTTTGTCTGGTAAGTGGACCTTCAATGCGCGCGCAGGACCTGGGTCGACCACGCTGCACTGCAGCGAAACAAGAACAGGTATTGGCGAGGCGTCCGTTAATTAATAACTATTTGTCGTAAAACTCGGTATTATATTTAATTGAAAAGCGCATTACGTCGCCATAAAGTGATGTGTTGATTAATTCCACGCCGCTGCCACCACCGTCATTAGGTTTCACCGCCGTCACGTGCACGCGCGAACTTGTGTCACTATGCAGCAACATTAAACCCTTTTTCCGAGTCGACGAGAACGCAGAGCGGACGACGCGGCGGTACGAACAGCACCAGCGTTCGGGTTTCACTCGCGGTAAGGCGACAAAAAACGAACAATGTTTAATTAACACCTTCGGCGTCAATATAGACGGTGATAAATTTCAAAAACAGGATATACATATTACATTAATAGAGAATAACAAAAACATTGACGGTTTACGCGCTCGCACTTACGCTTGCGCAATATGTCCGCGAGCGATGAATTGAAATTGTACGAAGGATATTATGTTAGGTAAGACATTAATTCATTTATACGGCTCTGAATAAATCATTTGCACGGACCGCAGGTTCAGTGTAATGCGGGGAAAAACATGATATTTGAAAACTTAAAGAGTTTGAATGGAGAAAAAAAAACAGTCGAATTGTATAAACAAATAATACATTTTACTATTCACAAGTCGTAAATCCTAGGATTTCATCCCGTTGAAATTAGAGTTGTTAAATTTTAATTTATGCATTAGAAAATTCAAGTTTTGCACACATACTGTAGGTACACAAATTTAACAATTTAATTGCGGTTTTTTTTTACGGTTACGTAAAATAATAATTCTATTTTTGTTCATACAACTATATATACAGAAACTGAAAACAACGATTTTTTTTATACGTAAACTTTTAATTGAAGCGATGAAATACCTAGAAAGGAATCAATTTTAAAATTATTTAAATTTATATATATATGTTTCTATATGCATATTATGTGCATACATTCTGCAATCCAATCATCATTTTAATGAATTAAAAGTCACAATAAATATAGTGTTTATTGTTTCTTTTCACAAAAATTAGCGCACTTAAATATAAGAACACTTATAAAATGAATGAATTACACACCATATATATATATAAATAAATAAATATAATATTAGTCTTTCAATTTTTCGATCGCTCTCGTCGTAAAATAAAATATATATAGATACGATGAACAAGACGTTTTATTGTTATTTTTGTGAATTCAAAAGACAGTCACGCAAGTTTATAAGAAAGGACGAAAAGGAAAAGAAAAAATAACAAAATATTTTTTCAACCGTAAAAGGTTTATTATTATTTTTATATTTTATATATCTGCCATGTCTCGAGAAATATATATATATATATATATAAAACACACACGGCTCGTGTGATAGGTAATGAAAAGCCAAGAAGCATGCGGAAAACGTTTGGCTTTTCCGCACGGCTGGGCACACCACTTTTTATGGGTTTCAATTATCCGGAGAGAAAACTTAATTTCACTCGGGCCTATACAGCCGGAGACCGAATGCACGGCTAGGATATCACGCGTGCAACAAAACACGTACACGCCGCGCACGGCATCATTTTATCTCGTGAGCCGTGGAAAACTGTATCGAACGTTTCGATTTATGTGCAGAGAACATAAAGGACGTGCGGCGCAGGACGCGGGGGTTGTGGACGACGACGACAGTTTTTAATAACGTTTCCCGATAACTTTGTTAGCGTACGCATTATACGTACGTAGGTACATACGCATATATAAGGTGTAGGTACGCAGACAGCGATCTGCTCGGAAAACATTAAAGGCTCTCGCGAATCACGTTATGGACTTCGTGTTCTATATATTATACGTTCTGCGCCGAGTGTTTTTGCAACGTATCGTTGTTTGCCCCCCCCCCCTTGATAAACGCTGTATTTCATTTTATCGACCAGCTCCGGTAATTTATTTACCGCGCAGCCGTTGAAAATATAACGGCACCGGCTAAAAATAATGCGTTCGGTTATGTACGGCAATAACAGTTTTTCAGTATTAAGTAGAAAGGTTTGATAGAAGTGCGCGGGCATAAAAAATGAAATAAATATAAGAAAACTTTTAAAACGTCAGCGGTGTCTAGTCGTCGAAAGAGTTACATGAAATATTTATACGGTTTGCGCCAGTGCCCACCTACCTACCCGTACTATGTGAAACAACGTAAACTCCGCACAGAACGGCATGCGAAGCGTTCAAAGCGGTCCGTCCGAAAGAAACTTTGGAACTCGTAGTCGTACGTGCGTGCGTGCGTACGTATGTCCATAAGCTAGATGCGCGGAAATAATTGTTCAACTTTAGAATATCAATATTAATTCCGTTCGTACGTTTGATGTGTCCGTCGTGTGACGGCCACGCGCGTAGTCAGGAGAAATACCGTCCGCACAACACGGACAAAGTCCACGAGCAAAGAACCTTACTGTGAAAATTATCTTCGTTCAATCACCATATCGTGTTCGTTTAGTCTATCTGCTCAAGACGAAAAACGAATTACGAGAGATGTTTACCAAACCGACATTCTGCGCGTGCATATTATGATTTACGTTTACTCGTACGGAAAATCTTCCGAGTATGCGACGAATTTGAAGTCATTAATTTGAAAAATAAAATAAAAACAAATAATACTGTAATGAACTGAGGTGCGCTCAGAATGTTGGTATTTAATTACGGATACAAATTATTTTCAGTTTAATACATAAACCGTATATACACGCGTCTACCGATTATACAAATACTAGACGTTTAATGGTACAGTAAAATTCAATAACACAAACATGTTGTACAATAACTGTGTAATTTGACAACCTACGTAAAATATGTTTTTAATACAAATTATTTCTACATTTATAGGAACTAATAATTCAATTACTATTATTATTTGTTTTCAAATTGTTATTTTAAATGTATACATTTGGTTAGCTGCAAACGTTAAAGTTTTAATGGATCACGATTATTTTTGCTTCAAATATTTGTCATACAAAAATAAACTTATACAACTACAATGATATTTTTGCGACTGAAACGAACTTGTATTAATGTTAAGCACAGTAGCTTGAGTTATTGAATAAATGAAAATATAACTACTAAATTATAATTGTACACTAAAATGCACCTATTGATAATGGTCAAAATATACGTTTGTTGTGACGTTTAGCGCCGCGACGATTTTCAAAATAATACAATCTCAACATTTCTACATATTTCTAATCAATCATGTGGCACATAAAAATATACATATTGACTTGTGTTACGATGAGATATGAACCCCTAGAAAACGATACTAATGACATTATGATTGAAAAAACATTTTACTATTTATTTCTAAAAATACTAAGAATTTGTAGCATTGTCTCGTATCTACCTATATATACAGCCTATGAGTAGCGTGTGTTCAATATTCAATCAATATAGGAGGTCTCTTATGAAACTTTCAAACCACTTATATTTACTACTTTAAAGGAGTTATTATTATTTTATTTTTTTTTTTTTGAAACAGAAATAGGAATGAAAAGAACACGTCAAAGTAAAACCAATAGCTTTCTCGTTGTTATGCCACTCAGAAACTAAAATGTATTTTATTAAGAGCGAAACACGAATATAGTTTCTATTATATTTTTGCGATCTTACGTCCAACGATAGACACCCAATCAGCCGAAGAAGTTCAAACAAGTCGCAAGTACCGCGCAATGATAGTTATATATGTATAAATAACCGTTTTATTTATTGTTTTAATAGTGATCCCCGAGAGATATCCACCGTGCCGGGCACGGCGATGAGAAAAGATTCGCACGAAAAGTTAGGCACTACCCGCGGCTCAAGTCAAAGTTTCCACCAGCGCCAGCGTGCGACAACAAATCGCATGAGAAATGACGACGTGTTGACACTTTTCTCGAACCCGACACGGGTTTAAACACATACTGATGACCTGTCTAAACTTTGTTTCGATTCCGAATCCGTCCCTCGATACTTATCTGCGACTTTGGCACAACCCATTACACCACTTCTACCGCACCACGAGCATTATACGCGCGCCCGGCAGACGCATATTTCATGTCGACGGCTCTAAAGCACTGCAGTAAAAGACGACGACCGCGGGGAGCGAGCCGAGGAATTAAAGGGATTATTTAAACGAGCGTTTACACGAAACAGGGAAACACCGCCAGACGGTCCGCGCGCGGTGGCGTGTACTCTGCTTGCGATTCGGGGCATACGAATATACAGAGGCGAAGCGCACTGGTACCACGCGTGCGTCTCGTTGCAGGGGGTGAGTAATTTTCTTCTACAGACTTCATCCGAGACACCATTCTACTCTTGTACAGCTGTACCGAGAGTTTTTACGACGAGCTTGCGATCGCTTCAAGACGAGAATAAAGTGTCAAGTCGACTGCCCCGAGGCGTGCGTGACACAACGATCAATCATCCGGATATTCTATACGGTGACCTTACCGAACGTCGATGTAAAGACACCTCTACACGTATACGTACTTTTGCGTACACAGGAACCGCTGAACTTTGTCTAGGCGAAAAAATAGAAATTCCTCGAATCATAAACTAGTGTACGCAAGCGTGTATATAGCAGCAGCGTGACGGCGGCGGCGCTGTTAGGTAATGATTGACGTCCCAATTTATAAGGTATTCGCATAAAGATCGTGAAAAAAAATTTCTTAAATTGGATAAGTTTATAAGTAAACCCCCAAGATATTAAACGAACGTAATTGAACGGCGCGCGATTGCTTATAGTATAAAAATATGCCTGCGGCATTTCTCGATGACCCGTTAAAAGCCCTGTGTTGGCTTAAAAATATTAAAGCTAATGTTAGCATCCAGCTGTTTTCTAATGTCAACCAAAAGCATAATCAAATCTAAGTTTTTTATAGTAACACGGAATTGCCAACTATAGTTAACGAACAAAATGAGAACAGGTAATGATATTACATTGACAATACAAAAAATAATGAATGCACGTACAGTTACAACAATTAGCTATGATTTAAACATTCTAGGAATGACGAATGTAAATGCATACCTAGTCTAGTTAATATATATATTAAAGCTCGTCAATATCGCGCTCGAAATTTAAATAAATATTTATAACTGAACGGAGAATTATACTCATGTGTAATGTTACAGTGTGCGTCTAAACATCTAAACCTATGTTATGCATTAAGTATGTCCATTGTTCATAAAATTGAAAAACATAAATCACCATAGAAGTAACTCGTGAGATACGAAACTTGTTTAGTTACAAATGTTTTTAAAATTAATGAACATTACTGCAAAATATAAACAAACTTATGTAATATATACTTAGGAATATCTCGGGTAGGTGTGTGAAATAATTCATAGAACACGATCATAAATACACGTATAGGTAAAAATTATTAATGTATTATAGATGTAGCAAGAGAAAACAGTATTTTTATAGATTTATGAAACGATTCATTTAAAACTATTCATACAGTGGGATTAAAGTAAAAAGCATATTTTAAGCCATAAAATAGTTTTATCAACTATGTATGAAAAGTTACATGACGTTAACTATGAACTGTGTTGTTTAAGAAACAATCTCCAAAATATGATTTTTTATGTTTTAAGGATTACATCAAGTAATGGGATTTTGTGTAAAAAATACTTTTTTATTTTTATAAAAAAAAAAGAAACATTCAATGGGCAGATTTATTTTAAATAAAATGTGAAGTCTCTTTTCATCATATATTTATATACCATTGTGTGTTTCAATACGTCCCTACATTAACGTAATGAGTTTATGTTCTTATGCCATATTTATTATTAATTCAACATAGTGGATCTGCAATCGATTTTTAGTTGCACGAAAACCATTCGTCATTCATGATCTATTGGTCATTTTACGAGACGATCTCATAAAAAAATCTATTAAATCTGCTCACATATTACAACGTCATCCCTCACGCTGTCGTGTCGGCAATCGTTATGACAAACAAACAACATAAACCGAAATGACGAAACCTCGTCACAATAAAAAATAACGTTTCCTCACGAGAAAAATAAACAGGAGAAAGAGAGAGAGAGAGAAAGACTGAGAGACTAAGAGAGATAGATATACAGAGAAAACAGAGAGACAGAGAGATAGCGAGAGAGAGAGAGATAGAGAAGAACACAAAAACTATATGCTCATAAAGAAAACCTCTTTCGTCCGGAAAAACACTGCTGAGGGGTAAAAAAAAATAAAAAAAATAAATGGAAGTCCATCCCCAAGCACAAAACGACCGTATGGTTTCTTTTTTTCTTTTATGTATTTTGTTTTTTTTGTTCACATACATGACAGAATAAATAATGAAATCCATCCGTCCCGCTGCGTTATCAAACCGTCATTTCTCACAAGTCTGAAATGAAGAAAACGCAAGAAACGCGCATCCAGAGGAATGCGCGGGAAGGGTAGTTGTTGGGTAAAAGACAAATGGCATCGTAGAAATTTTCCATGGCGTACGACACCGAGTGGTGAGCCCCTAGGAAGTATATATTATGGTGAAAAATACATGGCCGGGGTGTCAGAATTTTGGCACATTACATAAATTAGAATTATCGAGATGGAAAAAAAAAAATAAACTTCTAGTCATATTTACAAAAAAAAAATTTTTTTCTGCCACGTCGCACTCGCTCAAGCGCATGTTCGAGAAATAATTACTTCCGGTCGTTTAAATGCACTACATTCGGAAATTCGAAATACTAGTATTGTTACGGTGAACGCTATACGTAAGTACTACGTTTATACGTCGAGTCGTTGCTGTTGTTGTTTAACTGAATAATTAAACGCAAGAGTAAAACCGCAACAATAGAGCATATAGGAAACCGGGTGTTCGAAAAGTTTGAGAACGAGATAACCGCAAGGCACCGCGGCGCGTGTTTTATCAGTTTACTATATAACAATAACGGTCCGCAGTTTCGAATTCATCGAGTTTATGAGTGAAAAGTATTGTTTGTTCGGTGGACCGATGCTACATCGAATACTTAGCGTGGAAATGTTGAAAATGAATCATTCGCTGTGCGAACTCTTGATTTAGATCGCCATCTCAAAACAGTTTCGTTTCAAATAATGTCGAAATTAAATACTAACGATCACTGATCAAGCTAAAATATCGATTGACTGATCAAGTTAACACTTGGTGTTATGCACGCATTGTACACACACTCTCCGCCGCACGACTCGGTTATCGGAGTGGAAAATCGCTTAAAACGTAATACTAACAAGACAGTCTCTGTTAATGTACTGCACTCGTTCATTTCGCGAGTGTGTGAAAACAATATATATATATATGTGTGTGTGTATATTCGCATATGGATATTTTTCAAAGTACATGTTAGTGTTCGGCATTCCCTACGGAAAATAATGGTTTCGCAACATTCATGACGACAAAGAAAATTAAACATGCTCAATATGATACAGCTTTTAATATGATACACAGTGAGTATTATACACAACAGGTAGTATAATATACATTGTGTAGCTGCAACATTATTTTACCCGACGTACCGTGGTGATGATACCGTTTTCATCAAAGCTTAATTATAAAAAAAAAAAATATCAAGTTCCGTAAAAAAAAAACTAAACCTAAAAGCGTTTCGCTGTGTTAAAAAAATAACCATTACATTTCAACACTTTTAAGTAAATAGAAAACCCGATCCAGAGGTATCTTCCTTATCATCTCTTTCATCATATACGCTGGCACTATATGCGCAGGAGTTTTTTTTTTTTACGCATTTTCTGTTGTTCTTTTATTACGCGCTGCACTGTGAAAAAACCAAACGGATCAAATTCACAATTCGGTGAATTTCATCGAAACACCGAGTCCATCGGATGTACACAGAGAACGCAATAATATTGATTGTATACACGATTAAATAGTACAATTTTTCAATATCTTGGAAAAATAATATAAAAGGAGCAATCAGCGTATACAATTGATTTGTAAATACATTATTAGTTATTGCCATCAAAAGAACAGAGCAAACATTCTTCGCTTGTTTTCAAACTAGAAAATTATTAATGCGCGCGCTTCGGAAACTGGGGTTTTGTTATAGCACGGACAGGAGACGGCTTCTCTCCTGTATATGTTGGTGCATTGTTGATTCGTCATAATCCGTTTAAAACCTACGATTCTGAGCAAAAGAGCTTATTGATATGAATCATTTATGTCTACGTATGACTATAATTTCTTATTCAAATTTTATAAATGAAAATAAAAATGGTATGGAACGGTGTGTTAACATTTTTAAATGAAGTTAAAACATGATACGATAAATTCAAATCCGAATAGTTCTAACACAAGGAATAAAACAATTGAATAATACCATAAGTCGCATGTATATTATAAGCTTTGTAGAGCTTAACGGATTTGAACTAAACTATAAGATTAAATTAATTTCAACATTAGTATACGAGTACATATTATTGAGTATTAATATTCTTCAAATAACGGATTACATATTGAATTGGACTTATACTGAATACGATTTAAATCGGTGTATATTATAATATTATGTACGTGAAAAAAAATTATGATCCACACGCTCATTAATAGTGACTATGACAATCACCTTACTTAACCATAGGGCAGAAGGTGCTAGTAGTCCGATCACTTCAACATTTTGTTTCTCATACGATGGAAGTGTTTGTATTCATTATCAAAAAAAAAAAAATGGTATTTCAGTTGAATAAATATGTAGTCATTAGGCACAACTATGTTAGGTAGTTAAGAAGTAAAATAAAAACTTACCGTTGAAAGACTTGACACTTCAAACATGAGTACTGTAAGTAAAATACGTTGACTTATCACGTTCACGAGAATGAAAACATCATGCGATGTATCACTGGTAAAATATTTTACCACTTCCACACATTACGCGCGAAATCAGACGAATCATAACAATTGTGGCGTTTTAAATACTAAATTTCCCATTGAACCAAGTAATAAAGTAAAATAATATAATCTATTCAATAGAAAAATAATAAACGGCTTGGTAAATAATATATATACCACTGACCTATAAAGGGTAAATTGTATAAGCCTACACATTGTCTAATCATAAGGCACGCTTTCAAACACGAAACTTTACATAATACGAGATATAATAAATTAATAAATAGATCACAATGGTTTGGATGAATGGTGCCTGTAATTAATTTATTTTTTCGCTTAAATACTGATTTCTCGATATATGCTATTAAGGTAGGTGCCCCGGACTTGTGACTGAATACATAAACAAAAAGAAAAAAATACGCAAAGTCAAGAACCTCCCGACCTTTTCACGAAGGAGACAGTGTCTACGGTCCACTATAAGATAAAAAGCAACGGGCGATCCTGTCGTCCCTCGAGAGGACTCGGAATGAAATGATCGTGCAAAAATCATCCTGCCGGGAACAAATGCGTAACGATGACTTTACAATAACACTTTTCCAGTGGCACTGGTTATCTCCGAGATGCGTTACTTTTTCGCGTCCCCGATGGAGAATAACTTCTATCGCGATCGCAAGTATTATGAGTTCATGTACTCTAAATAATACTCTTTATTTAAATCTGACATTATGTGCGTTACTAATAAGATTTAAGAGACAGAATAACGTCTAAACTTCGAAATGTGATACGAGACAGAGAAAAAAATAAAACATTGTTCCAACCGAAGCTGTAAAAAAACGAAAATACTATTGCAGTTTTTCGTTTACTTGGTTTGCTTAGCTCGACTCATTAAATGCATTTACTTTTAATGACCTATATTGCTATTTCTCACTATTGTTCGAAAACAAAATCTTTAAAATGCATTGTGAAATCCTCGTTATAAATGCGACGTGAGAATTAAGAAGAAAAAAATTCGAAAATCATACGAGAGAAACATGAATATACTTACAGTGCATTATGTTCGGTCAAATAGTTACCTATTGTTGTTTGCGTCTTAGAAAGGTATAAAGACTAAGGGAAGCACTAGGTATACAATAAACACATTCTTAGAATTCATAGAATCAGGCAAATCATCCCCTAAGGATCTGTAAAAGATGCGTTTGCAATGAATTTCGTACAAGAAACGAATTAATTTTCTAAAAACGATACAGCTACATTGAAATTTTAATTATTAAAAAAATAAAAAAATAATATTATATAATATTATATTATTTAAATTTTTTTTTTTTTTTGCTATAGTATTGTTAAAAGAATTAGTTTAATACTTCCAACCTTCAAATTTAATAATAATCAAATAAAAGATAAATCCTATATATTGTAACATATAACACACACCTGCAAATGGATGGAAGGAATTATACAAGGAGACTCATATTATACAGCGTGCTGGAAGTGTTTATAAATCACGTAGAAATTTAATAACACCATTACGTTTGTGGTTCGAGGGTATCCGTTTTATAGTTGCTAAGATATGGCCGGGTATCAAGAGACTAGGCCGTATCCGAAAACGCTTTATTATAACTTTGCGCCATGGACGGGGCTTAACGAGAGATAAATAGAAGGGAAGGGATGTTGTGTAAATATATAAATATATATAATACACATAATATACAAGTATTATAGGACGCGTTGCGTTGGCAATAGTTTGAGAAGGTTATTAATTGGCCAACGGCAGGGGTGATAATGAAGATTGATGTGGGAGTGACGTCACATGGATGAAACAATAACGACCGTACCCCCGCGTCGACTAGTGATTTTTAAGGTGGCAACTGGTCGGCGCGAGATTGAACGCGGGCGAGCGGAGTTGGCAAAGGGGAAAGGGACACGGTAATGCACGAGAAATGGGTTTAATGAGTAACGACTTTAATTACCTACACAAACAATAATGCTCTGCGGAAACCGCCACCCCACCCGGTCCCACGCGGCTCGTATTCGTACTCTAGTGGAGCTCTTGAAAATAATGTTTTGAAATAACTCAATCCCGTACGTAACGTGTAGTGCGTACACACGAGTATGATAAATAACCTAGATAACAGATTTTCTTGATAAATGCCTTCGCGTGCATACACACAGCTCTGGGCTACGTCTGTGTTATAACGCACACAATGTCCGTACGACGCGCGTGTAGTTGAGTACAAACATATACAGGGTGGGGCACAGAAACGGCCGATTTTCAAAGATAAATTATAAAATAAAAAAACTAATAAAAATTAATTATTATTTATTATAATGAAGTACATAACTTGCCGTTTATTTTTTAAAAATGATGTCTTCAAGATGATGGCCATCTCTTCTCAAGCACATAAATATAAATAAATACATAAGAGACAATAACGTGTTCGTGTTATTTATTCGCACGAGTCTCATAACACACATCATTATATCGACCACGTTTTTTTGTAATATTAATACCTAATAATAATAATGACGATAAAAAATATTTCCACGCGTAATTATGTACCAACGTACCGATATTATGGATTTGAAAGAATTTCGTCCGATCCGTTCGAGGGTATTGCGAGCCATGATTCTCTTTCACTTCATGTCACACGCGCAACATAGGGAATTAGATATTTTCTATTTCCAACGCGCCGATCGATAAATTTATGTGATAAGGATTTTGAAAACGTAAATTAGTTTCGTCGTAAAGTATTTAGATCGAATTTCCCAAAAATTTTGTTAAGTACCTTTATGAAACCTAAAAATCAACAAAAGTTCATTTTTCGGTATGTTAAGAACAACATTAAAATGTGGAAAAGTCGATCTAGAGAAGACTTTACGACAGATTCAAATCCGTTTTCAAAATCATCATCACATTAATAGCTGATTGATCGATCGGTAAGTCTAAGTCCCTGTGTTGCGCGTGTGATGGAAGGAGAAAATGGCTTGCGATCCCCTTAACTGTAAATGTATTTAATGAGCCGACTAATGCGGAGGAAAAATTACACCGCAAAGCGATATAGTAAATTACATTTGTAAACGATTCGATAATAATAAGTTTCAAATCCTTTTGTAGTGGTCTCCAGTAAAACGTCCAAAATCACTTTTTACAGCCAACATAGGACACACGAGAAAATCATATTCAATAGGCTTCTCAGGCGGTACAACTACACATCTCATTATTTTTTTCAAACATTTATGTGATTAAATGAAACGCGGGCGCGCGTAAACGACGACAAACAGTGGTAGACGATACAACATTTACAATTTCATAACTACAATTCTCGTATTGTAAGCGATTAGAACACCTCTCAAATATTTACAGCTATTGCACACAATACGCTTTTAATACCGTCATATTCTGTCGATCGATTACCAATATTTTTGTACACTGATCGAATGGCTTTGCGAACATCAGCATCGAGACTCACAGGTCGTGCGTTTATTATGTACTCAACATTTATTTATTCCGTGTAATAAAACCCCTTAAGTCTCGGAATTACTGTCATATTATATGTTGTACTGCAACATAAACTGTCAACTGCGTCACTAGGGAATGAAAATGAAGTATTAACTTTTACGATCAAGCTGTACAAAGGGAAAACCCGTAAACGGGTTTACGATCCAATAGTGAAATTATATAGAAACCTATTTAAAATAAGGATGAAAAAACCTATCCGTTCAGAAAATGACTGTTATGATGTGCATTTTCGCAACCGATAACTCGGTCGTCCCTTTTTCCAGTGTCGTACCGTTACACCGCAATGGGCTCGTAAAACATAATTCTAAATTGCACGTAGCGTCAGCGAATTTAGTTCAACGCGAGCGCGTTGATAAGACTGCACTCGGTAAATAATATTTTTGTCACCGCATGAACGTATCACACCTCGTCGTAATTGTTGTATGATTTGTAAGTTTCCGACATTTCATGATGATAGCCGGAAGCGTTGACTGCAGGTGGCGTGGTTATAAGAGTTATCGAACACAGACACTATAATACGATTCCACGAAACAATAATGCCAACATTATTATATGTATAAGACGGATTTAAAAAAAGAAAAGGGCAAATTAGACTGAGCTCATTTTAAATTATTTCAATCATATTCTCAGTATTTAGAGTATTAAATAGATAATTCTTCTCGATATATACTTTAGACTACATGGATGGAAGATATTATTTTTTCGGTATCGATTTTAGCTTATATATTTTATATCACAGCCAATTTAGCCGTACGGGGGCAATATCTATAAAACGAAGATGTACACAATTAACAAAGAGGGTGCTTCAGCTCCCGAGAATTCCTCTCGCCCTCCTTCTGAACCTGCACCCATCGTTGAAAAGGAATACGAAACAGTCCAGTGCAGTAAAGACCGAAAACATTTTTCGATTTTTATTGCTACAAGAACGACATATCATTACTATTATTATCTAGACGAAAATGCCCTAATCTCTCCAGTACTTTGAAAATTAAAAGCAAACACAGTTTTACTTTTCACGTGTTGACGCGGTGTAGTTGTCTCTCGTCGGCCGTATAACTGCGGACACCATCAGGCCCCTGAATAGTTGGCCTAACCACTATTACCAAAAGTCTTCAAACGTGTACCAAACATTTTACAAGTTACTCGCCATCCCTTACTCTTGAAGGGTTAACTGGATGGATAGGTCAACTCCAGGTAGCCCGGCTATGTTGTCGTAGAACTTTGAAATAGTTCCCGGACGGTTCGTTGTAATTCCACTACAAATCGCGAGTGAAACAGATAAGACGCGATGGCCCAGTGATCACGCGTCGACTTTCGGCACGTAGGCCCGCGGGTTCAAAAGCCGTGCCGTCGTGCATTTTTTCACTCAAAGTTTCCACGCCTACGACACAGGTCTCACGTCATCAACGTGTAAAATAGGAGAATAAAATAAGCGGAACTCTCGAATAACCGTTCCAACGTGCTAATTACGGCAGTTCACTGCATTCAAGTCCGGATACGTAACTACGTAAGTATACCAAAGGTAACTATTCCTCACATATATGTCATTAAAATAAACCGACAACGTTATGCTCGCGTAAGTACACGCCGAACTTCATTATTCAGCTGTATACGTAACATATATATTATATACGAAGACAAAGTTTGAACTTGCACTACGTATGTATATTTATATATAATTATAACACGCGCCCTTTGCAAGTCGCATGACATGTTCTAGACACGTAAGCCCTAACTCTCTGCAACTGTGCGCGGCGAACAGAATCAGTAACTGAAGAAACGCGCGCTAATGGACGTTTAAGTGTTGTATACTGCTGAAATTCAACGTTATGTTAATACCGTCTTGGCCGGATTATACGTATTCCGCGCAGATATTTATCAAAAAATATTTCACAGCTATTATCTTTATTATTATTACTATTATTATTGTTTATGATTATTTATCGTGAGTGTGATAGTAATGGACTGCAGTAATGGAACTAGATATCCAGCAGCGATCGAGGCGCCAATATAAATAACAATTTACGTAACGCCAACAACGTTTGCTATGCAGCTATTTAACTACGTACGGTAATAATAATAATAATAATAATAAAAATAATGATAATGATAATGATATTTGGGCATTATTGTATCAATATTACTTACACTTCAATGGCTTTATTCCAATTTATTATGTATCCGGAAAGGGTAAACAGCTCGACGTTGACGAAATGTACATTGCCCCTTTCCGATCCTACGTACAGCCATTTGCTACGGAGTGGAAGGTGTATGACTGTAATTCTACACACAAAACAAAAAAAATGTCATCAGTCTTATATTTACTTCGAGTCGTAGGAGTGCATAGTCGATTTTGACTGAATCAACAAAATCACATTGTTGGTAATGGTTTCAATCTGCAAATTCGCCTAACTTTTGTCAACCGTATATTGTTATATGACAACTGCAGTATCATTTAGGGGTGGATTTAGTATATGATTTTTTTTCTTTTCGTTTTAGAGATATCTATATACAGGGTGTCCCACCGGGATTTATACAGACCGATATCTCCCGTGTTAATAGAGATAATAAAATTTTTTTTTTTTATAAGGGAGGCAAAGGCAATTTTGCAGACAACAGTTTGCTATATATAAATGTATTATTGAACAAATTAAAAAATTAACTTTTTAATTTAGAATGTTCGTGAAATTCGAAGACTGGCATTTTATAGAGATTCTATTTCTGAAAATTTCAACGGTTCAACTTTTAGTTTTCATAATTTTTAATAATTTTTTAGTCTACTAAGGAATAATGTAAAATATATCTCCTTGTAATTTTTCCGAAAATGGTGAAACGCCATACTTAAAATGTATTTATGGTAAACCGTACAGTTAATCAGTAGCGTATCCAGGAATTTTGTTTTGGGAGGGGCTGAACAGTTACAATATTATCACGTTAAAAAAATCCATAGTTCAATTTTTAATTAAAAAAAAACTTTATTTTAAATTTTAAAACCATAAACTACACATTTAAATCAGATGTAGTATTTTATTTTATATTGTTTGTGATCATTTAGATAATTATTCAAGATTTCCTGAAATTTCAAGCCCCCTCCGACCCCTGGTTACGCCACTGCATTTAATATCAGTGTTTCTTACCTCTCTCGTTGAAATTTTAAGCTGTGAACTACGTCGGCTCTTTTTTGTCTGAAATTCCATAGGTGTAAACTATCGTCTGCGGTCACCGTGATTAAGGCGCCTTCGTTCATCAGAAATTCCACTTGAACCACGGCGGCCTCTAATTCGTGCCGAACCTGCGCGTCCACTCCAGGCCTTCCGATTCTGTACACACACTCGTTAAGGAAAATATCGTACAAGAAATCCGTATTAGTGCAAAAGCAACAACTGTACAAGTGAATCTGATATAGTTTTCAAGATTTAATAAGCAATTCAATAAAAGCCAACATTTTTATTCTAAAAATATTTTAAAACCATATACACACGTAACATTACTGCCACGTTATAGTTTTTAAGGGTAAGATAACGTCCGCTTACTATATACAATAAACATATTATCTGAACACGAATTGTTTCTCCTGCGTTATTGCTATATTATAATTAATTTACAATGTATCTGTTAACCATATAGGCATATTATTAAATCAATGTTGTAATCAATGTAAAATCAATTTAATTGCGCATAACACAACAAATAGAATGTGTATACTAAACCTAAGGTAGTCAACTATACTAACAAAACAGCTAATTGATCAATACATCATCATCATCACCATCACCATCATTATCGTCGTCGTCGTAGTCATCATCATCACCGTGTTAAATTAACCCCTGTTATATAATATTATTCGAGCAGAAATCACGTCGAGTATATTTTAAGAACATATTCGTATTCGTTTATTCGTATATTCCTATATTCTATTTGAATAATATCTCTGCAGGAGTTATAAACAATTTTTATTCGTTTTTAAAACTTTTAAAAACTCATTTTATAGTTTTTCACGACTATAGCATTCATGAAAATGTCTTCCTTTAGACTAGTACTTTTAAAATACCATTGTAGTAAAATTATTCGGTTTATAAACATAAATTCATAGTTTTAATTTTAAATCAAATACCTACATACAGAGTTTGTGTTCAAAACATTCTGATATACGTATAAACCTTATATCATTATACGCTAATGGTTTATTAATTATCATAATTTAAACTTTAAAGTTTCAATACTAGAAGAACGATGGAGCGGCGAATACATCTCGCAACTGTTTTCAAATTATCCTTTATTACTCTAATCTAAAATGATTATACCCTATCAATTATACGCACATCAAGAGTTTTCCAAAAAAAAAAATTTAGGTTTTAACTACAATATACAGATACTGTCATTTAACAATCAAGATTTAATGATATTTTAAAATACAGCGGACACATTTAATACAGGTTAAGATAAAATTTAATAATTATGACAAAAAACGTTGAAACCCTGTGGAGATCCGACATCCATCGAACACACGATCTGCGCACATACTGCACAGACATACAAGAAGCCTGGCAAAAATAAAACGTACTCTAATTTTATTCACTGTTGGTGCCGACCAAGATATACTCGCCAAATATAACATATAGTTACACTAAAAATCAGTTTAAGTTCATTTCCATAGTGAATAATGTAAGGCGATAAGTTAAAGGCACAATAGCTAACGGCCCGCTTATCGAGACTAGAAAAAAAATCAGAAATATCAATTGTTACTCGAATTATATCCGTATAGAACACAAAAAACCTGCAACGCGCGCACGCACAGCATACTACTATACACATACCTACACGTGCATATATATACTTATATATATGAATATCATTGCAATGAAATCACTACGAGTGCCTGTACTCAGTTCGCGAGTGGAAATATCCATTACAATCCTCAGAGTATTCCTTATACATAGGTGCATTTATATATATTTTGTTCCAGTTATATTCAATATAAGTACTGACGCGGGTGTAGTACACGTACAAAAGTTTGTAAATTCTTCCGGTATTTTTCCATTAAAAGTGAATATCTTGTGACGGAAACGTTTAAATTAAAAACGCTCGTTTTCCCGAAACTTACGCACGCGCGCGAGCGCACACACACGCACACACAAACGCATAAACATCCATATAAATGTATATAAAATTATACACTGTACAATATACCATTGCATATATAGGTTACGCGTATAAGAAACGCGCGACGGTATAGGCGAGGGTGGGAAAAAGGATAGAAGGGTGAAAGGGAGTGCGTGTATAGTGAAGGGGAGAGGGAGAGAGAGAGAGCTTTTCAGCGAGCGTCTCCACTAATGGATTCGTGTTCTTCTCGTCGCCGCACAGCACACAACTCTATATATAATAATATATAATAATATGATGGCCTCGAGCGGTCGTATTTTCTCCGGCTAGGGATCGCCGATGCCGGAGAGCAAATATAGAATACTCGCGCGGTATACACAGCCGCGTATAATATACATTACTATCATAGCGCATCCAAACCCAACCCACCCCACCCGCGAACACGTTATAAAATCTTACCCCGGACACGAGTGCAGCGATTGTCCGCATTAAACTTCACACGGGGCACAGGAGATATGAATATTTTATACACGTGCGCGGACCACCGCCGCGGCCCCCGGACGGAGGCAAATCGCTGTTAGTCAACAGCGTAGCGGCGCGCGTCAGGGGCGTCGTCGGTGGCAAGGGAAATAACCGCCGAACACGTTTTTTCATTACGGTATCCATTCCCCGCAGGTATACGTATAAAATGAAATCCTACGGTAAAAATCCATACATACGATATATATATATACGATCCGTCGTACGAGCGCGGAGCTACTATCGAATTTATGACTTATTTCACGCGGCTGTAACCTATGTGTATGTATAAATAAATATATTTAATGGGTCATATTATTTTTTTACACGCACACACACACGTATAAATAGGGTACAGAGGCACCAAGGAAATACGCGGTTCGCTAAGAGAACCGTATTGAGAACGATTCGACATGGGGTCGAACGGAAAACGTCTGCAATACCACCCCCCGGTTGGACGATCATTAAACAGCAACGGTATAATATACTATCGCATCAATTTGTTTCATACCGAATAATATTAATGCAATTGTGTAGATAGGTCCCGGACGAAATAAAATGTGAGAGAGTAAAATTATTAATTCATTTTTTTATGCATTTTAAGCTTCAACTGAATACTTCAGCTTAACGAAGTGAAACAAAAATTGTAAAATGTATTAACAATATATACTAGCCATCTCATATCATTAGGTACACAGTTCGTTCCTTAAGCAATATATACGTGGTCTAGAGAAGAAGATGCACATGTGCGCGCAGACGCCTCGGACTAATACAACTGAAATACGCTGCAAGATATATGAACTTCTGCGACTCGAAACTGAAGCGGGAGAAAAAGTAGAAAAAGGGAGGGGGTTACGTTTTTAAGTTTTAGAGTCGATGTACATACATAATACAGTCATATGCTAAGCCGTAAGAAAACCGACTGTTCTTCGAGTCGGAGAAGTTTTCAAGTCAGAGTCGACTCCACAAGATATTCTTCGAATCATCTTCAAAGCATATTTACACGCGTATGATTAAAAATTAAATTCCGCTAAATTATTGACGTATCACAATGTCAGATGTTAACTTATTCAATTTACATACATAACATAGTCAAGTTTTCGAGAGTAGCTAATGAAAATATAACATTTGTGCAATCAGTCCAACAAGTTATTGACTTTCATTTTTAGTCAAACGTTCAGCAAGGCAAACCTTACAAGGAGGAACGGAAAATAAGTCCTCACTAGGTAACTAATGGGAAATTGGCAATGGGAATATGTCATAATTTTTTCACTCTTCGCACGATATACGCAAATTGCAAATGTATATACAGTTGAAGTGCTGCAGAAATCGTTTTAATTATTACCGTTTGAAGTCGGTCGCGTGTTCGAAATATATTGTGCGTGGTAAAAAGACGTGTATCTGACCGACTCAAATTCATCAAATTCGGAAAATTCTAGGAAAAAAGTACAGAATTCTTTTAAAACTAGAATAACATTTTACGACAACCGTAACGTATTATAGTTTCGTATTGTAGTTTAACTGGTTATAACTCGCAGCATACAGCGCATTGTCGAATCGTACAACTAGAATTCTAGTTTCGGAGTAAAGCAAAAAACGTGTACATTGACTGTAAATATAATGATTTTTATCAGGATGTGTTTATTTTTTCAGAGATCAAACTCTCAGTTAAACGGTAAATGTGCTCCGAAAGGCGTATTTTAAAACGTATTTTGAGATCGATAAGTATGGTTCTTAAGAGCTGGTATTTTTCGTTTTTTCTATGAAAACATTCAATGTTAAACACACATGAGTTGTTGAACAGATACGGTTAGGCAATGATCATCACTCGAAATAATTTTTCTCACGCGATAATTATTATTTATTGCTTTTAAATGTACACAAACAATAACTCAACGGAAGGAAAACAACACTCGAATAAAGTGTACAAACGATTTATTTTTTTTTTCTAATAACCACTTACGAATAAGTATACAAACAGAACGCGCACACGCATTTATAAGACACGCGTTTAAATCGATCCGTTCAAATAATTCAAATCGTTGTAAACATCATATTTTATACCAACTGAAGAGGTCAGTGGATAAATGTGTTGACGGACAATTTTTTTAAGAAAACGCATTTTATTGAACGGATAAAAGTGTTACAGTGTAACAAACATATTATACCAAAGTCTGAAAACGTTTTGATTCATGGTTTTTGGTTACCGGGATAAAGATGTTGCTGTAGAAGAATTTACCATTGGTTACAATAGATAAAGGTATTAGTAGTGTACGTTAGGTTGGGTTAGGTTTGGTATACATATCATACATTCCGTATAACAGAGTGATAATGTATTTTAACACCTTCACACCCACGTTAGTATTGCAATTTAATATTTAATAACAAAAGTAGCGTTCCTGATCAAAGCGTCAGTTAACACCTTTACCCCACTGACCACTTCAACTGTGGACAACTAATGGGACACTTCTCCGTCACTTTAGATTCGAATCGCTGAAGATGTGGTGCCGTCACACAGTACACGGATCGCGGGTACTGCCGGATGCAAAAAAAAAAAATGGAAAATTAAAACGGTATTATTGACATAGGAAAAACTAACAATACGCGTTCCCGATCACGCGCCAGAGAACCTTTACACATCCGAACACGAAATTATTAATAAATCATAATTATCCGTCTGCGTCTGGCATCGCCAGTTTAATCGTAACGCGTGGGGCGAAAAAAGACCCGTTTAAAACAGATTCAGCGACGGCTTAGAAATAGCGAACCTCGACAAAAACCTAAATAGAACGTGCACACTAGGGTGGTTTTCTGTTGGATGTGGATTGTACATAATTTACGGCGTTAACAATATTCAACCACGCATAGAGACGACGTTGAATATAATAAATAGTATATATATAAGTTAATATTACCCGTTATACAGGGTAATTTTTTTTACCATTCTCGCCCCCTTTTTTACCGTAAGAATGCTTAAATTTGAATTTTTTTTTATTAAATGTTCAAGTTACCATAAATCCTATGTTTTCTAAAATTGTTTTTCCATGCCGCCTTAAGGGTGTCCTGTAGCGATATAAACTTTTATTTTTAAATGGAATCACCCTGTTTTCACTAAGGAAATATTTTTCTGTGAATTTTGATGTAACAAAATCAAAATTCGAAAAGGTTGTTTTGGAATAACTCTAATGAATGTATTAAGGAAAATAGTGTTATAATATACCTTATATTGTGATATAATTTGTAATTACATGTAAACAATAATTGCTACTAATACGATATAACACGTATTTTGCATTTTTCATAAACTATTTAAAATTTCAAAAACTGTATGGGTCCAAATTTTGATTACATCACATCAAAAATTCCAGAAAAATAGTTTGCGTAAAAAATAAGGAGTTCCTATATAAAACAACAATGTTTGTATATTCACAGAACATCTTTAAATTGGCGTGAAAAAAAAAATTCCTAGAAAACATAGGTCTTATAGTAACTAGAGCATTAAAAAAAAAGAGGTGAGCTTGGTTATAATATCACTCTGTACATAGGTGTTCAACAAAAGTTTGCTCCAATCGTTTTATAATACTAAAATAAAATAAAATACAGATTTTTTTATGGTTTTTTTTTTTTTGTAGTACGTTATGTTGTATTATACGAGTATTTGAATTATATAATATAGTTTTATCGGAATATTATTATTTTTCTTCCGGGTGACCAGGCCAGAATATAGAAAATACGTATCCTCACCGACAAAAGTGATTTACCGTTTAGATGTTATAATGCGATTATGATATTATATATTTTCAAATGCACAAAAGAGCACACGTTCAAGTTATGTTCATACGATTTTTGACCGCATAAACGAACATCAAAAAATAATAATGACTATAACATCAAATTTTAGTTAGATTATAACGCTTTTAGAATATGAAACATTTACATATTATATTGATCAGTTTATCACATAGATGAAGTTATAATGAGTTTATGTAAATTATTTTTCTTTAATATAATTTCAGCACGAAAATGATTATTAAGTGAAAATTTAAAAATCATTTTCCAGCAAGAATAAATTATAAATCCTTAATAATTAATAAGCAACAGAGATAAAAAATTTAGACAATGATAATTATTTATTTAAAAATGATTTCATTATTTGTCTTTTTATTAAACTGTTGAGATAAATAAAAAAATGGTATTTTTTAATAATAAAACTTAAGTGAGCAGTTATGCAACTTTAATCAAAGAAAAAGTTTCGTGAATATTTGAATAAAAAATATGTAACAAATATAAAATTTAAATACTTAATATAATTCCAAGATAATAAATACATCTAAAATAAAAAACATGAATTTCTCAGTCGTTGATATAAAAAATTCAATGATTTAAAAAAATATTATAAGATATTGTATCAATTCCTGTCTGGAATACACCATAAGAAAAAAATGGGTCAATGTCAAAACCATCGCACAGAAACATCTCAGAAAATGCTTTTATTCACATTTTTTTTTTTTTTGTTGTTTCTATGTATAATCATAAATATAAAAAAAACATTTCTATTTAAAGCAATAAATTATAATTTCTTTTACATATGATGATATTCTATATATTTGGTATCTGTAAAATATATACTATGAGAAAATATTCCTAGTCAGATTTCTATAAATAGTATTCAATAATGAAATATTGTATTTAAAACTGGCACTGAAATGGTGTATAAAGTTTAAATATTTATACCGTCGAAAGACATTGAAATGTAATTTGAATAGTAATCACTAACTAAACTATTTACATTTGTACATATTATTTTAGTATGATGATAGATTTTCAAGTGTATTGGAAATAGCACAGATTGGAAGACACTGCAGCAGTCATACAAAAAAACTTTTATATCGAATTTCACGTTATGTTAACGTAACAGTAAACGTTTTGCGAACTGTACGAATCTAATTTAAAAGTAGTATATTGGCTTTAAAACGATTTAAGAAAATATTAATACATAATAAAATATTAATACAATACTCTTATATAACTGGACGGTTAGGACACAGAGGTGTTCGGTAAACGGAAGAATGAATGGCATTTAGGACTAAATTGATATTGTATAACATCCTGGCGGCTTAAAAAAAAAAATCAAAAAAAAAAGTACTCATCGAATAAATTATAGAAAATATGATTAATCTAATTTATGATCAAGTAATTTTAAAAATATACCAATCACGGAAAGGTACGTAAGAATTTTCACAGTTAAAAACTTTTAGCACTACCACGAACATTTTGGATACAAAATACGATTTTTTTTTTTTAACATAGACAATTATAACCGACTATAAACGAAAAAAATATTTCCAGAGAAGTATAGTATAAATGGATGCTACTTTTTCTATTCAAATACAAAAAAAGAAGAAAAACGAGCGCACTCTATAAGCGTGCCCTCTAAACGGCGTAATTGATGAGCCTAAAAAGAAACATAACAAATAACTGATGTAATATAGTTCTCGTAGTGTAATATACACATATAATAGAACACTTAATATAACTGAAATAACCCAGAAAAATACAAATAAGATTTTAAAAACACAGGAATGAAACTAAACATGAATTATAGTGTTCGAAATGTTTTAATAATTACACAATTTATTAAATATATGAATTTAAATTGATTCATTTTTTTAATGTAACATAAGAGCAACATTTCATGTTAATGAAATCAATACAATTTGAATAAGCTGAAAAGAAAACATAGTTAAACGAAATCAAAAAACTTTTATTCGAATACCATGTTAAAAGGTGCCGAACATATTTTAATATTTCCAAAAATGTGTTTGGTCGAAACAATTGCATTTAGTCATGGTAAAATACTTTAAACTAAAATTATACTGAATTTTAAAACTCAAAAAATCATTGAAAAAATATGAGGTGCAAAAGTTTAACAGAATATTAACGATTTGATATTTTGAAATTCCAAAAATATGATAAACCATAGGATTTCTAAAATACTAACGTACGTGTTGAGTTTACTTTATTTAATACAGCTTGATGATTGCGGAAAAAAAATATCAAGTCGATACTTTTAAAATATGCGGAGTCGGCCTTGTCTGAATATGTAAAATTAATAATTTCTAGAGCAAATCAATGTTATTTTCAACCTTTCAGGTCCTCAAAACAAAATGCGTATTTTACTGGGTATTTTATTAGTACGAGCAAAATTATAGTTACGTTCGCAAGCTTATATATTTAATGGTTAAGCATATACATTTGATGATGTTTGTAATAATAATTAACAGTTTTTGAAAAAAAAAAAAATTAAACTTACGTTGACATAAAAATTAAAAATTTAATATAATCTTTTAATTTAAGTACCCTACGCACTTTATGAATTTAACACATTCTATTCAACAACACCTGAATCTTGTTCTTTCCCGGTGCATTTGATACGAGCAAAAACTACACTTAAAATATTTTTCCCTGAATACTTTGAAGAATAACTGAAGTGCTCAAATAAGTAAAATTGTTGCAAAAGGAATGTTCTGAAATAGAACAAATTTTTTTTAAGTGGCTAGACAGGATTTTGTTTTTTAACAACCGCCTTGAGAAAATTAACTCTACAGGTTTTAAGAACACCTCGCCTGCCCGTATTATTGATTTTTATAAAAAGTTTGACCTCAAAAATACAACGGGGTATAATACAACTATATTATTTAAAGAATTTCACAAAAAATAAAACTTAAATATGGTAAACACATTAACATTATGCACAGTGCATACCCAAAGATTACTTAATATTCGAACAGTTATATTTCCATACAATGAATAAGTCAAAAAACATTCGTAGCTACCAACAATTATTATACTATTCTGAATGCCATCAACTGCCTACATAATACAGTAAATTTTAACATTCCGTCCGTATCTATTATATTTTATAATCGTATGAGAACAAATGGCTTTCGTTCTCTAATTTTACGAATCACAAATTCTAGTTAAGTAGAAAGTCACTAAAAGCATTGTTTATGCGGGCGACCTATATCTGATTTTCTAAAAAGTAAAATTTAATAAAATCAGAATCAATTTAAACTTACATAGTTTGAATACATTTATTTCTTGAGAATAATATTTTAGAAAAGCCGCCATAGGGAACCAAACTATGAATAACGTTAAACTTTTTAATTTGCCTAAAAGGTTATGTGACCCTCGAACTTCAACCATCCAGCCACAAAATGATAAATGCGTAAAACAGTTTTTACCATGGTATTGTCTCGTGTGCGCAAAAGACGGAGAGACAACACATATTGCGCCAAGACCCTCTTGATAAAATACACACTTTATTATTTATGGCAAACAAAGTGATTTCCATTGATTTCATTACAAATGTGCCTACGTATTTATCCAATAATAATATGAAAACGTTTCATACAAAACATAAGTAAAAACGATAAATATTCCGAGTGAAAAAAATGTAATACACCTATTGTGCTAGAATTTTTTTTTTTCACGGCAGAAATAGTAACGCTTATAAAAATCGGTTTGTTTTACAGATGATGTAGAATATAGCGGGCGAGATGAATTTAATCATTGTAAATACAATTATATATTTTAGAATTAAACTAGGAAACCTCGACGATAAATCGTTGATAAAATCGAGAATATGATTATGGAGCAGCCCTAATGCTGTGACGTCACACTATGTCGTCAAGATAAGACATCTTGGTCGAGAACTAATCTAAATTTAAAACGATATGGGCAATTTGAATAATGTACGTTCTTATACTATCCGTATATTTACGCATAATATAAACGTGTCGATAGGCAACATCTACTTGAATTTCTATCGTTCAAATTCGGTTTTGAGTTTGCTTTTGCACACTAGACTGTAATATATTATATATAACGGCTATAAAGTTCAAAACGCTACGGATGTAATCATGCGAGTACTGAATTTTAAGTAAAAACCAACTTCTTCTCAGCTTGACAGAGAACGAATTTTAAAATATACTTAAACGTTATACAAGTACGGCTATAAAGAAAAAACGAAAATGTCTACATGGATAATTGGTGGATAAAAACATTCAATTACAAACCAGCGAGTTGTACACACAATAAGCATACGAACAATAGTTTTATAAATATTTTGCTTTCCAGAGGTTAACTACTCGAATTAATGTAGATGTAACGATATTTGAATAGTGTATTACATCTTTGAAACTACACAAAGGAAAATCCCGTTTTCGTACTTTGCTTCTAATTAGTGAGTGAAACTTGAATCCCTTTGACTAAATATCCTTTTGACAACGATGAAGAAAATACTCTAAGTCGCGTCAATACATGCAGGTCGTATTGCTGGTCATCGTGCGACGCTTCTATAATGGCACGTGTAGGTACGCTAGAAGTGTATTCTAACGTACTTAATAATAAGTATCCGGTACATCGGAACGGCCCACTTAACTTTTTTTTTGAACTGCACTATTTTCTACAAATATGGAAACTTTCTTCAGAAGTAATGCCATATAACAGTTACACTTTAAACTTATTCACAAAAGTTTATCAGAAAAGTATGAACACTGGATGCGTTTCAACAAAAAGTTCAATCAGACTATACATCGAATGATAAATGTTGCATAAAAACTGTGAGTTAACTTTCATCGTCTAAAGAAAAATACGAGCAACTGAATTAAATTGCCGGGCAACCACTAAAAAAGTTTAAGTAGAATTTATTGATCATTTAAAAATAATAATAATAACAGGCAAACAATCAATTTTTAATAAATATACAATAATTTATATATTGGTTAATGATTAACAATAAAATATTTACATTATATGTTTTAAATGTACCCTTGTGCTTCTTTCTTGAAAGTTAAATCATTAACCTAACATAAAAAATGAATCTTCAACATACTTCAGCAAAGACGTTCAATTTTATCATTACAATTTGATAATGTTAGAGACCATACAAATATGAAAATATAGTATACTCGTACACTGTTCTATCTAAATCTGAATTTAGAATTGTATATTAATTAGTTATACATATAGGTATGTTAATAAATAAATAGGGGTGGTAAGTAAACTAGAAATATTACTATTAACTATATAATATTTAAAAATATATCAAGTTGAAACAAACTTGACATTAATTTAACTAAAACCCATTTATACCTTAATTACTTAAAATTAACAAACATAAACTCAATGTGATTTATCATTGCAGAACAAGAATAAAAATCTTTATACGTATATGACTATGAAAACAAACTTAGACATGCTGAACGAATCTGTTTGTATATTGTATCAAATATATTATGATAAAATCATTATAATTATTAGAGGACTGTTTAAATACATAAACTATGAAAATGAAATACATGGAACTAATGAATAGGAGGTATCAACATGCTAAAGGTATAATTAAAACTTCATAATAGATATAGGACGTACTAAATAAATATCATAAAACATATTATAACTATCAACAAATATACGTTTCAACCGAAATAATTTATAATCTAAATATTTACAATGTTTGTAAATCTGAAAATTAATAATTTGGTTGTTTATTTTAAAAGAATTATTATTTATGAATATATTTTTTATTTAATTTTTTAATAATACAATCCATACAATTTAGAGCGTATAGTACGCATTAACGATAAAATGTTTTCCACAGTAGCATGGCAATTTGGGATGAGCAACACCCTGATATGATAATTCGAAAAAAAATCTTAGTCCCTTAAACAATCCACAAAAAAAAAATGTTCAATCATAAATGCAAATCGTACATGGATACAATATAGATTTGGTTAATGTTTGATTATTAAACGATGCAAATTTGAGTTACATAATTTGAGTAGACCTATATATTCTATTTTAAATTTAAATACTTGATGACTATAATATATATATATATATATATATATATGATATAGTTGCGTTAAAATTTAACCAAAATAAATGAAAATATTCACATCAAATAGATTTAGGTAGCATGGTTTCAGGACAAGCTTTGATCATCTCCGAGACTCATGATTAACAATTATTATTGAAATCGAGACATAAAGCTGAACATTGTGATAAAATCTCTAACATTTCCCGTTACTGGCAAAGAATAAATAAATATGTATGTATATAATTTTAATCGAAATAGTTAAATTTTCAAGCACATATAGTTTTTATTTATGATTGTTCTAATCCAAAATCAATACTCGCAATCAACAGAAAACACCATCAAACTCCTCGTAGCGGTATTCTGCAGTTACTACGTATTTTCACCAGTTTTATTAGGGCAATATATAACCACCCTATAAATGTACCCCTATCATTTAAAACTTAATGTATAGTCAAAAGTTCTAACTCTCTTTCAGTTGGCAAAAACCATTAATGAAGTCATATAACAGATATTCAAGTCTCCTATTTACAGGTTACCTCATTAGGGAGAAAGCACAAGGAAATTGATATTTTTCGGGCGCAAATACTATTAACAAGGTACAGCGAAAAGTGGATACGAATACCATCATCAATAAAGCGTATTTCCTAAATAAAAAATAAGCCGAGATTTAATAAAGAACATATTCGGTGCCCCTTAGCACGTCCTCGAAAGAAAAATAGTCGTACGGACACCGAGATTGCCTATTCCGTGCGCCGTCTAACACAATATAACACAAAGCGATTTAACACGGTAAAACAACAATTTTAGACCCGAACTAAATAAGTTATTTACTCAATTTATATCAACCATGACATCTTATTTAATAACTTCTGTAAATTAAATAAACACATCATAATATTTACGATAATGCTACGATGTACAATGACTTATTTGTAGGTGACGTTTCTTGTAATTTTTGATGAAATAATTAAAGCTTCTCGCACTGGAAACGATATTTT
The DNA here is from genome assembly GCA_949715065.1 of Periphyllus acericola. NCBI lineage: Eukaryota > Metazoa > Arthropoda > Insecta > Hemiptera > Aphididae > Periphyllus > Periphyllus acericola. The sequence continues at coordinate 9,012,325 of OX454269.1, read as the reverse complement.
ACACTCTAAAATTAACTATTCCGAAACACAGCTATATACAATTCAAGTATACAAAATAAATTACTGGTCATACTATCCACAAAAGATATCAGAATACATTCAATCGTAAGAATAAATCAAAATTTCTTTGAATTCATTGACCTCGACCCCCTTTCGTTTTATTTGTCATTAAACTTTACCCATGTTCGTAAAACTACAGTTGTCATCTGAACCGGCTACGAATATTCTAAGGACATAGAAAAAATCTACTACGTAATAATCATGATGGCAAAACCTTAAAAGACTCTGCGTAAGATTAGAGGAATCAAAATCCGTTTTAGAAATTACTTCTAAACTTATCACATAAAACAAAACTTTTTCAAATATTCCTTATACATCTTCCTACAGTTTAATGAAATATAATCGAGTGATTTAAAATTAATTTATGGTTGTAGATAGTATGATTTATATAAAATATATATATCTATAAAGTTATTAGCATTATTATTTCTTAAGGTTAGTGAGATTAACATGGAAATGGAATAGTTACATACAAATCGCATATTCTTGAATTTTGTTCATAATGGATCCATCATATTTTAAAATAAATGTGCACAATCTGTATGTGTACGTGCAGCTCGAGGCTATCCAGAAATAAATACTCGAACGAGCAACAGAAACCAGAACGTAAAGCCTCTATCAGAGTGTGGGCCCGGGGAGAAACACAAGACACTTACGGAAAAACAACAATGCCGTGTTTGACTTTGAAGGCTGGCGGTTTCAAAACCAATGGGAAATTTCAAAACGACATATATGCGCTTAATTTCCAATCTATAACCGTAAGTCACTATTACGCGATAACAATTTGACCGTGCCCTAGTATTATCAGATGCGCCCCCTCCCCCTGCATACGTGAACGAGCAGACATCATTGCAAAATCAATACCGACGGGTAGGGATTAAAATTAATCACTCGGATAACACTGGTACTTAATACGGTGAATTATTACCAATACGCGCAGAACCGTGTGTACAGTATATATAATATACACATCCACTCTCCAATGTTATTATAACGCACGTGCATATTATCCGTGTACGATGCGGCATGTGTGTACGGATGTACGTGTACAGTGTGCACGCGCAACGCATGAATATATTGAATGCGATAATTCGGCTACATAACTGCGGGAGAGTAGGCCATCGCGCGAACACGGTCGCGATATCGTCACGAGTTCACCAGTTTCAATTAAGCGTAATTTAATGATGCGAGCGAAGAGCGACGGAAGAAAAGGGCGTGCGGGTGAAGGGATGAGTGGGGTAAAAACCTAGAGCCGTTCAATCATTCCCCAGGTTTACCCTAGTTTCCCCAATTAATGTGACTCAATTAACACACAAATATACAATAGCCGGCTAATAAGGGCACCGGCGGCAGCTAAATATTATGCGAACATATACTCCGAATATACACGTTGTTTACTCATACATATAGATACACACAAACACACACACACACACACACACACACACACACACACACACACACACACACACACACACACATAGCCGACCACAGTATGTATGTTTTAAGACTATAAGGTTTTTAAGGTTTGCGCGACCGGTATGCTTTAGGTTGCTCCGCCTAGACGCAAGACGTGATATCAGCGTGTACACGTGTTCATAATGTAGCATACTGCCGAAGTGATCGCGGTGTATAGTACACACAGTACGCACTATCAATGGTTTTTCGAAATATGTCTTTGAAGTGGAAACTTTTACACTGTTAATATTTATTGCCACCGTGGGCTCTACTGTTCGTGCACTGCTCCTCTCTCGGTGAAAACTGCTGATTCGGGGTGGTACGGGGAAGGGAGAGGGAAAGCTGTAGGATTCGAAGAAGGGGTCTAAACTCTAAACTCGTCTAGAAGCCGAAACACTATGGAATGTCGCCAAACCGCGATCGAACATGTTTTATTCGATTTATACATGCGTGCTATATGGCTGCTGCAGGTTTCGCACTAAGTCAACATTTTAAATCGACAGAAAAGGTGCAGTGAGCAGCTTACAATACAGAAATATGTATACATGGACCACTGAAATAATAATAAATATCAAAGCACTACAGGTTTACGGTAAAAAAACTAATGTATACAGCTTTGTCGACAAATTACGTTTTTTATGCGTAAAAAGATGTAAATACTATATATGTACTTATATAATAAATATATGTGTATGCTCAAAGGTAAAAGAACACATCAAATCCAATTGGATTCATTTTTATAGTCTGCAGGTATTTCTTTTTCTTTTTTTCAAAATGATTCTGTCGATTCAGCACGAAATAAAAAGAGCGGTTCGCTATTCAAAAACTAATAAAACGAGAAAACGATTTCTATAAAGTGAAGATATAATTTGACAACTGCAGGGTCGAAAACTGACCAGAATAATGTACCTACCACCAGAAAACGATTTCTATAAAGTGAAGATATAATTTGGCTACAGCAGGGTCGAAAAGTCGAAAAACTGACCCGAATAATGTACCTACCACCAGGAACAATGATGGAAATTACCGGCAACATATTAGAAAAAAAGTCAAATCGACCGAACAGGGTATACGGAATTCCACAAATGCAATGTCAACACAAATGAAACAAAAAAAAACAACAACCCGCAACATGTACATTTTGCCGAAAAATATACAGAGAAATTTCAAAAAGTAAACTTCTTCAAGGCGGCGAAGACATTATGTAATATACAATATATCTGTGTCAATTTTCCAATCGATAATGGATAAATCTATCGTACAACTTTTGAAACATTTTTCAACAACAATCAGCGTGAATTCATAAATAAAAATAAACAGAACAAAATTGTTAAAATCATAATTTTCTTTCGGTCCTTTTCAGAGTCTAAGATGAATTTGAATTTTGTTCAAAAATGAAAAGCCCAGAAAAAAAATTTGATTTTTATATTTTCGTGTGAGTTTTCGTTCATCTTCTTATGCAGTATCAAAAGGTCATGGATTAAATATTTTTCGTAGGTCTGTAATAATAGTTGGTTATTTAAGTCATACAGATGCTTTATATTGTGTCGCATTATTTTTATTTATTTTTTTTTAATTTTTACATTCAACGAGAACCAAAAAAATTTTACAGACTGTCGATGAAACGTAAACGTCAAGTTTTTTTTAGTTAAAACGACCCGTTTGTGAGTTGATAACTTGTTAAATTTTCCGGCTTATTCTGCGAGGGAAAAATTTGTTCGTAAAAATTATACGAAAAAATAATTTACTTAAATCCCATTGCAGATACAACCCGCAAACAGTGCAAGGAGCGTTGATGACAATCTCTTTGAATTTATCTTCATCACGTCCAGCCAATTCGAGCTGTCAGTGCGAGCAACCCCTTCGCAACCACTCACAACAAGACCGCGTGTATGATCAGTACGTCCAAAACGCGTAGGAAACGCGCAAATTTATTCAGCTGACAGTTTTAGGAGACCGCCGACATTATTCAGGGACTGGGACTGTATATAATAAATAATATAAAATAATGTTTTCGGTTAATGAGTACGGGAAACTTCTATCAACCGGCAACACAATGAACTTTCAGAAACCGACGTTTTTGAGAAATGGTTTCCCGCCGCGCGCCGCGGTGGCTCGCAAAGAGGTGAGAGAGCAATCATTTTGATACTGCAGCGTTTGCTGTTGATACAAATTTCGTTTATTAAAACGCGGCAATCGAACCGAAGCAGTATAAATTACGACGCGACGGCGACGGGGCGAGAAGGAACGCACAATAGCGAATGTCCTATAGTTACAATATTTGGCAGAAAATTATTTCTAAAGGAAGTTACTAATATCGGGATATTAATTTTGTCTATTACACCCCTCCCCCTCTCCCCGAGTTGATATTTATTATATTGAACAGTCGATGAATACCATTCAATTAGGTAATTTTTTGTTTGCATTAATTATTATGGATATAAAATAAATAATAACTCAATCGCAAATAATGTAATTAAAGTATAAAATTATAAATCCATTAAAATTTGTCTAAAATAAATCGAATTTGAATGATTTGCTAATGCACACGTTCACATCACAATTATTGCGATGATAAAAATTTATCAACAAAATCGAATACTTGTAATAAACTATAGACGGTACAAAACGTGCACGGGTAAGTATTACGCTTTTGAAGTAAATCAAACTGAAGGAATTAAAGGGTATACTAAGAGTATACGGCCGTGAAATATTCGTAAAAAAACGACTGATAAATGAGCATTGGTAAAGAATTTTTGTTTTTTATGGAACGTAAGCAAAACGGCAAGAAAAGTTTTAAAAAATTTAGATCGTTACCGAAAAATGTTCAAACAACAGAAAAGTTCCAAGACCACAAATGTCCACGGTTTGCACAGTTGTTCCGCGTACACGACCGAGTCTATGGTTTCGCTTTCGCAAAAACAACGATGTTCAAACGCTATTCAAAAGAAAATAATAATAATAATCACAATAATAATAATAACAATAATAATAACCAACGCTGGTGGTTACCGGACGAGTTACATCCAATATATGGGGCTACACCTCGGCGGATTCGCGAGCCGTTTATTTAGCAGAGGGACTACATTACACATTTTTCTGTTTTCCCCGCGAGTATTGATTTCTCTAGTTTCCATGTTTTAGGTCACAAGCCGGGTGGGGCGAGTGGATTTTTCGGCGGCCGAAGACAATGAAGGAGAATCGTAAACGTGTATAGGTATGTATTTTTTATTAAAAAAAAAAATAATAAGAAGAAGAACATAGAACACGCACTGCATATACGTATATATATATATATAATATGTATGCACATAAACATATGTTAGTTATTTATTTAAACGGTATTTGCACGAGTCATATAATTATTTATTTTTTAGACCGGTCAATAGGAGAATCGTTAAAAAGTAATAAATTTCGTTCGCACACATAACATTATCATCGAGTGTAAGACGACGACGACACACGTACTGCAGACACCTGCGCGCATGCGCTCACTGCACCACAAGCATATCACCCGGAACGGATTGCAACGAAATATTATATTATGCAGTCGAGTGCACGTATTTCGGAAATGTATCCTCCTCCTCCTCCGACGGGCCTATGATACGACCGTGCGACCGCGGTGGCGGTAATTGTAGACATCACGCGAATATGCGCCGAAATGTACGGAGAGATTATTTCGAGTTCACCACCAGTGAATTAAGTATTCCGGACGCGCGTCAAAGAAAATAATATTTTCATGAAAACTGTATACATTATTTCCATCTCTTTGTGACTACCCTCGTTGTATCTCTCCCCGCGACGCACTCGATTTCCGGTTGCGGTGGTCGTAACCCCCCCCCCCCACCTCCCACCATCATCCAAAAAATCTTTTAACGTAGCGCTAAATATAATTCGCTGAAATAGTATAAACTCTTGTGTTTCGCGTAATAATGATAAAATATGCTAATCATCCGAGACGTTCGAGTATCTGCGTGTTGTTTAACCATGACTTTGACGAACTCCCTCTGATATAATCTGGTGAAGACGAATCTCGGTCAGGAGCTCGTATACATTGCAGCAGCGTGGATATCATCAGCGAAACTCATCCCGAGGGACTCGCTTAAATACAAACAACAGTTATTCCAAAAACTCCCACAGCTTGTTTCTGATGATAAAACGAACCATAGCGCGCACGCGCACCACGTTTAATTTTTTATAATACATTATTCATGTTGAAAACCGTCATGACATCGCCAAACAATAGTATATATATATATATATATATATATATATATATGATGACCGTTCGAAAAACGGAAAATGTTCTACCCACAAAGCGATGAAAAATATTGCAACTGATAATTTTGAAGTGTTATATCATAATATATAATATGTGCACGTGTGCAATGCGTATTTATTTTAAAGTATAAAGTTGTATTGAATGTTTTTGACCAGTGACCACGGTGCCATTAACTATATGAATAATACTGCGCGATAAATCATCATGACAATATAGTCAGATTTATTTTTATTTTAATTTTTTTATTTAACAACTAACTCCACAACAATTTTTTTGGTTTAAAACTTTTCTATCATTTTTTTTTTATCATTATATACATAAAATGCGTTATTTGTGCACCTAAATATGTGTGTGTGTGTGTGTGTGTGTGTGTGTGTGTGTGTGTGTGTGTGTGTGTGTGTGTGTGTGTGTGTGTGTGTGTGTGTGTGTGTGTGTGTGTGTGTGTGTGTGTGTGTGTGTGTGTGTGTGTGTGTGTGTGTGTGTGTGTGTGTGTGTGTGTGTGTGTGTGTGTGTGTGTGTGTGTGTGTGTGTGTGTGTGTGTGTGTGTGTGTGTGTGTGTGTGTGTGTGTGTGTGTGTGTGTGTGTGTGTGTGTGTGTGTGTGTGTGTGTGTGTGTGTGTGTGTGTGTGTGTGTGTGTGTGTGACAGTTATCCTGATTTTTACAGTCATGTGATTTCAAAATATGTAACAAATACTTATAATATAGAATATTAATATTATTATTTGATCATACAACAGGAGGTACGAGTTTTCAATGTTAACCATCCTTTCTTAAACACAATATAGAAAAAACGCATGCACTCCACGCAACTACTTTTCATTGGGTCTGAAGTATAAATCTTAAGTCTTTATTTCTCAACGAAGTTTTTAGATCTTGTTTTAGAATAATATACGAGTAGTATGCGTATCCAAACCAAGTTTGCGGTAGCGGTCACGACCAAGTTTTGTAATGGTCACCCTGGACTTAAAAAATATAACATTTTCTTCAACTAAGAAACTATCGTAATAATCTTTAATATTTTAAACCTAGTAAAATTAATATTTGTCTACAACGCGGATCGCATAAATACATTTGGTATCCGCGGGGCTGATGACAGTGTTTACAATGCGAGTCGAAATGCCTAGACGCAGTAACTGCGTACGCCTTACACCCTTACACCAGTAGTGGAGAGACCATAATGATTAGATTTTTAAGTCTACCCAATAAAAATCGTTCAGTTGCCTGTCGTGGTATATCGGTTACTGGTGGTTATCGCGTAAAAATAAATATTAAGTTGTGTACTCGAGAATACAAGATTGGCTAATATACGAATAGGTATCACGGTATAACTTCATTCCTTTCCAAGAATATCAAGACAATACGTGTAATTGAAATTAATTTATAATTATAAAACTAAATCAGTCCTTTAATAATAAGACCAAAAATAAAAAACGGTATCGAATAAAAAGCAACAGTTGAAATATTTAGTTTCTCCTATAATTTTCGGGATTTGAACTATTATACATAGCAGTTAAAATCTTAAAACGTGATTTTAAGAAAAAACGGTAGACTTTCTATTCAATTCATGCACCTGACATGTTTAAGTTTATAAATGAAATATAATCCTCAGAAAATGATATACATCGCTAACATGACGTAAAAATAATTTTTAGAACAAGCCTCAAACACCCAACCACGACAATGCCGACTCTAAAATATATAGGTGCATCATAAAAAAGTCACTACCATAAAGTTATGAACGCTGGATCAAATCTGTGACCTGAATTCCTTCTATTGTTTAGTATTAAGGCTTCACAGAACAAAAGGGCTGTAAAAAATTCCTTGTACAACACTCCGGAGGCGATGTTACACTTCTTTTCCTCCAGCGTTTTTTTTTCTACCGTCACAGGGCCCCTATCGCGTGTTTGGGTATCTCTGGTAATACGTTTTGTGAGTGTGACGGTTTTTTGCGCATTTCCTACACTCTGACACTGATGAATGTACCTTTATCTTTTAATTTTTGTCCTACGCACCTCCTTTTATCTAATAACCTCGAGGGATGACATATTACTATTTTTTCCGCAAGCTTTCTTCGGAGATTGAGATTTCAGCGAAGGACACCTCTCAAGAAAGCTGCAATTAAAAAGGAAAAAAAAATATCCATGACGTCAAATTCAATTTGTTAGAATATAAAACTCATGTTGAAACTCGACTGTTTCAGTAACGTTAGCAAATAAAAATAAAATAAATACGAACCATCATCAAAGATAACATGGTAACATGGTTATTATAATATGAAAGTAAAAAAATAATGGTTTAATTATATTTATTATTCAATCGGATTTAATTTTACGTCTACTCGTATTCAATTATATGGAATAATACAGGTTCGTTAAATTTCTTAGAGTTTTGAAACTTTGAAAAGCATAATCGTACAAAATCATTGGATAAAAAAAACGAAGTTTAAAATGGTACTAGTTAATGCAACTAGTATAATAAAGTTTAAAATATTTCCTTCGTGAATCGTTCATGGTTAGAAAAAAAACCGTACTGTTTTGCACAAACAAATTTAGAACATGTATATGGCTTTACAAATGATTGCAATGATATGCTAAGTGTTAAACATTATCTCTCTTTAGAAGACTTGGCCCCAATCGCAGCTTCCGTATACCACGTATAACAATTAATTTGCTCACCGTCGCATCCGACGTGAATAATAAAACGCTAACTACTGCAGCAGCTGACCATTTTTCAAAATCGCTATGTAGACGAAATCGTAAATTAAAAAACTAAACCAAAACAATTGTGGATTCCATAATGACAAACGTATACGATTGTTAATGACCTTATAACTATACGGTTCGGGTGAAAACTTTTGTGCGTATCCAGAACGAACGGGTGAATCATAATTGCACAGTGGCAAGTATATACGACAACAACAACAACAACTATATATAGGTACTATACAGTACCGTACTACTGATTCTCTCGTTGCGTCTTGAAATTTATCACATGGCCCACGGGTGTCTTGCCCGAGTATAATAATCCCGTAAATATAAGCTCTTGCTCGTTCTACCCTCCATAGGCTCATACCCGTCTCCTGCAACTCGAATTCATCGCATATATACCATTCAACTTATCCTTAATACTCTCTTTCTTTCTCTCTCTCTCTCATCTCGTATAATATCTCGTACAAACAAGATATTTCAATTAATAAATCACCGTCTAATTTCCACGGAACATCTTGTGCGTGTCTGAACATGTATAACTCAAAAAAAAAGGTTTTTAGACCCGTTTGACCTATAATATAACCTAACCTCACAACGTGTTCAATTTATTTGGAATGTCTCAGTTTAAATGCGTTCACGTGCACGTCTGATGTCGGGTAAGCCACATATTCGTTTTATTATACCTATACAACGTTAGGCAATTGCAATCGTTTACTTTAGGCTTATTTATAAGAAAATACTAGCTTTAAAATCAATAAGTAAAGTATCGTTTTTATCGAAGAAACGTATCGGATACATAATGTTTTCAAATAAACGCGTATATAGGTTATACGAGATTAAACAAGTAAAAAAATAATAATAATAATAATAATAATAAATAAACTGACCAGACACAGTGATTGGGTGCAATCGTTTTGCTTCACTATCTTCAGCACAAGATAGAGTTCTATAGTTGTATTTTTATATGAAATTCGAAGGCAATAACGGATTATCTCACTCGGAAAACGATTTTAAACGAAGCACAATTTGTTGAAACGTACATTATACCGTCCTATATATTTATAAGTGCAAGTTTAATAATTGCTTTAAGAAAAAAAAATTAAACCGCGGTTCTAAAAAAGTATTACGTTTTTATGTTAACTAAGAGTAAATCTGTTTTAAAAGTTACCATTTTATGTTTCACATTTAAGATAACATCTAAAAATATAAACAAAATAGTTTTGTGAGAACTCTTATAAAGTAAATGTTTTAAAAATATTGACTTACAGTATTTGAAATAATACGATATAAATAAAGTGACTAACATAAGTTAAAAAAGCCCAAGTGAAATCAAAACGGTGAAATAATTATTAAATTGAACCAAAAGAAGGTTGATAAAAATATAACCAATCTTTAAAAACCTTCACCATAGTGGATAAATGTTTCGGAAACATATCCGAAAAATTGAAAAGTAAAAACTTGACGATTCAAAGATCGTATTCTGAAACAAAATCAAAGGTCGAGTCGTTTATCGCTACAACGAAGAAACACGTGTTCAATAAATCATCAACACTTATTTTATGTCTGCATATTAATAAAACACAACTGATTATGCTTTAAAAAATAACGCAAGCGAAATAATAGTGAATATGGTAAGTAAAAAACTAATCTGCCAGAGCACTTGCAAATTATAATTTTAACCGTGTTCCCAGATCTATCAAAAAGGGTTTCAGAGTACGAGTATTCGTATTCGTATGTCAGCAGCGCATATTACTTCATACACGCTGCGCGTCAGCTTATCTTAATATATTTATGTATTAATAAATGAATAAGGCTGTTGAACTTCGATTAGTGTACATATCTCATATTCGTTTTATTGGATATATGTTGATAATGCGGATAGACTTTGATAAGCATATTTGTTTTTAAATACAATATATTACAATAGCTCTATCTTAATTTATTTTGTTGTTTGCGATTTATTTTAATTAATATCTTTGTTTTGGTATTTCATCGAAAAAGAATAATATTTGTAATGTGTATTATTGCAAATTAGCAAATATTTATAGTATATCAACACATAAAATGTGTACTTGGAGATAGAATTGTGACAAATTTCTTCTAACTGTATTGAACAAATAATTGTAATTATTATGAGAAACGTTTAAGCATATGAATTATTATGTCTAATTCAGATGTAACGGATGCACATTTTTTTTAAATTTTGAAATTATATATTTTTAGTTTGTTTATTTTTAATTTTTTCCCAAAAATGTTATGATAATTTTAGTTTTTTTTTTTTAAATCAAAGTTCCATGACAATGGTCTCCAAACATCACACCACTCGCCTTAGACCATCCGTACATGCATGCATTAAACTATACACGTGTGTGCTGTTGGCATTTCGGTATGTGTACAGTAAGAAAGAGCACGGTACCATAACAGGAATATTATGCAAACGTCGTTTACCTAAAAGTATGTATACTTTTAAGATCGTTAAAATGAGCTAGTATGATTGCTGCACACGCGTAATCTGATTCTGAATGGGATAATGCTAACCATAATTAACATACATTCAACGGAAACATAATTAAAAAAAATATGGTGTTGTATAAGCCGTAATCAAATGAAATTCGTAAACACACAGAACTCATGAATATTCATGGGTACGCTATTCTTGAAAACGCTTATGTACGTCGAGATTGTCGTCTCGTATATAAACGTGATTGATTTCGTAATAAATAGCTTACACTTATTTGCGATCACATTTGTTCGCTGAAAACTACTGTCCGGTTATTCATAAGGACGACTCTTAAATTTTCATATACTTCCTAAATTTTTATCCGCCACACTTAATAAACTCTTCAAACATTATCGATTACCAAAACGTGGAAAAAATCCAATTCAATGAACTCAAGTTAATTGACTTGGTTAATACGTACGTAAGCCTTATGGGTGCAAAGACACACTTGAATAATATTTGTTTTAAGTCGTTCGTATCATTCTGACACTGTAAGGTGAAATCCTGAGGTAACTTCAGATATATTTAAACGGATCACCGTTATACACGTGCATGAGGAGAGATCAATAAATATTTTGCGCACCAATGTTTTTGTTTTATTATGTTCACCGTATAAGAGCTTATCGAAATATGTATATTAATGTTCGTATAAACATGAAAATATAAATATCACATAATAGACATTTATTTATTATTCATTATAATACATAATAGACAGCTGACAGTTTAATGTTTTTTTTTTTTTATATAACTTTTAATACTCCAATGTACACTATAATGTACAGCACCCGCTGGCGTGTTTATACGAAACACATCAAAGGTTACAGCTACTTCACGTTTACGTTTACCCATCTATATGTGAACACTCATGTTATGCCGACACTGAAGTGTGATTTCCCATAAACTAGTACATCCGAGTATTTAAAAGTTAAAAGTTACCAAGTTTCTGTCGAAACGGTAGCACGTTTCCTTCGATACTATAACATTATAATCTAGTTCCACACACTATATAACACGCGGCTAACTCCAGTGCAAAGATAAACGTGAAAATGAACGGAATCCGTTTCAATTTCCGTTTTTCACATATATATTATACCCGCAACACCGGAAAATATGAATTGCGATTTTCAAATCAATGTTGTAATCATAAATCTCAAAAACGTGATATTTAATAACGAGCAAAGTTTTCCTTGTATGTACACCTATATACTGCTATATTACACAATACTCAAGATACATGAAAAAATAAGAAAAATAAGATAGTATATACCCAAGAATGAACTCGAAAACTATTTTCAGAAAGTAAATGTTAAATTGAATTTAATAAATACTGAAAATATTCCGAGCTTTATATATAATAAAATATTATTGGTCAGTAGTAGTATTTTTTTTATTTATGTAATCTTTGAATTACAATTAGTTTCAACAATAGGTTATCTATAGTAGTATTAAGACATTATTATTTCTAATATTGCAAGCCTACCACGAAAAGGCCGTGAATGTTTTTCGGTTAATGCACTTTACGGGCCTCGAAAAATTTCAAAAAGCACCGAACAACACATCTACATACAAATTGGATTCTGAACCACACCGATTACACTTTGAAAAGGTCTTTTTTTTCCAATTTCCCGGTAGGTTTCAAAAGTATTGAAAAAAATAATTCCAAATAAATGCTGAGCGTTTAAGTATATATAAGCATATACAAATATATTATTGTACAAGAACCGAAAGCATTTTTGGGTGAATATACATCGTTCGTATCATAATCGTATATGTTAAAACGAGATTAAAATATACCGTCAAGTTTGAACTAAGAATTACAACGGTGAACACTATCCTGCGCTCAGACGAGCGAGGTAAAACATAGTGCTCTGCAGACATAGAAAACTATTGTTGCTATTAGTTTTGTTTTTTATATATATATCCAATATTCGAACTCGATTGAAATAGAAATACGTCGAACACATAATAGAGAATTGACCTATTCATCAGAAATTAAATTCTAGATGTTGAATATATATATCCACGATTTAAAAGCGGAAAATACAAGGTAGAAAATATAACGCCGTAATAGAGATTTTTCGATCCGTTAATATAATAGCCGGGGAAAAGAATACCAATCCCTCGTCGATGACCTACAATGTACTCGTATGTATAAGAATATATTTCGATCGTAAAATATTCTAAAGCCATTTCCCGGATCCAAAGAAACATTTTACATGCAGATATCTCGAGTACACACGGATCGTATAAATCGTATATATCGAATTCTCGGACATTCCGGTAATATGCTAACATATTCATGAGCCATGACGTGACGTATATGATGCGAGCAAAAGGAAAATAGGGCAAATATCAATAAAAAAAGAACGTCGGTAGCCTAATGGTATTGTAATGTGTATAACTATATAATTACAGTTGATTAGTTGATGTAAATCTATATTTCATTGTATGTACCCCCGTATATATATATTATTACCTTTAAATTTTTTTAAATTTTATAGTTTTACGTTAACACTTGAACGCTTAGGTAATCGGGTGCAGCGGCAAGTGTATTTAAAACGTTTATGTTTTCAATGCGTTAGTACTCGTGTGGGCACCCATTCGAGGGCTATAGTAACGCTGAGCGCAACTTTACTACAGCGCCGATTGGCTGCTACGGCTAACTACTGCACTGGGCTATATGCGACCGTGCCTTATTTTTTAAATTATTTTCTTTCAGATTTCCGAAATACATTCGCTCAGAACGCAAATATAATTTAATTTAGCCATTGTTATTTCTCGAAAGCCTTTGTTTAATATTTTTCTAAAACTTTTACGTTTCGTTAGATATACGTCAAGCTACACCGTCATTATACCCATATTTATCTCTGTTGTTTCTACATCGCGCACCGAACAAAGGCAGTATAGTATTCGCTTTAATCTTTTGTTTTAATTCCACCGAAATATCGACTTAATGGTCACAATATACCGAGGGACCGCTTATACCCAAAAACTTGTCCATTGGCCACAGAGAACTGATAATCAAATACTAAACCGAAAAAAAAACCCAAAACAAAATCTTCTTCGCTAATGAAGTAAAACAAAGTATACGTACTATTTACATGGTTTACGGTCAATAATTTAACTTTTTTTTACTAACGCAGAAAATGGTATTCTGGTAAAGCAAAAACGCATTGTAACATAGGGTTGGACAAATCATATTGGTCAGAGAGAAAAGCGTATAAACAACTAAACCCAAAATACCATTTGGATGAAGATTATTGTGATTGGTGGGGGCATTTCTAACTAGATACTGACGACATCCGGTCGGTGCGTTTCCGGTAAATTATTTCTAAGGAAACGGAAACTAAAGCCAAATCGGATCAATGAAGATATTATTTGTTCTAAAAAAACCTTACATTTCTCGGCACAAAAATCACTCATCTCCGGTTTATCACTATATTTTAGTGTTTATAATTTAAAAATAAATATAATGATTTAAAAAAACATTATTAAGAGTATTGCAATCGTAAAAGCAGTAAAAATGAATGGAAAACATTTCTAAAATGTAAAAATAATTAATACTTTAACTTCTAACGAACTCAATTCCATGAGATAATTGATGAACGAAAATATGATCATGAATATAATTTTAAAAGTATTCTGAGGACATACTAAGAAATTCACATAACGTGCTGATGCCTGATAATATTACTACTATTAAGTCACCGAAGATGCATATTCCTGTGTACCTACAAAACGCAGTCCTAGTAATACATATTGACCATTAGTATTTATATCGCACTTATGTAAGTAATAAAATTTTATGTATATATTACAAATAGGCTTAGATAGCTATTCTAGCTAGGAATGCCTTAATAAAATAATAATAATAAAGACTATTAAAAAAAATGCATCTACTTAAAAATACTTGCCTAAAGTGTAACAAGAGATTTCATAAGTACCATTCACTGCAGGTTTACAAAACTCTAATGATAATAAAATTTAAAAATATCAAGTTCAAAAACTTTGAAGTGATTGATTAATAAAAAATAAAAAAAAAACTGTGTCGAACCTTGCGGTTTCACTGCAATAATTTACTTTAGAAATGTAAAATAATATAAAATCATGTTTTTTTTAACATGCAATATAAAACAACGAATTCTTGAAATTAAGAAATGTACCTGTACATTTTTCACGTTACATTGAATATATTAATATTAATAACATTGTCACGCAGTATAGTACGATACGAACGTCCGACGATACCGGTTATTTTTATTATAATTATTACGAATTAGCGATAATGTTATAAGTTTATAATTATATATAGTTAATTTTAAGTAATAAATACTAAAGCGCTCGTGACAAATTATTTTAGTTCAATCATAAAATAGTACAACCATACGGTTATAATACTAAAAACGCCTGAGAAAAAAATAATAAATACACACGCATTTATGGGTGCCTAAACTCAAATTTCAAATATGTTGTACTATGCTCTTGTACTTTTGCAGATGGTATACAATCTGTCGACTATTCGTGGGGCAAAGCTATAAGCTGTTATCTACGAAGAAAAAACACATATAAATTCGGTTCAAAATCAGATAAAATGCAAGCCTTCTACTGTTCTACATGCAAAGATAAAATTATTCAGACGGAATACATTCATTCTTACTTGACACGACACAAACAACTGTCAGGTTAACATATTTTCTGTAAAAATAAATAAACGACTGTCGCGCATTACATCTGACGATTTTTTCGTAGTTATACTATTGAATACGTACAACACAAGCGATCTATTTTCAAGCATCCGTGTAATTTTTCATCAGCTGAACAATATGTTCTTGGTAAGCAAGCTTGCCATCATCACCCATCGGCAGAACATCGCGAGACATATATTTTACCAAGCAACGGCGCGCACGTAGTTTACAAAGTAGTTATCAAAATCTCATGTACGAAATGTAATATTTATCTCTCGACCAATTATTAATAACTCTGAAATTAAATTATAGATGGTAATTTCACAACATGTATTCAAACGAGGCTAAAATTAATACAACTTTTTTTTTCTGATATTCCTAATTTACGTCGTAGGAGCAAAAGGTTTGGTTAATGTTATTTATTTTATTTTTTTTTTGCATAATAGGTCAACATCTAACTAATCCTTTGGTTGAATGGTCCCACGAGTATCAGGGAATGTTCAATTTGATGCGGATAGAAGGGATAGTGGTAAGGGTAAAACGATGACCAGGCCGAAATCAATAGTCTATTTCCACTTATATGCAATGTATGTGAATGTGCAAAATTGATCTTTTTTTAGTAACAAAAAAAAATGTATTTCATCCGAACAATGGACGAGTCTGTTATTAATGAATTCAGCTGTCGATCCGACAACAAATTACAAACCAATTTCGTCCATTCATTCTATCCTTCAATTATTCTGTTTGAACCCAAAAACTGACCATATACGTAACCTAATTTCAAATATATATCAAAAGTAAAATGACGAAAAGACTATGTTTATAACGATATAACAATATTTTTAGTAAAATCGATCATATATACTATATTTTTATAAATCTTATAACTGATAATTAAAATATATTCTATACTCTACATGTATGTGGTAACCTAATTAATAGCATCGATTTCAAACTATTTCTTTCAGCTTAACCAATATTGTACAAATAGTTATGCGTTTTATTTTATGATATGATAGATGGCACATAACCTTACCTAACCTTACCTAACCTTATCCTTAGTATGTAGAAAGGTACGTGTATTAAAAGTAGAGATTAAATGTATATTTTTTAGTGATCACTAAAAACTATATGCAATTGTGTCACCACGTATAACCATACATAGTTAATGACGATATAGCATATATTAATGAAAATAAATATTTAACACAACATTTCTCGTAAAACTATGAATTATTTTTTACAATCACTTTATAAAAAATAAAATAAAATAATTTAATACGTATTAAAATTATATTAACCAAAATTAGCAATTAAATCACAAATGATCAATTGGTATCGGAAAACCCTGATCATAATCTTAATCGTATTTTTTTTTTTTTTAATACTTTTTATACATTCAGTTTTAATGTATGATCATATTTATTGTGTCTTGCGTCGATTATTAAAATGTAAAATTTAAATTACATGCAGTTCTTTTTATTTCCTATGTATATGATTTAGCACCACACAAGACATTTTAATTTAATAACTTAATTTTGTTTACTTATTGTCAAAACGAACAAGTTTTGTTCCTTCCCAAACAAATTACATAAAAACATTCCCTGAATACAATTAAACTTTCCATATGATTCCAAATAAAACTCGAAACGAATTATTTTTATAATATGATAAACAAGACATTTAATGTTCCATCTATAAAAACAAACACACAATGATAAATCCATGTCAAACGTAGCACGCTACTCGATATTTTTTAGTTTTTGGGAGGGAAAAACGATGAACGAGAATAGCGTGCGAAGTTAATTTGAATAATTAGATCTATGAACTATTTTTTAAATGCCAATCGCAAATAGTTCAAAATGTTCAAATACGGAATATGCACGTTACCCCCTGGGGTAAAATCAACCAACACTAAAATCGATTATGCCAAATCCATGACTATTAGAAAAAAATTGTTGTATCAGCCCAAAAACATTATTAAATGTTAAATTTAATAATACATTAAGCTATAGGTAAATGAGTAGGTAGGATATTCTTAAATAACAATTCTTCAAAACATACGGATTTCTTTTGTTTGAAAGTCGAATAATTCTGATCGAATATCGTAAAAACAAAAATATTCTTAAAATATATGTATCAAGTAACCAAGTCACTTACACCTCGTAAATAACTTAAAGCAAACGAAATGCCTACGAAATCAAATGCACTGAAGCGTCGATTAATCAGAGGAAAACTGGGAATGTTCTTAAATCGCTTTTCGTTGAAAATTAAAGTAACATGGAAAAACACAAGTATACGAGAAGTGGGAAATCGGCGCCGTCTAGTCCGATACGATTTTTTTTTACAAAATAAATGGCCAAACACAAAGTTTTTCTGACGGTATTTTTCCCCTCAAAATGTGAAAGATGGGTACCGTAAAGTAACTCAGATTAATAGCAGTTGGTTTTTACTTTTACGTTCCATTGGCAAGTTGTGATAAACAACCAGGTCGATAAGTTCTGAAGAGTTTTATGTGGTTATTCAAATCGAGGAGTAAGATAAACTGTCTTCGTTTTTAAGTTCTCGGATTTCGAATACGTATACGCTACATACATATTGAAGAATATCATATGATACGAATTATAATAGTTTAGAACAGATTAAACAATTATAAAACAAAACAAACATAAAACACCAAAAACGAGAATTTAATAAACAATTAGAGTTTTATTTTATTTATGTATTATAAAAGCAAAAACAAAAAAATACGTCCATTACTCCACCTATACATGGAAGTTGATTTTCACCATTGTATTCGATATCTAATATGGACTTGGACAAATTAGAAGAATGAGTTCATAAATCTTAGTTTTTTTCATAATTAAATATTGATAATATATTTATTAGTATTATTAATTTATTAATTAAACCAATTTAATTAATAAATTTAATTAAATTGGTTTAATTACAAATTATCATAAAACATTTTCAGTACAAAAGCAGAGTAAACGAATAACGAGTACTTACAGTATATTCTCTACAACTCCTTTACGAAATAAATATGTTTTTACATTTTTGAATGATTAAGAAATATTTAAAAATATGCTTTTACATTTGAATATACGATTATGAACCGATTGTTTAAACATGTACAGCGAATTATTAAATGGGATTTAATACATGAGCCTTACTTGTTTATGGTAAATTGTATAAAATATAAACCAAGAGATTCTAACGAGAACTCGGTTTTTTACATTTTTATCATCATTGATTATAGCGGACGATGTAATTCACACCATCAGTCTAAGTAATATGCAACGTTAAAAGCAAAGCACTAATGAGAATATAACTACCGAGCAATAACGTTCCGCATAAAGTAACACTTCATTGCTACAGGAATTTAAAAATTCGTCATAACTATATGCAGGAAGGGAAAAAGTGTTTTCGGATGAAAAATCGCATTAAGCTTTGCTCGCTCCGTCCCTCTGCGGACCGCTACCGTCGCGTGACCTGAAGCTGTATTCCATTTTCAGAGTCCAGGCGAGTATTTCAATCCATCTCGTTTTTCCAAAAATTAAAGCCGAAGCCGTTATAATAACTTTTGATACATGACCTAAACTTTCGACCGAATATTGCTTTCGTAGTTTATGGAAACGCGCGGCGTTATTTTTACTCGGCTGGCCGCCCCCCCACTCTTCGCTCTTGCGCACGCCAGCTGTTTTGTTAAGACTGCGCGATTCCTCCCTATTTAATATTTATCATCTACCCGAAGTCAGTATAATTACTATTACACTGCTGTACATCATACACTCCGGCCTTTCTATACATTATACCGTATCGTGACCGTAAACAGGATCTAGTATAGAAAGAAAAAGGGCACGCGGTGTCTATACATACAATATATGTGTATACGTTCATAGTATATACATATATATTTTATGAAGTAATAAATTATTATTTTCCTAATATGATCCCTACCCTAAAGATTCAATGATTAATGGTTTGGGAAACAAAACCTAAGCCTATCTTTAATACGTATAAGAACAACCGCGGCGCTATTCATTTTTCATTGGTATTAAATTCCATTCCGCAATGAATATAACCACCACGCGTGTTCCGAACGAGTAAATAATAAATACAAACGTATTATTATTACACTGCCAATACATACGCACTTACCTCGTCCTTTACGGTCCCGCGCTCTACGGCTATGTTCATAGCTTTACACGTGCAGAATACCACTGAAATATTAATGCGCGTACGTTAATTATTCGCGGGCATATACAAAGGATACATTCGTAGAGATCCGTTCTTGGTGCCGATGGCCAACAACCGTTGTATCGGGTCAAACGCAAGAGCAGTCGGCTGGTACGGAAAACCATGACGAAACGTCTGAAAAAAAAAAATATCGATTCCAATTAGATTTTTTGTTTTTTTTTTTTTTTGACACACTATTTATACATTTTATACATATTTTTTCGTTTCGTGCGCATGTAAATCGTAAAACAGTGACAACGATCAAGCTAGTTTGCTAAACATAAATTATAATATAAGCACAAAGTAAGCGCTTGGGATTTAATACAAATCTCCTTCAGTAGAACATTAAATTTAATATAACGCACGTTGCACGTAAACAAGTTTATGTATATTTATAATAAAACACATAAATAATACACACTTCAAAACAGACAACATTACTTGGTGGATTGGACGACCGTAAATATTAATTAAACAGCAGTAAATCTGCCAAAACGAAGTCCAAAAAGGAACGTCCAGTAGATAAGCGGGATATTTCAACGTGAGAATGACAATGCGTTTACAATGGCAGTAGTGCCTAAGATTAAACTAATCACCGTATACTCATATTTATACATATTTAAATGTATAAATATGTATGTATCCGAGCATTTAAAGTATAATTAATATAATCCCAGGTATTAATACACCTTTAAGCTAAATATGTATGTGTAAGTGTTTACTAACATTGAACTGCAATTTCGTAAACTATGAAGCACTAAGTAGTACGACGTATATAAGTATAAAACCAACTAAGCAAATTCATAGACTAGGTACCAAAAAAAAAAATTCGTAACAAGTTAAGATTAACTGAGATTCTTAATAATATTCACTGTTAGATTAAAAGGTGCACAAGTCAAAGTCACATTCTAGGAACTATATAAAATCTAACACTCAAACTCGTTTTATGTTTACAATACAATTTTCTATATCAAGTGTTCAGGTAATTGAAGTTCAAAGTTGTTATTTCTAAGAATTAAAAATATTTAACAAAGTAATAAGATTTAAAAGATTGCAGCATACATTATACCTAAATATATGTTATCAGTGTTTGTTGTATGTAAATAATCTGCAATTTAAATGATACATTAGACGAAAAAATATAATAACAATCGGGTAAAGAAAGAACTTGTCATTATATCTACGGATATTTACGGAAACAAAAAAATTTAAATACCTACTTAACAAAAGTATATACGCGTGACGAACATCCAAAGATTATAAAATATAAAAGATTCAATATCAGCCGTAAAATAACAAACGAACCCTAGCCTTAAAATCAATTTTTCGCCCTCCATCCCCACATTACATCTTACCGAATAAACAAAAAATAATAATAATATGTAATAAAATACAAGACAACGGAATAAAATATTCTCCTGCCACACTTATTATATAACGTCTGTTCAGTAGCGATATTAACGCACATAATATCGTCCTAAGATTCAGACGAGGTCAGTCGGTATAAATGAAATTATGAAATTGCAGTACTTCACTTTCATATAATGAATTGTCACTTTTATTGTCGATTTCCTTCAATTTAGTCAATACAGCACGTAACGTAAAGGTAGGCGCTTACACTACACACACACACACACACACACACACACACGTACGTACACACATGCGGTTGTTACAATTTTTCAAATTGCGCCGACCTCCATCAAGCCCGGGGAAAATGTAATCCGATGGACGTGCAGTTTTTACGACCCATTAATAACTTTTCTGGAAAAATGCCGATGCCGCGATAGTCGGCGCGCCGCCACGCCACGCGGAAATCGTTCGGAAAAACGGGTAACACTTTATCAGCGTAAGAGAAATCGTCATAAAAAGTGCACACGGCGCAATATTGGTCCGGCCCCGGCCATTGCCGTCGTTTATTTTTCGCCCAAAACCCGTTAAGAACATATTTTCAATTTTTATACCGACGGTAATTTGATAGATTATTGTATGTATAAATATATATTACATATATGACAAGCCGAACACTGTGAAGATATATATTTTAAGCACACGCGGGCACATAAAAAAGGACAACTTTTTCACCATGTTCACCTTCTTTTTTTGAACGTACAATTTCTAAAATTTGGATATTTTTTTTAATGTTCAACTTACCATAACAGTTAGTTTTCCATAACTTATTTTTTATTCCACCTTTAGGGTATCCTGTGCTGATACAAATTTGTTTTTTCCAAATAATAAAAACTATCTATTTTTACGGCGGTATTTATTGAGATTATTTTTCTGTGAATTTTGATGTATCGAAATCAAAATTCGAAACAGTAAAGTTCAGCATTATTCTCATTTCAGTATTAAGAAAAATAATCCAATTACATCTAATAATATAAAATAATTCGTAATTATCTGTGATCGCTTATTGCTTCTGATTCAAAATAAAGCTAATTTTACACTTTTCATACGAAATTTGAATAATTCCGAAAGTATTGGTCGAATTTTGAGTATATATACGTTACATAAAATATCCCAGAAACATGAACTGAATAATAGTTTACGTAAAAATATAGTGCTCCCATTTGAAAAACAAAGTTTGTGTACAGCAAGTGGACACCATTAATAGGCATAAAAAAGTAATAGAAAACATTATAGGGTATATGGTAACTTGAAACTAAGAGAAAATAAACACAAATATAAGCATTTTTCCTGATAAAAAAGCGGATGAACATGGTTATAAAATCACCCTGTATGTAGGTTACACATGTGGTGGTAGTATAATAATATTATAGCATTCCCAAGGGACTAAACTAGATTATTAACATCGTGCAATTTACTATAACGGTAAAAACTGAAGACATTATTTGGCTGCAATGATTATTAAAAATGACTAACAGTTTATAATATTATTAATTCGTCTCAATGAACGATGATATTGAACGTTTTTATAATATGTTGTGTGATCAATGACTGTTACTGTCCAACGTTCAAAACGGTAAAAAAAAAAAAAAAATGGGATAAAAGAAAACTTGCGCGCAAACGTTTTTCAAACACGAACAATAAATAATAAATCGAAAATCACATAGTCGAATAGGTTAAAGATACCCCAAAATGATCCTTTTTCCTAGAAGGAAAAATAATCGTTTAGGAAGCTAACGTCCAGAAAATATATATTATACACACTACATCATGGTAAATTACAATAAACTAAAATTCCTAATCGACCGCACGCATGATATACGCGATATTAGGATAAAAGTGAAAAATACGATATTCTTATCGTACGCGTCATATTAATTTCGTGCGAGTCATGCTCGAATATCATAACGCAATAGTATATTATGTTGAAATATTGATTTATGTCCGTACACATTGTAACCCATTTAAATAACATATAATTATTCGCAAATAAAGAATATTTACATCATTATTGATTTCAAAAACTAAACATAGGTACACTCCATGATATATTATTATCTATCATTTCACATTTGGTTAGATTACAGCAGCATAACCACTCATCGCCGAATCCCGTATAACAAGGGACGCAAGTTTATCATGGTAGGACGACGTCTGTAAGTACATTGTTTTTTTCACTGTACCTACAATTTTTCGCAAAGAGCATTAGGAGTGTATAATGAATGCGCATAAACCGGTTTTCTGAGCAATGTATTCAGTGGTGACGGGTCGTCTGGTAATCGAATTGGAATTTCAGAGATTTGGCCGACTCGCATAAACATTAATATTGATTTCATTTTCGCGCACCCAGATACGCTATCAAATAACAACTTATACATGACGAATCACCTGTATACCTGTGTAATAAATAACCTCTTAAACACTGCTATTATACCTCTGTATAGATAGATTATGGTAATACGTACATAGAACAAATTACGACTAAAAGATTACGATGATTAATAAAAAATAATAGATACCTAACATCCATTGTGTGCTTGAAAAAATATTAATTTTTACTTCATCCTCTTACGCAGTCTTACGTACGTTTGTGTGTGATCACTGATCAACATTAGATATAAAACACCTGATTTATCAACCACTACATTTAAAATTTAAATGGTTACATATAAACTAACGCAAATCTCTCAAAGTACACTACTGCTGTATAACGCGTATTAATGCAAAAATTACATCGATACTGTATATATTTCAAGGCACATATCGTAATACTCAAGCCAGTTATTGTAACTATACTTTGAGATAAAGCTTACAAAGTTCGTCGAAGGAGAAAAAACATACAAAGTAAAAAAAAATAAAAATAATTTTATGGTTAAGATAGCTTTACAGACACACACCGTTGCAAGTTCAACGATGAGTCGCATTAACAATTTAAAGAGTTTTTTTTCCTTTTTTTCTAAAGTTGTCCAACACATTTATCACGGCCTGTAAATTCGTTGCTGATAAAAGTGACATTATGTGATGTGATGTTTTTCCGCGTATTTTGCTATCAATCTTAGTAGGGTGCTGTAAAGTGCCCTTTTAAAATAAATAAAAAAGTTCCCTTCCCTATTATCCTTTACTATGCTGTACAGTCTTTAGAAATCACGTTTCGTCAATTGACCATCGAATAAACTCTTTTTTTTCGAAAAAAAGGTTTGAAAATTGAACATCGTATGTTTACTGTTGTAAGTAAATAATGAAAACGGAAAAAGTCAGTAAATAAACTCTATGCGAAAATTCTAGACTCCAAAAACGAGTCAACAAAATGACACTGATTTGTCTAATAATCATTGTCTAAAGATATATAATTTATAAGCAACAAGTATAGTATAGTAACTTGAAATACTTTACGTGTATTTTTTCTCTACACCAAATGTAAAAGTGATTGATCAGAGCTATTTACCAAAATAAAAAAAATAAAATAAAAAATAAAAAACAGATTTATTATCTATTATAATATGTAATATGTAAAATATGTATATTGTACTAGAATATATGAAGTATACAATTTATAATAACAACTAAATAATTCATCAAAAAGTTTTCGCTCGAGATAATGGCACGACATTTATTAGATTTATTTTGATTATGATAGGAATAATCTCTTCAAGTAAAATGTCATGTCCTAAAACTATATAATATTAATTATTTTATCAAAATAATTATGAACAAAACCCACACTTGCTAGGGAATATATATGTGTTTCCTTTATTTTAACATAATGACTGCAAAAACATAGAAAATTCGTTTACATTTTTTAAATACATACTGAGTCATTTGCCAAATACAGCCAACAACTTTTGGTTACAAGCCGAAAAACGTGAAAAAATAAATTTCATTATACCGTAGGTCACTAATTTGATTTAACTATGTTTACAATAATATAGTTTCAAGTTTATTTGGGTAAAGTGAAACTTTATACATTGTTTAAAATTGTTATTTATTATCTAGAACTATAGGTATATTCATTGCTGGTATTTTAAATGTTTAAATAATTTGTATTAATTGCAGTAAACCAAAAGAAAAATTGTATAGCTATATTAAAATGAACACAAAATCCAAAAATAACATTTGTTTTTCTATTATCAATAACCTATTCAAAACCACTACCTACCTAATCGAACTATAAAGAAAACTGTAAAAAACAAAAAATCAACAATAATTATGTTTCCTGCGGCAGGTGATTTCATGTTTCTACAAATGAAACAAAGACCCCAGAAATGAACACTAGTAAGAATAGCAAAAAGTACTCATTTACAAGAATATGGACAGCAAATTTATAACGGTTGTACGTTAAGGCCACGGACCCAGAAACAATTAAAACACCCCTTTTAAGTTAGTGAAATCCAGTGGACCACGCTGCAGTGCGAGCGGAGCGGAACGTTTCGTCTTTACAATGAGATAACAAACAAGATGCAAGATCTGCGCTGAGTTGGGAATTTTAAATTTTTATTTAGAGCGAACAATTCCAATCTGAACATAATGAAACCAATAATATTATTCAAAATGTTTACGTTGTGTAAATATAAATGTTTAAAACATATAGATTTAAAATATTAATTACAATTATTAATGCAAGCATCAATTATGCCTGAATGATTGATATATGGAAGCCATAATAAGTAATTAACTATCCATAACACATTGAAAACAAAAGTTTGTAAAAGTTTACGATTGTTAGGCCGCAATTAATAATTACTAATCAGTTTCATAAAAGATTGTTTATTTAATGGAAATGTTTAATTGTTATGCCATTAAGTATGAATATAAACAAAACCTCGGTTGTTATGAACGTTTCATAATCTAAAAAAACTTTTGGTCTCAGACGGTTGCAATTTTTTGGGGAAACAATAGATTTGCTTCGTAGTAAATGATACATAGATAAGTGTATAATGATAACATAAAACTCTTAACTGGAGTTACGATAATTATTGCCGCAAATACTGCGATTCGACAGTAAAAAGGCCATCGAATCCGTCTTGTATTCCCAAAATGCACTCGAATAATACACATTATGCTCGTCGACAAATTGTTGACAAAAAAATGTTTTTTATTTTTCTTCAAACTCTCGAATACGAATACACGAAAATAGACGATGGATATTTTATTAAATTAAAAAACGAAGTACGCGCGTGTGCCGGTTTTACAGCGAAGTCGACGGCACCCACTATCATTAAATTGCTGTCGTCGTCTTCGTCGCATTTGACATTTGGTCAAAGTAATATAAAACGCAATACACACACACACACAACCGGGGGTATTTTATAGACATGACACAACGGTTGATAGCCGAAAACCGATCGTTTTTCGTTACCTAAACACGCAACCAATCGGAGCAGCCCGTCAAGTGTATGTATTCGATAGCGCGCACACAATAGGTGATCCGCAGGGTACGGATCTCTCTAGTCTCTCTCACTAACTCTCTCTCTCTCTCTCTCTCTCTCTCTCTCTCTTTCAGCCGTTCTTTCAAACAACAACCACAACAAAAGGTCTCCTCCACCACGCGGTTAAGTCCGAAGAAATAGGGATGGTAGGGAAGGCGAAGATAGGGAAAAGTCCCTTTCCTTGTGAGACAATCTCGCTATAGCCTCATAATAGTTTAGCCGGATTGGATGCGGAAGAAGCTGCCACCGAGGCGATTACACAAAATCCCTGCGGGAACATTTTCTCCTGTTTTCAGACCTGTTAGGATTTTTGCATAAACGCTGGCGAAATAAAACCTTTTTTTTTGAACTCTATTTAGATGATAGAACTCACGAATTTGTAAAAAATCTAAGGTTTCCAATTTGAAGTTCTCGCAACAAATCCATTAAGCACCCGCATGATGTGTCATAAGTCATGACGATTCAATCCACACAATGACCTTCGCCGCAATGTAAGCTGCCCGAAACACTGCCAAATTATTCTATACAAGATGATATGCAAGTCTTAATAATCATATCTCTAAGCCCTGCTATAAGCTCACCACTTACATTATTTCTCGGTCTCGACTCTTCCAAATTTAATCCTAGCAGTCATCTAAAACGACGCCGAGGAAAATATGTCGCCTTCTAAAATGTTAAGTCAGTATATGTACACTTTTTTTATTATTCGTGACAAGTGAGGATCTAAGAAGTTTCGGTGAAATAACATTTCGGAGATAAAAGTAAAAGGTAATAAGAAATTAAAAAAAAAACGGTAAAATATAAAAAAATTTGTAATAAATATTGGTCCTTCTAAAAATATTATTTAATAAAAAATAATTAATATAGAAAATCTCACCGTCTCAAAATTATCATGATTTCAACCATAACAATACGTTATTAGTTTATCATTCTGCGTACATTATAGTTTATAATACCGAAGCGCTAAAGGCGATACAAATAATGAAATAACAAATAGTATCCGATCGTTACACGGCCGACCCATCCTAATAGTAATAAAAATAATTTCTACGCCGGTTCACAAAGTGATACAAAATAGTAACACCGCTAATTTTACTATATACAAGTAGAATATAGTATAATAATGATGATAATACTAATAATAGTACTGCGTTGTACAATATAATTAACATAAATATAAATTATACAATCGTCCCATCGCCGAAATAATGACACGCCGAATCGTTCCATTTCCATTATCGGGATAAGGGTAAGTGCCACTATAGTGCCTATTTTTCAATTTATTTTACGTATTTTTTTTTAATGAACAAAAGAAAAAAAGTCTTTATAGCTTTCTTGAAACTAAGTTGGACCGCGACCTATTAAAAATTATCGAAATGGCCCGTGGGTGGTAAAAACACTAAGTTAAATAGTTAAAATTAACTTTTTAACTTTACTTTAACTTATTAACTAGTTAATGCCCATTTTAACCTTTACGGACTTAATTTATCATACTATATAAATAATTGAAAATATTTCTAAGAACTCAGATAGTTGTTTCTCTAGAAAAACAAATAAATATCACAATACTCTTTTTTTTTCTTTTTTAAGCCACTCTGTTCGATCTTTTTCTGAATTCTTAGTACATTGACATTATGTAAATTCATATGTGGACCTGAAGCCGAACCTTTCTAACGTACGTTAACTATCTAATGACATACAACCACAACATGTGCCTTCTAAATAAGCAATCCAAACAAAATAAAGAAAGATATTATTTTGAATTCTTTATAGCCATGGAGATTGGAGAGCTTAGTATAAATAGTGATCGATATAATATAATTATACTATAGCAAAGCAAAGTAAAATAATTTACTTCCATAAATAAAATAACACAGGCGTCTTATTTGAGTAAATGTACTTAAGTAATTTATAGATACAAATGTTTGTATTGGATAATATTGTTAAAGCTTTAAGGAAATAGAAACTGTTTCAATAAAATCTATAATTTATAAGTTATTTAAAGCCAAATAAAATATTTTAGGAATGTCCATTTGCTAAAGAATACTAAAACCCTAGGTCGTCACGAGAATATATTACAAAAACCTTTGTTTTTTTATTAAATATTTTTTTTTTCAAAAAACCTAAAGTTTATATTATTAATCCAGAATACAGTTACATAATAGTAATAGAAAGTGAAACTTACTAATCAAACTGCTGTTGTAGACAAGGTTTAATAATAGTGCTACTATTATGCCCAACAATGTTTTTTCTTTAAATTATTATCTACAAAATGCATAATTCACAACAAAATTACAGTAAAACTGTTAATAATTTTAGAATTGATGAGCATTATTAGAGAAGTGTCCATTAAAATAGTTTCTATGAAAAATGTCAACGCTCATTCGAAAGACGGTCTATTGTCTGCCATAGATCACGTCATGACAATAATATATTATATACGACAAATACTATTTACACTTTACAGCGATAGGCAGGACGTTACAGTGAATGACAGTTATAATGTTATATCATGAATTATGAAAATAATTACCAAGTATGCAATCAAAGTTCATAAACTTATATACAACTTATAAGTTATAACAAAACCCAAGTGACATCAGTTCAATATGTTACGATCATAATACAGGTACGACACGAATGAGAAAGATGAAACCAAAACGGTTGTGTGCAATCTGTTACCATACTGTTTGTCGGATTTATTTTGCCAAAAAATTTAAAAATTATATCCAGTCGTCCGCATGAAAACGTGAGTTTGTATTGATTGTACGCGCGTGGGCGCTATCTTCCGAAAAATAAAATTCGAAGTCTGAGGTGACCGCACCGGCACGTGCGTCGTAATGACCGAAAGAAAAAGAACATTGCTCTGCAGGTTCATAGGTAGTATAATACGTAGGTACACATGGAGAACAATATATACTGTACTTGTACCAATACGTGTATACACGTGTTAAAACGCTCGATGGTTCGAGCCGGGAAAAAGACATCCGGAGAGAGTGCTGCGGGGTTGGTCGGGCGATGGGGGCCGTCCGCCCTTTCACCCCCCCCCCCCCCCGCCGCCCACTCGCCGGCGTCGGTGCCACCGCGGGTAGGTCCGCGACAATAATCAGACCGCACGCGCGTCACACGGAAAAACGAGATCTCTATACGTGACGACGACTGCGGCCGCCACCACCACGTACCTTCCACCCCCATGGCACCGTACCTTCGGCGACGCGGCCGTCACGTTCACGTGTCCCCCGACGATCCGTCGTCGTTCTTTCCGTCGACCGGCGGCAACGGGTCGCGCGCTACGTGCATGGCGGAAAACACGTTCGGCGCAGCCGCACTGGGAATCTCGCCGCGCGCGCGCACACACACACGCACAAACATATTGTAGTTTCCGACCCGGACCGCGTATTACGGTCCCGAGTCCCCGTGACCCCGATTTACACCTATACATTATTATTATTATAATCCGAAAAACGATCAAGCCGAGTCCGGAACACCATCAGGACGGGTAAGGAAAGCTATATACCTAATATAATCCGGTCAGCGGAACAGAACCCAATTGCTCATGACTATATAGTACACACAGTGATTATTGACCGGGATCATCCCCTTCTTTTGGCCGTAAAAGTGCTTAGATTTGAATTATTTAGTTTTTTTTTAATGTTCAAGTTACCATAAACCTGTGTTTTATATTTTTTTTTTTCATGCTGCTTTAAAGGTGTCCTGTGGTTATACAAACATTGTTTTTCAAATGGAAACATCATATTTTTTATGCGAAATACTATTCGGTTAATTTTTCTCAATATTTTCGGAGTTGATCAAATTTAAAATTGTGTTCGAAACACGCGTTATCTCGAATTAGTAGCAATTAGCGATTAAAAGTAATTACAAACTATATCATAATATTAGGTATTATAATACTATTTTCCTTGGTACATAAATTAGAATAATTCAAAAACTACTCGTTCAATAAAATACCGCGGTGAAAATAGAGTATTTCTATTTGAAAAATAAAAGTTTGTATCGCCACAGGACACCCTTAGTGGCATGAAAAAAAGATACGGAAAACATAGGTTTTATGGTAACTGAAACATTCAATAAAAAATAAATAAAAATTTAAGTATTTTACGACCAAAAAAGGGAGTGATCATGGTTATAAAATCATCCCGTAAAATATTATATTACAATACAATAGTACAGAGACAATGGACTTGATATATAATAATTCGGTCCTAATGCATAAAGGACGTGGGTAGGGACATCATTACTCATAATCAATACCTATATATACATACATTCCAGTAGCTAAAAATACGTATTTTTTAGACTCACGGTGAACAATAAGTGTTTAAACGTTGTTACGTCAAACTTGTGTTAAAAAATGTATTTTTTACACCTGAATTAGTGTTGCAAAACTATTTTGTATAGAGCAGTATACACTCCTCTACAGCGGTGCTTCTTAATATTTTTTTTATTATTTAATGTAAAAGTGTTATATGTCTCTAAAGTCTAAGGTGTAGACATATTATATCATCAAAATCGTTAAAATAATAGAGAATTTTTTTCTTAACTATAAACTAAATTGTAATTGTTGTACACAAATATTTCACGGCTGCCTATAGGGGCTCTCAGTTTCAGCACTGGTCTACATCAACGATCGGTAAGTAGCAGACCGCAGTCCAAATCCAGACAGCGGAAGACGAAGAACTGAAGGACCACCTTCAACATTTATTTCCTACTTTCTAGAAACAAATTTATACACTTTATTTTTGAGTAATCGCATTCATTTTTTGGTAAATGATAGGGAGTTTTAGTACTGTAATAGAAAAATCAGTCGCGCCGATCACTGTATTTACTTACGGCAGATATCATAATACATTTTTTAGGGGAAGGCCTATTTGATAATAGTTTATATATCATTATCAATATAGTAAAGGAAAAACTGGCTGATGATGGGGAGGAGGCCCCGGTTTGTGTAAGATGCAGATTTTAAGCACTGAGACGAATTTCATTCAGATTTTTATGCACGTTTTAATTGATTATTAAAGATTAACCGATTAAAAGTTGAATCTCTACAGACCATTCAAACGGATCTGCACACAGCTAGTGTAAATATTTTCTATTTTACGAAACTATGAAACGCGCGTTATAATATTATTTTCATCATCTGCGGCTCGCAGACAAACGTGCATTATAGCTACAAAAAAATGCGTTGAAACGCCAACTGGATAAAATGCGATTTAAAACTTTGAAAAACCGTAATTTGACCAACGTGCACACCGAGCACATACTCTCTATACATGTATACGCCAACCGTATAACCATAAAAACCGTCACTAGCTTATAATTTCACAGGTTCGCGTACAACTGAAATCGTCGCGCCACCATGAGAATAATATATACACGTGCCCGCCGCCGTTCGTGTGCCCCAGCTCGGGGACCGAAAGTCATCGCCATATTTATGCCGGTCAGTCGCGTAATTCCTGAACACACGATATTATTCCCCGCGGAAGAGTTAGCCGCCATGTGGCCTACCCCAGGAGCGCATCCTCGAATCGCCGTGCGTCGCGTCTCCGCGCAGGGTTCTGCAAAAACGTAATAATATTCGCCGTACTGTGTATGGCAGCACCTCCTCTTGCCACACCGCCACCAACCCCAACCCCCCCCCTGAGATCACCGTCATCATCACAACCATCCCCCGAGGATACTAATATACAGGTATACAATATACGTACCGTCTCACCGGTTTCGACCGTATATACCTATAGATATACCGCTCTTCGTTAAAGGGCGCAATTGCACGAAAAATAATAATCGAATCGGTCGACGCGCGCATCTGGTCATAAAAGCGATGCGGGCAGAGGGTTAAAACCAATGTGGACCGTGTTCACCGGTTTCGACCACTCCGGAGTGGTTTAACAGCCCGTTTACGTCCTTTTTGCATTACGTCCGTGGTTTTATTGTTATTATATAAGCTATAATAGGTACTCGTGTATATATATATATATATATATATAATCATAACATATTGAGTCACATGAGCGATCGTTACAAATCGTTCATTGATTCCCCGTGTATTTTATTTGCGACATAAAATTTTTATTAAATGATTTTTTACAGCTCTATAATTTATATACACACATATATATAAATATATTTATATATATTTGTTACAGGATAGCAGAATTAATAAAACGAAAACGTCATAAACTATCCTGGATACACCCTTATAGTTTATAACTACCCTCGAGATGAGTAGTTTCAGCTTAAAACCAATTTAACAAATTTTATAAATATATTGCTTATACGATTAATACTAGAGCTATATATGACACACACTTATACACTCGTATATATATATTATATATACTGTAGTACATATATAGTATATAATATATATACCGTCATATTTACGAAATAGCATAATCCACTTACGCGTTTTCAAATCACAGTGGACAATAATTGATCGGAAATCGTCTACTTTTCAATAATCAGTTTACCAATATTTTTTAATTTAATTTCTAACAAAACACTTAAAATTTATAGTATCATACCGAATAATTATATGATCGATAATGTAAAATAACCATTTTGACATCTCAATGTGCATTGTGCAAGAAGAAAAATTAGTTATTCTTGAATTATAGACGTTGGAACAATCTAATTAATTACTGTTCTGTTTTAATTTTTTTCACGCATAAAACACATCATATTTCACCACTTGTATTATACGTTGTACTTGTATACAGGGTTAAAGGCGCAAACAGGCTCTTGATTTATGACGGTATAATATTACTCAATCAACCCTAAGGCTTGGATCACCGATTGTTTACCATAAAATAATTTTCATAGATAATACCACTTTTTGATTTAATTTATAAAAGACGTTTCAAAGCCGAGCAATTCTTTTTGATTTATTATTCTAGTTTTCGTACACATTGTTCCCCACGGCCGTTACGTTATGCATAACACTTACTGGTTACAATAAACGTATAAACTTTGTCGCTCTTCGCATAGTCCGCACACTCACTATACGCGTTTTACCCTAACCTACACCGTTCACTCAGCTGAAAAGACAGTCAAATTGATGGATAGGTTAACGCCCATTTTGTGCGCCTTATGTACACAAGTAAATCCCTAAAAGTTGTGAATGAGATAAAAAAAAATACATATATGTTACATATGACAATTTATACATATTATAGACAAAAGTTTCA
Organism: Periphyllus acericola; assembly: GCA_949715065.1. Lineage (NCBI taxonomy): Eukaryota > Metazoa > Arthropoda > Insecta > Hemiptera > Aphididae > Periphyllus > Periphyllus acericola. The sequence continues at coordinate 8,978,346 of OX454269.1, read as the reverse complement.
AAAAGTAAGGTCGTAAACGGTTTCTCTTTCGAAAAATGGTCCCTTACACAAGATCAATATAATATAATATGCGAAATAGATTCTAACTTCTGGTAGTATAATATACAACTGTAACGTTGTAGCACACAATGTATATTGTCATATTCCATTTCTTTATACGTAAGTATAAAAGATAATCAATTTATATTGTTTTTATAAAAAACTACTAGGGAATTTAAGAAAACAATTTGTGATAAATTTTGCATTTTTATGAATAAGTACATGAATATGAATGGACGCTTTTTTTAAAAGAACATCTAATATTTTAAAAATTACCAGTTACTACGTTTAGTTAAAAATATTGTAGAGCGTATAATTTATATAATTTAAATATATACAGATATATAATCCAACTATTGAAATTATTGTTTAAATTAAGTCACGTAATATACAGTCAAAAACGTTTGAAGTATTATGTACTTATTATAAGGTAAGTATAGGTGGGTCCATGAATTACCCAATTTAAATTTATGCGAAATTCATTATTTAAATAGAAGATATATTTTAAGAAGCCATTCTGCAATTTCCATCATATATAATGCAATTTAAAGATATGGATATCAGCTTACGAAACTTATAAATTGTAAATGGAAAATACAATTTATGGATACTGAAATAATGTACTAGCCACACCATGAATACGTGAACGGAATATATTGTGTTCTAGATTCAACTTGATCACGACAGGTAAATTTTTTATTTGCGCAAATTTTCGAATAATACAATTTTAAAAAACACAGAACTATTTTTCATAGATTTCTATAAACAAACTATTTTTTTTTCTCCATGTTACATATAGCTTTACAGTAACACAAATTTAATAAATGCACTAATACAGCATAATTCACACATTTCTTTCGATACACAAATTAAAATCGATAAATGTAGAAAAGAAATTAACAAAAAAATTGGTAACAAACAGTAATACTGACCCACATTGCACATAAACTATAAGTACTAATTCGAATTATTAATTTATTTGGAAATTAATTGTATAACGTTATCGTTTTTCCAGTGGCAACCATTGCAGTCACTTTTTGTGGTTAAAACCACAAAAAAAACCCACCAAAATGAAATATTCAAATGAACAATTTAAAAACGAACAGCAAAGTATACTAATAATTGTTTTTGATTGATAAAAGTAGCACAAAATAATTTCGAATTAAGTTATAAACATTTAATAGTACAAATATGCGTATATCATGAATCATGTAGTAACAAAATATTATATTATACAAAGGGGAGCAGATAACTGTATGGTATAACTGCAGTATCCCATAGAACATATATTATTCAAAATTTTAATTTTTGAATAAAGAAAACCAAAATTGTGATCATAAAAATAAACGACGGTACTATAGCTGTATATGTATTGAGAAGTCTATATATATATATATATATATCTCCTTCAAACTGCGTTGGCATAACAACGTTTATTGAACGGGTTTTAGGATATTAAATGTTACAAAAGTTTTAAGGTATCCAATACAGTCACGTCTGGAGTAAGAACTTTGTGACTACATAATTCATTTTAGTTTTTTATTACTATTCCCGTTATGGTCAGCGGGCAGGATATTATTCTCGATTATAATTTTATTGATTACGAATTTATAATAAAACAAAAGTCTTTTTTATAGAGCTTTTTTTTCTCAATTTATGCAGTATTATACACAGAAGTGCATCTTATCCGTGTGCTTTTTATAATTTAAAGGTATATACTATATTATATAGCTTAGACTTTAGAGAGTATATAATGTACATTTTTGTTTGAAAACGATATAAGCTTTTGTTACCAGATGCTTATAAAAGTATCAGGTCACGAAACTATATGATTTGCCCAAACTGTTATACACATCTGAACTTCATCCTAAAGACCTTAATCACTTCATCAAAAATAAATCAAGTCCTTCTCGCACACGTGTGACCCGACTCAATATTATTTAAGAGCAAATAGGAACTGAACACTCCTCCACTGAAGGCCCAAAGTTAATCAGAACTAACATCTAAAACCTCACTAAGTGTTATCTGTCACAATGTACGCTATCATGTCTACAAATATTTGTTTTACAATTAACGAGCTCAATGACAGTATATCTTATTTTGAAGTGAGTCAAAATCTATAAAAACCAATTGTCTCTATAACGTTCATACTAACAATGTAAATATAATACTAACGCATTCAACAGTTTTTTTAGAATAATATTTAATTTGATAAATCATAATTAAAAAAAAACAAAAAGGAACTCAAAAATGTTATATATTTAATCAATAACAACGTATATTTATTAATGTTGGTTATTACTGCTTTTATTTGTTATGTATGTATTTTTTTATTCATGTACCGAAACTTCAATACGCACCGGTTAATGGTACGTTCCAATCAGTAATACACCTATATTATACACTATGTTCCCCGTAAACAGTATGCGTTTATTTCTTTTCGTTACAACTCGATTTTTTCATGATTGCCGAGAATATAAAACATTCTGATTGCTCACATTTGTTTTGCCAAGCTTAAAGTTTCCCTTAACGCTACAGAGAATACGGAATGTACAAGCTCGATTGTCCATCAGTCCGTCACCGCGACCTCTGGTTGCCATGGAATACCATTGTTGATTTTACAAAATATTACTGAAGCACACATTTTTATCCTACGCTCCAAAATGTATCGTCATCGTATTTTGTACACTATTTATCTGCCATTTGCATAACTAAATTCCTCGACAGTTAATTATTATTTCGTCCGTCAACGTTATGATCGTATACAGTACCGCAGTGGAGTGCAGCAGATACCGTATTATGTAACAGTAAACCAGTGTTTAATATTTATCAGTTTATCACGTTTTCTTTGTAAATTCGATCAAATGCAACACTCTAATAATTATTCCAAACGTAAACAACCAATTAATTGCAATTAAATACTTTGGTGAACATGTTTTTGTTAAATACAGACGAAAATTAAAATGTAAAATGTATTATTTTCTGTAATTAATTATTTATCCAATAAACGTTTCAGTTATTAAAGATAATTAATAACTTCGTTATTCTTTTGCTGTACGTTTTGTACAAATATCTCTATAGATCTACAACTTAAAACAAAAATACTGTCTAAAATAGGCTATATTTTCTATCACGTAAAATATAAATAGGTCAGTGTATATTATTAGCGTTATGATCCGCGTCGCGATCACATTGTCGATGGTAGTGCCGACTGCCAAGGAAAGGTAGCAGAGTATAGAATATCATTGATTATAGAATAAAAAAATGTATTCTATAATCGATGAATATACTATGTGAAGGTATACGAATAAACTAATAACCACAACATTTTGGGCTTCCTGATTTATAAAATATGCACGACTCGTGTTAAAAAAATTAAAATTGTTCACTATATTTGTATAGTTTAAAATTTGATAAAAGAAAATTGTTTCGTTTATTAGGACGAGGAAAGGAACAACTAGTTCATTTCTATTAAACTGTTATGTGAACTGAAATAAGTTAACTTTTGTATGAAATCGACCTGAACGGAAACTAATTTCTATTTGAAAATAATTTTCCAAACACTGAAAATTACTACTATAAAGTACTTATAATATAAAAAAAAAACTATGAGGCTCATAATGTGAATATTATGGACTTTAGGTGGACTGTAATTATCTAGGTTCCCACTTTACTGTATATTATTGGTTAACAAATTCTATGTACTTGCAAAGTATTTTTATAATACATTTTTTTAAAATAGCATTAATAAGCTACATGAAATAATTACTGTTAAATATAAATATTTCTGGGATAAAAGCATATAGAATTTTTCAACAACAAACTACAACAACCAATTTGAAAACGTCAGAACCTCAGAACCAGATCCTTTATTTCATTACATATTGCGTAAATACCTACACTGACCAATCCAAAAATAATATTTTTCAACTACATTAATTAATAAAATAATATATTATCATTAATTCGACTGAATAAATTGTAAAAGGAAAATAAAATATATATATATTTATGCAGTTCAATCACGCCAAGAGCGTGAAACCTATTTTTAATAATCGTATACGATTGTTTTTTGAATTTTTTTTTTTATGTTACTATCGTAATCGCAGAGTTGCACGTACCTACAATGCTTTTAAGGTCAATATTTACATTATATTTGATATTGGAAGTATAAAATCCAAGCCATCTTAATAAGATAAATAATAGATACTGTGCAGCTTCGAGCATGTTGATTACAATTTCTACAAGGTTTTCAATATTTATGTTACATGAAACATTGTTTCGTGCGAAATAAACGTATATATACATTATATACAGTCATTAAAAATAAGAATGATTTAATGTAAAACCCACTAAGATAAATTAGTGTAAATATTAATAACGATATATACGTATATGTGTGTTGTTTTCAAAACTTTTTTTCTGAAGTTCATCATTACTTTAGTTTGAATATAATATATTATTATGTATATTTACTATCAACAAATCTTTTGTTTGGTATTTCCTTTTGTCCTTTCACGCTATGTGCACACGGATACACACACATATTCACTCGATAAATGAGAACTTTTACGAAGATTAAGCTTTGAAAAAATATGAAGGATTATTGTTGGTGGTGGTATATGAAAAGAACACAATAATCATGCTTTTTGTTAACACACAACGGTCTATATTCGGTTCAAATATACTACTACATCATCTCCGACACACGAAACGGTTAAGCACGATTGCATCATAATTAAAACATTTAAGTGCGTTTACTTCTTGAAAACTCTAGATATTTGACGAAATAATAAAGAAAATTTCTCCGCAGAATAAAACGTAAAACTAAGTACTAATGCAATACGGACTTAATTGAATCTTAATTGACGGTGAAAACGTACGACAAATTTGTTTGTTTCTTGTAAACGGAAAATAGTAGAATGAGTCTACGCACGTGACTATATTGCCTGATTGGAATCAAGGATAAGAAACCTATACTAAGTTGTTTGGGTTTTATCCAACAGTGCAGCTTTTACGTCGAGATGAAAGGGACACGACAAACGACTGGACATGATCCAAAGAAGTTTATTACCGACGCGACGTCGGTATGTGAAGTGCACAACAATATAACAGATTAGAAGACCCGAGGAGAAATAAAATAATCTGCATTTTTAACCATTCTGTGTTTATTTACTGTTTTTGATTTATAATAAACACTCTTTAGCCGATTTCCTAATCTATAGATCTATCTAACTTACAATAAAACCACCGGCACTAATGAATATTTGAAACGTTTTGATTCCAAACTATAAATGCAAATAACAGTTTTTATTCTAAAACGCCATTCAAGCTTCAGCATTACATTTTTAAGTATGATTGTGTATTAAATATTTACTACCGTTTTAACATTAAAAATAATTAAATGTTATAATTAATATTGAACGATTTTGTTTGCGCAATGAACGTTGGCATAAAAAAATTAATGAATAAATGAAAGTAAATAAGTCAAGAAAAAAAAAATAATATTAACTTCTTATAGATATGGTTTCGGTAGGTACCAATAATATTTAATTAGTTGAATTTTATCAATATTACATTAGTTCCAGACATTGTGTAACCAAAATAAGTTCATATCACTTCAAAGTTGTTCGAACATTGTTTATAATTGTTTATATACTTCAAAAATAATTATGTACATAATATAAACATACTTAACCTTCTACATTTTTATCTACGAAACCTCAATAGCGACAAATAGTACTTGACGAGGCTTGTTCATTTATTATATATATATATTACCTAGGTATAGGTAAAAATGACATCTTGATGGATAGATATTCTTATGCCCGTGTATAGTCATTCAAATGTAACAATATTCGGAAAAATATAGAGCTAAAAAACTAGACATGACTAAGTATTAAAAAACCGATCTATCAAATACAACTAGTATTTAAATTATGTAAGTCAACGGCAAAAAGTAAACAATAACTAAAATGTTTTAAATATAAGTCAATACTATAAAGCATTGACGAATATGAATCAATTGGCAGTGGAATTCTAACGTCAAAATAATAATATTAATTCGTTACCAATACGCACCTACGTATTTATTTTTACTGACAGATTATTTTTTTTTTTTACGAACACAATATAAGCTACCAACCCCCTTCCAACCACCAATTCCCCTAATAAAAAGAACAACCAACAGGTTACTTATATCAATTCCATGCAACATGTTAACTAAAACAAATAATTATTTAGAAAACATAAGTGTTCACTACGCCTAAGTACAGTTAAAGAGGTGTAAATTTAAAACGCTATCAATTACAGAGTAAGTACCTACATAAATGGAACCGACATTTTTATGCCTCACACTACTTTGGCGGAAAAATCTACCGAATACAAGGAGCCTAATTAAAAAAAAAAAATCAATCGAAATCCATTACCAGTACACATTTGTTTGTACAGAGTACTCTGTGTGGTTTAAGTTCAATATGATACGATCCATTGAATTGAAATGTATTACCAACAGTATTACTGGCCAATTTTTCAACTGAAATCTTACGTTTAACACAGTCCATATTTATTTAGTATAATAAACACCCGTCACCTATGGGTAAAAGTACAACTATTTAACACAAACATTCATAATTACCAAGTCATAAGAACACAATTTCGAAGTTTAAACTTCAGACAATGAATAAGAACTATTTACAAGTTAGATAACATAAGAATACTACACGCGTACTCCATACTAAACAGAACATAGTTGAATTTCGAACATTGCACAGATTGCTGTGCAATGTTCGAAATTCAATGGGAAGGAGTACGATATTTGGATGCGGGTACTTTATAGACCTCTCTAAACTCTCTCCAAACATTCTGGACAGTCGTTTTTGATCCTTTGCAATTTTTTATGAATTCCGCGTAATAATATTTAAATCAATATAAAATATTTAACATCAACAAGAACAACAACAAAAAACAATTTTTTTGTATTTTGTTTGCATGACGTAAGAATAATATATAAGTAGCAAATAAACACTCCGAATTTTCAATAATATATAAATACAAAGTGCGATTAGCATATTATATTATTATTTGTTTAAATTTTTTCTTAATTTTAATATAGAACCAAATAAAAATTCTATTATTCATAAAACATAATAATAATTCGGTGAAATGGAAGAACTTGTCGTTTTTTTTTATTCAATTATTTTCTAGTTCTATTTTTCAATAGGTTATTTAAAATTGTTTAAATATAATTTAAATTTACTTCAGTTTTCACGAAAATAATAAACTAATATAAGAAAAAAAAAGTTCGTTTTCTGTATATTTTAATAAGTCGTGGTCGCAATAAATGTATAGCGCTTAGGTTTAAACTACCTCAAGCCAAGTATTTTGTTGACATGAACGACGACTATAGTCACGCTAAGTTTTCCGCATACATCAATAATGATAGCAGGCAAAAAAAATATTATTCAAATAGAATTGCAATACAATTACAATAGCTCATATTTTCTTTAGACGTCAAAAAATATTAAGTTACTCACTATATTTGAAGTTGTATTGCGTGGAGTTATGAATAACTTCAAAAACTTAATATTATTTTTAAATTACTCGCCTCTTTTAGATGAATATAATTTAAGATTGAGACTTTTGAATTTTGATTAAATTAGTTTAAACTGTATTTTGTTATCATTCACATCTGATAATAATTTTTGCGTTATTTTCAGTTAAACTATGATAATATAAAATCTTAAGTTAAAGAAGAAAATATAGAATAATGATTGCACAATACCGTTTAAAATATTTAACAACCATTACAAATTTAAACCCGAAGTAAAGAATTGCCAGTCAATTGCCGACATGTATTGACGTTTTTCATCTATTTCGACCTACATTTTTATTTGTTGAAACTCCTTTCAACTGAGTTATTTATTATTTTCTCTCCCCTTCAATATTCTTGATATACGCAGTATCCTCACAACAAAAATCTGATTTTACTTGGTCTGCTTTATCATCTGGTAGATGATTGATTGATTTTAATGTACGAGTGAGTCACTAAACACAAACTTATGTTCATATATACATATACGAGTACACACGTCATGTTCCCAAAAAATTCTAAACAATACTGGATAAATGATCAATAACACATATAAATACCAATTGATTATAATATTAACGTACGATGAAACTTTTTTTGCATTACACAAAATTAAAATTACATACAACAAAATTAAACTTCTTAGATATATAATACAATAATTGATTAGAACAGTTAGTATTATATTATGAACTACGAGTTAAAATTATTCGAGAGAACTATACATTTGCAATAATTGCAAATAATTTTATAATTACAGCAATATAATTAAATCGAAGAAAACACGCCTGTGGATATAGGTGAATGAGAAAGTTAAAACAAGAAGTAAGACATTAATTATAGATAAATTCATTAAAATACACTGAAAATCTCACAAACTCAAATCACTTCATCTATTAATGATGTAATAAAAAACATGTTTTAGTTAGTTATAAACCAGGTTTTAAAACACATCTTCGTATTTGATGTTATTAATGTTGGTATTAAAATACCTTTAACTCTTTGAGAATTAAATTAAATGAAAAATGTATTTGAAAGTATATGGACTTGGGTTCTTTCATTCGCGTTTATTAATTATATTTTTTGATAATTAATAGAACAACCTTTGACGTAATTAACAAAAGTTAGTGAACTGATACATTTATAATTATATTTAAAACAACAATTTATAGATAGAAATAATATAAATTGTGTAAGAACCTAATTTTTTTTAATTTAAAATTGTTTATGTTTATATTCTTATATAAACTTTACATGGCGATTTATAAATGACCCTTCAGTTAATTGATAAAGCAAAACATTTACATTATACTCGTATTTTAGATCGTCATTGTAATAATTAAGATATTTTTATTATATTTTGAATAGACATAGTATATTTGAAGTGTTGAACATAATAATACCTAACCTCCATTGTCAACAAAAAGGTACAGCTATTTTTTCGTTTTAACTATTTATAAAATCATAATATTTGTTGAAGAATATCTACAATAAGAATATATCACTTCTTCTACATAATCTCTTCTGAAACGTCGAGTAAATTATTCAACAGTTAATGTAATGAGTATTGAATATATGTTTTTAAAGTACGATGTATATAAATATTAAATACCAAGTTTCGATGGAAAACAAAAATGGTAAATTTATTCAACGTTAAATTGATAAGAGCAAAATAAATGAGTTCAGATGTCACTGCGCCGCTGTTCGAACTAGCTGCATTGTTTTATACAGATAAAAGTTGATATCGCGAAACGTTTGAAAACAAACCAATAACCTAGTTTCAGAAGAACAGTATACGTCATCATCATCGTAAACAATATGAAATGTTTTAACAGTATAGATAGTGCTGACAAGTATTGTGCTTAATAATATGGTTTGACGTTTTCACTCATCAAACGCGCATTTTATGAAACTTCACTTAAAATGACAAGTCAAGTGATTTAAAAGATAACTGGTTCGAATGTTATTGTGAAACCTTCAGCATCCAAATAACCGAGGTACGCATGTAGTGGTTGGTTTATATCAGTGAACATTTTGATATAATTCAAGAAATGAATATTACAACATTAAAATTACAAATTTGGACATACATTTTAAAACGTAAATTTTTTTTTTTTTTTTAACATTTATTAGAAATATACAATCTGTATGATAGATACAATAAGCATATGAGCAGAGGAAAAGAGAGATACAGTTGACGGTGAAAATCGTGAGGGGAGTAGCTACCCAGCAGTAACACTCGACGTGATATTTGTTTGGCTATTTTACATTATATACATACACTTATGTTAACGTTTTTTTTTTTTTTAAATATTATATATATTATACAGTGCTAGCTAATTAAATCGCGACACCAGCGCCTTTTTTCAATCTTCGCGTTGGATTACCAGGAATGTTAAAATTTTTTTAAAAACAAAATGCTCAAGATAAATAATTGACAGTAATTGATTACTCTTTACGTACTTATGTATTGTACAACGTTTCAAATGATAATAATAATTACGGTCCAAACAACAAATGTAATAAAAAGACGTATTTTTTTTATATATTTAAATGCACGTGTTGGGCATAAAATTATTGAAATTTATCAAAACTTCCTCACCGAATTCATTAAAAAAGTAAACTTTTTTCTAGAGCATTTGATTAAAAAAGTTATAATTGGAGATTAGAAATTAGAAGTTTCAAGGTAAGCACCTAAATAAGGAACTTTTTAAACTTATTCAAAATATATTTTTTTTTAAATAATACAATAAATAACCATGATATAAATAAATATAGAACGTTTGATAACAAATAATAGTACTCCTTTATTTTAATTTCATGTTTTCATAATATTATAATACTTATCTTGAACTACCAAACAATGTTAAGTATTTTTGTAAAAGTATCCTTAACAAAAATTACAGATAACATAAATTTAAGTGAGTAGTGAGTACTTGACCTCAAAGCTAACGAGTAAATATGATGCTGTCTTTTTAACTTCAACCCATATTTAAGATAAAATGTTAAAGATAAATGCTGTAAATTATGTCATAAATAAAAGTTAATAATCTTCTATCAATTATACGATTGCATAGAATAGTATACGAAGCAAAAAAATAAACAAAAATTGTATAAAGTACATTGTAATATTATAATTAACACTGATGTGACGAACGGCCTACCAGGAAAAAAGGGCTGTAGTCAATTTGCACCAAAAATAAAAATCTATTATTTTTTCAATATAAGATAATATAACATGAGATATTTTTTTTATCAAAAATCATTCAATAATTACATTTAAAAACCTCATATGTATAAACAAAGTTAGCCAATTTTAAAAAACTATGTAATATTTAAAATTAAAAAAAACTAATTTTTGACTGCCAGATTGATTGAATTCCGCTTTATGTGTTTTATGTTTTATTTTTGTGTTTTTTCTTGAAGATCATGGAATTTAGAAACCCCGAATTATTATTGTCGACGAAACAATCGAGAATTTAATAATCAATACTAATTTTTATTACATATCTCTGTTTTGATGCAAATTACAAGTCATATTTTCGACTACCTGCGGTTGTGCAAATTACAGATGCCCAAGGATAGAACTCAACTAACCTATAACTGATATATAAAGTTGATCGTATGATAGTTTTTATAAATTTCTTGAAACAAAAAATGCATACATTATAACGTACAACGTACAGAAACTAATCAAAACTTGAAAAAAATTTAGTTTACAAACTATTTTATTGGTACACATAGAATAATGTGAAAATATCAATATTGAATCAAGTGTTGAAACGTTTTTTTGTAAATCAAGTTTTTAGGTATTTGTTTATATAATGTAATTTTTGTAATCATTCTGTTTTAATCAAAATAAGTTTCATAATTGTATCTAAAGAAACAGTGTTTTATAAGTTTTTTCGATACATAAAGGAAATATTCAGTTGAAAGTTATAGCCTTACACCCTTTTTTTCATTCATTATGTTATATTATAAATTCAATAGATCAGGCACTTACGACGTAGCATCGTTGCTCAATAGATTTGCTTACGTTTTTTCATACACATATGATATAATAAAGCTCTCCGCTAAACTAGTTAAAATTCGAAATCAAGTTTAAAAGAGCTTCCGATAGTACAACAATGTTGTTTTCGGTTTAAATTTCACCAACTGATTTTTCAATTAAACATATACACTATGAAATAAATTCTAAATTAAGTACTACAATTACAGCATCACAAAACAATTACCTTGAATACAACGTATATTACTTAATATTTATTCGTTTCAGATGATTCCGAGATAAATGTATTTACATAACGTCATAAAACGAAAAAAAACTTATGAAAGAAAACTGGACGAGTTTATTATACTATATATTGTTATTTATATACTGTTTTGTAAATATTACAGAAATGGTTCCAGATTTGTAGCCTTCTCATCGTGGAGTATTGAATATTCGATATGTAAATAACTCACAAATAGTCATCTATGGAAAACATTGTAATATGATATTTATTTTATCATACGCTAAACGGGATGATAGTTTAAATGTATTCAAGAATCGTTAAGATACAAAAAAAAAGTATTTAATAAGTAATAAGTAATAACATTTCCACTGTTCAATAAATACGTATAAAAGAAAAACATTTTTATTACTTCAAATAATTGTGTTTTAACTGTTCTAAGAATCTATGTTGAAATTATAATGCAATTATTTATAATAAAATTAATTGTTTTCAGATTTGTATACAGCTTAATTAAATTATATTTAATTATGTAACTATTCAGGCTATCGTGCTTTCTGTTTTTATGTGATGGTTAATTGAAAAAAAAACTTGGAAAATACGGTAGTCCGACCTATAAACCATTTGTACAATTTTAATTTTAAACACATGTACGAACCCATATACTTTTCAACTACCTAATAGAAATGAAGACAAAGCATGTACAGTATCAACATTCAACAAATAAAAACGAATAACTATGACGAAAAATCTGAACATTTTTGTGAAAAACAGAGATGGATAGTAATTAATTTAATCGGAAACTTTAAATTTTTTATTAAATACATTTAAAATACAATTTATAGTAAATTACACAACTTAAAATTACATTTTAATTTTATTTAAATTACCTCCGAAAATAAATGATACTTCTGTATATCTAACTTCTTTAGACATTTTGCTCCGACTATTGCGTGAAATATGATAGTACAGTATATAGCATTATAGCCGTATGTGTAACATCAATGGTTTTTATATATTTCCAAGTAAATTACATTATATGCATACCTACAAGTCTTTGGAAGTTTGATTTATTTTCTAAGATCAAACTGATCACTCTTCTGACCGGCAAATGACCCAAGGATTTAATTGACTACATACAGTCTTTATTGTCGATTGTTACATAAATGCTACAATGTTTAATTTACATTTCTCTTGTCTCGATACATAAAAAGATAATATAAATTTAATGCATTTTGAATGTAAGGTATTATTAGTACTATAAGAAATTAAGAACCAATTCGTTCAAGATAAACAATTATTATTAAGAGCATAATTTATTTTTAAACGCAAATTTTAACAGAACATAACCATGAAAATAATGCTAAAGTACAATTATATCAATCGATTATTGAGATTTAGAGTTGAGCAAGAAACTATTGGACTTGAGATATGAATTTTTTTTCGATTAACACTTATTCGAGGATTAAAGTCCAAAAGTTTTAAACATCACTATATAGAACATTTCACGTCAAATCATACGTCATTCATCATACGTCAAATCACATAGTTCTGAAATATCGTCGATAACATTACGAAAAACAAGAAATATAGAGAAGAATTTTAAGCGAACATTTTTATAATAAAAATCGTTATATCATGTTTAGACACTTTAGATATACGTACTGACCACCCCACTAAATTGTTTTTCGAATACGATGATTTATCATTGCTCTAAAATTTAAAGTAATATTAAATACACGAAAAAACCCGAACATTATTAATCCGTCAACTGTATTTTATTTTGTTTCCAGAATTTTGCAACGTTAATCCCCAGTGTAATATTCACCACGAATAAAAACCAATTAGATGAACGTATAATATAATTTATTTGCGATTCAATTATCCAATTTGTAATTAATTATACGGATTTTTTTTTTTAACATAATATGTACAACTTACTCGTCCAGCATACACAGTACTCGGGTGTGTAAATTCAAATTCAAATTCGTGATTCCACGCGTTTAAATTAAAAACTATAATAGAATGATTGATGAGTCAATGAAATACAGATGACAAACAACTCGGAGTTAATAACAGTCGCACGCGGCTTTATGTAAATTAGTCGACGGGTACTTATTATTTTAGAGATTAAACTTTTTTCGGAGTGTGTTTAATGAAAATGGCGGTACGGCGAACCGCTGTATAGTAAAACCGTGATACTGCAAACGGTGCTTCGGCAACGATTTATCCAAGAGCTCGTGTACGCCACGACATAGTATTGCATTTGGACGAAAACGTAAAAGTTTATATTTTTCTAGTTCGATTCGGCCCCGTCTCCTGTGCAGTAATTTACCGCGTCCGATTGCAATATAATGCATATGCCCGACACGACTGGATAAAAGTGCGAGCGTAAGATAAAAACACGATACAGTCGTACTGAAAACCGTAAAAAACAGAAACGCGCGATATGTACGCGAGCCTTTGCACAATACCGTAACGTTATAGTCCGTGAACCCGACCTACGCGTTTTTCGATAAATTATAACTAGGTACATGTTATACGGCGAATATAACTCCAACCTGTACCACGCGCTCGGTATAGACGTGTACGTGTTCCTATCCCACCCCCAACCGTCCAATAAAGACGTACGCTTGTCGTATATCGTATATAATACAGAATAATATAATATTATGTTATCCCGTCGAGCACTATATACGTACGATATATTCGCACATATGCGCGGCGACGCGTTGCGCGATCGTTGCCGCATACCGAAATCGAGTTACACCACCGCCGCCGCAAGGAGACATTATTATTATATATACGTATAGGGACTGCAGGGACTTGAGAACTTTTCTCGGCGGCGGTATGAGGAAAAAATAAAAATAAAAAAAAGGAAAAAGAGAAAAAAAAATGTAGCGGTTATCTTCTTAAATCGCCCGTCGGCAGCAGCAGCTATCTGCCGCTCTCGTGCAGCGGTGGGGGGAAGAAAACAGGAACCGAGGGAAACGTTAAAAAAAAAATAAAAAAATATGGCGAAAAGGGTGGAAAACGGCGGCGACAAGAGGATAAAAAGAACAATGAGTAGGACAGAGAGAGAGAGAGAGAGAGAGAGAGAAAGGGAAGGAAAAGATATGAGAAGAATGGATTCCGTTGTTGACCGGAACAAACGATGACGACGTAATGAACCGCGTATGTCTGCCGGTCAACACGCGCTCGACCGGTAGGTCCTCACGACGCCATAAATATAATAATATTATTAGTACGAGAAAAAAATTGGTATGATATACAGGGATACATATATATACAAAAATAAATGTAACACAATAAGGGTTAAATTGAAGGTGATTTTAATGTAAAAAACGGATTTTTTTTGTTGGATACAAACGACGTGCGCCACAACGAATCGTGTTCCGTCGAAATTATATATTATTTATTTTTCTAGAAATGTCAAAATTATTTTTTTAACTCTTTTTCTAAAGCATTAAATTCCAATTTAATCATGAAATATCTGCAGTCCCTGTAGTCCCTTTAAGTCTTAGAAAAAAACAAATTGATTATCTTCATTATCTCAGGAAATAATCGTAATGGGTGAGGTACATAATATTTTACCGGAGACAACTGCAATACGCTGTATGACAAAGAAACGTATTGTTCTTAAATATTTATAATACGAGTATTTTATTACATGATGTTACTATTATTAATATCGTCGTATTTGCATACACATAAAGTAGAAAGTTCTTTTATTCTTCATGACACATACCTATACAATGTCTAGGTACCAACATTATACGTGTATTATCACATGCAGATGGAAGACGAAGTTCTTCGCTACTTCCGTCTCGGATGTTTTCAGAAAATGTTTTTGAGCGATCAGATCAAACCTATCGGTCGAACCCCGAAGTCGGTAGAGAAGGGAGTAAATAATGCTCAGCAAAGCTTTTGCCGTCTTTAGCGGTTCATCTTAAATTCCTGCGAACGTTCATGCATTGCCGCCTCAATTATTCGGCGCACTGACACGAAATTATGTAACAGTGTGTACACTGTACACACACAAAAATCAGCCGAACATAACAGTACAAGTGTTGAAGTGTACGGCCGCGTCCGTTTTTCTATTAAATCACTATACACGTGTTGTATATATAGGTCTACAAGAAGGTACCTAATATTATTATTAACATGGTACTCTCGTCGTCGCGCGTTGTTGACGTTGTGCTGCAATTAACCGATGCGTTTAACCTTTCGCCGGCCGACGCGAGCGCGCGCGCGCCAATTGATGTCCGATCCTGACCTCAACCTCGACCTCATCAAAACGTCACTATTTATGTATATACTACTGTATTCTTATACGTGTAATGTAACGTAATATATACGTAGGTACACGCGTAGACCTGGTTTTCACAACGACGACGACAACAACTCGTCACTCATTCGCTCCAACACAAATTGATATTATAATAAATCATTGGGCTACTATATATACCACCCGTAATATGTTCACCGTTCATTATTAACAACAATAATAGTAAAATAGAATCAAGGCGATTGGAAGCGGTAATTTTCCATATCTGTCTAGCACACGCGTAACACAAGCATGGTTTAGACGTTTTCTATTTCCAATACGTGCGCATCAGACCGATCTAGCAGTTCGTGTGATGAGGGTTTTAAAAACCTATTTGAATTCTTCGTTACCTTTTTTAATTTTTACCCCAATCAACCTCGCTAAAATAAATTTACAAAAACGTTAATTTAAACGTTTTCATAGCCCAACATTTTTGGAATTCAAAGAGAAAAAAGTGGAAAAATCATTCTCGAGTAGGTTAAAACGATGAACTCAAATCTAGTTACAAAATTCTTATCGCATTTATGGACCAATCGGTTGGAGGAATCAGAAAACATATAAATTCCTATGTACGGAGGAGGGATAAAAATTACAGCTTCCGATCCTCAGATATATATTTATTATTTATTGTTGTTATTATTGTTGTTGTTATTGTTGTTATCATTATTAGTAAGTGATGCGAAAAATAATATTATACTTAGGCGTCGGGGGATAAGGTCGAACGCGAAATGTTGAATATCTTAGTTCCATGATATTATTACGACTGAATAATATTTTTATGTTTCATAAAAGTGCAATTAAATAAAAGTTTTTTTTTTTACATTAAAAACTAACAAATCGTACCCCTCGGAATATATAGCCCGTCGTGAAAATAGATTAATTTAGGCGATACGTCATAATTTTGCAATTCAAATGTCATTTCCGTTTTGTAATCCCTGCTGAAATACAAGAAACGAAATAAAGTATTACTTTCAACAATATATATTTAACAATTTGAAGAAAAAAAATGGTACACTTTTATTATGAGTTTTATGCAAAATAAGAACAGCATTCTAAAAAAAAAGTTTTTTTATAATCATTAATGCCAAAAATTCTATTATCATTCAAAATAACTTTAAATTATTTCAAAGTTTATAAACTAAATTCCGATATAAGAATCAATGTTTTTTTATAAAATGTATACTTAACCAAGTAATACTAATTGTACCGAAATATACTATAATCAATTTGATCATTATCATACCATAAATATTAGAGCCGTTAATACCTTAAATAATAAATTAGATACTGCATTATTTAATGGTTTTTTTAATTTTTTAATTAATATTATTATTGAATTATCATTTAATTTGTTACATTATCCGAAATTGAAGTCCGTGTACAAACAATGGTCGTTTTTTAAAAACATGATCGTTACATTTTTTATTCGATAACAAAACAGTATATTCATTACTGATATAATGTATTCTAAAAAATGTATATAGTCTATATTAAATATAATCATAACTCAAGCTGTTACAATACAAAATACTATTAATAACTAAGACTTAATCTAATGTCAATGCATAATGTTGCACCACCATATTACAGAGCAGCACTTAAAAAAATAAGATCAATGGCTGAACTAATTTTATTGCATACGTCATACAGAATCAAAACGGAGTTCGTACATTTTATTATTATGTTACATATTTTATTATTATTTGTCGACTTATACATGATTCATAATGTTTATCTTAGTCTACCAGTGAAGCTATTAATACTTTTTAAAAAAAGCTTACGATGTTAATTTTTAAACATTTCAGTCTTTATGGAAACCGTAATTAGCGAAGTAAATAATCATTATGTAAAATTTATTGTAAATGTAATATATATTAAAAAATTATCAGTAGCTTTCGAAATTAGAAAATACGTTAGTAATTTATATAATATCCTTAGTGCATATTGCGACTTAAAAAGTAAGTTAAATTAAAATATGATTTAAAAAAACATATGAAAATATGAAAAAAAAACTATTTAAATTATATGCTTACATATTTATCTATTTTTAAATCAATATTGTTAAATTTGAAAAATATTAATAATTATTATAAATATTAAAAGACCTTACGCAGTGATTAAATAATTATTTATTTATTTTATTATTCATCAATAAAATATCTAATGAACAAATTTAAATACATTTTTCTAGAACATTCGATTTTTACAAAATACACTAATTATACCAAGAGATAATCACTTTAAAAACATTTTAAATTGCATGCAATTAGGGCAATGGAATATGAACGACGTTAGGGTCAAAGATTAATAATTCTCACCGATGTTATTTATCATTGCAGCGAGTACATAATTTATAATTTTATCATTTTCTCTTAAGGACTCCTTCATCCACAAATCCTGACTAAGTACGCACAAAAAAAGGTATACTCGTAATACGTGACAAGTGTTGGTCATAAAGAAAAAGAAAATTGTATTTCTATTTTATGGTAAAATTTTATATATATATATATATATATATATATATTAAAAATAAATTTTACATACATCTTTGGTGATTTAAGTATTTCTTTAACAATATCTGCTCAGTAATCAATTACTATTATAATATAAATCCATGAATTCTAGAATCCTTATCTTTAGTAGTTTTCATCTCGGTTATCATCTTGGTTTTCGTTTAAGTTTTTATTATTAAATATTATTCTTGCGAGTTAACCTGCTGACATACTCTAGCACCACGATTACACCATATTATACAATTTTTGATCGTTTATTTGAAGAGGGGTTGAAGTTTGGGCGTACACGATGAAATTAAATTCTAATACCACGTATCGCATAGCAAAACTGCCTCATACTGGGTAATACTACGACGTAATTGAGCTAGATAGGTATTAAAATGAATAATCACATTTTTCTAGAGATGAAAAAATATAAAATGTCTACATGATTCGTATGTTGTATTCATTTTCAAGTTTCATCATTTAATAATTAGATTATTAGTAAGTGTATTTAATTTTTCAAATAAATTATTATTTATTTGAAAAATTGTATCGGTTTTTTTTTAGATAAACTATAATTTGAAAATATTTAATTAATAGCAACATATCAATGATAAACTTTTATAAAAACATAACAAAATACAAATTATTTGCAATGAGAATGAACAGCTTCAAATATTACTGTTATAAAGAAAGAAAAACATAAAACGTTTGACTCCGTATAGTACAGTGGGTAATGTAACCGATAGGTGAATTACTTTATCATTTTATTAAAATGTATTAATTGAATAAATCATTATTCGTATCAATTATCGAGGAGAATCGCTGTCGTTAATCTCCCTTCAAACGCGACAAAAACTATATTCTTGTGTCGTACGCTCCGTAGAAAATTACCACAAATTATAAACGGCCAGAAACTTTGTCGGCCATGAATAGATTATAATATTCCAAATTAATTATGCATGGTTTTGAGCAAATATGAAAATTCGTCAATACATCATTAGTTTTCCAAAGCGCAAATCTGTAATGCAGCTATTTATTTTCCGAACGTTTATTAAAGAATATTAAATCAAAACTGAAAAACACGCGCTGTTTAGGGTAGTTATTAAAACTATACTAACTAAATGAAGCTATTCGGTAACCAGCGAATTTATTGGTACAAAAAAACAGATAGTATAACCTACATACTAAACTCCCTCGTATTTTATTATACAACAGTTATATATTATTATAACAAAAAACATAAATTTATATACATATGTGTGTGTGTGTGTGTGTTGGTATATGCAATAACAACAGTAATAGCAAAGAGGTCAATCGAGCGGATACAGGAATTCCTTCTCGTTTTTTTTTTTTTGAGGGGGTGGAAAGGGTCATGTGGGATGTTATTCCACTGTTTTTATACGCAGTGCATACTAATTGCTCTCAAACATGCACGTAATATTTTTTCAAAGGTGTAACAGAGAAAACTAAGCACACATGAAGATAACGTATTTTTCACCTTCTTTTTAAGTACAATTTTAACAACTAAATTTACTAATTAATACACAAGTAGATTCGGTAAAAATGTATTTAAATATTATTGTTATTCATTCCCGTTTGGCCGTTTGTTGTCTTTCTAATACAATTTTTAGTTTACGATATAGGAACTGTATTAACTCTAGTACCTATCTTAATGAAATGTAAAAACAAATAAAAAAATATAATATATACTCCCGAGACTAATATAATGGTGTTAAAGTTTCGGTCGAATATTAATTAATTACAAGGGAAAATTAAGTAGAATCAAGTAGAAACTTTTAATGTATTATTGTAAAAATCGCAGCAATTAGTTATCTTTCACGTTACAGTTATTCCAGTATTATTAATTGTGACAAATACACACACGCAAACACACTAAGCACTATAAATAATTTGTTAAAAATTAAAATTAATGCAAGAATCTAGTCTCCAGGTATACGGTTCGTAAACTCATTTATCATCCATGACAAGGCAACTGAGTGAATGAATATTCAAATCACACTGTGACCGTTTAACTGTTTTTTTTTAATTATAAAATTAACAAAATGTTAACAGATGTATTTATTAATAGCAGAAACTATAATAAATATCAATGTTTGTTTGTTAATAAGAATTGATATTTTCTGATTCATCAAATAACATTATTCATTAAGAATAACTATTGTAATACTTATGTACATGACAATAGTTCTGCTTTAAAACACAATACAAAAAGTTACATTTTCTACAGTACTCATAATTAAATTCTTAATATTAAAAATCCATTATTTTCAATTAAAATAAAACATTAATCATTTTATAAAAAAAATGTATTTTTTTTTTTTAATAACACTAACGATATTATCTCTTACCTCACTGTTGTTGTCGTAAATTATTTTTATAATCTTCGATTTTTAATAGATTTTATCACATTACTTATCATTTATTTTATTAATTAAAGTTTATTCAATTTAAGTATCATTTAATAATTATAAATTTAATGGAGCAATACTTGAAAGTAATTCAAGATAATATTTAATGTTTTGAAGTGTTTTAAAATTTATGATATAGTAACATTCACAACAATTAATTTTTTTCATTCAAATATGGAGTAGGTACCTTCCATTGGGTAAATTTCTCTACAGCATTTCGCTTATAGAAAGGTTCATAGTAGACTAGTAAGAACTTTAATTCTCAAATGACGCATAACGAGACGCATATATAAGAAACACACTAAAAGTGATTCAAATTTCGTTTCTGAAATTAAAATTTGAGTAGGAACTCACAATTTAACTATATTACAAATAAGTTCTCAATAAGACCGTTTGTATTTTCTTAAAAATCGTGATAAGTTTATACATTTGTATTACGTCAAGTAAGCAACATCATACAAATTTAGACACGGGATGTCAATACCAAAACTAAAGGAAACAAATTAATTTAAGCTTATATACTATACGTATGATATAAAAATTAATTTAATTGGATTAAAAAAATAATCGAAAATACTTATAATTAATGGTGGAAAACTTGTACATGTTAATTTCAGAAATGTGGACTTAGTTTACAATATTTAACGGCAACAAAGTATACTATCTGGGTGCTTGGGCTCAATATAAGGTATACTTAGGGCCCGGATTATGTATGAAGGTGTATAGTGTTTTTTTCTCTAACACAAATTCGACACTCTAACTTTACGGAGAAAACCCCTACCCGACGGCGACGTACCTTCGGGGATTACGAAAATGAACAATATATTAAAGTACCAGCAGGCAGCAATAATGTCCTCCACAATAGAGCAGTAAAAAAATTTCAAATCGACAGCGCGAAATATGTTTATGAAAATTCAATTGAAACGCACAATAATTTCAATTGTGAGCGCGCTTATTAGAATTCGATATCGTTGAAAACCATACTGCACGACAAATGTATTTATGCTGCGGATTTAGGAACGAGAGCAATACAATACTTCGTGAAAGTCAGCGTACATGCGACCACGTGAACATACGCAATGACAATGCGGATAACAATCATAATATAGTTTTAATAATGCAATACACTACGATTATTACAATGAATTATTATGTTAATTATTTAACCTTCAAATCGGGTTTTCGTTTCAACGTGGATCCGTATTATGCGAGATATTATTTATGGATAAGCATCACGATACATTTCGAGAAGAATTCGTTTTCCTCTACAAAGCAATTATTTAACAATTTTTTGGAAATACAAATAAACAAACAATTACAAATTATTTTTCTTTTTTCCGTTAATAATATAATTTTTGAACACTTGGGTTCGAAATGTTTCATTATTTCCAAGTACAAATACAAATGTTCGGGTGAACGAAAACTTACACCAGCATTCATCAGTATTCATATTCTAGGAATAGTCAGTAAAATATTAAAATAATAACCAATACTGATACATTATCCCCTGACTTGTCTACTTTTTCTTCTCAGAAATACAATCATAACAGCACCAGAAAACTGCAGGTGAACAGTATAAGAATGGCGATCATTTATAACGAATGGGTGTATAACTATATGCTCCTCATATGAGTACATATAGATATATAATATGTACATACAAAATATCCATAAATTCACGATTTTGAAGTAACGGTATAATAAATAGGAAACATTTAATGTGTGAAGGTCATTTCTGAACCAATGAACGCACACATTATATAACACAGCACACTTTGCATCGCAAAACATACATCTACACACAACTGGTTTAATAATTTATAGTGTACCATCGACGAGCCTTCGAATTCCAATGACTGTACGTAATGTAAGTTTTAAATAAAATCTTAATTTTCGTCGATATTTAGATTTAAATTCATGTATTCATTCATTATGTAATATTTATAAAAAACGTATTATGAAACGCGTGAAAAATAAAAGTCGCCTACCACAAGGCTACCGAGTAATAATTACCTATCTAACAACTATAAGGTTTAATATTCGTTTAAAATGTGATGCACAAAATATCGTCCAAGTATTTACGTAGGGTTGTACGACGATTTTAACGGTTTATTTTTTTCAACATATGAAATGAAAATACTCGATTTTTCCTCCATGTACATAATGTTATTAAACTAATTTTCGCAATTTAATTTTGTTTCTACATTAAAATCCTATTAAAGAACCATTGCACAGCTACTACAACCCATACCTGCAGTGTATATGTAAACAATTAATATGACAAAACCAACGTATGCGTAAAGTACACGTACATCTACAACATTTATACAGTATGACCAATAGGTTAGACTTACGGTTTTTTTTTATAAAAAAAAACAATTTGTAACAAGTGGCAATTTGTTGGTAATTTATTTACCACTCGATGCACTGTTTCGTATACACGAGTTTTCGAGCAAACACATTATTATACCACGCATGCATGAGCGTAAAAATGTTTTCTTAAAAAAATGCGATAATTTAAAAACAACAACTGAACCCTATATAATGTGTTCCGAACGAAAAACGTCGCAGCAAGACACGAAAATCAACGTGTATACACGTAGAATACATATACGTTTAAACACATTCCCAACTGCCAAGGTTTTCGTTTTACATTAGCCATCATAGGTCATCGTAAGAAAACTGCGTTCGAAAAACAACAGTCGTCACCGGGCGTAGGAACTCGTCCGTTTCGTAATAAACAGAAAATACGCTTATGAACAACGCCGTATAATAGTATACGGCGGTTATGATCGTACGTCGGAAGAAAAATAAAGCGAATTTTTCGCGCAGATCGAACGACTATTTCCAAAGCGCGTTTCATACTGTTATTTATTTATTTATTTTTTTTTAATTTTATTCCACAAGTCGCGCACGTCTTGTGCCAAAACGCATAAACACATTATACAAAACATAATATTTACATATATTATAATATCATGATTATTTCTACGCGTAATGATT
This sequence comes from Periphyllus acericola, assembly GCA_949715065.1. Lineage (NCBI taxonomy): Eukaryota > Metazoa > Arthropoda > Insecta > Hemiptera > Aphididae > Periphyllus > Periphyllus acericola. Next base: position 8,954,227 of record OX454269.1, on the reverse strand, counting down.
TCGTCATCAGCTACACGACTACTACTAACTACTACTCTAGGTAATAATACCATAGGTATCTACTTAGCGGACGCGCGGGAAAAACAACAAAATCGCGTGCGCACGTGAAGAACGATTGATGATCGATTCGATCGTTGAACGATCGTTCTGCACACATGAAGTGCGAAATGATCGACACGATGATGATGATGATGATAATAATGATACAATAGACGAAGGGGGCCGGAGGGAACGAATAATCACAATGTTTACAGTGTGTGTCTGCGGAACAACGTCAAGTTACGGCATAAGAGAGGGGGTGGGGAGTGGAGGAAGGAACACGTTTCGTCCGTATTATGTGTTGCACAAAATACAAAATGTGTGTTTTTGTTTCCGTCCGTGTGACGAGCGATGAGGCGGTAGCGGCGGGCGGCGGTCTGTTTGACTGACATCCATATGGTCGCACATGTTGAACCGCCGCCGCCGCCGCCGCCGCCGTAGTAGGTAGGCCACCGCCGCCGCTTAGAATACGGTTCGATAAGCGGGCGCGCGAGCGACTGACATCGCCGCCGGAGAGTGAAAACACGGAGAGTCCATTGCATAATACGGAATAGCCGCGCGATAACCTCGCCACGCGTCCCCCCTCTATCTAACAAGCGCGAACAATGCGTGGAAACGCCGCACAGCTGTACGGACAAATAAATACCTGTACACCTATACCGGGAGAATTGCCTACCAGACGACGAGTGACGAGTTTACAGCAACGAGTAAACGGCAATAAACGATTATTATTAAACTCACCTTGGCCACCTGGAAGTTGTCGGATCGCAACGTCTCCACGATCTCCTGGTCGGGTTTGATCTGCGGCGCCACCGAGGACCGTATGCCGTCCAGCACGCCTTTGAACGTGAACTTCTTCATCTCGCGTTTTTCCACAAACAACGGCGACGACGACGACGGCACGACAACGAGACAACAAACACACGCCGCGCCCTACGTTCACCACACGATCATAATAATAATATTAACAGTAGTGATAATATACCGTATACGTTTCCCGGGCCCGACCGTCACACACGCGTCACACACGAAAAACCGCGCGTTCAGTTCGCCATTTTTCCCGTCACCCGCGTCAAACGACTAGAGGAAACCGTGGATGTGAAGAAAAAAAAACGGGGAGGGGGACAGGGGGACGGAGATGAGGAGAAATTGTTTCGGACGCGCGCCGGACGACGGAGACCGCACGTAAAAATATTTATTATTTCGGAAGCGCACGCCGGTGCCGAAGAGAAAAGCGCGGACAGCGTGTGCTGTGTTTCCGCGTACGCACCAGCAGCAGCAGAGCGGTTGTGATCCGTCTGCGCGCACCACGCACGACCGAAACGGTATTATCTCGTTATCTCGGCGGCGGCGGCGGCGTAAATATAACGTGTCGCGCGCGTACGGTGACGGAGTCCGACGACGACGCACGGGCATACGCGGCGCAGCGTCGACCACGACGTTCCACTCGGTACTGTGGACGCGCGTGCGCTCGGCCGGCCCGCGCGACCAGCGAGTGCGGGTGCGTGACGCCGCCGCGGCGCGACCGCCACCGGTGGGGGTGCCCTGCCGGTGGTGGCTGATAAAAGTTTACTATATATTATTACGCTACGGGCGCGCGCGTACCTCCTCGTCGCCCCGCACACGTTCGCGTCCGCCGCCCCACCCCCGTGCACCGTACGCGTATCCCACACTAGGTCCGCTCCACCGGCCGCCCGCCACGCTTCACCCCGCGCCGACCCACCGTGAAACCGCCACTCCGGGCCCCCGCGCACTCCAGTCTCGACCGTTGCCGCAGCGTGAGAGGGGGGATTTGTACGCGCGTAAAGGTAGCGGCGGCGTGGCGGCGGCGGGGTGCGCGGCGCACGGCGGCCGCGGTGGGGGAAGCTTGCTGCTGCCGATCCCGGGCTGTCGCCAATCGTTAAACGGCGGCGGCGGCGGCGGCGGCAACGGCAGCAACGCGCCGCCGACGACGACGACGCCACCGGGGGCTTTCCCCCTTCGAACCCCCCTCGAGGCATTGCTCGGGTGGCGCGCGGGCATTTCACGTGTGCGCGTGTACGCTCGTCCTCCGCCGGTCCGCGCTCGCGTGTGTGTATACACACACCCGGGACACCGAAAAGTCTACTCCGACGCGGGCCCTTCGCCGCGGTGGGTGAGCATGACTGGCGGCGCCAGTGCGTGGGTGCGTGCGTGTCACTCGCCGCCGATAGTAATTTTTATCGCGACACACTCGACGACATCGCGCGGAAGATCGACGGTACACGTAATAACCGATATGCACAACACAAAATACAAATTATTGATTCGTAGTGCTAGTACACAAAATATAATTATTTACGTATATTATGTGTACTTTATTCCCGAGTTTTTACGAAAACATGCAGTGTCCATACCACAAACTCAGCTATATAAGTGTACCAGAGCCGCATTTATGGTGGGTGAGGAAGGGGGGGGGGGGCAATGGCGACAATAGCCCCGGGCGCCAAAATACTGTAGCCGGAAATTTGTTCACTTGCGAGTTATTAAACTTTAAAATTTAAATTGCGCTAATTATATGACGAATTATAAGCAGGTCTCAAACGGCATACCCTAGATTCTACCTTCAGAGAGTGTTCATGAAATTATTAAAAATATTTAAAAAAATAACATTCATTATTATAAAACTAATAGTTTCTTTTTTTTAAATCTAAAACGTCCATCTCCCATTTCCTCCGTAGGCAAGGTCCCTGTAGCGGGTGCCAATTTGTTTTCTGCACCAGGTCGCAAAGGTTCTAACGTACAGACAGGGTGAGCAGCTGCCCGTACCAACATTCTTGACGCATACCCACCCTAGGTTAGTAGATCGTCGTAAATTATATTGTATTCTTACCACCGTGAAATTTGACAGTATTTTTATAATGATTTGCGTTATGACTAGGGTCCAGATTAGGAACAAAAAACATCTGTACATTTTAAGTATTAATATTGTTATACACATAAATTAACTGTTTGGAAAAAATTACGGTTTAAGGATTAAGGACCTACGTTTTAGGTTTAGTCTATATGTTCACTAATAATTAATATGTATATTCTTGCCCGTTCGAAACATGCCTTGAAACATCCTTGAACAGTCGCTGTAAGTACACGCGTGTATGAGAATATGATGAACCTACCCATGAAACTCTTATTTTAAGCCGAAAATATACACCGCAAACTAGTCACTCGTTTTGAAGCTTTTGTCTGTATATCGGTACAAGATTAAATTATACCTTCCCCCGTCGTCGGCGTTTCGTACACCGTAAATGTAAAACGTCCCAATAATGTACAAGTGCGGGGTTTCGGCGGTGGACGACCACGAACAAATTCATTCTACGCCGGCTAACCAAGACGTATACAATTATATATACACATATGTTGATATGTTATTACGATGGAAATAAAACAAACCGATTATCGACACGACCGAGACAATGATAAAAAATATTCTTAACAAATAAATAAAAAAAAATTGAACTTATAGAAAATATCTTATATTTATACACACAATAGCCTTCAGACACTTGAAAATCAATTCACCGTCATTAAATACTTCGAGAAAATCGTTGTTTTCGAAAATCCTCTGGTACTATGGAAAACTATAGAAACTAAAATATTTTAGTATATTTTTAAAGCCGCAAAACCCAGAGTTCGAAACCAATTTTCAGAAACGTGTTTTAATGATAAAATATTTAATGCCAAGAAGTAAAATGTTTAATGTATATATAGGTATGCTGATATTAGCTGTCCATTTATTATTTTTATTACTTATTCATATATATGTCACTATATATTTGCTGTAATGTTTCTGATAATGGCAAAATAAAAAAATAAAAAAATAAATATGTCACTATATAATAGATATATAATAGATATAGTGTATCTAGTTCATTAAATTTTAATTTAAACAAAAATAAACTTTCATAATAGGAACAATAAATTAATATGAGTGATAAAAATTCAATTTAAAATCAAATACATTCGATTTTAACAAAAAATAGTTTATGCAACATGATGTCAATAAATGATAAAAAAATAAAGAGTACACACTGTGGAAAATGTAAAAAAAAATTTTAAAAATGTTCACTTGTTGAAATACGATTTTTATAAAACTTTGCATTAAAATTATCTGCATAATATATGTACCGATATTTTATAAAACAAAAATTATACACGTATTTGATGAACTTTATTGTAATTATTTTCACTTCTAAAATAATATATTAGTATACTGCATGTTCATATAGATATTAAAATTTACTTACTCACAGGTATAGGTACTTATTAACTATTATTATTATACGTACTTATTAACTTATTAAATAAATTATTATGTTTTAATTAATATTTCTTCTTTGAATTATTATTATCATTATAGTTGATTACTTATAATCACTACGAGCTATGCTATTCCATTACCTTACAACAATAATAACTTAAAAATATTAATTAGGAAGTATAAAAATCTATTGTCAACGCCTCATTGTTAACTAGTTATGCAAGAACAACATTTATGTGTTTATTAAATAGCTATTGAAATACACATTTATGTATGAAAATTGTAAAACGTATAAACTCAAACGCACATCCCACGTATAACATGTCAAGGTGTATGACCGCTTAGCGGTGAGTGTTGACGATCAACAGTGGTTGTTCACCTTTACCAATCGTTTTACCGAACGTTTTCTGTTTTTACGAATACCTTACAATGCAGACATTTACCGGTGTTTGCTGACATGTACATCACTTATTTGGTAAATGTTGACGTACGAATAAAAATCATATAATCGCAGTAGTTTTGCAATTAATAATTATAACTATAGAGATACAAATGGACAATTAACAATAATAAATAGATTTAGATTGAATGATTAAATGTATATTCGATACATGCTTGAATTGCATATCGAATGTACTCAACACTGTAAATAAATAAAGTAACAAATCCATTACGATGTAATATTAAAATTTATTTATTGCCGCACGGTAAACCATATCGTGACATTTACTATTGCAGAGTATTGCCCCCGTTCTTACTCCTACATTTTTTTGAGTTGAATTTTTTTTTTTTGCAATGACATCTTAAAAAACCTTGCGCCACTTCTGGAAACAACTGTCGTAAAGAAATCGTTCAATCGGATAAGACATCGTCAGGTGATACCAATTTTTCTTTGTGTATCTCGCCCGATAACATTATAATAATATAGCAGGACGTCATGTGTCTCAAACACGGATTGAAAGTTCCGAAACATTGTGATGTGGCGATTATAACGACTTGATAATACTATCGAAAATATCCTAGAATGTACCTACATCGCGCTTCAAGTGTGTGGTCAACATTTACCAAACACTATAGTAGTTGTAAATGTCAACAATCATCGGTGTACGACCGCGTAAAGGCTATTTTGGCAAAATTCACTACGATTTTTGGTGTGCGTCAACACACACTGCAAGGCGGCTGTCAACATCCACCGACTGCGATCGTACACCTTAATACATTAATACGTGTATATGATTCAAGGGCGGAACTACATAAGAACGGAGGAAACGAGTATATCTATTTATATCTAGACGAAAAATTGTTTATAGAGTTATTTTTTTTTTTACACAATATATTTTTTATAATATGATACATTTACGCACCAGAAAATTATATGAAATCGAACGAGCAAATATATTTTTATTATTGTAGAAGCTGAAAATATTTTGCTTGTTGCATTGAAAAAAAAAATTTAAATACCCTATGACAATGTTATCATCTTCTAAAAGTTTTCAATCTATTGATTCATTTGCTATACAATACATACAGATCATAAAAACAATTAGCCTTAAAACCTTAAGGCTATGAGATAACACAAAAATTATGTGTACATATATTTTTGTAAACTACACCTATTAGGCATATAAAGGCTATAGCTAATCCTGTGATTACACAGTACACGTGACAACATTAATGTTTATTTATTTAACACACGTTATTATCGGTACACATGCCAAGCAACGAACACCAGTCGCCGTAAGCAATAAAATTTAAAACCGTTTTCAGAACTCGTATGAAATAAAACGAAATCATTGGAAAACTTTGCCGCAGAAGTAACCACGTACGCCATACTGTATAAATATAAACATATTATTATACAAGCTTCCAATTTGTTTTTTATGAAAATTTTCGTTTTTGATGTTCTGTTCAAAGGTATACGGCTACGTCTTAACCATTCGGTGTGTCTATTATACTGCAATATACGAGTAGGTACTTTTTCCGTCAGTGAATATATACTTGACTGGGAAGTAGGAATAATTAATCAATGATTAATAGCTTTCGTGTTTCTGTTAAATATTATAGTAAGGTGTACTCCATAATCTATATTGAATATTCTATAGTTCTATACAATAGTGCATATATAATATATATAGATATGTATATACCTTCATATAAAATACATCATACAATGCCTTAACAAATTACTCTGCGTAATAAGTAACAAACAAACATATATCATGTAATATATTAATAACCCATTCATATAAATACATTTTCAGCTATATGTATGAGTACGCAATGAACAATATAGGTAATTCAAATGTCACTCAAACGTATATCACCATTCATCAAAGATATAATACATTATAACTGTATACGTATGTGCAGTATAAAACTCGTTTCATGAATAGATAATGTTTTATTTAAAAATGCATTGATGATCAGTGATCAAAGTAAACCTAAAAAAAACATTCACACGTGGAATTGAGGTATCGATCACGAACTATTTAGATTTTATTTGACGAAATTAAAAGATGAACAGATGGTACTTTTTAAATTCCAATTATTATATAATATACGGATAAAATAAACCTTTTGAATACATTTGCATTTTAAAAAATGTCTTAATTTGTCTACGCCTACACGATAGTTATGTAGAGTTTAAACGTAGATTATAACAGCGAGGCAACTCATTAATGCAATTGATTATTGAACTTTATTTTTTTTTAATTTTTGAAAAAAATTATAAATACTCCCAGATTTTTTTTTTTTTTAACTTTTATTTGATATCATACAATCTGTAAATATTTTTTTACATTCCCAGATTTTAAAATAATTATTACAGCAAATAAAATGGTGTACTTATATGGCATTGAATACAAATACTTTAATTGCTTGTAAAAATGTCCACAATGTGTAATGACTTAATGATATAAGAAAAATACTTAAAAAAAAAAAATTTAAAAAATGTTCACTTGTTGAAATACGATTTTTATTAAACTTTGCATTAAAATTATCTGCATAATATATATACCAATATTTTATAAAACAAAAATAATACACATATTTAATGAACTTTATTGTAATTATTTTCACTTCTAAAATAATATATTAGTATACTGCATGTTCATATAGATATTATAATATGTAGATATTAACATTTACTTACTCGCAGGTATAGTCAAAAACAATCAACTTTGAAAATGCTCGACTTTTAATTCGTAAAAGTACATTTGTACCCAAATTTGCATGATATGAAATAAACAAATAAATATTAAAGTGTCCACAGAAAATAGAACACTGGGAGAAAAATACGATCGCCTTGTATAGTTAAATTTCTTTTCATTCTTTATCCTTTTATTTTTGTGATATAAATCAATGTGGTCTAAACTTTAAGGCATTAATCATCTAAGATTGAAAAAAACATTTGGTTTGAGGGTTTTTTGAGTTAAGTATTATCTTAGCCTGTTTTTAAAAAGACGTTTATTTAAACCAACAAATCAATAAATTATTATTTTTATTTCCGTCAGTATTTAAACTTAAATATGGAAGAGTTACACACTTATACATATAATTTTAAAAAAAAACTATTATTTTGATTGTATATACATCATACATTCATACATTTTATATAATACTTGCGGAATGTGGATAAAATAATCAAGTCAAAATATAAAGTAAATAAAATAAATTATAAAGTCATATCATTATCAGCTTAATAATATTTACAAAATTATATATAATTTACATGCTCATCATTTTAATCATATTAATTTTTTCTTATGATTAAATAAATGTTGTTGTTGCACAAACATAGAGAACAATAAATATCAATAATGTAAAACTACAAATCTATAATTAGTACATTAAATAGAAAGAACTATATAAAAATAAAACATGTAAATAAATCAAACTGTATACTAACCATAATTTTAATTCTACGGCGTAAAAAATAATTTATGACTTGTAAATTGTAATACGATCAACTGAAACTAGAATAGTTTTCAATCAAAAGTAGATATAATATATATTATATACGAGTATATTATTAAGCAATTCAGATAATATATTAAAAAAGCGATATTTTAAAATATCGAAGTAGCCAATTCTACTTTTTAATACAAAGGGTTTTAATATTTCTTGGCAACTATATAGCTATATATTATACTTTTTTTGTGTGATGGATTTAAGATTCTCAATTTTCTCTTTGTACGATTTCGTTCACGTATAAAGCTCTACCAGACCAATGTCTTCCCTTTCTTCTCGCACAACTTTAATAGTCCTTAAAAAAAATTGATTCAAACTCAAATTAAAATTATAAAATCAATATTTAACTAACTTATTGAATACAATTTGGTTAGTAAAATATTACTTTTACGTTGCTTAACCTAACTGGTAGACTGTCAAAATCATAATTTACAGACCATATTTAGTTGAAAACTTAAATATTAATTATTATAATAATTCTATGTTTATTTATTAAAAATAAATATGTTATATTTGTTTTATTTTTACTTAGAAAATATTTCTTAGAAGTATAATAACTAACAACCGGCTTCATTCTACAAATGTTACTAAACATAACATTTATTTAATAATATATTATCATTTATCACATTACACTGAAATAACTCCATATACTTAAAATAATATTGAATTGAATTAATTAATAGATTTTTCATAAATACGTAATAAGTACATAACTATGTGTGTTGTTAGACCAGATTATTTTATATTATCTTCTGCTATAGAACGTTCGTTTAATCATATAAAATACAACATACGATAATTATTGTAAAAATATATTATATCCATTGTTATGTTAATTGGTAAAAATTTTAAATACATTGTCAAATGCATATTGTTCTCATTTATTCCTCTAGTAGTTTTGTAAATTCATTAAGGTCCAATAAAGTGTAATTTAAATCAGCGAGTAGAATAGACTAATAGAAAATACATTGGTATCAGAAAACACTTTTTAAGGCAGTGAAAAAGGTCAACGAGTATCGAGTATAGTATACCTTGATAAATTATTAATAAAAAACAAAGACTATATAACGTGATTTTTTTTTAATTTCTCAGTATTTTTTAAGAACATTCTGAAAAACAACAAACATTTTTTAAAAAAACTACATAGAAATATTAGCAATATTTTATTTCTAGATATACAATACGAGGGACAATGAACATTGAGTTTTCTCTCAATTGGTCAAATTCTTATTCAATATTCGTTGAGAAAAGAAATCTTTACGACTCGTACGGTTAGTAGTGTTTTAAGTGTTTAGCGATAAATATAATTTGGTGAGAACTGTCAAGTAATATCACTATTTATCGGAAATCAATGACGCAATTAAGTAACAGCAATAGCCTTACTCATGCTATGCTCAATTAATTTTGAGTAGGATGTAAATTATTTTAGAGGTTGAGCCCCAAAGCCCCCTAGTTGTGATTTTGTCAAAATCGAAGACATTAATCGATGTAAATAGAAATTTTAGAATTTAAAAATAATCCATTAACATCAAGACCAAAAATAAACAATCTGTAATCAAAATTCTTTTTCTATTTGAGAAAATATTCTTTTATACTTATTACGATTACATTAACATTTGTGCAACTCTTCCCAAAATGTTTATATACATACGACCAGCCGATGTTACATCGATTTGCTCCGGGCAAAATTATATCTAAGTAAAAAAGAGACTAAACGAAAAATTACCTTTCTTTATGGAAAAACCTCTCGTATACTTATCAGTTGTCACTAATCAATATTAACGGTAAAGTAACGAATATTCCCGAAATTCAACCGGTAGGTGCAATAGTTATTATTTGTTATGTAACAATGCATAAAATAAAAGTTGTAAGTTTTCGCTCGATTTCTCGGAAATTGTAAACGGTTCTACGTAATTTATATCCAACAAATTTGTTATCTCTTTTTCTGAAAACGGTTGTAGCTATAATTCGCTAAGTTTCTTTTCTTTTTTCAGAAATCGTGTGTCAGAGGTGGTTTTTTTTAATGTTTTCGGCAAAACATCTTTGCGAACTATTAGTTACGTAAAGAGAATCCCGGTTAAAAGTTTTTTTTTTTTCTAATGAAACGGGGGTTGAAAATTGAAATACATGGCGAACGTCTCTCCCGGGTTCCGGCCCTGCTCACGCGCCGTGTCTTGAATGACACCGAGTATCGTACGTAACCTAACCTAACCTACGGCTCGACGAATTATGTAATGCATATTACATAGTATACTCGTATGATAATAATATATATACGTGTTTGGATCTGTCGCGAATTTGGTTCGTAGGAAACTTCTGCGCCGATAAAATAATAGATATTACGATTGTCCACAATTAATGAGCAATAATATTGTATAACATTATATTATATACTTACAGTTTAATAATACGGCGAACGCGCATCCCAGGCACTCCTAAAACGACACGGACAACTTGGCGTGTTCTTATATTTTGTGTCCGCGGTGCTCTGTCACTCGCACCGCGTACGTATACTATGATATTATTTTATTATTATATTATATTTTATTATATTTCATTATATGATATATTAATATAATATACGCAACGATGCGATCAAACACAGAGTTCGATTGGAAACGCATAACTCGCTCGACCATGAAATCTTCCGCACCAGCCGTTCGGGGACAGAATGCTTTCCGGTCGTAAGTATAATAATAACGTTGTACGTACTGGGCTTTTGTGTGAGTGTGTGTGTGCCATATACACTGTATAGTGCTAAGTCCTGACTGTCGAAAGTCCGCCATCGGACAATACTTATCAATGAACGACGTCGCACAAATCCGTAAACAACCCCTAGTTCAATATAAATAATATTATAAATAAATATCGTGCAATGACGAATGTATACATCGGAATTTTACGAGACAGAGGCGGGTCAATAGGTAAAATCAGTAAAAGGTTTACGGAGTAAAATATGAATGACTATTGACAATAATTAATCATTTTAAGTTTTCAAATGATATCGCGAATATTATGAACTGGTGATTTCTCATTCCGTTGGACGAATAAAAAAATACAAATCAATAGCTACGATAAATACTCAGTGAACAACTGTACAACAGGTACTAGTCTTAAAAACAAACATTTAATCACAGTGGATATTCTGAGAAAGAAGTATACATAATATATGAACTATACAAGGATATAATTCGAACTTCAGAGTCTGGTAGAGCGAAAGGCCGAAGAAGAAATGAAAACACAACCAAGTAAAATTATAAGACGAGAACTATTACAATTGAGACCCGATTACAATTTAAAAATTCAAAGATATTTTACAATATATTTTTTTTTATTGTGATAATAGCATGGTATCGTCTACAATCTACATGTTCAGCAAATTTAAGAGCTTTTTATGATGCACTTATACAATTAATAAATACTCCGATTGGAGTTATTTACTCGACCGTATACCGTACATTTTAGCCAATATTAATTTTACGTGCTGGTAGTGTCTTGTTTTTTAGCAGAAAAAACTTACGCTCACGCAAACAGCTATAAGGAAAACGGTCCAGCATCTATGTGTTCACAATTTAGATTTTAAATTAGTAACTTATTATTAAAGAATTTCATGCCGACATTGAAAAACCTGCTCATAACTCAATTTTAAATGTTTTTCCTCAATGGACAATTTTGTGTTTTATATTAAATTCAGCCCAATCTTGGTTTCACAGAATACAAAGTAGTAGTTCGTTATATTACGGGTCGGATCAAAGAAAACTGATTCAATTTATCACTTCTTTACAGTTGTTCTAGCTATAATTCCTTGCAATTTCCTCGATAACTATTGCAAAATTTGAAACAGTACTTTCTAGAACCGTGTTTAATTTCTAATCTGTAAAGGTGTTACTTACATGAAAACGTCAAGCTTTTTCGCTACGGCTCCTTTTCAAATAGAAAAAAACATATTAGATATTGTGATAAAACCTATAAATCATTGGCCCCGCTCAGAACATAAGTGTACAATTCATTTCATTTCAATTTGACACAGATTTAGGTTTAATAATTATTTCATCAAATTACATTTATTTGATAAATACTGTTTTAAGTTCTTAACAATAACTTTCTGTAATTTATTGAACAGCAATAAAATGTATGTACTTCTATTCTTCTTTTAAAAAATAGTAATAAACTGCAATTGGATTTTTACTGTTTTAAAGGAAAACTGTACATAGGAGAGGTTTCAGGACTTCCAGTTTAACTGTCAAGATTAATATACAACGGATAAAAACAACTATAATTTTAGTAATAAAAATTGATGATTACGAAAAAAAACTTTAGATTACAAAATATATTAGAAATAAACACTTCTATATATTTATATTTTATTATGATCTAAAATATTATGACGATAAGCGTACAATTATAACCCGGGACAGAAATCGTTTGTAGGAAATAATCACCTATTAACATCAGCTCTTGCACTAGTCTTATTTCTATATTCCCATACTTGTTTAAATTCCAGGCGAAACGAGGAAACTATTGATTTTACAATGATTTGTGTGCTTTTTTTCCAAAAAAAACTTCTAAGGCAATTTAAAAGTTCAAATTGTTCGTGTTGTATTACACTCGATTGGAAATAGACGGTACTCTAAACATATCATTTTCAAATGTCCACGTGTATAGTGTTTGATAAAAGAGCAAAAGAGAAACGAATAAAATGTGAATTGAACTTTATTCTTAATTGACGGAGCCCACGAACTTTGCTAAAAATCGCTTTTCGAGTGCGAGAATAACCTTACACCGCGGCATACGTCATAACAGCGGAAACGAATTTAGAATACCCATTTAACGCTGTTACACGTGCATGTGTTATGCGTATACGTATATTTATTATGATTTTTTTTTTCTCGACCACCGTCTCTATCGGCAAAAACTATGGTTATAGTTGTTAAGCCTGTACGTTCGGACGCAACCATGTCACCGTATCCTGACGTTAATATTATAGGGCAGAGGTCACCAATTAATATTTTTGGAGGGCCGAATCGGGAAATTTGAAAATTTTCGGGGGCCGTCAAAATGGCCAAACAAATATTTTTAACATATTATGTAATGAAGCAAAAGTATAACACAAATAAAAAATAATAAATTGAAATAAATAAAATAAAATAAAACTCAAATTAACAGCAATATTATAATATAAATAGAAAGTCAGGGTAAAATTAGTGGGAAAAATGCAAGTAAGTTTGCTATCGAAGTTTATTCGTATTTTATTATCGGTTTTTACTTTTTTTCCTTGTCTGCGGGCCGGATAAAGTGTGTTCGCGGGCCGGATGTGGCCCGTGGGCCGCCATTTGGTGACCACTGTTAAATATAGGGACTATAATATACTATAATATAGGGACTAATTGCAGCGCAGATTAGATAAAACAATTTTCATGTAATCAGCGGCTACCAATGGCATGAGGATTTTTCCACGGAGAGAAGCGAGGCCTCGAGAACATAAGTAAAATTTATTCCTGTAGATAATAGCCCGTTGGGTATGAAATAAAAATAAACATTAACACGACCGCATTAAATAGTACATGCCGAGTGCCCCTTTTCTTTTCTACATTTAAATAACTATTGGAGAAAATGCATATTGCGTGGTAACAATTAAATCACGTATAAAGTACTAAATAAATCGTTGTCTCTATATGTTGAAGTCAACGTAACGATTAACGTATTATCAAGGACGATTCGTACAAAAATAAAATACTAAAGAAACACAAAATTAGCGTTCATACGAGGTTTGATGAGGCATTTAACATTTTTTTTTTTTAAGTGAGTGTTAGATCTTTGTTCAAGACTCATGCTCAGAAAATGGTTTCCCTGCAGCCCGCCCACTGATTACTTGGTTACGCTTTCGTGGCCTGGGTACGACGACGAAAACGTGCGGGAACTTTGTCGGACACGCATATAATGCTTGGAACATTTCAGATTCTAAAGTTTGCGTCCGGTCAGGACGCGTGCTCACATAATATAGTGGTGCAACTATATACACAGGGGTTGCCGAGACGTTAAACCTCCTTCGAATATGTGTGTGTTGAACGATTTTTTTTTTTTTACATTAAATTCTACATTTAAGTTACACGACTTATACCTAACGACCCCATCTGACCCGCGAAAGCGTGACTGTATTATATATATATATGTACACGTATACCGACGTCCCTGTATATACGATGTAAACTGTTATATGCGTAGTATACTATCTCACTATCTCAGTAATCCGGCTGTTAACGAATTCAGAATACCTAACTTAACGAACATTGCGGTTTATTTGATAATAATCGTAGAAAAAAGTGCTCATTATTAGTTATATAATAAATTTATAGCGGTTCTAAGACTGCAGTGATCCGTGAGACTGATCTAGTGGCACCGTGGACACATCTCAACGAATTCTAATTCAAATATTGTTTAGTTAAAACATTACATTTATACCAGTTATTGTATAATATAATTAATAATTGTATGCAAGCAGTTATGCGTATTCCAATTTCTTCCATCAAACTTCCACCGAAAATATTGAAGTTCTGTTAAACGAAGAAAAAATAAAAATATCATATTGTTCATATTATCCCTTTTTTATAAGTTAAATAAAACGTCGGGTACATATATAGTACAGCGTACGGTTTTTAAAGAAACAGATTGAAAATCAAATCGTTGATATGTGATTTATATTAGTTGTGTTTCAAAATTGGCGTTCGTGGATTTTCTTAGCACAATACGGGCTTTGCGAACAAAAGGTTTGAGAACCGCTGATATAATAATATGGTATAGGTGTGTATGGGCGGGCGTGTGCGCACTACACGTACACGTATTGTACATATATATAATTCGTATTCGACGGTCGCACGTGCTGGCTGCAGCGAGAGCGGTGGATTGGAAACAAATTACGACGACCCGGGAAAATTAAAATTCGGACCGGGCGGCGACCTGCGGGGCAGCCTCGCGACGAAGTAATAGTCACACGCGTCGTTCGAAAATCGGCCGTAGCCCACCCGGGACCTCTACTGGCTCACCCGATGGCGCCGCCCAGTCGTCCGCGCATAAATAGTAAATACCCAGCATAACCTTCACACACACACAATAATATTATGTGACCAAAAACATTAATTTAACGTGGAAATGAATCGCGCGCGTGGCCACTAGGAACCGGGGGATTTAATAGTATAATTTCTAAAAGCGCCAACCGCGGCAATGCCTTTGCGACAAACTCCGTTTTTTCGCAATGCGTGCACTGATCTTGTACGCGTATAATTAGCGATAGGCGAATTCGGCATCCTGATTCTCAGTTGTGTTGGGTGAATAAGATTATAATGTTGAATAGTTAAGATTGCACCACTGCAGTTGCATTATTTAAAATGTTTGCATGAATGTATCGGATAAAAGTCACGAGTTTTGCTCATACTATGGCCTACGCAGGTGTCTCTTCTTTTATTATTGTATATTTACACAAGAAATACGAGTAATACACGCCTTAGAATTGGCACAAGAAATAGAAAAATTGTATTCAGTCAACAATTTAACTGTTTTATACATTTCCCATGCTTAATGCTGAAAATTAATAATGATAAAAAAACTATTCGATATGAATGAATTGTAAGAGTATGGTGAGAATATGAAAATAACTGCGCTTCAACTACCGATTCTCTATTCCTATGTAATTAACTCCTATTGTCTATACTCATACCTCGTATCAATTTGATCTGGCCAGCACTACCTTCAAAATTGTTAAACAATCTAAAGTTTAAAATAAAAATCTATTTGAGAAAACTTTTATCTATGTAATCTATACTAAATTCTAAATGTCTAAATACGACATGACTCTATAGCCTATATTTATTTTTATATTAAGTGTTATTTACGTTGCGTAGTTAGGTGGTAGTTTTAGTTTTTGTTTTCTGGTCCGCTAGATGTAAAGGTCTAAAAATTGATCCTCTATTAAATTAAAGTTGCTCATCCCTGGTCTATAGAATAATATTGAGGTGTCACACGAGAATTCTATAATTACGGTATCTCCTGCAGAATCAATAAAAAATAATCCAGTTGATCTTTTTTTTTTATAACTTACATGGATAATATACATATAGGTATTAGTAGACTAATTTTTTTTAATTACTCGGTACAAATAAATATGAGGTTTTTAGTAAAAAGTTTAGATAACACGATATGTACTGTAATTTTTATGAAAATATAAGATATTCAGTATATAGGGTTTATTTTTTGGTTCACTTTGACGGTTCAACTACTCTTTAAATTCGCAGAAAAATAGTATTATTATTGATTTTACAATCAATGGTCGTATTGTTTAATATTATTTGTGTACTGTCATTGGACAAGCGATCATCTCTGACCTTATTTCCCGCATGATAAAAATGATTATTTTTATATTTAAATATTGAAACCCTTGCGTATGCCCTTATTAAGTCGATTCGATTGAGAAACATACAATAAAGAATCTTTAATGTAACATTCAGTAATTATATTGAGCTCAACTCAGATTTTTTTAAATCATTTATGAATACATACGACGATAATAAACACAATAATATCCTATAATAAATGTTTACTCTATTAGGAATGTACCTACCTACGTCCTACACCCAAATCGAGGTTCTAGCCAGAGATAGCAGACATAAATAAACACTGCAGTAATGATAATAAAAATTAAAAATAATACTTACGTTTCACACTTTCACTGCAGTTTCACGAAGTGTGCGTTAGTTTCGTAGAAGTTTTTTTTTTAATTTATTTTTCTTTCGTTGTAAAACATTACAGCAATCCGATTACATTAAAAGAAAAAATAATTTTTTGAAAAAATTAACATTATAAAACAAATATACACATAAATTTAAATAAGGAAGCCAGAGGAATTAATGAAATTGATAATGGAATGAATAATAAGAATAAAGCGAGAAAAGATTGTAGTCGGGAGTGATAAAACCAAAAGAATATAAGAATGAAAGAAGGAATTTCTTTAATAATAATGTGATTGAAATCGCAAGTTGATTCCTCGTAAGGTCTGGTACAAAGTGGGGAAGAATTAAGATACAGCTTGAAAGAATTATGGTGAAGTAGACTGTGTCCTATAAGAAGACTGGTGAAAACCACGAACAAACGCCTATTCATAGAAATTACTTCCCGAGTTAATCATTAATGAACGAATTTTAAATTCATCATAACAAAAGAATAATTTTACCATCTTGTTTTGATAAGGCATTAATAAATAAATTACCAATTTTATTTTATAGTTATATTAACCAAGAATTCGGTTGGAAATTCGAACTCAAATTCACAACAAATAAACGCAATTGTTTAATATATTGTTATGTGTTTTAAAATGTTTGTGTAACAGTTCAAAAAACGATTTGAATTTTCACACTTTCAAACTCGGGGAAAGCAGTTTTTCCAATTAAATAACAACGTTCCCTTGTAGGTTGTTCACCATGGACGAGCGACTGTAATCAGATAATGAAGAATATTACTGTTAAAAATTGCTGGCTCAAATTGTTAGTGAATCCCGTGGTATGTACGTATAAATGTAGCATAGAACTTATAAATGTTATATTAAATTTTTAATCACAAAGAAATTTGTGAAATAAGATTAGTATTATTTTAAAATTGAAGTATTTTTCTCATTCCTATTAGGTGCGCAGTATACTTTGCAAAATATTAATAGTGTATACCAAGGTTCTCCGTAATTGTGCTAAAGCTTTTAATAGAATTTGGTTCTACAAAATGCATACGAGTACATAAAGGTGCGGCGTAAATGCTCCCACAGAATTTTTTAGCATTGCTATCAATTAATATTAACAACATATTATTTTCGTTTTAACTGTTAATTACACACGTGATGTAAATATGAGTCATTTATCAAATTAACTCATTATTTTCCTTTATAAATATATTTACAATGCTTGTAAACTTTTACATGTTTTTAGTTTTTATAAATCATCCGTGTTAATTATTATTAATTACTCTATACTCATAAAAATAGTTTCATTTTCCAGCAAATTAACACAATTTTAATAGAAAACTTGTGTATATATTTTTGTTTAAAATGTTTAAACCATTGGACGTTAATTAAGAGAAAACTCCCCTTCCACATTTTCCTAGTCTATCTATCAAAATATTTACTAAACAAAGTTTCTATTGTGATATTATTTTCAAAAGAAACTTTTATACATAAAATATATTTGATTAAAAATGTTTTCGCATAAAATTTGAACAATTTCATAATGTATTATTTTTAATGTTTAAAATTGCTGTCACGAAAATCTCGTATTGGATTTTTCGAGTTTATAATTAACTAAATAATGAATTGAGATTACTTTTTAATTCTTTTAATGTTACAACCTAAAAATGTAAGTATAATTGGAAACGTTTTACGCAAAAATTAAAATTAAGTTAAAAATAGATAAATTATGTATAACTTTTTAGGTTTATTATATGTATATATAGGTAATACAAATATTAGGTATTCACGTTTGAATAAAAATATACTTTAAGAAATTTATTTAAAAATTCTTTTATTGAATTATTATTTTTTTTAATAAAAACCAGTTGATATATATATTTTAATATAAGAAAATAATATAATATAAATCAAATAAAATATCTTTTTTTAAAAGCACTTACATGGGACCTAAGCTAATTTCCGGTCTAATAAAATCCTATGGGTTAAAATGCAAAAACAAACTAATAGTAAATTCCTAATTCGTTATCGTTACGTCAATTTTTGATCATTTTTTTATTTTCGGTTTAATAGCTCAAGTATTCTATTTTTAAACAAGTATTTTGTCTAACTTTTGTATTAATAATAAGCAAAAGTTCATTAACGTTAAGTATATGATCCATGTACCGAAAGTTCTTTATGAAGTTTAATGGAAATTAATATGTTAAATTTAAATTTAATATAGCTACACAATGTATAACTTTGAATTTAAATCATGACAACATAAAACCATTAAAGTTCAAAGACCCGCTTGGTAAATGTATTAGATCGTCAAAATAAATTGTTATAAAACAGTGTATATTTATTAAAACAAAAACCATAACTCCTCGTTAAAATGTTAAAAACCATACCGATTTTGAGTAAGCAATAATAAATCGTATATAGCAAGATTTATCTTTTAATTATTATTAAACAGCAATGATAAATTAGTAATTTTATTCCAATATAGATTTTCAGTGCTTGTTTTACTTGTCAGTATGCCGAACCATTTTGCAAACAATTTATATTGAATAAATTAGAAGTATCCCGTGCGACGAAACATGCGACGACACTCCGACATAATATTATGTATAGATTGATTAATCAAGGATCTGATGGCGACACCATTACCTTTTCAATCTTTTGGGAGTATTTTATACTCGTAATATACAATTGTATATAATCAGATGTTAAATATGATATTTTTAAAAACAATTCGCAAAATTTCTCTTAGCGTTTATCGAGGGTACTAACCTGTATCATATTATTTGCTAACTTATATAACGTATCAGATGTACGACACTGAATACTTTCCGAAATGTTGAAAAAATATGTTTCTACGTGCGTATTCAAGTGTAATGTTTGGGGTATTATATGCAGAGTTTTGCAGAACAATTCTGTACTACTTCTTAGTTCCTGGAAAACATTGACTGGCAACAAAAATTCTTAGGGATGAAAAATGTACGTATACTCGTACACCTAGTAGAAATGTAAGCTCTACAATAAAGCGATATATACTCGTACTTCTGCGTTTCCACGCACCAACGAGTAAAATATCAAAACTTATGCAGTTATAAATATTATGTTATTATGTATAGTGACATTATATACGCTACACAGTGAATATAGTAGGTACCTATGTCAATAGTTCAAAGTCTACAAGGGAGAAATAATTTCTCAGGATTATTGTTAGCTGAGGATTATTGTCCACGCTGTACATTGCATGACGTATATAGCCTATGCGGTGTTGTTTGTAATAATTTCAGTGACAGTCTCGCATTATGTTCGTTGGGAGGTCCAGGTATCTCGCTAATCTCTTCTATACGACGTTTTTTATGTGTATTTGTAATTTTTTAAAACCCCGGTGATGCGTTTTTTGTTCTTCCGGGGTATAAGCGAAAAATCCAGCCAAGAGCTCGTTGACACTCGCGTACAGAATATTATATGTATATTATGTGTGTGTGTGTGTGTGTGTATGTATGTGTATTATACAAGTACAGTGTTGACAAAAAAGGACTTAAGCCAGAAAAAAAAAGCAAAAAAATAGGAAAAAAGTCCATATTATTTCTAAATCCGTTATGTACGTGGGGGGTTGAACTGCGGCAGCAGCGATGGTACTGTACTACCACTCCGCGTCCTATGCGTGCCATACACAATATTGTTAAACCACTTCCACGCGCCGCACTTGGTCACGGTTTTGACTACTACGCCCCGGTCGACCGTTAACTAGTGTACGATTTCTCTAAGCGATTTCTTCGAGTCCAAAACCGTTGACACGAAGCACGTCATAATATGATGTTCGCATGAAATTCGTACGATTTAATGCGATATAACGATATCGACGTTTGAAAACTGAAACGGTTCGGAAATCAATCGATTGACTAGATTTTTCTAAATGGTTACAAGCTGTAACCAAATACTCGGTATATTGTATAAGTTATTGTAGTTTTGAGCAGAGCCTTCGAACACTTTCATAATGACTCACACGCGGGTTATTACAAAAAAAAATAAAAAAAAATATTTTAAACGCTACAAAATCGTTACTGCGAGCAAGTGAGTCCTCGATTTCCCATCAATTGCCTCGAATGCATAAAACAAAAAAAGCGTGCGAGCCACGCCGGTGTGACTGTAAGCATACATAAATATGTGAAATCGCGTATAGTATACCTGTATACGTATTATTATGTTTAGACGAGTCATGAGGCCTCAGGGCCACCGCCACCGACATGCTTCGTCGAAACCACTCCTCCGCCACCAAATCTCAAATTTTTCCACGTGATGAAATTGCTTTTGTTTTTTAGTAAACACTATATCAAACGTTTTTCATACGTTTCAATAGAATTTCTGTGGAACGGAACATACGCCTCTGGCGGCAAAAAATAACGAAACAAACGAGAACATATTTTTTTTATAAAATATTTATATTGTGCACGCGCTTTGGTTACAGATTTCTCAACTAGGTATATACGCCACTTTAGAAATAATTTCCCCGGTTATCTATTTCACAATACAATAATATTTTTGGCCTAATATTTCTTATTAAAAAAAACAAACAAAGGTAAAACGTTTTTAATGTATTCTTGCGATCAATAAACAATCAAAAAAACGTATATCTAGGTGTGAAAAAAATAATCTATAGTTTCACTTTCTACATAACTCTTCGATTACAAAATGTTCAGCTAAATCTTAAAAATAGTTCTCATTTACAAAGTCACATCGCTGAAATTACGAGTTCTAAGAATTATTTATTAAAATTAATTATTCTTACTTAAATAATATAATAATATAATTTTTTTTTTTTTACAATACCAATATAAATTAAAAATAAACGAAACTTGAAACCAATCGTACCGTTTCCCTCGAAAAAACCGGTGTTTCCGATTTTTGGTAAAAATATTTTTATTGGCTGCAAAGAAAATCTTATGAACAAACTTGTATCCATTAAATATAAACAAGTCTATTCTTATTATTTAGAAAACTGTCCAGAAATTTAAAAAAAAAACCCTTCAAAGTACCAACTATCAGAATAGTACCCGATTTGTATACATCGGAGTACGCCTTCTGGTCGAAAAAAAACCTAAGCACACATCATGATAAAACCAATGCAATCCTCGTTTCACTCGGAATCTAAAACAAAAGTGTTTAAAATCTACCCACTCTTAAAAACTATACGCTGCTGATGAACAATCACCTGCATAGATAACTTTTTAAAAAAACTGGAACCGACTCAATTGTAAATTATCACCTAAACGGTTTATCAAAACATCAACATTGTAATTTTCCACGACCAACTCACTTCAGTGGTTATACGTGTATAGTTTTACTAGGTATTCGGGAAATTCTGTTCTGAATATTTAATACGTAATTATTCAACACCCAGTCTATTGATTATAACTTGCCGGGCTAACAAATAGTTATAAACGTTAATAGATATAACGCGTAGTAATAATTAAAAAAGAAAATATCACTAACCTTTGTCATTGTAATTCGAAAAATACCTACATATTTGTTATCGAAATACGTACGTTATACGTGCGCAAGGTATCTGTAAGCTATGCAGTTACCAATCCTAAACACAACCAGAAAATTTTTTTGTATTCCAATTCCACGAATATTTTATTTTCATGTTTCCTTTTCCTAACGATGTATCCACTAGCTACGGGCTAAAATCAAATAAGCATTATTATTATTACAATAGAAACTCAATGTATATTTACATTTGTATCAATGCATTTAACGTTCAACTGAATATAGGGTTTCTAGTTGTTTTAAAAACCATATAAAATAGACAATACTATCGCTCAAATATCACACGATGATTTAAAAAATGTTGTGGACATTGAAAACATTGTAAAGTACCTACTCCGATTAGTGGTTTTCCATCTAATTATGAGAAAAATTAAACTTAAAATTAGTTGACGAATTATAATATTTAATAGCTAACAATTCGATTATGAATAATGAGGTATACTCAAGTATCATGAACAAGTCACACGCCCATGAGGTATTTATACATTATATTAGCAGAAATATGGTTTTTAATAGAAATAATAAAAGGGTTTCATGGTAACTAAATAATATTGTTTTTTTAAATCAATATTATGCGTAATACTTATTTCTATGATTCCCATTATGAGTACAGTTTTAGAACTGATTTTCAGTATTCTCAGTTCCATTATAGTTTTTCGATTAGTTGAAATAACACAACTGTGCCAAAAACAAATAACAATAAATTCATGTGCTCAGGTACTAAATATATATTATACAAAACCGTTAATTTTTTTTAAATATGATTATTATCTTTTTTAACTCGACTTGTTGGAAAATAATTAAAATTTGTTATCACCGAAACCGATAAAAATACATACGTATATTATATTGCCTTTAAAATGGTCAAAAGTGGCCAAACATTTGTACTGCTCGATTTTCCAAAACAATAATAAAAAATGCACAGCTAAATCATAATATACTTGGTTAGTAACCAAAACAAAAAATGTGCTGCTTATAAAAGGTTGATTTATTGAAGGTGCGTAAGAAAATTAAAGGAGAAAACATTTATCAAAATATTTTTGCAACAAATAACTTTTAGTTAACATTTTTTTTCTTTTCCATTAGTAATCAGGACACTTTTAAAACCTTACACCGACATGACTACACTAGTGAATGTATGAGTTAAAAAACTTGAAAACTGCAGTGTTTCAACAGCGTTTCGCGTGCACGTGCCCGGTATTCACTAAAATATTAAAATAAGGTGATTCGTCAAACAATTCTGAGAATCGCTAACCACGCATTCTACTAAATTAGGATTATTGGAAATCCATAGACAATCTATTTTCAAGGAATTTTCGCGTGTACAAAAATGCCAATAATTATATTTAATCAAACAATAGGGATTATTGGATCAAACAAACGAAACCGTATACGTAGTAGTAAAATACATACCTACCTCAACTGATGTTTACGCCGGTACCGATCCTACATGACAGGCGGTTGTCGGCAACGACTTGCGAGTCGTGTTGAGGACGGGAGCGGATCAGGGTTGTTACCCAATACAATAGTATACATACACTTTATGGGTCGGAAACACGTATATTGTCAGTGACATCCATTAAAATCTTAAATTATATTGTGGGTGCCCACATCACCTATCTTATTACTAAAACATTTAACTCAGCCCACTGACCACGTGAAGGAAAACTGACCTGATGTAAGGCGACTGCACAGCACTTTGGGGACCGTCCTGATGAGCGTTCCCAGCCGATACTTCGAATTTTCGTCGCAATGGTCACAGCAACGGCACACATAATATGCTGAGGGCTCGTGTTCACACGAGGTTCCTTGTAGAACGCGCCACACACGGAACGCACCGTTAGGTGGTCGATGAACGCGGCGACCCAACGGCCAATCTCACTTGAGACGGATTGGCGCCGGACCACAGAGGGGGAAAGCGGCACTGGGAGCTTCTATACATATTGACATATTGTATACCCGAAACTTGGACGGTCCGTGGTCTTGGCGGCAACCTCGTTCCGCGTTCGAACCACTGACAACTATAACCATTGGCGTGTCCACGAGAGAGGCAGGGCGGGCACCGGCCTCCCCAGTGACTTAATCCTTGGCCTCTTGGCTAAAAATCTACCGTGGTTAAAACTGAAAATTTTAAACAGCTATCAGTTTGTCTAATATTTTAAAATATTCATTACCAATATAATATTAGGCATTATACCACAGATAACATAAAATCTGTGGTTATATATTCTCATTGGTTTTTAACATACCGTGGTTAATGATGGTAGGTGATCGATAAGAAATTCTATTAATGTCAACGAGTTTTCGTCACGACCACGATTGTAACACGTACATAGATAACTTTAACAACCGTGATCCGTGGTTTTTACAAGAAGAATGCCGTTTTATTTTGTTAATAAGTAGCACATTAGTTGATTGTCCTTATTTATTAGTTATATAATAGTTATGTAATAGCACAGGAAACAAATTTTAGGATCAAGATAATCTAATTTTGCGGGGTGAAAAATTCCAAGTACTAAATAATTGCCATACAGCGAAAAATAAGTCACAAATATTGATCGCTGAAGTAAGTAAAAAATGTAAATTATATAAATGGCCTCCCCAGCCATGGAGGTCTGGACACGCCTATGACTATAACTATAACTATACGAGAGTACAGACTACGTTTACACATTTCTAGCGGGGATGGACTGCCCAGGTGTGCTAGTGTGCTGTAGCACACCGGGCCGACTCAATAAATGAGCCAGGGCCCGCAGAAAATTTGCCTTTACTACATTTAAAATTTTTTTTTGAATCGTAAATAGTTTGAACCACAGCAGCTATTGATTAATAAGTATATTGTGCATTATAATGCAGCAATAAGTAGTAAGGTAAGTTCAGAATCAATCCTATAGATGTGTTATAAATTATAATATAACCATATTATGGTATGTCAAACTGTTGTGGTCAACTATTATGGGGGATTACATACGAGAAGCTCCGATATAGTTATACGAATACGAATGCCATGTAGAAAAGGAATTCGAGAGAAAATACACTTTATAAAAAAGCAAATGCAAACGTATGATATGCTGGTGCCATTTCAAGATTTCAATATGTAAATACATAAGTATTAGCCAAACAAATATGAGCCAAGATAAATTTATCTTATAAACTATCTTTTGACTTTTGTATTTCACAATTAATTCTAATAATGTTTTTATTTTTTATCTTTTAATCATACGACTATATAAACACGATGTCTATCCCCATAACGTTTCAATATTTTGGTAACCAATGAGTATACAAAATAATTTGTATGGGAGCCAATTCAATACTGAATTTCTGGGAGGCAATTAAACGCGGATCCGAACATTTCGGCGTGGCCATTTCGGTGAAAATCCATTTCGGCCTGAAGTCCATTTCGGCGTAAACCCATTTCGACATGAAGTCTATTTTAGATCAACCACTGATGGTTTCGAAATCATATAGGTAATTTTTTTTTTCGTGTAACGATTTGAACCACGTATCGAGTAGACAAGCTAATATTATTTATTGTCCTATCTCCGATGTATTTCTAATTGTAATTTGTAATGATTAACAATAATCAGTTTTTACTTTTTGACCATGAACAATTATTTAATAACACGGGGCAGTATAATATAATTTAATATAAATATAATATAATCAATAGAATAATGCAGTTATGTATATGTACATATATATTTTTTTTTTATCAATTTTAGCGGTTGGCTGCTGTAATCTAATGGGTTCAATTAATTTTGTTAATTTGATAATTTAACGTGATGACATGAATTTAATATCATAGTTATTAATTACGTTCAAACTAAGGCCTTATCGTCCTTACGCCAACACAGCCCTACGCCAAAATGGTATACGCCCAAGTGGCCACGCCGAGTTGGCTTCGCCAAAATGTCCTAGACCGAATTACACGGTATCTCTTTGGGTAAAACTATCGACCACCTAAAGTTCGGGAGCCAATTCAATTTCGCTGATAGTCGTGTACGGTTAGGTACCTACCGGGGACTGCAAGTTATTTTTTTATTTTTTTCCTCATAACGTTGACGATGACGACGACATCGCCGCTATATTTAACGTGGCCGGCACTTTCAGTACATATTATATATTTTTTTTTTATTATTATTAATTTAATGTTTTGTCAATACACCAAGTATTTTTACAATACATACTATATGATATGGCCACCATATTTGTGGTTTACTTTTTAATTTTTCACTACTCAAAGGACAATGCGTGTGAACAAACCTGTTTCATTTTTTCTTTTGTCCCGTGAAATTCTACTAGTAGTGTACAGATATCATAATATTGAATATGTCTCAGTGTCTGTATAATTGTATAAAACTCTAAAAACAAGTATTACGCCGCCTTCGGAACACGAATTCGTAATTATAATATAAGTATACGAGTACCTCTACTGCAGTTTTATTACATTTTAAAATTATATGTTGAGCACACATGTGGGCATTTACATTGGTAAATAAATACATTTTAAAATTTCTTTTTGGCTTAAAATAAAGATAAAGTGAAAATGAAAAGTTTTAAATTTTAGCTTTTTTTCAAAATCATTTAATGTAATATTATTATTTATCTGTTCGTAGCGAATATGTTTGATAGAAATCCAATTATAATTTAGCAATCTATAATCTATATTCTATACTATGGTCAATCAAATTCTAGTCTATGTTACTCGGTGCTCGTTAATTATTATCAGACGTAACATCCTAAGCCATTTTAAACTCTGCGCTTGTTCTCGATGCTCTGCAAAAACATATTCTATGATAATATAATAATATTTCCAATTTGATATTAAAGAACTTGAAATAAAAATAAATCTTAAAAAATTATTATTTTTACACAACAAACTTTTACCGTATCACTCTCTCAAAATGTTTTTTAAATTGAAAACTATATAGGTATTATGTAAGAATGTTATTTTTATATTTTTTTTATTACGTATTCAAATTGTTCAGTATTATATTCCATTTTTTAATAAAAAAAAACGAATTGTTGTAAAATTACATTTTAACAGCTGTACCTAATATGTATATATATATATTTGTATTACAAATTGATCTTTAAATATTTTAAAAGTTTTCAAAACGTCAAACATCCGTTATATTACTTTTAGTAAAATAACATTACCCTAGCTGCTAGCTGATTGTCTACAGAACTTAAGCCAATCGACTATGTTATGACTCGCATAACTAATAGGTACGGAAATTGCGTATTTTTTTTTCGCTGAACACAAAAATAATATAACATTTATATTGTTACGTGAGCGATGGGATGAAAATGTACAAGGATAATCGGCTGAAAAGTTGTTTTATATTACACGGAATCGCTGCACTCGCGGTGTCGATTTTCCTTCGAGGACCTGCGACGGACGGACTCGTACGTGCGTGCGAGTGAAAACGTTATTTAATGTAATAATAGAAACTTATGGCCGTAAAACAAATTAGGTTTCGTGAAGCGGATAGTTTTTCTTCGTACACACTCACGTTAATAATTTTTATTTAATATCGTCAACGGCCTTTTGGAACGTCGTGGAAACACTGTTGTAAGTAGGTACCTAACACATTTATTTTAACACGGTAAAATTCACGGAAACCTCCATAACACGCCTTGTGTATACGTATACGGTGACTAACTCTTATTTTCTAATTCCCGGATCCAGGTGATGCACGTTCCAAAACTTTAAAAGTCTAGGGCACTTTGACATTGAATATTCATTGAGCATAAGCATCGGTTCACTTAAGCATCGGTCGGTTAACGTGGCCATAATATATTGGACGTAACTACGTAAGTTTACGCTCCATTCTGATTGAACGACTGTTCGGTCAGTTTGCTAAATAGTCCTGATATTACGTAAATATAATATGATATATCATATATATAATATGATTATGATTTATGAGCAATGACGTACCTACCTACATATAAGGACGGAATTATTATACTATTATTATATATTTATTATTATTATTTATATTATATTAAGTTTATTATCGCTGTACTCTTGTACTGTAATACAATATTATACAGGATGATTTTGTAATCATACTCACTCCCTTTTTTGGCCGTAAAAATGTTTAAATTTTAAATTTTTTATTTTTTTTACGTTACTATAAAAGCCATGCTTTCTATAACTTTTTTTCGTGCCAACTTAAGGGTGTCCTGTGGCTATACAAACTTTGTTTTTTCGTATGGGAAAACCATATATTTTACGCGAAATAATATTCAGTACCTACATTTTCTGATGTCGTTGATGTGAATTAGTCAAAATTCAAAAAACACTTTCGGAATTATCCAAATTTAAAATTGCTTATTAAATTTGTGTTATCTCGATTCAGTAGATATTATATTACATTTTATTACAAATTATATTATAATATTAGGTATTATAAGACTAGTTTCCTTAATACTACTTAAGTTATAATAATTCAAAAATTACTCGTTTGAATTATGATTTCGAAACATCAAAATTCACAAAATAATTACCTCAATGTATTACTTTAGTGAAAATGGATGTTTCCATTTGAAAAGAAAGTTTATATTGCCACAGGACACCCTTAAAGTGACATGAAAAAAATTACGGAAAACATAACTTCTATGGCAACTTGAACATTAAAAAAAAAATTTAATTTTACGGCCAATAAAAAGGGTGATCATGGTTAGAAAATCACCCTGTAATTTTATAGCGATAAAAATAAATGTAAATTACCTACATATATCATTTGATGTTTAAAGATACAACAAGATAGACAAATCTTTACAGCCCAGTTTCTATACTGGAGTCATGTAATGAAAAATTCCTTATACGAAACCTTTTGATTTCTTTTCTTTATTAGAATTTTATCGAAACTGTATAGGAATGTAAATTGATTATCTAGCTACCTATATATAGAAATGGTTTTTGTCCGCTATTTTTTTCGGCTGAAAGAATAGTGTTCGTTAAAAAGTGTTTCGCGCAGCCCTGTCAAACGATTGAAATTTTACACGAATTTTTTATAAACTAAGCATCGGAAAATTTCGAAGAAACCGTGAGATATTTTATATAATATTTTACCCAGACCCCTACGCCTTGCATATACCAAAAAAAAAAAATCAGTTGATTTAGCAATATTCATTTTGGATACTTATTTATTGTAGGTAAATAAAAAATGATGAAAACATCGCATGGATTATTTATTTATTCAAACAACGTAAAATTCTAACGTATAAATCAATCTTGTAAATTAATATAGCTATTTATTAAAAACTATTATTTTAAAACTTAGCTATTTTGTTTCTTAAGACTTAAACACTATATTATATGTACCTATGCCCTTTTTCCAACTAGAATACTCAAAATTCGTACATACATTTTCGATTTTAAAGTTGAAATTTTAACATAAGGTATCGCACTCATCATTTTATTGGGTACTATTATACTCTAGCACTATCTAAATCTATAAGATATTCCTACAAATCTATTTTTAATACTCTCAAGTCGTTGATTATTTCGTTTTTTGAACGTACTCGAACACCAAATGCATTGAACGCCCATTATTTTTTCGAAGAAATAAATAATTAAATAATAATAAATAATGGTAATAACTAATAACTAGTGAACCGATTTTCGATCAATATCGCTCATCTAATGATTTTCGATTTATCATTATTGTATTCAGATTTAAAGACGTACAATCTCCCGTACAATTCCCGAAACCCATTTTTTATACCAGTCTCTTTTAGCGATAGTTTAAATCCAAATTTAATTTCGATTTAAATTAAAAAAAAATTTGAACACTTTAAATCAGAATTTCTCTTCAAGTCGATATCTGAAGCGATAACCGGTGATAATAATATAATGCGACAACAGTCTAAACTCTAAATTATACTTCCAACCATCAGGCATATCGCGAAATAAAATCGATGTGAAATATTGACACCAGGCGCAAACAATACTGTAGAGTGTAGATTATATTGAGTACAAACATAGATTAAATATACAGTAGTATTTTTAATCTATGGTACAAATTACATCATAAGATAGTTACTATTAGTATTATCATCGGATGATAATCATCCTATTTGTTTTTATCGACTTATTCTAAAGATTTCAGGCTTGCATCGAAATTACATACGCACGATGGGTATGTACATTATTTAGGTCGTGCAATTTTAAACAGTATATAAAAACACGGAAAAAAAAGGTTCACCTTCATCACCTGCCCAACCCTTTAATACGACACTAGCATGCACGCGACGAGCTTGCAAAAAAAACGTATTAGCAACGGTACAACGAATTTTTCGAAATCATAAGCGTTTTCAACAAAAAGAAACGTAGTCGGCAAAGAACTATATTTTTCTGCTCGTGGTATTATACTATGTACCGTTTGTTTGTTTTTGCACCGCACGTTCAGCCGCATGCTTCAGAAGTCTTGGTGCATAAAATTGTATGATAAAAACACGTTTTTAGCCCATTAAGTGCACGCTTTAAAAACATATTTTGCCATTTGCGTGGCTCATAAAGTCATAAGTTCTCGATTCAGGTCGTATTTAAGATTTTGTCGCTTGTAACCGTGTATATACATAGGTAACTTTTTCGAGCCCTCTTGCAGGGCCCGGTGAAGTTTTTTTTGGTTGAAGCAGCTACAAGTATTATTTGCCCACCTAGCTCAAAGTATATTTTCATGCACCTTAATAGGTGTAAGTTCAAAGGTCCCAGAGTTGGGTTATTAGGATAATACAGTTATGACGTATAATTTGTGATAAAAAAATATATTTATTCTGCCCATTCACAACTGCCAACCTGTTATAATAAAATTAAAAACTAATAACTTAACTTTTCTTGTAAGTTTGAAAAACATTAAGTTTATTTTCAATTGAAAAAAATTAATTTAATATTTTTTTATTTAATTACATATTTTGAAATAGAAGTAGATGTGTCTACGAGCAAAACTACCTACCGTATAACGCGTCATGTGCGTTATGAACTATGGATTAGTTTTTTAAAAAAAATGCTTCGAATAGTCGAGTAAAATCTCTTTTTATGCGATCTTGCAACCGATTTATGTGTTAATTCAAATTAATAAATTTTTTTTAACCAAGCTAAGTCAACTGTTAACAATTTTCAACGAACTTTTAAGACTTGATTTAACATTTTAACGTAATTTTGCAGGTAACGCTTGATTAGACTTACTTGACTTACTCGAGTTGATTTATCTCATTAATTTGCGAATTTGCCCACCTTAGAATAAAATGATAAAATTACAATTTTTTTTAATCGTTGAACAAGAGAGATAAAAATTACAGTGACCATCGTGATTTGTCGCAGCGACCAAGTCTTGATAAGTAAATTGATAAATAATTTACCAGTCTTAAAAGTATTTAAAATATTTCTATATCGGCTTTTTCAGAAGAATTAATTACTTGGAAAATGTCGCTTTCACATAAATTGTTATAATTAATAGTATTCATTTGAAATAACATTATTTATTATTAATTTTTCAAATTTGCCCTAGACCAACGTATTTGAAATATTTAGGAGGTAGATGTTTATTTATACAATCATATAATGTATTTAAGGATCTGGCTCAACCTTTGGCTTTATCTCGTAATGATTGATTCAATTTTTTTAGTATTTTTTTTCGTACTTGATTAATAATAAGAATTTTTATGTGTCACTGTGTAACCTTCGTTATATGTATTACTGTCGCGAATCGGTGTGCATATATTAAATAATAAGATCAAAATAAACGTATTGCGTTAATTCAAATCTTATATTGCGGGTTATTAAAAATAATTTATGTGCTTTTTTTTCTGGTTTTTCAGCGAAATTGTCGCCTTTATGTTAAGTGTTTTTTTTTTTTTAACAGTTGTTCAATATATCTACAGATCCCTAGCTGCAGTTAGCCTATTAGGTAGTGTTCACTATATATCGGACCGTGACGGGCTTCCGTCGTGCAGAGGGGCGGCCGGCCGCGTCAAAAGAGAAACTATGCGACGCGTTATCGCCCGCCGCCGTCACCGTCCGTACCTACGACGTGGTTTGAATCACGTATCCCGCCGCATGTTATCACCGCACAACGGAATATTTCACCAGCGCCATAGATGAGAGAGCGCTCTCCGTTTCTTATCAACATTTCGAATTCCGATCACGTTATCACGACCCGCGTTGCCGGCGGCGGTTCGTACTTTCATTTTTTCGTCGTTTCCGTCGTTTTTTTCGGTTCGCAGGAGCATTTCGGACTCGTTAGTCGTTACCGTTTCCGACGTCTCATGACCGCCCCGAACGGTTGCTCCTCGGGACGTACTGTTTTCCGAAACGTTAATACCGGTCGTGACGATGGTGTTGAAAATAATTTCTTCCACCGTGAAAACGGTTTACAGGGTGACGTGCTTGAAGCTCAAGGATGACGAAAAGCTTAGGTGAGTATTCGCGCTAGTTCACCGCGAGCACTTGTCTCTGACGGACAAAAAAATATACCAAACCCGATCAACTGTCTTGCTTGGCTCGTGGTACGGACTACAAGTTCTCGCACGGTCGTTTATTTTATATTAATCGTCACACGTTGAGGTGTGCTCAAAAAACACTGTTATACTCTTACTGTCATGACTAACCGTGTTCACATCTATTGCAGATTAATTCCCGGAGCGCTCATTGCGCTGGGCGTGTCGTACAGCACCGTGGCGGCAAAATCGTCGGTCGTCGACGGCTTCATGGCAAACACTGTGACAGACTTGAAAACATTGGAGAGTAGACCCAAAGATATGAAAACCATAATGGAACTGATGATTATGAATATACAGGTAACTCGTTAGCTGATATCTACTAATGTCCGCTCATTTTATGACTGTTGTCTTATAACTTTTTTAGGCAGAATTTTGTCGATCGCTCGAAAAAGAAGAATCCGTTACAAAATTCCATGTAGATCGATGGATCAGACCGGAAGGTGGTGGTGGAGTTACGTGTGTGTTACAGGAAGGTGAGGTTTTTGAAAAAGCTGGCGTCAACGTGTCTGTGGTTCATGGCCATTTACCTCCCAGGGCTATTGATCAGATGAGAGCCAGGTAAATGTGGAAGACTAAATAATAATATATATACATTTATAAAGGCTATTGTCAAATTAATACACACATTGTATTGGCATATAACAGATAACTTTACGATTAAAAAAATATTCATAGATGTCAAATCATTGTCAAAAATACTGACTATTGATATTTTTACCTTCAAACAAATTTGAGTGAATAGAATTATTTATTTATTTTCAAAATTAAAACTTCTCAAGTTATTCAGAACTGCCTTAGGGCCAAAAGCATCTGGTTTTTAAAAATTCGCTCTAAATAATACTAAAAGTAATATCAATGTGTTTATGAATTTGATTTCACATTCACATTAATCCCAGCAATTTAAGTTTATTAATTGTACATAATATACACATATTTTACTCAGAAGTCTTGCTTGAAAATTTAGAACTTAAGTTTTTTCTAAATAAAAATAAACCTTTTTATCAAATATACTATTGCTGATTTGATATTAATGGTTTTTATGTTTTTAGCTATTACACAAACATATACTCAAAACTTAATATGTTTTAGGGGTAAAAACTTTCAAGGCGGTCAAGTACTTCCATTCTTTGCTGCTGGTGTCAGTGCAGTAATACATCCACGTAATCCTTATGTGCCAACTATACATTTTAATTATAGATACTTTGAAGTCACTTTACCTGATAATTCAGTAGAGGTAAATTTTTCAGGTTGAATAATTATTAATTGTTTATTATAAGTCTAGGCTTAGGGACTTGTAGTATTTGCATACTTTTTTTAATTATTGTTAAATATAGCAGAATGCGAAATAAATTTGTTTCTCGGTGCCATGATATCAGATCTTAAATTTGAATGTGCATATTTTTGCATATTTGATAGATTTTGCAGGAAAGTGCATATTATAAAATTTTTATGCTTATTTTGAATATTTTGACAAATTTTTAAAATTTCAAATTAAAAACTATAGATACATATAAATATAACTATATATACATATTTCAACTGATCAAAAAAAAAAAAAAAATTCATTCAGTTACACAAACATTTGACGATGATGATGCAGCATCAATTAATACCGATAAACCGATAGAACAAAAGTAATCTTCCATGTCAACTAATATTTATCACAGCAAATTTTGATTTTTTATCTCGAGCGATAACATTTTTAGAAAGAGGTACTAAGCTGTCGGATTCGTTAAAAATAATTGAAGATACAAAAAATAAAATCAGTCACTTGATATGTATAAAGTACAATGTAGTTTCTCAATTTACAAAAATTTATTGTCCAATAACCGTTGGAGATTTACATTCAAAAACATAAGAAAATATTTAATCGTACAATGTAATTTTCAAGAAACTCAAAATGATGCAGAAATAATGATGTAATTTTTAAAAAGAGAACATTTTTTTTTATAAAACAGTTGTTTTATTTAAGTAACAAAGTATGTCATCTCCAATATTTGATTAATAATTCTTAGTTATTGTTTATTATGGTAATATTTTTTAAAGCCATATAAATGCATATTTTAATGATTTTAAAAGCATATTTGCATGCATATTTGTGTATTTTTTAGAACTACAAGTCCTTAAGCCTACATTTATAACTATAGTTATTAACTGCACCATTTATAACCAACATTGACATTTAATTTATTATTATTATTATTATTATTATATAATTATTATGAACCTTGTTAATTATTGTAGTGGTGGTTTGGTGGAGGTACTGATTTAACACCATATTACTTGAACGAAGATGATGCTGTTCATTTCCATCGCTCATTAAAAAAAGCATGTGATCAACATGACAAAACCTATTATCCCAAATTTAAACGTTGGTGTGATGAATACTTCATTATCCCACATAGAGGAGAACGAAGAGGAGTGGGTGGCATATTTTTTGATGATTTAGACACTCCGTCTGCATTTGACTTTGTAAAAAGTTGTGCCCAAGCAGTTATTCCTTCATACATACCTCTAGGTTTGATATTATATTAACCAGCTCTATCAAATACTTATATTAAACAGGACATTTTGTTTGTTCATAAAGTACAAAAACATAAAAACGATGCATATGGTCAGGAAGAAAGAGAATGGCAGTTGTTGCGACGAGGGCGGTATGTTGAGTTTAATTTGATTTATGACAGAGGTACAAAATTTGGTCTGTACACACCTGGAGCTAGATACGAAAGCATTCTCATGTCGCTTCCTTTGTCTGCAGTAAGTTTTTAATTATAATTATACTCTGCTAATAACATGTCATTTATACTGTGGTATATCTAGAGATTAGATTAAAATAATGACTATTTATATTTATAAAATTAATATACAATCTCACAACTTAGTGTAAATGATGAAACATGTATTTGATAAACGTTAATATCAATTTGTGAGGATAAATAATCCACTCATGATAATGCTAAGTACCTTTACCACTTTAGCTAATTACACACAAATACATTAATATTCTACTACACAGTTAATTTTTCTAAAATCTATTTTGATAAAATTTATTTATTTTAGAACTGGAAGTACATGCACAACCCAGACTCAAATAGCAGAGAGGGAAAGTTAACTGAAGTTCTACGAAACCCAAAGGATTGGATAAAAATTGATTGAAACATTGTTTAATGTTAAAACAACACCAATGGATTAAAATGGCAAAGAATGACATTTGAAATTTTGTGCTACTAAAGTAATTGATTATTTTTGATAATTAATTATTATAGGTTATGGTTTATGATGGAGTTTATTTGTGAACTTTTTAAAAATTTTATTTAAAATGTTGTTTTAATGTTTTATTGGTGGTATTTTTGTGTATTGTAACCAGATTATAAGTATATTATTGTTGTTGAGAAATTGTTTCCATAATTATACACTATTGTATTTCTGTATTTTTGTTTTCAGATTACTTTTAAGTTATTTTATTAATTTATTAGTTTAATCTTTGATGTTAAATAGTTAATTTTTTGAAACAATAAAAGAAATTGTATTTTTTTTAAATGTTAACGTATATTGAAAAAGAAATAAGTATATATAAAACCTTGAAAATCTAAATATACTGTTTATTATTTAATTAAGAACATAATAATTATATTTTAATCCTGTTTTATTAATGTATAATAATTTACACTAATAAATTATTTAACAACAAGTTATTGTATGACAAAAACATGATTTGTATTAAAATATCTGTTTCATACCAAAAATAGAAATTTATACCCGTAATTAGTAAATAAGATAGTTTGAACGTATTTCTTTCATTTAAAAAACGTTATCTTAGTCTAAAAACAAATCATTAAAAATATCATCATCAGCTGGATCCATTTCGTTGTCAACATCCATAATTCTTTCATCGGAACTAACAAATAAATCGTCTATCACGCTTTTGCCGATTATAGAATCTTCAAGACCATGCTTATTCTCCAAGACATAAGACATTACAAAATTATCGCACGTGACTGTGTTGATTTTGCTCCGATCAAATTGATCACGAACATTCATTGACTGTGACAACTTCCCTTTGTGTTCCAACCATTTTGAATATAAGTAAACAATATCTTCATCGCCTATATGACAGTAATATTTTAGCTATAAAAACTATTTTTTTCTTTTTCAATCCAAAATATAAAAAATATCTTAACATGAGCCACTGGTTATTTTTAAATTACAACCATATATTATTAATATATAATTATAATAAACCATATATATAACTCTTGTAATATATTCACATTCCATCTATGTTTAAGTATTAAATTTTGAATAGTTATAATAAGTCAGGTACAACCAATTAATTTGTACAAAATGTTGTGTTAAATGTTCACCTGCATTAAATGAAATTGCTTTTTTGAATGCGGCCTCACAATCCTCATCATTATTTAGCCTGCTCAAAACTGTGGCTTTAAGTAACAATATTTTACCCATGAGAATTTGTCTTAGGGTTTTGATATTTTTTTCATGACTATTTGTTTCTGTTGAATAGTCACAATTGATTTTAGCATACAGACAGTTGTAAGACCTGAAATCAATGAGTTATGAACCGAATATCCAATGTGTTTAGTAATAAGAGTATACTTGTTTAGTGCTTCCAAAACTATTTCAGCATTTTTATTGAGACCTGTTTCGGCCAGCAACATGGTTCCGAGCACATTGAAATTGTAATTGTTGAGTTCATCAGCCCAAAATGAATCACTCTTCCACAGACCACATCCTGGTTCAAACTCTCCAATTAAGGATTGACACAGTTTAAAAGCTTCTTCTATTTCTTG
Source organism: Periphyllus acericola (assembly GCA_949715065.1). Lineage (NCBI taxonomy): Eukaryota > Metazoa > Arthropoda > Insecta > Hemiptera > Aphididae > Periphyllus > Periphyllus acericola. The sequence goes on along the minus strand of OX454269.1, from coordinate 8,916,348 downwards.
AGCTTTTATAAGAACTACAACTGCTTCGTGTTGAAGCATAAAATTTGTTGGAACCATCACCAAATTGGAAACATATTGGTCTTCCTCGTTTAATTTCAAAAGATCTAAATAATCGGAGGCTGATACTTTATAACTCTGCAACATTAATTAAAATTATCAACAATATTTACCATAAAATAGAAAAACAAGAATTCAAAAGAATACTTACGCTGTACTCGTATTTCTTTTTGGCTGCCATGTAGAGTAATTGCCTTCTAGTCAAATCAGGCTGTGGATGTAAAATAGAAAGAACCTTTGTGGTATAACCGTAAAAAGAATCTTTATGCCCATCATTCCTGATATCATAATTTTCCTAAACAATCATTTAAATATGTAAATATGCTTTAAGTATTGCTTTTTATATTACCTTTAAGGTATTTTCTAATACCATAATTTGTGTAAACTGCAAGTTGTTTAATTCATAATGTTCTGACATGTAATAAGCCATTATTTTATAAAATTTTGTTTCTTTCAGTTTTTCAAACGCTGTTATTGCTGAATCACTGTTACCCATTTTTGAATGAGTTCTCCCAAGCAATAAATAATATCTTGAGTTCATAAAAGGCTCCATTAAATAGTTGGCCATTTCTGATAAATAATACAACGTCACTTCAAACTCCTCTACATTGAAATTTAGCAGAGCTTTTAAATAACACATCAAACAGTACAAGTCATCATTGGAATCTAAGTATTGGTCAACCGTACTCAATGTACATAAGGCTTGTCGATGTTGGTTTTCCAAAACATGCATGATACATAAGGACACGTGACTACTGACAACTGTTGTTCTGATGAGCTCAGTGTCGAGAAAAACATTAATTTTAGTAAATCCCAATTTAAAACAGTTAGAAATTTGGTCGGACTTTTTATGTTTGAAGGCAACCATAATAGTTTTGATTTTATCAAGAAACTGCACAGTAAAGTGCACAAGGAGTGAGGCAAAACTACGTCTGGACAAAAACACTAGGAACAGTATCTGTGAGATTTCTAGACACTGAACCACCAATATTGGTTTTAAACTGAGAAACCTATTGGACAGGTGTTCTAGGCTGTTGAGTATATCTTCCTCGTTGTCCACAAGTGAACTCAAATTTACAATACTATTTCCGTTTTCATGTAACACTGAAAACCATTAGCTTAATATATTAAATGATATATTAATAGTAATAATAATAGTTACCAACAATTGTTTTATTCTACCAACCTTGATGTAAACATTCATTGGTCAATCTCATTATTTTATTATAACAATAATCAGGAACATCGGTTGGTTTCCACCAATACCAGTGCAATGCATTACACACAATGTTAATACGCAGTTCTAATGGAAGGTGCCTCTCGTACAAATAAAGTTCAGTGATGTTAATAAGTTCAGACATTTTACCAACGTATTCTGTATCGATTGACGTCAAGACTCTCTGGTTTAAAAAAATTGAATTTGTGTAAAATAAAACATTTTATGAAAAATTCTGTTCAATTGAATCTCAACAATTTACATACCAGACAATTGCAGACGAGTAGATTGTTTCTCAATACTATGAACTCAACTTCGTTCTGCAAAGAAATGTTTTTCAAATGACAATCGTCGACTGAACTTTGAAGAAGTTCGCAGCATTTACTAAACTTTCCTATTCGGAAAAGTTCACACGACGATGACATAATGTCATCGATATTCATGTTTCAGTAATCGATAGTCAATCTTTAACTGTATGCAGAAGAAAACAAAATGTTCGTCTTGTACGAAAATCGAAATTCCAAAATTTACCTTTATCGAATGAGAAAATTTGGTAATTGGTAACACGAAATACTAATTTCAACAATATTTTAATAAGATCGTACACGAACTGTAAGCGCCTCGAGTTGATCAACAGATTGTAGAAATTTAATAAATAATAATCATTCGTACGAAAAACATATTCGCGGGAATTATAGCGATACAAATGTTGATAATACAAATTGATAACATTATTTTCAGCCGCGATTTCGTTTTTATTTTTCCTTCAACCAAAATACTTCCGACTTCTGAGCCACTGGAGAATCGGCCGTTATGCACTTTTGCCTCTTTCCCAGAGTTATTTAAACATTTATTATAAATTTAAATTATTATAAGACACGCACAACGCACGAGACGGATAAAAAACAATAACTATATAGTAGACAAATTAATTATTATGGATCATAAAACATTTCAACTATCTATCACAGATTACATGGGTAAAGTTTTAAAATAAATACCTATGTTTTTGGGCTGGATACAATTTTTATATTTCGAGGGCAATTTTCGTAACGCTTTCGTTTACATGGTTATTTTATTATTTATTAAAATTGTATTACCTACTTATTATCTATTATTATTTTTTTTGTTTGACTTTATTTTTTTAATTATTTGCTATTGGTTTAAAAAAATAATTTAGCACGCTACTCGATATTTGTCTTCTACAAGGAATCATTTCGATTGTCTTACTTACCTTTTTCTTACAATTTACAAGGACCGCAACGAAGTGTTTCTGGTGGGAAAAGATACTTGAGTGATACTTCAGACAAAATCGGGTGATATATTTCCTTTTTGTAAAATTCGTAACCTAACCGAAAATAGTGTTTCTTTTTTTTTATTTACGGGCCGCAATCATGATATGAAGAAGGAGAAAAATATCAACTTTAGCCGCAATCAGGCGTTCCTCGTTCTTACGATGAAGGAGTTGCTCGGCATTAGGATACTTTTTTAACCAATACCAAATTTCTCAGTCAATTTATATTTTTAAGCTTGCCTGTAGTAATGTTTCGGTATAAATCTCAGTATCTCACTAATTAATCATTATTAAACGTCACGTATACAAATGTGTGATTTTAAAAAAAAAAATAAAGGAAATTTATGAAAATACAGGTACATAGGAATAAATGAATAACAATTAAAATATAATAGTTTATTTAATTGTTCATCAGTATTTATGTAGTTTAGGTCTACTATAACATGATATGTATATTATACACACAACACACATCTATACTCTATATCAGGGGTGGCCATCAGGTCGATCGCGACATGCGTTTGAGTCGATCGCGACCCCCATTCGGATTTTCTTGAATTTTTAAATTTTTCAGAAAACAAGCAAAAGGTTTTTTTTTTTTTTTTCGTAAATTTGTGTATCTTATGTTGTCTTATGTATCCACGTTATTAATACTTATATATCAGGGGTGGCCTAACGGTCGATCGCGTATGATTTAAAAGTCGATCTTTGGCATCTTATTAGAATTTGTACATGCGGATACACTGATTGCCTCTGGTGGTTTAGACTTTCAAATGATTGTTATCATTGTTCATCATTGACACTCTAGTCGGCGTTCTCTGCTCAAGTTGACCGTCTTAAGAAAAATGTTTTCTTAGTCGATCTCTACTTGAAATAGTCTGGCCACGCATTTACATTTTTGTTTATTGACTACCTTTTTTTTTTGTCGATCGCGATAGCCTGAGCAAACTAAGAAGTCGACCTTAAGTCTATTAAAGTTGGCCGCCCCTGCTCTATATGGCTGCGTCCGAATTGCGTGCGGAAAAAAAGAACTATGTTTGACAACAACCGAATTGCGTGCGCGGTTTTTTCGAGACACAGCCGAATTGCGTGCGTGGTTTTTTCATGACAGAGCTGAATTGCGTGCGCATATTTTATTTAAAGACAACCGGTTTTCACCGATCTGGATGTGTCGGCCGGAGAATCATTTATCTGTATCTAATATGATAGCTATATATGGGTATTATCATTGATTATAAATACTAGTATTTATAATCAATGGTATTATGTACTATGTAGGGACTAGGGAATGGGACTTTTCGGCAATAAGATATAAGCTGATAATTTGATAAATAATATTAAACGATCTATATTCTATATGAAATTGGAATTGAATATCAGTTGATAGTCAACACTCAAGCGCGACCAAAATGGAAGTGAATCAAATGTTAAGCGAAAAAAATAAAAATTATATATAATTAACGGGTATAAATTTCATTTTCAAAAATTTTTAAATAACAACATACAGAGATGGGCATGTACTAAACGTTTGTGTAAATCTTTTTTTAAGCTAAGTGAAAATGGTGATATTATTTTTAGTGTTTTAAATCACGATCATGACAAGGATGATATAAATATTTTAACTCGACAAAAAGTCAGCAACAAATTAAAACGTAAAGCTCTGGATGATCCGTATGAAATTTGAAAATTTATTTTTTACAAAAAAACCGCGCACGCAACTCGGCTCTGTCACAAAAAACCGAGCACTCAACCCTGTTATGAAAAAACCACGCACGCAATTCGACCCAGAAAACGATTTTCGCACGCAACTCGGAACCGCCGCTCTATATACAGTCTAACATGTTGTTTCAATGTTACATACATAAAAAACATTTAAATTCGTTGTAGCAAAAAATATCTCAAATAAGTACACAATTATTAATTTGTTTTAACTGTGTAATGTATATTTTACTATACGTGATACGTACATATTATAATACCCCTTACGCCCTACTTCAGTGCTGATTTTAATAACAATTTTATATGGGTTATGCATTAAAAACATTATTTTATTCTATAAATAGGTACCTAAATATTAGTTTAAATTCGTTACAATTTACATTTATAAATATTGAATTACTATCAGTGGCGTCCAACCCCTCTAACAGGTGTTATTAAAACAATAGCTCAAACGAGGTGGGTGGCCCTAGTAGGAATATTAATCCCAGTAACAACAATATTATATAGCGGCTATATAGCTGCTCATATAATAATGCTTCACTTTTACATTTTTTAGCCCAAATTAGTTTTATTTAAGTCCATTAGTACGCGAATTAGTCGAGTTAGAACATTTTTGGTGGGTGGTACCTACTGTAAAATATATTTAACAATGGTTCTTTTTTTAAAGTTCGGCGCCACTGATTACTATATCATGTTAATGTTGGTAAATGTATGGTAGACTGCTAAACTATTGCTTATTTATATAACGTTTACATAATATTATGTATAAATATATTGTTCAATTGTACAGTTGTTATAATTTAATTCAAAGATTATTTTTTTCGAAATTACAAACAGTAAAAATGTTAATTGATTGCATTTACTTTACTTATATTACGCCGAGGTATAAAGATAGCGGAAAATGCCGATGGGGAAATAGTGACACCATCTTGAGACTTGTCCGGTAATTGGGCTCCTTGTGGAACTCTAAGCTCGAAATGTTGTACTATCTTGGCGATGAATATGAAGACATTCGTCTTTGCCAATATTTCACCGAGACATCTCCTTCTGCCTGTAAAAATTCAAACCCATCTGTTGCACGTAAAACATCACAATTACAATGATATGAAAATAATGTACTTACCAAGGCCAAACGGCATGAACCAACTGTCGTTAATAATGTTCCCAGAACTGTCCAAAAATCTTTCAGGCCGAAATTCTTGTGGGTCACCCCAATGCTGTTCATCCATATGAAGGCTCCATATACTTGCCAACACCAAAGTATCCTGAAAATTGTTATTATATTAATCATTGTTCTTGGTTATTTATTAAGCAACAATATCGTCGAACTTTTGGTATTATGTATTCTTGAAGAGATACGTTTCGAAGAGATCTGTGAGCGATCGATACCGGTGCCACGTTACTATGTCTCTGTACTTCCATTAAAACTGCTTCAAGATAATTCAGCCTAGGTAAGATAACTTATTTTGTAAAAATTTCATAAGAATGTACCAACACAAATTTGTTTTTACTTGTTTTTATCTTCAAGATGAACTTCGCGATCTCCAATTACCGCGTCTAATTCTGCACGTACTTTAGTTTGAACGTCTTGGTGTTTGAGAAGATGTAAAATAACGAAAGATAACGTGCTACTAGTGGTTTCTGAACCAGCTAAAAATAAATCCAGTAATAGAACCAGGAGCTGTTCTTCTGAAAACGATTTCGGTGATTTTCTATTTTTTTCGATTTCCATTAAAAATGCACCTATAAAATCTTCTTGGTCATTTATCTTGTCTCTGTGCTCATCTACTGATTCCTATGAAAATTGTTTATAGAACACTTAGTTAAAAATAATTTTAAAAAAAATATATTTATTTATAATTACTCTTAGGAAGGTGTAAAATTCATTTAAAATTTGTTTGATGTTTTTGTATCCAGAAGATTTAGGTGCTAGAAATCGGACAAATGGCATTTGGTTTAAAATTCCCCCCGACATGTCTAACATTCTAAAACTGGCATGTACTAATTCCATGAGTCTTGCAAGTCTAGAGTCGTTTAGCGCGAATCTATTGCCAATTAACATTGTCCAAAGGCCGTTCAAAACGGATACGTCGAATAAACCACAAACTTCGATAGGTTTGCCATTCTAAACAAATTCAATGAAATAAAACGGTTACACAATTATTCCACATATATTTGTGAAAAAAAATAAGTTGAGACACATACCTCACATCGCTTGTTTAAATTTAAGATAAGTTCGTTAACTTCATCATTGATCAGTCTTTCCATTAAATCACCTCCAAATCCCTTTTTACGTAAATGTTGCATACAAAACTTTTTTTGTTCTGTCCATACGGGTCCATCCACAAATACTATGCCTTGATTTTAAATGTATTAAATTGACATCAAGTCTGATTACTCTGTGCTAGTGCTATTTAACTTACCTAGTCTCTTATAAAAAGCTCTGAATCTGAAAAAAAATCCATCGGGTCTACCATCAAAATCGTCTTTACTCAGTACTTGTCGTACTGCGTCATAACCAGAAACAACAACAACTTCAATCCGACCGAGTTTAACAGAAAACACTTGGCCATAACATTTAGCCAAATGATCCCACACCAAGTGATAGAATCCAAGTTTATTTCTGAGCTTTCGTATTTCTAGATAGTTCCCAATCAAAGGTAAACGTGTTGGACCTAAAATAAAGAATAGGTGCGCATAAATTCAACCGGTTAAATATTAGATTACAATAATATTTTTAATTCCACTTTTAACTATGAACACTTCTATATTATTACTACACTACTTAGTACTTTATTATACGTCCGAACCAATTTCGTTAATTACTAATAAAATATAGAAATACCTAAAAATATATGTTTCATTAATAATAGTTTTAATTGAAAACTTCTGGGGGGTTTTCTTTTCAGTACCTATTTTAAAACTTTTGGAGATAAACCGCAAAAGAAATCGAATCATAACCGCTCGACGCTATAAATGATACTTACTTGATATGCATTTATTTTTTTTTACCGTTACCTACTGTTTTATGAAATAATCAAAACTCCGTCGAGCGAATCAAAAATAATTAGTCATCTGATCGCGTACATACAGTGTGCATAGAGGAAGGTCAGTTATGGGTTAAACGATTACCGTCACGAGCAGCTAGTCTGCCTCGGGTTATACGTTCCTGCTTACCGGAGTTCATAAATTAGAATACAGTACCATTCATGTTTAATATGATTGTAACATGATATTATGTGTTAATACCTTCGTAATAGTTTTTTTATCTATCTATTGGCTATTTGTTCGGCAGTATCTAAGCCAAGCTGGTTTTATTTTGGGGAAACGATCCGAAAATGACAGGACGCACAAATAATTGTATCACTGTACTGTATTATATGTGTATATACCTATATTTATCTATAAATCATCATAAGTGTTAAAAGTGTATTCATCTTATGCGTGCTGTTGAGTATAAAAATGTAGATTATAAAATTACCAATATTTAATGAGATAATAATACGCGCAACGCGTTAGTAAAAAAATAAAAAATTACCTTCATATAATAAAAAAATATTTATACACATATATTGCACAGGCATAATGTACAATTAATGTTTTACACACAAAAATACGTTACTTGTTATGATCCTGCGGCATCACGTGTGGTAATCTCATTATAAGCAACGTGTATGTGTTTATATAGGTATATTATTTTTTTTTTCTAGAAAACTTACAATCAACACAGAACACGCTGAACTGCACAATAAGTACGTCATATGAAAATAGTAATATAGTAGGTAGATTACTGGATTAAGAGACCAAATATGAAATAGGTACTATAGTAGCTTGAAGGACGGCGTTTACGTTTATATTCATTTGTTACATTATATATTTAAATAAAAATAGTATAAACATATTATAACGGTATCGACGACTGTTCAAGGAAATAAAAACTGGTAGGCCTCTAACATACCGCACATTGTATGTACGTCCCGCCACCGAGGAAAGGTAATAAACACATTTTTGTTATCGATCATCTGATCATACATTATAATTTATTCATTGTTTCTTTAAAAAATAAACGTATGGTGTCGTGGAGAGGTTTGATCGTTTTTTATACTTGACCTATCTCAAGATCTCAACTAGTTTCAGGGTCAACAGTATTCCCCCATTTGTCTTCTCTAAATGAATGATTCCCGAACAACCCTTTCGGATGCCTGCCATCAGGTGTATTATTACAATACCTATTAAAATGATTTTTTTTAATTTCAAACGGACACCACCCGCATGATTTTCGGTTCTTTGTACGATATTCCTACCTATGTTGTAATACGAAACGGATCAATAAAAAATTCATTACCATATTATGAAAGTTATGCCTCTTCTCATATTGTTGACCTTGAATACGCTTTTTAATACTCTATGTCTGAACACTTAATAATTTGTAGGAATCCTTTTTGAATTATTTAAATATTTTAATCCCATTTAAACGATCAGTCATTTTACTGTTATGTTATATTTTTCAACGATGAAAAAATATGACATAGGCTGTGTTATATACGTACGTTATTCATACAAAGAATGAAAGAAAATATACCTTATATAGGTTAGGTACCTTTCATTGCTACGTATTTATATTAACTTATTTGAAAATAATTTTATTAATGAGTAAAATGATAAGTAATAACTTTAGGGCCTATAGGTAACATAAAATTATCGTGCAACGGCTGTAGTCAATTATAGCTAATCGTAACTTCTAAAATAATAATAGGTTTAATTTAATTATTTTGATTAGACTGATTGAAAAAAACTATAACATTTTTTTTTAACAAATATATTGTACAAATACTCTGGTATATTATAATATAGTGCCTATTATAGTATAAAAATGTACATATAACTTTTATACAAAAAAATTATAGTGCTTTCATTGTCTTCTGTTATTTATTAGAATAAACTCAATCATTAATGTATAATTTATGTAAACATTAATGGTTATTAATTTCAAATAACATTTAAATTTTCTAAAGAGTTTTTTTAAGTATCAAATATATTCATTAAAAAAACAATATGTTGTATCTCAACATATGATACGATAACATACGATGACAGTACATAAAATAAATATCATAAGAATCTTAATTAACTAGAAAATTACACATTTTGGCTATAAATTCAATCATAAATCATTAGTTTTAATAAAAATTTAAATCTTACCTATTGGATATTTGTGCGGAGAAACATTATCTAAAATACAAAGAATGATTATCACACAAATAACGACGACTATGAAAAACATCATATTTGAACATGAACAGTAAAAATTGAGACGTCCGAAGTGTTGTCTACAGCGGCTTACACACCGAAAGAATGGATTGTGTCGATTGAGGGAGATGTTGACTGGTCTCCGGTTCGTCTTTTAAAAACCTATATAGAGTAGGCACATCGACTTGGAAGGGGTCTTCTGTCTATTTCCTTTTATTTGTTCCTTTTATTATCATTATTTGTTTTCATCATCTCGGGTTCTCTCTGTATTTTGGTGATCTTATCCAAAAACCATTCAAAAAATACGAATACTTTATGTTGGACGCTTAAGTCACATTTACATGACATAACAAGTTATATTTATAACTTATATTATACTACTATGAATAGTTTAAAAAACCAAACTATTTTGATTTCGAACCAAAAACGTTGATTTACTAAAAACATACTACGTGCAGAATTGAAATATAATTGAACAATAGTAAGTATTAAATCATCTATTCTATATAGTATGCATTATTATTTACTACACAATAGTATAATTTCTGTTATAACTTACCTATAATTTATAATACATAAAGACGTACGACGTACCTGTTGTATCTCGCATTCAGACGTCCGGTAGGTATACTTAGTCGATTATAAAAATTATCTGAATAAACATTTGAATATCTGTCAATAAATACAGACATTTTATTAAATTATTAAAATTCTTATGTTTTATGTTCAGCAGTAACATTTAAGTATCAAGATGTTTTGCAATGGAAATAAATATGTGAAAAATGGACTGAAAGTATTGATTATATTTTTCAAAAATAAAATAACCTTAATAAATTTAAAAACACAAATGCTAAAATATATTTTTATTATGCACATTTCTTTTTTCCTCAGCAATGTGTATAAAATCAATAAAAATAAAACATTTGTTATTATATCAATTATGCACTCATCAGAAATTATAATGTATATTATTTTATAATGCCTCCTCATACTGGTTTAAGACATAGATACACGAGGAACATACTATTATTTTATTTTAGAATTAGTTTTAGGTTCTCATTAATTACTAATTTAAAATGAAAAACAATATGACGTCATGTTATAAGTCATTTAAATTATTTGCGCACTAGTGCGTTTGCCCGACACCATATGAAATTATTAATTATTTGTAGATAACCAATGTAAAAATTATTTTTCTTCATAATAAAGTAAAAATAAATATTTTAAACGGTTTGGACACGAATTCATCATATTATATAAATATGGAAAATAAACAACATAAGTTTTTGTACACATTAATACATTCATGCATAGGTATTTATGGTAGCAAAAAATTAAATTGTGTAACCAATTATTAGAAATGATTATCAAATAACAGTGTTATACATTTAAGTCCTATGGTGACGTAACAAGGCTCCAAAGGCTCCAAAGGATTCTAAGCACAGAACTGATCTAAAAAAAGTGTCATTATCAACAACAAAAATAACGAAATAATATTGTCAAGAAAACCTATCAACAATTATTCAGAGGGTATACTAAGCTGTACGAAACACTAAATATATACCAACGCCTACGTAGCGATCCACTATCTTGAATATAAATGAAAATGTATCAAAAATACATTTTATTTTTTAGATTATTCCTAGTTATCCATAGACTACTGAGAAAGCGTTTGTGCACATTACAATCATTTGTATAAATTATAGGACGACTATTCATTTGCGCGCATTGTTATTTTATATTTTAGTCCTTTTTAGCTCTCTTTTCCTTAAAATAACGACTTATTTGTATGGGACAGTTATAAATATGTCAAGATAAAAACTCGTTTAGCAAACATCATAACTACAACTAACCAGTGCTGTAAAAATCTTTTAAAAGTAATTCGAATACTACTCAAATACTTTTCAAAATAATGTTACTACTAAAATACCTTCAAATACAAAAAAAAAAGTGACAGTTCTACAATAATATTACATGCGCCGTATGATAGTATTTCATTATAATTAAAAATACAAAAGTATAATATAACCAATAAAGCACATTTTATACTATTTTTAATTATATTTTTTATTTGTAACATACTTTGTTAATACTAATTTTTTATTAGAAAATACAAGAATAAGTATATAATATAGTATTTATAATCTATAATATAACATACAATGAGTTATATGCGGATGTAGGAAAAGGGATACAAGGCTGTACGGCTTGTTCCAAGGGGTGACACGGGGTGTCCAATGACACCTCTCCAAATATAATAGAGTTATATATTTTTATTCGTCTTGCCATTAGATACTTTACTCAGGGAGTTAATTGTAGAGAATTTGATAACTAAAAAAATTTGATCAAACCAAAATTAACCAACTCAAGTATTCAATTCAATACCAAAAAAAATATATTTGAAATATTTCGTTAAATATTCAGGATTAAAGTGCCGATTTAAATTAGTATTGGATGCCATGAAAACAATTTAAGTACTGACACTTAGGTTGTCTGCAGATGCCTTTAAGTATAAGACACATCGATAAAAGTTCTAAATTTGAGAAATGCTGGAAGTCCGGATGTTAGCAGTTTAGCACTGTAATGTACAGATCACGTATTTAAAAATATTCCAGTGTACGCAGATTTAAAATTCATGTGCAGGATCATCTGCAGATGAAAGTTTTCTATTTTAGAGTACTTTTGTTGAGAAAAAATATGTTTATACATTTTTTGATCTCAGGTAATTTAATATGAATAACGTAATCATGTCAACGAATTCGATATGAGCCGTGTGCTGTAACTTAGCAACTTTTTTACATTTGTAATCATATTTTCATCAAAACATTGTACGTCATCAATTGATCAATTATGTCGTTGTTACTTGGTACAATTAATAGTGATCTCTTATAAATGTGACGAAAAACCGAACGGATATGAATCATAATTTTGTAACTTAGCTATTGTTTGTAAATATATACAGGGTGGTCCATTCAACTGTATTCATCCATTTAGTTTATTAGAAATTATTGCTAAAATGTATTTTGGTCGTAAAAAATGACTCACTTTTTTATACCTAACTCCATATTTTTCTATTGTTATTTATTATTTATTATTTTTAATTTTATTTCAGAATATTTATATATTAAAAAAAAATTTAAAAACTTAACATACCTTTATAATTTTGGAAAAAAATATATGTATATTTGTTTTCTGTAACCATTTAATTAGTATATTATGATTTAAATTTATGAAAAATATATTTTCCAAAAGTATAAATTTATCGAAATAATAAATATAGCTGGTTAAATGAATCACCCTGTAAGCGGGAACTGGGAAGTCAGTGTTTGGGAAGAACGACTTAATTGCATTCACGTTCATATTCTATGAAAGACGTGTGATTTGTGATTACATGAAGGATATGAGCGCCACTCGTTTCTTTCAAATAGAATAAACGTGAACGTCACATTACTATTTTGATGAATTCGAAATTTAAACACACAGTCAGTGGCGTATTTGGAGCATTAATTCCAGTGTACATACTACAAAATACTAAAATCTGTTGCCTACAAATCTAAAACATATTATATACTATTTTTATGGTTATTACAGAAATATGGTGACAAAAAATAACAACATATTTACATACAATTACAAATAGAACATAATATTTGACATTTACAATAAAATATTAAATCAAACTAAAGAAACATATATATAAATATAGATTTTAAGAAGAGATTTTTGGGCAGCAAAATCTTCAATGATGTTTTTACTTTTAGAACTAATAGATTTGTGTATCTCACATTCTGTAATCAAAATAACCGAATTGTTTAAAGCGACTCTCATTTATTGGAGATCTTACTAGGTAGGCTTTCATTATTTTCAAAACACTAAATAGTCGTTCGGCTAAGGTATTAGAAACCAGACAAAATTAATACATGTATTACAGGTATTAATTTATATTATACAGGTACCTACGCTATAAAAACCTTTTGGAAACACCATATTTTTACGCAAAATATTATTCAGCAATTTTTTTTTTTTAATTTTTCATGTTACGTAGTCAAAATTCGGACCAACACTTTCGGAGTTATTCAAATTTAAAATTTCATATGAAAAGTGTAACATTTGCATTCACTCGAACTAGCAGCAATTAACGATAGTTTGTAATTACAAATTATATCATAATATTAGGTATTATAATACTGTTTTTCTTAATACTTAAATAAGAATAATTCAAAAACTACTCGTTTGAATTTTATTTTGATACATCAAAATTTACAGAAAAATGCCTTCAATGAAATATGGCAGTGAAAAGGGTATTTCCGTTTGAAAAATAATAGTTAGTATCACCACGGGACACCCTTAATGTTATGGAAACATAGGTTTTATGGTAACTTGAACATTTAATAAAAAAAAATCCAAATTTAAGCATTTTTATGGCCAAAAAATGAATAAGCCTGGTTAAAAAATCACCCAGTAAATAAATACAGGTGACCCACCGAGGATTTACCCATTGCGATATCTTCTAAAATCCAAGATAATAAAAATGAAAATATTTAAATTATGTCTCTTATGTAAGGCTTACGGAGAAAAGGACCACAAATACTTCAAATTTAAATGAATTAAATTTTTCAAGAAAAAAAGTTAAAAAAATTGAGGATAGCCATTTTACAGAGTTAATTTTTCTAAAAATATTATCACAGCGTCATAAGACATATAGGTCACCACAGAAATCAAAAAGTGAATCCGGTACCCCTGCGGACTACCGGAGGAAGTAAAATGTTTGGTCTAGGATTACAATATAAATAATTGATGTTTGAAGAAATCGTTAAGTCGAAAATCCTAACGGTGCCACGAATAAATCAGCCGGGAATAGTTACACAAATATCGGTTCGGCAGTTTTGGCATTATCCTATTGTTTTACAGAAACAAATAATAATATTGTATATTTAAATGATCACCCACTACCTATCGCATTTCTGGTCAACGCATATTTCCATTTACGTATTTTATTTAGCCTCGTATTTTGAATTTGAACACAATGGCATTGTGTTTCATGAGCCGGTGTTTTCAAATAATGTATCTCAATTCTCGAGTTTTCATGGAATGAATTTGAATCTGTATACACTTTTCTGCAGTTTAGCCGGGCAATGCCAACCATTGGCATCACTGTAAAGATTTCATCATCATGATCATCCCACTTTTTACCGTCCGGCGTCCGCAGGCCGCAGCACGTATCACGTTTTTTCTCTTTGCCAGCGAGTTTGTGGAAGTTTTCCTTTTGCTTACGCCTGCTTGTTTTTCCACTTTTCATTTTTCATCCCCCGCTGTGACTAACCAACCCGATATGGCCATTTAACTGCTTGCACTCGTTTCGCGTTTTCATACCTGTCAAGGACCATCAAATTTACGGTGTAGCGTCTGTTTACATTACCCACAACCATCATGTCTGATACTCCATCCGGAAAACTCAAGGAACAAGACTTGACGAATTTGGTAAGCGTTAACTCTCTTCGCAACGTCCAGTGGTCGAGATCTTCCCATAACGTGCTTCATTTTTTTTACAGGATGTTACCAAATTGACACCGTCTTCACCCGAAGTTATCAGTCGTCAAGCTACCATCAACATAGGTAACATGGTTATACCATTACATTTCGTGTACAGACATTTATCACTATGTGATCACTGTGAACTTTTATCTCTATGAATTTTGTAACATTATTATTATAAATGAGCTCTGCTTGTACTTATAGGAACCATTGGGCATGTAGCGCACGGAAAGTCTACCATAGTGAAAGCTGTTTCTGGAGTTCAAACTGTCCGTTTTAAAAATGAACTTGAAAGAAATATCACAATTAAATTAGGTAAATATTACTACTTTATTGTTCTTGTACCTAATACTATAAGTAACATACTAAAAATCCTGTTGATATATATATATAGTTATTAATACAATCGATAGCTATTAATTAATATTGATGATTAATACTATAAGGCTAGAATGGTATACACTTTAGTTGGTTGATGAAAGGAATTATTAATTGTTATCTGGATGTATACCATGACAAAGTGTATATAAGACAGTCTTATGTTATGTAAATAAAATTTAATTTGTATAATTTTTAATTTATTCCTTTTGATAAAATACATTTTAGTATGTATTTATGTGTAATATAAACTCGTATAAATCTTGTATATCACTTATGTTGGTAATTTTGTTTTTTATATGAAGATATACTTTCAAATAATTTTCAATACTATTAAAAAAAGAATCATGGATTAATTTAAAATTATAAAGCGTTGAATGACTGTATTTGAAACATATTATATACAATGGTATACTTCTTCCAAGTGTTTGAAGGAAACAAGCTACAAAAAGAGAACTCGGTTACCAAAATATTACAATGTACACATTATCTTATTAAAATAAGAAATAAGCAATACATGCTCAAATTGTCGAATATCTAGTTACATGCACCTAGGTTTTCGGGTTTAAAACTGTACTTTGTAAATCAATTTTGTGTCTAACACATATAATTTAGTCATGCGTAAAAAAAAATTGCTTATTCTCAATTAATGACTCACAGATAAAGCTCGGAATTTGATGCTCTCTTAAAGTACTAAATATGCATGCACTTGTGCGCTTAAAAGAGTACAAATGTGCTTTAAAAATAAAAAACTATGTATTTATTTTAAAAAATTTTCATTTGTAAGAGTATTTTATATTATTTATAAATAAATCTATAAATATACATGGTAAAAGACAAAGTAATAATTAAGTATTAAATTCTGAATTTTCACTTGATTTTTTTTTAGTCTGGACTGATTATAATATATGAGTTACGAGTAGGTCTATTAATGCCATCAACAATACTAGTTAGAAAAGTATTTATAGAAAGACGAAAGTAATCATTATAATATGATGGCAGTTTAAAAGGTTGTTTTTGATTTAAAGAATACAATACAGAAATATCTAGTGAGAACTTTCAATATAAATTTATTACATTTTTTATTTACAAATGTTCAAATTGAATTATAAATAATCAAATATGCACTATAAACTTTTGATATTATATTTGTAGTGTCTTGGAATTAATTTCTAGCTCCCTTAGCAATAAATCCAACAGTTATAAAAAAACGTGCAAATGCCACAACTTCCGAGCCCTATTCTTAAACATTTAAAATTTACTTAAAAATTTGTACAATTTAATTTGTATTTATGATGAATCTTATAAATGTTGGGCTTAAGTTTTGAGTATATATTTTTTATATAAATAAGGAAAATTATTTTTACCATATGTTTTTATAAATTAATCAAAAAAATAAAATTAAATAACTTTATATTCAAATTTTTCTTCCTATTATATATATTTTTTTAAATTTATTATTAATATTTACTTACATTTAATATATTTATGTATGTATTCTTAGATAAGTTAGAAATATCATAAAACAATAAATTTATATTTTTGTTTCATTTGACAATTCATTATAATTATCTATTTTTCATACAATTATCATATGGTAGGTTTAGTTGTATTTAAAAAACTATGTATTAATTCATAGTGATTGTATTTTTCTGTTAAATAAAACCCGTTTGTTAATTTTTACTCTGTATTTACATTGGATTTATACGTTTATGGCACTACTTCTGTTTTATTAAATTTTTGATTATGTATTTTAATTTTAAGATTTTTGTCATGTTAGTATGTTATTTATGAATTTTTATAAATTATCATTGTAATAATTTTTAACATTTTTCCTTAAAAAATATGTTTTATTATGATAAAATCAATTTTGATTTGTTTTTAAAAATAGTTACAGCTGTTTTTATATTAAATGTGTTGCAGACGAAAAGCAGAAAAATCAAATAACTGGCAAAAATAAATTTACAAAAAATGTAAGCGACAGTTCCAAGAAAAAAAGGAAACTAAAATCTGCCTGTAGTTCAACTAAGATAAAAATTTATAAATGCGATGAAGAAAGTCTTGACAATACTGATGCTGCATTATCGTTTACTGACCCATGCATTTTAGAAAATGATGATGGATCTTCAGTATTGCAAAAGGAAAACTCAATACCTGAAAATGAGGCCAGCTCTAACAGTGGGCAGGGCGATTGTGAAATATCTAGTGTAGATCAAATAGATAACAGTTCTGATATCACTATTAGCAGGTATGAAATGTATGATACAATTGATAATGATGATAAGAACTCTACTGGGAATATTCATGAAAAATCTACTGATAGCTTTCAATCAAATTCTACAAATGATAGTAAATGTTCAATTGCTGCTAATAATACCAAAAAAATACATTCTAAGAATGTAGTATCTAATGACTCTGGCAGTGATGATATTTCTTCATTAGAATGCAATGTACTTGATACAGCATTCATAACCATTCCTTTTGCACACAATAAAAAATTTGAAGCTACATATAATTTCATGACTTCTGATAACAGAGTAAAAAGTTTTATACTTGAAGGTGGAATGATTGAACAAAATGATTCTTATGATGTTTATGACCCATCTGAAATAGATGAAATTATTGATGATGGAATGATTAATGGTATACACTACTATCTAGTTAAGTGGAAAAAATGGTCTCGCGGGTTTAATACATGGGAACGCTTTGGCAGTCTATCTAAATCTCAAAAATTCTTAGTTGATTATATAATCAACAAAGACTGTGATGTTGATAGCTGTAAACCTATTAATGGAATACATCTGATGTTATCCAGAAAAATAATTTCGAAATTATTCGATATGTTTAGAATTGAGAATGGTTTATCTCTACCTTCAATTTTACCTGAAGATTTATCTAATATATTTAATAGTCTTGATATTGGTACCAAAAAATCTCAAATGCAGCGAAAAAAATCTTTAAAATTATTCTTAACTACAATTTCTTTGGGTAGTTTTAGACAACAACAGCTACTTAATCTCAATCAGTGGGAGATAGACATTAATTTAGTGACAAGAAAGTACAAAATTAAAGTAGAAAATAATATTGATCTCGAAGGACCACCAGACTTATTTGTTTACATATGCAATTATATTCCTCGTAACCGTATTATTATACCAAATGATCCTCCAATTGGTTGCAGCTGTAGGAAGAATTGTCATAATTCTGATGACTGTTGTAATGAAATGTCAGGATATTCAGCTGTTTATGATGCAGAAAAGAATATAACAGTGGCCCCTGGATATCCTGTATATGAGTGTAATAAAAAATGTAAATGTACTGCACAATGTAGTAATCGAGTGGTTCAACTTGGTAGCGAAGTAGAAGTTTGTATCTACAAAACAAGAGAATATGGCTGGGGTGTTAAGACTCGTCAAGACATTAAAAAAGGTCAATTCATAGCTAACTACGTTGGTGAAATCATTACAGTTAACGAATCTGAAAAACGTTTAATAAAAAACTCTTCGTCTATGGACTATATGTGGAACTTGGACTTTGATGATCCACAAAACTACAAATATATAATAGATGGTTCACATTATGCCAACTTCACATATTTTATAAATCATTCTTGTGATGCCAACTTAAATGTATATGCTGTGTGGATTAATTGCCTGGATAGAAATCTTCCACAATTAGCATTATTTGCTAGTAGATCAATTTCGGCCGGTGAGCAGCTTACAACCAATTACTTTTCCCGGTCTTCTCCAGAAAATTTGAAAAGACATGGCATCAGATGTCAATGCAATATGAAGAACTGTAAAGGCTACTATTTTTAAAATAAATTTTAACATAGCCTTCTTATTTCTATAATCTTACTTGTATTACTAGCTTTAACTCTTATTATATTTAATACTAGCATAATGTATTTGTATTACATTTTTTAAGATTTTGAATGTAATTTTTATTTTTGTATTTCTAGTTTTAACTCAAATTATTGTTTTCTCTAAAATAATACTTTATGTATATTTAAGTTCCAAATATTTGTACTCTTAGTTTTATTACAAAGAATTTAAAATATTGGTATATTATTTAATTTAATTTTAAATGAGATTATTTTTAACTTAAAAGAGATTGTTTCGACATGGATCAGTCAACATTTCAAATACTATTCTCATTTACTAAAAACAAGTGATGTTGTATTGTAATAACATTTTAAATTTTTGGAATTTTTCTTATTGGAAACAACACAAATATTTTAAAAACTTTCTGAGAGAATAAAAATTATTAAGAAATCTTTTGAGACTTAATACTATTAGAGGATAAACCAGGTTAATATATTAATCATTTTTATAGTTCCTTAATTAAGGTTTTTTTATATTGTTTAGGATATGCTAATGCAAAAATCTACAAATGCAATTTTGATAAGTGTCCGCGACCAGCTTGTTTTGTGTCTGGTGGATCCGGTCGTGATGATTCATTACCTTGTTCAAGACCAGGTTGTCCGGGAAGATTTGAACTAGTAAGACATGTGTCATTTGTAGATTGTCCTGGTCATGACATTCTTATGGCTACCATGTTGAACGGAGCTGCAGTTATGGATGCTGCATTATTACTCATAGGTAAAATGACTACTGTAAAGTTATAATAAATTATCATTCAAATTTTTTTTTTGTTTTGTTATAATATATATTCCCTTTTATTTTCAGCTGGAAATGAATCTTGCCCTCAACCACAGACATCAGAGCATTTAGCTGCTATAGAAATCATGAAGTTAAACAATGTCATCATCTTGCAAAACAAGATTGATTTGGTGAAAGAAGGTCAAGCCAAAGAACAACAAGAGCAGATACAGAAATTTGTTCAGGGAACAGTAGCTGAAGGTGCACCTATTATACCTATATCAGCTCAACTTAAATACAACATGGAAGTATTGTGTGAATATATTTACAAGAAAATCCCGATTCCTGAAAGAGACTTTACATCACCACCACGTTTAATTGTTGTTCGATCATTTGATGTCAATAAACCTGGGTGCGAAGTTGATGACCTTAAAGGAGGAGTTGCTGGTGGTAGTATACTACGTGGTGTTCTGAAAGTTGGCATGGAGATTGAAGTACGACCTGGTTTAGTATCCAAGGACAGTGAGGGAAAACTAACTTGTCAGCCAATTTTTTCACGGATTGTGTCTTTATACACGGAACAAAATGAGTTAAACTTTGCTGTTCCCGGAGGACTTATTGGTGTTGGAACCAAAATTGAACCCACCCTTTGTCGGGCTGATCGTCTTGTTGGGCAGGTATTAGGAGCTGTTGGGGCATTACCAGACATATTTATAGAGTTAGAAGTTTCATATTATCTGCTAAAACGATTATTAGGAGTACGTACGGAAGGAGATAAAAAAGCTGCAAAGGTATGTATTGTTTAGGTATTTCTTATGTCCAAGGTTTTATCTTATATTTTTTTGCACAGGTTCAACGGTTATCTAAAAATGAGGTGCTGTTATTAAATATTGGTTCTTTGTCTACTGGAGGAAGAGTATTGGCTACTAAAGCTGATTTAGCTAAAATCAGTTTAACTACACCAGTATGCACTGAGATTGGCGAGAAAATTTCACTTAGTCGTCGGGTTGAAAAGCATTGGAGGTATGTACATGAATGTATTAACATTATTTAACCAAATAAGTTGTTCTAAAATTAATAAATTAATCTGATTGTTAAATGTATTTATTCTTTGCAAATTTTCTATCGCCATAACCAATATTTTTATTTTTTTTTTAGACTTATTGGATGGGGTTTAATTCGTGGAGGAGAAACGATACAGCCTTCAAACCCCCAAACGAGCTAAAAATGTGAACGATTTATTTTTCACATGTGTATTTATTACATTATTACTTCAATAAAGAAGACAAAAACAGAACACAATTATTTTTAAATATTCTATAGAATTTTTTAATTGCAGAATTAAAAAAAAGAAACATTAAATTTACAGTTGTTTAATAATAATTAGTATGCACTAAAAATATTCCATTTGACTCTAAAAAATAGTATTGGATACCAAACTAAATATTGCTTCAAAATTTAAACGGCTTCCTGGATGATTTCAGTGTATTTCTTAATTTTTGTTGCAACACTCATATCAACATATCTGTCACCAATGCTGACAACTATTCCACCAATAATTGTTGGATCAACTTTCAATTCTATCTTGATGGTCTCTCCTTTCTTTGCAAATGCTTGCAATGTCTTTTTAAGCTCTTGTTGATCAGCTGAATCTAAAGGCTATGTATATATAATATTAAAAAAAAATTAGTATTGAAATACTTAAAATTTATGAAAATGTTAAGAAAGTTGATCAACACATGGTTCTCGAATACTGATTTACTTCAATGAACAGAACAAATATACCATACTCGCCGCGGAATAAGAATGTACCTCGTCGCGCAGGCGGCGACCGGTTCCTTATCTTAATTAGGCATCGCCATTACTGCATACACAATGACAATATTAATCAACTATTGTTAATTGTTATCACAGCGTGCAAGTAACGTGCGACGTGTAAGAGGATAAATTTGTTTATTTGAGACAACGCTTTATGCAGCAGTCGATCATTTATTTGTAAGCCAATCAGAACCGACCTGCGCATTAGAAACCAGATTTGGTCCGCCACCCGGGTACGTTCTTATTCCGCGGCAAGTATATAGTTATATATACCTTGGCAGTAGTCACAACACATGACAAGTCTCCTCGGTGAGCAGCCATGATGATTTTGAAATTATTGATGATTGAATTGAGTTTTCGTAATCTACCATTTTCAGCTAATAAACCTAATAAGATATTCATACACAAACTTTAAAATAAAAACAACAGTAAATAATATACATAAGTTACAAGTAAGTAAATTTATCATTATGCAACCTATAATAACATAATTTTATTTTACTAGATACTTGGTAAATACCCACAAATGGCAATTAAGAAATAATATTATGTAACCTAATAAAACAAAATAATAAAGTTTATAGGAAATAAAGTATAGTACCACCCATGACTAGGTAATAAAATTTGTATTAATACATCAACTATTATTTTAGTTATTACTACATTTGGATTGATCCTTCAAGGAAAAAAATAAAAATTTGATCTCTCTATTAAAAGTCAAACTTATCAAAGAATTTGAGTGACACTACATTTGATAAATCTATGAGGCAAGTACCAAAGTTAGTACACTAAATAGTTGAGAAGAAATAAATAATTTACCAAGCCTTCTTGGGTTTTCCAAGGCTTTTATGAAAAAATAATATGGATTGTTAGGTGAAAATGTTCAACCGTATATAGCCTTATTAGTTATTGATGTGTGTATACATATGACTGATTAAATCCAATTAAATACCCAATGTATAAATAACTTACCTAAGAAATTGGCTGATGGAGCAGACAAGGCAAGTTTCTTAGCAGCTAGTTGTAAAGTGCTGGCCTTTAATGACCTTTTGTTAATTGGGTTGTCCACAAATTCGCTTAAGACTTCATCTGATTTCAAAGCAGTCTAAAAAGAAAACATTAGTAGAAGTTATATCCTACCACATAAGTAAAATAACTAACCTGAAATTTGACTAAATCTTTTTCAATAGTTTCCAGATTTTTTTGCTTGCTACCAGCTGAATACAGTGCAGTAGCATATCGTCCTTCAATGCCAAACACTTTAATTGGTGGCTGTTATAAAAAAAAAAAAAAAACCGTAATTGAATAGTAACATACAGAACAAAATGGAAAGAAAAAATCTACTCACTTTGACCATTCCTTGTGATGAAGCCGAGCTCATACACCTCACCTGAAATATTTGAGAACGTTCACCCGTCAATAAATAAATCAATAACGACTATGATATAAACTTACGATTGTTGTGAATTTGGTAGATGCCATTATGTGATTAGTGTCGCGGAAGGATGATGGTTTTCGGTAGAACTACAAGTAAATCGAGTGGACAAAATGTGAGGATTTGCCTGATTTTTATTTTTTAAGGTAAGGTCAAAATCGTATTATTCGCCTTCGTTATCAACGTTCAGAAAACATATGTAAAATATTATTACAGTGCGACCATTTCAGTGATAATAAGCCGGCGTGGAAATCTCATGAGACGCTCGCCACGACAACGATGTAATGCAAACCTTTTTTTTATTCAGTCGGCGCAAAATTGAATTTGAATTTAACTGAAAAATATTTTCAGAAAATCTATCGGCGAAATATTTCAGAAAACTTCGGTTGACTTGCTGGACATTCTTTGCCCTTCCCGCCCACCAAAAACTCCGATCGAAAATAACACTACATTTAAAAACCTTAAATCTGAACTAGGTACCTGACACTTTATGATACAGCTACAGCATGATATCGAATAAATGAGCAAGACATACCATGATATCCTCTTACGATATTTATGTGATATTTAATTAACTTGTTGTACTTACTATGTTGTTAACAATGCACAATATTGTTACGGGTGTAAAACTGATAATGTCCTAAGTCCTTGTTCCATAGGTGCCCAAAATCTAAAAAAAAGAGTGAGCAGTAGGTACTAGGATACAGGACTCGGGAGTATACACCGTAAGTACTGTAATTATAACAAACATACGTCTCGTTATACTTCGCCTTGAGCAATAAAGTATAGACTATGCGTGTATTAGTAAAAAAAGAATTGTTTTATTGTGAGTATAAATAGTTGCATTACAATAAAATGATTCTCGGTTAGACGAAAGGTCAACTGAAATATTTGTTATTTTCAAATGTAACGGGCTTGAAAAAAAGTGGCAGTTTGATAATTTTGTAAAATTTTATTATATTTAGAGGTAAGAGCATTAAGGGGATCGTGAATTATATCGGTATGACCAGAATGTGTTATTTGGTCTAATATGGATGTATGGTGAATGTACTACTACAAGTCACTGTAATACGTATGTACAGGTCATACGGTTTAAAAATAATTATTAATTTTTTTTTTATATGTCTGGTGTACATATACAGTCATACAGTTATAAATTTATAATAGATATTTAAATGATTCGATTATTGTTGCATTCAAATAAAAAATTATTGATACTTCAAATTATAAGTTCCGGAAATCTAATAAATATTACAAGGATGAAATCGATTAACTTCGCAGTCTTTGGAATGTACATAAAAAAAATGTCGATTAGATATTTAGGTATATTTATTGTGAACAATTGTTCGTGTCATTAATATGTAAAGTATTTTCAAAATTCCATGTTTAGTCCAAAATCTTTCAAATTTGTTGATAATGTTGTGAAACGACTATAATATTAATATATTACTAACATAATACTAGTGTATTCAAGTAAACGGTAAAAAAATAATACAAACTGTAAAACCCTTGGAATTACAGTTCTATAAACTACGAACAAAATAGTAAAAATGTGCACAGTTTCCATAGTTTTTCGAGATTTTAATTTCAATCAACTCAATATCTTCTCCGGGTAAGTTATTATATTATTATATGTGATCAAAATCTAGACTATTGATAATATGTTAATGTATAGTTACAGTTTTTAAAATTCAGACGATTTATACTATATGGCATTACAAAACAAAACTCAAACATATTTTTGTAAAACTAATACATTACTGATTTTACTGTGCATTCCAGTATATCTAATATTATTTTTATTCGTTAAATATTTATTCTTCGCATAGTTCCAATGTTTAATGACGAATAATTACTGTAGAAGCAAAGAAATTCCAACGCCTCTATAACAACATGTTAGCGACTAGAAGTATTGTATATTTACAATAAATGTATGACATTATGATATCATCGATCACCGAATTACTAAAATAATCTTATTCACTTTTACCGACAGTTATATTTTTTATAACTAATTCACTAATAAACAATAACGACAATTGTTTAAGTATAATTGTTATTGACAAGTAAAATTCTTAACAAAAATTACGAATATAATAACTATGACGAACAATGACATTGTTATAAGCGGAATTACTCAAAAAAAAATAAAATATTTAGTACTTAACTTAGCTATACTAACGTTTTACGAAATTGCATATCAATAAATAATAATAATAATAATAATATATACGGCTATGCGGACATACCTACAGTAAATGTTTAACCCGAAGCTTCGAGACATCTCGTGACAATCTAAGCACCCCCGTATAAGCGCTAATGACACACCTACTGCAAATAACATAATATGATATACATAACATAATATACCCTCAACCCCCCACCCCCTCAGTTGCGCCTATGCGCCAACATATATTTAGAACACCGAAAACCGAACAATATATATGTATAATATATACAATGTAGTTACGAGCCAATGGCGGCACGGACCGGGACCATCAGGACCGCTTCGATGGAAAAAGAAAACACTCGGCTGATACTTGCTTGAAAATTGTCCGTAAACAATAAACGATTAATTCGTATTTTTTCATAACAAGTAGGTAGCGCGGAATGTGGACGCGCGTGGTATACGGTACTCAGTGTGGGTCATTTAAATTATCAAATAATTGAAATGTCTATGCGATTCAATATCGTTTTTACTATAGGGTTGACCATATGATATGCCCTAAAAACCCATTTAAGTATTAAATACGTATGCAGTTATGTCCTGAAAATTACCAAATTATGCCCTTAAAAGTTAAAATAGCCTCCAAAAAAATAAATTATAAATTCTAATATTTTATTTTATTTTATCTTAAATTAAATTGTTATACACGTAATTTATATGTTAAATGAACTGTAAATAAATTATGATATGATTGATAAAAAAAAGGTTGTAGTATTTCGGTATTTGAAATTCTCTTTGAAAACCAAATAAAAATATTTCATATTTCATAAATGAAAGTGAAACGCCACATTTTAATCCTCACCTTGAGTTCATTTCACTGAACAATTAATAACTTTGATAAATTTTCAAACAACGATGAACGTCGATTAAACGAGATTTTTTTAACGTGAAAAATATCGTATAAGAAATAGGTACTTTCTTATGTGGATATGTCACCGCCACTCACCGGATAATATTTTTCAAATTATTGTAATAGTATGAAAACCATTATTTATCCACATCAATGTCATTTTTACAACTAACTTTATATATTTTTCGATTAATCGAGTTGAAAATGTCTTATTAAGGTACAAAATCATAAGAAGTTCCCGGGAAATGCAAACGTTCCTTACAAATTAAAGCATGGTTAGGTAACGAAACAAACTAGCTGTTTTGAAAATGCATAAAAATGTCGACCCAATAGTTATTACTTAATATTTAATTTATTTTCAACTCTCAAGCGGCCGCGCGGTTCGCCGTAAAGGCGTGAACGCTAAAGTAATTCACCAGCACGGCGATCTCACGACGTTCCACGGGGATATTTCGCGTCACCGTGCACGTTCGCACTGACCGGTTGAGTGGCGATTTTTTTTTTTTTTATCTCCTGCGACAGCAGGAGCGGCTGCTGCCGCAACGGCGGCGACTGGCAGCGGCACCCTACCAGCTGTCAATTCTCCTGCGACCGTCCGACACGCAACACGTCGTCCGTCAGTACTGCCGTCACCGTCGTCTCGTTTTATTTTCACAAGTTTCGTCGTTGGAAAATAATACCAAACAGGTAAACCAATTGGATTTTTCGCGTTCGACTAAAGGACATAATACTAGGTCATACGTGTTTTGAAAATGTGTCCGATTCGTAGAATATATTACGATTTACGGTTTAAAAAGTTGAACTTTGGTTAAGCTTTTTATTAGACATAATGTTATAGGGACATTTTTTCAAAACCGGCGAATAGTTTGTTGATATGAAAAAAAAAATTCCGAACCAGGGAGCGGTCTAATGGTCTTCGGATGGTACTCCCCTCTCGTTCGCAGCTCCCCTGACCAAACGTAACGGAGTTTTTTATTATATTTTTATAAATAGGTATAACGTAGTATCGATTTTTATAAAACCAATGATATTAAAGTTACGGTGCTAACCCCGAATCATTAGAGTTGACTTATTTATTCACGTCAGATGTTATATCCATATGGTGTAGTAATCCATGCGATTAAGGTTTTATTCTTAAATCGAATCAGCATTAAGCGTTTGCAATTATTAAATACTCGATGTTTTATATTTTTTTTTTTTGCTCTGATGAGTCACTCGACGTCATCTAACAATCTCAAAAAATCGCGGAGCTCTGGTCTCTTTTTGTTCTTTGAATTTTTCGTAGATAAAAAATGTTCCTCACCTCACTCAAACAACCTGTATGTATAATTTAATATTTATCGTTTGACATAATGCATTAATGCATATAATTAAAATAATAGTTTAATTTTCGATTTGAAACGTTTTATTGGCATACTTATTGATTTTTACGCCATTGAAATCAATGTATTATTAGTTCTTATTTTAAACCATAGTGATTTTATTGTGTTGTAAATACTTTGCACTTGTGTACTAGTTTTGCTGTACACTAAACTGCAGTGTACCGACGTTGAAGTCTTTACGAAATTTGTTGTTAGTATGCAATCCGTATAACATATTTACATTTACATTTATGTTTCTATTTCTTGTTTCCGCGTCCGCGAGGGTTCATGTGATTTTTGAATTTGACTTCCTCGAAGAGTTGTTTACGCTGCACTGTTCATTTAAGTAGGTCTTTTGTTTTTAATTCAGTGATCTCCGACCATATGGCGTAAGAGGTGTATGTATCGTGACTAGTGCTTCGTGCACAACAATTCGCGGTAAACATCTGTCCGACGAATGGGCGTACTTAAACCGTATTCAGGACATGAAATAATATAATATGTACTATAAGTGTAGTACTATTTTGTAGTACTAAGTGTAATACTAAATTATATCATTTAAACTTTGAACTAATTTCTTACGAAATGCTCGAATTTAACTGCCATGGCTATACATATTTATTATTTCGAAACTTTTTTGTGATTTTTTGTTTGAACACCTACTTAAAAATTGATATTTTCACAGTCGGTTTTCTTAAAAAAAAAATAATATTATGTGTTGCTTACGAAGATGATGGGCACTGGGCAGCTTATAGTTCGGTATACTGTAGACCACGATGTATAACGGTCAACTTCCTACATAATTTGCTTAGTACACCTACAATTTAGACTATATCATGTCCTTGAACATCTTTTGGGTCGATAACATCTGAATTTATGCATGTTCATGGGATATCGCTGGATGTATATGTAAATGCAGCACGTACGGATGCCGTCGATGTTCCTGCACTTAAATTTACACGGATTGCACTTAATAATAATGGTGCTTTGTACTACTACTACTAGTTACTACTACTACTACAATAGTTACTACTACTAATAATAATAATAATAATAATATTATAATTTAATATTATTACATGGAAGTGTGTTTCACTGAATCATCGGATTATTTTGAAAACAAATTGACCATGTTCTATTAATGTTTTTTTTTCATGAATAATGCTTGTCATCATTGGAGAAATTCGTGTTCGGCAAACGTTTCTTACTCATAATTATTATTGAAACAATTTATAAACAATCCATTAGTATCGTCACTGAATTAAAAAGAATATGAATCGTTCTGTTATATTGGGTTTATTAACTCTCGCCGTGAAAGTCTAGATTGGCGTTTTATACTTTCATCATTAATATTTAATCTATGACAAAACGTATTTAATGAACTTTGATTTATTTACTATTCAATTTTTGTACATTTAAGGAAAATATTTTAGTATTCAAAGTACAGGTGTTATCTATCGACAATTCTAAAGTATTTATAATTGCTTTGTACGTCTTGAAGTGATATTTTATATCATCATTTGCGTACCTACCTGTATATCTTTATTATTAAAGTTTATTTATGACTAGTCTTTTGGGAATTTAAAAATAATACAATTAGAATTTAATGATATTGAGTAATGTCTTGTTTGAGAACTATCGTAAATAAAAATATTATGTGTATGTCTAGATCAATTTAAAATGTTAATGTGTATTTAAAATGTTTATTTTTTTTGTTAGATTTGGTGCTTATTTACTATTTACTATGTACCTATTGTACCTACACCATAATGTTAAGAACAATATGGTAGCTATTTTGTAACTGCAAAACATTTTTATGTTATGTTATTACTACAAAGCATTTGTAATATTTACTTAATTACTCATAATTCGAATTCGTATAGAGTCTAACATTAAAATTTAGGTGTTAATGTTTAAAGTCCAATATAATATTTTATCCAATGAACTAAATAATTACATAAAAATAATTTTTATCGAATTCGGAAACTATGACTGTTAAAAACGTGATTATTTTATACCCGATAAAAATCTGTCCTAATAATATGAATACTACAATCATACCAATAAAGTTTACTTTGATTAAGAATAATATTTTCATTTCAGAAAATTATTAATTATTTTTATAATTGTGTTAGCGTGTACAATTAATTATTGAGTACAAAACTCAACTTTTTTTTAAATCTAATATTGTAAAAAATTGTATATTATGAACAAGATTATGAATTAAGATTATACAAACCTATAGTTGGTTTTGAATTTTTATTAAAGCCATTTCAACATAATTCCTTTTATGTCATTAATTTATTATTGTACTTATATAGTAGGTAACCTATACGACTAGGTATACATTTTAATATTCATGGTCATAGACACCTTGTGTGCTTATAAATTGCGCATTACTCACATTAGGGTGCTGTTTATTTCGTCATTGTAAACGTAAACACAGTAAGATGAAATATTACTTTTTTTTATGAATAACCAATAGAAATGTCATCAACGATTCTCGCTATGTTAGATTTTCTCAGTGAAAGTAAATTAATAAATTGCAGTCCCATATACTTCGATAATATTTAGACACTGTCTTTGGGCTTTTGATTTAGGTGTATTTAAAATTAACGAATTCATAATGCAAGACATAATTTGAATTATTTATCTACTTCTTAAAATAATTATCACTGTTTTGTTTACGTTCTTTATACATTATTTGTAAAATATAACATTTACTGTTTTCAAATGTAATTGCTATTACAGTTAATAAAAACCATGGTAATCCATAGCCTATATTAGTCATGTGGTCAATACAGTTTATTTAGTATAATATATAGAAGATACGGAACGGAGGAATATATGATTAATTCGAGGTCGGTCGTACCGTTGTAACAGCCAGACGATGACATCATCCTCCGAGTTCAACTGCGTGACGTCATCACATACCAGTGTATTATTTTTCTTTTTGTGGCGCGTGCCCCTTCTTTTGCGTTACCTATTTACTGGACACTGGTTCCATTTTTATTAAATATATTTTTTTTTAAACGTGCATAATCTTTTAAGCAAATAGTTATTTAAATAACAAGATATGCAAAAAGTGTTACTTTCGTTAGTAATGAGTAATGACTATTACTCCATTGTAAAACATTATGGAGTTGAACAATAAAAACTAATAGACATCATGTGTTCTAAAAATCTATTTGTCTCAATTTAATGTTTTATAATTAATACATATAAGTTTTAACAATCGTAGTTATTGGCTTATTGCTGTTTATTATACAACAATACATTTAACTTACATATACAATATACATATATATGTACATGTATATGTTATATATTATGTACATACAATTATATATAAGTTCAGTAAGTTCCAAAGTATATACAAATATCATACTTGAATTTATATTTTTTGTGTAACTCAAAGTTTTGACTAAGTTTGCCTTAACTATTTAGTTTTTTTTTGTTTTTTTTTTAATTTTTTATTAATAACTTAACCAGAAATTATTATTGCGCTTAGGTATTTAAAGCATTTTTGGTCTGTTTATGTACTTAAACAAATGATATGTGTATACTGTATAGTATGGGAATTGAAATGGTATTTCAATACCATGTGCCCTTACCACTTTCTTATATTGAAAATTAAACTGGGTTTTAACAGTATACGTAATTTTTTAAATTTTTATAGTTTTAATTATCTAGACATTCTTCAGGATTATTTTCTAAGTTCAACATACTATAATTTATCGTTACATAATTTAAAATATAATTATAAAGTACTATTATTCTAGTATAATCTAATGGAAATTTTTTTACACTGCTGCAGTTACTGTTTCTTAATATATCATAATTCATATTACACTAAGACTAAAAGACATATAGCTATTGCATTTCATGTAATTTATCAGTCAGAAAATAATTCAGGGTGTGTCAGACCTCAAAATAATCAATTTATCTATAACATAAAAAGGATCGGGTCGTGTTAAGTGAATATAATGGGTTAGTAATGTTAATTTTAGATTTTGATCGTATAACTTTTGTGTGGATTAAAATTCCATAATCGTTGTTAACTGTGATCGATTGTCCCAGGAAGTTATCAATATTTGAAATATTTCATGTCACATAATATATTGATAATGCTTTTGTTGCATAAAGGAAATTGTGTGAACAGAATTCATTATCGATATTCAATTCCGCTCACTCGGTAATCAGTATTTTATTTTTATTGGTACCTAACCTCAACTAACTCTTATGCATTAATAAATAATGCATTATTTTTTATGGTGTTTTTAACAATATACGACATTAAATTGAAAATAAAATAATATGTTATGAAATTCTATGACCATTAAGTTCTGAGCTTAAGAATAGAAAATATAGATTTTCTAATTTTGTGTTATTATGAGTGTACCTACATAACTTTTTATTATAATAAAAATGATGAGTTCCCCAAAAATTACAACCATCGATATTGGAATAGAACACGAGTATTATTTAAGAGAAATTAATTTTAAATTTTCTTAACAGTTTTTGAAAAATGTTTGGCAAAGTATGGTAAACCGTTTTGGTCCACATCTTGTTAATCCGTCCATATAAGCGGGACGAATGCACGTAATAATACTCAATATTTGTGCCTAAGCTGTATTTTAATAGATGGTCTAAAAACTGTTTTTTAAATATTTCTCTCTTAAAAAATGGTACAATCATATTGTATAATTTTATTGAACAATGTTTAAGTCATTATCCATCGATCTAAATTCTAAGGTGTCATATATTCAGAATAGTGAACTAAAATTTTAAAATTACCTAACAATATTATAATATACATTTTAATTGGAAAATATAATTATTACAATAGGTACATTATTAACTATCACCATTGCTAATAAGTAATATTATAAAAACCGATTGCCCAAGGGGATTTTGGTTATTTAAATTATGCTTACATAGAACTTTAAAAAGAAATAGAAAATAAACATTATTATTGAATAAAAATAGGCTACAATATTTCAGTCTGTTGGTTAATTATTTGTTTTTATTTCTTTTACTGTTTTTCTCTTATACATGATGTGGTTTTTTTTTACATTTTGCGTCAAATTATCAATCTAACAATATTTTGGAAGTATTTACGTCTGTTGTATTAAAGCACCAAATAACTTGTTTTAGACGAATTAAAAATAATTATTCATTGTGTATTTATAATCTAGTTAAAAAATTAAAAACGATTCTATATTAATATATCTTTATTAGTCCATGGATGTCCACGAACAGTATATTATTTTATAGGTCAAAGGGTATATCAATTCCTCATAGGAAATCTTGATCTAGGATTTCTATAGATTCAACCTTCATCCTATTACCAATGTTTACGCGTATTTCCTCATACCATCAGTCTTCAACAGTCATAATAAATTATAGTCATTTTGCGTGCTATGATTGTTGATTGAATTACGCGAATAATCCATCAAAATATCTAAATATTATTAAGTAGATTTAACCTACTGTTATGTTTAAACTGAACTCGTCGTGTACGAACGAATTATCTAGGTTAATTATATCAGTTTCTAGACCTTAAATCAACTTATATGCAATCACTATACCTATTATTTAGCGACTATTATAATTAAAATTTGTTTAGTTGCAGACTAAAATTTTGAAAGGTTTCTATTATTACGGAAATGACTGATTAATGGCTTAACGAATGACTAAAAAAAATGTTACTTTAATGAACTTACTTTAGAATATTATGCTTTTTAATTTTACCCGTTGTGTTTAGATATTGTACATTTTAATTAATTACTTAAAATATTAACCATTTATTGATTTTAAATTTTTGTTTAGTTTGTAAAACATTTATAAAATAACTATTTAAAGTGTATAGTTCTATAAAAACGCATTTGTGATGTAATAAACTATAAAGTTTAACTATAATAATTTTGAATATAGTATTTATTTTCAAATTTCTGAATCAGTGCTTTTCAAATTTTGAACTTCAGTAAAAAAAAAAAAAACTAATCTGTGATTTCTATAATAATTCTTAAATTAATTTTTTTTATAAATTTCAAATAGAAACATATAATATAGAATATTATTATTTTTAAATGTATACCGAATATAATCATTCTAATATTGTTAAACCCCACCCCTTCCTGCTGCCCACAAATTGAATATTATTACTTTAAAGTAAGGTAACTCTTATTATTTAAAATGTATAATGGTTATTACTTTTTGAATTCTAATTTTATTACGTATGATGAAATTATGACTACCTATATTGTTCAAAATCATTCAGTATACTTTTTTACTTTCATGTACTTATCTTCTTATTAGTTTAATCATAATAGTACATATCTAAAGAAAAATATAATATAAAACTCGTGGACAATACGCATAGTAAAAAGTGACATGTTTAGTAAGTAGTTTTGATGTATAACAAGGATTTTTACCTTTTAAGGTATTAGGTTTCATACAGTGGTACCTCTATATAGAAACACGTTACCTAGCATTTATGGCGTTCATTATTTCTATTTTGTATATTTATAATTCCATAATATTAATATGTAATTTTCAACATATGTATGGATTTTATTTACATTTTTATAAGCAAAAAATAGTTTTGCATTGCCTTTTGGCTTTTACATTTAACACGTTCTTCATCTTGTTTATTTGTTTGTTTATTTGACACACTATAGTGGTCTGTTGGATAGAAGGCACACTATTTTTATTGTTTAAAAAATATTTCTTTTGCTCTACATGACAATAGTTTATTAGCGAAAACCGTGGTAAACAATAGTAAATAGCCGTGCCCTATATGCCTCTCCTTTCTAATTTTTATTACTAAGTATAGATATAACGTTTTTTACCACTAGGACCCTCATTATAGCCATAGTAGGTATCTAGTTATTGTTTTTTTTTTTAAATATATATATATATATATCCATTTATGTTATTGTCTGATTTTCAATAATTTTTCTTGTCGGCAAATATCCGTTTTGAGGCGCATAGAGAGAGAATCCTTAGATATATATGGGTATATGCCATCCAATGGATGGGTAACCAAGGGGATAAATTTACGGTTACATGGCTTATCTACATAATAATTGTATTTGTAAAGAATGCTCCGTATGAAAAAAATAACGTCGCGAAAACTGTTTAAGAGAGAAAGAAAGACCATGGAGTCAACTGGTTTCAAGACCTATTTACCGTAAAAGGAAATGATTTTTAATATACGGAATATTACTTCAATGACGAACTGTTTTATCTTTCTAATAAGGCTATAGATTTAAAACTGTGTGTAGTGCTGACGATGTTGTGTTTAAAAATAAACCCTGAGTAATAATATAATTTAATCAGGCCATTTTTATAGTAGCAATATTATATTACAATTTATGTTTCATACTAATCGCAAAGAAAAGTTAAATACAAATTAATTTATAACTTACTTAGTTCATAAAAACTTCAGATTTAATTACATTATTTAAATGCAGTCTTAACATACGAGTATGGTAAAAAGAAGCCTAATTATTGCTGGGCCAACTCGTATATGTTCTTGCGGGTGAATGCCCCAATTTAAATCCAGGTGCACCGATCCATGTCATCAATTAACTAGCTAGCAATGATTTTCAATTACCATGTCGGACAGAGTTCTATGTGGCTGATCTCCAATTACCACTGTAACTACTTATGGGTATAGTTGTTATTTATGAATTTATGATGAATTACTGTATTTACTGTATAATTATAAATTATAATTAAAATGTGTGTTAGTCTTAAAGAAGATCACCACAATATCATAAATATAAAGATTTAAGGGTGAAATATGTATAATTTACAATGCACATAGTAAAATAATTTATTAGTTATAATACGAGTATTATTGTCCAATAAGCTCATTTATACAGTATATAGTATATACATATAATATATAGAATCTACGTATATACTCAACGTAATAGGTATTTACTAATGCAATACGCAGATGCATAATACGATGATACGTTAATTGACTCTAACAATCTTAGAAAATAATGATAAAAGCTATTTTTTTCATTTCAATCCAACCGATTATTTAATAATACATGTACTTCATATTCTTAAAAGTCTTTAAAATCAATATAATCAATATAGCGTTAAAAATATATTCATTTAGACATTAAGTATTTTCATCACGGTAATTTATCATTAGCTTTGTTACTACATATTATTTTGGGCAATGGCCACATGAATAAACATTTAAAAGGATAGGCATTAAGCAATCAACATCCTCTACCCTTCAGGGTGTATGTTCTGATAGAACCAATCTGTAGGGTCCCAGACGTACCAGTGGTTACCAAGTTTCTGCCGTCTGGTACTCGCCACACCCTATTTTTAACACGATTACTTTGGAAATTAGAAAATATCGCGCACTAAGTTAGAAATATAAAAGCACAAAAATAAAATAAAAATAAATTTAAAACCTTACGCTGACCAAATAAAATTTAAATACAGACATTTAATTAAAAAATTGATTTTTGTGCATTTTTAAAAGAAACAAGTTTTTGCACTTTCAAATAATTATTTGTAGAGCTATTAAGCTCATAAATACTTTGTTGTTTATTTTTTAGTTACATAACAGCTTTTATATAGTTAATACGTGTATTGTATGGGTAGTATTTTGTAGAAGGTTGTGGGTAATCCATCCGTACCAGTTTGCTACCCCCTGCGTGATCGATAAGTCTCAGCATCCCCCTAATGTTTAATGCATTATGTGGAGACAAATGTGTATAGAATAAATAAATCCCGACATGTTGGGGGAAGTATATTTCCGATGTTCTATACTGTATAAATATATACATTATAAATATTGGTAATAATGCTATTTTATAAAAACAAAAGTATTTTGTATGAAATTGTTCGTACATTTTAAACAGTATAGTGTGCAATTCTACTGGAATGGGTTTATACTACTTTCTACTCGATTTAATTGTAATGGACACTCGAAGGATATGACTCATTGTTATATGAGCTATGAATCACCCTTTTCCGAATAAATTATAGAACTTAATTACATTACTTTCAACCCTAAAAAAAATTGAATAATATATACAATTTAAACACAGGGACAAGTATTACAAATATTCATATTTCAATTGAATTTAATGTTTTATTATTTTCGAAAAATTTGAAGATATCCATTTAAAGTTTATTTTTTTTGAAAATGTTGACGTTTCAACAATTTTTTTTTAACCTCATGATTTATATTAATTTTTTTAGTTTCTAGAAAATTAAGACAATTTTTCGAAAATAATAAAATAAAAATTATTTAATATAGTATACTTACTTATATAATAATGTACCTAATTTTATTTTTTATTTTTTTTTTTAGAAATGAGTTCTCCATCATTGAAAGATCTACCTAAGGTAGCGTTCGACCTTAAAAGCCAACTTGAGGGATTCAATCCCGATAACATGAAAAAGGCCGACACTAATGAAAAAATTATTCTTCCTACAGCTGAAGGTAATAATAATATACCAAATTGTATTAATTCATCATTATTTGTTTGTGGCGCTTTATCAGTTTTGTGTATGTGTATGAATTGTTAAACCATTTGAAAATAATTATTTCATCAACATTTTACAATTTCTTATTGAAGTATGTCATAGAATTTATCTCATTAGATTAGTTACTAAGCAAATCAAGAATTTCTTAATTTTCTCCACATTTATTGTAGGTACTTATTATACAATCCTTGTTTAAAAATATATGAAATACATAACAAGTTTTATACAAATTTCAAATTTGGCAGTATTTGTGACTAACACGTATGAGTATAAAATACTAGATACTATTAAATTTATTAAATTTCATAGTGTAAAATGACTAAGGAGTATATTTAATTCATACATATTTTCAATATTGGAATTTATTCATGGTTTTAAGAAATTAATAAATTGCTTATGTTGGTAAATTAATTTATTAGATTTTATTATTTTACTTATTTATTTGAAAAAAAAAATAACCTTAAAACAATTTTTATGAAAGCATGTTACAAAGCTTATAGTATTATTTCAAATAGTAACTAAATATTCTGCCATTTTCTATATAAAAAATTATATATTAAAGTAAATTGCTTATATGCACGTAAATTTAAATTGTGTAAATTGTTCATGCTTTTAGCTTGTATTTATTTCTTAGTAGCTAAAATGCTTGTTATGGGTTTTTTTTTTTAATAAAAAACAGACGTCAAACGTGAACGTCAACATAACGATCTCATCCAGGGCGTCAATAACTTTAGCGCAGACAAGCTAAAGAGAACAGACACTCAGGAAAAATTAATCTTGCCCAACGCTCAAGGTAAGTGTGCTCATGCTAAACAATAATTTTATGTAGTACTTTGCCTGAAAAAAGCTTGAGGTATACTTGATATTTTTATATTAAATTATTAAACATTATTTATGTTACCTATTTAATAAATGTAACAAAAAAAAATTAAGAATTTTTTTAATATAATTTTTAATTTGTAGATGTAGCTGCAGAAAAGACACAAAACGCGATCACCGAAGCGTTAATTGAAGGTGTGGGAGGATTTGACACTGGTAAACTTAAACATACTGAAACTCTAGAAAAGAACCCTCTTCCTGATAAGACTGGTAAGAATTTACTTAAAATATTTGACTTACAATCTTAATTATTTTTACTTTTAAAAATATCGAATATTTTTAAACCCAGTTTTAATTATACAAATATGCTCCCTTTGTTTTTTAAACATGTGGACTATGGATTTGTTAAAGCTGGTTTTAAATCACTCTAGGTATATTTTATTGACATTTTTCATACTATAATTACTCATTATGGTTAATTTATTATATGTTATGACTGAATGTGTTAATAAATGATAAAAAAAAGTATAATATGTTTTTCTTTATCTTAGTGATTGAAGCTGAAAAAGAGCAACAGCAATTAATTGCTGGTATCGAGAATTTTGACACCAAAAAGTTGAAGCCTACAGTAACCGAAGAAAAAAACCCATTGCCTACTAAAGAAGGTATATAAAAATAACAGGCTGCCTATAGTATTTCAATAATTAATAATTATACATTCAAATATGACTTTATTAAAATGTACTAACTTTAAGATGCTAAATATTTTATGTTTACAATTGTGCAAGAATACAAATTAGAAACCTACTTAATTGACATTTAAGGTTCCTAGACCTACAGAAATGGTAGGCTTCTTTGTCAATTATTAATTCAATAATTTTATTTGAAAATCAATAAAAATATTCCACTTTTAAGATTGCTGAGATTTGAAAAATATTGAAAATTAAAAACTGTACATTGTGTACTTTTAGATAGTGTAAACTGTGGATTTTCTTATGAAAATAAATATATAAACGTTTATAAATTATGCAAATTGAAATAATTTAATTTACCTAAATAAGTCAGTAACAAATTAGATTATTAATCTATTATAACTAACTTTATGACTTAATTTATCTAAAGCTACTTATTTTTAATAATTGTTTTTTTTTTTTTTTTAGTCATAGCAGAAGAGAAAAAAGCCTAAGCTGATAACATTCCTAATGGTTCAACCCCAATGGAATGGATTTAACTATTTTATTAAATTATTCTCTTACATTTGTATCACCTTTTGAATTGATAAAATTTGTATGGTAATGTGAAGATTTTTGTATGCATATTTTTTAAAAAAATTATAAATAAAATCTCAAAACCAATTCCGTCATGATATTGTTTAGTTACATGTAACCCATGGTTATGTTACGTTTTATAACACGGAATTTGTATGCAATTTTTTACTTTTTTCAAACTTTTTTATTATAACCCTCCAAGCATATGCATATTTCATAACATCAATACCTTTTAAAATATTGTATATTAAGTATTAAAAATAAATGTATTTTTTTTTTTTTAATTTCGTAGTATTTTTGTAATAAATTATAACATAGAATAATGTTTTTTAAAGAAACATATTTTATAAACCATTTATGAGAAAAATACAAATGTTTTCTGAACTTCAAATAATATAATGTATTGTTTCAGGCATGTGGAATTATTAATAAAAAATATAGTTTTTAACTAAATTATTTGTTAGATTTTTAAATTGTATAATATTGAAATAATTTTTCAAATGACCAGCCATATTGATAAACCATAATCATGCATTATACATTCAATTGCTTAACAAATATTTCATGTTTGCAGTATTCAGTATGTAATAAATAATAATATATGAATATTATTTATTTAATATAATAAAATATAATAAACATTAGAATAATAAGGTTAAACTAAAGCATGTGAGTAAAATAGTAACTCAAATTAGGTAGTTTTATTTTATTTTATGTTTATAGACACAAATTCTGCAAATAAAGTATAAACATAAAAGTGTTAAATAACCATATATGTTAAAGAGTAATAAACTAATAAACTACAATTAATTAATGTAAAACAAGGGAAAGAAAACTATAAACTCTGGAGAACCTAGGTCCATATTATTACTTTTTAAAAATAAAATTGAATTTCAAAATTTGTAGTATTATATTATACATGTATATTTTAGTTATTTTAAATTTTAGACATAAAGTTATGCATGGCAGCATAAAAGCGTAACAATTCATTACTCAACTAGTTTTATAATTATTATTATAAAATTTTAATTAATATATTTTTTTTTAAATTAAGTCATACCTATTATTTAATGTTACTTAAACACATTCAAATTTTGGTTTATTCTCTTCTATTTTATTTGGTACTTTTTATTGTTCTGAGTTCTGATAGTTGTTTAAAGTTTACAATTTATTACATATTTTAAACATGAATAATAACTCATAAATAGTAATTTATAACTTGAATTTAAACACATTTCTGCTATAATCGCTGAAAATAACTCTGTAGAGTATTCTGTATTTTCTCATTTAAAATGATTTAATGGTTCTTACTCATTAGCATATGATTAACATAATATTAATAATGGTTGAATTAATAGAAAACCATTGGACGTGCATTGTAAAGTTATCACATAAATTGTTAATTTTGCAAAATATTTTGTGAATTACGAACAAAGATGTCAATTGATAACTCGGGGGGGGAGGGGATTCCGGTAACGTAGAATGTTTTTAAAGGAGTAATTTTTAGACATTTCATATGACATGTACATTTGAACTGTGCCATTATGATTTGCATCTGTGGAACTCGAATCTCTGACTTTTTTTGTCGTCACTATTTTGTCATGAAAAGGGGTTCTACGACATACAAATTCACTCACCCAATGAATCTTTTTCAACTAATAATTTTCGACTAAATTGAACGTAGTTTATGCAAGTACACTAAAAAAATAATAGTTATTTTATTGCAACTATAGCTTATTGATCGACGATAACCCAAAAAATTATATAATCCAGACTTTAGGAACAACGTTTGATAAAAACATACCTAGTAATTGTGTCAGCGACCCGTTTTGAACACAATTTGCTGCAGTTCTACTTGAAAAGAATCAATTTCGACGCATCATATTTACATGTACCTACCCATATCATCAATTTATGTATTAGTCAGTTTTTTTTGGCCTTAGGACCAGTGGCGGATTTAAGGAAAAAGGCCCAGGCGGCATACGATATAAGGGGCCCAAGAAATATGAATCGTCGTAACTAATACGTAACTAATACTAACTCGTGAGGGCCTCCCTCTTAAAACACTGTAAAACTAGATAGGTATTGAAACAAAATAAAAAATAAATACATTTATTTAAATCGTACAAACTGGATATAATTTCTAAATAACCTTAACAATATAAATAAAAATACATGCCGGTGCGCGGTGTATATTTGACAGTATAATATGGGCAACTATAGTCACATAACCAATTTACAACACTACACAGTATTATTATTACTGATTTCTTATTATTATTACTTGATCTAAAACAATCTAAAACTTAAAAAAAAAAAATTACCATTCACCAATTATATTTAAATTTTTTTGTTGAAATGAAAATTAATGAAGACTGAAGACTGGGTCCGGGGCCCGGGGGCCTTTTCGGGTAGGGGCCCAGGCGGCAAATGTCCATTTTTTCCCGTTAAATCCGCCACTGCTTAGGACGTGCCTAGGTGCCTGCGTGAGTAGTAAACCATAGTAAATAGTAACACAATAATGTTATAAATATATTTTTCTCTAATCTCACCACAATCGTTGCTTATAGAGAGTGAGTATCACCTTGTAATTAAATATTTAACGTATTTGTATAATGTAGTTGACAATAAATAAATGATAGCACGTAATCCGTAATCGCGCCACCGATCGGCCCCGTCAGTAATGAGTTGTGCACTATGCCCGTACAGGACGCAGGATACCGACGGACTGTTGTGCGGTTGTAACCGAACAGGATGAGTAATCGTGTAATGAGTCAGCACCAGTTACGTGTCGCAGTATCACATTTGAAAAATGTCCACATCGCTGGGCCTAGATGTTTTTGACTCTGATGTAACAACTGGCCGTGGGTCTGGTTCAATGTATGCATCAACATTTAGTCGCGTACACTTTAAAGTTAAGACGATAAAGTAAAACGATACCAGTGTAGGCATTTGCCAATAATGATGACGTGAGTTTTTTTAGCTAACATTTTTAAAACTGACGACCGAATACTTTGGCGCTTATTATTGTTTATCAAACTTATCTTTGATCCGGCGCTCCCTAGGTCTACTGCGAGCTTGTGGAAATCCCCAAAAAACCAAAGCCCCGGGAATGATGATGACCTTAATAAATGCTCTGAGCGATGCGAGCAATGTCTTGTAATAAGTTGTCTAATGAGTAATGTTACTTTCTAAAAATGCTTATGATACGATGTGCACGTTTAGTCGCCCAAGCAGTAATATCAAAACGCCTAATTGTGACTTGTTAGCTTTAATACGTTAGAGTAGACTGTGTAAGGTTCAACAAATACCTACCGCACCGCGCAATAAACAAAAAAGTCGCGACACATCTCCGCCGCCGTAATATAAACGTTTTAATTTAGTCTATTGTTGTAATTTTTTTTTTTTCATTCCGTAGATTGGCCCCTTGATGGAATGATCTTCTCGTTATATTGTTATCATTCAAATTTATCGGCCTGGTGTACCTCCCTGTA
Source organism: Periphyllus acericola (assembly GCA_949715065.1). Classification (NCBI taxonomy): domain Eukaryota; kingdom Metazoa; phylum Arthropoda; class Insecta; order Hemiptera; family Aphididae; genus Periphyllus; species Periphyllus acericola. The sequence goes on along the minus strand of OX454269.1, from coordinate 8,873,495 downwards.
ACCCACCATTTTCTTATTATGTAACTTTTTATTTTCGTAATGAACCTTTTCGCGTCGTATCGGATGGTGTCCAGCCATCGGCGCCGGTACAACGTTTTTTATTTTTTCGATTTATGATTGTTATATTGCCTATTCTTATTTTTAGTGTTATTTCTTTCTGGGAAGTTCATACCTAACCCAGGTTGGAGTAGACTGCTTTAAGTCACTCCCGGTGGGAGGATGTCCTGACGTCAGACCCATATGCAAACCAGGCTCAAATGTGTGCCTGGGTTACATAATAATCACACAATTTATAATAAATAGTCCTTTGAACGGCGCAACATTTTTTTTATTATTTTGACATTATTTATTCCTTTTCATAAGAACTCTTTACCATTTTTTACGCTCATAATTTCCGTCGTGTTCTGTCGTTTTGAATTATTATCTTTGTCTCTCTGATCGATTTTATGCCCGATGACTTTTCTCGGCACGCAAATTAAACTTGTTAATCGAACCCGATGTTTTCTTTTCGATTATTTATATTTTCGTGAGTTATTTCCATAACTAAACCAAAATTAAGTCCACGGTTCTCATGTTCCAACTTTAGATGCCGTGGCTGGTGACCCTGCTGTTCAGGTGAACTATTCGAAGGTATTGCGAACCCGAATAAGGACAACTGACCTATTATCGAGCTCAAAGGGAAGAACGTTATCTATGCGATGACATTTTCTAAGCTAGTCGTGATTGTGTAAAACGTTGAAAATCAAAAAAGTTGGAATTCATTTGGACTATGATACTTTCCATTATCATCAATACCATCGTAATTTTTCTACCGAGTTTGGTCAACGAAGGGTTAATTTTTTTTCTGTATTTAAAATTCCTCTCTATCATAGCTATTTTTGTCGTAAAATTTCAATCTATGATTTGGATAATATGTTTCTTATAATAAATTCAAATTTAAGTTTTAAAGCTCTTCCATTTTAATGTAAAAAATACGATAAAACTACCCAAATCAATTTCAATTTAATAATCTAAAATATAAATTATCAGATAAAAATTCTACATAAGGTCCTCAAGTGCCCTGAATCATAAACATTTTGATTTTATTGTTTAGTATTTCAGTAATAAGTTTATCCGGCTTTATCCGGCACTTTAATTATATAATATTGTATGATATAATAGATATCATTGACTACTGTCGTCATTGTACCTGCAATTTACACCTTCAGTCAACGCGTCACGTGTGCCGATCGCTTTTATTTGGTTCTTAGTTACCAAACACCTATACGTTTATCATAGGAATTTTCAGATTTTTATAAGGTTCATTCTTCTGTAGTAATAATATAATGGTACAATTTAAAACAGAGAAATGATTTATTGAAGTTTATTGAAGACTTCTCCATTAAGTTTCTAAAGTTATTGTTTTCCTATAACTGTTATTGAGAAATGTTTGTAATTATTTACATATGAATTGGATTAGCTCTTCTCATGATGAAACAACATTTTTGAATAAACACGAAGCATGGCTAAATGGCTAATGCGAAACTATACATTTCCGAAAGTTTTTTTATCTGAAATTTGTCCGAAAAATGTATCTGATTATATTGGTTTAGATTTGGGTGAAGTGAAGTTTATTCTGATAGACATAAAAACCGTTTTACCGAACTTTTAGCTAATAATTATTTATTCCAAAGCGGCAAAGCCAAATCGTCAGGGAAATAAAAGTATAGTTATTTGTTAATGTCCTTGATTGTCTATCAATCGCCCCAGTATGCGCCGTCACCATCGTTGAATGTACTCTATGTCCACTGTCAATATTACGTTTCTATCGTCTTAATCTATGTATTTTGGTTTATTAGCCATTTTCATTTTTAGATCGTACTAAAAAGAAATCATTAAATTTTTGCTCATTACATAAAGTGGGTTACTTATAACTGAAAACATTTTAACGGAGTCTTTTTTTTTATATAATTTTTAAACAAGTTCTTAACTGTGATCGGCCGTTTTCGAGAAGCCGATCCCGTAGATTGAAGCGAATCGCGATGAGAGACAAACACGTATATATATACTTCCTTGAAACGTGATATTGGAAAGTATATATCGGGTATGAGATTTGTGTATTATGTAGTGTAAATAAAATACCTAACAGGCCTGCAGGTTGTAATATAGGTACATATTAAGCTTTTGCGTTATTTAGTTTATATATTTTAAATTGTAATGGTTGTACAGCGAAATATCACTTATCTCTATATCCATTTTTCCAGACCGAATTGAATATTAATAATTTATCCTTTTTTTCTAGGTTCGACGACTTGGCTTCAATTAAAATTTAATAGTAAATAAAAAAAAATCTAAATAACAGCCTTAATAAACAACTTAAAATTTCTTTATGAAAATATTTATAAAACAACAAGTCCCAGACACCTTTTCAATTTTTTTCTGTATTTTTTAGTCCTACACGATCATTTTTCTAGTAAAATATCATTCAAATTCAAACTAAATTATATCTTTTAATAAAATAAAATTTAATTTAAAAGCTCTTTTTTTTCTCAGAATTCACTTTAACATAAGATAAACATTAAAAGTACATACATAAAACGATGCACCGACTCCTACGCGCCTACGACACCGACACCGACGCCGCCGACAATGAGCCTCATTCCGCAATCGCCACCGGGCCACCACCGAGGGAACCCTACTTTAATTCCTTACTATGCATTCAGAATAGTGTTGATAATATTTTTAAATTAATTAAATTGTTCAAAATTGGATAACCACTTTATTTAATATCAAAACAACTTTCCAGTAATATTTATGTTCCTTGTTATGAGGAGTTTTATTCTCTTCGTTCACCACATTCAAATCTCCTGCAGGAGTAAAATCAACGATTTTAAGAATAATCACAATCATATTATTAACATTTTTATAATTTTCTATTTTTATTTTTTAAAGATGACATTGTTACGGTCTACACCAAGTCAACTTTTTTAGTTCGCGCTACCCTAAAAATCAAAATAAATAATCGCAACTCCCACGAATAAGTAAATAACAAGTATACACTGTTTAAGAATACAAAATATATTTTTATTGTTATGAAAAAATAAATCAACAGTAAATATTATTAAATTTCTATTTAAATCACTGCAAAATTTTTAATTCTTACGAAAAAAAAACAATGACCATTAAAATTCAATCTTTATGCGAACAATACGATTGTTTCACGTTTAATCATTCTTCAAAATTGTGTAGCAATGCCGTGACAGCAACAAGCATTTCTATTTCAACATTACATTTTGACCGATATTTTGATTTGAATACGACAAGTGCAGAAAATCCTTCTTCACACAAATATGATGGCGCAAATGGTAGTAATACACGCAAAGCTTTATTGGTTACTTCAGGGTATTCATCTTTAATGTTGAACCTAAATCCAACGGTGAGAATGAAGAAAACTCATAACGAAGAATCATATGAAAATATAGATAACCCGAAAATTCCCAAATAATGTATAATCTTACATTGTAACTGTATGCGAAATTATTGTTGTTTATGAAATATAATTATTTACCACGCAGCTCGCGCCTCCTAGGGGAGGCTCGCCACACAGTTTGGGAACCGCTGGTCTACACGATGTTTATCAATGCGAAGACAGTAAGGGATCATCCGAAGGATCTTGTTTAAAGATGAAAATCGATGTAATAATTCCGTTAATGAGCTGGTCTAAGTGACTGACAACATAACCGCCGGTTGACCCAGTGAATCGTCGATATCACTGACGGTCGAATGCGGCCACGTATCAGAAGGGTTAAGAAGAAAATCCGGACCAGTCCAACACAATGAATGATTTACATTTATATTAAAATCGTCGACAGGTATAAAGGGAGCAATGTGTGGGTATTTTTTTCAGTCCCAACAACACATGAATGCCACGATAAACCATTATCACGGTAGAATAGGTCCATTTCCCCAGCACCCGCACCTCAAAATTTCTGGTCGAAACCGATGCTAATCGTTTGTACCTAGTTTGTACCTAATTTTATCGCTGGTCCTTTCGTTTGTACCTCGACGGTTTTTAAGTTATCCCTGTTTTACTTGTGGCGGTGCCGAAGAACTGCATCGTTAACTTCTGAAAATTAAAAATAGCAGTCTTAACATTGACCGCTGAAGCGGACAGCAATACGTACGCAGTGATAATACGCACACGTTATATACACAATATCGCGTTTATATATATACTGTACACCTCAAACACAAGTTTTGCTCGGAGGAGTTTAGATGGGTTTATTTCATAAGGTTCACAGCACGTTGTGGTACACGTCATGATATTACGGGTGAAAAGCGAAAAATAAAAAGCAACGGGTTAGGGGAAAACATGATAAGGTTATGAAAAATGCCTGTCCGTGGTTTGCACGACGAACAAGTGTACTACGGTCGTGACGAACGTACGGGTGCGCAACAACGTGCGACTTATCGGAAGTATCCACACTTCGTGCTGGGACCGCTGTTAGGACCCGGTGCTCTTTGGCCATGTGCTTGTCGAATACCGTAGAGAACCGCCGGCCGCAACCCACCGCAGATCATCGCCGTGTGCTTCTCGCACGTGCCTCCAAAGGGACACCTTGTCGCGGCCACACGCGAAACACTGTTCGCACATATCGGGCGGCTCTCGACCGTGGTCCCGTCCTCCGACTGCAGCACCAGCGCTGTCCGCAGGCGCGGGCTGCACTTCCATGGGGTCCGGACCCTCGGAACTAGCGAGGGGGGGGGGGCGTCGAACACCGAGAACCGATCGCCGATCGGCATTGGGTAGCTGCTCAGGAAATTCGTCAGCGAAAAACAAGAGCGCTAGTTATAGCGTTTCACCGCGTGGTGTCCCATTTCGATACATACATTGTGTAAATGTCTGAAGAGTAGCTTGACAAAGCTTTATGCTCTTTATGTACCATGACAAACATAAATCGTACTTATAAAAACTAAAATATCCAGCATTGTTAAGTATATATTGCTCAGTATGTATGATATAATTCTGCTTTGTAACGAATCCATTTCAATGAGAGAGTTATTCAAACGCAAATCCAAAAATACAGTTCAAAATCTTACGATTTTGATTTGCGGACGGGGAGTGAAGAATATTAGCATTGAATTGCTTATAAAAAATATTGTTTTGAAGTTGCCAACGAGGTAACTAATATTTATTAAAATTATAGCAAGCCACATAATATTTTGCATAACGACCGGCATTAATTGAAAACAAATTATAATACCAATATTATTATAATCATACGATATGGTGATGGTAGTGTGTCGTCGCCAACAAGGTCGAGTATGGAGGTCACCAGTTAATAGAAATGAACGCGAGGTTTTCGTTGTAGAACGAACAGTTTGAACACAAATTACAAAAATCACGACGGTACGGTGTCGCGTAAGTTTGCGTGACTATACAATACAAAGAGAGACGCTGTAGAATCGAGCGTGGAGCGAAATCGAGAACTTCCGAAGTTGCGAAGAGTGCAGGAGAAACAGAACCAAAGTCGGGTCATCGCGTTCGTCGGGTGGCCCGTGGAGGTCGATCGAGTGAAGGAGCGTGGGGGCCACGGAAGTGTCACCACTTTCACGATAGTGCTGTGGTGGATTGTTTGGAGGTCCGACACATTACTCCCCCGTACCCGTTTTCGTTGCCAGTGGACTGCGTGAGCGGCGTACGAGTGGTCGGTGAGCGGAACGTCCGGTAAAAGAAAGGCGGGCTTGAGTCGATCAATGGACAGCCAGGCTGTGCGATTGTTGAACTGGAGTTTGAAGTTCTTTTTTCCTGCGGTCGAGGACGGAATAAGGTCCTTCGTATCGAGTGCTCGTACGACGTCAACTTTGAAGAAGACGTGGGTGACGTTGTGAAGTTTCGTTGGAACGAAAATCCGTCTTCGCGATGATAGATCAGTGCCAGGTGATGGGGTGAGTCGAGCCATCGAATCCCGAAGTGCGGTGAGGGTTCGGGCGGCGCGGGGTGGAAAAGCTCACCTGGAAGTCGCAGTGTCGTGCCGTAGACCATTTAGGCTGGCGAACATCCGATGTCGGGCTTGGTGGTGCTCCGTAGTGCGAGAAGGACGACCGGAGGTCGGAGGGACCAGTGTGGCGATTCGTGCGCGGTGAGAGCCGATTTAAGTGAACGGTGTAGTCTCTCGACCATGCCATTAGACTGCGGGTGATACGGCGACGTGCGGATATGTTGAATGCCGAACGTCGTTGTGAGTGCTCGTAGCAGGTCGGACTCGAATTGGCGTCCCCGGTCTGTCATGATAGTGTCCGTGACTCCGAAACGTGAGATCCATTGCGAAATCAGCGTGTAAGCAACTGCGTGAGCGGACGTGTTGTCCAGTGGCCAGACTTCGGGTTGTCGGACGACGGGAGAAGTCCAACGAGGTCGACGTGGATGTGTCGGAAGGGACGTTGTGGAGGAGCGAAAGGCGTAAGCGATGACACAGTGTGTCGGTTGGTCTCGGACCGTTGACACTGCTCGCAAGTCCTCATCCATTGTCGGATGTCCCGGACCAAGTAAATAAAAAAAAGAAATAGTTATTTGTATAATCTTTAAGCTCAATAAAATTTGATGACATGAATAAATTCTAAGTAAATTTATTAAAGTACAGTTATATTATTTTAACAATTTATTGATTCGGCGAGCTATTGTTTACTTTAAACAATACGAAATAAGTTGACTAAACATAGATAGATAGTCAATAGATAATTTGGAAAGTGGAATATTAGTAGCATAAGAATGTCAATACGTGGTATATTCAGTAATGTTTCACTAAAATGATAAAATAATAAAAAAAAAAAAATGATATAAATAATATTAAAATCGAAATCTGGTAGACTGTGAAAACATTTACGCGGGGCGGGTGGTACTATGGTTGAAGACCCTAATTTACTGTCAAACTTCGATAAAAAGTACATATTCTGAAAATATAAATTAAATCAAATAACATTTATTATATACTGGATATCTTGAAATCTTATTGACCATTCGTATTTCGATATAATATTATTATTTATTCTGATTTCGTCAATCGAAATACAAGTTTTAAATTTTGAGTGAAACGAGGAATGTATTAATTTTTATTATTTACATTTTACAATAAAAATAAATACAGGAATAACTAATAATATTATGAATGAGTAGATCATTGTTGTAGTTTTAAAATAATAATAGCACCATAATAAATAACAAAAATAACATAACTTAAATCTTAATAATAAATACTTAAGACTTAAATATAATGAAAGATCCTATTAAAATTATTAATGAAGTTAATATATAATAAAATAATAATTAATATCAACTAAGGACGAAATATCATCACGCGTCATTTTGGCAAGATATAATCATTGATTAAATAGTATTTATAATCAATGATATAATGTATACAAAATGTACCTACAACAAATGCCATTTTCATTATAATACTAAAAAGCAAGATCAGAATTATACATTATAAATACAATAAATAAACTCAAATAAGCCGGTGTACAATAATTATTATCTACTATTTTTTCACATAAAAACGTCCCGATTTTTTTTTTTGCGGCATCTTTTCTACAGTTTTGTTTATTTTTTTTTTTTTTATTGAACAAGAACATCGGCTACTAGGCCATTAGTTATAATTATACATGAGAATTTGTTTAACATTTGTTGTGGCTTAAATTAAATTATATAAGTTGATATCCTTCAGGAAGTTGATAATATTGTTGTTTGATTGTAGATCGGGTTGTAAGGCTTCACTTAATTGGTATGGAATGTGATGTTTTGTTCTTGAGTCCGCGTACTTTAAACATTCAGTTATTATGTGTTTGACGGTGAATTCTTCACCGCATGATTCACATATAGGAGGGTCTTTACTAGCCATGAGGTGGTTGTGTGTTGCAAAGGTGTGCCCGATTCGTAGTCGATTTAAAATGGTTTCATCTTTTCTGTTTAGACCTTGGTTTTGCCATACTTGAATATTGTTTTTAATTGTGTTTAATTTTGTGTTTTGTTTTGTCCAGTGATTTTGCCATTTTTGATATAGAGTCTTGAGGATAAGTATTTTTAAATCTGAGAAAGTGCTTAGGTTTAGGATTTGGGTGTTGGGAGATGAGGCTGCTTTGGATGCCTTTTGATCAGCTAGTTCGTTTCCAACTATTCCACTGTGTCCAGGTATCCATAGAAAATATATCATTTTCCCTGTTTGGCGTACTTCGTAGAATGTATCTTGAATATGTTTATTGTTTTATTGTTTATTATTTGTTGTGCCATGGAAACAAATTCTGTAAAACTACTTGTGGGCCTTTTTAAGAAAAAATTTGATGTAGAAGAATCATAATTTCTACAAAAAATTAAAAATTCTTCTTGTTTAAAATTATCGTCATCAGATTTTATAGTAGTGTTAGCACAATTTTTTTAACATTTTTTACTTAGATACCCAGCAAAATAGCTATTTGAAAAGTAATCAATGGTTTAATCCAGCGTTTCCCAACTTCTTTTACTCGCGGAACCTTTGTAGGAGTTTGAACGTTTTGTGGAACCCCCCATATTTTTTCTATATTAGTAGTGCATAGTGCATACATATGTTTTGTACACTTAAATGAGTGGGTTGTCGGACATTTCCGACACAAGTGTCATTAATATAAAAAAAAAATTAAGTAAAGACGATTTAAACATTTTATTTTGTTTATAACTATTACAATATTTTTAATGTATATACAAAAGCTAAAAATGTATTATTTATTTGTATTAACTTTTTAAAACGGAAAAAACGAAAAAAATGCTCATAACGTTAAACATAACGAAAACGTAAACGTTATTTTTAAAAAATGATATCAAAATTATAATGAGTTTACGATTTAATTTAAATAATGTAATTAAATAACGTATGTTAAAAACGTTTTTAATCCCGGATTTTAAACCATTTCTACATAATTTAAAGTACAAATTATCAGAAAATGAGAGTTATTCGTGATGAATATCTGTATATATGTATCTATTAATCTAATGGTCGAGCTAAATAGTATCACTAAAGGCTAAATAAAGAAAAAAAAAAACTTATATGATTGATAAATGTATTATTATTACAAGAAAAGAAATCAATTCTCATATCGTCAAGGCAGAATTAAAACTGACAACAAGTATCTTGTAGTGAAGAGACCCTCTGGCCAACTGCTAGCTAATGACTGCAGAAAATATAAATGAATACCTGGTAATATAAAATATAAATATATATGGATCGACAACCTTCAATATTGTTATGGTGTTATTAACGTTATAACGAATATTTTATCATAAGATAAGGAAACGTCCTAACGAGAATAGGAGCTATTCGCGATTCGCCTATTCTATGTTCGAATCGTAATTCAAATTAAAAATATTTTTAATTAATATATATTTCCCAAATTTTTTACGGAACCCTTGGCGCCGGCTCACGGAACCCTTAGGTTCCGCGGAACACCAGTTGGGAAAGGCTGGTTTAATCAATGGTTTAATAATATAATATTTTCCGATTCTCGGGTCAGTGAGTCACTCATTAGTCATTAGTCATTACTTCATTAGTCATTAGTCATTATAGTATATTTGATTATTATTATTATTATTGTAATACCTATAATTTGAATGGTACCCGTGACCCCTCGTTAGTCACGTCCTTTTTTCCTAGGCTAGTGGTCGTGTATATTATTTTAATGTGATTGTACGTTCTACCGGTTATCAAATATGATAATTGATAATCGTTAAAAATTAAAGTATAATATTTTCTTGCATCACATTAATGTTTACGCATAATATATGATATGTATATTATATATGTTAAAAATTAGTACATATACTATGCATTGAATATTAAAACAAATTTTTTAATATTATTAAAAATATGTTTTCATATTATTATTATGTTATTTAAAAGGTACTTATATTAATATTATTAACAAATATTATAAAAAACCACATTATTTTATTTTTTCATATTACAAATTAACTTGACTCACTGAAATGGCCTACTTTTTTCATCTACATTATTTATTTTAGTTGTAATTTTATCATAGAAAAAATATTGTTGGAAATCTTTAATAGTACGAGTATCTTTATTTTTTACTTTTTTAGGCTATATGCCTATATAGTACTGATAATGTATGCAGACGCATAAGACTGCATACAGATAAATTTGCGAGTATTTTTTTTTATTTGAAAATAAACAATCTATGCTATGAAGCACAATAAGTAAATGTGATGATATTTACAGGTGAAATGATTAATATGAGGAGGGAGGCCATCCATTGATAGAACCCAACGTGTATTATTTTATTGGAGGTTTATTTGAGTAAGTCTCTACACCATTTTCATTTCAACCTACGTGTAGGGTTTCCAGGAAGAGTTTTGCATGAGAGTGATGAGATTTTTGGGTTTGGATGTGTAGATAATTTGGAGTGGAATCTAGAGTAGTGTTTTGAAGCTAACTGGCTGACTGTTTCAATATTTAGATCGTTATGCAGTGTATCGTTGGATATGTACCAGGGTGCAGAGGTGACGAGTCGAAGTGCTATTGATTGAAAATCCTGTATGGTGCGGACTTGCGAAGGTTTTGCGCAACCCCAAATTTGAATGGCATAAGCCCACATGGGTCTTAAGAGAGATTTGTATATAATATTTTTTGTATGTGGGGATAATTTGAATTTAAGTATTGGTCGTAAAAGGTGTAGTCGGCTGTTTAATTTTTTTCTTTTGGATTTTAAATGAGGACCCCAGGTTAGTCTCTTGTCAAGGGTAATTCCAAGATACTTTACTTCAGTTGAATTTGGGATAAGTGATCCTTGAAAATATAGTGGAGGGCATTCGGTTTTTTTGAGTGTGAAATTTACGAGAACCGACTTCTCAGGGTTTATTTTGATACGCCATTTTTCAATTAAGGTGATTTTGTAAAAAGGTAGAAGATTTCGCTATGTCATTGCCTGGAGAGATTATTGCTGTGTCATCCGCATATGAGGCCATGGTTGGGTTTGTTGAGTTTGGCATATCAGCAGTGTATATGTTGAATAAGTCGGGCGAGAGGTCACTGCCTTGAGGCACTCCAGCTTGAATACGATAGTAAGAGGATAAGGAATTTGACTGTCGTACAACAAAAGTTCGGTTTTCAAAATAGGATTTGATTAGTAAGAAGTATGGAGTTGGTAAGAATTGTTTTAGTTTATAGAGCAGGCCTTTATGCCATACTCGTACGAAAGCCTGCGATACATCGAGGAATACGCCAGGACAATAATGATTTTTTTCAAATGATGATGAAATTAGGTCTGTTAGCCTATGTATTTGATGTATGGTTGAGTGATTAGCCCTAAAACCAAACTGAGAGTCGAGGATACTATTGAATGACTGAATTATCGGTCTAATTCTCTTGAGAATGAGTTTTTCAAACAACCTGGCCAAAGTTGGTAACAAACTAATTGGTCTGTAAGAAGTTACTAGGTTTTTCGGTTTATTGGGTTTAGGAATGAGTATGATTGTTGATAATTTCCATATCAAAGGAAAATATGAAAGTCTAAACATGGAAGTAAAGATGTAAGTAATGAGAATCAGAGTTTTAGCAGGTATTTTTTTAAGAATTTCGTTGGTTATTAAATCGTAACCTGGAGCTTTGCCGACTTTTAGATTTTGGATTAGAAATTTAACTTCGTTGGGGGTGGTAGGTTTGGCAGTCATTGGAACTGGGAAGGGGCTGTCTAAATATTTGTTAATTGAGTTTAAGAGCTCAGGTTCAGGTAGAATATTAGGATGGGGTGTGAAAACATTGGATAAATGCTCACCGAAAAAATCAGCTTTCTCTTTGTCTGAATAGGCTAGAGTTCGATTTGTGCCGGTGAGTGGTGGGAGTTGTTCTTTTAAGTTAAGTAAACTTTTTGTGGATTTCCACAACGAGCCATCTTTTGTATTTAGAAGTTCGTATTTTCTTTCGAAGAGTTCATATTTGTGTTTTCGGATTAGTTTTTTTAAAGTATTTGACAGTCAATTTAATGTTTATTTATCAGAAGGATATCTGTATTTTTGGAATTGAGCGCGTGCTCGACGTTTTTGCGCGATTAGATCTGTTATATGAGTGGGTAACACTTTTTTATGCAATTGTGGTTGATTTGTATAATTTATCTATAAGAGGATTCATATACTGCAGATTGTATAGAAGAAGTAAGATCATGGGCAGCGTTTTCAATATCGTTGTTTCTTTTGAGGTAGAGTTTTAGGTTTGTACTTTTTTGCATTATATCAGAGAATTTTTCCCAATTGACAGGGCCCTGGGATAAAGAAGTGTGGGGAATATTTGGTTTGGGTGCATTATTCACAGCTAAGAGAACAGGGGTGTGATCGGAGCTAAGTTCACATAAGTTGCTTATGGAGTAATTGATATGTGTAGGTATTTTAGAGAGGAAGAAGTCTAGTATGTCTGGATGTCTGTTTTCGTGAAGAGTCCAGTAAGTTGGGCCTTTGGGACTTATAAAATTGATTGAGTTTTTGGTGATAATTCAGTGAAGCATTTTGCCTCTCTGGTTTTCAGATATACAACCACATTGGGAGTGTGTGGAGTTGAAGTCGCTTCCTACTAAGAAGTACCTACCCAAGGATTGAAAGAAAATTTCTAGCTGTTGTGATGTGATTGGAGGACTAGGAGGGAAATAAGCAGAGGAAATTTTGATCGGAGTGTGGTTTATAGTTACTTGGATGGTGGTTGATTGGAAAGTAGGCAGCTGTGTGCAAGAGATTAAATGATGTTGAATTTTGGAGGAAATAATAATAGCTGAACCTACATGAGCAGTACCATCAGGATGGTCAGCTCTATAAATTTTGAAACCTGGGAAGTAGAGTTTAGAGTTTGGTTTACAGTGGGTTTCTGTAATTAAGGCAATGCCGATATGATTTTCTAGAAGCAGGTGGAGTAATTCAGTTTCATTCTGCTTTAGACCTAACCATTCCAGAGAAGTATTTTTAGCATATTTACGGCAGATTGGTTAACGTCCATCTTTCATAAGTTAGTTAATGACGGTTGTGAGTAAAGAAATAAGAGGGTTTATTATTAGTTTGAATTCGTTAATGAACGAAGATAATTGCAAGGCTATTTCAGAATCGTTTGTTGCATTGCTGGGAGGAGTAGTTTTGTTTTTTTTATTATAATGTTGGTTGTGTGGATGTGAGGAAAGATTTGGAAAGGATGTAGGGTCGTCTACATTAGGGGTACCACATTGAGTTTTTGCAAAGGAGTCTTCCCCCTCATTTACAATTTGACTATAACTTACATTTGGTTTTGAAATTTTTGCTTTTGGAATTGTTTTGCTGTAGTGGAGGCGTTGGAGTTCTTTGTGGACTTGGCATCCGCGGTAGTATGCTGTGTGATTCCCTTGACAAAGAGCGCATACAGGTGGTTGGTCCGAGGTCTTGGTGCAGGATGGTTGGATGGTTGGCGCCAAGTATTTCAATTAACTTTTCACGAGCGAGTATTTACCAACATAATATGACTGTGAGAAAATCTCACCGCGTGACCAATGACGGGTAATGGTAGATTTGAAAATGGGTAGATTAAAAAAGAAAATGCTTGTCCAAACGAAAACCAATGAAGGACATTGCAATAAATTGGAAAATAATTGTTTCTCAAGTTCATTTTTGATTATTTATTTTGAGTTTAAATTATGAGCAATATGATAATATTTAAAATATAATCACGGTACTGAATATATCCATCGAAATATACTATTGAAGACTAATGAACTAGATGCTAAAACTAGAGGTTTAATTTGCGCCTAGAATACATTTTTGAGTATTATTTTATGGGTTTATTTTTATCAATATTTGTTATTTTCAATTTGAATATTTTGTATTTTTTTTTATAGTTATAACTTTCTAAGTATACAAATATTCTTCTGTAAAATGTTTTAATGAGTACATTCAAATAAGCTGTTATTTGTTATAGTTTTTGGTGGTACCATTGATTATAAACAGGGCTCGGAACTTTATGTATTTGCATCTTTCTCAGGAAGCTGCATATTTCAAATCTGATTCGATACAAATTCGTTTCATGAACCATACGTCCATACAGTCGAAATACAAAAATGTAAGTTGCATATTTTTGCATATTTTACTAAATTTATATGATTATACATATTTAAAGATTTTGAGTATATAAATGAATTTTATGGTAAAAATGTATAAGAAATCAACAACAAACAAGTTTTTGATAGTTGAATATTGTAAATTAAATAATTTAAAAATAAATAGCCGCCGCACACGGTTTCCTAGTCTATATTTTGAATTATACCGAGTAATAGTTGAAATATTGTGTAAATGTTTATAATCATCTTTAATTAAAATGTTTTCAAGAATAAAATATTTATTTTTACCAATAGCTGTCACTATTGTCGTCGGCGACGCTCACCCGCATGGTTTATGGTATTTTTACTAAGAAATAAGAATTGGCCGTTATTAAGGTATAGTTTCTTTGGCACGACTGGTCGTCGCGACATGTCGTTAATAACTGCTATAAAATACTACGATAATCATAAAGACTGGTTTGCAACGTGCGACATGTCGTCGCGACCGAACTTTCAGTCGTCGCGGGCTCGCGGCCGACGACACGACTGCTCTAGACAGTGCTGCCAAACTTAATAATACAAAAAATGGGGAAAAATTCCTGAAAGATAGTATTTTTATCAAAAAGATCGTACCAGAAAAAACTTAATTTTCTGGAGTTACATTAGCGCAAAATGCAAATAACGTTTGAGATTTGTAGGAACTGAAGTCCTAGCTACTCAATGAGGCAAATAATCAATATTCAGGAAGTTATACCTTAAAAATTTTCCGAAATTACATCGAATAAATTACGAAACTATGAAGTTAAATGTTTATAAATAATTTGTAGGTAGGAACGTATAGCATTGATTAAGTTTATGCATAAGGGTACCTACTATCTTCTACATAGTCTTAGTCGGTGTTCAAATATAATAACAAAAGAAACAATATATTTTATTCTATGAATTCAAAAAATATTATCGGATTCAATATTTTCCTAAGAATTAGTTTAGGTACTAAATTGTTGTTAGCCGACAGCCGCATATATTTTACAAATGGACATACGTGATACGTGATACGACTACACATATATATGTTTATTCAAAATTGTGTCATTTACAACATGATTTCCGAGTAAAATGTATGACTCTGAACCATAGACAATAGACATTAACACGCAATGTCTATGTTCAAAAGACAATATAGTTTAAGTCATTATTAGTTTCATATACGATAAGCATAAGCCGATAACGATTTAGGATTCTTTGTACTGTCTTCATGTACACAATTCAATAATTATGGACTATGGACTATAAATGAACCATGATGTAGATACATCGTGAAATGACTAATGAGCCAAGACTCGAGCCTCGAATATTCCACAGTCATTGCGACGTCCGTGGTTTTTAATATTTTATCGAAAACTGACAAATTTGTTTTAAATTTTAAATTTTTCCACTTTTAATAAAATCGTAAAATACGTTTTTTCTAATACTCTTAAATCTTAATAATTAGAAATATCGTATTATTTATGACCCATCAAAGGGTTTGGTGGGGGGTCGTACTTGTCTCTAAAAGATCGTATTCCCCCACCATGATCGTACCATTTGTCAGCACTGAATAGCAGTGCTATTTTACTTTAGCAGTAGCAGGCTGCTAATCCAAAACAAAAATAACAGTGACTGCTATTATTTTATATCACTTTACCTACACTGCTAAAAATAATATGATAAAATGATAATATGAAATAAATGTGATATTGATGAAAGACATGCTATTGCTATTATTTGCTATCATAAAAAGCTATTCAAAGTAGCATTGTTCGATCTTCTATAACTAGAAGGATGTAAAAAATAAATCACAATTCTTTTAAAGTGAAAACATGATTATAAAAGTATTTTATTTTACTAAGACAAACAACAAACTAAATAATCATTATAACATTTTTATGCATTATAATTTAAGAAAAGTAGCATTTCAACCTTTTTGCTACTTAAACTACTGCGTCGATCCCTTATGAGTTGTCCCGCTTTGGAGAAAACTCTTTCGCAAGGTACTGATGTTCCAAGAGCACATAACATCTTTCTGGCCAGTTAAAGGATAATTATGTTTGTTTTCAAACCACCATTTAAGAGGATCACTGTTCCTATTTTGGATTGCCTCTTCTAAATACCGTTGAACTTCTACTAATGCCCTTGATGTAATTGTTCCCATAGGTTGTACTTGTGCTACTTTAGAATCTATTAAGTCCCAAATAGATATTCTATTACTATCACATTCATGTTCTTGTTGAGGTATGGACTCAATTTCTTCTCTAACAGCATTATTGGGGACTCTGCTAGCAGAAATTATAGCAGCAGTAAGTTCAACTATGTCATTTTTTGTGGACTCTTTCAATGATGTTGAAAGGGAAACATCTTTAAACCTCGGGTCTAAAATGGTACACCGAATTAATGTTTTACTTAGTTCTATTGTCCCCCATCTGTCCT
The DNA here is from genome assembly GCA_949715065.1 of Periphyllus acericola. Classification (NCBI taxonomy): domain Eukaryota; kingdom Metazoa; phylum Arthropoda; class Insecta; order Hemiptera; family Aphididae; genus Periphyllus; species Periphyllus acericola. The sequence continues at coordinate 8,856,962 of OX454269.1, read as the reverse complement.
TTTGACTCATACCACTAATTAATTTTTGTAAAACATTTTGAACAGGTGATGAAAACAGTTTTTGAGTCATCAACTCACAAACATTCTTGAGTCCTTGTGCTATAATTTGAATTATGGAAGCAGTCATGTATTTGCTACCACTAACTGCTTTTGTCGCTTCCTCAAAAGGACGTAACACTTGGATTAGTTGTTTAGAGATGGCCCACTGTTCTGATGTCAGTCCTTGAGGTGGGTTGTCTAATTTTTTATTATTTTTTTTTTTATTTAAATTAATATCAAAAGATTAATGGGCCTCACTGAGGAAAACTCGTGTGGAGGCCCATGGGTTATCTTAGATTACAAATAATTCTTATTGTTTTAAGGTACATTTTTAGAAGACAAATAATGAGTTTTTCATAAATAAATCACATAAATTATTCCAGTAACTATTACAAGCGTTAAATTAGTGTGTTACATACAAATAATACTAATAGGCCAAGAGTTCCCCTTATAGAATCTTCTAATTCTACAAAACGATCCAGCATATAGTAAGTGGAGTTCCATCAAGTACATACGTCTTGTAAAAGTTTTTTAGGTATTTTGGAACCATTATTACTTTGATACTCATTTAGTTTATGAGATGCTCTGCTACTTTTTTTGAAATGTGTGATAATAGATTTTATTTTTTCAATCAAGTCAATTTCTAGTTTTAGCGCATCTTGAACAATTAAGTTCAGTGTATGAGCGAAACATCCAAACAATTTTAATTTTAATAAACTTAATGCGTTTTTTATATTGCTGGCATTATCCGACACAGCTAAGACAATTGTGCTATTTAATATTTCCCATTCATCTAAAGTTTTTTGTATTGTTTTGCATAAGTTAAGACCAGAATGACTCTCAGAAAACTCATAGCAGCCTAACAATATTGATTTTAGTTCAAAATTAGTGTTAATGAAATGGTATGTTAGGGATACATATGCTATATTGCTTCTAGAAGTCCAGCAATCAGTTGTAAGACAACCACTTATAGCTTCGTTTCTTAGTAGTTCTTTTGTGTCATTCACACATTTCTGATATTTGGCTGGAATAAGAACTTTAGAAATTGTGTGGCGATCAGGCATTTTATATGATGGATTAAGAAGCTGAACAAAATCTTTAAAGCCTTTGTCTTCTACCACTTTAAAGGGTCGGAAATCTTTAGTGGACAAATTCATAAGCCCATCATCAATTTTTTTTTTAACATCAAAAGTAATTTTTTTTGGAACATAGGAAGTAATAGTTGCTTGTTTTCGTTTGTTTTGTATTGGAGGTACTACTGTATTAAAACTAGTGCTAGAAGGCTGTAGATGTAAAAGAGAACCTAAATTACTTTGGACTGTTTCATTTAATGGTGCAGATAATGTAGATGTTGATGGTAGATTATTGACTGTATCTGGATTGTCAACAAGTTCTTCATTTTCAACTGTCTGTATAAATGTTAATGTATAATTGTTTTTATACACTATTTTGATATATTTTGATATAAGTATACAATTTTAGTCAAATATTTTACTTTTATATCTACTTAGTTGGTATACAATTTAAAACAACTTGGAGAACTGTATTAATTTTTTTCTTCCCCATATATATTTAAATTAAAAATATTTACTTGATTTACAGTCATTTGAATCCAATGGGCCTTTGTAAGATGCGTTTTTAAATTTGTAACACTAGTCTTAAACGAGTATTTTCGCTTACAAATGTCACATTTAGCAAAACTAGTGTTATTGATCACAGTAAAATGTGACCAAATACTACTTGATTTTCTATTTAAACTCATTTTAATAGATACAAAGTATAATAAAAGTATAAAACACAACTGACCGAGATAAGTTGGAAGAACTCAACAACTAAACAAGGAATGAGGTTTGGATTTGGTTTTCGTTTCTTATAAAGTTAACCATTAAACTGTCTTAATTGACTTTGGTAATAGGTAAAGTGTATTAGTTTGTGTTTTCCAAGTAACAAAAAAAGGTTAATAATACTCTTTTAATGGAGAAGGTTTAAACCCCGGAACCTAGTATAGGATCTACTATATATTATTAGTTCTATATTTTAATTCAAGTGCATTAATCATTAATTATTACTCTTTAGAGATAAATTTCATAACATGAATTCTTAGTAAGAATTCATATTATGAAATAAAACTATAACCCAATAAAATGATTACTAGAATGAATTAGCTGCTAATAATTACTGGCTACTGCTAATAATTAAAATAGCATTTAGAACTTGGTTGATATCTATTATCTAAGGAAATAGCAGTAGCTGCTATTTTTGGGACGGGTACAGTCTAACCGTATTAACTTTTATTTATTATTATTATAATATGGGAAATTTATTTTTCTAAGGCTGGCATAACCGATCTCCCGAAATTTGATTTTAGTGAAATCCCGCTGTTATCAAAATCGGGAAAACTGTACCAGCCCCCAGCCCCGCTATTTTTCACTGCTATTTTCAAATAGCATTAGCAGTTGCTGTTGCTACTAAATTTAATAGCAGTTTACCACCTCTAGACTGCTCCAAGCACAGATATAAATAATAAACTAGATTGCTAACTCGTTATTATAAGTGAAGTTTACTATCCGCCATTTTTGTGGGAATTATGTGTATTATCACAGTCTTATCAGTTATCAACAATGAATATTTTGAATACTGTCACAGATATAAATTAATTTGTTTATTATTTATATCTGTGATGTATATTGTATTCCTTACTTTGTTTTTATTTGAGTTCCTATTTATCTATGATTAAAATTTTAAATTTTAAAATGCCTCAGTCTTGTTGTGTGGTTGGATGTAGAAGTGTAGCTGGTAAAGCCAAAGTGAAGTTTTTTTGGTAGCTTTATTCTTATGTTGTTATTTACTGAACATTCTTAGATTTTATTCAGTCAATTTTTGTTAAAATAACTGATTATACTTATTCATATTCTGTAGTTTTCCATCTAACAAAGATCTACAGGCTAAATGGGTTGATGCTTTATGCAAGGGCAATTTTGTTCCTTCATACCATCGTGTATGTAGCTTACATTTTACATTGGATAGTTTTGAAAAAACTTCAAAACTAAAATCAACAGCTGTTCCAAATATTAATACTAATGTACTCGTTGGAAGAAAAATAAGGAAAAGGTTACATTTTGAAGAATGTGACCATAATTATTTTAAGTGTGAAATGTTGAATGAAAATAGTAAGCAATTTGTACTAAAACAACGCTTGCCAAGTTAAGTCGGCATGTACACTTTCTTGATTTTTGATTTTTGGAGTAGGTAATATTTGCTATGAATGATTATATATTAAATTTTTTTTTTTAATTTTATCATCAAATATGTACTGGAAAAGTCCTTTTTAATGAACTATTCATAGTTCTCGAAGGCGAAGAAAAATGTTAAAAAATATAAATTTCAGGGCTGAACACGCCAACGTTTTTTGGATTCAGATCATTACCTATGCTGCATGGGAATGATATCAGATCTTTCTTTTAACTTATACTTATAACTTCCTAAATTATATTAAAATTAACTTAATTACCCACCATCTAAGTGTCACTAAATTACATTTTTGTTTTTTTCCTACTTAAAACAAACTTTAAGTTTTGAAAATTCAGATTTTTTTCATTACAATTACTCTACTAGATTAAAAATCAAGATAGTCAAAGTAATGATTTATTTAAATCCTGGAGACTTTTACTTATTAATAATTTATTTATAAGGTGAAAATCTACTTAAAAATGATTTATGTTCTTCAATGGAAGAACCAATAGATTTATCAACAAATAAAATTAATTTAGACCAAGCTGAGCAAATAACAACTAATAAATCAGGTAAACATTTGTCATTTTTAAATTTGTCTAATGGAAAACTGTTGTTATTTATGACTTGAAATTGCCATATCTGCATTATAACTATAGACATTAGTCACAGAACAATATATATATATATATATATAGTAAAAAATTAAATTATTTTATTTATTTTATAGAAATTTTTTTTTTTTTTTATTTTAAATTTTTAAATATACAATCTGTTCAAGTAGAACATTAAATTATTATTATTTAATTTAAACATTTCATTATAGAAAATTAAATAATTTTTTGAGTAGATGATAACACTATGTGTAACTGATAAGATTATAATTCCCACAAAGATGGCGGAAATAATAGCTTCATTCATTTCAATGGTAAGCATATCACAGTTAGCAATCTAGTTTATTATTTATATCTGTGGCTCCAAGAGCAGTGCGCCGCGTACCCGCGACTCGTCAGTGCGACCATATGTCAAAAATAATATTTTTACCGTCAGAAGATGAAGTCTTTGTACGGGAAGTACAAAACATTAAACAACCCCGTTTTATACAATATTGCAGAAGCAAATTATAAAAACAATGTGATCACAACATTGGTTGGTTGTACGGTCAACTCTTTTTCCACTAACGACAATAAAAAATCACAACATTTAATTTCGTCATTATTTAAATATCTGTTGATTAGAATTTCAAAAAATCCCTCACTAGCACGATTTTTAAATATTTTATTGGTATGATTTTTTTTTTGTCGATACTACTATGGGCTATCTGTTTATTCTATAATCAATGGTTCTATAGTGGTTGGAAAAATCGCATTTCCTATGGAAGTTTTATTATTTCGGTATGTATACCATTGCTAATAATATGGCTTTCAAGTCTTATTCCTGTATTCGGCCACCACGTATTACCCTTAGTGAACATTATTAATATTTAATCGGTATAATTATTGATTATAAATACATAAATGAATAAGTATTTATAATCAATGGTATAATATTAGGAATCTTATTATTATATGTTCTTATTCGTGGTAAAATTCAGTACGAGTTTTGCATTGGCGCAACTAGCGTAAAATGTATAGGAGTACTAAAATCTAAAGCACAACACGAGAACACCCCCGGCCCCCGTCCCTTGTTTTAAAGAAAATTATTATACACTAAAATGTAATAGTTTTACACAATCATTAAATAATCTAATATAAAGTATCAATTTAGCATATCACAATATAAATTTATTATAATAATAATGCTCATATTAAGTTACAATAAATACATTTTTCTATTGTTAGTTAATGCAAACTTATTGAGAATTCTCTTATCCTCAATTTTATTGGTAATATCTCTTTCAATAAAATATATTGAAGCTATATTTTTTTTTATAGATTTGTAAATCGATTTTGTCCCATGCTTGTTCGAAGCCAATTCTTCACACTTCGCATGGCTGAAAAAGATCTTTCACACGTAGCTGATGATACAGATTATAGACTAAAAAAAATGAATAATAATTCTGCTACAGACAAGTTTCTCCTAATTTTACAAATGAATGCTAATGGCCTTAAAAATCATGTAAATGTATTACAAAACGTAATATATGATAAACGTATTGATATTGCCCTTATCACTTTGATAAACAAACTTTTTTTCTACCTCGAAAGTTTACCAAATTACAGCAATCTTAAGTTTTTTTTTTTTTTTATTAAAAACAACAATATATTTACAATCTGTATGCATTTGATACAATAAGTAAATTGTATAAAACATTATTTACAAGGCATGTGGGCGTGATAGAAGGGGGCATCCAATGACACTACTTCATATACATACTAAGGATTTTCTTTTAATTTTTATGTGTGTCGCCCAGGTTAGCCTTTTATCGAGGTGAACACCTAAATATTTGACCGAATTTACCTTAGGAATTATTTTTTCGTTAAGGAATACCGGAGGGCTGTCGTTAGGGCGGAGAGTAAAGGTGATATTCTGTGATTTATTCTCATTAATCTTAATTCTCCATAATTTGAACCAGTGTTGCAATTTTAGTAAGTGATTTTGGAGGTTTTTTGTTGCTATGTTGATGTCAAGATTTGAGGAAATTATACCAGTATCGTCAGCAAAGGTGGCTAAGATAGTGTCGTTAGAATGAGGAATATCGGCCGTGAAAATGTTATATAGAGTAGAGGCAAGGATGCTTCCTTGGGGTACACCTGCTTTAATGTGATGGACTGTAGAAAGTTCGTCATCACGTCGCACCGAAAAGGAACGGTGGGCGAGAAAGGATTTGAGGAGTAGATAGAGTGGGGTAGGTAGAAATCGAAGTTTATATAAGAGGCCGCCATGCCAAACTCGATCGAACGCTTGGGTCACGTCTAGAAAGGCACCTGAACAGTACTGTTTTTGTTCTAAGGAAGAAGCTAATGTGTCGACTATTCTATGGATTTGGTGAAGAGAAGAATGTTTATTTCTAAAACCAAATTGGGAGTTTGGAAGGATATTTTTATCGAGGATTATTGGGTAGATTCTCTTAAGAATTATTTTTTCAAGAATTTTTGAAAAAGTGGGCAATAGGCTTATAGGTCTGAAAGAAGAAGTAACGTCCGGAGGTTTACCAGACTTGTGAATAAGTATTATAATGGAATGTTTCCAAGATTCAGGGAAATAGGATAGTCTAAGAATAGAGTTATAGAGATGAGTTAGAAATAGTATAGCTTTTTTGGGTAAGTGTTTAATGATTGAGTTTGTTATAAGATCTTGTCCTGGGGATTTCTTTGTGGGTAGATTTTTAATTATATACTGGATTTCAGAGGTAGTGGTGTGTTTGGTTGATAAACACATGGGGAGGGTATTGGATAATGCTGATTCAATGTGATTTACATGATCTAGAATGATGTTTTCAGAGTTAGGCGAAAATCTGTTTTCGAGATCGGAGGCAAATAAGTTAGCTTTGTCGAGGTCTGATATAGCTAGTGAATTATCTGGGTTTCGTAATGGGGGTATTTTGTTTTTTTTGTTGTGTTATGTTTTTTGTTGCTTTCCAGAGTGCGTTAGTTGAATTGTTAATAGAATTTAAATAGTGTTGGTAATTATCTGTATTGTATTTTCGGAGAGCATTTTTTAAAGAACATGCTAGATTGTTATAGGTTTTTTTGTCATTTTGAAGATGATATCTTTGCCATCTAGAGCGGGCTCGACGTTTTTCAGCTAGGAGTTGAGATATATGATTAGGAAGTTGATTATTCGATTTTTGGGAGGTTGGATTACCTGGGGATGAGTCAAGAGCTGCATTTTTGATGACGCTGGAGAGTGTTTGGACTGCATTGTCAATATCTAAGGTTGTTTTTAGAGGTATAGTAAGCTTAATGTTGTTTTCGATGATTTTTGAAAACATTTTCCAATTAGTTTGACCAGGCGTAAGAGTTGGGTGGGTTTTTCTGATAATTGAAACATCGTTTAGGGTTAGGATGACTGGAGAGTGATCAGAGGAGAGGTCTAGAGTGTTGGTTATGTTGTGATTGATATGATTTGGGAGTGTTGTGACGAAAAAATCAAGGATGTTCGGACGTCTGTTGTTGTGCGAAGGCCAATATGTAGGGTAAGGGGGGGAGAGAACTTTTAGTTTTTTGTTTGATATGGAGTTATGTAATATTCGGCCTCTGGTGTTTATTGATCTTGAACCCCAAAGGGAATGTTTGCAGTTAAAATCACCCCCAGCAAGAAAGTTGTTTCCAAGAGAATTAAAAAATTGAGTAAAAATATTAGTATTTATTTTTTGATTAGGTGGACAATATATGGATGATATAGTAAGTGGAATATTGTTAAGCACTAATGTAATATTAGTGGCTTGTAGACTAGGAGTTTGGTAGAATGGCATAATCGAGTGTTTGATTATAGATTTAATTAATATTGCGGAACCGGCATGAGCGGTACCATCAGGGTGGTCGCAGTGGTAGGTTTCGTAACCAGGAATTTTGAAGGATGAGTTAGCAGTTAGATGAGATTCGGTTATAAGAAGTATATCTATAGAGTTATATAAAATAAAATTTTTAAGTTCATTTTTTTGGTGGATTAGTCCATTAGAGTTCCAGAGGAGTATTGAGATAGGATGATTAATATTGTTACGTCTATTTGGCATTGTTAGAAGTAATGAGCTTGTCTATGACAGTGGTTAAAAGAGAGATTAGGGGGGTGATCAGAGACTTTAGATCGTCGATAAAGGATGATAGTTTTAAGGAGAATTGGTCTGTATTAACCTCACTGGAGGCGTTAGAGTGATTTGCGGTAGCCTTATTGTTTTTGGTAGCCTGAGAATATGACATAGAGGGGGAAGAGTTAGAATTTGAAGTAGTGTTTACATTATTTAAAATATTGTTGTTACAAGAATTGTAATTGTTACATGAGAGATTGGAATTATCTTGAGCTGGATGGTTTTTGGTTCTTGAGAGTTGTATAGCTTGAACAGATTTGTGGACCGGGCAGCCTCTGTAGTTTGCTGGGTGGGGACCGTTACAGAGAGCGTATTTTGCTGGCAGATCTTTAGATTTCTGGCAGTTGTTTGAGAGATGAGGTTCGCCACAACGAACACATTTTGGCGGGTGGTTGCAATAGGATTTCGTGTGACCATAGTTTTGGCAGCGAAGACATTGAACTGGTTGGTGGTTTATACGAGGTTCTTCTATTTTAATTTTTGAATGACATAGAAGGTCAATTTTGAAAATGTCTTTGTTATTAATATTAGGTTCAAGGTCGATGAAGAACAGTGGGAGAGGAAGTTTGGTGTTACGTTGTAATACATTGGTTATGTTTCTTGGATTATGGCCGAGAGAAATAAGTTCATTTTTTATATCGACTAGTGGAGTTGTGTAATGTAGATTTCTAATTACAACTCTGAATGGTTTTTCTTCTTTGAGTTGATACGTATGGTAGTGTGCGTTATTAGACTTTAGAAATTTAATAATGGTTCTGTGCGAATCGACTGTGCTAGTGGTAAGTTTAACGCCATTAATCGAACTTTTACACGAGAATTCATCATTTTTCGTTATTTCTTTGATTTGTGCACAGAAGGATGCAAAGTCGTTAACTGTATGAATAAAGATCGGCGGAGGTGGTTTGGTTTCGATTATATTAGGATCATTGTCCAGATCTAAATCCATGAAGGAGTTTGGGTGGGCCTGGTCGGTGGTTTCGTGCGTCACATTTGACGAAAGTGGTGAAAAACGATTTTTTGATACATAAGTAGCTTGTTTTTTTTATGATTATTTGAAGATGATTGGGAAGAGGAGAAGAGACGTTTGTAATTGGTAGGAGAGCTGAATCCATCGGAGTCTGGTGTAGTCGGAGTCTTTGGGGTTTTATTTGGCACGCTCTGTATGCGAGCCTTTGATATAATTAAAGGTGGGACAGTATTTTTGTTGTTCATAATGACTAATGAGTTTATTGGGTATTAATCGAATAACTGATAGTGGAGTTTCTTGATAGGTAATTTGCGGGCCGACCGAGTGGGCCGCCGTATACGTCCTATAACTGTTTACACTTTACTGATAGTATTAATTAAATAAGTTACCAAAATAACCGTGACGGTGTCCAGAACCGATGTGGAGATGCTGTATGTGGCTCGTTAGAAGCACGGTACTTTGACGAAGAAGTACGTTTTTTAAGCGAGAAAATTGAACTATTATTTTTACACGTATAAGAGAAAAGAAATAAGGTAACTGAGTACGATGTTTCATCGACGCGCGAATGAATGAATCTTAAGTTAGGAAAGATTAAAAGATTTTTGCTAAATTTCTCAATTTTTGGTATTTTATCGTATTAATATTATTTTTGGTTGGAAATTGAAATGGAAAAAATTATTTGTTCGAAATAATTCTTATTGTATTGTAAACATTTATCTGTGAACCGGGTAACACATAATAATTGCAATTAACGTAAGAAGAGATTTTAATTTTCTCTCTAACCATTTACCACCAATGTTAGAAAATGTTCCATTAATCCATTAAACATTTGGTAAAATTTTTTTTTCAACAAGATGGTGTTCCAGCACATAATGCTATTGCTGTTACTTGTTAGACAATACTTTCATGGTACGTGTGGAAATCATTGGACGGGAACAAATGTACCAATGGCTTGGCCAGCGCGTTCGTCGGATTTGATAACATTACATTTTTTTCTTTGGGGTCATTTAAAAACCTTGGGAATTGAAAAAAAAAATTCACCGAAGCATGCACAAGACTGACCACGGAACAAATAGCTTCTCACGACGCTCAGTCATGTGCCGCTCACAATCGTGCAATCAAACATATTTAATCAACAATTTCGAACAATTTATTAGGTAATTTGTATTATTTGTAAATTTTTAATAAATTGATTAATAATAATTTAAACTTAAAAATGCAATTTTTTTATTTAATGCAGCCAATAATAATATTAAAATGACAAAGTACAGATAATTTAAAAATGTAGTAAAAAATTATTGCTGTAATTCAGTCAATTTTCGAGATAGGAAAAAAGTTTATTCAACAAAGTTGCATCAAAAAAAAAAATTGTTCGATCGAAAAATGGTGTTAAAAATAGATATTGCCGTTTAAAAAAATGCAAGTTTTATCGCGCTATGCACAATAAAAGGATTAAACATTTGTAAATGATCACAAAATGTGTATTTTAGTATTCCCTAGCTCTTCGAAAACATTACCATTTTAATCCCAGGTCACTGGAAGGAATTATTTCGTGTTATAGTTTTAGTTTTTGTTTTCTGGCCTTCTAGTGACTAAAGTTGCTTATGCCTGGTAGAACGCATCTCTATATAATTGAAAGTATTATGTTATAAGTGTTATAACCATTGAATTCTGTGTACCATCCAGCCCTGACAATTGAATTACCTATTTTATCATTTAAATACTTGGACTATAGTGAAAATGTATGATTTTGTCTACTGTGATTATAATGATGCAGTAAATGCATTATATGATAACATTTTTAAAATAATTAATACCTTTTGCCCGGTTAAGACTTTATACTTTTCAAAGCACCTTCATTGGTTCAGCCATTCATTAAGGAAATCAACTTTTGATGAAAAAATTGCTCATAAAATATATAAACAATCGCATACTTCACATTATTATAACACATTGTTGAGTTCACGCTGCATAGCTCAAAATAAAATACATAATAAGTACAATATTATTATCCGAAGAACTTAAAACTTTATTTCTAGAAATTCTAAATTTTTTTGGCAATACGAGTATGTTAATATCAAACGTACTCTTCACTCACTTCCAAATTCTATGTATTACATTATTACAATACTAAAAATATTTCCGGTGGTGATGATATTACATTATTACTAAGTACTAATTGTTTTGCTCAATATTTTTCCAATATTTTAAATGTACCGTCAGTCTAGGAAACTATTTCAGATTCTTACAATATAAGTTTTCCTTCTGTCGATTTTAATTTGTGCACTCTAACTCTCAGCGATGTTTATAATGCGCTTAATGAAATAACTTATAAAACTTGTCCTGGTCCTGAAAAAATGTCTAATATATTTTGTACACAACGTAAATTTGTTTTGTCATCACCACTACTGGTACTATTCAATCGATCTCTTTCCATAGGAGTCTTTCCAGATAAATGGAAAATATCTTATGTCCCCCCGGTTTTTAAAAGCGGAGATATTAACCATGTAATAAGCTACCGACTTGTATCTATAATATCTATTATTCCCAAATCATTCGATTGTCAATAGAACGTTCTCATGTAACTACAAAAACTACTATAGTGTGGTAGCCAGTAGGTACACACAACGTACAGTTCTTTATATTGAAGAGAATACGTAAATGTTAAACTCAGTCAATATGTGCGAGGCACATTTTAAAAATTTGTTTCATGCCACAACTTTAATACATTTTTGAGTTCGTTGTTAACCCATTCTTCTTCAAAATTCATCTAAATTATCGTATGCGTTGTGCAGATCTGTTTTGCATATTAATGACTGTGATGTAGTAAAATATATCAGTTCTCCTTTGAGTTTATCTTTGTCTATATTGGAATTTGCAAATGTGTACACGTAGAATGGAAAATGGTGCCCAATGAGGTAGCGGGTAAATATATACGGGCGTCGATTGTACATTTTAGCATACAAATAATATTGAATCTCAATTAGTATTTTCCAACAACGCTAATCGGAAATTACCGATGTCGGTAATTGCTGGAAATCTAAAAATACGTGTAGTAGATGGACACAATTTTCACGGGCTTGGATACTGTGTCTCGGTGGTGAAACGGAATGGCGGCGGCGACGCGATAGCGGAAACCATTATCGCGTACGGGCCGCGGGCTGCCGCCAAACGGACGGGTCTTTTCCACCGCCGCGGCGATGTTCGGCGAAAAACGCGCGCCCGTTATGTTGGCGACACTGTACGGCGGTGCACGTAACCGACATGCACGCGTAGTCGCCATGAGCCCATGACCAACACGACCGTTGCCGCAAGACGTACCCGACCCGGCCCTTGGCGTGCAACACTTCATTCGGTGTATTATCACGGCGTTGTTGGTATTGGCTTTCCGTTTCCGTTACGTTTTCGGTGGCCCGTCCGTCTCCGACCAACCGTTTTTTTTCCCGCCACCGACGCGCTTTAGGCGTTCCCATTCTCGCCGTCCGCCGTTTTGGTCGCCGAAGCACGGAACACCCGTCTACGCCGCAGAAATCGCCGCTTCTCTTCTCGCCTACGTTCACGATCGTGTTCCTAAAAGTTTCGTAGTCTTGGACGGTGCCGACGGACGACGACATGCCGAAGGTTGTCAGCAAACGACGACGGTCCGACGATCTCACCACACACAAAGGTACGCGCGTTCTCGACGTACGTCTTCCCGCCCGTGAAATGTTTCTCCGTGCCAAACGCGTTTTTTCCCGTCGCTGCGCTCAACGACCGGACTCGTGACCGTAGGCCAGGGGTACTGTTCGTTGCGCTAACGACCGTCCGGATATGAGGTCAAAGTCGCGTTGCACAATGCGCGTTTTGTTTTTCATTGTATTTCAAGAATACCGCTGAAAACGTATTCAAATTTTAGAAATAAATAACGCCAAAAATATACGTATATAAAATTATTTACTCACGGCAACACTCTTCTGTTCCATTATCATGTTCATCTATAACTGTTGAAACAATTGCGCTGTATGGTATAATATTTACTTTCGTATTCAAATTTAAATGCACGGCGATTATCGGTCTACATATTATTTAATCTTAGACCAAGAATGACTACGGAAGTGATTGGTGCATAATATATTAAATCATTGTTGTTCATATCTTCAGATAATCTGTCAAAATGTCTAACAAAACAAATTTTGGAAGAACTTTCCTGACTTTGTACAAAAAAAAAATGCAGAAAATATGAAAATCCAATATTTCTATTTAATTTCTACATTTTATTCAACAAATGTAGGTATGGCTTACCTAGAATATTCTATGATCGATACAAGAAACATGCCAATGTAATAAAGTAGAATTATTGACGTTCAAATGTGAAAGGATTTTGCACCATTAGTCACAGAAAAACAACAATAACTCATTGACATTTATCAAATCCTTTACAAAAAAAATTAAAAAATTATTTTTACTGTTGGCCAATCAACATTTAATGGTGTATGGTAATAGGGTATGGTCTAATTTAAATTGTTTTGAAATCATTATATAATATCTATGAACGTTTTTAGATCATGAACATCGTATCTCTTGTATTAAGAGGACGCTACACCCATATGTGTTATCTTTGTCTTACAAATGTAATAAAAACTGTTTTGCACGGGAAAGAACCAAGAACGCTACAGTTATAACTAAGAAACAAAATTCACATTCACCGCATATAAATGAGAACTTAAGCTGTGAAATATAGATTTTATTTTTTCAATATCACCTACATATATACTAAAAAAGTTATTATTGTGTCATAATAGATTATTTTTAAATTTGAATAACTTTTTTGTTGTTCTGATATCGAAAAAATGAAAACAATATTTCACACCTAAAGTTCTCCTTTATACCTATGTGGTTAAAATTTTGTTTCTGAGTTATGACTAGCATTCTTGGTTCTTTCCCGTGCAAAATAGTTTTTGGTATGATTTACATTTGTAAGACAAAGACAATACACACAGGTGTAGCATCTTCTTAAATTAACTGATTAGGTTTTATTAATTAATTATCTTAATATTCTATAATATTTTATATTGTACAATTAATTTTGGTATTAATTTAGTCTCTTCAATGTTCTGAATTTTTAGATGATTCAATTTCCTTTTACCTTATTTATATTTCATTTATTTTTTATTCAATAAGGAGATAATAATAACATGATTCGACTTCATTTCTAATTAATATTATGCTCTAATATAATCACAATTGCATAATATATGATTGTTTTTTTTAGGTGTTGCTAATAATGAGTATGAAATTGAAAATATTTTATTTGACGAATCCTTTGGAAACAAAACAATGTATCTTATCAAATGGAAAAACTATCCCATGGACCAATGTACTTGGGAGCCATATCGCAATTTAACCAATTGTCAAGAAATAATGGCAGAGTATAGAGCTAACAAAATAATATCTTGTGACATTTCTAAGACTGGTGCATACATTAAGCTATTTAATGAGCTTAATTCTTTTTCTGAACAAGAGCTTATTGAGTCATTTCAGAAACTAGTGGCTAAAGGAATTCCAAGTGTAGAAAAAGAAATTGTCTATGGTACTATTGCTTATTTGTCAACCATATCTCCGAACCACAGAAGTCGATCATTAAGTAAAGTTGCTCGACATCATTTGTTGCTGATTGAGGTTGGTAGAAAAAGAAAAAATCAACTAGAAAAATTAGAAAAATGGGAAAACAGCATGAACGAGCTTTGTGGATTCAATATATCTGTTGAAAACAAAGTTGATTTTGAAGGACCACCGAAAAAGTTTTTTTATGTAAATGAATGTGTTGCGGGAGATGGAATTGTCATCCCAAATGATCCTCCACTTTGGTATGTACAATTTTAACTGGATCTTTATTATTTTCATATTGATTAATGTATTTATTTTATTTTTGATATAGGTGCAACTGTAGTGAAGTTTGTGGAGTACAGAAACGTAACAAAAAAAATTGTCATTGTAATGACCACCCACAACCCTATAATAAGCACAAACGAATTATTGTTCCTCGTGGCACTCCGATATATGAATGCAATAGGAAATGCAACTGTGATATGAATTGTATTAATCGAGTAATACAACTAGGTCCTCCTAAAACTTTAAAGCTTCAGATATTTCGCACAGACAACGATCGTGGATGGGGTGTTAAGTCATTGGTATCAATTAAGCAAGGGTCATATGTTACCAAATACACTGGTGAAGTAATAAACCGGAAGGAGGCTGATAGAAGAGCTAAAGCTCATGGTTCAAAATCGACTTACTTGTTTGATCTTGATTATAATACAGAAAAAAATGATTGTGTCTATTCCGTTGACGCAACTTTGTATGGCAATGTGTCACATTTTATCAACCACTCATGTGATGCCAATTTGTCCATATATGCTGCGTGGATTGATTGTTTGGATCCAGATCTTCCAACACTTGCTTTATTTGCATCGAGAAACATTGCTGTCGGTGAAGAAATCACATTCAACTACATGACTTCGGTAACAGGTAAAAAACGCAGAATTAAATGTCAATGTGAATCCGAAAACTGCCAAGGTTACCTATGTTAGCTAAAATTGCCTACTAATGTTTTATAGAAAAATTTTATGAAATTTGTTTGCATTTAATTATTAATAATTATAAGTAACTATAAAAAAATGTTAAGACTGGTTTATGTGGAAGCAACATTTTTTTGTCTAGATATAATATTTAATTTGATATGTATGAAGGTTGTTGAAAGTTACAAAAGTTTGTTTATCTGCAACTATAATTAAACAATATGTTCAAAAATGTAATTTGTATAATGCCTGTAGGATAGACATAAGGTCAGTGGAAATTGTCTAACAGTATGAAACTTGAATAATTTATTTATTATATCAATATATAATTTTCAACTACCTGACTATTTTTTAATATTGATATTATTTCGACAATTTAAGAAAAAATTGTATGACTTAAGTATGCATGTATATTTTTGTGTTTAAAATTTCATTTATATTCATTTAAATTAGTATAATTAAATCTCAGTGCTTTGAGTTATATGAAGTAACTTTATGTTAGCATAAGTACATTTAATATTAATATTTCATGTTCAACTTAATGAACTGTAGTAATCTATTAATTAAAAACTTATTTTTTTCAACTTGGAAATTACACACCTACCTTGTTAAATGTATGTACTTTTTTTTAAATTTAATTTCATTATGTACATAATATGATTTGAGTGGGTGTCTTATTTCATATTATTATTATTTTTTTATTATCATTATTATTATTTTAGTAGTTTTATAACAGAATTTGTTTAGAATCTTTAATATCAAAAAGATAAAGCTGAACTTAATTAATTTGCTTATGTTAACTTGTATTATACATCATTAAAGTTCATTGTGTTATTGTAATTCACATTGTGTTCAGATTAAATATAAATTATCATTCGAAAGTGATTTAATAAATACCTACTTAAGTTAATATTATTGTAATTCACTAAAATTGTAATATTCAGAAAATATAAGCATTTTAAAAATGGGAGTCAATTGATTTTTATCAATATATATTAATTTATAGTAAAAACTTAAAAAAATATGTTGTATATAAAAAGTACATTAAATTCTATTTTGGTTGGTCCTCAAAAATTAATTTGACTCAGACTCAGACTCAAAAGTTTGAGCAGGTTTGAACCTAGTGTTTGTGTATTTACTTTAGAACTGATGTATCTATAACATGATCCCTAGTGAAAACATCAGACAACAGCACTCATGTCTCATACGTCAAGCATTTGGTTATTCATTATTATATTATTAAACATCAGTTTACCTAATAAGTAATAAATAATGTGGTAGCGCAGTGGTGTATTTGCAAATGTTTTAGGGAAGGCATTAAAATAAATATTTTATAACTCGTCAGTCATTACATATTATAAATTAAATCTTAATGTTTATTTTTGAAAAATTTCAATGTAGTGTACTGTGTACGAAGTGTGACCATAAAACAACGAGACTTTCTAAATATAACCTAAACTGTAATTGTTATTTATAAAACGATTATTGAAATATGATAAGAAAACACTTATTTAAATTTACTTTAGGAACTGATGAAATCCGTTCATTTTCTTATACGATAGTAGCCTTTTTATTAGTGCGAGTTCGACTATACTGCAGAAAAATGTTAGATATAAAAATCAAACAACATTGTCAACATTAAATTTCTTGTTAAATCAAAAAAAAACTACCGCGAAATCGTTTTGTGTGTTATGTGAAGTTTATGGTAAAGAATGTTTATCAAGAGCTCGCGTTTTTTAATGGCATAAACGGTTTTGTAGTGGAAGAGAGAACGTTGAAGACGATGATCGTTCTGGACGTCCTACAACGTCTTTAACAAACGAAAACGTTTAAAAAATTGACAAAATTATTCGGCATGTTCGTAGTTAAGTATTAAGAGCTGTAGCAAAGATGGTAAATATTGATAAAGGGTTCGTTGTTCGAACTTGTAAGGAAGAAGTGACCAGATCTGTGGAAGAACGGCTGGGTTCCTCACCAAGACAATGCCCCAGCTCACAGTGCATTTTCAATTCAACGTTTTTTAACTGAAAAAAATATTTTTATACTTCGACATACCTCGTACTCTCAGACCTTACTCCTAGTGACTTCTTCTTACTCCCAAAAATTTAAATGGAGGGGTACAAGTGCACAATTTGCATGCAGCGATAGATAGTTAGTTGGCATATGTAGTTTGAACGTGGGAAAAGACAGAACAACGATGTGTCAGATGATATGAGGTTCTGACATAAAGTTAAGCTGACAAAGTAGGGAAATTAAGTGTACTCTGAAGACAGGTAAAATTAGCTATATGCCTATAGTCAGCCAGAGAAATTAGACTTAAATGTGTCAATATAGGACAGTGACCGTGAAGGGAGGCAATCAATGTTTAGTATGGAGCTGACGAACCTCAAGAATTTTCATTCAACTATTTCGAATTGACAAGAGGCCGCAGCTGTATTTGGTTTCCAGAGGAGCGAACCATATTATATTATTGGTCTAGCTAATGCACACTATACCAGGATCTTTAGAAGTGTTGATGATTTCGATTGCTTTGCAAAACATTGAGTTTGAATGCCTTGCAGCGGACACTTTCGATGTGTGGATTGGGACCAAGTGTAGGAGTAAGGATACAACTGAACAGTTGTAATTATAGGACATCACCACACCCCTGATGACGTAACGCCGCTTGAGACGCTCCGTGGCTATTTCGTAGTTGACGTCTGTCGTAGGATTTGTTTTTATTAACTCTACAGCGGTGTCCTATCTAGGTGACTCACGGTCGTAGATAAAACAATTCCTTGGCGGCTGTAAACCCACTGGACGTTGGAATATCTATAGGTGGTAATTTATACGTAGAATTTCTGGTTTAATTAAAAGAGCTCTTCTTGTCGGAATTCTCGGATCAAAATGTTCTACGAAACGCTCCATCCGAGTAAATAAAATGAAATGTATAATCGCATACGCTTGAATGGTAAATAAATTAACGATGTGCAAAACAATTTCAATTAATTATTATGATTACTATAAACTTGGACTATTGCGGCACACAAAGCAAATTAAATAACAAACAACACAAGGCTGGCCTCTATGGAGGCACCAATGCAGAAATACGATTTAAAAATTTAAGTTTGTCCTACAGATTACCATAATTTAGTTATTATAAACGAAATTTTATAGACAACCTAATTTGAAATTTTCGATCCTTAATCCTTATATCTCAGCATACAAATCAAGATAAACCAAAAAAAAAAAAGTTTTCTTTCTCTTCAATATGCGTGTAAATTTGATAATACTTTTAATAGAAAAGAGTAAGGTGGTATGTGCTCAAGTGACCGTTGATAGTGATGCGCTACACTATCTTTAAGGATATTGGTATAATCAACCATGAGCGAAACTTTGGGAGCGTGTAACATGATAGATGACGAATTGTGTAAACGATCCCATGATCATCATTGTCTCACTCCCACAATATGTTATCTATAGGTAAACTGTAGCTGCCATTAACTACGAAGGCGTGGTTTAAGTAGAGAGATATAGACTCAAAGGAAGCAGCGTCATACCAAGTGGGGCGGGGGATGCTCAGTTACATAACAAATTAAAAAAAACCTACAATAGCACTAAAGCAGCAACATTTTAATTAAAAAATTTAAAGCCATAAATTATACAATTAAATTAGATTGTTTATTTTGATAGTCTAGCTTTGCCCCTATTGGAAAACTTATCTAGTACAATTATCATCAGCTGTATTTAGATCTCTATGAATAGATAATACACCAAGTCCTATAGGTTATAAGTTATAACTTATAAGCCATAATATAAGCTATTATTTAGATAATTATTTAAGATTTCCTGAAATTTCGGGGAAGAAGGGTTTGAAGTTTCCACTGGATAAGCCACTGAAAGGAAGACGTGTGAGCTTCATCGATATAGGATGGAGAACCAAGAGAAATAGACACATTACAAATGATAAAATGAGAGGAAGCATTAGAAAAGCAAACAAATAATTGTTCAACGTTAGAACGAGAAATACCTAAATTAATGGATAGAATATCGTTATGAATAGCAATAAGGACACATCTTCCTCTAGCTTAGGCGCTATAATTGAGTCATTTTCTCACGTCTAGAGCAATTGTAGTTAACAATCGAACAAGTTTGTTATCATAGAAATTATTAACAAGCCAAGTTTTAGTCATAGGTCATCACAGTAAAAATATAATCCTAAGAGATAATATTAAATTTAACAGTATTTAATTTTGTACGCAGGCCTTTGTAGTTTTGTTAAGAATCGGATGTGACATGTTTAGGATATCATTTTACTTGATTGGAAGTGGGCATTAACTGGAATTTCTTGAGCGACGGTTTACAACCATAGGAACACCAAGATATAGTAAAATCTACCTCATCAGCTAAACTTCAACGCTTCAACTCAATTAAGTATGACTTGAAAGAAGTAATTGTTTTTCTAAAGAAGTTATATCTCTTACCATCTTGAAATGATCAGGGATAGAAAGCCCGGTTTTTCTAGTGGTAACGAAATCAGAAACAAAGGTAACTGCTTCGTGTTTAGCTGATCTTGAGTGGACGATGTTTATCAGGAGATCCGAGACAAATAAGTTTACAGTTCAAAAGAACCTAAGGACAGACCAGAAGATGAAGAAGATGTAAGTTTGAGTGGCAAACATTAAATCACTCTAAGAAGGTTCGGAAGCTATAATTGAGATTTTTTAAAAGTTGAATGAGTAGATATGAGTAAATTTTGAACTACTATTCTGCGTCACTATCTCCTACCGCAGTATATGCGTTTGCGCGAGTTCTCGACATACCTGTACCGTGTACCTATAGGCTATAATATGGGCTTAAGGATAAGTGTCGCGTCGTAAAAAATTTGAAAGACTGTTTCACATGCGAGCTGACACTTGGGTTGTTATTGAATCGATGATCACGATGAACGGCGGCCATTAGAAGCTTATGAATTCACTTAAAAACTGTGCCCTAAAGGGAAAAGTGTTAGGCAGACTGACTCAAGACCGACTATAGTTTATATGTGCACATTTTATAAACACATATTTTAACAAAAATCATTCAAACGACTAAGTAGTTCTACAGAAAAGTGAAAACAAGAAAGTGTTATATCATCCCTCATCTCAGTCCTGCCTTCACGAAATTCTCTTCCTGAAATTTTCACGCACTGTATTCTGTATTTGCGCCGATCCTCTGTATTTCATTTCTCTTCGTGCACGAGTGTCTCAACATCCGCAAATAAAATACTTTTATAGGCCGTGTTGTTGTGATCGATATTCACTATATCTAAATACTTTTTAGGTAAGATAAGGTAGATCATTAATCATTTTGGTGGTATGGTAGTATTTTTGTTTTTGTGTGATCGGACCCTTCTAGGAAGCGAAAACTGCCGGCGGTAGAGTTACTTAACGACTCGCAACTGTGCGTGTAACACTCCCCATATCCTTTATATCTGCAGAGTTTCTCAACTCACGAAACCTTTGCAGGAACTTGAGCATTTTGCGGGATCCCCATTTTTCCCCTCATAATCATATGGTAACGCAGACAGACACAATTTTCGTATAATGTTTGTGAGGCCGAATGTGTCGGGGTCAGCCGATTTCGTACGGCGTCATATGAAATATCGGACCCGAGTAAGCCCGAAATGGTGCGGCTTTGCTCTTCCGCGAGGGCAGCTAACACGTGATTGACACGCGACAAGTAGGTTCGGACGCGATTCGCTGGGAAAATAGCATCGGCGTGAATAAATCACTGTCGCGGTGAACTTGCCAAAAATCCAGGGAGACGCATGCGCGTCATGGCAGAGATCTCGCTAGACGTCGTTGGGGTTGGTGTTGTAACGGTCGTCACGTGCGTCTGGAAAACCGCGGATGTCGTGGTCGTCGGGACGGACGCAATCGTCGGCGTCGCGGCGACTTGATCCAACGCCATGATGTCCTGTAGCAACTGCATATAGCGCTGGATTCAACCGGACGAAGTTGGCGGAACACGTATATCGCGACGGCGAAAGTTCACGACGGAGTTGGCGGAAAACGTATATCGCGACGGCGAAATTTGAAATAAGAGAGGTCACCAATTTAGCTGTTGCTATTGATATCACAGAAATTTATGACTGGAAAACTGAAACCAGCAAGTTTATTAGGCCTCCAGGACAGTGGCATTTTGCTTTTTCTAAAATAAAAAGAATGATTATCACAAAGAACTCAAAAGGAGATGTGTTAGTCCGCGGTGAAGGCGTGTACAATTCGAATATTGGAATGGGAAAACCAATTACAAAAAAAGCAAGGAACATAATTAACGTGAAACCATCCAAAACTCCAATTCAGAATGTTGTCAGCAGTAACAAGAAAACTGATGTAAATAACCTACTAAGTACTAACTGCAAACTGCACATTATGGAAATTAGTGGAAAAATGATCCGGGCTTATTTTTTTACAAATTTGTCATAGAGGGAGATGCAATACCGGGTTATGTTGAGGAAGACATATTAATTATTATGTGAACGTCATGCAATAGAACATGAAATCAATGTCGCCGTCTAATAAATAAAATATTGACTAACTTATTAATATTTTTATTTTTAACGAGTTTTATTATTAAATTTACTATTGAATATTTAAAGTAACAATAATCAATAATATTGACATGTTTCATTTTTTTGTAAACTTATAAACTAAAAAAAAAAATGAATAAAGACTTCTAATTTTTAGTTTCTTAATACCTATTTATTATTTAGTAAAGTTATTTTCAAAACGAGCAATTTCCTATTGTTAGTTTCATACTGTACAATCTCCAAACAAAATTGTGTCAAAATGACGACAAAATCTTGTTTTTTTTAAGCAAAATACTGGTAAATCATCTTTGCATAACTATAATATGAAAAGGTTAAAAAAATCCGAATTGAGAAAAAACATTTATTGATTAAGTTATTGGTTTTTTTGGTTTTCTGAAAATTTAGTGAATATGGAGAATGTACACTTTGAAAATAGAGCCCTCATTTGTGTAATCGTTAGATGACTCAATTCCAATTGCTGTCACGTTACATCTTGACGTACTCATTTTATAGACCAAATAATATAATTATAAATCAATATATTTTTTTTAGGTTGATAATTTTTTCATACATTTCTTAAACCGATGTTGAAAATAAAAATTTACTTTTTAAGTATTCCGGAATTCGGATGCCCCCCAAACATCTGCTGCCCGGGACACACTGCCCTTAAAACCCTCCGTCAAACAGTGGCGGCTCTAGGATTTGATTAATATAACACAATAACCTTATTTATTTTTTTAACATGCATATTATTATAAATTATTTTACCTATTAGTAATAATGGAGCAAAATGATCACTCAAATGGAAAAGACAAGAAACTAAATTAAATAAAATAAAACTGACAACTGAACGCTGGAAAAACACTCCAGAAAAGAGCAAGTGATTTTAACACGCCTAAGAATAGGACACACCCGACTCACTCATAGATACCTAATGACCAAAGAGTAGCAAAACAGTTGCGAAGCACAGTGAAACACCTACTGGTATAATGTAAACAAACTGAAGCAGCCCGAAATAAGTGTAACGTTCCTGAGTTTCTCTACCAATCCCTGGGCCAAGACGAGACAGCCATCAGAAACACACTCATATTTATAAAGGATGGAAATTACGAAAACATATTGTAAAATTGTATTAAAAGTAAAATGTATCGACCAGTGGCGGTTTATCTCAATGATGGGCCTGTGTACAAAACTAAAAAAAAGGCCCCCTTTATTTTTTTATTCTAAATAATATATAGATACATCAATTCAAATTTAAAGTAAGAGTTTTTATTCTAAAATTCTAAAATCTTATGCAATAGGTACTTTCTATTTTTATTAAAATTTTAATGACATAAAAAACAAGATGAAATTACATACAAATAAAATAATATGTTCTATTAATAACGATAGGACTATAATAATAACAATTCACTGGAAATTTCGTTTGCGTGCTTTTTTTTCTGCAAAATTATTAATTATTTCTTTTAAATTTAATTGACGAGCTCGATCGTTTTCAATAGTTAAAATTTCAAGTCCACTTAATCTTTCTTCACACATTGTGCTCCGTAAATAATTTTTGATTAATTTTAATTTTGAAAATGAACGTTCCGCTGTAGCAACTGTCACAGGGAGTGTCAAAAATAACATACATGCTGTACATATTTCAGAAAATGTTGTTGCTAATGTGGGGTTCTCTATAACAAGTAATTCAGTAATTGCTTTTACCGATGTTCGTTTTGTAATTTCTTCTTTAAAACAAGATCTGAACGATAAAATTTGACCTGCAAGAGCATTAGATAAATCAGAATCATAACATTCTACCAATTTATTAGCGGAGTTATGAATTTGTTCGTCTGTTAAATTAATTAACGAATTCGGTTGAATAACTTCAAATATTTTGAATACGTTATTTAAACTAGTAAAACGTTCTTTTAATTGTATTATTGCATTATCCAATGTTAAATAAAATAAATTTATTTTAAAATGTTCTTCTGCTGAAGTAAAGCAATAATCTTGGAGGATTTCGTTATAAAATCGTTTTACTCTTCGGCTTCTTTTTTCTTGAAATGTTTGTGGTACACCCCATTTTCTTGCGATTTCTACTGCTATTTCGAAAAAATCACTGCATTGTGACCTGTATTCTTGAAGGTGTATCAACGCAAAATTAAGCAAAGAAACTGCTATGCTCAGTTCTTGTTTAGGAGACTGAAGAGCTTTTGATACAACATTTACACTTTCCAGAATTTCGCCAATGAAAATTACACTGAATATAAATTGAAAATCTTCCATATAAACTTTTAAATAATTTGCTTCGAATATTTCGTCTTTATTTTTGCTTCTAAGAATTATTTGCGATAAAAATTTTAAAATATCAACGTAACGATGTCGAATAGCTAATAAAGAATCATACCTTGATGACCAACGAGTGGTACATAATCTTTTTAATGTAATTTAAATATCTGATGACTCTGAAGATAAAAGTAATTGCCAACGTTTAATAGTATTTGAAAAAAATGTATAAATTTTTTCCACAAGTCCAAAGAAAGTTTTTACTTCCGTTGATGAATTCATTGCATCGTTTAGAACTAAGATCAAATTATGTGAAGCACAATGGATATATGTTGCCAATTTTTGTTTAGATTTTAACCTAGCTTGGACACCTGAATATACACCACTCATGTTGGCGGCCCCATCATACCCTTGACCACGAAGTTTTGACAAATTTAAATTATTTTTTGTAATACAATTAATAATAGATTCTTCTAAACCAGCACCTGATTGATCAACAATTTCTACAAAGCCAATAAATGATCCATTTATTTGCAATGCCTTAGGATTACCATCAGAGTCTGAAATAGTCAAAACGTATCGAATAACTTGACTTAGTTGATCAATCTTACTAATGTCTTGAGTAGTATCCATTATGACACAAAAAAATGGTGATCGGTTAATAATAATAATTTGTAATAATTTTTAATACTCGTAATTTGTTCTAATATCGTATTTGCGAGTTTTTTACTTTTTCGTACATAACCGTATTTATTTAATTTATTTTTTTTTGTGGAACGTTGATCAATAATGAGCCCCATTGGGCCAAGGGCCCGTGGCATTTGCACACATTGCACACATGTATGACACGCCACTGGTATCGACGTAATATGTAAGAAAGATATTAATAAATGTAAAAAAAAAATCAAATGTCTGCCAAGTTGTCGAGGCTTAGTTATTTAATAAAATAAAAAAAAGTAATATCAAATTTTACTCAGATGCTTCAAAATCATGACACCATAATTATTTTAGTATAATTAAGTACTTTATGTTGACAAATGGAAAAAAATGTAGGTTTAATGTACAATAAAAAAAAAGGAAACAGCTCATATTAGGATTAACTTTATATTTTACAAATGAAACAAGCTACAACAGACAGGATATAAGGCACGTTTCACGCAAGTATGTTGCATTTTTTAACGCGTGTCAAATACGCTATAATCTGGCCGAAGAACAAATAGCATAAAATTTATTGAAAATAATGTGTTATGCTTACCGATGTAGACTGGTGCCTATATATGGAAGGTTGTTGGTAAAATGCGACGACGACGAAGCAAGTAACCAAAAATGTTTAGTAGACAGTTACACAAAAAAATATAGTATATAGTATGTAATGATATACGAGTATATTCATGTGTATATTATTTGATCGGCAGTAGACGTAATGTTTTGATTTTTATACGTGGTTATTCAGTAGAATCTCGCGATTTCATTGGTATATTTGGATTTTGCGTAGCTATTTTCAGTGGGTATTAATTATTATTTCTCGAATTAATGACGACGACGGCGATGTCGATAACGCGGCTGTGCTTTTTCCAATAATATCATATTATCATATTATCACCGTTGTTACTTTGTTTGATGATCCGAGAAAATAGTGTTAGTTTATTTTGATAATGTACAGCATGTATCTTGCTCGGTCGTATAATAAGTGTGTATTTATGTACGCAGACTATGGTACACTCTATATTCACATTTTTACATGTCGTTTATTATATGTTTATTTTGGTACTCCGTTCATTTTATCCCCGGCAAAATTATTATTCCTCGGTCCTACCTTGAATATATAGTATATATTCGCACGGAAAATAATGATTTTAATAATATTTAAATAACAATTGCACGGTGCATGGCGTGCAGAGCCGATGTCGACAATTAGAATACTTTTTTTTTATGGATTTGGGGGTGCCATGCCCCCCCCAAGCCGCCACTGCCGTAAAATCCGGCCCTGAATGCCAAGTTAATAATATAAAAAAATCTACTTACAGAATCATGTGTTATTTTTGAAATTTCATTGCACCCTTTTTCTTTGATATCTTGCCACATATAACTAAGCATGGTTTTCTATAAGTTGTACAAAGATTACATTTTTTTCCTGTTCATTTGCCGATTTAAATACATTAATAAAATATACAATTGGTAAATAGTACTATAGAAGTAAAATAATAAACCAGCGTAAAATAAATAAGCACAAATACGCGAGCGAGCAACTAGTAGTAGGAGACTGACATATCGAGTTGCTCATAGTTTTCAAACAGTTGAGTTGTTATCCATTCCTTATACCGGTGAGAAGATGTCAACTCAATAATATAATATGTCGCGTTGCGCCGTTGCGGTTGCCTTGCCGTCACCAGTTGCTTTTGGCGAGAACACGGTCTAAGGGCTATATTATATTGTTGTTACCGGGATTAATATTCCTACTTTTAGCCACTCTAGGTCAAATGTCCGTATATGTATTTTAATAACACCTGTTAGAGGAATATTGGGCACCACTGCCTATAAGTCCGATACATAATAATTATAAATAACAATCAACAAACATTAAATTATTTTTCTGCTTATAATACCCCTACTAGTAAAGTAATTAGTAAATAGTAGGTAGTAAATAACAAAATCTATACGTCTATTAATACATTTTTTAGCAAAGCGGTAAATTCTTAATATTTAATATATTAGTTAATTTTAAAATATTTTCTCGATGAACATTTAACAAACATTTAAGACAGTCTTCTCGCATTTTTGAACGAAGCCAGGTAAAAACCCGCCTTACAAAGAACAAACTTCTCTCAGCTGTTGCTACACTTAGCAGTGGCGTATACAAGATTGTATCGATAGGGGTGATCACCCCCCCCCCTGGACATTTATTTTCATGTATACTTATTACTTACTTATTTTATTTATTTTAATTATAATGAAATGGTTATCAAAAACCTGTTTTCAATCAATAAAACATCAAAAAAAAAAAATTGAAAAAGAAACGGACTGTTGTTCCGATATCATATTGTACTATATCCAGGGACTCTTTCCTTTTGGTTCAAAACTCTATAGGTATTGACTCTCTTAACATCAGGCGTGATTTAATAGATATAATGTTTGTCTATGATATTTTAAATAATAATATAAACTGCCCAGCTATTTTAAATTTAATTGGATTTAGAATCCCTAGTAGGCATACATGTAATTCTGATTTGTTCCATACAGGGCCATCCCGAAGGGGGGTTCTATTGAGTAGGGGGTGTCCCACCCCCCCAAGTGTACAATATGTATGTCAGTTGGCATATTGATACATTAAGTATTTGAGTTGGCATTCGGAAAATTATAATTTACTTTATACAATTTATAAATAATTTTGTAAATACTACAAAGTACAAATATGACGTCATAATAATTTATTAATATGCTGTAATTTATATTAATTATGAAGGTATATAAGTTAATTTTCCAATTACCAACTGTCCAACACAAGTACTATAATACAATTTAAGTAGGTACCTATCAATAATGAATGTGACAATGTTAAATGTATTATATAATAATATAACAGTATTCAAATTTTCTATGCATTCGTAGAATAATTGGATTATTTTTAATAATAAATGAAAACTGATTGGGAACTGTTGTGCACTGAAGACTGTAATTTCTATTTATAGAAGTAATGAGAAAGCTTTTGTGTTGACTCGTCTAACGTAAACATCGAATGAGCGATAAGAATCTAAAATTGTTTCATTTATAGTATACTGTATACTGTCAGTATTAAAAAAAATTTTTTTGAGTTGGCAAATTAATGTATCTCACCCCCCCCCCCTTTATTATTTTGTTCGGGACAGCCCTGGTTCCATACACCTAATTTCAATACAAATAGTGGAAAAAATTCATTTTTTTCAAGAGCAATTATTAACGCCAATAAAATCTCCACAGTCTTGGATTTTTTCGTTTTGTCTCGTCAAATATTTAAATCTAAATCTTTGTTATTTTTAAATCATAGTGCATAAATATTTATTTTATTGTTATGTTTTATTTACTAAAATTTTGTCTTTGTATTTCTTACTATTTTTTTTACTTTTATTATTATTACTTGTCTATCTTTCATATTATGCCAACTCATATGTAATGTTTTTCATTCTGTGTTAAAGGGCTTTGGCCCGTTGATTTTATTTAAATAAATAAATAAATATCATAAAACAATATTAGTTAATAGGGATGTAGTTGCAAAAGTTGAAGAAGAAACAAGCTTTCGTTTATAGACGTATACTTTTATAAGTATGAATCGAGTTCAAATTTCGCCCTCCCCCCTGGATGATGAGCTGGATACGCCCCTGGCACTTAGTGGTAGCATAGATTAAATATATAGTATATTTAATCTATGGTGGTAGGTACTAGGTACCTAATACCTAGTGTACTGGGTATGGTGAGAAAAGTTCAAGTATTTTTGGAAAAATAAGTTCATATGTTATGACGGGCTCGGTTATTATTTATTAATAATTATTGGATTTATCAAGAACAATTACACACTGAACTCATTATCTAGGGGAGGGGGGGAGGCACGACCGCTCGTCACCCCTTGGATCCTTCCCTAGCCATATACCATTGATTGTAATGGAATAACCTCTGTTCTTTTTTATTACTATACTTACAGTTATAAATGTGCCAAATTTGTGATTTGTAGTTGGCCATTATTTCTTTTTCAAAATCGAACAGGGTGTCGTCGTCATCGAAAATCCGTTACGTTATCAACCGTTACGTCTGTCGAAGTCATTTCGTTTTCACCGGGGAATTATCCTTCCGTCCGTCCCGTAAACACTGCAGCCGTGGTCCGACGATACGAGTTATCACGGTTATCACACCGCTCGCCGTGCTTGCCAGGCGGCTGCGATACTACGTTATTATTATCACCAGGTCGTGTATAATATTTTTCTACTTTTTCTTTCGCGCGCGCACCCGCCGCCGGGCTCGTGGATCGTCGTTCGCCGTCCGGTTGACGCTGCCGTCTGGATCCGTGAGAAGACTCGCGACTAGCACCCCGAGGTCGGCGTTTTCCCGTTGTTCGCTTTTCTTTTCGTTTTCCCCTCCCGGAGGAGACATGGCGAACGCGGTGCGAAAGATTTGCACGAAAATCGGTAACGGCCATCACTATCTGATGGGCACGACGGCCAAGTCGTCGGCGTACGGCGGCTCCCTGATCCCGGACACCGTTCAACACCACCCGGCCAAACCACAGCAGGTAACCGTCTCGCCGTGACCTCGGCCCTCCGACCTCCTCAAGGGTGTTTTCGCTCATTATTTAACACCGACCTCGCGCATCCTTCGTTTCCAGGTCGAAATGATGTTCAGACCAAATCACGTTGACACCGTGTTCCGTCAGTCACAGCCGTTGTACTCAATCGGACATAGCCTACAGAACAATCAGTCAGTAGCTGCCGCGGTCCAATGGTTCAACAGACACGACAGGTGCACTTACCTCAGCAGTAATCGTAGTTCTCCTCCGACAACACGCTCAAACAGTACTCTCACAAAGTCTGATGGTTCTACCAAATCTGACCAACCAGCTGAAAAGGGGTTGCCTACCGCCGATCAACTAGATCATGTATTCAAAAGATTGGGAGAGGATGTTAGTATTTTGTCAATAGCATTCTTATTGTTTTCTCATTACTCGTTTATGTGCTCATTAAATGAAATATGTGTGTCCTTTATTGTTACAGTTACCTCAGATGTTTAAACAAAATTTGGACTACAGTTTGTACCATCCTAAACTAGTATTTGAAAACAATATCAGAGGAACGAAGAGTGTGTAAGTCAATAAATAACAATGAAATTATCAATTACATTTGTTAATATTAACTGTATGAATTGGCATTTCAGGGGTCTAGAATACTTCATGTCAATGATATCTATATTACGTTTGATGGGCCATTTGAAGTATGCTTTTGTTAGGTTTGACATACTAAAAATCACCAAACACCCGGAAGATGGAACGGTTAAAATACGTTGGAGAATCAAGGGTATATCGGGAATGAAAGTGTTCTTCAAGTTTTGGAAATTCAGGCTGTGGAACCTGGAACAAGTTATTAAAGAGAACGTAGAATCGTATGTATACTTATATTTAATTTTAAAAAATGGGATTGCATAAAATACAATATATATTATGTATAAAATACATCTGAACCACCTTATTATATTCTAACATTTATTTGATTAAATCACTTGTACATGAGTGTTCGTATTCAATGTATTATTTTATAAAAACTTTTTTTTATCATATACAACTGGTCTTTTATTGTTCAGGTGGCATGATGGGTTTTCAACATTTTATTTGGGATCAGATGGTATGATTCACAAACTTACTGCAGACAAAGTAAGTTTAGTCTGAAATTTTCATGACCAAAACCAAGTATTCATATTTCACCCTTATTGTTTTAGATGCAACCCGATAACGATCCAGTAATTGAGGATAAGAATCCACTTGCTACAAAATTGGCTCTATTCTTAGGACTATCACCACAGTTGAATAATTTAGATTGCTTGATGACACTGGACTCTGAACAGGCCAACGAATTACTGAAGATGGTTATTATGTCCCTAGAAGATGTGGTTTAATATTAGTCAAGACAGATAAATATATCTTAGTATGCTGTTGCCTGTTATACATGCTGTTTACCCACTTTATGTATGTTATGTTGAACTTATTGCTTAATAACAATAATTAAGTGTAACTTATTTGTATCACCAATTATAAGTCTGTATTGTTTGTTTATTTATTAAAAAATGTTTTGTTGAATGTATGTTAGTTAAATAAGTAGCCAAGTTAATCAAAACACTGTTAATGTTATTGTGTAACCATTGAATTGCTTACAAAATACAAAATACTATACAACATTTGCATTTGCATAGCTTATTAATGGAAAACCAAACATCGATAATTTTCTTTTAATCATCATTGTTTTGGTTAATTTCTCGTAAGCATTATATAGTGTTACAGTGCTACAAACTACTTAAAAGTTGTATGTAATCTGTGGTAGTTATGAAAATGGTTGTTAACAACTATATATAAATATAGTTACTAATATATATTTGTATATATATATATATATGTGTTATTATATTATTGTGTATGTAATATATATATGTATATATGTATATATATATATTTATATTTTATATATATTTGTATATATACTACTATATACAAATAAAAAGGAAAAGTCCATTAATTTTTCCAATAGATATATATTATTATCTATGATGATAGTTGGCTTGTTGAATTTCTGATTTGCAGCATAAATAAAAAATGGTTTTTTAAATAAATTATTTATAGTATACAATCAATGCACTATAGAAAATAGTTTACTCTTCTCTAGGTTGTTTGGATTTAAAATATGAGTTACACAACAAAACATCAAGTTTTGAGCCCTGTTTATAGCCAAGATATAGATGCAGTTAAAAACCTTATAAAAATGCATTAACGACCTAAAAAACACAACAAATTTTTAATAGACTTACAAAAAGCTATTCAAAATTGATAAAATTACTTATTTATTAGAATTTATAAACACAAAAAAATGACAACTACTAAATAATTTAAATGAATGAAAGTTCAAAAAATGGGCTTAATATTACAAATTTTGATGACAAAAAAAAAAACACAAATATAATTATGAAAAATTATTAGTTTAAGATTTTTCTCTTGGTCAATTTATAATAGTTCAAATCACCTTAAAAAAAATTTGAAGTATAACCTATTTATTTAAATATATTTAGAATAATGTGTATTGAAACACATTACACATTTTTACACAAATAACCATTGTTTAAATTGAAAATTGTTAAAAACGTTAAAATAAAATTGTCAACATCTAGATTCTGGGCCCGACAAATTATTTTGATTATAACTTATAAGATATTATATTTTATCTACTTGATTAATAATGTCCTCGAAATTGTTTTCATTAAAATGTGTTACCTTTTTTTTAATTTGGGAAGAATCATAGTTGAATAATGAATATATATTTAAAATTTAAATATACATACACACCAAGAAAGTATTGGCATTGCTCTCATCGCAGAAACGCACTTTACAGAAGGGACTATTCTAGAAATAAAAAATATAGCAGTTACATTTTACAATATTCTATATCCGAGTGATAACGCACTAGGTGTACGGCATTAATTTTAAGATACTATAAAGCATTTTGGGATTAGAAAACACTCTTCTAAGTACACATACAAGCCACTAGTGTTCGTGTCAACGACGGGATAAATGACCTCAGTACCTCACAGTTATGAAAGTATATTGTCCACCTTAAGGTGGT
The DNA here is from genome assembly GCA_949715065.1 of Periphyllus acericola. Lineage (NCBI taxonomy): Eukaryota > Metazoa > Arthropoda > Insecta > Hemiptera > Aphididae > Periphyllus > Periphyllus acericola. The sequence continues at coordinate 8,824,249 of OX454269.1, read as the reverse complement.
GCAGACGAAGTTAAATTCATTGAATTTTACCAAAAATTAGGATACCTATTCATTGTCGGTGGGGACTAGAACGCTTAACACTTCCACTGGGGATCAGACTTATCACTCAGAAATAAGTCAAATAACGTGCAAGCAGCTAACACCGTCAATGCTGAAATTATTTCTACCAGGAAGCTAACCGATTTGAATAAAATCCCTGGTGCATGGGATGCACGTATTTCAATCGAATGACATTACTTCTGTATACTGATATACAAAACTTTTGTTCTGTATATATTGATTCTAATGAAATAATTGATTGAACAAAAAATATAACAAACATAACTAGAACAGTACGTCCTATAATAATAATTTACAATGTAATTTATAATATAAAATCTATGTTAAAATAGATAATATATTATTTATCTATCATTACAGGCCGAGAAATGAGTGGTTGAACATTTTCAAATAGATTTCCAGCACCCGAACAATATTTTTTTGCACAAAGCAAGCCTGATTAAATTGAAATGTTACCTCACGTAATTTATGCAATAGTAACTATTTGCAAGACAAACATACAGTTACAATTTAAAATCGTACTAACGAAAAGTCGATGGAAAAATCTTCTTCGGTTCTACTGAAAAAAAAATGCGCACCCACATTTTTTATATATATCCAACTACAGGTTATGCATGACCGGGTTTCATAAATTGATAAATGTGTAAGTTTCCTCACCACCTTACCTATAACGTTAGACGCCAAATAATGTCGTCTAACTAAATAGGATGAGGTATTACACGTGGCGCGTTTTTTTTATAGTGGTTTCCCTTTGCAGGCCTATTCCACTCAAGGCCGAGAGGTTGAAAAGAAGAAGAAAATATGAACATGAGTAAATTATTTTTGATATTTAATTGCTTCTTGCAATAAATATTTGAATAATTGAAGTTTTAGACGTCTTGGAGGATTTCTTGTAATTTTGAGGGATGACATTTTTTATTTAAATTATCGTATAGTATCATGTAAAATTTTATATTTAATTGCTTATTGCAATAAATATTTAAATAATTTACATTTTAGACGTTAGGGAGGGTTTCCCGGAATTGTGAGAGATGATAGATTTTTGATAAGTAGGTTTGTAATATGACAGTTAATTATAAATATCAGGAGGCATGCCTTATCATATTTGGAGTGTATGCATCACTGCCTACTTCATGCTATGCTTGAGGTACAACAAGAAGTTATACGCTGTTTGTGATTGGGCTTCAAACAGTGTATTTCCTGAACCAACTGTGCTTGTATCAATTGAGGTGATTGACAGTTGCACAGATGAAAATTCACTGGCTAAAATAATAAGACATTGTTATTAAAAAACGATAAACGAAATAAAATAATATAATATGATATTTAAATTCCTTGTGTACCGTTTGAACTGATGTTTTCATATAATAATATCAACCCTTCTTCGTCCGCGATCTGATCTAGGAAATCGAAGGAATAGCAATGATCTTTTTCAGAGTTAACTGTTTCCAAATCCAATTCCTGTGAACATAAAACAAACCAATCACCCTTACATATATGTTCCTACGTGATTTAGGCTATAATAGACAATTTAGTATATAACCTCCACGAAGACCCGATTCAACTAACGTCAACAATATCATCAACTTCTTAAAAGCAACAAAATGATACCACTTAATTCAAGATAACCCAAAAACAACGTTGCATAATATGACGATATCAAAGCTCTCCCGCTTTCATGTGTAGGTAACATAAAAGCAACTCGACATCCCCAAACACCATTTGTGCAATTCTAAAAGCCAACAATATTTGTTGTTTCGGCTTCAAAGTGATGAAAAAAAAAAAAAAATTCGACCGTTTTCCGTCGGAGTAGACTAATGATGTTGGTACCGTCCGCGTCTTATAGTGTCGTACGACAAACGCTGTAATCACCTTGAGCGCAAGCACGGAGGGGTTGCACGACGACACTAATCGTGCGAACGGGTCGCGCTCGCTCAGCGGTTCGGCACCCGACGCATCGCCGGCACCATGTTCTCCATCGAGGTCCGCCTTGACCGGGAGGACTGATGATTTGTGTGCATCTGCCGCGGGTTTTTCCTGCACGGGCTTATGATCGCAGTGGACCGGCGACGGGTCGGTGCAGTCTCCCGATTCTACCGCTCGATCCGGACTCGCTAGTACGACCGTAACAGCAGCAACAGTCCCGTCGGTTGCCACCACGGCCGGGTTGTCGTCAGTGGCCACGTCGTTTTCGATCGTGGTCGGGTCCGTATTTGTGGCCACGTCCACGGTCGCTGCTGTCGGTCCCGTGTTTGTGGCCAGGTCCACGGTCGCTGCTGTCGGTCCCGTGTTTGTGGCCAGGTCCACGGTCACCGCGGACGGTTTCGTGTTCGTGGCCATGTCCACGGTCTTCAGGGCTGTAGCGAAACTCATGCAACGTCCGTGAACGAGAATTCGACATTCTGTTGGAACGAGAAAACGAGCGGCGATCGAATGAATGCGTGGTGTAGTAGGATACAGCATCGCGAAAGGCGCAGGAGCGAACGAATAGTAATTTATTATCAAACGCGTTTCGCGGTCAACCCTGCGGCAGCGTAAGCGATGTTATCGTGCAAGTGATACGTACTGATGCACCGAACCATGGTCGAATAGCATTTCCGGGAGCCGCATCGAAAACACTTTCGAAACCATTTCCCGGTTGTGCGAACGACCACGGTATGAGGCGGTACGGCCACGCCGAACTCGTGTTCGCAAACCTCGCGGTAGTCCATCGTCGCTGCACTGCCGTCAGTCACAGATGCAACTTGCATGGTTTATCGATGAAGCAATTCGCAAACGTTCGTGTCACGAACCGAAATATTGTTTTCCAACAGTGAGGATAAGTCAGTATTACGTAGGTCCGTTTCGCAAGGCGTCGTCGAATGGTAATGCCGGATAATATTTTAGGCGCTAGCATTTCAATATTTATAGTTTACAATGTGATTTGTATCGCATAGCGACCGAAGACTTGACGCCACGTGCAGATTATGGTTGCGTATTAATTTATCAATTGTAGGACTTACAAGGAAATCAATTACGAGTACTGTACTCGGGACAAATTATAATTGAATAACAGTTGATTGATACACGGGTGTTCGGAAGGTTGAACGGTCGCGGTACAAGACCACGCGCTGTTTTTTTTACTTTGTCAGTGGATTTTCACATGAAAATATAATGAGAAAAACCACAACACTTTTTCGAAAGAAAATTATTATATTGACAACTTAATTGTCTGACACCGATGGTGCCCGATATTCTTTGAATAACGAACCGTGTTTGTCAAACGGTTTTTGGAAAACTTACGAAAAGTTCAAGATTGATTTGAATTTAGTCTATTTTACCGGACAAATGGTGACAATTGATGGCGCGCCGATTGGTTTTCACGTAATACAAGTCTGATGGTTTCGTTTGCATTATAAATCTGAATGCCTCAATACTGGTTTTCAAATGAATAAGACCAGATTAATAACCCATTAAATAAAGGCATTTTATAAATAGTAAACATGCACTATGGAGTACTTAATAGTATTACCGTGACGTGCCTTGGTCATCCGCGTTCCCGGTTTAACATCGTTTTTTTTCTGTGCGATAGAGACGACAGGATTTTCTCCGATCATCACCTTTTTTTTCTTCTGATAAACACGTTTTGACGATTACGTTCTATGCGCGCGAGTTGAGGCGTTCACATGAAACCGTATTGATTCGCGGGCATTCCGTGTTCCACAATCGAATAATGATAATAATTATACTATTTATCCGCGCGCACCTAACGCCATTAAAAGGTGATGCCCGACAACACAGTGTTACGCTAAAATGTCAACCGCGTGTTGCCGCCAAGATCCGACGAATAATAATTATTGGCTGGAGGTACTTTAAACGGCACTATTATTGAAACGTTTGAAACTACGTAGGTATACACTGACATACTGACCATACGTCCTGTTTTATACAGGATTGTCCTTTATTTCGGCTTCGTGTCTTGTTGTCCTGAAAAACGTCACTCAGGACGCTTTTTATCCCGTAATTTCAAGTCTGGTCCCTTATTAATCCTTTTTTTGTCCTACTTTCTGTTAATTCATACAATTTTGAAATTGATTTTATTGTGAATATTTTTGTATGACATTATTGAATAGAATAATATAATAATCTATACTTATCAGTTGTATTTTTGTTTTTACCATAATTATTGTTACATCACATTGTTGTTGGTGGCGTATACTATAATAGTATATTTATAATTGTATAGTTATATTTACCGACCGAAATTTTCATTAAATATTTTACTATAATTTTAGAGATTCAATGGCTATTCCCGGAACTAATGCGTCGGTAGAAAGAGTTTTTTCAATTACAAACGTCTTATGGACAGATGAGAAAAATCGATTTCTTGTAAACACCATTAGGTCAATTATAATTGTAAAACAACATTTTAAAGATATGTCGTGTATTGAATTTCATGCATTTCTTTTAGAACATCCCGAATTGTTAAATTTAATTAGTTCATCAGAAAAATACGAAACATCAAATAGTGAAGAAATATCAGAACAATCGTCATCAAAATTAATTGACAAGTTTTTTTTTTTAAGTAAAGTAACATGAATAAAGGATCTGGTGAAGTTATAAAAAGAGTTAATTTAATTTAATTATGTTATATTATTTTTTTCAAAATAAAGTTTTATGTACCTATTTAATTTTAATCTTTAATAGTTAAATATTGTATTTTTTACGATAAAAATCAAAAAAAAAATGTACGAGTTATAAATACTTATTAATTTAAAAATATTATGGATATTATTTTTGTCCTGTATTTCATTTTTTTAGAAATGGTCACCCTAGTATTCACGCACCTATCTGCGTGTAGGTAGGTAGTCCGGACGCGGACGGTTTAAACTTCGCAAACAGTAAATTCGATTTTGACCCTTCGCTTGCCGTTTAAGCGCAATTAAACCTCCTCTGCTCGGGCGATAAAATGTGTACAGCCATATAAACGCGGGGTGATTGAATTAACCCAATGTGAATGAACCCAACTAAAAAAAGATTTCTAGCGAAGTACGCGCGGAATTCGTATACACACGCCGTGTTTTCGTACACGTCCATAACTTTTTCGAGCACTTGCAGCTTGTTATTTTTTTTATTTTGTCATTAGTATTTTCCGGTAATTTATTCCTGTGTCCAGGTTTAATTTTCCTCTGGAAAGTCGTATTAAGATTTTTTTTTTTTCAAATGTTAACAAAATAATTATTATTGATCGCTCATGGAAATATGAACAATAACAATTGACAAACGTACTTGAAGTATTATATTTTAGGAAGAAAATTATGAACGAGGACAAACACGGTGACAAACAAAAACATATTACACGTGATCGACTGATCGCAGAATCAGTTTAGACTTTAATCATTTGGCAAGCATATAAATAATGCAATGGAAGTTAAAAATGAAATTGGAGTTTTGCGACTTTTACGCTCAACGTCACATTGAATACTATTTTATACTTCTTTAACGAAGTACGTAATTTACGCTATAATGACGTAATGTTTTTCGGTGCCCCGAGTTCCGAGGGAAAATTCTGAAATTTAATTGCACGAATATAACATATATATTAAATTATTTTATGCAATCACTTATTATAGTTAACGCGAAATAAAACAATATACAACTATTGAACTATACAATCAATTCAACAGTTCAAATACGTCGTTCTCAATATGCGAATCAATACGTAGAGGAATTTAATTAAACATTGTGTGTAATCGACAGGGTTGGGATTTTATAGCATTTGCATATTTCTTATGAGATGCTTAAAAAATAGCAGAGTAAGCTAAAAATGTGTTTCATGATACAGAGAACTCAAATTAAAAATTTTATTTTGCTTTTTTGGGGTTTTTTGAGCCGTTTTTGCATTTTTACCTGTTTTTGAATCAAAATCTGTCAAAATTGTATGAAATTATATTTTAGTAAACGTGTTTTTAGATTTTAGTCAATTGAATTATCAAATAAATTGTAAATGTACCTATAGATTAAGTAAATAGGCCGTTTACGATGATGCAACACCGTACAGCGTTAATATATAAGTATAATATAATACTACGATAATATCGTATTAGGTATTTGGTTCTAATTTTTGTTATCTGCTTATTTTGTTGGGTTTTTTTTTTGTCAATTTCTACTGCGATTATTAATCGCCGATTATCAACGTTGTATTACAAGTAACTACCTATAATAATTTCAAATTTGTAAGCGATTAATTAATAAATTTCCTTTTTTTTCATATTTTATTGTTTTTATTGCATATTTTTAACGCATATTTAGCGATAGTTAAGGTCATATTATAGCGCATATTTAAGCAATTTTAAGTGCTATAAAATCCCAACCCTGGTAATCGATATATAATTGATTCCTTTGAAACCAAATACGAAAGAAGTCTGGCCATAACTGACCAGTTATAGACTAGTTGTTGTTTCAAACGTAGTTTAGAGATGCACAATCTTATTTATTCACAGCTAATTGGTATTATAGATATATTAAACTAACTTCCATCATTTTTAGTATTACTTACATAATTATAACTAGAGCTCAGAACTTAATGGACTTAAAAACATTATAAAGCATTTATTTATTTTATTTTTGTCAAAATCACTAAATATGCCATAATTATGCATTGTAAATTTTTCATATTTTTTTGTAGTGTCGTAAATATATATAAATAAAGTTAGGTAATAATGAAATAGTCGAGATAGTGAGTACTATAGTATAATTATTATTATAATTATAATTATTATTACTATAGTATAATATTACACACGCATACGTCCGGTACGTAGGTATAAAGATATATCAGATTTGAATCAAATTTTAATTATTAATATCGTAGTTCCGGGAATCCATAAAACCGTCGACCGGTAGGCACAAGGCACGCGATAATGGAATACACACACTAGTGTTTATTTATTACTCACACAATGACACAGTTGAAATGTGCGTGTGATATGAATTGCCTAAATATTACTCCTTAAAACATGCTATGCTGGAGCCCCCTTAAAAAAAAATATGGTACCTACCTAACATTATTATTTTCAGTCTTTGGAAATAATAAACTTAAAAATAATAAGCAGAAACAGTAATTAATAAATGTAGGTATTATAAATTATAATAATTAATAATTAATAATCATTGAACAATCATTATTTATTTTATAAAATTGCGACACATTGAAGCGCCTGAAACTAATATAAAATGTTTTATACATGGAAACTGATAATATTTAAACTTTATGCAAATTATAATAAAAAAATCCATATTTTTTTTTCTAGATGGATTTATGGTATACTATCTTTATCTTTATCTAGATAAAAAAGTATGTATCTGTGCTCAACACTGTTAATAATTAGTGTTGGGGCAGGGCCAGAGCCGGATTAATGAAATTAGTGACCCTGGGCTAATTTATTTTTGGGGGCCCTAATTTTACAAAAAAAGTATTTTTATAATAATATGCCAATTGATATTTATTAGTTAAATAAGAAAAATATTTTTTCTCAGACGGCAAATTTACATTACATAGTTTATTTATTAAAAAATACAATTTAGTTAAATGTTAAAATATAAAATATATGGTAATAACACAAAAATACAAAGAATGAACGTTCTGCTTCACAATTTGTCAACGGTATTGTCAGGTATAATCTCAGTGCAATATATACATTTGGAAAAACATCAATAAGTTGTCGTTCATATAGAAGTTTTATTATAGCACCACAATTGTCAATATCTGAAGAAAATGTTTTGATATGATGATAAAAATGTGATATTTCTGTTTTCAAGTTATCATCGAGATCATTATGGTAAAACTGAAAAATTTATTGTTTTCTAAACAATTAAGAATATTATCATAATTAATAAATAATGCTCTCACAGATTCAAAATGACAACACCACCTAGTTTGACTCAAACTTTTAAGACGAAGTAGTTTTTGATTGTCATTCGGACTCAAATTCGTTGTTAAAACGGTCCACCTTCGAGGTGAAGATGAAAAAAAATTATATAGTTTTTGCGAGTATGAAAAAAAATGTATTGCTTCTTGACATGATTCAGTTGCACTGACACCAATTAAATTTAGCGAGTGACCTGCACAAGGAACAAATTGAGCGAATGCATTTTTTTGTTTAACATGAGCTTGTAACCCTTCATATTTTCCGAACATATTTGCGGCGTTATCAAATGACTATCCACGGCAATTTTTTAATGTTAAATTATGTTCAATTAAAAAATGATTGACTACATTAAAAAGTGATTCGAATGATTAATATGATTAATATATTTTTAAATAAATATAGTTAAAATCATATTTTTAATCAGTGCAGAAAAGCTGCAAACCTATATTATTTTTTGGGGGCCCCTTTTTGGGGGGCCCTGGGCTATAGCCCACTTAGCCCCCCCCCTAATCCGGCTCTGGGCAGGGCGTAATTAATATGCGATCAAATATAATGATACAGTGCACATGTATTGCGGCTTCGCTGCGTCGCCGTTGCGTTCAGTGTCTGCCGCAGATAACAACGTCGCCGCAACGGCACCGCGCACGCAAATCCGGTTCAATAGTACCTTGTTGTACATTGACTCATGCACACGTGCGATTTTTCGACGCAAGATGTCCGATGTTGACATTGAAATGCTTTAGAATTTAAATTACTTTAAATGCTTCTGCGCCTTTGACTTGGCGGTTAAACAATGAAACCCACATTCATAGTCAACCGTTTAATTTCCAATGTGACTAGGTTCGTTACTGGTAGTTTGCGTTGTGAAAATGGCCAAATGTCGCTCCGATTTGAATGGATCCCGCACAGACACGTCTCCTCCGTGTGATTCCGACCGACTAATCAACGGAATGTTAGATTCGCGGTTTGGTCGACGGAAAATAAAAATTTACACATTTGAGACGGGGATTTTTTTTTTTTATTATTCACATTAAAATCTTGTAGGCTACATATATTTTCCCGCGTTTACAGCTGAAATTGATAAGCTGTTGCGATTACCACTTTAGCGTGCGAGAGTTTCACTCATAAATCTAACAATACATTTTATAAAAATATAAATGTAGTATGATGCCGAAAGTATTTAAAATGTTATGTATAACGAGTTGTTTCGACCATGGGTCATCATCAGCTTATATAATCAGGTGCTTATATGATGATCAACGGTCGAAACGTAATTGAAACAAAGATCTTTACGGGTTTCTGTGGTATTTTATTCCATCTGACTACAGTCTACCACTTTCAATTTAAGCAGATACAGTTTCCCGTTAAGGTATGTTTTACTATGACAATAAAGCAAGAGCAAGGACAGTCTTTGTAAGTGATTTGTGTAGATTTAATGAATCACAGCTGCTTCTCCCATGGCCGACGTAACCTTTTCGTGTGTTTTCCTCGCAGTCTAGTAATACTGCAGCCAGAAGAAAGAACTAAAAACATAGTTTTACCCGAAGGTTTTACAAATAATTTAAAAAAAAAATCATTAAAGATTGACTTAGGCATGAAAACGGTGATTTTTTTATTCTGTAGTTTACATGTTTGTTTTTCAAATGTTTTATTTATAAATTTAATCCCGGCTCCTGGGGCCTGTGATGCTACTCGTCGGACGGACACTATGCAGCGATGTATCACGAGTTAGGCAAACACGGCGCACCGGCAGGAAGTGTTGGGATCTTTTTTATGAATAAGAATTTCGTATGGCTCTTTCGGTGCGGTAGTGATCAGAGTCGGCGAACAAGTAAATTGTATTGTATTGTATTTTTGAGTCTGTATTGTTAAATTTGCTCTCGCGATGATGTATAGGGTGGTCACAGGAACAGAACAAACTCCAAGGTTCCGAGTGCGCACTGTACCGGAACACCATGACGTTCAATTGCAATGAGTTGCGGCTGGGTCAGCGGTACATCGGTGAAGCGTCAGCTTCCAAGCATTGATTTGTTTTCCAGAATCCTTGACCGTTGACAGGACGAAGTTTGGCATGGGATGCAAAGATCGAAAAAAAACCGCTCGATGCATCGGAATTGCGTGCAAAAAAAAATAAGATAAGGTCGAATCGCGTCCGCGGCTTTTCTGGACAGGACCGGCGACCGCATTATGTATGTGGTTTTTTTAGGCAGGTACGAATTGCGTGCGCATTTTTCATTATACAATGTGTCCCAGGGCGAAGTGACCGGCCGCCGTCATATGAAAGTATACCTAAAATGACGAAGAAATAACCTTTAAAGTGCCCCCAAAAAAACTAACTAAAGTCTAACTCTTTTTTTTTTTGAGTTATGGGCAATTTAAGTTTTTTAAGCCAAACCAAATCTACCACGGATTTTTTTATGTTTATCCGAAACTTTTCAACATTTTAACGTAATTTTTTTTTTATTTTAAAGCTATTCAATTGTCCTTTCAACCAACATACGCAATTAAACCAAACTTATGTAAATTATTATTATTAAATTGAAAAATGTAAATTTTTTTTATCAAAAGTTGGAATTTTTAAAAATAAATCTTGTATTACTCAAAATAATTCAATATTTAGTATGGGTTATTGTGGTTGTGTATTATTCTACATAATAATACCTAGAATACCTTATAAGTTTGGTTTTCATATCTTTCATAATCGCAGAGTTATACACAGCTAAACATTACAGGTCTTTTGTGATTTTAATTATTGGCAATTTGTAATTTTACTAAACATCAAGTCTAACTTAGGCATAAACTCACTAGAGGTGATATAAATAATGTAATAAGTCTGTTCTGGTAAACGTGGCTTCATCCGTCCATAAAATATGTTTTAAAAAATCCACAGTTCTTCTGTGTTCGCGAAGGAGCCACGTACAAAAAACTAATCTTGCTGCATTATCCCCAAATATTAAATTGTGAGATCGACGAAAATGATATGGATGAAGGCCCTCTTTTTTCAAAATTCTCCATACAGAGGTCTTTGATACACCCAGCCTTGCAGATATGCGACGGATACTTGTAGTCGGATCCCTAGTAATTATATCCAACACTTCTTCTAATTCTACATCCAACATTACGCCTTGTTCATTACGATTTTGTACTAATCCAAACTCTGCCAGGTGTCTATGAATAGTGATGAACGATCGATACCCTAAAACAGGTCTTTCCGGATATCGGAGCCTATACTCTTGCACAGCGGCTCGAGCATTGCCATTACAAAATCCATACACAAAATGCATATCAGCAATGTGACCAAATGGCAAATCAAATAATCTTGGCATTTTGAAACCTTTTTTACAAATTTACTTACAAATTATTAACTGAATAAAAATTAACAGGTCTAGGTACAGATGACACGACAACTTAAGTGTACGGAAGAAAACAAAATGACAATATAACTAAAATTTACCAAAATAAATAAAATTAAACGATTACCGATTAATGAACGAGCGATATTCGATTCTAAGAAAACTAAGATAGTGATTAGTGACTACTGACCATTAACAACGTATAACTCTGCGATTATGAAAGATATGAAAACCAAACTTATAAGGTATTCTAGGTATTATTCTGTAGAATAATACACAACCACAATAACCCATACTAAATATTGAATTATTTTGAGTAATACGAGATTTATTTTTAAAAATTCCAACTTTTGATAAAAAAAATTTAATTTTTTCAATTTAATAATAATAATTTACATAAGTTTGGTTTAATTGCGTATGTTGGTTGAAAGGACAATTGAATAGCTTTAAAATAAAAAAAAATTACGTTAAAATGTTGAAAAGTTTCGGAGAAACATAAAAAAATCCGTGGTAGATTTGGTTTGGCTTAAAAAAACTTAAATTGCCCATAACTCAAAAAAAAAGAGTTAGACCTCCACTTTAAAGGTTATTTCTTCGTCATTTTAGGTATACTTTCATATGACGGCGGCCGGTCACTTCGCCTCGGGACACATTGTATAATATGTGTTATGGTAAAATTACGAATACCGGTGAAATTGGACAATGAAACCGGACTTTTACAAGCACTGATTTTTAACCCCAAGGCTCTCCGCACACGAGGCGATTGATAAACGACGCGACGTTTGCGCGATTTATGTGATGCTAGCGATATTTTCGATTACGCGTGCTCACTGCTCACACGAAGCGATTGCCTTGCGATTATTATTACTAGGGCATAGATTATGTTTCATATGCAATTTTTTTCTATAGTTCGGATTTGTTGCCATGTAGGTTATAAAATTTGTTTCGAGCAAGTACAAATTAATATCTAAAAAATGCAACTTTTTGCAATTTTTGACCTTTTTTCAATTGTATTGCAATATTGTTATTTATCGTCATTTTCAATACACGCTATTAGTGGATCCCCATTCACTTTGCTAGGAAATCGCGTTGCATTTCAATCCCCTCGCGTGCGGATGGTCGAAGATTTACAAAAACTCGCTTGTAAAAGTCTGAATTACTATAATCATTCGGGGTTTGACAGAAATCAATGGGTAAATCCTAGACTTCACTTGTATTCGTAGTTTTACCGTAGCATGTATTATATTATTATAATATTATTAATTCGTTTATATATAATCATTATAATCACTTTACCTACAGGCTACAGTCTACTTAATATTTTATGTAAGCAGAACGCAAGCGTTTTCTTCGTCTTACAAACGCACTTAGCAAATCTGTGTTCAGTCTTCAGTAGAATCCGTTGTTTTGTGTAATATTATATAGTACTCGTATATAAGATTTAAACTGACATTATCGAACGCAAAGGGAAGATCATTATCATTATCATTATCCATGTCTTCTTGATGGTTTCTTACCATATTTTAATTTTCAGGCTAGTTATGACTATGTAAAGTCTTACAATTTTAAAAAGCTTTTTACTAGCACTTAGCGATTCAAATATCGAAAAAATACCAAAAAGATAAAAATAATGTAATAAAGTTCTATTAGACGTAGGTTTATTCTTATACTAATGCTAACTACGCAAATTTGGATCTGCAGAACACAGATGTGCCATGGTGTTCGTTTGTAAGACGGAGACAACGCATGAGTAAATTATTTATTTATTTTTGTAGATTTATTTTTACTGTGCTTATTTATCAATCATATTGATAGTGTGGTTAAAAATATTATATGTTATTTAAGATAAGCTAATATAAATAATTAACATTAATAATAACTATAAATAAATTGCGCAGGCAACTCGAACTTACCGCCGATAAACCGCGTACGCGATTCGGACTTACCACTAATAAACCATGCAGGTTGTCTTAGGATTTCTTTTTTATTCGCACGCGATTGGGTGATGCACAAATTGCTACACTAATATTGTTAGTGGGCGGACGTTAACAGCTGAAAAGAAAAAAAATAACTGGTCGTATTATGAATACGCAACAATACAACACTTAAAGTAGCTTTTCCTTAGTGTTAGACGTTGCAGTGTAACAATAATTATTAATCATGTACATATTATCTAAAAAACTGCTAAAAAATAAACATTCATTCATTCATTCAGCTGCGGTTCCTTGAAAAAAAAAAGTAAATTTACATAAATCCTATTTTTTGTTTCCTATTTAACCGTTGATCAGGGGAGAACAGTTTTATAGTATTTCACAATACATTCACCTAAATATACATAAATCCTATCTATTTCCGTTGTACAAAATTAAAATGAAACAATAACGATACAAACGAGTTTGAAATAAATCGATTTCCGATGAATAAGTGTATAGTTTTGTACGATATTCGTACAGGTTTTTGAATAATCTTTCAATATTTTACGGTTAAACGTTTTTTATATAATATTATATTACAACAAAAACACTTTGTCAAAATACGCGTAAAAAAAAAAAGGAAAAAGATACTAAAGATGTGATATCAAACAGACGCTTAGTAAATCGATTCAAAGTACACTTTTTTCAATAATTTATTTACTCGGCGAGAAATGATTTTAAACAGAAATGGCCGACATTACCGGTGAAAACGCGAGATGCGGCCGCCGTGATTACAGATTTCATTATAATACCTGATTAAAAAGTTTGCACGTTTCCTTGTTAAAAAAAAACATCAAAATGTTATACAGTTTAAAAGCGCAACTCCCTGCTTCGAGATAATAAACACTGTCGTGCCGCAGCTGTATTTATTTTTTCTATCACAGCCCTAGAAGACCCGTGCCTTGGACGTTTACTCGATATGACGGACACGCAGTACGGGAAGACTTGGTCTCGCGCGCGATGTATATGGTGTGGATCGGACGGTTACCGTGTTCGCGATGCGTTGACGCGGTCATCTGCAGCAGTCGCTGTCGAACTGGTTGTCCTCTGGGACGGCGAACGGAGGAGCGTTCTCGGGCCTCTTGCGGCCGAACGTGGTCCGACACACGTCCGGGGACGGGGAATAGAGGCACGGTACTTCGATCGGTACGAAGTAGCTGGCTGGCCCGGGCGCGTCGACGAGCTTCCTGACCTTAGGCCGCGGGGCAATCGTACGGCCACCCCTGTGCCGGCCGGACAGGTACAGGTCGCCGTTCGGTATGTTGTACGACGCGGGTCCGGGCGTCTCGATAAGCTTGGACTTGTCGAGCCTATTGGCAATCTTCGCGCCCCGCTTTTCCAACGAGTCCGGCAAGAGGTACAATGGCGGCCCCAAATGAGTTTTCGGCAATTTGTCGCTCTTGTGGAGATGTGTCGGCAGCACGAACCCCGTGTGCGCCAACGTGCTCTTCGTGTTGTAGTCCGCTGGTCCCGGGGTGCTCTGCTTCTTTGAGTTGCCGAACTGCCTGCCCAGCACTCCGCCGGGCGCTCTGTTCTTTCCGTGTTGGTTCCACGTGCTCACGTCATATTTCGGGCCCGGCCCGACCACGACCACCTGAAAACGCACCGAAGAATTTTTTTTTTTTCGACTCATATCGAAGCGATTGATTTACGCGCCCGATTCCAATTCGGCACCACACTGTGTAGGGTGTGAAAATATAATAAACGCTTACCTTCACGTCCCTCCGAGCCATCATCGTGTACGCCGGATTCCTTTCGATCGTCGGGTCGGTAGCGAGCATTCCTATGACCGGCTTTAATTTATATGATGCCGGTCCTGGACTCCTTTTACTCATATTGCTAGCTTCAAAAATTTTTTTGTCCATTGTTGAGATGTAGAGTGTTTAGGTTCGTAAGAGCGTGTAATTAATTGATTTTTTTCTGTATTACGGGATTATATTTTGAACTAATGAATTGTTAAAACTGATTTTGTATGACAATAGTTTAATAATTTGAACAATAATTTGAAAAACCGTTTGTTTTTCTGTTGATTTCTCACCCGTCTCCATTAGTCACGAAAAATGTTTGTTTTTGTATATATGTAAATAATATAAACTTACTTCGAGCCGTGAAAATATTTTTGAGAACGATCCATTGCAATACGAGTACGTACAAACATTGATTATAAATACAATAGAATTTATAATCAATGGTACAAACTATGACAAAGTAGCTACAGTAGTATTAAAAGAGAGTTCCTGAACCCCCGCGCCCCGCCCCATCGCCTACCAGCCGCCGCATCATCATGTGGGATCTTATCAATAATATCTTATCAGACTTAACTTCTTATGGGATATCTTATCAGACTTAACTTCTTATCGGCCGCTGCTATATTACCGTCTGAATCGATCACGTAACCTACGTGTATTTTACCCCACCACGCCCTAGCACGCGGATCTCCCGAACTTGACTCGATCACGTTACCTATGTATATTTTACCCCGCTCCGCGCTAAGCCGCCGCCGTGTTAACCTACCCTCCCCTGATATAATACACGCCGTGCCCTCGCCGCTAATGAATATAGCTAATACTTGACTCGATCACGTTACCTATTTGTATTTTACCCCGCCCCGCGCTAAGCCACCACCGTGTTAACCTACCCTCCCCTGATATAAGACCCCTCCGCACCATGATGATTATGAAAATAAAACATTTTACACTTATATACATAATAAGTGTTTTGTCCATTTATAGCTAACTTATAGGCTATAGCTAATGACAATGGCGATATAGCTAAACACAGCGTGGATATATAATGGAACATTATATGGACTGAAATCCATGCCTATATTTCATTCTGCTTATGAATTTTGTCTTGATACCAAATTTAAACATAAGAATACGAAGCGTGAAATTTTCATACTGTAATATTGGAAATCGCGTTAATTGTTTCTAAGACGAAAACTATTTTCGTTTTATCATATTTTGAATAATTATTTTCTGTCTACCGTTTAAAATTAAAAATGTTCACCTGTACTGTGTGCGCTCAATCGTTCACCTGCGGGACCAGCTTTGTCGCACAGAAGAGATCTCATGCAGATCAATTCTTATCATGCGACATTTTCGAGAAAGCCGAGCAGAAGAAAATTAATTTGATACCGACTGCCGCTTCTCCGAGTACGAGCAATTCACCGATTTTGGATCAAGGTAAGAATTATTTTTAATATTGTTATCAGTGAACTATCGCGGATAGATTCTAATTTTTTTTCCCCGCGTTTTAGGATTAAAACGTATTAATATGGAAAATATTGCTAGCATCGCACGGCAAAAGGCTAGATTAAATTTTGTCAGCTCGACCGGCCTTGTCGACTTAAAATCTGCTTTCAACCGAAAAATCGTGTGGTACTATCGTAAAAATATGGAGGACCTGACTAATTACCCGGATTTTTTGAATACAGTACAATCTCGGTAATCCGGCCGTTTGATAATCCGATACATCCAGTAATCCGGCTATTTTAACCTATACGTATCAATATATATATAATATATATATTATATATATATACTCGTACATATATTTATATATAAAATTACTATCGTTAACGTTAAAATGTTAGATAAACCTAGGTAATTACTGATTAAATACGATTTTTACATTTTTTACATTATTTTTATACTTATGTATCAGTAAAAATGTTAAATTCAATAAGGAAAAATGCGTTTTTATGTGAACCCCCGTTAATCCGGTAGTAGCGTGGTCTGATATGTGTCGGATTACCGAGATTGTACGTTAAAATTAGAAGTAATTGAAAAGCTGGGTGAATGCGCCGAAAAAAATCCTATTAAATATAATTTAAAGCTAGAAGCGACTTATAACGTGCCGAATGTCGAAAACTCCGCGCAAAATAGAGCGTTCAAGACTTCGGCAAAGGAATTATTTTTAATCGGCGATATCGAGGGTATGGTTGACGGTGACTTTGGAAAACTCATCGCCGAAGAGGAGGAGTACGCTGGGAAAGGTAGTGGGTATTCATTGCAACACATAGATGGTCTTCTGTTAAGTGTGTACATGTATACTCCGATGGGCTGCTCCAGCTATGTCGAACTCCCGGCCATCATACGGGTTAAAAATGCTGTTACAAATCCACAGAATATAGATGCAGAATGTTTCAAATGGGCAATTCTTGCAAAACATGTTACGGGGCCTAATAAGCACAGAGTCGGTGTAAATTATACCTCGCACGTGGATAAATATATTTTTACTGGACTCATTTTCCCCACCCCATTGTCGGATAATAGGATATTCGAAAAAAATAATGTAAAGGTATCGGTTAATGTCTACGGCGTGAAAGATGGTATTCTAAAATCCGGTCAAACGCATATATTCCCTCTAAAGGTAGTGGATGTTGAAAAAACAGACCACTTCGATCTGATATTCGTGACGCAAGGGGGGAAAAGTCATTATGCGTATATCCGAGATTTGTCACGGTTAGTGCGTGCACAAAAAACATCGCATAATGGTAGTCAGTGGCGGCTCGTGAGTGCTGGTGGTGGGGGTGCGACTTTAAATATAATACCGCTAGTCACAGGTATAAAAAATAGTCAAATTAAATATAATAAAATGAAAAACCTTACACATATTATTATTATAAAGCTTAATATTATATTCTTAAAATTATCACGGTGTATTATAGCATGTCGTGTATGAATGTACTCGTATGATTATATAATTAAAAATAACTAACTTATGGAATTTTGAGTAGTTGCGTGCACATTCATTCAAGTACTCACTGAAACCAAACTTGCTGTTTTCGGTCGAGACTGAAATATTTTTTGCAACGCTTGGTAATTGATAACTGATAATTGGTCTGAACGTTTATACCGATGTTTGACAAGCGTCAGTGGCCGTTATATAATTTTATTGTGTTTATTTAAAATTTTATAGTAAATTTAAAGTGACGAATTTCATTTTTTTTTTTATTACTCTTATTTTTTAAGTGCTAACTAAAATATTAATATTTATCATTATTATTATTATTATTTTAACAATACAATAATTAGTATGGCGACTAAAAATGACGAAGTCAGAGGATTCTGGACATTATTTACGTACATACAAAAACGTACTGACTACTGAGGTTCACACAAGCCGTTTGAATGTGTATGTATGTGTGCTTGCATAATTAAGTTTTTGACAAAATAGTGGTTGCGCAAAAATTGTTTGATCATGTAGGGGCCTTTACAAGACGAATAAGTGGTATGACACTATGACTATGACGACAATTTACTTCCTGCAGGTCGCAGTAGAAAATAGATATGAAAATAATAATAATAGCGATTATAGCAACCGATAATGACGGTCGACGAGCGTACGCAAAGTTAATCTTAAAAATAAAATACCCAAAATTGTTATCTATATACATATAGGAGACGGCCCCTATTCACTCATCAACGCCCAGACCAAACTGCTGGGTCTAGAGACTTGAAATTTTGTATAGAGGTTCCTTAAGCAATGTAGAGGCGCACTAAGAAAGGATTTTTCAAAATTCGAAATCTAAGGGGGTAAAAGGGGGTTTTTTTAAAGTTTGTATACATTTCATATAGCTATATATATGTATTTTTTCCCAAATGTTAATCGCTGTTCAGTGTATTGATAGTGCTAATAGTACGTGGAATTTAATAATAACAATCAATAGATACGGGTGGTAGACGGTCAAAGTACAAAGATAACGTGAAATGGTGAATACGTGCTGCTCTACTCAGTCAGCCCATAGATTAAATATAAATGATGATATAAATGAGTCCGAACACTCTGAATCTGAATTGATTAAATTATTAGAAGTGGTAGGATGTGTACTATTTTTTCAACTTAGATCCAATAAATTAAAGTCATAATCAGTTTCACAATTTGATAAATCAGTTGCTTTCATGATGTTATGTGTAGCTTGAAATTTAAATGATGTTCTGAAAGTACGAGCAGTCGGATTTCTATTAAACCCACCACATTGACGAAAAATTGAAAAGGTATTTTCTATTAAATCTTGATTTAAACGATTTGTAAGAAGATATTTAAATCCTAGATTTTGTTGTTGCATATATATCATACTAATAGAATTTATGGTCCACACCATAGTAGCATCGAACCAAGGAACAATTTTACCATACATTTTATAGGGTTTAACAGCTTAACAGCACTATGGCGCATAAAAGAGGTTTTGAGGCACTCGATAGATCTCTTAAAGATATAAGAAATAATAATGAAGTGATGGGAGGAGTAACTGTTCTTTTAACTGGAGACTTTAGGCAAACTCTACCATTTATACCAAGAGGAAGTCGAGCAGATGAAGTTAAGGCTTGCATATTAGCTTCTTATTTATGGCCGTTAATAGAACAACTTTCTCTCAAAAAGAATATGAGGGTCCACCTGGGAGGTGATGTCACAGCTGGAAAATTCTCTGAACTTCTACTCAAAATAGGAAATGGAGATTATCCCGAGTTAGCTGGGTAGTTGGTTATCACTAAGGATTTAGGTTTAGTAGTGACAACACTACAAGAACTTATAGTTCAAATTTATCCTGATATTGCCGATATAAAAAACAAATCGATGGATTGGTTATGTGAGCGCTCTATTTTGACCCCCAAAAATGACAGGGCAGCTGTGATTAATGAAATTCTTCTTAAATCATTTAAGGGAACAGAAATGCAGTATAAGTCTATAGACATGGTACTGAAGACAAATGACGCAGTTCACTATCCTGTAGAGTTCCTCAACGCACTTAATCCCCCTGGCTTTCCAGCACATAAGTTAGTCCTTAAAGTAGGAACTCCAATTATGCTGTTGAGAAATCTTCACCCACCCAAACTCTGCAATGGTACTAGACTGTGCGTGAAAGCACTCCAAAAAAATGTAATTTAGGCAACAATAATTACAGGTTGTGCTCAAGGAGAATCAACGTTTATACCACGTATACCACTTTTACAACAAACTATCCATTCGAATTTAAAAGACTGCAGTTTCCTATCAAGGTATCTTTTGCAATGACTATAAATAAGTCGCAAGGGCAGTCGTTGAAGATAGCGGGGATTGACTTGAGTGATGACTGCTTTACACATGGGAAATTTTATGTGGCATGCTCCAGAGTTAGTTCCCCTAAAAGCTTAGTCATTCTTGCCCCAAACGAAATAACAACCAATGTAGTTTATAAAGAGGTGCTATAATAATAATAAGAAAATAATAACAATATTCACATCCTATAAATAAATGTTATCAATGAATCTAATAGTGCTATAACAATTAACACACACACACACACACACACACACACACACACACGCGCGCACACACACACACACACACACACACACACACACACACACACGCACACACACGCACACACACACACAAACAATTAAATTGTGAATTTCACGTAATATTAGTACTATCATTGATTATAAATACTATAGATTGCTCACTGGCAGGTTTTTCGGTGGCGTGCAATTTGCACGTAATCGTTTGTCTGCGCTGCGGGCGCGTGGTTAATTGTGAACAGTAACGTTGTAGCGCTAGCGTCTGGCCGACGAAATGCTAATAATAAGTAATAGCATTGATTATAAATACTATTAAAAATTTATTATTTATCATTATAACCAATGAAACTACGTGTATAAATAATCCAATTGTCCGACGTCTCGCACACACAAACACACACACGCACATGCGAGGGTGTGTATAGTGATGGGCACAACTGAATGGTTTTGACTATCGACTACATTCGATAGATTATGTAAAACTATCGAATAATTATTCGAATGAATAATTGCATGAGCGAATAATTTTAACTATCGAAACTATCGAAAAAGTATTCGAACCATCGGAAAAATTATTCGATAGTTTTTATTCGAACCATCGAACGGTCGAACCAAGTATTCGATAGTTTTATTCTAACATGAGCCCGGAGAGTCCAGCGCCGGGCTTTTGTATGTATTTATATATTTTATTTTTAATTGTAATTGCATTATCCGAATAAACTGTTGCGTTTTTATATATTGACTGTAGTTTGACTCTTCGTAGTGAGTTTTTTACTAGTCCGAACTCAAAAGTGGCCAAGTGGGATCTCAAGTCTCAAGTTTATAAAGAAATAAGACTTAAGATGACGGTGCTCTAACAAATTAGTGGTCCCTGAAGATCTTTTGTATGCATTTTTACACAACATACAGAAGGCCGTTGTGGGGTTATTGACATCCTTTTTAAAATATTTCCATACAATTGATGAATTTTTTTTGACATAATGACTAATGAGACTAACAGAATAGTTGAGATTGGAAAAAATCGAAAAGGTAGTCAGTACTCAGTAGTCACTGTAATCGTCACAAACCGTGAAAAATCAGTTATCATAATATATATATGTTAGAATCATTGTCATTTGTCACTCCAATTTATTTCTCATCGATAATTTGATTAACATAAACAGATATATTATTTCGATAATTCGATGATAACAGATATATGATTACCACGGCTGTAGATACTATGTACAACCGTGATCATTACCGATGGTTCGATGAAAACCGATTGTTCGATGAAAACCGATTGTTCGTTGAAAACCGATGGTTCGATGAAAACCGATAATTCGATGAAAACCGATGGTTCGATGGTATCCGATAGTTCGATGGTGTCGATAGTACTAACTAAATAGTTTTAAACTATCGGCTAATTCGATAGTTTTAAACTATCGATTAGTTCGATAGTTTTCATTCGGTTGTGCCCATCACTAGGTGTGTAATTATTAATTTCCAATTGACAATCGGTTGTATCGTGATCGTGATCACGTTTTGTTACGTTTCTTCTATTACACCATAATGTCGAGAAGAAAATGTTCTTTTTTTAATTGTCATAACATTCAAAAAAATACCAAAACCCGATTTCACACCTTTCCTTCGGATATTAATTCATTAAAAAAGTGGATAGTCCATTGCGGTAAGTGCCCAATGGCCTATTTTTTATTTTTATAAAATAATATCCCTATTTAATTTAACCAAATTTAACCAGACCAAGTAACTTTATACTTCAAACTTTAGGGAACGTCGAGTTGGATTCTATAAGCCCGAAAAAAATGAAAAATCGGTTTTTATGCTCTGAACATTTTAATAGAGACCAGTATTCCAATCCAGTTGATCCTAAATCACGGCTTAATTCCAATGCGGTTCCAAAAAATTATTCTGAAGGTACATTTGACATTATTTATATCATATGTACTCATTACAAATTGCCCCCTCCGTTATCTTGGCCTGGATCGGCCCCTGATATTTTATGATATAATATCTACGCTATACACAGCGCACGTGTTTCTTACATTAATTTTATTATATTATTGTTAAAGTTGAGCATATAAATGAATCTACACGGTCGGTTAATATTTTAAATTCACCCAAAACTTGGAACTGGAGTGTCTCCAGTACAGAACATGTAAATGAAGTATTGATCACAACTCCAACAAAGTTGCGAAAAAATAGAAGTGCAATTGAAGGTATGTACCTCAAAACATATTATTGTATACGATAAATGATTTCAAACGATATTTTAAAATACGATAAGTAGGTGAATTTTATGAGGGACGTTGTATTAAATTTTAAAGACTGAAGACTATTTAAAAGACTTTTTCAGCCTAATTTTTTATATCAATATTGATAAAAAAAAATGTCAACTGTCTACAAATAATATTATTAAAATAAGTTTGTAATCAATGTTTATTTTTTATTAAACTTATAGTCTTCAATACTCAAAATATTTGCACACCTTCGCCATCTACATATAAAGTTTTAACGCCAACCAATACGTATAGGTGTGTAAATGAATTTTCACTATGCCCCAAAGTTTTGTTCGACACTAGCCCAACTATATCCGAAGTCACTCCAACAACCAAATCATGGATATCCGAACTTATAAATCTACCAAGCACTGAAGAAAAATCATTAAAATCTAATATTGATACACAATGTCCCAATACATTAATTGATAAAAATTTTTTACTAGAAAAAAAAATACAAACATTGAGAAGGGAATTAAAACGAAAACGCGCTGTTATTCGATCTTTTAAGAAAAAGTGTTTAAATACAAACAATAAACCAAAAAATATTATTGATTTTTTTAAAGAAACAAAATTTCCGTCCGTCAATTCGAAAGCCTTAATATCAATGCAACTTTTGCATAAAAAACGTAAGCCATGGTTAAAATCAGAAAAAAAATTAGCATTATCCTTATATTACAAGTCACCATCGACCTACAAATACATGCGGAGAAATGGAATTAATTTACCCGGTGAAAGCACTGTGCGCTCATGGTTAAACTCAATAAATTTTCAACCAGGTTTTTCTTCCTCATACTTAGAACAAATACATTTAAAAACATCTGAAATAACTATATGTGATAAGAAATGTGTGATTATGTTAGACGAAGTTTCGATAATGAAGGCCGTTGAATATAATAAATTCCTTGATTATATTGAAGGCTTTGAAGATTTGGGACCATTGGGACGTAATGATAAAATTGGGACTCACGCGTTAGTAATCATGGTTCGTGGTATATATTAAAACTGGAAGTTTCCTTTAAGTTTTTTCTTTACTGGCAGTGGCGTTAAAGGCAATGATCTGGTTATCATTATAAAACAAGCTATAAATCATATAGTTGAAGTCGGGTTAATACCAACTTGTATAGTGTGTGACCAAGGAACTCAAAATCGACGAACATTCACGTTACTTGGTGGTACACAAGAAAAACCATATATTATAGTAAATTAAAATAAAATCTTTTTATTATACGACATGCCACATCTCGTCAAAAGTATACGGAATAATTTATTAAATGGTGATTTTCAAATTGGTGAAAAAGTTATATCACTTTCTGATGTCCATAAAGCATATGCAATTGATACCAAAAATTCTGCACGTGCTATGTGTAAAATTACTCCTGCTCATTTAGCTCCTAACCCATTTCAAAAAATGACATGTAAACTCGCTATTCAGTTATTAAGCAGGTCAGTATCGGCAGCAATAAAAACATGCGTGACTACTGGAGAATTGAAATCAAACACTGCCCTTGATACAGCCGATTTCATTGAGATGGTAGATAAAATGTTCGACTCGTGTTATAGTAAGAACCTCTATGACCCTAATCAAAACAGACGACCATTGAGTCAAAAAAATTCTCATATACTTAAACATTTGTCAACGGCTCGTTCAGTATTTCAAAAGACCGTAAAAATATGTTATAAAACAAAAAAGTTAAGTATTCCGCCATGTTTTTCTGGTATCGTGTGGTCAATTACGGCAATTATTCAACTTTATGAATCGGAGAAAAACATATCAAGATTCCGAGAGGATAATGATTTTTTTTTACTGACCAACAGATTAACGCAGGATGCATTGGAGAACTATTCTCGATAATCCGCCAAAAAAATGGGTACGTAAATAGTTAATTATTAATAGATACCTATACGTTAACAATAATAATTATTATAACTAATTGCTAAGTATTTAATATTTATATTTATTTTTTATTACATCAACAGGTACAACAGAAACCCAACTGCACGCACTTTTCGCTCCTGTTTCGGACATATTTGTTCTTTCAGTCTCATGAAATGTGCTACTTCATGTAACAATTGTGAACCAGATGATTCTGAATTTATGACAGTTGAAGTTTTAAAAGATATTAAAATAGAAACAGAAATTGAGTCTAGAACAGACGAAGTATTACATGAAAACATTGACGTAACAACTGACTCAGATGATTTAGAAACCAGCTCTACATATAGCATATCATCTCCGACACATCCAACACTTGAAACGTGTTCTATTACTTACTTCGCAGGTTATTTAGCCAAAAAATGCATAGATAATTATAAATGTGAAGACTGCCGTTTGAAATTAGTTACACCCGACGAGTTAGAAGACGATCACCAACTACTTATATTAAACAAGGAATACGACAACATTAGCTATTCAAAAGGATTAAAATTACCGTCAAAATTATTAATTCAAGTTACAAAAATATGTTTAGATGTATTTACGGAAATGTTTCCTCAAATTAAAACGGAAAAAGAAATTTTAAAGAAATTAACATCTACAGCATCACATAGAATTAATAACAAGTTAAATTGTCTGAACCATCCATGTCATACTCATTTAAATTACATTATTCAACTCCTATTTCGAACAAAAATATATAAGCAGTGCAAATGGATTAATGACAATTCAAGTAAAAGACGAGAATTACAAAATGCAGACAAATTGAAAATTTTTAAAAATAAATAGTTGATTGGTGCTGCATAAAGTACGCATTTATTTATTGATTTTAAAGTTTAGTTAGTAAATAGATACCTGCAATTTTAATGAAAAAGATTATATTGTATAAAATTTTCAAGGAATCTCATTAATTAGCTTTTTAAAAATAAATAAAATGTTTATAAAAACAGTATGTTAATTGAACTTTGTATTCTATTATTATGATTTGTATAATTATTCCTGTACGCGTGAATATATTTCATAAAATATTTTCAGAAATTTAAAATTAAATTTAAAAATTACGATTAAGTCCGAGAGTCGTCGACGTCATGACGAGGCACGATAAAAACCAGTTATACTCGCACCGCGCCCTATTATGGTTGGAATAAAATACGACAGGTTAAATTAAATGTAAATATGTAACAAAATATAAATTGTATGTTCTTGTGTTGTAAAATCAAACTATAAATAGGGTTTTCTTTATTCGACGATTGACAAGATAAGATAAAATTAGTAATTACTCCATGCCGCGACTAGGCCACGACGGTCAAAATAAAATATGAATTTATTATTTCTAGTTACTTATCGCCATCTACCGGGAGTTTTATTTCACGCCACCGAAAAACAGTCCAGTGAGCAATCTATAGTATTTATAAATTATAATCAATGGTACTATCAATACAATTAAATTAAACACTAATACACGGCCTATGAAAATGCCAAAAGGGAAACTAACACACGGGCAACGCCGTGTCGGGTCAGCTAGTCTACTAATATTTTAACGTATTGACGACGCTGCCGGTCGTCCAATACTGCACATAAGATCGCAGCTTAAATGTGCCCGCACGCACACGATTTTCGCGCCTTCGCTTACAATGTACGTATGTATTTAGAATTATTTCTCGGACGACGCTGCCGGTCGTCCAAACACTGCTCGTGTGTGCATGCATACCCGCACAAGCTCCTGGTATCTGAGGGAAATAACTTGAATGTTTGCACACAACAATGTATTACATAATTTTTACTATTTGCATTTTTAATAAGAAATATTTTTTAAAAATGTAAAATTAAGAATATACAATTAATTTTCTTCTTTTAGTTGATTAAAGTAGAGTGTGCGATCGTCCCGTCGTCCAAGCCACGAGCCGCCACTGATGGTAGTGTATTTTTCTGTAAAAGGTGTTTCTCCACCTTTGACAACCAAGTTAACAAATTCAAATTGCACGGTCAGGAGGCTCTGGACCAGCATATAAAAGTTTGCGGCACTCTCAAGCCCATTTTACCGCAGATGCCGCAAGATGGTACAGTGTTAAAATTCGAGGGGTGGGGTAAGACCGTGCCCCATCCGTTTGTGGTGTACGCCGACTTTGAGGCGCTGCTGGAAAAATGTGCGGAGGCAAAGAGTGAAAACACCACTATTAAACACAAGCATCGCCCGATGAGCTACGGCTACTATGTAAAAGCCGACGATTACGTGCCAATAGATTTACTGGAAAAATACGATATACCGCGTGAGCCGGTGATTTTCCGCGGCTCTGAATCGCATCAAGACGTTTCTAAACGGTTCCTGGAAGAGATGGTAGAAATCGGCAACCGCGTACAGGTGCTATTAAAAACTAATATAGCGATAATTATTATGACTGACGATGACAAACGCGCGCACTCGGCCAGTGTAAAATGCAATTTGTGTAATAGCCATTTCACAGTTGCTAATTGCAAAGTATCCGACCACTGTCATCTCTCGGGTAAATACCGACGAAACATTTCTTTCGATACTTTTACTCGTATCGAATCGAAAGCCTAATATCGATACCTGCAAAATATCGAAATAACTCATATCGATATTCAAAAAAAAAAAAAAAATAAGGTCTTCGGCTATACCACAAAACTTTGCAAATTGCAAGCTGGATTTTTTTCTTTTACCAGATGCACTGTAGTTATCTTCTATACCGTGGTGTAGGGTTAACTTATCATTATAATTTTATTGTTCTGTGATAATATTAATTTTTATGGGTTTTCATAAGATTAAGTTACAAAAAAAACATGTAATCATGTTAATAATAATAATAATAATCTGTTAACGTACGGTAGTAACCGTGATAATGTATTTCGGTGTGATAATTTGATAATATCAATAAAATTAAAATTCGATTCAATACTTTATATTTGTATCGATATGAGTAAAATATCAAATACTAAGTATCGATACAAAAAATACTCATATCGAAAGAAATGTATCGATATTTACACATATCGATAGAATCGCAACGTCCCTACCGACAGGCGCTATGTAACGGCTGCAATTTGAAATTGAGGGCCCCCAAATTTTTACCATGTTTTTTCCACAATCTGACGAACTACGATGCCCATTTTATTGTCACTGAATTGGGTTATGACGCACTGTCCATCAATGTAATACCGAATAACGAGGAGAAGTTCATCTCCTTCTCAAAACACATCTCGAGTGATTTTTCGATAAGATTTATAGATACATTCAGGTTTAAGGCGTCTAAACTCTCGACACTCGCCACCGACATAGTAACACCTGATTTCAACTTGTTCTCCGAGACGTCCAAAGTATTCGCTGCCGCCGATATGCCACTAGTGACCAGGAAGGGTGTATACCCCTACGAGCATACTGATAGTTGGGCGAAATTGGGCAAAACAACTCTTCCAGTCTTCCATCGAAGCTTCAATTTTACAATACCCTCGCCGAGGAGGATGTCGAAGCTGAGCCGCTGAGGATTATCGGCACGCCGAGAATGTTTGGTCGCATTTTAATTGCGGAAATCTCGGTCAATATAGCGATTTGTACCTTAAGATCGATGTGCTATTATTGGCCGACGTTTTCGAGAATTTGTCTCAAGACGTACAATCTCGATCCGGAATTCTACTATACGGCACTCGGCTTCAGCTTCGACTGCATGCTGAAGCATACAGGTGTGAAATTAGAGCTTCTCACCGACTACGATATGTTACTCATGTTCGAGAAAGGTAAATTAATATTAATTGAAAAAACAATAATGTGATATTAATCGTAAAATTGTTATATAGGTATACGCGGTGGGCTGGTACAGGAGAGCATGCGATATGCGAAGGCAAATAATTATAAGACACCGGATTACAAACCAATTCTAGGCATTCTTCTATAATAAAATGCGCAAGATCAAACCTTATTTCTTCTCATATTTTTCTACATTAATATATGTGCAGCAGCACTTATTATATTATACGGTAATATGTAACGTTTTCAACAGCAACAAATTTTGTTCGAATTAAATACTGAAAACAAGTATTGTAAAGAAATCTACTAATCTAATCATACTAGCGTATGTTATTCCGAAATTAAAAGTGCGGTTACTTATTACATTAAAAATGCGGTAAATCCAAAACCTCCGGTGGCTTGTAAAATTTAAGAATATTGAGATTTATTATAAACCCAGGTTTTACATCTACTACGTGGTAAGATGTTGGATTCAGTTGACATATTATAAGACGTCATTGCGTCAACAACTATATTTATATATTCATATAGATACCACGTTACTCAACGGAACAACCATATATTTTGTTAGGCATAGTTTTAAATCAAATATTTCATTATTTCACTTGTGCGCTAATAAGACTTTTGAAATAAATCCGAAATCTGGATTTTTAGAAAAGAATTCTCGGCCTTTGGACGGATTATATTTCGCATGCCGCGATGCGAAGGCGCGAAGCACAATGCAATACCGACAAAGGCAACATCTGTTTGTATGAGGTTTCATTTTTTATGAGTACATAGTATTTATGTACATACTACAGGTAACAGACGGACACAATGTGGTCATAAAGGGTTCTATAAATGTATGTTATTAAAAATCCAATAAAAAAATAAGTAATATTTAAATTTTCTCAATAAAATTTTCACTTTCTCTGTGGAAAAAATATTTAGGATAAATTTTAATTTTTCTTTTATCCAAAATATAAATAGTACTTAAACTGTTCAACATTTGATACAAAATAAAAAAAACAACTAATATTTGTATTTCAAGCAAAAAAAAACCTAAAATATACAACATTTAAGGTTAACCCTAGAGATCATGACATGAATTATTCTAAATTTAGATTTAAAATGAACACAAAGTTTTGAGCCCGGCTTATAGCCAAGATGTTGATATCGTTTGAAATATTAAAAAACGCAACAAATTTTCAATAGACTTTCAAACAAAGCTATTCAAAATTGTTAAAATAACTTATTTAATAGAATTAATAATCATACCATTACAACTTTAAAATAATTTGAATCAATGAATGTTTGAAAAAGGGATTTAATCTAACGAATTTTTAAAATTGTTGTTATATATTGATTTATTTATTTCAATATATGCGGTTCAATTAATTTAATTTCAATGCTGATTTTGATGAAAAAAATATAATAACGAAAAATAAAGAATTTATTATGATTTTTCTATTAATAATGCTCAACAGTTAAAAAAACAACACCTTTAAGAATAAAAAGTAAAAACTTTTTGGATGTAAAACCTACTTATTTAAATTTAGAATATATTAATTAATAATAAGTATGTCATTGAAACACATTTTTACACAAGTAACCATTATCTAAATATTGTCTTAAACGAGAACAAAAATTTAAGTTGTCAACATCTAAATTTTACTTATTATTTTGAATATAAGAAATATGGTATCAACTTAATATATTAATAATATCCTCAAAATTATTTTCATTAAAATTTGTTAAATAAATATATTTTTTTAATTTGGGTAGAACCATAGTTGAAAAATAAATATATATTTAAATGTACATACATACATAAATATATATATACATATACATATATATATATTAAAGAATTAATTAAAAATAATAAAGTCAATGTTAAATATTTATGAACTTTTTAATGGTGAAAAAATATTTGTCTGTTATTAGTTAATTTTATAAAATATTAATTAATTTAAATATTTTAAAGTAGCGAAAAATATTACTTTTGAGGTGTTTGTATACCTAACCAAAAAAGGAAATTTGAACAGTGGTGCTATGTGTCATAGCATGTTACAAATAAAATTAATATTTTTTACTAGCAACTTTTTTGATAAGTGCTATTCGCTGTTTATGAGCTTCAGTAATTGGTGCCTTTTTATAAGGCCTTAATTCGTCTGTGCCAAAACCAGGTATCCACATATTTAAATACCGTTCTGAAAAATAAAAAAAAAGGTTTATAATATAATAATAGATGTTTCATTTAGAATTTTGATAATTTGAAAACAGTTCTGCAATAATTTATCTAGTTACCTAAGTATAATTGGACATCTTTAACTTCAACAATACTTGATTTCCTATGTTTAGCAAAAACGCATGCGGATCTGACCAGTTCATCAACAAATTCATCAGATATCTGCATCATAAGTTCTTCTACATCATCTTCGAGCTGTTCATTAGGATCAACTTCCTTGACAAGTTCACGCAATCGTATTTTCGTTAATAACTGAAAAAATTAAAATTACATCTAAAATTTTATTTTAATTGCTGATAGAATTTTATATATCCATAAAGGGGTACTAATTTTGTTTGACCAGGAAAGAATTCTGATCTATGTATTTTTTACTATACATATTTAAAAACAATATATTATGTTTTAAAATATTATAGTGAATTATAATTTATAACATATTATTACCAATGATTTTTAAAATATGATAACAATTAAAAAAAAAAAAAAAAACTTCAAAAAAACAAGTAATGGGAACTTCAACTAATGTTTAACCATCTAATTTTTTTAGAAATAAAAAAAAAAGTTAATTAGCAAAATATATAACTAAGATGGGAATGAAGAGAGAGGGTATATTTCCTTTTACAAATCCTGAACAGAAAATTTGCTAATAAATTCAACATAATGAAATTATAGACCAATGTAAATGAGTAGAGAAAGATTTTAAGCAAATATCGTTGAATGGTTGGTGGTTAAAATATCAATAGTTATTTAATATTAGTTGGAAAATTAACTTAATGCTAAAATGTATTGCAGAACCTAATGAATGTAAAAATGATGTGCTTTTATAAGCAGAGTTATTATTGAAGACAAAATGATAGGAAATATATAATAACTACTTTTTAGTCTTATTCCTATAATATTATACACTTTGCTGGTAATGATTATTAAAAAGATAATTTAAAAAACTTACAGCTGCACTGTCACCAATGTTATTTTTTATGGTAAGATGTGTATTTTGCTGTTGTTGAGGTTGTTGTGACTGCTGTTGTTGTGGTTGTGCTTGCAGTTGTTGCGGCTCCTGTTTTATTGGTTGATGGGACGGTTGTTGAGTTTGTTGATGTGGTTGCTGCTGTTGCAGTTGTTGGAGCAGTTGTGGTTGTTTTTGCTGTTGTATAGGTTGTTGCTGTTGCAGTATTTGCTGCTGCTGTAAAGGTTGTTGCAACTGTTGTATTTGCTGCTGCTGTAAAGGTTGTGGCTGCTGTTTTATTTGCTGTATTAAAGGTAGCTGTTGTTGAATTTGTTGTTGTTGTATTTGCTGTTGCTGTTGGTGTATATGTTGTATTAAAGGTAACTGTTGTATTTGTTGTTGCATTTTCTGCTGCTGTTGCATTAGCTGCTGCTGCTGCAGTTGTTTCTGCTGCAACTGTTGGAGTTGTTGTTGTATAGCAATATTTTGCTGAGAGGTTGTCACTAGCGATGGATTATTTAGTGCTGTGATTGTTGAAACTGACGAGATGTTATGAGGTGTAATCGTTGGTACCGTTGTGTTGTTATGAGGTACAACAGTAGACACGGGTATACTATGGAGAGGAGCAATCGTCTGTACAGACGAATTGCTAATAGGTACTTGTAGGTTACTAAGAGGTCTGGAGGTCGACGCTGTTGGAAGGTTTAGGGACGCTAATGTTGGCATAGACTGGTTGATGAGGGGCGCGATCGTGGAGACAGGTGTATTGATAAGTGAACCCATCGTCGTCGAGGCGATCGCCATGTCGGCTGTGGTTTGGGGCTGAAATCGATCAGAATAATATTAAACGATGGACGTTATCACGATTGGTCACTATAATGCACTTACCACTAGTCGAACTATTCCGTCCTCCGTTTCCATAGGCGTGACGTTTACGTTGCCGTCGACATTCGAATTCATCATCACGTCGTCGTTATCCATGATCGGGCGAGTTGACAGGGGATGTTCACTGGGTCACCGCTACGGCCGAACTCTACGGATCGTCGTTAAAATTCGAAATTTGTAATCTGATACGTTCTGAAACGTCAATCGATGGTTTCCTATTATTTTTATTATTATTATTATTATTATTATTATTATTATTACTATGTTGTTATTTAATATTACACCACTTGAAATTTTAATCACAGTTATTATAATAAATTTTCCGTGAACTGATAACGCGCGGTCACTATCTGAACCCTTTATGTTGTTGTAGACGACGCGACGTCATTGTCATTAGCCCACCGTTGCGACTCGTAGCCAGCCGCTGCAGGGTGAACGATCGTTTATTGTGTGCGAGCCGCAGACGACCCTGTCTGTGAAATGGCCGCGGGGTCGTGCCCGCGATGACGAATTGTGATGCGACCATTGCGACCTCGCGAATTGCAAGCAAGCATACATTATAGGCTTATAATTTATAATGATTAATGACCGTACATGGAACATGTAAGCGTCCCGTAGCCCACACGACGAAGATCGAACCGCGTTTCTCGACGGAGGGGTGTACTGGCGAGAGAGTGAAGGGAAGGGGAGTGGTTGTAAGGAATTAAAATATATGTTTTGGAATGTTTTCCGTGATAACACCGCCGCCGATGATAACCAATGAACGTCGTGGTCGTCGGTCTGTGAGAAGAGATATAACTTCACATTGCCCGCACGTGCGTCGTCTCCGCGGCCCGTCGTCGTTGTCCGTCCGTGGGTTTTCGATTTTTCTTTTTTCTCGCCCTTCGTCCGTTCGCTCTCGGCGTACCATTTCGGACCACCGCCCACCGACATGGTGTACAAGAAACGCAAGATCAAGGTGTTCCGGGGCAAAAAGAAGAAGGAGTCTATTGACGTCGTGATCCAAAAGCTCAAAGAGTCGTATGAACAGGTAACGCTACTCGTCCGGCTCTGCCCGTCGCGTAAAAATTATTTATAATATAAAATAATTATTGCTACAACGTGTTGTACTACAATCATATGCATAGGCCATAGGCGCAAGTAGGGCCCAAATATTGGAGGTGCTGAAATTATGTGAGGATCATAGACTTGTACGAACTATGCCCCTACTCCTCAAAGGATGATTTACAATAAATTCTTTTTATGTATTTTGGGGCTTCATTATTTTTAAAAAATACGTAAAAAATGCAAGCATTTATGTCCTCTAAATATATCATGATAGCTCAAAAAATGTGCAAAAATTAAATAAACATGTAATTATTTTTCTTTCTTCATCTTTCTTCTTTTTTAAGATGTTTATAAATGTATATTATTGTTTTAATGATTTAATAATTTATTTATTATCTTTTTATTATTTATTTTATAGTCATTTTATTTAACAAACTTGAATGGAAATAGGATGTGGTTAACATTACAAACAAACAAAAAAATTGATCGAAGCTCATTACATTAGATTTTATTTCATTTTATTTTATTTAAGTTTTAATTACATTTTTCTTCTTTTAGATTGATACAAATGCTATTGAGAAATTTGAACATTTTCCTTTGTCTGCTCCAACGCTAAAGGGATTAAAAGATAACAAATACTATGTTCCTACTGAAATACAACGTGAGAGTATTGGCTATAGTTTACGTGGTGAGGACATATTGGGCGCAGCTAAGACTGGTAGTGGTAAAACACTTGCTTTTTTAATACCGGTTAGTAGTAATTTACAATATATTAATATATTGTATATAATATAACTGAAAACATTTTTAGGTGTTAGAAATTTTGTATTGCAACAAATGGACACGTACAGAAGGATTAGCAGCATTGATCATAACTCCAACAAGAGAGTTAGCGTATCAAATATTTGAAACATTACGTAAGATTGGTATCCATCATGACTTCTCAGCTGGTTTGATTATTGGTAAGTGTATTCTAGCACACATTTAAAATATTTTGTTCAGGAAGTTAATTTATCAAAATATAACTGTATTTTAGGTGGTAAAGATTTGAAGTTTGAGCGTAAACGTTTAGATCAATGTAATATAATGATTTGCACCCCTGGTCGTTTGTTGCAACATATGGATGAAAATCCATTGTTTGATTGTTCTAATATGTTGGTATTAGTATTGGATGAAGCTGACCGCTGTCTTGATATGGGTTTTGAACAAACAATGAATAGTATTATAGATAATTTGCCTCCAGAAAGGCAAACTCTTCTATTTTCAGCAACTCAAACCAAGTATGTGTTTGTGAAAAAAAAAAGAAATCCATGAATATATTAAGTGTATATTAATTAATTATATTACATTTTAGATCTGTAAAAGATTTGGCAAGACTTAGTTTGAGCGAACCTCATTTCATTTCAGTCCATGAAGCCTCTGAGCATAGTACACCAGCTGGTTTAGTACAAAGTTATATGGTATGTGAATTGCACGATAAAATGAGTCTATTGTGGTCTTTTATTAAGAATCATTTACACCACAAAGTTCTTGTATTCATGTCAAGCTGTAAACAGGTATGAATTGCATATTTTTGACAAGTATGTATAGTGCACATAATTGAGACTAATTGGAAATTCCACTGTTTTAGGTGAAATATTTTTATGAAATATTATGTAAACTTCGACCTGGAACTAGTCTTTTAGCATTGTACGGTACTATGCATCAAACAAAACGTATGGCTGTGTATGAGTCTTTTAGTAGAAAACAACGCTCAGTTCTCTTTGCTACAGATATTGCTGCTCGAGGACTTGGTAACTTAAAATTTTAATTTTCAAAACATTTACATTATATATCTAATATATAAATGTGAAAATGAAAACCTTTGAGTGATATGTTCTCGGAAACTACTGAACCGATCGTTATAATTTTTTTTTTAAATTGAAGAGCTCATTGCGGAGAAGGTTTATGGCATTTGATCGATTCTCTAACTTTAAAAACAAAGGAGTTATAACTCCTTAATATAAATTCTTCAGTCACAGTGTTTGTCCTTGAACTCCTCCGAAACGGCTTGACCGATTTTCATGAAATTTGTTGTGTATATTTAGTAGGTTTGAGAATAGGTTATAGGCTATTTTTTAAATTCCTAGATGTTAAGAGTGGCCCACCCTCAGCAAGACTTAACCCTTAATAAATAAAATTTATTTGTTGATTCATGGTTACCTTGGTAACCAAAAAATTAAATCTTAAGATACAAGAGTTGTTGCCAGGTGACTTTGTGTGATACAAATCAATCGATACAATTTGCGATGCCGACGATGGTGTAAATCATGCAACAGAGTTTTTGAAATCATTGGATTTGCCAGGCAGCTACTGCACCATATACAACTGAATGTTGTATCAGTATACTGTTTTTCATGATTAAGTACTTTAATTTGTTCTATTTGTGTGTGTGATGCCAGCAAGACGCAAAAAATCATTGAGTTATATAGTTCTTAAATGTTTTTAACTGTTCTTTCAAATTAAAAAATTAAGGACTTGGGGCCAGTTATGCGTATTAAAGTTATTCAATTTTTGGTTATCAATTATTTTGTTTAATATGTTAGTTCTAATAATTTATGATTATGGTCGCATATTTCTATAACATGTTAACATGGATATGTCATTGCTACTGGTACATCCGATGATTTTATTCTGACTTACCACGTAACCACAGAGCAACCAATACAGTAAATAAGACATGATTATCTTAACTATATCATAACTACTTAATAAGTAACCACATCATGATTTATGATCACTACATCTCATTTCTCAATAATGACAATACGTATGCACTTGAAATTTTAAATAGTGGTCCTTCTAATACCTACTCTAGATGCGTGTAAAAAGAAAGGAATTGTAAAAAATTATGTTTTTAGACTGATTATGCAAATTGCACCAGCGTGGCGAATTCTTAACCAATAATAATCTATAAACATGGGCAAGATTTAAATAATGTAAGGTAGAAATCCATTAAAACCAATCTTCCGGCTAAGACTGATCCGTGCAAAGCCGGATAATTCAGCTTGTATATATATAAATATGACCAAAACAAAATATTATGAATTATAAATGTAAATCCATCAAATCAATTGAAAAAACTAGTTATTTATTAAAGTAAATATTGTTAAAAAAAATCAACTATTGAAAATGTTTTACATTTTTTAATTTTTTATGATTTATACAATGTATATACCCAAACAAGTTTTAATGGAAAAAAATGTAACTTAGTAACTTATTTCTATTACAATTTAGAATAAATTAACTCTAAATAAATAAACTAATGTAATAATTGTAAAGTGTAGCTTTACTAGTTTATTACAACTCTTTGAAAATATATATTTACATAAAAATTGAATTTATTTACTAATATAACTTGATAATAAATTGTAAATTGAAATAACAAATTTTATATATTTTATTATTCAGATTTTCCTGCTGTAAATTGGGTTGTTCAATTGGATTGTCCGGAAAATGCAAATGAATATATTCATCGCGCTGGTAGGACTGCCAGATTTCAGAAGTCAGGAGAATCACTTTTAGTTCTTTTGCCTTCTGAACTTGCTATTTTGGAGCAATTGGAAAATAAAAAAATACCTATTCAAGAAATAAAGTAAACATAATTGTAATGATTTAATATTCTTGTTACTAAATAGTGTTTATTTATAGAGCTAATCCAAATAAATTGACTTCAGTGCAACGGACATTGGAAGCAACTTTGGCAAAAGATCATACTTTAAAAGAATCGGCTCAACGAGCATTTGTTTCTTACATCAAATCTGTATTCTTAATGAAAGATAAAAGTGTATTTGATGTTTCGGCTTTAGATACAGATGCATTTGCTAGGTGAATATTGCACCAGGATACTTGATATTTATTTGAATATTTTTCAGTTTTTATTCATTTAGAAGTATTAGTGAAAGTTTAATTAGTATATTTTTCTTATTTTACATCCGTAGATCATTAGGTTTAGCAATTCCACCACGGGTACGATTCCTACAAAAATGGAAGAAAGCTAAGGAAGCTAAGAAAAAAGAAAAGGAAACACTTTCTCAAACTATGGTTGAAGATCTAACTGAGAAATTAAATAAATCATCTGACTCAGAAGTTTCAGAAGTTGTTGAAGATGAACCTGAATTAAATCAATCCTCTTTCAAAGATTCATACAATTTTCATCATGATGGTAATATTGATTACTTTTTTACTTTAAATTAATAATATTTTGTGTAATTTAAAATTTGTAAATTATTAGATGATAACAGTGATGAAGAAAATGATGATTTATTCACTGTAAAACGGAAGGATCACAATATTCTAGTAGCTGATGTCTTGGAAAGTGAAGAAGAGTTGGAAACTGATATTACTATTAAGAAGAAAAAGAAACCTTTAACGAAAGCAGCAGTGGCAAAAAAAATGATTAAAAAGCAAATCAAACCAAATCAGAAAACTGTTTTTGATGAAACTGGTGAAGTAAGAATTATTTGAACATGTGAATCCTCACTGAACATAATAATTGATTGATTTTTTTTAGGCTGTATTGGATAAAGCTAAAACCAAAGTTTCGCAATTGGCTAGAGAATATGAGAATAATGATGATAAAGGCGGTATTGATATAGAACAAGCCAAACTAATGTTGCGTGAGGAAGATGTATACGATAAGCAATTGTTCCGTGAGAAGGTTAAAGCTAAACACAGAGAAGAAAAGAGAAAGGCCAAAGAAGAAGCTAAGAGAGCTGAAATGGAAGATGCAAGTTCTAGTGATGAAGCATCTGTTGATTTGTCTTGGTTACCTGATCCAGACAAGGTATATGGTAAACGAGAGAGTGGAGATTCAGATGATGAGTTTGTTCCTCAATCAGGTTCAGAGTCCGAACCTGAATCAGACTTTGATGACGAGTCATCTAATGTCCATAGGTAAGATTTCTTTGACTATTTACCAACATTTTTTAAACATTTTTTTGTAATCTTTTTTTTGTTGTATGACTTTACAGACCACCCAAGCGTAAGTTATTGACTAATAAAAATAATAAAAAACGTAGAAAACTTGAAGACTTGGACGGACCCATAGATACTGGTTTGAGTCTTATGGAAGACGAAGAGTTAGCACTTAAAATGTTGGATGCGTAATAATATATGTATAATATATATAAATTCCTCTTATTGTTTGATTTTGTTATTCCAATTATGTAAAATTATAAAATAATTAAACAACTTGAAGAAAGTTCAGATCTTATGTTGTGTCCTTTATAATGCATTATGTTCTCTAGAATGTTGACCATTTTCTTATCAATGAGCAAATCAAATAAAATACATTTTAGTTAATAATTATCTCGAATTTATTTACAAAGTTTATAAGATAGATTTCGTAATGTAACAATATTATTTATTTCCTCTGCTTATTTTACTTAGAAAGCTTATTACCAAGGCAATAAGAAACTCAGTTATAAGTGGGTGTTCTGAAATGTATCATAGTAATGTGATTTGAAGTTGATTGGATTTATCTCTTGTTTGGTATATTTTGTTATTAAGTCAATTATCTAACTTGTGCAGTTAAAAAGTTATAAGCATATTGAATTTTTAACTCAACCTTAACTTTAAACTACCTTAATTTCCACTTTTGCAGATCACAAGCAACTTAGGCATGAACACAGATATTTTATAATCTGAGGTATTATTGGTTGTTCTCGTTAATCACTTAGTCATTATTCATTAATATGACAAAAGTCAGTTTTGTAAAGTACACGTTCACGACAACATGTGTCACTGGTGACGCACGCTGCATTTTCCGAACCGTTGTATAGTGTGGCACCAGTGACACACTCTTGCGATAGAAATAGTCACCGTGTGTCACTCGTGACACACTCTTTCCTTGAGTTTATATGACCACATTTTAAATAATGACCATATTTCAGACCTTTATTTGTGTAGGACGACCATTTTTCTATTCGTTATAGTAACCCTGAAAACGTTACGATTTTTGACTACTACATTATACTTGTTTTTTTTTTACTAAGGTAACCTTTATAGTTGATCTGAAAAAAAAGTTGATTAATACCAAAACCATTGTATTTATTTATAATGAATACATAGAATAATAAAAAAAATGTGTTTATTTATAATGAATACATAGAATAAAAAAAATGTGTTTATTTATAATGAATACATAGAATAATAATAAAAAACAATGTGTTTAGAAAATAGTGTCAAAAAAAAATTTACCAAATTAGAATATTATTAAATTGAAATTTATGTGTGTTTTTCATTGAATCACTGCAGACACATTGTAGGCTTTTCCTCGCATCCATTGCAGTAGGTCACAACGCGTTTTGAATTTTTTCGAGCTTCTTTTGATCCTCTCTCATTGCTCATTTTCGTATAGCAAGGCAAGCATCGTTTTCTAGAAGTTTTTACCTGGCCTGGTCTTTGGATTAACTCGTGCTTTTGTGATTTTTTTCGCAAAGGTTGGCGGGATGTAGTGGCCAAAAGTTGTTGAGGTGCAGCTGCAGATGCAAAAAGTCGGTTTATAATTTCTTCTCTAAAATTAATCATTTCAATTTTCTTATCACGTAACTCGTTGAAAATTACAAAAGCATTGAC
Organism: Periphyllus acericola; assembly: GCA_949715065.1. Taxonomy (NCBI): domain Eukaryota; kingdom Metazoa; phylum Arthropoda; class Insecta; order Hemiptera; family Aphididae; genus Periphyllus; species Periphyllus acericola. Next base: position 8,783,963 of record OX454269.1, on the reverse strand, counting down.
AACACTTGTACCCAATAGAAGCTCGAATGCAACTTTTTTATACCATTTGGTACTTTTTCTCAATGCTATGTAGTAGGCTGACATTTGGTCCGAATAATCGACTCCTTTCTTCGCAGAGTTGTAGGCAAGTACAGCTGAAGGTTTGAATACATGTTCTCCATTACGATTACGCCGTCCTGTTGGTAAAAGGTTTTTACCGTCTTCCGAACGAGTACTCGCCATCAAAACATTTCGTTTATCCTTCCAAATAATCACTTTTACACCAAATTGATTTTCCTGAGCGTTTACTTCACCTTTCTTCAATTTACTTGAACACAAATCTTTTGGATTACCTCTGCGATCTTTTCTTAGAGTACCACAAATATAAGTTTTCTTATCCATTAGCTCTTTGGCAAGAGGAACACTGTTATAAAAATTATCACAATACAGGGTTCTGCCACTTTTCACTAAATCACTCATCAAATGCAAGACAACTTTTTGTGCATGTCCAACATTAGCCGTGCTATCACTTTTTCCTGCATACATTTTAACCTTATGGGTGTACCCAAATGTTGTACATAATTTGTATAATTTGATTCCATATTTATGGGATTTTTGAGGATTATATTGTCGAAAGACGAGCCTTCCTCTCCATGGTATCATTGATTCGTCAATAACAATATTTTCTCCCGGAATATATACACTTTGGAAGTATGTGTTCAATAAATTAGACAGCTCCTTTATTTTAGAAAGCCGAGGTTCAGAGGTATCAACAACATCATTGTCGTGGAAGTGGAGGCATTTCAAAATACATTCAAATCTATTTCTGGTCATGACACTTTTTATAACGTCATTTTTGAACATTTTTTTGTTGGACCAGTAAAGCCTTATGTTAGGCAAGGGACACATATCCATTAGCATGACTGTGGGAAATATTTACATGTTGGGGTACAATTTCCTCAATATCTATATTAGTATCTTCAGAATCTATAGACGAAGGTTCGTACTCACTTCCAGAGAATTCAAACTCCGAAAGGTCAGAATTCGAGTCAAACTCGTCCAAAGCCATTTCAATATCATTGCCATCCATTGTCCACCAGCAGCAAATACAACACGTGACAAAAATTTACTACACGAGCAAAACGCACTTATCAACCACACACATGACACAACTCACAAGTGAGTGACTGTTTGCTGTGCAATTAGGACGGGGAATCAATAAACTAGATCCAGCGATTATCTTTTTCGATAACGTCGATTACGGTCACATCACGTGTGCCACAAATGACGCACTCCGACTATTTATAGAATTGGTTGAAATATAGCCGTCGTGTGTTATTGGTGACGCACGAACAAAACCAATAAAATAAATACGATAAAATATTTATTTCAGCAGGAATATAATATTTAAATATATACAGGTTGTAAAAGATAAAAAAAAACAAAAAAATTTACGACTATTTATGAGATATTTATACTTTTTGTATACGCAATACTTTATCATACGCCTAAACATTCGTTGTCGTGAACGTGTTAAGTATTCAAATACTTTTTAAGTACTCAAATACATATTTTAAATACTTCTGGAAAAATTACTTAGACTTAGTATTTTAAATACTTTACCAGAGTATCTGTATTTAAAATCAAATACTACTTTCAGAAAACTTTTTTTAATCCTATCACATTAAAATAATAAATTAATGGGTAAATTTATATTAATAGAATTCATTAACTATTTTCAGGATGTGTAATATTAGTTTAAAGTGTTAGTATCGTTATCTATGATCTTTGCATCAAGATAAATAAACTATACATAGTATACAACTATACTTTATATCATGTTTATATAGTTATATATCTCAATGGTTCTTGGTCACCTCCTCTATTAAATTGATGTAATATATGAATATATTTTTAAAATGCGTTAACATGTTTTAATTATTTTAAAGTATACAAAATAATGGAATTTTTTTAAGTATTTGAAAGTATCTATGAATACTTTTTTGAAGTATCTGTATTTGTACTTTAATACTTTTAATTATCAAGTATTTAAATACGTATTTTAAATACTTTTTAAATCAAGTATCTGTATCTGTATTTGAATACTATTAAAAGGTATCTTTTACAAGACTGCAAAAGGTACATTTGCTACATTTTCAGTATTAAATTTATTCAAAACCTTATAAATATTTTATAAATTGTAGAAACTATAAGATTTAAGATAATTTTATTTATAATTTTTTTTTGCCACTATGTAAGTTAGTAACAGTTGGTTTTTGGAACACATATGGGGCATAGCTTCGTCGTTAAATACTTGAGAGCTAGCAATGTTGGGCCGTACTTAACCGTAGAACTGGTCAGCGACTGCGGCTAACCACTACGTCATAATATGATGCACCTTTTAGTTATTTGTTTTGACTCAGTCATAAGGTTCTAAGTTAAAACTGTTAAAACATGTTCAGCCTTCTTACATATTTGAAACTTGTGTTTCTAGCACGTAAATATTTTCAATTTTGTACTTTGTTCCTGTCTATAATTTGTATGAGGAAAAGATCTTTCAAAATATATTCATCAGTCGAGATCGCATACCTACTCGTGAACACAATATAAATTAGAGAAAAGAAGGAAATAATTTTAGAACCTCAGGAATATTTGCATATTTTTTCAAAATATGGGACTGTCCTGAAAGTTGGAAAAGATGTTGAAATTTATGACTGGAAAACTGAAACCAGCAAGTAAGCAAGTTTATTAGGCCTCCAGGACAGTGGCATTTTGCTTTTTCTAAAATGAAAAGAATGATTATTACAAAGAATTCAAAAGGAGTAGTGTTAGGTTAGTTCGCGGTGAAGGCGTGTATAATTCGAATATTGGAATGGGAAAACCGATTACAAAAAAAGCAAGGAACATAATTAACATGAAACCATCCAAAATTCCAATTCGGAATGTTGTCAGCAGTAACAAGAAAACTGATGTAAATAACCTACTAACTGCACATTATGAAAATGAGTGGAAAAATGATACGGGTTTAATTTTTTACAAATTTGTCATAGAGGGAGATGCAATACCGGGTTATGTTGAGGAAGACATATTATGTGAACGTCATGCAATAGAAGATGAAATCATTGTCGCCGTGAAATAAATAAAAATAAATATTGACTAACTTATTAATCTTTTTTATTTTTAACGAGTTTTATTATTAAATTTACTATTGAATATTTAAAGTAACAATAATTAAAAATAATTGACGTTTAATTTTTGTAAACTTCTAAACTAAAAAAAAAAATGAATAAAGACTTCTAATTTAATACCTATTTATTATTTAGTAAAGTTATTTTCAAAACGAGCAATTTCCTATTGTTAGTTTCATACTGTACAATATCCAAACAAAATTGTGTCAGAACGACGACAAAATCTTGTTTTTTTAAGCAAAAAACTGGTAAATCATCTTTGTATAACTATATGAAAATGTTAAAAAAATCCGAATGGAGAAAAAACATTTATTGATTAAGTTATTAGTTTTTTTCGTTTTCTGAAAATTTAGTGAATATGGAGAATGTACATTTTGAAACTAGAGCCCTCAGATAGTCCGTAACGTACACACAGGGGGTATTTAACGCCCCTTTTATTTTCTTCAGCCTTAACAAGTTTTGGAGCTGTAGCTTCTTTTGATGAATACAAATTTACATAAATGTGCAACACTGTTGCAGTAAAAAATGGCGCTGTAGAATCACACATTTTGGGCAAAATTTTCGTTTAAATATCTTCTTTTTCAACGTCATAATTACAAGCAATTGACGAATAAGAATCATTATTACGGTGCCCTAATTTTATAAATACCTTGAAATTCCTAAATAGTGTTATCATTCGTCAACCATCCGTTCCCGAAACCATAACCGATCAAATTAATCACTATGAGCGGAAGAGGCAAAGGTAAAGCAAAGGGACTCAAGTCGAAGACAAGGTCGACTCGTGCTGGACTTCAGTTTCCCGTCGGGCGTATTCACCGTCATTTGAGAAAAGGAAACTACGCTGAACGTGTCGGAGCCGGTGCTCCCGTGTATTTGGCCGCAGTCATGGAATACTTGGCGGCTGAAGTTTTGGAATTGGCAGGTAATGCCGCCCGTGACAACAAGAAAACCCGTATCATTCCCAGACATTTGCAATTGGCCATCAGGAACGACGAAGAGCTGAACAAATTGTTGAACGGAGTCACCATAGCTCAAGGTGGAGTGTTGCCTAACATCCAAGCTGTTCTCCTGCCCAAAAAGACCGAGAAAAAAGTTTAAAGAAACTAACTTTTTAAATCCCATATTTTAGTCTTGAAAATTGAAACGGCCCTTTTCAGGGCCACCAAATCGAATAGTAATGGTAATTAAGTAATTAGTATTTAGTAAACTAATTAGTAATCGATAACGAAAATAATTCAAAAATTCCCCTGATTAATATCAGAGGTACTTTTAACATCCCCAGTCTTCACAAAATGTTGACGGCTCTCAAATTATAAATGACAAAAAAGTTTTATACTATTTATTTACCATATTAAATATATGAAAAAATATATAAATAAATAAAAATATAAATATATAAATATATAAGTAGTTATTGTAGAAAAAATTGTGATTCAATATTTTATGTTTAGTCATAGTAAATATAAATCAATAAAATAATACATCTATAATTATAATCTTAATTAAAGCTATATTTAGCGAATGATTATTGTAGACAATTCAACGTTTCCCAACCGGTGTGCCTCAATGATAATAATAAAAGTTTTTTGTAAAAATATTTATTTGTTTTCAATTATATGACGCGGCTCCCTTTGATAAATATGTCTGATACTTCGATTATTTTGATAATTGAAAAATAATCTTATTAATGTATGATCCCATCACTACCTGTAACTGAGAGTTACCTTATGAGATATAGTTAACAAAATATTTTTTAGCTAAGCTGAACCAAGATACTTTCGAAAATCTATTTAGTTTCGTGAAAAGAATAACTAGAAATTAATGAATTAAAATAACTTGTTTACATTTTAATTTTTAATCAGATTACATTAGATTAAATTGTACAATTCTGTTTTTTACGTCCTGTGGGTTTGGTTGGACAAATGTGTGCTTGACAAATTTGTTCGGAGATGTGTATTGATTACGATACTGGTTATATTTATGATGTGATTGACAGTTTAAAGTACATTGCATGAGTCGCATAGTGGAGGATCGTCTTTGCTCATCAAGTAGCTGTGTGTGTCCAATTCGGAGGCGGTTTATTATAGTTTCTTCTTTTCTATTGAGTTCCGTCTTTTTCCATGGATTTATATTGTTTTTTATTTTTTTGACTTTGGTGCTGAGTTTTAGCCAGTGAGAGTGCCATTTGTTGTTTGAGTGTAGTTTAATTTCGTTCTTTGCATCTGCGAATGAGATGGAATTTATGGTAATTGGTAAGTAACAGGTCACTCATGATATTTTATTTATAATTATACGGGAATTCATGTCCCGTCGGGAAATCATGTTATCGCGCCCAATGCCCATTAATCTGATCTGATCTGAAATTTCAGGTCACATGTCATTTTTATGTTGCTCGTATGGTACATATTTATTATTTAAGAATGAATGCTTCCTTTACTCGAGAACAAAGTCACAACAATTTGAAATATCAATAAACAATAGCCAATAAACATTGTGAAAATTGGAGAAAAAATAATATATACCAAAACGACAACGTGATTCGTTGATTTGATTGGTCGACAAACGCAAGAGTTCACATTTGGAAGGGAGGATTAGATGGTTACGTCTGAATGGTAGAACGGTTTCCAATAATACTATAAATATAAGGCGATCGCAATGTGATCGTCACTTCACCGACGGCAACTGAACAGTAATCATCTAACGCAGCACAGAACTAGCAACATGACCGGACGTGGCAAAGGAGGAAAAGGATTGGGAAAAGGAGGAGCGAAGCGTCATCGTAAAGTGCTTCGTGATAACATCCAGGGAATCACCAAGCCGGCCATTCGGCGATTGGCCCGTCGTGGTGGCGTCAAGCGTATATCTGGTCTGATCTATGAAGAAACCCGTGGTGTGTTGAAGGTATTTCTGGAAAACGTGATTCGTGACGCAGTCACATACACTGAACACGCCAAGAGGAAGACAGTCACCGCTATGGACGTCGTCTATGCTCTAAAGCGTCAAGGCCGTACCCTTTACGGTTTCGGCGGTTAATTGTTGTTTGTTTCTTGTTATCGGTTATCATCTCTTTAAAAAGGCCCTTTTCAGGGCCACCAAAGTGACAAATGTTAACTGAATATGGGTTCAATATGCACTGTATTGGTTAATCCTCTTAACGAAATATAGATCAAATTTTTTATGCGAAACATTCAGAAAAGTTTGTTGGTATTCTTACCACAGGATGACTTGGTAATTTGGAGTACATTTTAAAGACAAAACCTATGAACAATATATCACTGGAGTGTTAATAACACAATTTATAATATAAAATATGTTGTATTACAAAAAAATTGTAGATATGCCATGTTCAATTATTTTGTTTTCAACCCCATGTTTGTTGATCAGCATGACTAGGCGTTTACTTTGCCAGATATATAAATAATTAAATACATTATTTAATACCTTATTAAATAAAAATAATAAATAAAAAAGATACTATAAAATATGAATGAAAGCGCCGTTATAAATAGGCAATATACAACAGATATCATAAAGAAAATCCAAGAAGAAACATTTCTAGCAGGAAAAAAAGGAAAAGAAATTTTATTCATTTGGATCCCCGGACACATAGGCATTTCCAGGAAATGAAAGAGCAGATCACGAAGCATTCAATACGATAGCATCAACAACACTTCCAACCATAAATAACACCACATACTCAGACCTGAAGAACGAAATAAAAGGCATTCTTAGTTTCTGGAGAAATCTCAACACCAAACTCAATAAAATAAAAAACAACATATATTTATGGCCAAATCTTGAACTCAATAGAAAAGAATATACTGTATTCAACCGACTCCGAATTGGACACATCCTAGGTGGATGTGTCCAATGACGCACAGCTTCTTGATGAGCTAAGATGAACCCCCACTATGTGACTCATGTGGAGTTTTATTAACGGTAAACCATATTATCACCGAATGTCAAAAATACCAACTTCTCTGCAACCAATTCCACATCTCTGAACAAATCTGCCAAGTCCACTAGATATATAAAACCTAATTTTATTTCTAAAAAAATCCGAACTGTACAATTTAATAAAAACCTATTTTTTCTTTTCTTTCTGTAAAAAATAATAAAATAATTTAAATACCACAAATGTATACTAATGGCCTAGATGTCGCCTGTCGATGTATAAATGATCAATAAAAGAAAAAAAATATGAAAGACTTGTAAGTGTAAAAATTAGCAGGAAATAAATTATAATACAAAAATTATCAAAAAACTTGTCAAAACCCAAATAAAATTTAATATGTCTGTAATACAAAAAATTGAACTAACTTTCTTGTACCAAATACGTGAATTGTGAAAATCAATTTTGTAAAACGGTAAAATAACACTTTTAAAGCTTCAATTCCGTAAAAATGTGTTATTTTACCTCGTCAACTTTATTTGCGATCAGCTAATCGCTGTTAAATAAGTGTTTATAGTTTTGTTATATAATGAAACGAAAAACAAAAATCTTTAACAGTCTCCAATTGTCTCTAACAACGGTAATTCAACACTTATTCAAAACCATGGCTCCGGGAGGTAAATCGGCAGGAAAAGCGATGAAGAAGTCCGGCAAGGCGCAAAAGTCCATCACCAAGTCCGACAAGAAACGCAGACCGAAGAGGAAAGAATCGTACGGTATCTACATCTACAAGGTGTTGAAACAAGTACATCCCGATACTGGTGTGTCTTCCAAGGCCATGAGCATCATGAACAGCTTCGTCAACGACATTTTCGAACGTATTGGCGCCGAGTCTGCTCGTTTAGCCCAGTATAACAAGAAGTCGACCATCACCAGTCGGGAGATTCAGACTGCTGTCCGTCTTTTGTTGCCCGGTGAATTGGCCAAGCACGCAGTTAGTGAAGGAACGAAAGCCGTGACTAAATACACCAGCTCCAAATAAGTTTGAACAAATTATACTCTGAACCCTTAAAACGGCCCTTTTCAGGGCCACCAAAAATAATGTTGCAAAAAATTCTTGGAATAAAGATTTAAGATTTTCATTTTTTTTTGTGGAGTAGAAACAAATGCAAAAGAGATCTATTGAATTCCTGATAACATATTTTTTCGTCCTTACACATTTTCATGTTACACCTCGGAGTACCTTGATAGAAACCTGACTTTCTCTTCACACATAAAAGCCACTGTTGTCCGTCGTCCGCAATCCTAAACCGCTCCAGCCCCATACCCACCAAAACAAAACTCAATATATCAAGCCTATACTGTCTGGTAAACGCTGGGGACCTCTAATATCTCAAGCAAACTGGAGAAACTAGAAGCCGTCCAAAATCGGTCTAACTCCCCTTGGTTTGTATCTAACAGGGTAAACTAATTCCATCTTCATCTTTTTTCTACCGTAATTCAAAATCAACCTTCGTTCACACTTGCAATTTAGGACTGCCACCAACAGCCAAATGCATAAAATCACTGCCCTTTACATGGGCTAACTCAAATTACTCAACCCAAACAGCACAACTCGTTATAGGGTAATGCCTAACATGAGTAAATAGACACATACACCGACATACAAGCAAAGCAACATAAATATATTACATATTTATGTAATATAATATTAATTATAATATTATTTATTTAAATTACAATTTGTGCACAGTTTGAATTTCTCGAAAAGTAAATAAAAATCTAATAGATATAATATTTATAACTTTTTTTGCTTTATATGGGATACTTCTGTCATGTGCAATTATTGACTGTGAATCGATTTATATCGAAACGAAAAAGACGGGTGGAAGATCGAAAAGATCGATGGCAAAATATAGATCTTTTAATAGATATAATCAATAGATAATCAATAGATTGCCGCATTTGTTGTCTTGCCGCGCATTAGTCTAAACTGTTCCATATTCCCCTAATGTAATAAATTGTTTTTATTACCATGCTGTTCATTGCATTTAATGATATAAACATTCTCTTATCCTATAAGAGGTACCTAGTGTGGTTCCATCGCTTAAACGTATTTATTTGTAAAGAGTATAGACTATATTAAATTGTATTATTGAACCGATGATTATAGTGTAACAGTTTCTATCGAATGGCCGAGTTGATATTTTTCTGGAAATATGCCGTTTCGGCTATAAGATGGATGCAGTCGTGTTAATTTATAAATGTTTTAATCTTCTTATCGTGTCCGGAAGAATTCTAGCAACGGTGTGGTAAGATTAGTTCGCGATATTAATCCTAGTACAGATTCAGTTATCGCGATGCAGGGGACGCCACGTACAGGTTCTATCATCTGCAATGTTCTAATAATTATAATAATGTTATAATTATATATTGTTTATTATCTAAAATGTAATCATAAATACTATTGGAATGAAAAAATTATTTTTTTTATAAAATACATTTTTTTACTTGGAATGCGGCTCGCGAGATTTGTAGAGAATAATATGTGACCAGCTGCATAATAAGGATGAAGACCACAGAATTAGAGTATTGAATTTATAAAATATTTGAATAATCATTCTTATAGATAGCCAAACATAAGTGCACAATTCTTTTGAATAGAATCAAAAATGAATGTCGAAAACATAATATAAGTGTATTATGTTAAACTATTAAAAACTATTAACGTTTAACTAACTGTAATTACAGTTATGTTTAGTGTAAATTTACAAAAAAAATTATTTAAATCTATCAAGAACGATTGTACTATGTAGAACTCAAAGTAATATAATATATAGGTATCTGTAAATTAAAATGGTCGTTCCACTAACATTTTTATTGTATGTTTTTGACTACATCACTGTTGATCTAGGATTCTACCAAACACGTAAAATTCAGAATAACGCCATTGTGTCTAAATTGTGATTAATTCCAATGGAATTATCGTCGAATTAAGTCAAATTATATGTAGATTGTGTTAAGTACTGATTTTTTCATTTTTCTTTGAATTCTTTAATTTAATTAAACAAAAACAAAGCGTACCTTTAACTATGAAAGTGCATGAAAACAACCGTTTATAACTTGTATTAGAATAGTTTTACCTATTCACGGAATTTATTATTTAATTCTAAATGTTGTTGGATCTCCATAGAAGTATAATTAAACGTTTAAATGTAGTTATTAGTCGAGAAAAAGAGAATTATTTGAGCGGTGCACTACAAATTTCACAATTTGTGTCTTAGGTTGTTTACTAGTCGGTACGGAAATTTTAATATATAACGACGGTTCTTTGTCAGTCACATATCAACTGTGTTGAATTATTCAGAAAACAACGAACAACCAATCACATCACCATGACTGAAACCGTAATAGCAACCTCATCTCCTGCTCCAGTGCCGAAGCCGACATCGCCGAAGAAAAAGGTTGTAGCCGGCAAAGCTAAGCCCGCCGCTTCCAGTCATCCATCTACCGCGATAATGGTCACAGCTGCGATCAAACAACTGAACGAAAAGAAAGGATCAACTCTTCAGGCAATTAAAAAGTACTTGGCTGCTACCTACGAGGTTGATTCTGGCAAGTTAGCACCGTTCATACGTAAATTTCTTAAAGCTGCTGTCACCAAGGGACTGTTGGTTCAGACAGACGGTTCAGGTGCATCCGGACATTTCAAATTATCTGTTGAAGTGAAAAAATCGGCCTCGAAGAAGGTTGTCGCCAAGAAGCCAGCAGCAGTGAAGAAAGCAGCACCCGCTGCGGCGAAAAAGAGGAAATCTGCAGTGAAAAAGTCTAAAGCTGAACCGGCCGCCAAGAAAACCAAGAAGGAAGTTGTTGCTTCTAAGCCGAAGGTTGCTGCTAAACCAGCAAAGTCTCCGGCCAAAGCAAAAAAGGTGCCCGCCACCAAGACCAAGGCTCCTAAAGCTAAAAAGACGCCGGTGAAGAAAACCACACCCAAAAAGAAGTAAATTTTATAGTTTGTTATCTCTAATCATTAAAACGGTCCTTTTCAGGACCACCAAATTAAAAATGAAACTGTAACCTAAACCTGTAAACCTAACCAACTACCATGTTGCATGTACAAGTATTGTTTACTTTTCAGTTTATATTAGAATTACTTCATACTTGGTTATCAATATTATAAGTAATATTTATAGCTTAAAAACGACAATGTTAGAATGTTAGAAAGTGGCTATATCCCTATAATGAGGCACTTCTATTCGATTAATGAAAATCCTTAAAACACTAACCGAGGCTGCGAGCCTTCCAACTTTCCAAGCACTCTCCTATCAAGAAACCGAAACGAAAAGAAAATGAATTCATTTTTTGTTTGAGGTCGGAACAGTGTGAACAGACATCCAATTTTTTGTATTTCAATGTGTTGATATTTTGATATTCACATTATAACTATTAGTTTACGGTACGCAATTGACAAGTACATACATCATTTTTATTTTTTTATACTCATTGCTTCGTTATTCATATTTTTGCTCTTTATCCACGATGTCCACCGTCCTTCTTGTTTTTTTTCGTGCACATAAAGTACCTTTTACCTTTTTTTTTGAATTGTGTTTTCCTCATTATCAAGAATCAGGGCCATCATATTTATTGATATACCTAGGTATATATGAAATCATATAATATATTGAATTCACTTATTTTAATAAAATGTTTATTCATAACTTGAAATATTAAAACTCAAACTATGTGTTCACTACGCCCGCCATAAGGTTACGTACATGTGCATGGCTTTGATTGGTTTTCGGACACGATTATTCCATCTCTGGTAGAAATGATTTGTATGTTGGCTCTGATTGGTCAACCGGTATCTTACAATACTATAAATATCCGTCGGAACCAGAAATTTTATCATAATCAGTTTCTTCGTTCAGAACGTGCATTCAACAAGTTCAGCAACTCAGTAGCAGCAAGCAACATTATGACAGGCCGAGGCAAAGGAGGAAAAGGATTGGGCAAAGGAGGAGCGAAGCGTCATCGTAAAGTGCTGCGTGATAACATCCAGGGTATCACCAAGCCGGCCATTCGGCGGTTGGCCCGTCGTGGTGGCGTCAAGCGTATTTCTGGTTTGATCTATGAAGAAACCCGTGGTGTGTTGAAGGTATTTCTGGAAAACGTAATTCGGGACGCAGTCACATACACTGAACACGCCAAGAGGAAGACAGTCACCGCTATGGACGTCGTCTATGCTCTAAAGCGCCAAGGCCGTACCCTTTACGGTTTCGGCGGTTAAACAATTTACTGTTGTAATATTCCAAATCTTAAAAAGGCTCTTTTCAGGGCCGCCAATTATTATTTGTTCATAAGTATCTTTCAATCTTTGTATTCAATTCATTTGCTGGCTGCATTATGGTCGTAAGTGTCAAATTCTGAAATGTAATTTTTTTATCGTCACTGTTAATTTTCTTCTTAGGTTTATATATAATATATTTTAATGTTATAATTATGTATAATTAATTTAGTTTATATAAGTATAATTACCAGAGATACAAATCCGTTTCATAACGATAGTAATAATTAGGGCAGAGAAGTTACAGGATTTGCATGTTTTTTTCTGAGCCTCTATTTAATAGCAAACTAAGATATAAATAGCAGTCATAAGCCCCATAGTTGAAATGTTAAATTTTTTTTTTCATATTTTTGCATATTTCATGCATATTCTACACATTTGCACAATTTTGAGGGGAAAAATTAGTATCATTAACTGATTCGGTAACAACAATAATATTTACAAAAAATAAATTGGACAAAGTTGCGGGTGACGTTGGAATGAAAGTAAATACCAAATTTAACCAAGTTTTGGAAAAAAATGATGGGTTTGCAATAATATTAAAAATTTTAAAAATTTTGAATGGAGAAAGTTCATTTTTATATTGATATATTAATATTTATTTTAAGGATAAATCCAAGATTCAAAATTCGAAAAATCTATACTGGGTGCTGACAATCACCGATCATTCGGTGTAGAAAATATTAAAAAAAACATTAATTGTGCAATAAAATTTATCTTTTATATCTAATTTTTTTATTTCACTATAATATAAGTTTTTTGTGCATATTATTTAGCATATTTAATGGATTTCAATGCATATATTCAAATTTTTGCTGTGCATATTTTTCCAATTTTACTTCCTATAACTTCTCTGCCCTACCAATATTAATATAAAGTCTGATAGTGCATGTTTTTGCATGTTATAGGTGTAAAGGCATATTTGGCATATATTCGACTTTTTACAGTCGTTAGTGCATATTATTTCATAAAAATATTTTTAGACAAATATTTGAAGATGTTTCTTGTTTCTTATTTATTTTCCCGTTTACAAAATTATAGTGTTTTGATTTATTTTTATTCTCGTATGACTACCTATATGTGTCCTATTATAGTGTCCTAGTACATATCTATATTTAGATTTTATGCGGTTTACTTATACCGCGTAAACAATGCAATCGCTACCAGTACCATCCTCCACCGTCCAAAGTCCGTCATCGAAACATACCTGTACAGGCATGTACACGCGTGCAGCTTCTCACCAACCCGCATTTATAATTTTGTACATGGGTACAGTTTAGTTTTCTTGCACTAGCTGATGAGTTGTTTTAATCGTTTTTTTATCTACCTGAACTCTGAAGATATGACTGCAAACGATTTACTATATTTTAAATATGCACCTCTTACTTCAGCAGATGTAGAAAGATCCTTTTCCATGCTTAAAAACGTATTGGTAGACAATCGCCAATTTTTTAAGTTGGAATACATAAAAAAATCACTTATAGTACAGTGTCATTCCTAATGTAAATAGAATTTTAATAAATATTATATTGAAGTATTTCAAAATGAAATACCTAATATTTCATTCCAAATGTTTTCATTGTAGGTGCTGGAAAAGGGTGTACACAAATTAGACAAAAAATGACTGCCTAATTAAGATTTATAAAGATGACAAAGCTATTTTAACTTCACAAGTATTAATTTTATTTTTTATCATATTAATTTTGACTATTAAATATATAAAAATTAAAAAGAAAATAATTACTTCGTTTAAAATACTTTTAAAATGTATGGATTTATTCTTATTATTTTAAAATTTGCTTATGATTTTACATATTGTATATTTGTGTTTATATGCATATTTTGAGTGCATAATTTAAAAATGTTGGGGATGCATATTTTCGAATTTTTTAGTGCATATTTTGACAATTTTTAGTGCATGAATGCATGCTTATTTATGCATTTTTTAGTGCATGAAGTTACGAGCCCTGATAATTACTATAATTTATACACAATAACAATTTAACAGTTTGCAATCATTTACCTGAATTAATATGAACACTGAGTCTACTGTTCAGTCTATTTTTAAGTGTTTTGTTCAGACACTTGGTCCTATATGTGGTAAGAGTTTTAAAGATTTTGCAAAGATTAGCAGTACTAACTGTCACAGATTGAATCCGTCGTGCATATAAATTTAATTCATGAGGATATTATTTATAAATATGTAGATCGCCATCCATATTTAATAAATGTATAGTTAGAGTCTACATGCACCATAGTATAAATAGCCATGGCAAATTGGCTAACAACGTGGTTTTTCTTTCAAAAATATTTTTTATTTCAAAATGGAGATGAAGAACTCTTTTCAAGACCACGGCTGAACCAACAATCCTCAATTGACATTCCAGTCAGAAAGTTTTCAAACTTTATTAAGTTATTTCCAATAATCTAAATCAATAAAACTAATAAATTTTCAAATCATCAATTATTTTGATTAACCGGTTCCGACCAGCATGCCGTAGTGGGAGACCACTGATCTATACTATTGAGGGCTGAAATTAGTCGGTTGTAAGTAATTTGTAGAAATAAGTTAAGTAGATATTCAAAATGCACTATTAAAATTATATAGCCTACGGTAAAATCGGTCGATCTATGGACCAATTGGAACGCATGACTAAATTGTCCCCTCCATAGGTGCATCATGAAAACAACGACCAATCATATGCTCTATACTATTCTCGTTTTCGTATATAACCCATCGTTTCCGAAAATTATATTATCCTCTAAACCCTTAAAACGGCCCTTTTCAGGGCCACCAAAAATAATGTTCAAATCAAATAGAATTAATAAAATTCTTGGAATAAAGATTTAAGATTTTCAATTTTTTTTGTAAGAGTAGAAACAAATGCAAAAGAGATTTATTGAATTCCTGATAACATATTTTTTCGTCCTTACACATTTTCATGATAATGCATACTTATTTCAAGATAGGTATAAATGTATATACATATAATATTATGTATAGTATCAGATAGTAGGTACTGAAACTGAACGTCGCACAAATATAACCGTGTCATCGTCATCCAAGTACCTCGGAGTACCTTAATAGAAACCTGACTTTCTCTTCACACATAAAAGCCACTGTTGTCCGTCGTCCGAGGCATGCCTTACGCAATCCTAAACCGCTCCAGCCCCATACCCACCAACACAAAACTCAATATATCAAGCCTATACTGTCTGGTAAACGCTGGGGACCTCTAATATCTCAAGCAAACTGGAGAAACTAGAAGCCGTCCAAAATATCGGTCTAACTCCCCTTGGTTTGTATCTAACAGGGTAAACTAATTCCATCTTCATCTTTTTTCTACCGTAATTCAAAATCAACCTTCGTTCACACTCGCAATTTAGGACTGCCACCAACAGCCAAATGCATAAAATCACTGCCCTTCACATGGGCTAACTCAAATTACTCAACCCAAACAGCACAACTCGTTATAGGGTAATGCCTAACATGAGTAAATAGACACATACACCGACATACAAGCAAAACAACATAAATATATTACATATTTATGTAATATAATATTAATTATAATATTATTTATTTAAATTACAATTTGTGCTCAGTTTGAATTTCTCGAAAAGTAAATAAAAATCTAATAGATATAATATTTATAACTTTTTTTGCTTTATATGGGATACTTCTGTCATGTGCAATTATTGACTGTGAATCGATTTATATCGAAACGAAAAAGACGGGTGGAAGATCGAAAAGATCGATGGCAAAATATAGATCTTTTAATAGATATAATCAATAGATAATCAATAGATTGCCGCATTTGTTGTCTTGCCGCGCATTAGTCTAAACTGTTCCATATTCCCCTAATGTAATAAATTGTTTTTATTACCATGCTGTTCATTGCATTTAATGATATAAACATTCTCTTATCCTATAAGAGGTACCTAGTGTGGTTCCATCGCTTAAACGTATTTATTTGTAAAGAGTATAGACTATATTAAATTGTATTATTGAACCGATGATTATAGTGTAACAGTTTCTATCGAATGGCCGAGTTGATATTTTTCTGGAAATATGCCGTTTCGGCTATAAGATGGATGCAGTCGTGTTAATTTATAAATGTTTTAATCTTCTTATCGTGTCCGGAAGAATTCTAGCAACGGTGTGGTAAGATTAGTTCGCGATATTAATCCTAGTACAGATTCAGTTATCGCGATGCAGGGGACGCCACGTACAGGTTCTATCATCTGCAATGTTCTAATTATAATTATATATTGTTTATTATCTAAAATGTAATCATAAATACTATTGGAATGAAAAAATAATTTTTTTTATAAAATACATTTTTTTTACTTGGAATGCGGCTCGCGAGATTTGTAGAGAATAATATGTGACCAGCTGCATAATAAGGATGAAGACCACAGAGTTAGAGTATTGAATTTATAAAATATTTGAATAATCATTCTTATAGATAGCCAAACATAAGTGCACAATTCTTTTGAATAGAATCAAAAATGAATGTCGAAAACATAATATAAGTGTATTATGTTAAACTATTAACATACTATTAAAAACTATTAACGTTTAACTAACTGTAATTACAGTTAAGTTTAGTGTAAATTTACAAAAAAAATTAATTAAATCTATCAAGAACGATTGTACTATGTAGAATTGCATTGCTGGTTTGTGTTTGATCTTGTTTCTAGCTGAGCTACTTACAAGATGTATGAAGTTTAAAGTGAGGTGTGTTGAGGTTGCGTTTGGATCGTCTTGATTATAGTGGTCTTTTTAAAAAGCGTTCGTTTGTGTTATTATTGTCGATTATGTTGGCCAGATGTGAGTAATGAGAGCTTTGTAGGGTGTTTCTTAATTTTGTTCTTTCTTGTTCTATGGTATTTTTTTAGTGTGTCCAATCCTAAAGTTTCTCTTATGCTCCTGTTGCTGACAAACCATGGGCTGTTCGTTATAGTTCTGAGTGTTGAGGATTGTACTGCTTCTATTTTTGTCCAGTTGCTTTTTGACAGATTTTTGGTCCAGCACGGTGCCGCGTAGAGTAGTGTTGGTTTGATGTAGGCCGTGTAAAGGTATAATTTCATTTTAAATGGCAGTGGACTTTTAATGTTGATGAGGGGGAAAAGTAAGTTTTTAGCTCCTTTTGCTTTGTTGACTGCGTGTGTAGTTTGCTTTGAGAATTTTAAATTTTTATCTAGGTGAATTCCTAAGTATTTGACTGAGTATGTCCAGTTTATGGGTGTGTTTTGGATTTCTATTTTAGTTGAGAATTTGGTTGATTTGTTAGAGAAAAGAATTGCTGTGGTTTTTGTCGGGTTGATTTTAATTTTCCATTTTTCGAACCAGGGTGAGACTGTGTGAATTTGTTCTTGCAGTTTCTTTGTTGCGGTGTTGTTTGAGAAACTGGAAGCGTAAAATATGGTGTCATCCGCAAATAAGGCAGTTTTCGAGTTCGGATGTTGAGGCATATCGTTTATATAGATCGAAAATAAGTGTGGCGATAAGCAGGAGCCTTGGGGAACGCCTGCTTGGATTAATCTAGATGTTGAGCTTTTGTCACCAATTTCGACTTTGAAGGTACGGTGTGTTAAGAATGACTTGATTGTGTTTATTAATTGATGTGAGACCTTCATTTGTATTAGCTTGTATATTAGGCCGTTGTGCCACACTTTATCGAATGCCTTTTCTATGTCCAAGAATACAGTGGCTGTTTTGCGTCTTGCATTTAGGTTGTCGGTTATGCTATTAATAATATTGGAGAGCTGAGCGGATGTGCTGTGATGTGATCGAAAGCCAAACTGTTCTGGTCGAATTTTTGGTAAGATGATTATTTTTAATCTGTCTAGGATGAGAGATTCTAAGGTTTTTGCCATTGTGTTTAATAGCGCTATTGGTCTGTAGTTAGATGGGAGTCTTAAGTTTTTTCCGGGTTTTGGTAGCATGATAAGTGTGGAGTGTTTCCACATGCTCGGAAAGTATTCTAGACGCAGGCAGCTGTTGAAGATGTTAGTTATGCTGATCAGAGTTTTTTTTCCGATGTTTTTTAGGGCGCTATTTGGTATTTTATCTGGGCCTGGGGCTTTTTGATTTGGTAGTTTTCGGATTTTATTCCATATTTCTTGGGGCGTAAAGAAGATGCTTTTTTGGTACGGCATTTTTTCGTAAGATGAGATAAATTCGTTGACTTCTTTTTCCACTTGATTATGTTGCATGGTTATTTTGAATTGATCTTCCATTGTGTCGGCAAAAATGTTTGCTTTTGATTTATTGTCGAAAATGATTTTCCCTGTTAGGTCGATTAGAGGGTAAACAGCTTGAGCTTTATGTAGTAGTTGGCGGTTTAGTTTGTAAAGTCTGGTCCAACCTATTGAATTTGCTTCAATTTTACCTAGGAAGTTGCACCAGTTTTCTTCTCGGAAGTTGTTTAAAAGTTCTTTGACTTTGGCAGTTTTAGAGTAGTTTTTATGATTGGATTTCTTGTTCTTTGCCATAGTGAACGGAGTCTACGTTTGATTTTTATTTCTTCTCGTATGGAAGGAGGTAGGTTTATTTTCCTGTCTAGATGAGCGATTTCATGCGTATTATTTTCTAGGGCAGTCTGTATATTTGTTGATAACATGTGGATTGCTGAGTCAATATTATCGAATCTGGCGGTTGGATAATCGGGTATTTTTGCATTTGCTTTTGGAATTCTTGCCAGTTTGTTGTGCGTGGCGGTCTGGGAGGAGGCGCCCGAGCAGATTTTTTTTCTAGGTCGATTAAGATGGGTGTATGATCAGATGATAGTGAGTACGTTAAGTTTTCTATGTGGTAGTTAAGGGAGTCAATTTTGAGAATTGCTATGTCTAGGACGTCGGGAGTATGTTGGTGATTGTCCGGGTAATGTGTGGGCGAATCTGGCGCTGCCACAAATGAATCGTTTCTTGAATTAATTAATTGGTCTATTTGGTTGCCGGCTTGATTTGATCGATTGCTGTTCCACGTGATGTGTTTTGCGTTGAGGTCGCCGGCTATTATTGTATTTTCTTTATTGTTCAGAAGTAAGTGAAGATCAGATATTTGTAGGGGTGTTTTGGGTTTTTTGTAAACTGCGGATAGTCTAGTTTTTATTTCACCTATTTGAATAAGTACAGTTGTGTTTTCTATTGAATATGTATTGATTTGTATATGTTGATGGATTATTCTTTTATTTATTAATATAGCTGTACCTCCTCCTGGAGGGCGATTATTTTGTTTGGCTCTGTTTGTATAATATGTAAAATAATTCGGAATTTTGAGTTTTTTGTCGTTTGTTAGGTGTGTTTCATTGAGTAGCAGGATGTCTATTTGCTTTTCATTGATTAGTTGGATTAGTTCAAGGCGTTTACCGAACACGCCTTGGCAGTTCCATTGCATTATGCGTGTGTTATTCATTTTTAATTATGTTTAGTAGTAGGGGGAGAAGTGTCAGAATGATTGAAAGTGTGTCTCTTGTGTTGACGTTTCCTGACGATAGTTTTAGTAGGTGGTCTTTTAGGTTTTCGATTATTGAGGGTAGATCTGTGTTTGTTTTTTACAATGTTAGCGAAAGATGTAGTAGGGACGGTTTTTTGCGGTGCTGTTTGGAAGCTTGAAGTCTGATTTTGATTGAGTGTTGGTTGAGTCTTTTTGGTTGTTTCTTTTTCCTTTTTTACTTTAAGATATATTGGGCATTGCTTGTAGTTTGCAGTGTGGTTAGCTTTACAGTTGGAGCATTTTGGTTCTTGTTCCATAGTTTTGGTACACTCTTTTGTTGTGTGTGTGTCGGCGCATTTTACACATCTCGACTGATAGCCACAGTGAAGGCTGGAGTGACCGAATTTTTGGCAATTAAAACATTGGGCGGGCCCATTATTTCGATATCTTTCTATTTTGATTGAAATGTAAAAAAGATTTTTTAAGTTGAAGATGTTTTTATTTGTTGGAGTGTTTTTGAGTGATACCATATGGATGGGTAGTTTCTTGTCCTCTTTGCCGAATTGTCTCACTTTTTGAATTTCGAATCCTGAGTTTGTTAGTTCTTCTGCAACTTCTTCGGCAGAGATATTAACTAATAATCCTTTTATTACTATTTTGATAGTTCTTTCAGATGCTAGTGAAAACGTATGGAATTCGGTATTATTCATGTGAAGATATTTCTGTATTATCCTAAAGCTTTCTATGTCGGTGCATTGAATCTTAACCGAGTCTGGCCCAAAAGCTTTGACTTGAATGACATCTTCTGGGAGGACTGTCAGAAGTTTTCCGGCCACTTTCCTCCATGATGTGCCGTTGACTATTATAGGTGGGATTTTTGGTGCGGTAGGTTGAATTTCCTCTTCTTCGGATTCCGAGGCGATGTCTGATGTAGATGAGTGTTGTGATGTTGAAGATTGATGTGATGTAGAAGCTTGATGCATTGTAAAGTCTAGAGTTTTTTCCTTGGCTAAATCTATGTTTGACGTTTTGGGGTTTGTTTTCCTCCTTCTACGTCGTTTTGGTCTTTCATCTGGTGGCAACGGAGACGGAGCCTCGCGTTTTGCGGTTGAATCTCCTGCCATTTTTGGCGATTTGCGGATACGGATGCGCGACCCGGCGTTGGGACCCGTGTCAGGTCCCTTGCCTCGTGGTCGTAGTATCGGATAAATTGATTTTTTTTTTTTTTTCCTTTTTTTTACTTACAGTTTTTTTGTAGTTGGTTAATTTTGCTTTGCTATTCAAAATGCACTATTAAAATTATATAGCCTACGGTAAAATCGGTCGATCTATGGACCAATTGGAACGCATGACTAAATTGTCCCCTCCATAGGTGCATCATGAAAACAACGACCAATCATATGCTCTATACTATTCTCGTTTTCGTATATAATCCATCGTTTCCGAAAATTTCTACAACAGTTCATTTCTCAATTCTTCAAATCATCTAATTCCTCGCCATGGCTCGTACCAAGCAAACCGCCCGCAAATCGACCGGAGGCAAGGCTCCCAGGAAGCAGTTGGCCACCAAAGCAGCCCGTAAGAGCGCACCAGCCACCGGAGGAGTGAAAAAACCTCATCGTTACCGTCCGGGAACAGTCGCTCTCCGTGAGATCCGTCGTTACCAGAAGAGCACGGAATTGTTGATCCGCAAGTTGCCCTTCCAACGTTTGGTCCGTGAGATCGCCCAGGACTTCAAGACTGATCTGCGTTTCCAGAGCTCTGCCGTCATGGCCTTGCAAGAGGCTAGCGAGGCCTACTTGGTCGGTCTTTTCGAAGACACCAACTTGTGCGCAATTCACGCCAAACGTGTGACTATCATGCCCAAAGACATTCAGTTGGCTCGTCGTATCCGTGGGGAACGTGCTTAATATTGTTATTATTATTATTATCTTAAAACGGCCCTTTTCAGGGCCATCAAAGTTTTTTGTGTCCGACTATAATTAAGTAATACGAGGGGCAATTTGGGTTCAATGTTCGTATGTTACAACTTACAAAAGAATTGGCAATCGTGGATCGATATAGAATTCTCTCATTAGCTTATTTTACGAGGCCGGTGATTCTTAAAAGTGAAACGATGAAATCGAAGTCGAAATAATACACACAATATGCGAAAATTATTATGCTTTTATTAATAATATGAAAATATAAATTCTTTATCTATTAGTATTAATGAAAATAGAATCTAATAACATACACTTTTAATAAAATTAATTGAGATTGTTTACCAAAATCCTTCAGGTAAATGATATGACTAATAATTTTTGTAGATCAAATCATACAAATTGGCTGAATAGTAGAAATTAATATTACATAATAATTTAAGAAAGAAATTCTTACTAAGAATCTCATTTCTTTATAAGCCTAGATAAACGAATTAACTCATTATAGTTCTCTAGCTTCAAAGCTAGTGGCCATTTAGTAGTTGAGGCATAATAAAGAAATTAAATTCAGTCATATCGATGGACAAGGAATGAAAGAACCAGATAAGGATAGGTCGACGCGGCGCCTTGCAGACTTGCTCTAAACGTCTGCGGATCTCACAATAATAAAAGTATATTCATGGTCGAATAATGAAGTCGGGGGAACAATTATAAATATAATTTGTTTGTATATGTTAAAAAGATACTGTAAACTTTAATTTTGGCTTCCGTACCAATCATGCATCATAGAGTAGTAGACTATATCGCCTCATCACTCGAAACTAAAAAATACTGTTCGGGTTTTTTCCTTGACGTAGCTCAGGCATTCGATACCGTATGGCACGATGGCTTGTTATTCAAAATCAAAACATATTCCCGGCGCCATATTACTTACTTCTTAAATCCTATCATAGCGACCGTAGCTTCAGAGTAAAAATAAATACAGCCATCTCCAGTTTACAAACAATCTCAGCAGGCGTTCCACAAGGTAGTGACATCGCTCCTTCCTCTTTTCCAAACAAACTCTTGGGTATACGTAATAAAGAAGATGTACGCATCGTGAGATGGTCGTTGACGACTTGACGTGATAGTGATAGGCTCTTGGCGTCACGAGGTTATGGATAAAACTTGCTTGGCAGACCTCGTGAAGAACCCATGTAAGCTGTAGCTATAGTATATGTTTTGGAGTTTTAGACTACATGTGGTTACTATTAATACCGAATATAAAATTAAAACTAGTAATATTCAATAATTTTAGGGATATCATGCCAATTACCAGCAATTGAATTGAATAATGTTGTATTAATTTGGTGGCCCTCAAAAGGACCTTTTTAAAGACTAAGTAAAACTCATTTGGAGCTGGTATACTTGGTTACAGCCTTGGTACCTTCACTGACTGCGTGCTTGGCCAATTCACCGGGCAACAAAAGACGGACGGCAGTTTGAATTTCCCGACTGGTGATAGTCGAACGCTTGTTGTAGTGAGCCAAACGACTAGATTCGGCGGCAATACGTTCAAAGATGTCGTTGACGAAACTGTTCATGATGCTCATGGCCTTGGAGGAAACACCGGTATCGGGATGTACTTGTTTCAACACTTTATAGATGTATATTCCGTAAGATTCTTTCCTCTTAGGCCTACGTTTCTTGTCGGACTTGGTAATGTTTTTCTGGGCCTTGCCAGACTTCTTCATCGCTTTTCCTGCAGTATTGCCTCCTGGAGCCATTTCGACAATGCGCTTATTTAGTACGATCTAGGATGCAACAAAATAAATCGTGAGAAGAGAGTAACAACTTTATTTGAAGCGAACTGCCCGTCTACCGGGTTGCCTATATGACACAGTGTAAGGATCAAACTAGTGATGGGAATAATCGAATGAAATAATCGAAATGATTCGATTATTTTAAAAATCATTCGAATAATAAAATAATCGAATGAACTTAGATTATTTTAAAAATCATTCGAATAATAAAATAATCGAATAAAATTATTCGAATGATCAAAATTAGTAGTAAAAATAATCGAATGCTTTTCTTATCTCAATTTTACTTTTCCTACCCGTATACTACAGTAGTAGTATCTATATAATTACTGGCTACTGCACATTAAGTAATATAAATATAATATGGTGTATAATTGTATATAGTACCATTGTACCTACTATCTATATCTCATTAGGTAGCTCTCAGTTACAGGTAGTGATGGCCGATGGGATCATACGTTTATGATTATTATATTTCAATTATCAAAATAATCGAAGTATCAGACATATTTATCAATAGCAAATTATTCGAAACTGTGTGTTATAAATTTATCAAAAAGTATAAAACTACACAATTGCTAATAATCATTGCATTTTTATAAATATTAAACAATATACTTAATAATATTCAAATTTAAATAAATAAATAATATAAAATACAAATAAAATATAAATAAAATAAAATAAAATATAAACACTTTTAAAATTTTGAATAACAATGAATATAATGTTAATTCATTAAAATCGAATTACTACTTAAAAAAATAATATACTCTAAATTATTAGGATGAAGTCGATTTCGGCGGTCATTTGTCAACTGACCCGTTTTCGAAAATACGCGTTCAGAAGGAACAGAAGTCGCAGGAACGCTCAAATATTTGAGTTGAAGTTTATAAAGTTCTGGAAAAGTATTTTTATGTTGACTCCAAAATTCCAAGGGACATTTAGTTCGACTTAAGTAGGGCAATTCTAAGTATTGACGAAGCATCAGTGAAGCTGAAATGTCAGCGGACAAATTAGTTTTGATTTTTGAGACTTTACTGTCAAACTGTTCCCATAATAATGTAGGTTCAATATTTATCGGAGGTGTTGTAGATTCAATGATATCATGAGTATTTTTCATTATACATTTAAGTTCGTCAGTTATCCACTTTTCTGCGTTATTCGCGTTTTCAACTATCCCAAATCCTGCTTTTTTAAACCTTGGGTCCATAAATGATGCTTTTGCGACTGTTTTATTTTGCTCCAGTATTCCCAAACGCCTAGCTACGATTTCTATTAAATTTTGTTTGATTGAATTTCCTGTTGCTGTTTTAGTTGTTACATTTTTTAACGTATACTGCAGACCTCTTATTAACGGAATAACTTTAGAAAGTGTTGGGTATTTTTCAGCCGATAATTCAACAGTCATAACATCGAATGGTTTTAATAAAGGTAAACAGTCGGATATTAATAGTTAAAAAGTTAAAAAAATGGGCGCACGTGGAAGATATGTTATTGCCGCAGACAAAGGATCTTTGATTTCAATAAGTCTCTCCATCATATGTAAACTAGAATTCCATCTAGTGCTTACGTCTTGTTTTACTTTTAACTGTGAAAGACCCATTTGAATTTGTAGTTGTCTTAATTTTTCCGATGCTAAAACACTGTGTTTGAAATGTCCGACCAGTGTTCGACATTTTTTCAAAACATCAAGAAACTCTTTATTGGACGAAATTGCCTCGTTAACACTCAGATTTAAAGTATGTGCGACGCAGGGATGATGGTCATTACACAGATGCTCATTAATTGCATTTTTAATGTTCGCCCCGTTATCTGAAACTACAGTGACAATCTTGTCTTTGATACCCCATTCAATTAAAATATTTGAAAGTAAAGTGGCAATGTTTAAACCTGTATAAGCTTCACGCATTTCCCTTGTAGCTATCACGGGTGAATACAAATGGTCATTAAATATAAAATGCGAAGTAACCGTAATATAAGCTCTATTACTATCGGAAGTCCACATTTCTGTTGTAATAGATAAGTCGGAAATATTTTCCAACATAGATTTAAGTGTAGCAACAATTTTGTTATATTCATCCGGTATTAATTTGGTGGTTAGTGTTTTCCTACTAGGTGGCTTGTACAAGGGCTGTAATTTTTTAGTAAATTCTAAAAAAACAGTGTTTTCAACTAATGACAGTGGTTGATAGTCATTCACAATCATTTTAATTAAACTCTTGTCTATAGATATTTTTTCATCTTCTGTTAATTCATTGCCTCTTGTTGAACCGTATAACTTTAATTGACGCGAACGTTTGGATATAGGAGAAGAACCTGAAGAACGGGGTTGATTGCTTATGTTAGATGATTCTGATAATGCATTAGAAGGTCCTGCTGATAATCCCGATTCTAAGTTTTCATCTATTTCTAACGTGGGATTAAGATACACCAGATGTTCTTAAAATAAAAAAAAATATTGAAAATAATTATTTTTGATAAAAAGTGGCAATAATTTATAATAAACTATATGAAAATAATTGTGTCATAGTAGAGATTAGCCCGTTTCCTTTCAATTTTTTAAATACAAATAATCTGATTTACATAAATAACAATATTCCCCAAGTACAATATCTAAATTCTAAATCTTACCTTTCAAATTAGTAGTATTGCTGTGATATTTAAATTCCTTTTTACATATCTTACAAACAACGCATTTTTCGGAAGATTTTTGAAAATACTCCCACACTATTGACCTTTTATTAGGTGCCATTTAACTTAAAATACTCTATAGTCAGTACTTATTAAATACTAAAACAGTCCGTTAAACTTACTCGAATCTAGTAAATGATAAAATGAACAGTTTGATGTTGAATAATATTAAATAATAATAGTCTACTACTCTAGTGTATGGATTTATTTCTATTTCTGGTTTCTAATGAATTGTAATGTTTACTTTCCTTTGTTGTTATACTTAGATTTAAGTCATTGGGTACTAAATTAAGAATGTGTCTGTCCAATGTCCATGTATTGTATTATTATTTATTTTTATAACATTCGACTATTTTGTTTTCGAATACTAATCATTCGATTATTTTGTTTTCGACTACTAATCATTCGATTATTTTTTTTTCGATTACTAATCATTCGATTATTCCCATCACTACTTTTTTTTATAGGATGCAACAAAATAAATCGTGAGAAGAGAGAAACAACTTTATTTGAAGCGAACTGCCCGTCTACCGGGTTGCCTATATGACACAGTGTAAGGATCAAACATAAAATTGTTACAGTGGAATGGATAAAAATAGTATATAAGTGAGATTTATAAATTTAAAAATAACGTAAAACATACGATAACATATGAACTGTTGATACAATACAAATAGAAAGCTGTTTTTGCTTTGCTTTGCTTTGTGGGACTGGAATATACCGTTAGCTACACCAGGCTTGCGCCTTTATTAGTGGATGGATGTTTTTGGGGTGGTTATGTTTGGTTAGAAAGTTTGTTTGCCTATGCCAACGGGTTGGGTTTGAGTGCGTGTTTGGTGAACGGAGGGGAGTTTGATTTGCCTAAGAGTCTTATGTGTTTGTGATTTGAGAATGAATTTTTATAGAACATTGTTTTAGATTGCGACTGTATTGAAAATTGGATGGATTTCAGAAGGATGTCGTTTTTGACAAAGGTGGGCAAGCCCGTTATTGTTCTAATGCCTATGGTTTGGACGGATTCGATTTTTCTCCAGTGTGAGGTAGAAATGAAGGGGGCCCAGGAAGAGCCGGCGTATGTGAGAATTGGAGATACGTAAAGTTTGAGAATGTTCAGTTTTGTTGTTATTGGGATGGGGCTAGTTCTGTTAAGTACGGGGTAAAGTATTCCGCGTGTGCGAGTTGCTTTTGTAGTAATGTTTGAAATGTGCTGGGCGAAGTTCAGTTTACGGCCGATGGTAACGCCAAGGTATTTGGCATGTTTAGACCAGTTAATTATATGGTTGTCGATGAGTAGGTGAGGAACGTTGGTTGAGTTTTTACGTCCGAAGATGACGGCTACTGTTTTAGTCGCGTTAATTTTGATTCGCCAGCGGTGAAACCAACTGGACGCCAAGTTGATTTGATGTTGGAGTTGGATGGCAGCACGTTTAGAGTTTTTGTCGGTAGTATAAAACATAGTGTCGTCAGCGAATAGGGATAGTTGGGCTTTGGGGGTAGTTGGTAAGTCGTTAATGTAAGCTAGGTAGAGAGTCGGGGAGAGGCATGAGCCTTGAGGGACTCCAGCCTGGATGAGTCTAGTGGAAGAGAAGGATTCTTCGATTTTGGCAGTGAAGGTGCGGTTGGTGAGAAAAGATTCGATGATCTTAAGGATTTCAGTCGGAACGTTGAGTTGGAATAGTTTGTACAGGAGGCCTTTGTGCCATACGCGGTCAAAGGCTTTTTCCACGTCAAGGAAGACGGAAGCTGTTTGGACGTCTTTGTTTATGTTTTCGCTGATTTGATGGGTAAGTTTGGTCAATAGTAATGTGGTAGAGTGGTCAGGTCTAAAGGCAAATTGTTCCGGTCTGATTTTATCGAGTAGTGAGTTTTGTAGTTGGGTGAGGATTAGTCGTTCGTAGATTTTGGAAATTGAGGAAAGTAGTGCAATTGGTCTGTAGTTCACGGGAAGTTTGTGGTCTTTGCTTGGCTTTGGGATAGAGATGATTACTGCTTTTTTCCAAGCAGTGGGGAAGTAACAGATTTTAAAAGAGCAATTTATAATTTTAGTTAAAGATAGCAAAATGTTATTGGGCAGGAATTTGAGAGCTGTGTTAGTGATGAGTCTTCACCAGGGGCTTTTTTCTTTCGAAGTTTTTGGATAATTTGCTCGATAGTTCCAGGGGTAGTGAATATATTCGATTGGTCGGTGGATAGGTTTGTCAGGGAGTGATAGTTTGCGGTTACTTCCGGAATGTCGGGGCCAGGGTTTGTTGTAAACTGTTGCTCCAGAGAGTCTGCTACTAGCTCGGCTCGGTCCTTGGCTGGAAAGACTAGGCCATCGGGTCCGTTGAGAGGATGGTTGGCTGGACGTTTGTGGAGAAGACATTTGTTCAGTTTATATAAGGAGCCGTCTTGGTGGTCTAGAGAGCTTAGAAAGATGTCCCATTGGTCGGATTTGTGGGTTTCAAGAATGCTTCGGATGAAGGAGATTTTTGCGTTAAGTTCGCGTTTAGTGTTTGGGTCTCGAGTTCTCTGCCACCTACGGCGAAGTCTGTTCTTTTCTGTTATTTCCGTTTGTAAGTAGTTAGGTAAGGAGTTAGCTAAAGGAGTTTTTGCGGTTCGGAGTGTATTCGCTAGCTACTATTGCATGTTGGATGTTTTTTGTCAGTATTTCGATTGATTCTGTGGTTGGTAGAGGTTGAGCAGTTGAGTTGGGTAGGTTAGCGAGTAAGTTAGAGTATTTCTTCCAGTTGATGAAGCGTTTGGTTGTAGGAGGAGAAGAGGATACTGGGGTGCTTAAGATTTCGAGTAGGATTGGTTTCGTTTTGGTTGAAAATTTGGGTAGGAATTGGAAGCCGAATAAGTGCGATGTCCAGGATGTCAGGTCTGTGTCCTATATATGTCGGGAAGTGGGTGGGGGAGGAGGGAGCTGAGATGAAGTATTCAGATTGTTGAACGTGGTCAAAGAGTTTTCTGCCGGCAGCGTTAGTAGAGTGGCTGTGCCACATGGGATGTTTGGCATTGAAATCGCCGGCTGAGATTTGCCATTTAGCGCTTTGGGTCAGTAGGTCTAGAGGACTGCATGTCTGTTTTGTGGGTTACGGGTTGGTGGACTATGCGTCGATGGATAAGAACAGCTGTGCCACCGTGCGCGGGCGACCCACGCACCAGAGGCAGGTCATTCTTATACGAAAAGAAGTTGGGAATGTGAAGTTTGTGAGAAGGCGGGAGACGGGTTTCGTTTAGTAGAATGATGTCAGTTGGAGTACAAGAGAGCGAAGTTCGTTTAATTTATGGGTAATTCCGTTGGAATTCCAAAATAGGATTTTGATGTTATTCATTTTGGGGAGTGAGTAAAGTCAGGAATGATTTTATTGTGGCTTCCAGCAGAGTTTTTGGGTCAGCACCGGAAGAGAGGGTGGTCAGAAGGTTTGTCAGTAGAGATAAAATTGTAGTAATTGTAGTAAATTGTAGTAAAAAATTCCTGGGACAGTTGAGTTAGAGTGTTGGTTGTGCTTTTGACGGCATCGGCGTAGTTGGTGGAGATGGTTTGAGTTCCTGTTGGGTGGAATTGAGGAGCAGTAGACGGTGTGGGACGAGGTACGGTTGTAGATGATGGGATTGGTTGAAGAGAGATGAGTGAAGTTGGTGGTGGGCGAGTTAGTGGAGCGGTAATTGATGTTTTTAGTTCGGTGAAAAGGCGACAACCTCGGAATTTTGCGGTATGGGAACCACCACAGTTGCAGCATGTCGGTGGTTGATCTATGGTTTTAGTGCATTTAGAGGCGGCATGGTTGCCTGCGCATTTGACGCAGCGCAGCTGGTGGCCACAGTTCTGGGAGCCGTGACCAAACCGCTGGCATGCAAAGCATTGAGCCGAGCCAGAGGATTTGTACGCCGTGACCGTGATGCGGACGTAGAATAAAGAGTCGACGAGAAAATATCTTTAGCCGAATCGTTAGGAGTTATGTAAAGCTGTTTTAACTTTGCTTTGCTTTGTGGGACTGGAATATACCGTTAGCTACACCAGGCTTGCGCCTTTATTAGAGGATGGATGTTTTTGGGTGAGATTTTTGGGGTGGTTATGTTTGGTTAGAAAGTTTGTTTGCCCATGCCAACGGGTTGGGTTTGAGTGCGTGTTTGGTGAACGGAGGGGAGTTTGATTTGCCTAAGAGTCTTATGTGTTTGTGATTTGAGAATGAATTTTTATAGAACATTGTTTTAGATTGCGACTGTATTGAAAATTGGATGGATTTAAAGTTTGTGGATTTCAGAAGGATGTCGTTTTTGACAAAGGTGGGCAAGCCCGTTATTGTTCTAATGCCTATGGTTTGGACGGATTCGATTTTTCTCCAGTGTGAGGTAGAAATGAAGGGGGCCCAGGAAGAGCCGGCGTATGTGAGAATTGGAGATACGTAAAGTTTGAGAATGTTCAGTTTTGTTGTTATTGGGATGGGGCTAGTTCTGTTAAGTACGGGGTAAAGTATTCCGCGTGTGCGAGTTGCTTTTGTAGTAATGTTTGAAATGTGCTGGGCGAAGTTCAGTTTACGGCCGATGGTAACGCCAAGGTATTTGGCATGTTTGGACCAGTTAATTATATGGTTGTCGATGAGTAGGTGAGGAACGTTGGTTGAGTTTTTACGTCCGAAGATGACGGCTACTGTTTTAGTCGCGTTAATTTTGATTCGCCAGCGGTGAAACCAACTGGACGCCAAGTTGATTTGATGTTGGAGTTGGATGGCAGCACGTTTAGAGTTTTTGTCGGTAGTATAAAACATAGTGTCGTCAGCGAATAGGGATAGATGGGCTTTGGGGGTAGTTGGTAAGTCGTTAATGTAAGCTAGGTAGAGAGTCGGGGAGAGGCATGAGCCTTGAGGGACTCCAGCCTGGATGAGTCTAGTGGAAGAGAAGGATTCTTCGATTTTGGCAGTGAAGGTGCGGTTGGTGAGAAAAGATTCGATGATCTTAAGGATTTCAGTCGGAACGTTGAGTTGGAATAGTTTGTACAGGAGGCCTTTGTGCCATACGCGGTCAAAGGCTTTTTCCACGTCAAGGAAGACGGAAGCTGTTTGTACGTCTTTGTTTATGTTTTCGCTGATTTGATGGGTAAGTTTGGTCAATAGTAATGTGGTAGAGTGGTCAGGTCTAAAGGCAAATTGTTCCGGTCTGATTTTATCGAGTAGTGAGTTTTGTAGTTGGGTGAGGATTAGTCGTTCGTAGATTTTGGAAATTGAGGAAAGTAGTGCAATTGGTCTGTAGTTCACGGGAAGTTTGTGGTCTTTGCCTGGCTTTGGGATAGAGATGATTACTGCTTTTTTCCAAGCAGTGGGGAAGTAACAGATTTTAAAAGAGCAATTTATAATTTTAGTTAAAGATAGCAAAATGTTATTGGGCAGGAATTTGAGAGCTGTGTTAGTGATGAGGTCTTCACCAGGGGCTTTTTTCTTTCGAAGTTTTTGGATAATTTGCTCGATAGTTCCAGGGGTAGTGAATATATTCGATTGGTCGGTGGATAGGTTTGTCAGGGAGTGATAGTTTGCGGTTACTTCCGGAATGTCGGGGCCAGGGTTTGTTGTAAACTGTTGCTCCAGAGAGTCTGCTACTAGCTCGGCTCGGTCCTTGGCTGGAAAGACTAGGCCATCGGGTCCGTTGAGAGGATGATTGGCTGGACGTTTATGGAGAAGACATTTGTTCAGTTTATATAAGGAGCCGTCTTGGTGGTCTAGAGAGCTTAGAAAGATGTCCCATTGGTCGGATTTGTGGGTTTCAAGAATGCTTCGGATGAAGGAGATTTTTGCGTTAAGTTCGCGTTTAGTGTTTGGGTCTCGAGTTCTCTGCCACCTACGGCGAAGTCTGTTCTTTTCTGTTATTTCCGTTTGTAAGTAGTTAGGTAAGGAGCTAAGGGAGTTTTTGCGGTTCGGAGTGTATTCGCTAGCTACTATTGCATGTTGGATGTTTTTTGTCAGTGTTTCGATTGCTGAGTCGATTGATTCTGTGGTTGGTAGAGGTTGAGCAGTTGAGTTGGGTAGGTTAGCGAGTAAGTTAGAGTATTTCTTCCAGTTGATGAAGCGTTTGGTTGTAGGAGGAGAAGAGGATACTGGGGTGCTTAAGATTTCGAGTAGGATTGGGTTGTGGTCGGATGAAAGTTCGTTTAGGTTGAAAATTTGGGTAGGAATTGGAAGCCGAATAAGTGCGATGTCCAGGATGTCAGGTCTGTGTACTTTATATGTCGGGAAGTGGGTAGGGGAGGAGGGAGCTGAGATGAAGTAGTCAGATTGTTGAACGTGGTCAAATAGGGTTCTGCCAGCAGCGTTAGAAGAGTGGCTGTGCCATAAGGGATGTTTGGCATTGAAGTCACCTGCTGCTATATGCCATTCAGCACTATTAGTCAGTGTGTCTAGGTCGTTTGTTGATAGGGTGGCCCTGGGAGGTTTGTAAATTGCCGAGACGAGCACTTCAAGGCCGTTAAGTTGGATCAGTACGGAAGAAGTTTGTATGTTAGTGTTAAGTGTTATAGGTTGGTGAACGACGCGTCGATGAATAAGAACAGCCGTGCCTCCGTGCGGAGGAGAGCCACGCACAGGAGGTTGGTCGTTCCTGTAAGTTAGATAGTTGGGGATATGAAGTTTGCTAGAAGGTTGTATGCGGGTTTCGTTTAGAAGTATTATGTCTACGTTTTGTTGGCGTACAAGAGAGTGTAGTTCGTTAAGTTTGTGGGTGATACCGTTCGAATTCCAAAATAGAATTTTGAAGTTAGACATCTTGGGGTGTCAGTAGGGTAAGGAAAGTTTTTATGGTTGACTCAAGAAGGGCTTTCGGGTCCAAGCCGGAAGAAAAGGCAGTCAAGAGGCTGGTGAGCAGGCTAATGATCGTGGATAGATCCGGGAGCGAAGGTTGTTTTGTTTCGGGGAGCGAGGGTTTCGGTTGGTTGGTCGAGGAAGTTTTGACTGCGTTAGCATAATTTCCCAGTTTATGCTGCACAGGTTTGGGGGCATCGTTGTGGGTTGGTGTTGGTTGGGGAGGAGGTTTCTGTGTCAATACAGGTGCGGTAGCTGGTTTTATTGCCTGTTTAATTTTTTCCGAGTAGAGGCGGCATCCTCTGAAGTTAGCGGTATGGGAGCCACCGCAGTTGCAGCAGGTAGGTGGTTGCTCGAGGGTTTTTGAGCAGTTGGCAGCAGTATGGTTGCCTGCGCACTTGACGCAGCGCAACTGGTGACCACAGTTCTGTGATCCATGGCCGAAACGTTGGCACGCAAAACATTGGGCCGGGCCGGAGGATTTATAGGGCGAGACTGAGATCTTCACGTAAAAAAGAGAGTCTAACAGATAGATATCTTTGGCGGAGTGGTTGAATGCGACGTGTACTAGACACAACGGCATCGGCTTGTCGGGGGTGCCGAAGCGGCGGATGTATTTTACCGAAAAACCACGGCAGGATAGTTCGGCTTTGATCTCGTCAGTAGAGATGTCTGTCGGGATGCCCTTGAGAACAACCTTTACGGAACGTTCGTCGGGGAGGCTGAAGGTATGAAAATCTACCTTGCGGGATAGTAGGGTCTTCTGGACCAATCGGAAGTGGGGCAAGTCTGAAGTGGAGACGGTGATTTTATTATCAGAAGTTGTTTTAGCCGAGATCGAGTTCGGGTTCAACTCAGGCAGCAGGTAGATTGTTGGAGCGATTTGTCTCCAGGAGTTCGAGCTCAAAATAATTGGTGGTGGTTTGCGAAGGGTTGGGGTAGTTGAAGGTAAGGTTGACGGATTGTTGTTTTGGTTTGGTGTTAGATTGTTAGTCTGAGTGAGTGAAGGACTGTTGGTTTGTGTGGTCGGACTGTTTTTGTAATAATCAGGAGTGGTTTTTTGTTTGGCGGACGTAGAGACGATGGGGAAGTCACATAAAGAACCGGAGGAACTGGAAGCTGTTTTAATTTTTAGAATGTCAGTATATATAAAATTTTGTGACCCATTGAAACGTTCTGATTGGGTTACATCAATCTTCGTTGTATGATTTCAATTGGACAAAAATCACTAATTATTTTAATGTAAAGTCTCATTTTTAAGCAAACTTGTCTTATAAAATGTGTCATTTTATACCGTTAAAAATAAATAATAGCTTTCACATGCAATTATTGAATCAATTTTTCTATAAATATTCACGACACTTTTAATTTTGTATCATAATCATCTCGTCTTTTGATTTTACCTCAACAGTCATATAATATCAAAATGAGCGGACGTGGTAAAGGAGGCAAAGCAAAGGTTGGCAAGGCCAAGACCAGATCGTCTCGTGCTGGACTCCAGTTTCCCGTCGGACGTATCCATCGTCTGTTGAGGAAAGGAAATTATGCCGAACGTGTTGGTGCCGGTGCCCCGGTGTACCTGGCCGCTGTCATGGAATACTTAGCTGCTGAAGTTTTGGAATTGGCAGGAAACGCCGCCCGAGACAACAAGAAGAGTCGTATTATTCCAAGACATTTGCAACTGGCCATTAGGAACGACGAGGAGTTGAACAAATTGTTGGCCGGAGTCACCATTGCTCAAGGAGGTGTGTTGCCCAACATCCAAGCCGTTCTCCTACCCAAAAAGACCGAAAAAAAAGCTTAATTATCACAATTATTTCCCAAGTTAAAAAGGCCCTTATCAGGGCCACAAATTAGCTTTTGAATATTTGACTGTATACGTAGGCTCAAGAACCCTGATATAAAGTATAAACGCAAATTTGATTCACGATGTCTACATGAAGTGTACAGTTTACACCAAGAGACATTGGCTATTTTGGCAATTAGCTCTAAATTAATTTTTTTATTTAATAGTTTCTTTCGTTGAGTTTATACTTTAAGTTTACTCTTGGAATGCCGCTAACAACACGGTGAAAGCAACGAATCATTACTACTTTTAAGGACCTGAAATGATCACAAACTATTCAAAGATGAAACGAAAATCCCATTTTAAGAATACGTTTCTACTATAATATCTATCACAATTAAATATAATGTATGATGACCAGACACTAGACCCATCCCCTATTAAAAAAAATCGGAAGACCGCCCCTAAAAGTCACGGTCATCACGTCACTGTTATACTCATTTTTGTAGTTATTATATTGTAGTATATAAACTATGTTAGTTCGTTGATATTTGGCAAACTCCATAGCTTTTCAATCGTATTAATTCTATGAAATTTAAATAATTTGATCTCAGCAATGGACGTTAAGCTGCCCTTTTGCAAGGCATGACTGTTTATGGCCATCGGTCGCGGCGACCAGTTTGGTTTACAAGAAGTGACATGTCGCTACGGTAAATTGTTTTTTCGTTCAGTCATCACAAACCGAAATATTGTTAGTGTATGCACTAGCCACTACGCAGTACACTTTAAATTGTTAAAATTAAATAATAATTATTAAAAACCATGGATAAATTGATTTTTAATAACAATAATATTTTACCTCTTCTATAGATGGATGAAGATGACGATGAATAATAATAATTAATAAGTAATCAGAGAAAAAATAATTGAATAATCAAATGATTAGTAGTCGAAAAATTATGATAAAATAATCCAATGACTAGTTGTCCAAAAACAAATCGAGGAATTCCCAGATTAGTGGTCATTGAATATAGCTTGATCTGGTTGTATACAACTATAAATAATCTGTTGAAGTACTATAGTCTATTATGTCTATGCTGACGCTTTGAAAAACTCCGCTCATCAATCACCTTCGGTCCCCGCACTAAATCTCCAAGCAATTCTCAACCTCCTTATAAACCTCCTAAGCGCCCTTTCTACCGGCACAGATCCCCAAACAATCTTGCAAACAACCATAAAATCCTTCATAACCATCCTTACTCCTCAAGATGTCTAACCCCAAAATCTTATATTGGAACTCCAACGTCATAACCCACAAACTCAACGAACTACGCACACTAGTACTTCAACATAACATAGACATCATCTTACTAAACGAGACTCGCATCGCCCCCTCCTCCAAGCTTCACATTCCAAATTACTTCACGTACAGAAACGACCTGCCCCCCGTGCGCGGCTCACCTACGCATGGAGGCACCGCCGTTCTCATCCATCGTCGCATCGTCCACAAACCCGTTTATCTTAACACTACCATACAAACATCTTCCGTCCTGATCCAAATCAATGGACTCGTAGTGCTCATTTCGGCAGTCTATAAACCTCCCAAAGCCACACTATCGAAAACCGACTTAGACATACTAACCCACAGCGCTGAATGGCAGATATCAGCCGGTGACTTCAACGCTAAACATCCACTATGGCACAGCCACTCCACCAACATCGCCGGTAAAACCCTCTTCGACCACGCACAACAGTCAGACTACTACATAACTGCACCCTCATCCCCCACCCACTTTCCAACAAATCCAACACACAGACCCGACATCCTAGACATCGCCCTCATTAGGTTTCCTATCCCAACCCAAGTTCACAACCTCAACGATCTCTCATCCGACCACAACCCGATTCTTCTTGAAATTCTGAGCACCTCTGCTCCCTCATCCCCTCCAACTACCGGTCGCTTCATAAACTGGAAAAAATACACCAACTTACTAAAGAACCTCCCAAATCTCACGCAACAACCGATAACCGACACCCACTCAATCGACACGGCAATTGACAAACTAACCACAGACATCCAACAAGCGGTTGAAACCAGCGTATTCATCCCCAAACAAAAAAATCCCTCAAACTCCATACCGGACTACATAAAAGCTGAAATAACCGCTAAAAATAGACTCCGTCGAAACTGGCAAACAACCCGAGACCCGTCCACCAAACGACAATCTATATACATATAGGAGACGGCCCCTATTCACTCATCAACGCCCAGACCAAACCGCTGGGTCTAGAGACTTGAAATTTTGTACAGAGGTTCCTTGAGCAATGTAGAGGCGCACTAAGAAAGGATTTTTCAAAATTCGAAATCTAAGGGGGTAAAAGGGGGTTTTTTTAAAGTTTGTATACATTTCATATAGCTATATATATGTATTTTTTCCCAACTGTTAATCGCTGTTCAGTGTATTGATAGTGCTAATAGTACGTGGAATTTAATAATAACAATCAATAGATACGGGTGGTAAACGGTCAAAGTACAAAGATAACGTGAAATGGTGAATACGTGCTGCCCTACT
This sequence comes from Periphyllus acericola, assembly GCA_949715065.1. Lineage (NCBI taxonomy): Eukaryota > Metazoa > Arthropoda > Insecta > Hemiptera > Aphididae > Periphyllus > Periphyllus acericola. The sequence continues at coordinate 8,746,563 of OX454269.1, read as the reverse complement.
CAGTCAGCCCATAGATTAAATATAAATGATGATATAAATGAGTCAGAACACTCTGAATCTGAATTGATTAAATTATTAGAAGTGGTAGGATGTGTACTATTTTTTCAACTTAGATCCAATAAATTAAAGTCATAATCAGTTTCAGAATTTGATAAATCAGTTGCTTTCATGATGTTAGGTGTAGCTTGAAATTTAAATGATGTTCTGAAAGTACGAGCAGTCGGATTTCTATTAAACCCACCACATTGACGAAAAATTGAAAAGGTATTTTCTATTAAATCTTGATTTAAACGATTTGTAAGAAGATATTTAAATCCTAGATTTTGTTGTTGCATATATATCATACTAATAGAATTTATGGTCCACACCATAGCATCGAACCAAGGAACAATTTTACCATACATTTTATAGGGTTTAACAGCTTAACAGCACTATGGCGCATAAAAGAGGTTTTGAGGCACTCGATAGATCTCTTAAAGATATAAGAAATAATAATGAAGTGATGGGAGGCGTAACTGTTCTTTTAACTGGAGACTTTAGGCAAACTCTACCAGTTATACCAAGAGGAAGTCGAGCAGATGAAGTTAAGGCTTGCATAAAAGCTTCTTATTTATGGCCGTTAAAAGAACAACTTTCTCTCAAAAAGAATATGAGGGTCCACCTGGGAGGTGATGTCTCAGCTGGAAAATTCTCTGAACTTCTACTCAAAATAGGAAATGGAGATTATCCCGAGTTAGCTGGGAAGTTGGTCATCACTAAGGATTTAGGTTTAGTAGTGACAACACTACAAGAACTTATAGTTCAAATTTATCCTGATATTGCCGATATAAAAAACTAATCGATGGATTGGTTATGTGAGCGCGCTATTTTGACCCCCAAAAATGACAGGGCAGCTGTGATTAATGAAATTCATCTTAAATCAATTAAGGGAACAGAAATTCAGTATAAGTCTATAGACATGGTACTGAAGACAAATGACGCAGATCACTATCCTGTAGAGTTCCTCAACGCACTTAATCCCCCTGGCTTTCAAGCACAAAAGTTAGTCCTTAAAGTAGGAACTCCAATTATGCTGTTGAGAAATCTTCACCCACCCAAACTCTGCAATGGTACTAGACTGTGCGTGAAAGCACTCCAAAAAAATGTAATTGAGGCAACAATAATTACAGGTTGTGCTCAAGGAGAATCAACGTTTATACCACGTATACCACTTTTATCATCAAACTATCCATTCGAATTTAAAAGACTGCAGTTTCCTATCAAGGTATCTTTTGCAATGACTATAAATAAGTCGCAAGGGCAGTCGTTGAAGATAGCGGGGATTGGCTTGAGTGATGACTGCTTTACACATGGGAAATTTTATGTGGCATGCTCCAGAGTTAGTTCCCCTACAAGCTTAGTCATTCTTGCCCCAAACGAAATAACAACCAATGTAGTTTAAAAAGAGGTGCTATAATAATAATAAGAAAATAATAACAATATTCACATCCTATAAATAAATGTTATCAATGAATCTAATAGTGCTATAACAATTAACACACACACACACACACACACACACACACACACACACACACACACACACACACACACACACACACACACACACACACACACACACACACACACACACACACACACACACACACACACACACACACACACACACACACACACACACACACACACACACACACACACACACACACACACACACACACACACACACACACAATTAAATTGTGAATTTCACGTAATATTAGTACTATCAATACAATTAAATTAAACACTATGAAAATGCCAAAAGGGAAACTAACACACGGGCAACGCCGTGTCGGGTCAGCTAGTTAATTCATAAAATTTCTTTAATTAGAAACAGATCACAAAACAGTTCACAACAAATCCTGGCCCTGACATCCCAGTGGTAACCGCCACATTCCAGCAACTCAAAAACCTTTCAATCGAACAATCGAATATCTTCACCTCCCCCGGGACCATCCTAAACATCATCAAAAACCTTCAGAAAAAGAAAGCCCCAGGCGATGACCTCATCACCAACACAGCTCTAAAATTTCTACCAAACAACATCCTGCTATTCCTAACCAAAATTATAAACCGCTCTCTCCAAATCTGCTACTTTCCCACCGCCTGGAAAAAAGCTATCATAATTTCAATCCCCAGACCAGGCAAAGATCACCAAATTCCAGAAAACCATAGGCCAATAGCATTACTCTCTTCCCTATCCAAAATCTACGAAAGAATCATCCTAACCCACCTACAAAACGCCCTACACGACAAAATCAGACCAGAACAATTCGCCTTTAGACCTGACCACTCTACCACACAACTACTGACCAAACTCACATACCAAATCAGCCAAAACCTGAACAACGACCATCACACAGCTACCGTTTTCCTCGACGTGGAAAAAGCCTTTGACCGAGTCTGGCACAAAGGCCTCCTATTCAAACTGACCCAACTAAACGTTCCCATAACAATCGTCAAAATAATCGAATCCTTTCTTACAAACCGCACCTTTATCGCAAAAATCGAAAACTCACTCTCATCCACCAGACACATATATGCTGGAGTCCCTCTACCTAACCTACATTAACGATATGCCGAAAACAAACAAAACGCAACTCTACCTTTTCGCCGACGACACCATGTTCCTCACCTCCAACAAAAACCAAAACTACGCCACTTACCAACTACAACACCAAATCGACTTGACGTCCAGTTGGTTTCACCGCTGGCGCATAAAAATCAACACGTCCAAAACCATCGCGGTCCTTTTTGGCCGCAAAAACATAACACGCGTCTCAAACATAAAAATTGACAACCAAACCATCAACTGGTCCACCCACGCGAAATACCTAGGCATAACGTTAGGACGCAAACTAACATTCGCCCAACACATCACCGACATTACCAAAAAAGCAACCCGCACACGCGGAATGCTTTACCCCATACTCAACAGAACTAGCCCTGTACCAACAATAACATAACTTAACATCCTCAAACTCTACGTCTCTCCGATCCTTTCATACGCTGGCTCTTCATGGGCCCCCTACATCACTCCCACCCAATGGAAAAAATCGAATCCGTCCAAACCATTGGCATCCGGACCATAACTGGCTTGCCCACCTTCGTCAGAAATTCAGTTCTCCTAAAATCCACAAATTTTATTTCCATCCAAAAATCAATCCACTCACAATCTAAATCCATGTTTTACAAAAACTCCCTCTCCGACCACAAACATATAAGACTTCTTGCCAAAACCCATTCTCCTTCATCCTCTAAATACAAACTTAGACCATACCCCCTGACATGGACCGACGAACATTCTTAACCCACCAAACAAAACAAACCAAACCCAGCACCATCCATCCACTAGTAGAGGCATAAGCCTGGTATAGTTTACGGACTAGTCCAACCCCACAAAGCAAAGCAAAGTATAGTCTATTACTGTGAAATTTCTTTTTCATTCAAACGCAGGTACAAAACTATGAGATCAGCATATATTATAGCTACCAGGAATTGCATCTACATACAACAAAATCCAAAAATAAATTAATCTATATATATTCATGAATTCTAATGCGGTCTGTTTTTAATTATTATTAGATATATTATTAAATTGGGAATGTCTGAGGTATCGAGTAATACGGTATATGATATTAATCTATGACCTTATGTATGAATAAACTGTGATCTGCAAAAAAATTATATACATTAAATTATATATTTAATAATGATATGACTCAATAGCACCTAGTAAAAGATCTATAGTGTGGGGATATTTTAAGAAAATTTCTGACAAATGTGTAGTTTGCCAAATTTGTAAAAAGGAATTCAAATACCATGGGAACACTACGGATTTGATAGGTACTATTTAAACAAATTAGTGTGTTTATAATTATTATACACAGTGTTCAAACAATAATTTTGAAACGTGATTAAATTAAAGAAAAATATTATTCTAATGTATATAGTGCCAATCTCTTCATTATCAAAAATTTACGAATGACTTATTCTCACTCACCTACAAACCACCCTTCATGACAAAATTAGACCCGAACAATTTGCCTTCAAGCCTCAACACACCACTACACTATAACTAACTTAACTTACTCACCAAATCAGCCAAAACCTAAACAGCGACATTAAAACAGCTTCTATCTTCCTTGGCATAGAAAAAGCCTTCGACCGAATATGGCATAAAGGCCTCCTATACAAACTTGCCCTGCTCGACATTCCGACTGAAATCATTAAAATCATCGAATCCTTTCTTAAAGACCGTACCTTAATCACTAAAATCGAAGACTCCTTCTCATCCACCAGATACATAATTGCCGGTGTCCCTCAAGGTTCCTGTCTTTCTTCCACACTACACCTCATTTACATTAACGACATACCTACAATTCGCAAAGCACAACTATCCCTATTCGCTGACGACACCAAGTTCCTTACTACTGATAAAATCCCAAAACGACCCGGCATCCAACAACAACACCAAATCAACTTGACAGCCGGCTGGTTCCACCGCTGGCGGATTAAAATAAACACGACAAAAATAGTAGCTATTCTATTCGGCCGAAAAACCACAACTAATGATCCGCCGGTAACCATCGACAACCACACTATCCGCTGGACTAAACACGTCAAATACCTCGGCGTTACCATCGGCCGTAAACTTAACTTCGGCGCACACAATGTGACACATATCAAACATCACTAAAAAAGCAACCTGCACTCGTGGATTGCTATACCCCATCACCAACAAAACTAGCCCCGTCCCAATGACAACGAAACTTAACATTCTTAAACTATAAGTTTATTGAATCGAATTGAATCTGTCCAAAACATTGGTATCCGAACAATAACGGGCATGTCCACTTTTGTCAAAAACTCGGTCCTCTTAAAATCCACAAATTTCAAATCTATACAATACAATAGAAACGGCTAAGGCCGGCCCTCCAAAGTAAAGCAAAAAGGTCCTCTTCAGGGCACCCAATACTCGCCGTCTAAAACTCTTATTATATAAGATATTAATATTAACAATAAACATGCTATATTTCTCATGTTTATTATTCGTAAATACCATATGCTGAGCATACCGTAGTCAGTTGCCACTTTACCCCTCATTTTTCTGTAAATAATTTTCAAATAATTTTCCGTGACAAACTAGACTGAAGGATGTAATTTCCTATGACTCACATTTTTTAAGCAATGCCGTTGTGGTTAGAAAAATAATGATTGATCAGAAAATATTTAAAACGAATTGAAACTTTTAATTTTTCATTACACGAAATGGAGGACAGGTTAGGTATAGTGTTGTTAACTCGACTTTTTAAACTTATAACAGAGCAATTAATTTAATAAGGACGAGGAAGCAGAAAAAATTTTTTTTTTAATTGGTGGCCCTGAAAAGGACCGTTTTAGGGATGGGTACACAATATAATTTAGAATTGTTAATAATATTACATATTGTACACCTGTGGGGGCCGTGTATTGAAAAAGATATTACTTCTTTTTCGGGGAAGAAGTCTTCTTGGTCGGAGACTTCTTCGATTTGAGTGTTTTGGGTTTGGCTGCGGCTGGTTTTTTCGGTTTAGCCGGCGATTTCTTGGGTTTGGCTGCGACCGCTTTAGGTTTTGCAGGGGCTGCGGCCTTCTTGATTTTCTTGGCAGCGGGCTCGCCGGACGCTGATTTCACTTTTTTCGGCGCAACGGATTTCTTCTTTTTCGGCGTACCGGCTGCTTTGACCTTTTTCGTGACTGGGGCCTTCTTCTTCGCAGCGACCTTTTTCGGTTTTACTTCGGCGACAGGCAATTTGAAATGTCCTGAAGCCCCAGTTCCCTTGGTCTGCACGATAGTTCCGTTGGTGACGGCGGCTTTCAAAAACTTCCTGATGAATGGGGCCAATTTAGCAGGGTCGACCTTGTAGTTGGCGGCCAAATATTTCTTGATGGCCGGCAGCGAAGAACCCTTTTTTTCCTTCAATTCCTTGATGGCAGAGGTGACCATCACAGACGTGGTAGGATGTGTAGGCCCTGCTTTTTTGTCCTTGGATGCAGTGACTGTCTTCTTCTTAGGAAGCACCTTCTTTGTTGTCGGCGAGGAGGCGGCTGGCGCTGGGCTGGCAACGGTGTCGGTCATGGTGATTGAATTGTCGATAAAACTGGTGTGTGGTTACTAATGCCGTGTGGTTGTCGGAATGCTGTTGGTCGTCAAAGTACCGTCTATATATTCATATAGCCGTACCGACTAGTAAACTATGAATGCCTCCGTCGTCCGCTCGGCTACAATTGCTCGTACGTTTTTCAGTATTTCTCTTTCACTGATTTACATAGAACTTTCGTTTTACATTTTACGAAAAGCTAACTAAATTCATTATTACATGAAAACAATTTCGTACCCATGTCTCATACCCATACACAACTGTCCATCGTTATTTCGAGCCACCCGCTCGTGTTTCCGTAGACTTTACATAACGGCCCGTCAAAAGTTTACTATCCTTCAAAACTCCTTGAAACTTGTTTAATTGCATTTTTAACATGTTTTTGGATACTATTACGTTTACGGAACGGTCGATAGTCATATAATCATCAAACGGTAGCACTTTGAAAATGGAGACTTGGAGTCGGTTATAGAGCGTCACATACGACTGCGACACTACACATAACAAAATGTTACTAAAAATCAACTTCCAGCCAAGACTTTTAGTCAGTATATTAAAATTGTAATTCCTGCTCCAATACTAAATGGGGTAATAGTATACGTAATATAAACAGACCATTACCAAAATAATGCGCAGCAGATATCTTTCTTTAATTATCATAACCCAACAGTTAAGCCGATATGAATTCCTAGGCAATTAAATAGCCGACATCTATACCAAATGATCCATACATTTCCCTGAAGCCACCTCAGTTAAACTTTCTTCTTGGAGCGACATCAAGGAAAACATACGGTACCATACATAATATTTAACGGGCATCCCTTCAAACAAAACTTAACAGAATAAAACTTTTATTAACCGCTGGTGAACACTCCTTACCAAAATACGCCACGAAGTCATAATTAACAGGCTAAGAACTACCGTTTGAGTCTAATATGCAATACACAATGAAAAGTCTTCAGAAACATCAAATAACTTATACATATATTTCGGGAAAATGTTTCATTATATTCTATAATAGTTACTAGAATAAATTAAAAGTAGATAACGGCAATTGCACTACAACATAAACATAATAAATTATAACAACTTGTTCCATTTAGGTAACTTGTTTATTATAAGTCCCAGTATTAATACATTTTAAATTACGAGCACAATATCTACATGAAATTAAAAATATCACGTTGCAATAAATGTCGATAGTGATAACTGAAAATTTGTATTTGAAGTGGTTTTGGTGCTCACGCAACGAAATTTTCTAAACTAACTCAATAAGGTTGATTTCTAAATACATTAGTTTTTTCACTTTTCGTTTACGTTCATAATTCTGTCAAAAAGTATTGCCTCAAACTCACTTTCAAACAATTCTATCATTCTATCAGTCCGCAAGGTTAATTAATCGTTAATTATTATTATTTAACATTAATCGTTGGGTCCCACATTTGTACAAGAAATATAACTTGATATTTCAACATAATCTCCAACCATTAAGCAGATGAAACGCCATTAGGTACAGTGAAAACTGTCTAAAGCGGACCCTGAATAAAATGGAAAACTATCCAATACGGAATTTTTCTATGGTCCCAGCACGTACCTATAGTTTTACGTAGACGCTCAACCTCAATAAAAGGGAACCTTCAAAACGCGGAAACGGAACGATTTTGTAAGTAAAAACCTTGCAGAAACCGGAAAAATGACACGCGCGTGTTAAACCTAAACCAAAATTAATAAGGTATAAAATATAGATAAGCCGATATGCGTATGTACAATGTACATCGTTAAATAGTGTTAGATAAAGATGATAAAATTGTTCTATTGTACATATTCGTACAATATAACATGTACATTATATGTACATACAATGCATATTATCGCAATAAGAATTATATTATGTATTTAAAACAATAAATTGAAAACCATTCTTTGGTATTTCTTATTTATTTGAATTGAATAATCCGAAATTTTTCCGTTTTATTGAATAAAGCGGATTTTTTTGTTGGTTCCATGCGATTCCACTTTAGACAGTTTTCACTGTATTTAATATTTGGTAGGTTTTAAAATGAAGAGTGTATATTGATTAATATAATTTCTTTTTTTTTAATTGTTGATTAGGCATAAATTTCAAATTTTAATAGATTTTTAGCTTGAAGTAAGTCGAAGAGGGGTTCATAAATAGGAATAATTTTCATAACACTAATATGTTGTTACATGAACTGAAATAGTTCTTATGTTTGAAAAATTTGTAGATATTGGTAGAGCTACGCTAGGTGAGTTTCTTCTGTCTACGATGAGGTGACAGCCCTCATGATGAAGCGATCAAGGTATTTTTATAATATTATGGACCTATATTTGAAAGATATACAGACACAAAGTGCATATTGCATATAATATATTGATGGTCCTGAAAAGGACCGTTTTAGAGAAGTATGTATAAGGGTAGTGGGGGTAACAAATGACTTATTTGGAGCTGGTATACTTGGTCACAGCCTTGGTGCCTTCACTGACTGCGTGCTTCGCTAATTCACCGGGCAATAAAAGACGGACGGCAGTTTGAATTTCCCGACTGGTAATAGTTGAACGCTTGTTGTAGTGAGCCAGACGACTGGATTCGGCAGCAATACGTTCGAATATATCGTTGACGAAACTGTTCATGATGCTCATGGCCTTGGAGGAAACACCGGTATCGGGATGTACTTGTTTCAACACTTTATAGATGTATATTCCGTAAGATTCTTTCCTCTTAGGCCTACGTTTCTTGTCGGACTTGGTAATGTTTTTCTGGGCCTTGCCAGACTTCTTCATCGCTTTTCCTGCAGATTTGCCTCCTGGAGCCATTTCGATGGGTACGTTGAACGGTCGTTCGGTATAAGCGAAGGATTGATGGGTGACGAGAGGTGAAACAATATTTATCGTGTTCTAGAGATGCGAGGACGGGTTCTCATTGGTTTACTTCACCTGTGTTCCGTAAAAAACATCTGCTCCGGACGACGTTGTTTTTAATGTAAACTAAGTTTTTTATAGCTTTAATCACGAAATGAATGTGTTGTTTATAATTGTCAAAATAGCTTGTCTTATTTGCTATAAATATTCACGCAATGTTTTTCCGAAAATCACTAGCGCATCATCGCTCTTTCGAGTAGCACCCTCAAGTATATCAAACCGAAGTCATCATGAGTGGAAGAGGCAAAGGCAAACCAAAGGGACTTAAGTCGAAGACAAGGTCTACTCGCGCTGGACTTCAGTTTCCCGTCGGGCGTATTCACCGTCATTTGAGGAGAGGAAATTACGCCGAACGCGTCGGAGCCGGTGCTCCCGTGTATTTGGCCGCCGTCATGGAATACTTGGCAGCTGAAGTTTTGGAATTGGCCGGTAACGCCGCCCGTGACAACAAGAAAACCCGCATCATCCCCAGACATTTGCAATTGGCCATCAGGAACGACGAAGAGTTGAACAAATTGTTGGCCCGAGTCACCATCGCTCAAGGAGGAGTGTTGCCCAACATTCAAGCTGTCCTCTTGCCCAAGAAGACCGAGAAAAAAGCATAATTTGGTATCAGTAAACTTCTTCATAATTTTAAAAAGGCCCTTTTCAGGGCCACTAAAATTAAAATAATAATTATTAATTTCAATTTGTTCAATGCAATTTATTTCAATACATTTGGTTTAACCTAGAAGAGTAGAAGGAAAATAACCAATTATAATATAAAATATAAAATAACCTTATATTGATGTTAATTTAAATTTAATTCCCAGATGGCATAGAGCTAATATAATACTCTTTCTTCATATCAATATGCCAACGAAACCAAAACGCCCAACGCTGAACGGTTTTCCTTAATAGTTTCCCGCACATCGTATTTTATCTATTTTTTGTTCTGTATTTGGAGATTGGTATTAATCGTTTATCTTTCATTACAATAATTGTCACAATAACACAACACTGGAAATTATACTTACTGCTTACCTAGCAGCAAGCTAACATTAATGATTTTGATTTCATCAAGAGATAGAACAAAAGTTATTCACTCAGAAGTTTTATAAAATGCATTAACTACAACAGATTAATTAGCATTTATTTTGTATCTATCTGTATAATTAATTTTTAATAAAAATATGTTGAGCCCATTAAATCAATACGATAACATGGCCCTGAACAGATTTATCATTTCCCCTCCCTCCCCCCTTAAGAGGTTCCAAATTAATAATATATGATAAAAAAAAAAGTTAACGTCAAACAAATATAATTTATGTTTATTTAGTTTTTCATTTTGTTAATTGATAGTAGATATGACTTCTTTAATTCCTAATTCAAACAATTTTCTTGGAAAAATAAATCTATAACTCATTTTTTATACATAATGATATATTTTATGAACTTGGGTTCAGCAAAATCAATCCACTTAACGTTGGAAGTAACTAAACAATTTACTTTATTGAAGAAAAAATACTTGACTGGGTTTTAACTTTCACCCTTGCAAAAATTCAAACATGACATCTTACAAACACTAGTGAACGAACGATAAGAACCTAAAAACTAGTAAAGAGACAACAACCTTTTTTCAAAATCAATTAAAATTTTGAAAAAATAATTTATTTAGTCCCAATTATATTGAAAATATACCTAAATATTTTATTTATTTATTATTTTGTTAAATTAATAATTATTATATTATTTTTTCTTTAATTCTGTAACGCAGAATAATTGGTACAGGACGTGGAGGAGATGAAGTGGATGAGTCGAAGTAAAAGTCGATAAAGTGAATCATATAAAAAATAAAATAGTCTATGGCCAGTACGTAACAAACTTACGTTGTTGAAAATCATGTTTATAATAAAGCATTGATGTCATTTGGTAATATCCACCTCCCGAAAGATACTTTTCTAACACTTTCTTTAATAGGTATTTTTTTAGCAAAGGCGCAAGCCTGGAATATTTTACAGATAAATTTTTCAGATAAAGCAAATTTATTTACCATTCCGTCGCAGCTTTACAATCACCGAATTGTCAGTTCGTGAAATAAAAGTTTCAACCATCATTTAATTTATTTCTTATTATTTCGTCGTGTTCATAAGGAACAAAATTCGAGGCACTTCGGCTCCTAAAACTGTCTTGATACTTACTTTTATTGTTTCAGCGAACGTGAAGTCCACTATAATTATAATAATTATACCAAGGATTATATATTTTATCTTAAAGGAATATTCCAAATAATTAATATTTTAAACGACCATTAAAACAATTGATGGCCCTGAAAAGGGCCTTTTTAAAATATGGCAAAAAATATACATTACAAAGGTTTAACCTCCGAAACCGTACAGGGTACGTCCTTGACGCTTCAAAGCGTAAACGACGTCCATAGCGGTAACGGTCTTCCTCTTAGCGTGTTCGGTGTAAGTGACAGCGTCACGAATCACGTTTTCCAAGAACACCTTTAACACACCACGGGTTTCTTCGTAGATCAGTCCAGATATACGCTTAACACCACCACGACGTGCTAACCGACGAATGGCCGGCTTGGTGATTCCCTGAATGTTATCACGGAGCACTTTACGATGACGCTTCGCTCCTCCTTTTCCCAATCCTTTGCCTCCTTTGCCACGTCCGGTCATATTGCTGGAAGTACTGTACGAAGACAAATTAAAGTGTTGAACAGTGAATGATTGAACAACTTCTGAGGATGTGATTAAAATTTTTGTTTTGAGCGTTTATAAGCTATTTCGGTCGATCTATGGACCAATTGGAACGCATGACTAAATTGTCCCCTCCATAGGTGCATCATGAAAACAACGACCAATCAAATGCTGTATACTATTCTCGTTTTTGTATATAATCCGTCGTTTCCGAAAATTCCGCAACAGTTCTTTTCTCAATTCATCGAATTATCAGAATCCTCGCCATGGCTCGTACCAAGCAAACCGCCCGCAAATCGACCGGAGGCAAGGCTCCCAGGAAGCAGTTGGCCACCAAAGCAGCCCGTAAGAGCGCACCAGCTACCGGAGGGGTGAAAAAACCTCATCGTTACCGTCCGGGAACAGTCGCTCTCCGTGAGATCCGTCGTTACCAGAAGAGCACGGAATTGTTGATCCGTAAATTGCCTTTCCAACGTCTGGTCCGTGAGATTGCCCAGGACTTCAAAACCGATTTGCGTTTCCAGAGCTCAGCCGTCATGGCATTGCAAGAGGCTAGCGAAGCGTACTTGGTTGGTCTTTTCGAAGACACCAACTTGTGCGCAATCCACGCCAAACGAGTAACCATCATGCCGAAGGACATCCAATTGGCCCGTCGCATCCGTGGAGAACGTGCTTAATTCGTATTCTTTTAGAAACCAACTCATTAAAAAGGCCCTTTTCAGGGCCACAAATTCTATATTCTATACGCAGCTCATTATACAACGGACCATGGTACCAATCAAGATTTTTAATCAATTGTTAACTTTGTTAGAATCATTATAGTTCCTATTTTTTATTTTTTTTTGATCTGTGTACATCGGCTACAATGGCCATTAGTTATCTTACAGTTAGGATTGTGTACAGGTTTCTATTATTCTCGGGGTTACATTTTTATATTAAGCTGTAGAGGTTAGATATTTTTAAGATTTCGTTGATTGTCTGCGTTTGATCCAAGTGCTGCGTCCAGGGTGTTGGGGATGTTGAGGTTATTGGGTACGTCTGGTATTGGAGGCACTCTATGATAATGTGACTGATTGTTCGGTTCCACAGGTGAAGCAAATAGGTTTTTCTTCCTTTGCCATGAGGCATCCATGAGTTAGACGAGTATGTCCGATTCGAAGTCTGTTGATTACTTTTTCTCTTCTGTTAGTAGTTTGTAGTATCCTATTAAAAGGCGGTAGGATGAGATACGAAGATCCGAATTCAATTTACCTCTAAATAATGCCCTGAATGAAAGGGTTCGGATGAATCATTTTATATTTCTGGTAAGATCCATATATTTTAATAATTACGTTGACATTTTACCTTTTTTGCAAAGATCAATCTTTTAAAAATCATGGAAAAAACAAATTAAAACAATGTAGGGGTTATGTAATATCGTTTTTACTTGGAACTGCCCAAAATATTAAGGGGACTCCAGCATAGCATGTTTTAAGGAGTAATATTTAGGCATTTCATATCACACGCACCCTCAACCGCGTTATTGTGTGAGTAGTAAATTAGTGGGTGTATTGTATTCCATTATCGCGTGCCACCGCCTACCGGTCGACGGTTTAATGGATTCCCGGAACTACGATATTGATAATTAAAATTTGATTCAAATGTGAAATGTCTTTATACCTACGTACGGACTACGGACTTATGCGTGCGTTATCTTATACCATAGTACTCACTATCTCGGCTTTTTCATTATTATTTATTTATTTTTTTTTTTTATTAGAAACTTTGTGGTTACAATTAATTTTAACCGATTTTTTTTTTTATTTCATTATTACATAACTTTATTTATATATAAATTTTAAAGATTAAAAAAAAAGTATTGCGGTAAATTTATTGCAGTAAGTTCTCTTTGGTTAAGACGGGTAAAAGATTTTCTAAATAAAATGTCTTAATTTTGGTTTCCATCTTATTCTTCCAAAAATTCTTTTCTTTAGAATACCTATGTTGTTTTTTTTACTTATTTTCATAACGACACGATATTTGATTATTATTAATTCATTTTTATGTCTAAATGTCCTTATTTGATAATACCATCGTACACAACAAGAATAAATTCTTTGATTTACTTGGAATCATTGATTGGTTTGAGTTTATAAATAAAATAAACTATAATTTAATATAATAATGAACACCATGATACACAATGAATTATCCCAAAAAAAAATCTGGTCGGAAATTAATTGTACATATATGTACACTTGTTTGCGTACTCTTGACTTCGACGGCTGTCTTGTAAAATATTTTATTATACCATTGAAGAAGTTAGAGAAAAATCGCTCTCTAGTAAAGTTAATTTTGTTTTCAATGTTTCGATTTTAAGAAACCTTGTCGTTTTTATGTTATGAAACTGTTTCGTTTTATATACATGGCTGGCTTCGGAAAAACTGTAGGTAAATTATTTTAAATAATATATCAATAAAGTACGACTGACCCATTAAATAGAAAATTAATTTATATACAGAAAAATACATTTCCTATGTAGATATCCACAATTGAATAAATTATTGTGATTTCTATCGTACAAAAAGCTTCAGAGATCACTGAAATAAATAATAAAAACTTTTTTTATTTTTGTTTTCACACAGGTATAGGATGATTAAGGTAACTTGTATTTTCAGTTTTCAATTAAATATTTGAAGTCTCCTTTGAATTCTTATTCAGTTCTTTTTGTTTTGAGTTCTGGAGTTTTAATGATAGACGTGAAATGTTTAGCTATAGTACAAATATCACTATCCCACCCGAAACACTATTAGTTACAAATTTAGTACAAATCCTAGGTTTAGCTTAATTATTATTCTCCATGGGGCTCCGTAGCACTCGAGTTTTCGAGTGGAGCCGGCAGGCGTCGAGGGCTAAGTCCTGAAATTATTTAACCAATTATTTCTTAGTGATGGGAGTTGCTCTTGGCTAAAATAAGTAATAACCTACTACGAAAAATAGTCGCCACAAGCTTCATGGATATAATTATCTAACCGTGTATATATGGCAACTTTGCAAGGAAATAACAATTATATAGCGCGCGCAATCGTACGCCCAAAAAGGAACTGCCAATAAGGACCTTGCGCAATCGTATCGGTCCTGCCCGATTACTGCAGCAATGGTTATCAAGATTAATTTTATCGCGAGAAAATTATTCCATATTGCGTCATTCATTATTCGTTTACACAGTGATTTAATTTCAATTATTTGTGATACTATATTCGTCAGAACTCACTGGGAAGACGTAAAATAATAATATATTTTCGGTTTTGGTTTGAAAATTCAATCATGAAATTACATATATAATACAATGGGTACCTTTTATATAATTTGTGCATTTTTATGCCACACGACTTCACACACAGCTATAGTAATTTAATTGATATTCGGTAAAGGCGAAACTAGAATTAAATTCGATAAGTCCAAAATATTAACTCCCGAGAAGATAACATTTTTACTTCGAGAAACAGTGGGGAGAATATCAATAACAGGTCATATTTTAATTGTCGCCACTTTCCCAAAAAATGAAATCTTGTTTTTAGGAAAACTTTTTCTTAATCGCAAAAATCTTCAGGTGCTCTGACTGAAATTATAAACGATGAACTAGTTATGTCATTTCAACTTTTATGTAACTATTTAGTAACAGTGATGAGTATAAATTGGTTAAATAGAAAGTTAATTAAATTATCGTGGTTTGAAAAGTCATTTTCAAATTGAGAAGATAATAAATTATCATTCACAGCTATAAGAATATAAATATGCATTGGTATTCCTGATTTAATTTCATATATTACTAATAATTGGACCTATGCATTTTTTAACAAAATAATTATACATTATATTTACACTCGAGAAAATGTTATATTATTAGCAATGTTAAGTAGTTTCTAGATTCGTTTTGGCGTCTCAATAACAAAAATCACACAATTACATGGTTTTATGAACAATTTTTTCTATCATTTTTCAAGCGTGACATCAAATGTAATGCATAGAAATAAAATATATTTAGAACCCATAAATTAATTAAAATATAACATAACTGTAATTATAACTGTAAGTTTCAATTCATTAAAATTGTTATTTCACAAAAAAGAATTAAATATAAATAACTGGATGAGTTATCCTCTTTGAATATTACGGTATAGAATAAAACCGTTTAAATCATAATAAAATACCGCGCACAAATTATAGGTAAAACAGTTTGAACAATAATTAGAATATATTAAACAAATCGTCTCCCACGTAAAACATTTCCCGTGCGCTTGAAAATATTATAGAAATAAAGTAAAAATATTTTAATCGACAAACTTATTATTTTTTGGCGGTTTAGTACATTTTTTCATTATTTTTATCGCGATTGTAATTATTTTCTTGTGCCATACACATAACGAATTATAGCGTTTATATTAATTGTGTGATTGGGTTCGAAGACACTTTAATAATATACGAATAAATGCGTATAATCAAATCGTTTATGATAATCTTCCGATGATACGTCTAGCCATAACTTATTATTACCGCACGCGTTGAAAATTGCATTTCTCGATCGGCGGACCCGTCATAACGGTAAATGATTTCTATGAATTATAGGTGGAAAATGTTTTCTGCCTCTCCGTCGCGGAGTGCAGCTTTCAGAAGTGAAATGTTTACGTTTTGTAGCAAAAAAAAAAAAAAATGGACATCGCACGATTTACGTACACCGTCGTCGCTTCATTAGGAGTTGAAATACAATAGGTGCGCGCGCGAACGAAACACGTGCAGAAAATGTCATCGACGTGTGCGCCATAATGGCGTGTTAAAAATAGAAAGTGTGTTTTTGTAATGTCGTGTGTTTATCATCGTTCGGACGGCTATGCACTTTGCATAACATCTCTCGGGCGGCTCTTATTATGACGTTTCCGCGAGGGGCGCGGGACAGGTGCGCTTAGAGCCGCAGGCGTGGGTACAACGCGGAAACCGGTCCCGAGTCGTACCGTGGTTTTTCCACCGGGGCGACCGCTTGACCAGCGGAAAACCTATTCCGCAGACGGGATACGAGATACATCGGTGTGTGCATGCGAATAACGTCTTGGGTGCCGGACGGCCACACCTGTTCACGGGTAAAAGTCTCCGTAGTGAAAATACGTGAACTCCGATAAAGACCGATTTGACGAAGAAGCCGGAGGAACACCCGTTGTGGTTTTGGTACGCACTGCACAGTGGTCTGCGACTCGGCGCTCTTTGCGAACCACTGCGGTGTATTATTATTATTATGATTACCGTGGCGGAGGCTATCGAGAAATTCCTCGGCGGCGTGGCGAAGAGGTTCGCATGACGGCGGGGCTACCCGGGAGAGGGGCGGTCGCGTAGAAAGTGGTCGGACGACTTGAAGACTGCTGCTGCCGCAAGCACACGACAACAACAATATAATATTCAATATGGCCGACCGCGGTGGTACAGGTACTACACTCGGAGCGTACCTCTCCGCGCCGCGACGCGAGTACTCCGGCGGTGTTCAGTAGTTCGCAGTTCGCGGTCGCGTGCGGTCCCGTCTCGTCATTTTGCGCTCTCGCGGCCTTGCCCGTTCGATTGTCGTGCGGTTTTCTTTCGTTTTCAACACCGTCGCGTACTTACGTCTTACGTTGATCGCTCGTTGTTTATCATTCCGTCGTCCGAACGTCGCGGCGAGCCCGGCGATTTCAAAAGTTGTGCCCGACGTGATGGTGTGCACGTTGAAACGCGGCCGGACGACGACGACAAAGCAGCTACAACGTCCGGTCGGCGCGCGATGAGATCGTCGACGGTCGCGGCTGCTGGCCAATGGACGCGCGTGGCGACCGTCGTACTGGCCGCCGTCTTGTGCGGGCCTCAAGCAGGTTAGTGGTTGTGAAAACACGCCGATG
The DNA here is from genome assembly GCA_949715065.1 of Periphyllus acericola. Classification (NCBI taxonomy): domain Eukaryota; kingdom Metazoa; phylum Arthropoda; class Insecta; order Hemiptera; family Aphididae; genus Periphyllus; species Periphyllus acericola. The sequence continues at coordinate 8,728,849 of OX454269.1, read as the reverse complement.
TACACCCGGTGGTGGTGGACCCTAAGTACCCGTATCGAGTCCTCCGATTTCGTTCGCTCTAATCTTTTATATAGTTGACCGGGTCGGTGACGTTGCTTACCGCGCTTTTAAGTCCCTGCGCGGCCACAGCGATGAAAATTCGACTTTGGTCCGTGTCCAAGAGGCTTTTACATCCCGATACGGATTTCCATTTAGCGTGATTTTTCTGTACGACTTCGAGTCTTCGTAATACGCATGCAAAGTTTCACACCGCGTATCTGTTTACATCGGGATATCGGAGACGAGTGCTACTTCATTTTGATGAGTTCAAGGAGACCGCTTTTGAATTTCAAACTCTTCTACTCTCATCAAAGCACGTTACAACAATAATATAATATCGTCTATTGTTTCCTCGCCAGTATACTGAACGCCACCCGCGTCGACGGGCCTCGCGCCTATCGTCGATTCGTATACAGCTCGTCAAAGCACCAAAAACGCACTCGAATCCAGTGTCGACGCGACGTGGTATTTAGACTGTTTGGTGAAAGGGAGTCCCTGAGAAACATGTTGTTACCCATAAGAGACAATTGCACTAAGGTACAGGAGGTGCATGTGGCGTATTGCCCACCCGTGGTTTCACCGTTGTTCTTCTCGTAATATTATCCATATAAGTACGAGCCGGTATAATCACTAATCAGTGACAATTCCCCCCAGCTTCCCGCATTTTCCGTTTTCTTGAGTACCGTGTTCGGTGTCAAGGCGTTTGTTTTTGTGTTTTTTAAGTCTTTCCGCGAAATAAATCTGTCTCCTATTGTGTTCGCCTTCGTTTACGTAACGCCACCCGTGTCGACGGACCTTGCGCGCGTTACACAATCCTAATATATAGGATACGCGTGTTGTTTACGCCAATAACGTTAATATATCTAATTTGCATTTGCAAATATTTTGCTACCAACCCGAGAGCCATATTGTTTATCCATTCGCCGAGAGGACAAAGCTCTATTTCCTGACGTGAGAAACTTGAAACATTCTACTTGGGTATGTACAATGTACATTATATGACCAATAAGGCACTATGGATTAACTTATCTCAACCGTGAGTTGACATTCTGTCATGATTCATGGCAAGCATTGGACATAAGAATTCGACCTATTAATTTAGGATCTCTAAACCCAATAATAATCACTTTATTATGGGTAATATGTCTTATCGATCACATAGTTAGATGCGATATAGTCGTTTTCGTTTGCAATTTAATAAAAAATTACTATATCCGATGAAACCTATATTTGTCATTGATAGCTATCTGAAATGTAACATTTTTAATGTTAATGAATTCAATTTACACGACAAAACCCGTTCTGAACGATTCCTGATAATTGTGACCGAATTATTTTATTTTACTATATTTTATCGATTGGAGGAAAAATTAGCACACATTTCAGATCACTGTTTTTTAATGAATTGGATTAAAAAAACGCGTTATTGAACTAGTGAAATCGATCGTAAAGTGATTACTAAAACAGCAAATGTTATTTTAAAATAAAGGGAAATGGTATTAGCGATGATTTCTGATGTATATATTTACTAAGACGTAGTAACAGTAGTAGTTATTAGTTATTACCTATTACTCTTAAAACTGTATCGATTTTTAATACACGCATCTAATGTCTTAGCTATGTTAAGTAATTTTAGATCAAATGCCTATCACTGAAATAATATGTTTTATTTTTATTTTTTCGTAGTATAAATAGGTATAAGTGTAAACAAATGAAATGTAAAAGTTGATTTTCCTATAATTGAAGCCTTTCTCTTTTCGTCCACTTCAGCGATTAAAGAGTTTTAAAATATGATTTGTTTCTGATTCGAAATAGGTATATTAATATATGTATAGATATCTAGGTATTTCATGAACAAAACCGGTCATAATAATGTTTTTTAAACGTTAATATTTGGACCGTATAGCTGTTACTGTTTCAACGAAAGCCTTTTGGCTATGGATCAGTTATTATATCGTACAATATAATTGTAATTAACACAGGACTTAGGTATGCCGTACATAATTTTCCTTCTCGATTGAATAAACACACTGTTTTTACGCAGTGCCATATAGTATTGTAACGTACTTCACTTTACTATTGTGAGGTAGAGTGGATAACAAAGTAGGTAATTAAAAGTCGTTTCAGTCACCCATCTCCCGCTAAACCAAATCCTTAATAAATAACAGCTAAAATGAAACTAATAGTGACAAAAATATTACGTTAAATATTTTCAAATATCCGCTTATTTCGGACCAGGAAAGCATTTTGAAATTATTGAATTCTTTCAAATCTTTAACATGTATTGAGATTTCAAAGTTATTGTTTCTCTCAGTACCTTCCAAATTTTATAAAATGTTCGTAATCATTTCTTTAAGTAAAGTTAGTGTTAAAAAAATGAGTTTTTATAGAAACGGTTTTAAAAAATTATTAAAAGTTTAATGTTAGTGTATTACGCTATTACGTAGTGTACACAAATTAAAGTGACGCATAACTAAAATTATACATCGAACTACACGGTATTATAATAATGTAATATAAGTAATATATAAAAACAATGATTTGTCTGCATGATCGACCGTGGTTATAAATTATAATAACTTATAATAATATATCATATGTACAAAAATAAATACTTAAACGACGTCTCGCGAATACAATGTATAATAATTAGCGATATCCGGGTAACTGACTCGTAAATTTCTATGGAATATCGAACGTTGGTGTAAATACGACGACGTGCGTTGTCAAGGTGAACATCCGAATAGCCCTAGGTATAATAATATGTATAATATATAACCCGGGTCCGGTATCGGGTATACGCAGTCTTATACAATCAGTCCTAAACGGTGGAGGGTAGGGTCACACGGTTTTCGAATCACATTTTGAATTCAAATATCGGACGCAGCTGGTTTTCGTTTTTTTCCTTTCTGTATGCGGATTCACGTGCGTTTGCGCGCACAATCGTCAACCGCTGTCAGTATTCGCAGTCGGAATGTCGGTTCTGCGGCAAGAGCGAAGTTGACGTGTTGACCGCGCAAAAGTGCCACACGTTTGTGTGCGCACATAAGCATACTTAAACTATTAAAAATAATTATAGTACGTTTATTTCAACTGTACCAATTATTTATGTTTTTAGACATTATTGTAGTTACAATGTTGCAGATAAGCAAAGCGTGGTGCTGGGAGATCAGTTGTTGTTGCAATGAAATGAATTAAAATACAAGTATATCATAAACAATGATATTTTAAATTAAACTACAAAATGGTATCAAGAGATAAAATTTGAATAGACAAAGAGAGAAAAATGAAATAGTAAACTTGTTACAATTTCAAAAAACATACCTACTACCAATGAATCATTAAATTAAGTCATACGTCTAAATTGTTCATAGTCTTATACACGCGTGTACGTATAAGTGTTTGAGCGGTGAAAAGTGGACATGATACGCGCGGGAAAAAGAAAACTCGATATAATCGACGTGTTCAATCGCTGTTTTTGTACGGCTTGCACTGTTTGCAGTGAGCGTTTATTATATAGTATACCACGTATAGGAAAGTGTAGGAAGTAGGAGGACGTATACGCGTGCTGATTAATTAAACGATCTGGGCTAATATATATGTATAGATGCAGACTAAACGTACAGTGGACAGCAATAACGGCCGTGTATAAAACAGTTTCTTCTCGGTATCAGTGCGGCACAGCGATTTATAGGTCGTCCCCGCGACTGTGTTTAATAATACGAATACGCCACTATAGAGTCACATGCACGATGCCGTTTCACGCCGATTTCGAATTTAATCGCCAGTTGCCCGTACAAATATTTCCCTACCCGTCATCGCTCGTCTTGCATTGTATCTGAAAATCGTGTTGTATCCTGTAATAATGATGTTCCATCAAAACCAAAAACCTTTAACTTATGTAATTATAAATTGTGGTCAACCATATCGAATATTTTTTGGATGTCTGTATAAATGGTGTTAACTTGACGATTTTGATCATACGATTGTAATAAATATGATTGATAGGTCAACAGATTCGTTAGAATAGAATACATCGGTAAAAACGATATTGAAGAACACTAATGAGTTACGTAATCAACCAGTATAAGGCTGTCCATTTTTTAGTAATATTGCCTAAAATATTTTGGGAATAATTGATAATTTTGATTCTGGACGATAGTTTCGTATATTAATTTTGCTCATCAGATTTATAAATTGGTGTTATAAATTATTTTTTTTTAGTCCCGAGTAAGTTTTCAGTGGAATGAAACATTGAATAAGTAAAATAATAGCTTAACTAAAGTGGATTTACACGCTTTTAAAATTAATGAAGGGATTCTATCTGATTCTGTACCTTATTGTTATTATTATTTCCTTACTTTCTACAAAGGAGAAATATTCAGCAAATAATTTTGTTGTATCATTAATGTTATCGGAAATAATATTATCAAGATAGACGGTATAACAGGGATATTTGTTTTATTTGATATTAAGTCCTGACGCATACGTGTGTAGGTACCTAATATAGTCATATTATATTATAATGTTTTATGTATACTCGTACATTGTATGTATTCTGAACTTATCGGTGCGCAACACGTGGACAACACGGGAGATACAGTCTGTAATGGAAAAATGAAAATCAAACCGTGTTCCGCTAACCGGTATGGATAATGTCGCCCGAACGAATTTAAACTGACATGACGGCGGAGAATTTTACCAAAAGGAAAACCTGCTTCACGCGTTATTTGAAACAAAAATACTTTTTTACTCCCGTGCATCTGATACAATAGCGCAAACATGAAACTTTTCTTTTCTCAGCACAAAAACCAATGTACCTACTACCTTCACAATAATTATCCTTATCGTTCAAACTCAGCGATCGAATCTGATTTCTATTCCAGCGTTCCGCGTCCGCCGCCGAGTCATTTTCAAAATATATACAAAGTTAATTGATTAGTTCCTTCTTCGTCGGTAACCATTATACGACGACGTGCATTATTACGAGTTAAGGTGAACATTTAAATGTACGATAGTCGCCAGGACGTGTGGATTGCTAGGAAATCTGAACAGATGAAAAAGAGAAGGAGAACATGACGTTATTATACCTGTAGCTTATCGGCGGGTAAATTCAAGGACGGTATTTAATGATGTAGAACTGAGTTTAAGTCATGTAATTTTTAATCGATCTAGTTCAATTATTATGGTACTATATATATGCAGCCATCAACCATAACCTAACTATGCACAAATTATTCCTTGGTGATAAATGATAATGTATACTAACAGAATATATTACGACATGAACACGTGCTCTGTGGTTTGTCCCGAGGGTACTCAATTTCCAGAAATTCGTTTTCGAATGAACAAATCTTAAGTTTTCGGCTTAATGAAATATACCACCGTGCTCGTTGTTGACGACCACTTGCAGTAAATACGGTAATGGTATAGCATGTATAAGTGAACGAATGCGTGGACGTTGCACGCGTTAAATATTCCCAATTGTATGCGTGTAAAACGGTGTTAAAACAACGATATTACAACAGCGTCACGAGTTATCATCGATTATTTTGCAAAACGCAATGGTAGGTATAACAATCGTAATAGTCCGATAAATAAGAATTTCTTTGCAAACGGTCTGATTTTATTGCGTTTATCACGCTAATAATAATTATATTGTAAGCTATAATATGACGCAAACCGTTCGCGCCACTGCCTATAGTATAACAGTATTCTGACTTTGTAAAATGTTTTCTATCCCCGTATATTAAAAATGCTTCTTCACTATGGCATTCCCGTCCCGAAAATATGATCACCACTGCGAAAATGGATATCGTTATAAATATACAATTGGGATATCGTGTCCGTGGTTCGGTACAGGATATTGTACAGGATTATACTGTATAAGTTGATGTCGATTTTTACATTAAACCGAATGCAATTACTTGGCATCACCGCGAATTAAAACAAATAACAACAATTATGGTCAGTCTGGATCACAAGCATTGCACGTGTGTCCTTCCCCTCAACCTCTGTTACCAAACTGTATATACATATATATTATATATGTATAGATTAGATGTATAATAATTACGTATAATATGTAATTTTATCGTCTTTTCGGCCGCGATTATTACGATGTATTTTTTTTTTATTTCGTCAGCGATTTGCGACTTCCGGAAACGACGACAATGACTTTTAGATGAACAAATACACGTAAAAAAAAATCATAATAATAGCACAACATTATAATAATGTTATACAGACTGTATACTGTATGCGCGTCATTCGCCGGTTTTCCGATCCGCGGCGCGCGTGTGTTATTATATTTTTACATTGTTCTCTCAGCAACGCAACAGTTGGTTAACAGTAAAATTTTCCGAACGAAACACGTTATGACACCACACGACATTTTTTTTTTCTTTTACGTAATTACCTATAATACACCGAACCAACGGACGCGCATTCTTCGACCGTTGTTTGTGTGTGTAGTGTGTACCGTGTACGTGTGTGTGTCGTGCGTAGTATACCTGTTAATTTAGTATCACTCGCTTTAATATTAAATGCCTAGTGCGCATACACGTTTATATCATACTGTATACATTTATAACATATAAAAAACTGGGGAAAATTTCGATAAATCCTATTATTTTTGGTAAAAAATAAACTTAAATAATTCACGTGCGCCGTCCGCCATCAATCAAGCATTCGAATTTCCCAATACTTTCCTCCAACTACCTATATTATACAGATAACGTGTAACTTTTTTGTTCGTAAAGAGTTTTTTTATTTTCATTTTGACAGCTGTAACCTAAACCACTCATATGTGTACGTATTGAACAAACAAATACCACATACGCAGAACGGTGTGTATGTACTATGTGCATAGGGGTCAGCAACCGTAGAAAAGGGCCATATTTTTCTTAAAAGTTACCAAAGGATTATAAACTTAAATATATGAATTGAATTCCTATGTTCAGTTCAATGAATAATAGTCATTTTTTGGAACCACATTTGCTCGACTAATTTAATTAAACATAGATTCTCAACTTTGATTTTTCTTTTGATTCGCAACTTAAATTAAAAAATTAGTTAAACATATTTTACATAGATACCAGAGTTAAATGGTTAGATCTCTCTGTATGCTCTCAAAATTCCTTAGTGTGCCACTGTTCATGCCTTCGGTACAAGAGCTTCTAAAAAATTGTTTGCACTAGGACCGCAAAGTTATAATTTTGGTATATGTGTATGTAAAGATGTGGTGTGTGTGTGTGTATAAACCTGATGACAGAGCCGAGAAACAAAAATAACTAAAGTACAAACCAAGAATATATCAAATTTTACCGATGGTAATGTGAAAGTAACTGTACGAGTTTCCCAATCAGAAAGCATAACACTTACCATAATAATAATACATACATGGTGTACGTGTTATTGTATCATTTATGTTTGTGTGCGTGTGTGTGTGTGAATGTGTTCATTAATTAAGTTATAAGTATGCGTTTACCGTACGCTACGCTTTTATGTCGTGTTCTGAGTGGTTTATTATTAAGTACAACGCTAAACAAAAATAAGAAATAATAATTTTTAAGACGTTCTTATTTTTCTTGTCCTATTCCATTCCCAGATATTACCGGACTGCGATAACACTTATACAATGTAAAATAACGTTAACTTTGTTTTGTTTGATTTATTAGATAGTTTTGATATTTGAATTCCGCGTCTTGGGTTTGTTATTATATTTCTCATTTCATACACATATTTCACACACAGATTATACGAATTAGTTATTTCACCTCTTCGATTAAGTTTGGAATTATTAGGAAAGTATGTTTTTTTTTATTAAAACTCATGTCACTGAAAATTATATAGCACATTTCCGAACTCAATTTTCGAAAAGCAAATTGTTTTTTCTCGGAAATTCCTCTTTGGTAACAATAATCACGTGTCTGTAACAATAACAAGACTATATACATATAAGACGTGCGCATGGCATAATTTACGGATTTCGATCCGTGGCGCAACAACAAACGGGAGTGACTGCAATTTATAATGTAGTGTACGCCAACGCGTCGAAATCGTTTTTTTTTTTTTAGTAGATGCCAGAAGAAAGAAAATCTTAGGAGAATTTAAAACCCGAAAAGTCCAACGCGTTAAAATGATACAAAGAGAATATTATAATTTGATTTTTGATCAGGATGTACACTAGGTAATAATAAAATAGCGATTCTACGTCGTGATTTACTAAAAATATAGTACGAACAAGAACGCATTGCCATAAAATTTAAAACAATTCAGGTGAAGCATATATCAGGAGTATAGGTAGGTACAACAACAGTATAATATCTACTTTTATTGAAAATCGATTTCGGTCCCCGGCGGGCTACTATTATTATTAGATTTCGTTGTTGTCTTCATGTAAGGGTATATAATGGTAACAATAAACTACATCTTCTCCGGACAATTTGGTTACTAAAAAGTATTATTTTAAAATTGCTCCATGGCCCGTGATTATATGACCGTGTGCGATTATCGTCGTACCACTGTAACGTTTTCCATTCACTAATGAACACAGAACAATGCGAGTCGAGTGCACGCACTTTATTCGGACTCCCACCTGTAACTAATAAGGCGTTTTTATTCTCATTTAATTTTAGCTCGATTCTCCGTCTTCGCCGTGATATCGGTCGATTCATTGTTGAATTTTCACCGGATTTTCTTCCTTCTCATTCGCGAGGTCTTCGACGATGACAAGGACTACGATATTTTATAGTAGACTGTTGCAATGAAAGCGTATAATTTGTACCCAACACATTACGCGTTATGTATACACGTGTACATTTAATTGATATAATATGTGCAATGTGCATACTATAGAGGCTGTCAGTCCAGTTTGGTTCCGATTCACGAGTCATTGGCCAGCTAAGTATACGAACCCGATCCACCAGAGTTCAAACTTTTGTATAGATACCTACCAAAGTGTACATTGCACTGCACGTAATCGAATATTAGCCGAAGTTGACATGCACTTGACCTGCTGCTTTCGTTCAGTTTTTTGGTTTCGGTAGTTTTCATTTAATATGATATGGACCGAAAAAAAAACTATGAGGTTTGAGATTCATCAGTGAAATCGTGAAAAAGTGAGAACAGGAGTATGCAAAAATAGACTGCAGAGTTCTCAAAGTAAAAAAAAAAAAAAACTGGAAAATTACCGAGCCGATAATATCCATATATTACTGCAGTAGCTATTTGGTCGAGACGCGATTTCTTCGTTTTGTATAGGTAGTAGTACTGAGTTGAAAATGCTAGAAATGCGAAATCACAACATGTCTCATATACCAACATTGTTTTAATCGTCTGATTTTCCTGCACCTACACCTAGTCCTATACGCGTCTGCGCGCTAATATTTCACGTTTATATAATTTAATGCATGTATTTATGATTTTCTTTGCTTTTCGCAGGACTGTGCAGCGATCTGGGTGGAAGTCCTCCGACTATGTATGTGGACAGGACCTGGGTGGTCGACTCCACGGCTCCCGTTGGCACAGTGGTGGCCCGGGTTCGCGTATCCGACGTGAGCAACGAGACGCCGTTGCAATATGCGCTGGAACACTCGTCTGGCTACAACATCGTGCAGGATAACGAGGAACCGTTACCGTTCGCTATCGACGAAAATGGAAAAGTCACCACAAACACGACCCTGACCAACAAGGTATACCCACTGAAAAGTTGTTATTAATATTATTCCCAAGTACACCTACTCAAATATCTATCGAATTACGCAGTGTCGCTCGCTGAAAGTACATTGTTCGAAATTTCAATTTTATTTCTTCTCCAATAACGCGTTTCGTAGCGAGTTTGTCCAGGGAATTGTATCATATGATACGTTTAAAATAAAACTGCGTGTCTATTATTCATACTTGCAGTATCGATAGTTACAGTATATCGATGTATGTTGGTATATTATAATAACGGCACATTTATATACATAATATACGTTATATTGTTATACACCTTGTAACAGTATAATATAATATTATAATACAGTATGCAGCGTATATACATACACACACCGCGTTGTGATGCACGTGCATTGCAACTGTTATTATTTACAATTCGACACGTCAAATCTTGGCTATGCAATTATTGCAGACGCATGGAGATAACTATTACGAAGTGTCGAAGTAATGATTTACTGGTGAGGGCCCTCAAAACATAAATTTCAGAAAAAATAATAAAATACAAATGATACAGTGAGAATATATTCTTGGAAAAAAGACTGTGGTAATAACAGAGATTGAATGATGATACGGAGGATGGGAATAGTATTTTAATAAAAAACTGCAGGGAGAAAAGATACAGTAAAATTAATGTAATAATAATGAAGAATTATTTAGTACAAAATACACTCCAAAAGAGCATCTATCATAATACTATTAAGTATCAAGTAAATTCCATTCAGTGTGTAATTTAAAATATGTAATTTATTTCTATAACATTTTTTATTTTTATCTTTATTATCTAATACGCTAGTAAATGGCATGAGAGATAATAATAATTAATAATGATTAATTAACTACAATAAAATTTTCTCCGAAATGTAGAATTGTTATTTCAAAACAAAAAAGGATCCGTTCGTTTCGGCCATGATTAATCTGTATAGTATAATTTTATGTGATGTAGCTAAGGCGTAAGCGAGAGTGTACGACGGGGCATTGCAAACACTCACCTAAGATGTTTAACGAATAACGATACCCACGTCAAACGACGTGCTTGTAATACAATATGGTATTGCATTCTTCCAGTCTTGCAAAGTTAAATTTTAAGCTATTGATGCAACATAATGCGTGCTCGGATATCTTATACTGGGCAATAATGAGGAGTCACCTGTATTATACAAGGTATATACTGTTACAACGTAGCTCTCGAGATAGAAATACTCGTACACGCTTCAATAATAAGAAACCGTATAATATTTTTTTATGGTATGTGATGTGCATAATCGATTATACACAGATACCATTATAATATAGTTAAATATAACTCACTTGTTTACATAACAACTGCGGCCGAATCGTATCTTTTGTTGAATAATAGTCGGGTGGACGTTATTACTATTTATTTCTTCTTCACAACATTCGATGTAAAAAAAAAAAACTGATGGGGTTGCCCTAGTGAGGACAGTGAGGCCGAGGACTAATTGTTATTAGGAAAAAAGGACGGAACTCCTAGGTCAGGATAAACTTAACGGTCGGGCAAGATACAGAGATCTTATTGCTGTAAGTCTTACTTTTTTTTAAAATACTGCATCTACTTGTTATATTCCAAAAAAAACAAGTGTAATAACTAATAATAATATTAGGCCTATAACCTTTAGGCAATATTATTATTACATGTAGGTATATAATATCTCGTACACAATCGTGCACATTAATACATCGAAAACGAAGAAAATTTTTTTTTTAAAATGCTAATAATGTCGATATAATTTCTATGTGTATTGTATCGATAGTATATTCTGTATGTTTAGAGCCGCTGCGATTAATTTCTATTGCATAACAACCAAATATCGTGTATCCATGAAAAATAAAAAGTGGATAGTACGTAGGGACAAAAATACTAGACGATGCCGACGGGTTCGACTTTCGATTTCTGTTGGTTTTTTGCATTTTTAGCACTGAAACGAAATTTTCTTTCAGAAAAGTATCAGGTTTGAATACATTGTACTATCGGAGCAATCATTCTAGTCGAAATCGTGTACGCAGACAAAAAAAACACGTCATGATAAAACCAATACATTTCTCGTGTTACTCAGAATCTAAAATGAAGAAAAAACAATAACAAAAATGAATGTTCCACACAATTATGTGTGCATACAGTTGTGCATAATATATTTTAGAACCACATCTGTCGAGTATTCATGTATAAAATATAGTTTGGAAAAGCGTAGTTTATTCGGAATAAAGCGGTGTTTCGTGGTTAACTGCGATCCTAATTAACATTCTTAACAATTAACACAGGCTATTAACACGATTTATCACGTTCCGGCGTAACCGAAATAACTTGGTTTGTGATGTTTGTGTGTAAACGCGAAAGCTGAAAGTAGAACACGCGGCGTTTCTATCCGCCGCACGCACCTAAATATTATCATTACTATTATTATAATACAAGTATTGTACTTTACTGCTTTAGCTATAACAATATACATAACATATATTGACGGTTGTTTCACCGTATTTGTCTCGTTCCTTTTTCGTTGGTGAATTGGAATTAAAATTGGTACTAGAATCTGATCTCGAATACCTTCGTGTTATTGCACAAGGCCATTATAATATTATTTCGCGAACACCGTGTTCCGCGTAGGAGTGATTACATGTCCAAAAGACCCTATACACAAATAATGTTGAGAGTTATGTTTTGTTATTGTCATGCAAAATAAAAAAGCGTCTTGCAACATTTAAAACTGATACAAATTTAAAAGATTAAGGTCGAATCGCACCTTTTTTTTGTCGAATTGCACTTGGGGTCAATTTGTTGAAAACTTAGTGTGGAATTATTGATGGTGACGGAATATAAAGTGTACTAAGGTATACAAACATAATATGTACTTTGTATTAAATATTTTCAATTATATAACGTACATGATACGTATCAATATCGTTGAAAAAAATGATCTACAAAATACAATAATTCGAAGTTATTATCGACATCGTCATGTAATAACGTTGTTGTGATACATACTAAATACGGAGATTTGATCTATGACTGAATCAACCGTTTTTAAACCGATAATTTGGACATTGCCTTTTTCTGTCCCTAGTGTAATTCATAAAATAATTTTTCCATCCCAAGTGCAATTCGAACCTTGATTCTGGTAAGGATAGTGCAGCTCGACAATCTTCGTTTAGAATATTCCTCACGAGGAAATAATACTGATTTCTGAACCACGCTGTACGACGTACGTGTATGTAATAAACGCTATAATTTAAAACTCGACTAATATCGCTTAGAGATTTTCGTTTTCTTTTTACGGTTAATTTTCGTAAGCTCGAGTCGTATTCCTTTTGCTTTGGGACCGCAGTTTCCTGTTAATCAGTGCCGTAATAATGCTCACGTTTCATTTGCATGGTTTCGCAGGAGGGCAAAAACATTTACCTGTACGTGACGATCAACGACGGGCACTTGACGTCTAAGACCCAGGTGTGGGCCATGGTGGAAGGACCTGGCTCTACGGTTCGGAAGCCGCCAAACGTGGGCGCAGGCCTACCGACCAACTTCCTATCGTCGCAGTTCCGTCCGCCGCCACCGCCGTCGATCCCGGTCAACGGGGTCCCTGTCAACGGGGTCCCGGTCAACGGGATGGGCGCAGGTTTTCCGGCCGTCGTTTACGCGCCCCCAAGTAAACACTCACCGCCACCCGTGCCTGCCAGGACCCCGCAGCCTCCCAGGCCGGCCACGGCCGCAAACAAAGTTCCTAACACGCGGCCGCTGACGTCACCGGCCACGCAAAAGGCTGCAACTACGGCGGCCGACTCGCCGGTCGCCGAAGCGTCCACATCACCGGCTGCGTCGGCCAGCACGACCGACGTGACCAAGACCGCGGTAACAGACTCGGCCTCTGTCGCCACCACCAACGCCGCCACCGAGCCCGTGGCCGCCACCGCTCGGCCGAGTGAGACGAGAAACGTGACGGAGACGGCGCTCACCCCGCCCACGGTGACCACCCAGCAGCCGGTGCAGAACAACATGGTGCTGGCCCTGGTGCCCATCGTGGTCGCGGCAGTTTTCTTGACGGCAGCCGGTGTGCTCGCTTGCTTGTTCCGCAAGAGACTGTTCTCCGCCAAAGTCAAGTCCAAAAAAGTCAATTCCATCGTGAGTGCATTTATACTTTATAAACTAAACTTAAAAATGTATGATATACTATACGGACACGTATCATCGGAAAGTCAACACAATAATAATCGACCACGCACGGTCACGTCCATGTTGCATAAATGGATATGTCCAGTGCGTGTTGCGACGGAACGAGTTCCTTTTGCGGTGACCAAGCCATTGCGACTGCTTCCTTATTATAAAATGGACAAACGAGGAACAAGGAGCAATTCCTTTTTCGACGAACGAAAGTTTTCGTTGTTTTTTTTTTCTTTCCGTTAATTTCAAGACACTGTGTTAAACCCGTGTTTTCCGCGGTACGTTTTATCCGGTTCAATAATAATATAGTTAGCTACCTAGCTGACTAGTGCGATCATGACCCGAAAACAAAAAAAACATAATACCTACATCATATACCTCGATTCTCGGTGACTAATCTGATCTCGTTGTACAGGAAAGAAACTATAGAGTTCCTGGGCTTATTTTAATTTTTTTACGTGGAATTGACAAACGATTTTTATTTTTTACGTTTCCGACAGTGGATATATACCACGTCGTTATACTATGACAAACCGTATTGTTACATTATTTTATATACTTAACAAGCGTTTTTTCTTCTTTTCCTTAACCATCCAGGGCAAAAAGAACAGCTCGAGATCGGACGATCCGATGGTCATGCACCACTGGAGCGGACCGCGGGCTTTCACTAGATACGAAAGCTGGGGGTCCGATCCGTCGGTCCACGGACAGTACACCGGCGGCAAAGAGTCCGTGATCAAAGAAGTCGACCAGTGGGAGGTTCCCAGGCACCACGTTCGGGTGTGCTCTATACTGGGCGAGGGAAGTTTCGGACAAGTCTGGAAGTGCGAAGCGTACAACATCATGGGTGAGACTATAGCATGAAACATATATATATATATACGAGTATATAGCAATATACATATATTATATTTACGCGGTGAAACTTTTATCCGAGACCCGAGCGCTGAATAGTCCGGTGCGATTCGGCGTTGGACAGTTTTCACTTATCACATCTGTATAATCATCCGTCTCATGTATCGCATGATAATAATATGATTTAAACAATGACTGTTTAGGGTTCAAGGGCAACATGGTGGTAGCGGTAAAAACGCTCAAGGATAACGCGGGTGAACGCGAACGACTCGACCTGGTACAAGAACTACAGGTGATGAAGTCGCTGGAACCCCATCCACACGTGGTCAAGCTGCTGGGCTGTTGTTCGGAAAGAGGTGCGCAATAATAATATTAATTATAATATTAATAATAGTATACTAGGAAACTACAGCGCACTACATTATAATTGGTCTCGGTCTGCGATTCCTCGTGCGCCGCGACCACCGTCCGGATTTTCACAATAATTGTATACATGCATTATGCATTATTTTGTCGGCACCGGGCTATATGATTTCACGATGATAATGACCATGGTAATAATAACAATGTTATTTGTATTTTGTTTTCCCCCGCTGCAGACCCCTTGTTCGTCATCATGGAGTACGCGAAGTTGGGAAAACTCCAGAGCGTGCTGAGGAATTCTCGCGGCGTCAACTACTACACGAATACTCATGGGCCGAGTTCATTGACGTCGCACGAACTCATTATGTTCTGCTATCAGATCGCCAAAGGAATGGACTTCTTGTCGTCTAAAGGGGTATGGTACATTGAACCTACATAAATTGTATAGGTGTATAATAATATTATGATGTTGTATTTTTATATATATATTATATTATATATAATTAACCGACGACGACGGCTGCAGCACAATGTTAATTGCGTTTATTCCGCTAGCGCTCCGTATTAACTATAAGTCGACAACATGTATATATATAGTATCCCATAGGTTCTCTGTTTTATTGTTGTATGCGCATAGTCGTTGTAATTTTCGAAGTTATTTCATTTACTACAAACGCACGTATACGGAGGAAATGGCTAAAATGATAATGATGATGATACCCGCAAAAATCGCGACCGCGTTATTTTGAAAGTGATTTCTTCTCTTGGTGTGTTGTTTTTTAAATATTGAATTTCCAAACAACGTGCCTATACTCTTGTGTCAAATAAAATCGAAAAACATTAAATAGCTCTTTATGAATTTCACAAAAAATATGTTTCCAGACTTATATAATACGATAGGTAATATTATTCGCCGAAAATTAACAATCACTTTCTATAAAAACACCGTATCAATTTATAGAGACTATACATTTGCGATTGAATATAATATATTTTATTTAATCGATTAAAACCAAAACCAATAACTTTCGTAAATTTAATTCATAATTACAATATAATTAACTCATTATTTATACAAAAATGTACAGCATAATAGACTGTATTGACCTTACCAATGACGATACCAGCAGGCAGTAACTCTTGAGAACGAACGATCTAACGATAAATATTAAATTATATTTTTCCGGAACAGCACATAAACAATCGCTTCCATTATTAATTCAATTCGAATTGTTTTTTTTTCGTAATTGGTCGACCGGTTAATTTCACTAGTCTGTAGTTAATGTGAGTTGAAACCTCTTGGCCGATACCGAGTTCTCCGGTTTTATGAGCGTGGTTCTGTGGAATTCAATCATGTACAGTTTATTCCATAAAACTATACCTGCTGTAGTTGCACGACAATTTCACGTTCCGAAGAACATTAAATTCCACAGTAATAATATGTTCCCATCCACCGCGAGATAAATTATTTAGACAACCAACTCTACTTTTAATAGATAAAATGTAGACGAGCGTTTAATTGCGTTGGAAAAATTTGAACATCCGTGTCCACGATTTTTACGACGTATGTCTTTTATTGTGTCACATGTTCACACGTCGAGAACAATATTTTTTATTATTGAAGGAAAAAACATTCAATGGAAGGTATATTTCATTGGAATATTTCTAAAATTGTTTTCATTCGCATGTACATCTATGCACATTCTATCGGTCGGTCATATACACTTATGTATGATCGCGCTATCGGTTTCCGGTTTAGAGAATAATAATGCACATTCTATCGTAATAACCGCGCAATATCTTTTACCTTTCTTCGCGTATGCCTTGAAAAGTATGGAAACGAAAATCTGTGGCGACCTTAGTAAAAAACGTCTACCTGCCTCTACACGTTGTAATGCCTAGTCGGCACATAAAACGAATGAAAAAATAACCGTTAACGGGCGCTACTTTTTAACCGCACAATTGTTCGTGATAAAACACGCGTACGCATACAGCTACTATACAGCCAACGTTATGCAGCAGTCGAATATTTCATCAATTTTGGACGTCGGCTCATTATTGTGCGGTTTCGTTTCGGACAGCGAAACACGTTGCTGAACATGCAATTGTGTTTTTACATTTTTGCGAGAAACCATTCTGTACACGCCACGCGTACACGGGGGCATTAACCGCGGTGTATACAACCGTACGACACAACTAAACAATAATAACGTTTCATTATCGAGGCGGAAGAGGAGCCAATCATTGGGAGCGCGGCGGATATAGTAATCGCAAAAAAAAAAAATCGATTCACCTTAGAACCAGCCATTTGAATCGATAACTGCAAGATTCATTAGAATTGATACGGCGGTACCGATCGAGAACGGCGTTTGACACTGTAATAAGTAATAACGTTCTCTGATAAACCCACACCACCCCACGTTTATTTCGTTTTACACAATCGTGTTTCGAAATTAAAGATTTGAGATCAAAAATATAAGGTGTATCTCGTAAAATAATTTTAATGCGACGAATCTCGTGGTGCGTCTGTTTAGGTATTTCTATGGGCCGTCGAGTAAACAGTTTTGTGTGTTGAAAATCGTGTTGAGACTGGAAAATCTACTTTACTGTCGTACATAGTAAATAATGTACACGAGATGTCAATACTCAGCGATTTTTCGGTACTAATTATATAACCCATTAAAAAAATACGCCGCGCCGTGAATTATAATATCCCGTCGAGCGGTAAGGATCCGACACACGGATACGGTAATACGGTGTCGTGTCGAAGCCGAACACAGTAGAAATTCGTTTCTCGCGAAAACCTAATTATTGTATTATGCGTCAAACTCCGACCGATGTGTGGTAACTGGTAACCACTCGAATTACTGTTACGTACATACCTGTACAAATATCGGTTGTAAACATTTCTAAGTAATATTTGGTGTACACAATTTGTGACTTACATAATAATGATATTCTATACATACAAAATAACAATCACCGTGTATGAACGAATGTCTTCATTTTTTTACATTTCAAAGTTTTTAATTTTTTTTCACTAACCTGAAACAATGCACGATGCGTTTACATTAATAATTATTAACTTATTAAATTATGAAAAAAAAACATCGTTTTGTTGAATAATAATGATTGTAGTTGGTATAACTCATACAATCTGAACGCGTAAAAAGTCGTTTGCCCTCTTGAATAATCAAAATCCGAGTACTGTCTAATAACTGCAATTTAATCAAACGACGTTAAAAATACCATTGGTTGTATAGGTATATTATTTTATCAATGTAAATCCGAAAACGACTCACGTGCGCCCGGATCCGGTCATTGTGGGGGAGAGCTGGACAGCTGTCGGGTCGCGTGGGACTGAAAAAAAATTTTGCTAACTCGTATTCTCCACGTTCAAAGACCCCTGTACGCTCGCGCAATGACCTTAAGTCCTTAACGATAGTGCGACCACCTGTATGATTGCAATATTATTGTAACACTCGCATGGCTCAAGTAGTGCATTATTATATATCGACCGCTCGAAAGTAGGAAATGAACCTTTACCTCCCAAAAAAAAACAAAAATATCCATTATTTTTAATTCATTATTTAATAACAGGCAAGTATACTCATTAGTTTATCACAATGCACTTTTCTCGATAAGATTTAAATTGAAATAAACGCTCGTTTTCTTACTAGAATTATTGTATTAAATATATTATGTTTCGGCCTTCGTGTGTGTGTCTAACGACTTACAATATTTTCGATGAGTGTTTACGTATTATACATTGTACATTGTTTTCTGCTACGTGCTTGGCCAAGTTTTCTATCATATAATCTATAAAACTATTAAATGATAAAACAAAACACAATACTATATATTATGTAAACGTAGGTCACACATTATAATTAGTAATGTCGAAAAGTATGAACATAAATCACGATATACTTCCCACATTATAAATCGGGCGTTACCGCGACATTGTAACTATGACCTGATGATATACCTTCCTACTCGAATAAATAATTGGTATATATATATTTTTAAAATAATCCAACCTTTTTTAGATGATTTTCCTTTGCTCTTTTCTAGTATCCTCCCGTTGTATTCCATGTGTCACTCCGCTCCATTACATCGCTCATTGTGAACGTCAAGTTCCTATATTATAGTGGAATGTTCCTTATTAGATCTTCTTCCACGACTTTTTTGTTGTCATGTCCCCCATCTTCTTGTAAAAATCATGACTATAAGTTTTTGAAACAAATTCTCGATTTATCTGGTTTTTATTTTTCTCTGTATATGTATAGTAGAGAATCAACACGTGGTTTTATTTTTTCAAAGTTTCCCAAGCCTCTATTGCATTTATTTCCCATGGGAGTTTGTGTACTGATCTCTACCATCAAATTGCGAGTTTGTTTACTGATCTCTGTCATCAAGTCGTATACGTTGGGTTAATATTGATCCTAAGTATATTTGAACTGCGGTATACTCTTTTAAATCTGCGATCTTCTACCAATCGTTTCTCTTTTTGTCTATTTCGCTTTTATCCTTTCAACCGATTCATCCAAGTAAAATATAATATTTATTTCGACTTCTCGACCAGACATGGCTCAATGGCTTAATAGTTCTAAAAGCATATACACATAAATTTCAAACAAGATATTCAAAAAAATTTCAATCACAACACGAGCACATCGCTCTTTTATCTTTAGGAAAAAATAATGCAAAGCGCATCGTAATCCTAGCTTTATGTATGTATATAGTGATACTAACTACCTAATAAATTACTTATTATTATAATATTCCTATAACCTTACACCTACCAAATACATGCAACAAATATGCAAGGTTTTCTGGGGTTTTGTTCTCGAACTTGACGCGATTTCTTGCTGACGCCTCCCCTCAAGTTGAATGCGTACTATAACGTTCTATCCTCGAGTATGGAAGTGTCTTCTGAAATCCTTACACCACCTATTCAAGTATCATGCTTAAAAGGGTCCAGAGACGATTTGTATGTGCAATTGCTGTGAGACTCAACATCCCACATCCTCCTCATGACTATTCTCCAATTCAAGACATCTTTAATCTCTTTAGTATCTCCAACCGCGAGCATAGTGAAGCATGCATACAATATCTCTTTCCTCTACAATATCTTTACAGGAAATACCGATTCTCCTACTCTCCTATCCCATATTACCTTCTCGTCGGTTATCTTCCTAAATAACTCCCCAATTATCTGGCTCATACGCACTAACAACCAACTTCTATTAATCTAAAGCATTGCCTTTCCTATCCACCCGGTTTCAACTTTGGTTTAGTCTACCATATTCACGTAAATAATTGTTATCTTGTCTTTTGGGCTGGTTCCGTACACACAAATACGTATAAAACGTTTAAAAAATGCATTAAACATGATAACATCCAAAATATTTCGTCAATAACACAATGTTGTTTGCGTAGATCATTCACCGCGACCTGGCGGCCCGGAACATACTGGTGACGGAGGACCGGGTGTGCAAGATATCGGACTTTGGGTTCGCGCGGGACGTGGCCTCGAGCCGGGTGTACGAGCGCAAGTCCGAGGGCCGGCTGCCTATCCGGTGGATGGCGCCCGAGTCGCTGTTCGACAACATGTACTCGGCCAAGTCGGACGCGTGGTCGTTCGGCGTGCTCATGTGGGAGATCGTGACGCTCGGCTCGACCCCGTACCCGGGCATGGCCGCGGCGGACGTCATGAAGCGCATCCGCGACGGGTACCGGCTGGACAAGCCGCAGCACTGCCGGCGCGAGGTGTACAACATCATGTTCTACTGCTGGGACAAGAGCCCGGACGACCGGCCTGACTTTGCCGAGCTGCTGGAACTGCTGGACAAGCTGCTGGTCGACGAGACCGACTACATACAGCTGGACAGGTTCCCGGACAACGCGTACTACAACATCACCACGTGCATCAGCGGCGAGCGCCTGTGATGATGCGTGTGACCCGGCGGCTGCGGACGTCGTGGTCCGAACGAAGAAAAACCTCGAATATCCCCGTCGCCCACCCCCTAACCGGGGTGTACTTGCACCGTTTCGAAAATGTTGCGTCCCGTAAGCACCGATAAGATCTATCTACCTGCGCCCCCGTAAAAATATACCCTCGCGGCTAAGCGTCTGTGTATACCTGTGGTATACGAGTATCTGTTTTTCGTTTTTTGTACCAAACGAAGTTTGTGTTTTTCCCCTATCTGTCTGTATTATACTATCTGTACATCTATTGCGTGACGTGTGTGTGCGTGTTTGGAAATTGTCGTCGACATGCCGTCGGATTATAAGGCTAGGGGTTCGAAACCTATGTACGAAAGAATATAAGAGCGTCGGCCTCACGATTATCTCTCTATAGGCATTTTTTTCACTGAAAAAAGTTTCATAGAGATTTTCAATAACTTAAACGTAAATAACATCGAAACGAATTTGACAATGCACTCGCCTTAAACAAACTCAACACATTCATTTAATAAACGGCTCACATACAATTCCCACTAATTTGTCATTAAAAAGTGTGTAAATAAAAAAAAAGAAATTGAGTGTAGGCTTTAGAGACCCCAATCAACGCGTGTTAGACTGATTGAAATACAAAACCGTTTGGAACTTTGGACTCGTGCACTATTACCGTCGTTTAAAGACGAAATCAGCTTAATTAAAAATGTTTTGAAATTTAAAACACTATTTGACCCTTTTCCTTTGAAAAAATCTAGATGCGATCTTGTCGACGACATTTAGATGCACATTGCACCACCTTTCTTCTTCGTTTGTATTTTTGTATTCAGATCGATTCAATTTCAATTGTACAGAATATGTAAATTGTTGTTTTTTTTTAATAAAAGAAAAACACTAGTCTTTTTTTAATTTTTGTACTATTACAAGTGCCTTTTTATTTATGTTATGTTAATTATTATTATTTTTTTTTTTACTCAATTTTATATAGTATAATAAAATATATTGCATGTATACATAATATATATTATATATACGAGTACATAATTTGTTGTAAATAATAGACGTCATATTGTTATATTGTGAGTACCAAAAATACAACTTCACTTAATGTATATATATATATTATAATTTATAATATATACATAGTCCTAATTGTTGTCGTTTTTCTATTATTAATTGTATACCTTACTCAATAATGTCGAATCCGTAAAGAACAATATTGTCACATTCTTTGTATACACCCGTGTATTTTTACCAAACATGTTGGATATTAGTTTTGTGCATGATGACTTTTTGTTGACCTAGGTACCTACTAGGTAATTTCTAGTTTAAAGCTATTAACATAATTAATACTATACATTTATGAATTACTTATGAATATTTACTGTTAATAGGAATTTCGCTGTATAAAATTGAGAAATGTGTATTTAACTCGTAGTGGGCATAAAAAAAAAAATTACATTCCACGCTCTGGTTCAACACTGATGAGCAAATTTAAGTTCATGACAGCATTTCAAATCTAGTTATATATATATATATATATATATATATATATATATATTATATGATATACGTATATAAATACAGTACATACGTACAAACTACCAAATTAATTCTTAAATGTAATATTAAATTATATTATATTGTTGTTAAATAAAAAATACAATTTGAAATATTATACGTAGGTCATTCTTACTTGTATGAATTGTGGTATTCAATATTATACGTCTACTCTAGGAACATTTTACACAAAATGATGAAAATAATACCAATTTTCTTTAATTATATGTAGGTATGATGTAATCAGTAAAAGTGTAATCGTTTTAACTGTACAATATAAATGCACGCAGTGCAATTATCAAGGATTTTAATTTAACATTGTCAATATTATGGTATGATCTCCACAATTCTCACCTACGTGAATATCAATAAAATATTCCATAGTTATTTTCTTTTTTCAACAATCCCCAATCATCTAACCTCTAATATTCAGTGTTTAAATTTATATTATTAAGTAATTTTTTAATGTTATGAATTTTTAGTTTGTCACTTTATTCACGCCCAACGGTTGGTTGCCAATGGTGTTGGTAAAAATAATATGCACACTGAAACGTACATTTTCTGTTTTAAGTTTATTCTTTTTGAGGAAATATTGATAAGTAACTATTATAGACGATTGTACAAACGAATAATCTAAAATCTTGAGTCTGTCTTACGAATTACTATAAAATACGAATCATAAAATGCGAATCATAAAACATAAAACGTTATATTTTAGATGCGATCTACCGAAAAAAAGTGTTGTTGAAGTGATAAGAAAAAAACATCACTATACGAGTTCAATTCGTTTTTCACTCAGAATTTTAACTCGCAACTTGATTTTGATCCACCGTGCATAATATTATTTAACTATTGTTCAGATTATTTTGTGTTTCAATTGAAATATGCCTGTCGTTTCATACTTGCAGGGTACAGCGACATAATGTGTCAAGTTACTTACGCCTTTAGTAGTAAGCTTAATGAATTAATATTTTACAATTGTTATTGTTACGTATTTTCTAAGAACTTTTTATGTATCTATACAAATGGATGTAATTGAACAGTTATAGTCTTATCGAATAACTCTGTGAAACTTAGACAGTGAGTAGGTGACACGTCATGTTTAAGTCGAATGAATTATTGATTACATTTATTAGTCATAGACTTTGAAGAAATGGGCAATATAAGTTTTGATATAGTTGTATTTATTTATTCGTCTTATGCTGATAAGTGAAAACAATAACACAGCGAATTGTTTTACGATGAGATGAAACCCAACGGATTATAATTAAAATTGTGTTTAACTATTTAGAAGACCAGGAGCTAGTTAAATATTAAAACTGGTGTTAAATAAACTTAATCTTGTTCTGAGTTTAACGAAATTAATCAAAAATTATAAATTTGAACAAAACTTTACTAATAATTTTCTAACTTATAATTCCTGAACACGTTCTCGGCGTCCTGGCAATAATCGTGTACTTGCGTTACTTTTATACTGTTTCCCGCTTAATCCTTCCGAAAATTGATGGAATTCCGTTATTTTTTGTTATTAAAATGTACTAAATTAATAATGCAAAGATAAAAACTACAGATATTTGATTCACAACTAAACAGTAATCAAACAATGAGAAAATAATGTCCAAATCGGTATATTAAATTGATCCATTTTATTCCATTAAAATTTACCACGTTATAAAATAGGAAACTCGTTGTTTTCCGATTGGAGAAAAATTATTTTACAGTAAAATTAATATTATGCATTCAGGAATTATTAATTGTTCGTCTTGTTCACGTCATCATTAATAATAGAATTTGATAGATCGCAGATTTACCGGTAGATATTTACGCGACGTGTCCACTAGCGATTTGTCTTTCAGTCGTTGCTGTCGCATTACAACAATCTACAAATAATAACCATGAGCACCCATACAAAACGTTGTACTTACCGTCTACTGCGGGCTAGCTGCAGCGTATAGACTTACAGAATATGTGCCTCGCTGTTCACAACATTAATGGTGTACGATCTGAAAATCAGTGACTGTTTCAGTACGTCCGTCAACGTCAATCGTAACGATCGGATAAACTGTTGCGATTAATCATGGTTCGTGTTCTCGGCGGGTATAGCTACCGAAAATAAATACCACCTTGATATCTTGGAACGTCTCTTAGTAATGCACAATATACCTACACGTCGCACAGGTACCTGTGATATTGACAATTTGGAACGTTTACCGTAAAACGTATCGTCAAAATCGATGATGTTACTATACTTACTGTACTTATACAACTTGCAAACAAATTCTTCGTCACTTAATACTAAACACCGCTCCCTTTTGGGGGAATTGCGCCAAAACGCTCGAAATAAAATTCAAGCGGAATATACTATGGGGCTGTAGGTACACCGATAACTGAGGTAAAACCATAGAACAGTTCTTAGACATCTCCGATCTAATACTACTCAATAACGGTACTCCCACAAGACACAACCCAATCAACAGTAATTTTTCGGCTATTGACCTGTCTATTGCTACTCCAACTATCGCACCATCTATTGAATGGGATACACTAACTTCATATAATGGGAGCGATCATTGGCCAATACTCCTCAAACTATTTAACACAACCTCTCAACCTGAACCAATAAACAAATGGAAACTTAAAAAACCTAACTGGGAACTTTTTTCTTCTCTATTAGACCTTACATTACAAAACTCTGAATTACATGCAATTGATTTCACTAAACAGATCGTAAATCAAATAAAAATGGACGAACTCATTTTAAAACTATCTAACTTCATCACTGAAGCAGCTAATATAACGATCGGAAAATCAAATATCCCAATAAATCGCAAAATAGTTCCTTGGTGGAATGATGAATGTAATTCAGCAATAAAAAAATACAAAAAGGCCTTAAATCGTTTCAAAAAAACCAAACTAACATCTGATCATATCCTCTTAAAGAAAGCACGAGCAGAGTCTAAATATATTTTAAAGAAAAGTAAAACTACTTCTTGGCAAAAATTTACATCATCAATTAATAATTACACTCATTCATCGACCCTGTGGAATAAAATCAAAGCGTTCAAAGGAACTAAATACCAACAAATACCTAACACACTTTATTACGAACAAGAGAATTATCAAATAGAATTATCATCAGCATATGAAATCTCCCAATCCTTTGCAAAACACTTCCAGAACAACAGCAGCAATTCTAACTTTGAAAATAGTTTCATCACATACAAGAACACTAAAGATGAATTTTTCAGTATAAATACACTTATTAAGAACAACAATTATGAATATAATCTACCCCTTACAATCAAAGAATTATATGCAGAATTAGTTAACTGCACCAGTAAAAGCTCCGGTCCCGATGATATACCATACGTCTTTATAAAAAATCTATCAGATTATGCACTCAATATTATTCTCACAATCTACAACCTGATTTGGACTAGAGGAATCTTTCCGAGTAAATGGCGCCAAGCATTAATTTCTCCAATCCTCAAACCTGATAAAAACAAATTCTACATCAACAGTTACCGACCAATATCTCTTACCTGCACGCTTTGTAAACTTCTCGAAAAAATGGTCAATAGACGCCTAGTTTGGTACCTAGAAACTTCCAACAAATTTACAAAATACCAATTCGGCTTCCGTCGAAATCGTTCAACTCAAGATGTCCTGGCCACTCTACACACTAATATAAGTGAAGCCATTAAAAAAAAACAACATACCATTCTTGTCGCACTCGATTTGGAAAAAGCATATGATATGGTCTGGAAAAACAGGGTCCTAGATATACTATCTAACTGGTCTGTAGACGGTAATATGTTAAAATTCATACACAACTTCCTCACCGACCGAACATATCAAGTCAAAATTAACAACGTTCTATCTGACCATACAGCTACAGAAAATGGACTACCACAAGGATCGGTCATCAGCGTAACTCTATTTTTAGTCGCTATAAATGATATTTTTAATGATATACAAAAACCTATAAAATATACACTATTTGCTGATGATTGTAATATATACTGCAGTGGCATAGATACTAAGTCAACAATAGCTCATTTACAAAACGCAATCAACTCTCTAATACAATGGTCCTCTAAATCAGGTTTCAAATTTTCACCACCAAAAACCCAATGTATAATATTCAATAAAAAGAAAAAGGATTTACTACATCATATACACATTAATAATACTCCCACAACTTATACAAATAACGTTCGCATACTTGGTATGATTTTTGATAGTAAATTTACATGGACACCCCACCTCCAAAAATTAAAAATGAGCTGCAATACCAAAATGAAAATAATTAAAACTCTCTCCCACCTCTCATGGGGAGCGGAAAAAAACAGCCTAATATTAATTTATAAAGCACTAATATTATCAAAAATAGATTACGGCTCTATAATCTATAATTCAGCAAAACCCAACATAAAACAAATTCTCAATCCTATTCACAACCAAGCAATTCGACGAGCTATAGGTGCTTTTCGTACCAGCCCTATAGATAGCATTTTATGTTTATCAGGAGAACCTCCTCTTCAAATTAGAAGAAACAGAAACATACTAAAATATATCACGAAAAAACTCAGATACCCTCACCAATCAACATACGAATTATTTAAACCTCCAACCCTACTAAATCATCATAAAGAACCCTATTCAATAATAGATACATACACTCGTTTATGCACAGATGCTAACATACACCTTGAAATAATAACATCAACTGATTATACACTTGCACCTTACTGGATTTATTTTCCTAAAGTTCACATCCAACTAACTAAATTCAACAAAAATTCTGATCATCGCTGCAACATAGTATCGGAATTCAACGAGACCATAAACTCAGATTTTCTTGACTATAACCTCATATATACAGATGCATCCAAGAAAATAAATGGCACAGGTTGTGCATACAGTTCCGGATCTGTGAATAAACTTTTTAAACTTCCCACCGAAGCCAGCATCTTCACAGCTGAAATAACAGCCATTAGAGAAGCAATCATCTATGCCAAAGCTACTAATTTAATTAAAGTACTCATCATAAGTGACTCCTTAAGTGCCCTATCTTCTCTACTATCAACAAATCCATCACATGAAACATCCCAACAAATAATTAATATCACGGCTACCTCACCAAATACTATAGAGTTCATGTGGGTGCCATCACACTCCGGTATTGCTGGTAATGAAGCAGTAGATCTATTAGCAAACCAAGCCATATCATCTACTGAATCAACCGAAATAAAGTCCCTACCATATAATGATTCATTAACAATAATCAACCAAATTTCCAATAGACAGTGGCAATCCCAATGGGATCATATAACTAATAACAAACTAAAAAATATTAAAAAAACCGTTAAAAAATGGCGATCTCCCACCAATACCGCCCGAATTGTCGATACTGTCACCACCAGAGCTAGAATCGGACATACTCTGCTCACTCATTCACACCTCTTCAAACAAGACGAACAGCCAACCTGTCATCAATGCAACGTTCCACTAACAATTGAACACATTACACTCCAATGTCCTCTATACAAACACGAACAACATATATTAAACAACCCCACCAACATGGAGGAAGCATTCGGTGAAACAAATACAGATGTCATTTTTAATTTTTTCAAAGCCATACAACTCATAAACCATCTGTAAATAAACATTTGTAAATAATTATATATATAAAAGAAAATGTACCCCAAATTATACCTTTCACTTTGTATCAACCTTTACATATACTTTTAATATTATATAAATCTTTACTTTAAAAAAAAAAAAAAATGTATAAACTAATCTTATGTAAAACTTAGCAGGCTAATGATCCAGTTATCGAAGCCTTATTCTTAATAAAAAAAAAAAAAAAAATTCAAGCTTGTATTTCACACTAAAGTTCCAATCAAAAATATAGAGGATTATTTCAAATGCTCCTCGATTCCTACGGAACGTTGCACTTCATAAAAAATTATTTTATAATTTAAAACTATCTCCGATCAAATACTACATCAAAACGCTGCGACTGATTTCTTCGAACAAATAAATTATGCTAGCAGCGCACGCTACACTACGACTTATTCAACAAGCGCGTTCTTGACGACTTGAACGAGGACGCCCACACGACTTAATCGTATAAAGAAAAAGTCATCTTAAATTCAAATTTACTGTTATTGATTGTTACTTATTATTATTGCTTGTGTTAATACTTTCATCTTTATTCTTTATCATATGTTAAAAAAGATTTAAAAAAAAAATGTATCTATGTAACACCACGGTCAAACGGTGAGAATGTAAGAAAAACCTTAATAAAAACTAAAAAACTACTTATAAAATTACTAGCTTAGTTTGAGCTAGATTATCCCAAATTTATAAGCAGATCATCCCACAGAGTGACTCAGCAAAGTATCTAGGAATGCGCCTGGACTCTTTACTCAACTGGAAACACCATACTCGTCAGGAAAAACAGCAAATTAAGTAGAAAATACGACAACCATTATTATTGGTTGGTCGGAAGACATTCTGAACTAGACCTTAGAAGCAAACGTCTATTGCACGTTGTGATAATTAAACTAATTTGGTCATATGCACTTATACATTCAAGTATACAACTGTGGGGTTGTCAGCAAGTCCAACATTGAGATTATCAACGCTGCCTGAACATCGCTCTCCGTACCATTGTCGCAGCTTACCCCGCGGTATGATAGTAACGGCACTATCCACAAAGATATGATGAAAACCTTAGTCCAGGACAAGATAACCATGTTTCAACAGCGTTGCGCATGAATGCAATTGCGAGTTAAATACCTACCAAATCTCGAGTTTTTCTGATGTATAATAATATTATATGCTATTCTGTTGAGCATAAAATATTATTTATTGAACGAAAAAAAATATATTGCTCGTGCCAATAGAAAATTTCACTATACTAATTGCTTATTTTTTATATTTAGTATAGTGCAAAATACGAACCATTTTTAGCACGTTTATTTAAAAAAAAATTATAAGCTGTTCATATACCGGAGTCATGAAACGTTAGATACTTATATCTTGGCGTTAATTTAGTGCACTAAATCTGTACACGTCATGTTTTTATCTGGCTGACAAACAATAATAATCGTTTAAATTGCTTGGTAATAGTATGCATATTTGTAGCATTGAATATCATCTCGCGTCTATATTATATGCACCAGATGACATAAACATTAATTAAGCGGATAATTGTCAATTGAACAGTTTGCTCTTCGTATAAAACTTACATTTTTCAACCGCGGTGACAAATAGGGTAATAACGCTCGTTTACACGCACGTTGTTGTATATAGTCTATATAGTATTCTTATTTTTTTTTTGTACTAAAGTCAAGTAGTCAGATTCAAAACACTATTTGTTTTGTAATTTTTGAACAATTTTCCTAACCTCTACGAACATCGCATTGTGTTTGAGTTGATCACTGATTTTTTTTTTTTATTAACATGCGTCTTGTGTTCGCCGTATAATATGCTGCATAAATTAATTGTGTAGAATATACTTGGTACGGTTGTTATACATTTTTTTCGTTTTAATTGGATCGTACCGCGCGTGGGTTATTAACGACGACGCGGACTTCGTCATTCGTGTATGAAATGGTACACGAAATTGAGTGTATTTATCCACAAGCCACGAGTATACCCTAAACGTTTAGTTCATACACTACTTGTACCTACACACTTAGGCGGACATGGAGGGGGGGGGTGGCTTAGTCCCCCAAATATTTTAATAGACCCTCAAAAACGAAACTTTATTTGATAAGTTATTATTACTGTTATTTGTTTTAATAATTATCTGTTCATTTTTTTGAAAATTGTACAATAATATTTAACCAACAAATGGCGCTAAAAATCATTAAAAATCGTGGCCAGTGGCCATGTGTTGCAATTAAGAACGATTAAATCCAGCGCCACCAGCTGCATGTTACTTTACATTGGATTATTCTAACTTCTAGCCCCCTAAAAATTCATCCAAATGTCGTCCGCCTATGCTCACACGATTACGCGTGTGCGCGACAATAGTACATTATACCTACACCGCGCACGAGATATTATAATAGTAGTAGAACATAATATTATGTACATTATACTGAAGGCCTGCAAAAACGGTCGAGGCGGAAGAGTATAACAATATAATACTATAGACGGCGATGTAATAAGGATTAAGCGCGCGCGATGCCTAGGGCAACGAAATATTTAACACGCCACTATAATCACGTCACGGACATGATAATTTTATAATATTTCACGCAAAATGTACGCGGCGATGTGCGGCGTGCGCTGCCCGTGTAGCCGCCCGTACTTACATATAGATATATAATACAGTATTGTATCTATATATGATATAC
Source organism: Periphyllus acericola (assembly GCA_949715065.1). Lineage (NCBI taxonomy): Eukaryota > Metazoa > Arthropoda > Insecta > Hemiptera > Aphididae > Periphyllus > Periphyllus acericola. The sequence continues at coordinate 8,697,799 of OX454269.1, read as the reverse complement.
AACGAGAGACAAGCTGTATTAAAGCCCGAATTTTGTCGTCATCGACGGTTTCCCGGGAAAAATAATTGTTGCTTTGCTACAAATTGTGTCCATAAGTTATGTGATTTAAATTAAGTTGGTATACCTATTATTTTTTTTTAAATAAAGTGTACTAAATGAGTACACATTTCATAATTTACCGTTGAAATGTATTGGTTGATGGTTATTTTATGAACTGAAAAATGTATGGCATTATGTACGAGTTATAATTATTGCAAACTAATACGTGACTCCATAAACATAAGTGTAACCCGGTTGACACTTCAAGTGTCCTAATTTTTTAAGGGTATTATAAAAACCTTAAGACAATTTTTTTTTGTTCGGAGGTTCGGATTTTTTCTACTGACCCCTCACAAGCAAAACTTATGTTTACATCACCGAACGAAAGGAACGCATGCGATAATCATAACGTGTATTGTTTTTTTTGCGTACGGATCTCGACGAGAGTGCTGTATGGACATACTATAATGTAGCTTTTATGATGTAGCGGCCTCGTATATTATAATTTATAATAATATATACGCGCAAATAACATGTACGCATATCAAAAACGACAACAACAACAACTAAAATCGTGCGACGAACATCAAACACGTATTTAGAGTATACTCACTCGATAATACCTAACCTGACTACCCCTCATACTACCCTACTACCAACACCACCGGCATTTATTTCGAATGCGTTTTGCAGGTTTTCGGTTAGTCTTAAAAAATCGGTCGAACAAATTCCAAAACTTAACGACGCAATCATGCACTTTTATAGATTTTTATATATAGACGACTTATATGTCTATATAAAACTGTAGTATACACAATACACCATGCGTTCATTTGTGTTTTCGTAGCGCAGTTTTTGGTAAAATGTTGACACTCCAGTTTGGACTTTCACCACTTCCCCCCTTAATGGAGGAGATGAACTGCTGGTTTCCGTTTCTTTTCGAAATGCATTAACGCATAGTTGTCAAACGTGTATAGCCAAGAGGGGGTGCCGTGTGTGTTTCAACATACCTCCCCCCTTTGCTGTATCTGAGCAAAAAATCTATGTTGTTCTAACTACTGATTACTTTGGGTTCCTATTCATAACATAGTTTGATTTTTTCTTTTTTTTTGAATATATATTGGAAATGTATAAGCTTATATTGTCTTATTAATTTGATTTTATGATTCCGTGTACTATTTCTCCTGCACAAGCATCTGTATTTAAATATACAATTAAAATACCCACCTTTTAACTCGCATCTGAAGAGGAAATACAAATAAATTCGACTTAACGAGCTTAATTACTTTTAAATACATTCAAATAGGTATCTGAAATTGAGACACGACTAGTAGCTTTATGTGTCACGAGTTATAAATAAGCAATTTAGTGTGCAGTTTATTTTTTTCAAACTGAGTTAAACAAAAATATAAACTTAAATAAACTTATAATGAGCGGTGGTTTATTCAGTCGAATGTTATTAGAAGATAGAACCAAGGTCCAAGGACCTTTAATGGTTTAAATTATTTGTTATGATTCTATGTAAGTTATGACTGTTATAATAATACTAATGAGTAAACAGATCTGAAATAATCGTTTGTTATAATTTATAAGTAGAGTTGGAATTTTGTAGCTCTAAACAAAGCACTTAAAACAAAACATTAAAAAATAAAAAGAAGCACCAAAAATCATTAAAAGATACCTAAATTATGTTTAAAAACCCACGATCAAATTTAAATAAACGTATGTATTAAGTTTGTTTTAATCGTTTTATTTAATAGAAAACTAGCGATTTATGGCAATAATATAACAAAGGTTACAGTGACTTAAAATTCTAAATTCTAATAATTAATTGAACACAAAAATTATTAAAAATAAACAGTCGTAAGAAATATTTAAAAATTTGATATCAATAGTTAACCAACCAGTAAGCAACTTAATATACACACAACACTGACTGAAAGAAAGTGTGTTGTGAGATGCGCGTCATTGAGAATCATCAATTTCATTGAGAATCAATGAGAACTCATTTCCCACAACATTTTTCTTCTAAAAAATTATTTGACATTATAGGGTAAAAATTGTTCTTTTTCAATATAAGTTTGAATTATAAAAATTGAAAAATGTCATATCCATCCGAGTATAGTTACAGGTCAGGTACCTAGATTGAAGGCACGTCGCGTTTGAGTAAGAACTAAGGGCCCCACGTTATTAAAAAATTCATACCTGGCCTCACAAAACGGTTTATTCTTGTATCAAAGTGTAATTATAAAATTTTTATTAAAACTACTAAACTATATGCTCATATATCCCACTGCGATTAATTAATAGTTTTAAGGTGCACATAAAACATAATTTGCTAGATAATAGTATTATTAAAACGTGTTTCATATACGCACTGGTAATTAATTTATATATTACCATAATACCGTCATTATTATTTATTTTAGTAAACAATTTATTCTCGAATTACTTTATTTTTCCAAACCGTCCGGATTTAAAGAGCAAAGTGTACACAGCCCGTAACGCTTATTGTAATCTCATGCGTAATATATTATAATAACATGAATAATGAAACTACATCTGTGGCGACTCTGGTTGATTTGCCTAAGCAATCTATTTTTAATCCGGACCATACCCTATGTGTAATCATATAATAATTGTATTGATTTAAAAAGGGTTAACATACAGTTCCTTGTTTACTCAGAATGCAGATTATACCCATATTATTTTTTACAACTTTAAATCTCGTTAAAAGTTATTACAATACATATATGAATAAATGTGAAATGAAATAACTATTTTACTAAGTCGTAATTTCTTTTTTTTTCACACGCGCAAATTCAAATTATAATAAATTATCAGATATATCGATATTCGAATGATTTAAAATAAAGAAAATATTATGTAACTGTTGACAGTGTGCACATCGAAACCTGTCTTGGCCGGACCTAGGATAATATAATTAAACGAAAACCCGTCTTCGACGATAAATTTGTACTTGGACCCGTCACAAATTATTCCGAGGATAAGTAGGAAACTGGTCCAAAACGAAATGATGTTCCTCGGCAGCACACTAGTACACCGTTACCGTTGCATTCGAGAGCTAACACCGAGAACACGTCCGGAAATGTCTCGAATGAACGTAACCCGCGTGCTCTCTCTCCCGTTCACCCCATCGCCGGAACCCCATCCCCACGAGACGCCACTTGAACGCGCGACATGCAGATGTGATTTTAAAAAAATACTGATCCAGCCTGACGCTACGTGTAGATATATACGTTTGTTACAACGACACACCGATGTGCACTTGTACGTTATACATCGCCGTTATGTAGGAGTACAATAATAATAATTATATGTATATTCTCATCGAACCGCCGGGTCGCTGCGGAAATCCGAACTCGCTACACCAATTGCAACCAATAATATCTATGTGCACAGCATATGATGTACGGCCGAGTTCGCGCTCGCTCGGTTCCACGGTTTTGTTTCATCAGGTACGAATTCAATTATACCGTCCACGTGGCTTCTCGCCAGCCGTCTCAGTGCTATAATAGTATATATTATAATAAAACCTGTACACGTCACAGTCGTGTGTTACACATACGTACCCATAACTCGAGAGAATGATGATTTTTCAATGGCGCCCGTGACTTACGGAGTGTACGTGTGCGTTTGTGCGTGTGCGTGTGTTTCGTTTTTATTTCGTGTCCAACGCACAAATCGTGACGGCGCAAGTAAATTTTTTCGTCGGCTATTTGCATCGTGTTCAAACGATGTTTCCATTTAATAATAGGTAGGTCGACCTGCAGCAGCAGTACACTAGAGAGGAGCAGCTGCTCGACGACAGAAAGAAAGAAGAAAAAAAATAAAATTGTAAAAAAAATTACGTGCAGTCGCACCATAGTCGTCAGTGCTCTCTCGAAAGTAGGCCTCGCGCTTGCGTTATTATCCTGTCAAATGCCGTCCGTGACCGGTTGTATATATATATATATATGTATATACAATACACTCCGGTGTATATAACATGCATATACCTAATATATAGTATGTACGTGGATTGTTGCAATCGTACGTACCTAGAATATACGTGTACGAATAACGACACCGCTGCAGTTGTGTATTATAATGGCCAAACGCATTGTTATAGCGTTAAATATTATTATTATTATTATTGTTGTTGTTGATGTTGCACTACGCCCGGGAAAAGTTTAGTCTATAGCGCAACATTCGTGAGTTTTTTTTTTTTTCTAAAACACTACTAATAATAGAGAATTCGCTACCAACTACCAGCTGCAGTATAATATGTTAATTGCACACAGTGCTGCGGTGCACCGCGAACGTTTGACATTTTTCTGCTGTGCGAGTTTTACGTGAAAAAAACCACCTTGCGTATGATATACTCGTATAATAATATGCGTTTACGTACCCAAACGTATACGACGTGCGTCCGCTGGCTTTCGCGGTCTTCGTACACGTCTGGTCTGTGTACGTATTATACCTAATAACGCGTCGTCGCGTTAAACGCGCCGTTTTCGCACAATTTAATTTTATACCTACATTGTAAGAGCGCTGCGGTTTAATGCCCGATGATGACTGTAGATGAGAACATGAATACCCGGAGCGGAATATATCTGAACCGCGTTCGGATTTCAGCTGCAGGCCGTACTTGCCGAGCAAATACCATGCGCTGTACAACCTGCCTACTTTCTTTAGGCAGTATCGTTTATGCACGTGCATAATATAATGTGTGTGTGCGTGTGTGAGCGTTTGTACACTTACAGTGATGGAGTTAACGTCGAGTAAAAAAGTCAGTCGCCTATGGCGTCAAATTTTTATTCTAATTACATAAGTTGTAATACTGAACAGAAGTAAGCATTACGCAACCGAAAACTTATCTATCGCGTGGTGTTGAATATTTTTCCTAAGTTATTTCTTTCATTTTGTATTCTTTGATATATGTTTAATATTTTGCATTTATATAAATTTAACTTTACACATTTCTTGTGGTCCAGAAAGTGTAATAAATCACGGAAGTTTAGAATAGACTATCTTCGTATAGTGTTCGTAGGTGTATTATTTATTTCGAGTTAAATTATCGACGTTAGAAGGGAAGCCTCTCCCACCCCACAGGTTTGCCATCGGTAATTTACACGTCATGTCATCTCTTATATAACCTTTGAGAACACGTCACTGTCGTCATCGAACACTCGCGTCTCTAAATAATTATTATTAATAAACACATTCAAGTTAACTATAGGTACAATCATTTTTATTGGAACATAATAGTACCTACGTAATGAAAATAAAACGCTATGGCTCGGCGACGTTGTAAAATTTTGTACCTACTGTGAAAACGTATTTTGCGTAGAAAAAGGTCACGCGTGTTTACAATAGTTATCGCGATTGGATTCGGGAAATTAAACGTGCGTTATAGGTAAAAAATAAGATTAAATATTGTCGATGAGGCGTTGTTACAAGCGTTGTTTTAGAATACGTCATGTCGCCTACGCGTGCGAGTGTTTGCATTTTTTACAACCGTTTCGAAAATCGATTATATTACGTTGTGATCCGACGGAGAGGTAAAATATTGATTTACCGCCGAGTTTCGGTGTATACGTACAATCGTCATTCGGTGCTGGTTCTCGCCGAGACTTTTAGCTGGTGTTTATTCAACATGCGGATGAGACGAAATTACGACTGCTCAACATAGTCACATGTATAATTAATGGCACCCCATTAGTCGCGCAAAACTACTATATTATAGTCCGCGCACGTTATAATTTAGTGTGCCCCGGTGAGATTATATTTCCGAAAAACGTGCAGCAGACCCGCCGAAACAATAAATCGGAAAAAATTTTTTTATAATTATACACGACGAATACGCACGCTCGATTTGCTGGATCTCCATCAGTAGAGTCCCAAGCTATTTATGCATATTGTACACTGCGGGATGATTTTTTGTTTTGTTTTTGTTAAAGCTATAACCGGTCGGAGTAATATCTATATAGTAGTTGTCTTACTTTTATTGTTAACCTATATAATATATATACATAATACATAATACATATAGACTTATACCGACGGTCGATCGTGTTAGGAGAATCCAAATTCGACATACCGTCTTATCAGATTGGCCCAGTAGAAGCGTATGTTAATGCGGCCGCGACAAAACGTTAAACGTAAAAAGTCGCCCCGAAACGTGTAGAAAAAATGTAAAGATATTATCTGGTGGGATTACACAACTTTTCGAGATTTCGAGATTGTGTACCGGTTCGCGGTGGGCAAAATCGCCTTGTACGACGTATCGCGGTTGCATGTTATGCAGTTACAGGTGTATCGTCGAACCTTTGTACACGAGCGTGATGTGTGATCCGATAATCGATCGCCCGGACGGTCGTGAGAGAAAAAGAAAAAAAAAAACAAATACAAATTGCGATTAATTAATCTGTACGGGAATCGGTCTCCGCCGCCGACGATGCAAGTCGACAGATGACTCGACGGAGACTCGTTTGGACTCGCGGTACTACAATGGTGCCGGGATGAAGGTTATATTATTTTTACTGCCCGAGAAACATCGTACACCGACGTGAGGAAGTGTATTAAAAAAACACGCGCGCGAGACAGCGCATAATATTATAAATATTGATGTGCACCGCCTACGCCGCGCGCCGACGGTGTGTAATTTGTGCACGGAAGACGACTGAAATCTTTCGCTCGCGCACGGACGCGACGTATACGGAGAATCGGTCGCCGCCACGCGCTGCAGTACCCAGGGGAGGACTGGCCAGGCAGGCGAGGGGGCGATCGCCTCCCGGGCCCTCGATCGTGTCACATAAATAAAAATTACTCATAATATTAAGTATAATGGTAAAACACCGTTCATTTACTGTGCATATATTTTACGTTCAATCATGTTATCACGGGTTTTGAAATTCTATAAGTAAAATATTATTACATACAATGTAATCAGTGAAACCGTCACCGATAATATCGGTCATTTTATCGTCGTGTGTGCAGGCGGCTTTGTCGACAATCATCTAAATTATGTACAATAAAAGATATGTTATAACTAGGTCGCGGATTTTTATGCAATAAAAAAGTCAAAATATTTAAATATTTATGTTGTTATTTCTGCCAAAATATGTATTAAAAATCATGAAATATTTAACAACAATAGATAATATAACTAATATAGATTATATAACAATAGATATATCATATATAACATATTTTTTTTTGTAATTTAATTTATTCATCTTCATTGCAGTCGTCTTTGAAACAGTTTGAAACAACGTACATTTGAAGATTTTCAATTTTAAATGTGCGGCGGTTAGGTCTTAAAATTGATTTGTATCGGCTGAAAGAGTTCCACGTCAACCGATGGGGCATATTTCATATTTGATGGTGCAAATTCAATATCCATAGATGGGTTTTCATTTGTATTCAGAAGAATATTTCTAATAGTTTTTATGTTTTGTAAACCAACATTTTTAGCTAGTACGTCATTTAATTTATTTTTTATTATCACTCCAGATTCTCCTTGGACATAATTTAGTGTATTTGCTGCATTTTCCACAGTTGCTAGGCTTTCAATTATTGTGAGATTCAATGTTTCTAATTTTTTTATGACTTCAACCAAAAAACAAAAATTTGCTGAAATATATGCTAAATTATTTTTCAGCTCGTTATTTTGCATGATAAAATTTCCAATATGAAGAAATGGTTATTTTTAACATTTCTGGAAATTTATTAAATATGAAATATTTGCAAAATATGTACTTATTAGTAAAAATATTTAAAAATATATATTTACATCCAAATATGTGAAAATATGTAACATAAAAAAGTTTCATTTTATTCAGGGTGTTATGAAACGTACTTATTTTTAATCAGAACGAAGATATCTGCATTCAATAAAAATATGTATTTACATAAAAATCCGCGCCCTAGACTTATAACTTATAACGTATTTGCTGATTAACCTCCCGGGCTCTTCGACACCCAGACCCGGCCCTGGAAGCACCGATAATATAGGTAGTACTACTGTTACGGCGTAATAATAATAATAATAGTAATATGTATAATGTGTAAGCTCTCGAGGCTGGGCGTGGACACCGCAAAATAATGTAAATACATTTGGTCGCACACTCGCCGCGGTATACCGCGACCGTTCGGGACGAATTCTTGCGCGCGTGATTCATTCGCTTGTGCGTACGCAAATATTATAATACGTGAGTCTTACAAATTACATATTATATTGCATTTGCATATCATTTAGCGTGCGTACGCGTCATCTGCCTGCCCGCGCGCGCGTTTATAGCACTCGCGTATGAGTAAGCGTTGTACACAAGGTGTTCGAAACGTCCGGAACACCGTACATTCACATGCCGAGTCCCGGTTACGAACCGTTTCCAAAGTTTGTTACAATATTATTCGTACGCATCGCTTCCAAAAGGAGCCTCGTCGAAGCGCGCATAATGTGTCGATAATATCGATGTATTCGAAAATAATAAATAACAAGTAAAACCGTGATATGGTTTTTCCAGAACTTTCGCATCAACCCTCGCGTCCACACGAACGAATTCGCAGCCACGTACTATTTATTTATTTTTTTTATTGACACTTTGTACTTTTACAATTTCCGAGCTATATGTATGTACTACGTTATTATATTATGTACAATTGTACGCGTTCTGACCGACCGGTATGAGGAACGCGCGTGTTGGTTTCACGGTGACAGTGTTTATTTTTTTTTGCTCTCCTGTTAACACATTTTTCGGGTGTCGAGTACAATTTTGCTGCGCCGAAAGTTTTATGTAGCATATTTTTTATTTTTCGGACAGGAAATCGGACGCAGAAGGTTTTTTTTTGATTTACTAGTTGTATACTTTTATTAAGAGTAAGGGAAAATCTAAAAAAAAATCGGAAACAATGGTTTCATAGCAATTTGTTTCTCTTTTTTTGTCTCTTGAAGGTATTCAATACTTACACATACATATACTCGTATATATTACACCAACCTTCGTTCGGAATCGTTTAACGAATGCGATGATTCATCGTCGCTTTCAAATACAAAAAAACAATACGGCCAACACTCAGAATCAGTATAATATAGTAATATCGAATTGCTATAGGTATCTTATAAAACTCCCGTACCTCACCGGACAGTATTTTTATTTTTATAAAAACAACCAACAAAATAAAATATTAACGAATCATTGGCTCTTTTATAATTTTCTCCTCGACCGGTCGTATGTTATCATCGTAAACAATTTACTCGGTTAACTTCTTCGTGTCTTGACTCCACCAAACGTTTTGCAGAATAATTAATTTAATTTTAAGTATCTCGATTCAACCATATAGCGTTAAAGGAATCGATCTTCCTAGACAATTTGTTAACTGTTCTTGCCCAACTGGGGGAAAAAAACACTACACTGTATTATAATATGTAACATATCGTTTGTATCTGTTTAGGACGATTTTGATGATATTTTACGATACATTTGAAGCCTATGTTCATATACACTCTCTGTAATGATATTAAATTATATTGATGTTTGATAAACTAAAAATATTTTATGAATTTTCCTTCAACACAAGTAACAAAGGTTGAAGCTAACGTTAAAACGTTGTCACAAATTATACGTTTACAATATTGGCATTTACTCCATTCACCCCTTCAATGGGCCACTAGGCACTATATTATAATGTCCCGTACGGCGTTCATAACACATAGTACCTAACCGTCGTCAGAGAAGTTCGTATGTACACACACGATCGATAATTTCTCGCACTCGAACCGATTCAACGTGTGGACACTACTGCAGTATAAAGGAAAATAAAGTATAGATAAATACTCAGGGAGTGCAGGTGCGTGATTTCGTGATTCTTCGTGAGACACAAAATACACCTATAGGCTATAGGCTATCGGTAACTATTATGAAATCGATAAAATATGTAGCCCGCGATATGCGAAAAAACTTTTTTTGCAGTCTACACGGATAAGAAAGAAATCGTGAGATGCAAATTCAATGCACCTTTGCAGTCGCGTATTGCACAAACGAAGCTATAGTACAGTAGCGACTAGCGAGACTAATATAGTAGCCCACACGCAACTTTTCACCGATAGGTTCTTTATAGAATGATAGAATACCATTCAACAACGTGTTCTAATAACGTGCGTGTTTTATCGGTTAACTAAACATATTAATTTATTAAACATTGAAAATATTTGTGTATAGCACTATAGCACTATCGGAAGGACGGTAATTATGAATTCGCCTACAGACAAAAAGAAAAATGCCCTCTAAAAATGTTTTTTAAAATAAATCCTTAATTGTAATTTTTCGTTTTAAATCGATCAAATTTATAGTACGGGGCCCACACATTTTACCATTTGTCGTACGATAGATTTTATTCACGTTCAAACTTCATCTCGTCGTACCACAAGTTGTACAAAAATGCCATAAACTTTACGATAATCGTTTGTGAGTTGAATCAAGTTGTACAAATAATTATTATCGTACGAATAATCTTGTATATGGCACGCTTAAAACTCTTTCCTATTCCGCCTATCTTTCTGGCTGCGTTATTTATACAGAGTATACGCGACATGTAGTTGTATATATTATACACAATAACCAAGTACACTATACTAAGTATAAACTAAAAGTATGTAAAAAAAAAAAAATAACATAATTTTGAAGATGTTAACCTGAAATCAATATTTATTTATTTTTACATTTTTTCTTGGTATCATTAAGCGATGTGAACTTTTATGGTGGCCCTTTTGAAGAAGCACTTTCGAAGCTCCTTAAGGCGCCAGGTCGACACTGACATAAAGTTAACTACATATAAGTGTTCACGTGTATAAACAGTGTGCTTGTGTGCGACCGTGTGAACATCGATGTACATTATTTGCTATGTTTTTTTTTTACATTTATGTTGACAAACGGTCAAGGTTAATTCAATTGACCTAATGTAGACGAGAGCTCGCGCGCGCTATACATTTATACATTTTAGCGTGTACGCCATACGGTATACCTATATGTAGATGCATATAATATCTATACGTGTACGACGTACGCGAATTTTTCACCCTAAGTCAACACAATTATGTAAATGTGTACAAACATTTTATCCATGATGTTCAGCACGTACGTGTGCGTATTTATATAGAGTATAATATAAGATAAATGACAAAATGTATACGCACCATCTTGTACCTAGCTCGTACGTATGGGATGATTATTTCTCACCAGATAATGCTTTGCACAAAATATTTAAGTACATCAATAATTAACATTTAAGGCGAGTATATATATGAATAGAGAGAGAGCGGCTGTATGTCAGACGTTTTCAATGGGAACCACTCGAAACATCGGGTTCGTCATAAACTCATAAATGTTTCAAAACGCGTCAAGTCGTTTATAAACATATTTTAAACGATGTTAATAACAATTATGCGTTTATACATGCAAAACCTAAATACTTGAGGCACTACGTCGCTGTATAAGTACAAAGTAATATGATATGCCAAACCGGAAAACGTTTTTTGTGAAATTCCTCCAGTTCGTAAATATAATATATAAATATACACACATCACATAATAGATCCTAGTATGTTTTTGCTATACTAGTAACTAAAATATTATAATTCAATATGCATTATTGTGAATGATTTGCGTGTTACAATATCTGCGGTCACATTTTTACTACATATTTAAAAACAGGTAAATTCGTGTTAAAGATTCTACGCACGAAAACGCCAAGTTTTCTAACGTTAATAGCTCGATAATAATAATTAATATACTAATTTAATCGCTGCATAATGTGTCCCTGACAATATTTTATCTCGATGTGTTTTTGTGAATAAATAATTCGACGTCTTAGCGCGATAAACCTTAATCGCCAGAGAATGAAGGTCAATAATTATTTTGATGAAGTCATTACAAATACGGTTCAATACGTGCGACATGCTCTGACAGTATTGACCAAAAAATAATAATGACAGTAGATAAGATTAATTATAAATGTACAATAATTGTAAAAAGTATAGAAAGTATAAGGTTTTTGTGGATTTGCATTAGAGTAAAAATCCCAATAAAATTGAATCATCAAACGATGTGGTTAAAATACCATAACATTAAAAGTTTTATGTTTTTTCGATTTCTACATTATTCTCAATGATCATTAACTATCATTTATCTCGATACTGTGCTCATACAATATTCTAATGACTCTTGATAAAGTTCCAAACTATAACTAATAACTGTATAAATTATATAACGCATCTTTATAACGTACTTTGAATATCACTTTAACGGGAAATCGCCGGACCGCATATGCCGTATTATAATATTCCCAAAAACGTATCTACTTTAGTTTGGTATATCGAGCTTACGTCATACATTGAGGAAAAATGTTGATAGTTGTATGTGCGTGCGGCTGTAAGTACGTATATTTTTACCGCACACGTTTTCGTTCACAAATATATAATGTTATTGATATGTTATTTGAAATTCAATCACGTGGATGCATAACAATTAATATGTGTACACTATAGTCTATAATGTTATGATGTATATTAGTACGAGTATATTCGGCATAAGCATATAAACGCGGTTACATTAAAATATTTAGTTCGCGTGCAGTTTGATACACGCGTTTTATTCTTTATTCGGATTAGTTGCTTGTTCAATGAAATTTAGTATTTATTATATATCGAACAGAATTTTCAGTGACAGGTGCCGACAAATAACTTCATTAATTATAAACACCAGCCATAAATTTTTGATCCACCATCGACTGACATTCGTATAATAAACAAATAACAAATAACGCAGTTGGCGAATGGCAGTGGGGGAAATGTCTGACAACAGTGGCGCCTCAATGTCTCATCCGTATAGTATGTGCACGATAAGAGTATGTTACAACTTACGGATTACGGATCTTCGAACATACGACAAGAGACGAGCAAATAAAATGAATACTTACGCCTTGTATTATAATATACTTCCCGATTATAATACAAAACCTTAAGACTGCAGGGGCGCCATTTGGGGTGAAGAAGCAGGATGAGCAGTGCTCTTTCGATTTTAAAAACACCCACTCAGTGATCCAGGACGAAATTTGATATTTTCGCCTGTATAGAACACCTATGTGTTACACACACATTATTATAATATAATGATGTTAATCATTAACGTTGCCGTCAAATATCACTAATATTATAAATATTTATACACTATGACTATACTATAGCATATACTTCCTAAATTGTTTAACTTGCTAACTCTATTCATACAAGCAATATTGTGTATTTTATATTATATATTATGATTATAAATTATATAATGAACAATTATTATTACAGCGCAAATATCTTATCATGTACGTCGTGTAAGCGCAAATATCGCTAATACTTGTTGGATTTGTTTTGGGACAGCACACGTCGATATATGTATTTCGAAATTACCCGACAAATGACGATCGGCCTATACACCATGTATAAACTTGGCACACCCTTAAATTAAACTGGAATGGCGCCACTGACCTTTTACAGTTATTAATTTTATTATAATATGCGCCTATATATACCAGCGCCTTGCACGGTTGACGACTCGCAACCCTCAAACGAAATTGCATACTGTGTACACACGGCGCGTGACCGCTTGCTGCACGCGCATACTCAGACAAAAACTTTGGGGCTACTGCAGCCAACGTACCCCACCAACTGCACCGCGAGGCGGATATATGAGCGTGTACATAAAACGTTCCCCGAGTGTAAAATATTTTATTACTGAAAATCGAACAAAGAAACGTTCGCCGCGGTCATACAATACATGTATTGGTACCGTTGTTCATGGCGTGTAAATACGACGACCAAATGCACGACATTTCTAAAAATTATCAAACGCGCAAGATCTAATTAATGCATTTTAGCGAAACGACACGCTGCAACTTGTAATGCCATTTTACACGAAACGACCGGCGCGGCATGTATACGCGTTGTGCACGCGGGCTACAGTCGCGCAACACGGTTAAAATTACCTACTATTTTCCTATTCCGATGTCGTACACGGTATACATAATAATATATGTACAGGATGTGCCATAACGATTGACTAGTATTATAAGATACGAGGCTACATGAAAATTAGTAAATCCTCGTGGGACATCATCCTGTACACATAGTCTCGTTGCGGTCAGTCACTCGGAGACGTATTGCATTACAACGCGTGTGCAGTTTTTGCAATGCATTATGACGTGATGTATAATTATATGTTATGTATACATGCACTGCCGTGTAAAGTACGGGTGCGTAATCAGTGGTATGCGTTATGAGTAAGGGAGGGTTGGTCACTGCATTTGCCGTATAAAATACATACCACACGTTCACACACACACGTATTTATAATACAGAAAAATATTGACTACACGCGGCATTTTCATGCCCCCCCCCCCTCCCCCATACGCATCTGCTAAGATGGGCCCATTGTATTTTCGAATAAATAAATAAATAAATAATAGTACAACTTACAAGCACTACATAAAATTATAAGTAAAATACTCACGCCTGACCAGAAACTCTACGCACATATGATAACTTACTATTAAGTCAGCAAACTCGAATGAAAAATAAACATTTCGATACCAAAATAAGAGGTGCGGCTTTTCGGATGGATTAGAATTTAAACATATTTGAATAAAACAACAGACCAATTCGATGGATGAGTATATGATATAGGTTCAGCAACTCAAGTCTGAAATCAATTGTAACTTTGTTTCTGCGACAGAATACTATACAGGTAGTATAAACAGGGAGTGCAGGTGACATACATACTTCGAATTTGGTGAAAAAATCGCATCATCACGATATAATAACATAATACAAATACAAAAGTATCGATTGGAATCTAAAATTATCAAAACTATACACCTATAAAATAATGTAGTAATATATTAGTTTTTTCAGCCAAGACCAATATGGATGGATAACATTCAGCTATGGTGGGCAGAAATTTCCAATATTCATCGTATCCAGAGATTCCAATCTAAAATCTTCGTACCATATTAAAACTCCATTTTACGTTTCCAAGCATTCCGATTTAGAACTACTTATCGTCACTGAATTACCTATCACTCGACGACCCAACTCTTATCAATAAATATTCTAGGCAGCTTCGAATAAAGATTAAAAAACAATAGTTTTTTGACCTGCTTATCTAAGTATCAAAAATAAAATGTAAATCATTATTATGTAGATAAACTTAGGAGGTATAACTACTATTATATGCGATGAAGTACCTTTGGGAGGTCTTTTATTGTCTAAACTGTGTTTTTCATGATATTGTTTTATCATGTCTTATCAATAATTAGTCTTATTTTTTACAGATAACCGACTTAGAAAAATTATGTTAAAAAAAGTTAATGCTCGATGTATTAACCTATCCTGTGCAACAGTAACACGCTTAATCATTAGCATGAATAAATTAGTATGTAATAAAAAATATTATTATTCGATAAAAGTAGAGTTGTCCTTTTTTAGTTATAGTATGGAAGACAGGCGAAAGTCAACCAACCTTAAATGTTGAGTGTGCTCGAGTACCAGAAAACAATCGTAAAGTAGTAAACAAAAATATATTTTATTAGTTTAACGGGTTTTTTTTAAAAAATTCTTCTATAGTAAATTTAACCAAAATAGTTTTTATATGTATTTTAGATATACCGCGATAAATTAAAATAGAATTAAGGTGTAGTTTGAGAGTGGTTTTCTGGACATGTTTTTGGTAGCGAAATGACTAATGCTCGTATGGAAAAACATCGATAGGTCAAAGATTCCCAAACTTTTTATGGAACGACCCATTTTAGAATTTTTTTAAATGTTGACGACTCACAATAGTCAATGAACTTTTTTTTGCTCTTTTTAATTTATGATAAAACTAAGTTTGGACATCGCCAAAAAGTAATAAATATAAATATAGAAACACTACACAGAAAGTACTGTATTATATAGGTACTCATATTTACACATAAAATAAATCTTTTATCTGAAGTGTCCATGTGTATTTTATAGAAATCTTATATTAAATAACTTATGTTTTTATTACAAAAAAGATGAAATATTTTAAAATTTAACGTGACCGACCGAAAATATAAACGTGACCCACAGTTTGGGAACCTCTGCTTTAGGGCATTTGCACTACAATAACTCAACTACAGCCTACAGGCCCAAATTTAGAAGAGGGGATTGAGGGGACCGCAGCTAAGGATTTTTACAATTTTGTAATTATTTAACGGAGAATACAAAAAAACTAAATTAAATCACACGTTTATGTACACAATTATAGTGAGCATGGGAAAAAATAAACCTATTATTGCGTTCATTATTTATTTGGACTCCACCAAATTGTTCGCGGCCCGGTATCCACCATGAATTCGTATAAAAACACGCGCAAATAATATTAAGTCCGTGGTGAAGTGCGAAAAATGAAATATTACGCGCGTGCATTGGGCGTACCTAATATTAAACGAAAAAATATTGTTAACGAACGCGAGTAAGAAAATTACCCATGTCCCGGGATATTATATGGAAACAGTTACGGGAAATATTCAAATAAAATTAGTGACCGTTGATGGTTTGAAAAAATCGTAGGGCCACCATGCGCCATTAGTAGAGGGGTCCGAGGTACGCTAGACTTTTTGCAAATATTATCAAAGTACTCGGTCCCGCGCCCACTCCGAGCACCGCGTGATGGAACGGAGCGGGAGGAGTAGTACTGGATGTCGAAGCCGATATGGCGTGCCTCCAAAGTCACCTGTTCCACCGGATGCGTGGGGGACGGAAGCAGCACAGCGAGTAGACGAGTACGATATTATTATTCTCCAAGACACTCGTCGACGGGTAAGAAAATATCCACGTACGGTCCGGGAACGCGCGTGAGCACTACAGTCGACGGACGACTCACCTGCGCGGCGGCGACGTTTACCGTTATCACGTGTACGCGGAGAAAACCTATTGGCGGCGAGCAGGGGGAGGGGAAATTAGCGTCCTTGATGTGGCTACACGTCGCCGCCGCAACAACTACGAAACTCCAGCGGCGGCGAGGGGTGGCGGGCGCGAGCGACGACGGCGGTCCGCGTAGAATGGCATAGTAATCTCGCGCGCCGCGCCAGTCAGTCGGTCGTCGCCGAGGTATCCGTTCGTGTCCGTACGTGCGCGTGCGCGTGTTCAATCGCTAAATTCTCGCGATTATTACTTATTACTATTACTACTGTTTGTTTTTGTCCGCGTCGGCGGCGGCGGCGGGGGACGCGTGGCAACTGGAAATCGCGATAATACGCGGCGCGTTTTCGGATTTTTTTTTTTTTCTCTCGAAACACTTTCGCCGGAGCAAGTCACGGGAAAACTCGAAGGGTCGAAGCACGCACCACACCGTCTCGTGCTACGGTTCACACCGAGGTGTCGACGACGACGTCGTTTGTTTCCGTTACCGCCGCGTCGATTGCGCGTGGCGCGGTGATAACGCGCGTGGGTGATAACGGCGATCGCGTATCGGCGCGGCGGAAGAAAATATCCGCACCGGTGGAAAAGATCAAAATAGTAAATAATCGCTTATCGCCTACGTCCCGAAACAACTTTTGCGCACTGTTCTTCAGCGGGATAACGAATATTATCATTCCGATAGATGAAGATATTTACGACTATTATGATCTCGACGCCGACGACGACGCCGCAGCAGCAGTCAACGTCGTCGTAGCAACACGCACGCACGCACTCGCGCACGCACGCACGACGACGACGACGCATAGGTAGGCAGGTACGCGTACTCGCAAGTGTTCACATCCTTCGCGCGGATTCGCTCGACATGACGTGCCGCCGCGGACGCCACTGCTGCTGTCGTCACCGTTGCCGCCACTGCTGTCGGTCCGCTAGATGAGAACGCAGCAGCGTTGTACAGCCGCCGACGACGACGACAAATGGGTAAGTGCCGTGCGCGCCGCTACTCCTGCATACTCCGGTCGCTATTGTTGCTCGTTTCACGTCCGTCTCTCTCCTCCGTCACGTTCATCATGACATTGCTTCTGCTATTATTACCGTTTTCGTTATTACGTAACCCACCCGCCGCCTGTTAGGTTCACTCTTGCTCGCTCTCCCGATCGTTGTTGTCACGAGTTTTTTTTTTTTGTTTTCCCCCCTTACCATTCTACATCGGTCTAATACACGTCGTGTGTTTGCTCGCGTATAGAGACTGTGGTCCAGTTCGATTACGCGGCTCGCGAGCCCGACGAGTTGACGCTGAAGAAAGGAGACATCATCACCGATGTCAAACCGATGCTCGATGGATGGATGGAAGGGTGCAAAGACGGCAAGAAAGGAATGTTCCCCGACAACTATGTAAAGGTAAGTACAACACTCCTGTGCTCGATACTCTACTTGACCGTTGATTAATCGCTGTTCATCGACCGTGCTTTACAGATAGTACACACTTCTACCAATGTTGTTCTCAGAAAAAGTAAGTTGTGATCCCTTTAGAATTTGTAGTATACCTTTACATGCTTTTGACACAAACTGTTTCCTCTAGAGAATGCAAGAAAGTGTAAAGTGCTGTTCAGTTACAAGCCGGCCAACAGGGATGAATTGGAGTTGAATATTGATGATGTAATCGAAGTCCTTGGCGAAGTCGAAGAAGGTTGGTGGAAAGGAGAGCTTAGGAATGAAGTGAGTACCTACTAATTTTAGCGTGTAGTTACAATCAATCAATTAATTCAAATATTGAAATGTTTGTTTTATCTTCATTAGAATAATGTTTGACCTCAATATTTAACTTTTTTGTGTATTCTAATTAAATAACTATCACCTTATCGGTTTTTTTTTTAAAGTACCATAGAAAAGATAATTTTTTTTCAAAATATAACAATGTATCTATTTTTAATATATATTTTAAATCACAGTAATATTAAAAACCATGTCCACTGTTCAGTAATCATACATTTACTTATTCTGTGTTGTTAATTATAGTAAACATTATCCTATTGCAAGTTCAAACTTGTAATCCTTAACCTCAAGGCTCTATTAACTGGTTTTCAAACTATTATAATATTTTATTTAAATCTTTTGTGAACTTTAATCTTTACAATAATGACATAAACATAACATTTTCATCAAGTGTGACAGTTTAATTTAATGATTTGTGTCCTCTTGTATTTCTAAAATGTTGATCAGTTTAATGATTTGTTGTTTTTTCAACGCTCCTAATTTTTCATTTTATTATGATGGATAACACAAGACATTATTTCATACTTAATTTAATGATTAATCATGTATCAAGAACATATACATATGTATTATGTACAACAGTCAATTAGTGTGCACCAAATTAATTAGCTTTGATTATATTATTTATGGTCTATCGACTGTTCTTGACAAGTTATTCGATAAATATTTCCATACACTTGCTTCAGTGTATATGTAGCTGTAGAGATGGGGAAACTAGACAGTTATTGTACAAATTTTGAATATTGTTTAATTATACTTTGTTTTTATTAAAATTTAAAATGTCATTCCTTTGCTTGAACAATGCAAATATTAAGATGAGAAATATTGTATTAGAAAAATTATAGACATATAAGGAGCACGTATGTCACCCATAGTAAAAAATAATTATGTATATATTTTAAGGCAAGTGACCGAAAACAGCTAATTATAAGTTAAGCTAATGGAAAATTTCAGATTTAATTTACCATTAAAAATGGATAATATTAATACTAGCTAATCAAATAAACATTATCCAACCACTGTCAGTTAATGACTAAATAACATTAGCTATACAAGTAAAACTTCTTCTTAAAATTATACAACATTTTAAAGTTTAAACTTGTATTAATACTATCTTGGTTAGTTGGATCATGTACATAGTAAATAAAATACTTTTATAAAATTAAAATAAACGGAGTATATTACAATAGTATAGAGTTTACACTGTAAATTAATTATTGTACACGATTTGTGAATATTTTGATATTATTTGAAAATTGATATTGGTTGCAAAATATATCTGAATTTGGTGTTTTGGTAAATAAATAAAAAATAACAAACTAATCTACCTATTCTAATGCTTTTTTTTTCAAAAATAGTGATCTTTTTAAGTTATTTATTCATTAGCCATGTGCAGTTGGATAATGTTTATTATTGGTGCATAAGGTCCAGAATTTAGATATCAGTCTAAAGCAGAGGATAAACTCGTGATTAGCTGTACTCCTGACTCTAACCGTTACATATACTCATAGCAATAACTCCTTCTGTATCCTGCTTAAAAAATGTAATCACTATTGTAAACTATAATAATTAAATTTGTTAACTGACTTAAATGATATTCTGTAACTAAACAAAAAATTTAAACTTAAACTCAATATTTCAAAAAATTGTATGTGTCACCTGTATTATTTTGTTATTAAATAATAAATATTCATTATAATTAGTTTCATTGGTATTATGCATTTATAAACTTAAATATTGTTTAGAAATTGCTTGGAGTATATAATACATCATTACATCCAATACCTTACAATAACTTATCATGGTGATTTACAGATTAATAGACAATGTATGTCACAAATTCAGCTTATTTAATCTAATTGTGTACCTAAAAATAACCTTTGGATTCAGTTTGACATTTAAATAATAGTTTAGTCTAGGTTTAATTTGATGTTCAGCAATATTTTGGTTTGGGTTTGGTTAAATATTAAATTCATAAGTTCGATAGCAATCCATTCTCCCCCCTGTAAAACTGTGAGTTGTATTGGCATTTTAGTCAAACTGAATATTATTTTATTTAAATGATTGATTAGATCACTAATTTTTGTATAACAAATTCCATACTAAAATACTAGCTCTTAATACATTTATACAATGAATTAAAATATGTGCTAATAGTATGATCTCCATACCAATCAGGTCTTAATTTTAACGCATGCAAAAGTTTTTACAATTCCTCTCATTTAAATGTTCTATAGTCAAAGAACCACATTCTTAGTACCCTCCTCTTTTATTAGTTCCTAACGAAAAAATGACGTTTACATTTAGATTTATACTTTTCATTTCCCTGGAAATACTGACTGTCTTGAGTTGTTAAGTCATTTTTCCTTCCATACTCCTACTCTTATTAAAATATCTAAAATTACATTCTATCTTAATACAGAAGTAACTAATTATTCAAGCAATACTCTCTACAATGAAATTATAAAAACCCTTAACAAATTACAAATTGATTTGTTCGTTTCATCAAACTTTGCCTCATTTAAAATATATTATAATTTCATGCTTGTTAATTCATAGCTAATGGATATTTGTATTGTTTGTATATTATTTGTAGTTGTTTTTTTATATTATGAGCATTTGTTATTAAATTATCTAATTTGTGTAATTGGGCCTGGTCCGTTTAAAACTTATATAAATAATTAATTGCATTGAATTAACAAATTATTGTTGATCAAAAATATTATTAAAGTAACTAATTATGGTTAATTTTTAGATAAATTAATATTTAAAAGGTTATACTGACATTTATATTATTTTGTTTAATGGGCTCTAAATAATAACAGTTTAATTTATTTATATATTTACTTTGATTTCGATATCACTTAATTAAAATATATTGTTTATTGTTTGATAAAGTTTAAATAGTACAAAAAAAACCTCTGAAAGTATTTTCAAACATCTATTAGTAGTATCATAATTTTTTTTAAGTATACCCAAATAAATAATTATTTTAATTTTAATTTAATCTACGATTGAAATTTTTCAAAATAAGGGAGTTTTTACAATTATGTAATAGTTTTTATATGTTTAAATTTACTATTCATGATTTTACCTTCATAAATGCAAATACATATTTAAAAACTATGTAAGTTTTGTTCATTAATATAAATTATTAGTTATGTAATTAATTTTATTTACATTTTATGAAATTATTTAAATTATATTTTAATGTTTGTAATACATGAGTTTAAATGAAGCAAGGTAAAATCTAATAATAATATTAAAAAATCTAATTAAAATGTTCATTTTATTCTTCAAAATGAGTTATAAACTTTATGAACAAAATAATAAATGCTTAGTTGTATATTATAATGTTAAAGTATGAAATGGTTATCTTTAAATCCATTTTAAGTGCCAATAATAAAAGAACAATTTATTTTCTAAATATTTTGGTATCATAGATTTAGTCTATTTACATTAGTAAATGTCATGACTAATTAATTAATTCTTATGAAATAGTTTTAATTTATTCATGATAAATTATATTAATATTTATTATACTTATAGCTTTATTTATTTTTAACCTTAGATTGGAGTATTTCCATCTAATTATGTCACTGAAATATCAGATACTAAAAGTGTCAGTAGAAGTGACTCTAAAACTTCCACTGGATCTCTTAAAAAAGAAGATGCTTCTAAAAAAGGTATATTTTTGGTATTTGTTAATTGCATAGTATTATTGAAACTTTTATATGTTTCCTATTTAAAAAATAATTTTTTAAACATTAATTTATGAATCTTACTTTTTTTTCCCTGTTTCAATGAATCATTTAGAAAAATTGATTGTGGAACCAGTAAAAACCACTGATAACACAGAACCTAATGCTCCAGTTCTTCCTCCAAAACCAGGTATATTAAAATATTATGTTTATTCAAAATATCTTCATAAAACTATTTAAAAAAAAAGTTATCAGTGTTAACTATGTATTTTTAAATTAAATTAGAATAATAAGTCTTTTTTATTTAATAAGTGTATAAATACTTTTAATACGTTTAATGAACAAATTAATTGTAAAAAGGAATTATTCACATAACCTGATAAGAGCGCAAGCAAATAGAATGATATTTACTCCACTCGTCAATCACTCCAAAGATAAATGACATTGAGATAATTGATGTTTTAATAATGGTTCAGTAATTTCTGTTAACAATTTTATTAGTTATGTTTGTGACACATTTTTTTTAACATTTATTTGGAAAATGATTATTTATATTTAATTAAAATATCCAATTATATATAAATAACATATTTCCTCACGAGATAATCTTTTATATTTATCTGAAAATTATGAAGTCTGTCAAACAAAAATTGTATTGCTTGTTTCAGCGTAAGTGTCTTCAGTGTAATACATTCTAAACGTTTATTCTCTCATTCTTTAAATTATACCTTAAGTTTCTCTAAAAAATTTGTTTATACAGTTAAAATTCATTTTTATTACTTATTGAGACAAGTAACTAAGACAGTTAATACACGAGTATGAAATTCTTAGAAAATTGAATAAGCTAAAATAAATTGTTTTTTAAATTATTGCTTATTAATTTTTATATTATTTGATTATGTAATATGTTAACCTCCTGATTTTATTATTTTAATGTTTTTAATATTTTAATTAGCCAAGGAGGTATGTGTTGCATTGTTCCCGTATGAAGCAGTCAATAGTGATGAACTAACATTAGTTGAGGGCGATATAGTTACAATTTTATCTAGAGAAGTTGATGATAAAGGCTGGTGGAAAGGTGAACTTAAGGGAAAAATTGGTGTGTTTCCTGACAATTTTGTTCAAGTAATGAATCAAGACGAGGTAATTTTTATTTTTTGTTTCATGAAAATATTATTAACCAATCCGCTATACTCATGTGTACACGTAATGTTTTTTTTTCCTGTTGTTGATTCAGTTGGCAAATAAAACTGAAAAGTGTGCCAGTAGTCCGCGTAGCAGCACAACGGCTTCTTTGCGGAAGGTTTTTCAGAGCCAAATGGAAAATAAATCTCTGGGACCAGTGGTGAGCAAAAAACCAGCACTTCCACCACCGCCTCCCACAACTAAAAAACCACCCACTGCTAAAAATTCTTCTACGTCTTCCTTGGGCAAAACCTTTAGTGGCATTAAATCATTGTTAAGTTCAGAACAAAATTCTGCAGACAAGATTAAACATGTTGTATCTGAAGGAGGTGAATCCAAACAATATGGTTCTATAGCTGTAAAACGTTCAGAATCTGTAGGCTCTATGAAGAAAACATCAGATTTGCCAGATGGATCATGTATGAGTAGATCTACTTATCAAGTTTCGTCCTCGTCTTTCCCAGAATCATCTCCTTCATCATTAGTATTTACAAATGTACATATATTTTCTAAACTAACTCCAGGTAAATTAAATGTTTTTCTAATCATAACATGTTGCATATTTTTCTTAGAATGATAATCATACAGCTGAACCCAAGAGTCCTGATTTCGATCAAATAGAAAGAGCTGCTATGCTAAGTCATCCAACAGCATCTCGAGCTAAGGCACCCAGAAGGAGACCACCATCTGCAGCATTCAATGCGGCCAGTGAAAGCGATCCTGCTTTGGATCATCCGCCAACAAATGGAATATCCGGTGTGGATAAAGAAAAAGCACCTTGGGTTCTAGAATTGAAAATGAATCAGGCGAAGAAGTCATCGACGGCTAATTCAGTTATAGGTATTGTTTTTTATTATATTTCATCTTATTCTTTATGGTAAAACACAATTTGTATGTATAAATATTTTATTCAGGAGGCGGTAGAACGAGAGTAATGATCAGCCCGTCTACAACTACCATAACGTCAGAGAGTTCAGAAACCACTACAGTTACATCCCGGTCTGGATTGACTTCAGTTGGTGTTGGTGGTGTAGTTTTTAAACCTGCTGGTTATGTGCCTCCACTTACTACACCTGAACCGGTCACAGTCAGCACACCAACCAGTCCTGTTGCTCCTGTATCTTCTGATTTTAGTCCGTCCACTCCATCAGTAGAGAGAAGTCTGATTGCTGTACTAAATGAAAAGGTATTTAAAAACTTATTGTTTCTATATTGGTGACGAGTAGAATATATTTAATTTAAACATACATGGTTTTTTTCTTTTTTTTATCCATTATTTAGTATATCTAAATGTTGTATACTCCTACCAATGTAATTAAAAATCAAATTAAGGCATAACTTTTTTGATTAATATTGATGTATATGACAATTATGTTTGAAATTTAGAATTATTTTTTAATATAATTGAGACATAATGATTTTGATGAAATCTACTTTAATTTTATAAAGTTTGAATTTTTAATACTAAAACTTAATATATAATTTAGTTATTAGTAAATAATAACTAGATTGTAAGTAACATATTATATTCATTATTATCAATAAATAAACCTAGTTCAAATTAATAATCTGAAGTTATATTACACTTTGTACAGAATTATTTTTTTGTTATATTTCTCATGTTTTTACAGGTGAAACAATTGGAGTCCACTGTTCATTCGCAAAACAGTTTACTCGATAAGTTGTCAACTAAATTGGAAATAGAGACGGAAAAGCGAATGGAGATTGAAAAAGAAATTAAAAAAATCATGGAGCTTGTAACAAGAGTTTAAGGTGGATCAGAGCGTTTCCATAAAAATCAATAACTTTAGTAATGAAAACATAATCAAACAAGTATTTAGGTAGGACCTTTACCAATTGGTTTTTTTCTAATTTATTTACTTTTGTGAGTATCTATGCATTTATGATATAGTGTAATCCATTATATATACAATCAACCAGTGGTGATACAGTTCATTCCAAAAGTTAAACCAAAACGATAATCTCGATTCCATGTTCCCCATCTGGTCTGTATAAAGAAAAATAGTATTAATTTTTTTTTTTTTATTATTTACCTAATTTACTTTTTATATTATCGAATATCTATTTGTTTTTTATCTTCTAGTCTTCAAAGTCCAATTATTGTTTATCACTTTCATTAACATTATTGTTTAATTATTATTATTTTTTATGTACTTTATTAATCATTCCTTAAATTTTTTAGTTCTTTCTGAACATACAATGTGATGAAAAATGATGTTTGTTACAGTGAATTATTGACAATTTGATTTCCACACCACTGCCTTTTAATATTATAAAAATAAATCAATGCTTTTAAAAAAAATTGGTAATTCAAATTCTAAGTTCTAAATGATATTGAACCAGTAATTTTGTATTTTGTTTACTTTTCAAAAGTAGGACATAGTGCGATCAATCAAATTGTCTGTGTAGGTGTTCTGTAGCTCATTTCCCAAAGAATTTTTAAAAGTGATTTTTATACTTTTTTTAACATTCCTTAGAGTTACACATTGTATACATACCACACGTCATACATATTATGTATTATTAATTATGCAAAATAGTTCTTACCCAGAATTGTTTTTAGTAATTTGTAGTTAGATATTTATTGTATACTGTTAAGTTTCTTTATGTATATTTAGACTGCCAAAATTGTGGTGTCTATTGTGTTTAAAAATGGATCTATGGAAAAATTAATATTGTTAATCGGATGTTCAGTTGTAATTTTTTAAAGAGTATGCATGGCCATGAGAACCCATAAACGGGTTCCTTTTAACCCTGATGTGAATTATATTTTTAAATGTTTTATTTCCCTAGTCTCATTTTTATACTGTCAAATTTGTAACGTGCAAGATTATTTATTTTTTATTGTAACATGTAGAAATCATTCAGTCATGGCTAAACCATTTACTACCATTTTATGTTTAGCCAATTATGTTGTATTTTTAAGAATCATTAATTCTATAAAGTAATAATTTTAATATTATTTATACTAATTTATTTTTAGACAAATTGTAGTTAATTTTTCATTCAATGAATCGTTTGTAATGTATATAATATTTTTATTTTATACCTTGTGTTTTTAAAGACAAACTCATGTGCTTGAAAAAATAGGCAGTCGACTGATTTTGCACACATGTTCTAAAATATGACGTCATGTTCAACGAAATTAAACGCATTACGCCTCTTTTTTCTCTAGATTAATTTTGCCTCTCCTTACCACCAGTCATCTGTCCCACAAGCGACCAGTTATGTTTAATTAAATAAATGTTTTTATATGCGTATATTTTCATAATTATAATCTTGTAAAAGAAATTGACCAGAATAAAATTTATATAAAATCTTTCTTAACTGTTTATCAATACCTATAATACATAATGTATTTCTGAAATTTGTGTAAGCTGATGACAATGTTATACGATTATGTACCATTGATTATTATAAATTATTTTTATTTTAGAAAAATATAATTCATATATTATTATTATTATTATTATTATTAACTATTATAAGTTGTCCAACGGTGTCATATATATTTTATAAATTGTTAATTTTTATTTTCAATAAAAGTATTAAAAGTATATTTGTGTTTTAAATTATACTGTAAACTACCTAGTTATACTAGTTATCCTCATAATTTATCATTATTAATCAATGCTATCTTCCAAACGTTTGATCATTATCCAACACTTACCTGATTTTGGTTTTGCTTCTTTTTTAACCTCATAGATGAATTTAAGAACTGTGTGAGATTACTTTGCGTAACTAAATAAAACATCAAATTTTTGACATTTCTAACATTACCGTAACCAATTCCACATCTCTGTACAGATCTTTCAAGCCTTAGGACTTAACCCGCAAGATATAAATTGATTTTTTATTAAAAAATCCCAACTGTATAATTTAATATAATGCAATGTAAATAATATAGATGTATATTATTTTTTTAATGTATATATTATTCGAATAGCCTGGTTGTCGATTTATTTAAGATTAATAAAAAGAAAAAAAAACATCAAAGGTTTGTCTTTAGAATATAATATAACTGAGCATCCTTAGCACCAGTGGAATAGTTTGTCTATTATATTATTGGTTTATAAGGTCTTTATCTAATGTTTATTTACCCCAAACACAATCTGTTCAAGCTGAAAGTATGTCTAAAATAATGGATGAAAGCTTTGAGCCATATTCCCCTGAGAATATCTTTGTTAGTAAAAGAAATGCAAGCACAAAAGTCACATTAAATAGTTCTTATGGTGGTGATTTACCTTTAATAAGTATAAGACATATGATGTAACATCGATTTAATTTTTAAAATTTACCATTTTTCTACCTATTTATTATTCCTCATCAGTTATCCCTGTGTAGAGGCTAGGCTTTAAACAACTGTAGGTAGCAAGCCGTTAAAAACTATGCACTAGCCAAGACTGTTTCGCGCAAAGCTAGGTAATTCAGCTTGCTGTTAATAAATATAAAACTTTTACTTTGAATTGATCAATAATAAACAGTATATAAGGCTATAAGAAGTGTTATTGTTTTTTATTTATTCATAATCTAGGTTGAGATACTCAAAAAATGGGACAAGAACCAACAAACTCGTGTCACTCAGCATGTAAAGCTGAAATATAAGTACTTCTATACGTTGTACTCGTATTCGGGAAAATATTCTTAGCGCATGTACAAAGTTTATAATAATATTTTATGAAGAAAAATCAGTCAAGATCGACAGTGATAATAATGATTAATTTACAACTTTATTTTCCCTGTGTACTGTGTAGGATTAATGCCGTTATTGTCTACACGTGTCTAAGCCAGGGTTCTCCTGCCCGCTGGACGGTTGTGGCCCACCGAGCTTTTCAAACCGAGCCGTCAGGCTCGCTGATGTCTTGAAAGTATATTAGTTTTAAATAATTAAATGTATTCATCTCTTGAAATAAACGATCACGTTGTATAAAAAATAGAACGAAGAGTATTTCCTCAGATGTTGCGTTCTCAATTTTGTAAATATTAATTTTTTTCCTCGAGTAACTTTACCACAGTAATTTTCATAATATTTTCTTTTAAAATTTGTCGGTATAAAGCATTCATATGGTGAAATAATTTGTTTGTCATGGGAGCCGGGAGGCAAGGGTATCATAGGATGTTCGACCCTTTTTAAACCATTGAGGACTTGTACAAGTATGTTGCCACTTAAATCGACCACATTGTATACTAAGTATTTATGCTTGGTTGACTAATGCCATTTCGTCGGAACAACCCTCGTCGTCCTGCGGAAACGTCGAAATGTTTGAAGTAAACAGTAAACGCAAGAAGAATAGTGAACATTTGTTGTGTTGAATTCGGAGTCCAAACGCTGTTGCATCGGAAGTGAGACTGCATGGCGTGACTATAGACTTGACCCTCAGCGGCCGCCTACCTAAATGCTGCCTAAATGAGCAGATATTTTTTTCAAAATTAAAAGTCATAAGTTATAATAATACAATAAGTAGTAATTAGAAAAAAAAATTCGACTTTTAGAACATATTTCGTCAGTATTTAGCGCACATTAATAGCAATATAGCATGCATGTTTTTAGTGCATAATCCATTATGTCTAAAATCTCGGTTGACGGGTGCCTTTCGAAAACTGCATTGGCTCAACAGGCTTCTTATACTGCCGCCGTAGCCCGTAGATTCGTCTATTGTCTATATGAGAGATTATAATCCGTTTTAGCGAAGGCGTGCGCGATTCTGAACGATAAAACTCGTAAAAGCCGCTGTTATGATTTAGTCCAGATCAAGAAGCCGCAATACCACGGCGACAGGACCGCGACAATTAGTAGGTACCTATGATAAGTATAAAATATTGAATAGGGTTAAATGAGAGGGTCAACAACACTGCTTGAAATTAATTCTTAATATTTGCTATCGAATATGTTAAGAATAACATTATAATATTATAGATTATGTATAATTATACATAATTAGAATATGTTTTGAAAAAAATATTGAAGTTCGAATATTGGATAAAGACGTGTATCCTTCATTACATAGTTGTACTATTGTATGGATATATACAACATTAGACAATTAGAGTAATTATAATAATGACTAAATAGTGTCCAATACTTCACTACAGAAGCGGTTTGAACACATTTACACCTTACCGGGACACATCAGGCATAAAACTACCCTGCACCTACCCCCAAAAAATCGTCCTTATTTCGCTCGATTTACTTCATAACTTTGTTTAAACGTTGACAATTTCACAATATATCACTAAACGCACGTTCATAAAATAACTTGTGGACCAAATTTGAATTTATTTAACTAATAAATTGGCCTACTAAATGCAAGAATCAAAACGCAATTTTTTTACCTGGCCAATTCTTCAATCATGCTTCACTATGCAATCAAGGTGAAGCTCTGAAATTCGAACCCGGGTACATTCGAGGAAATGGCAACCGCGGCTATATTATTTCCTCTGGTCGACTACCAGTTCAACATTATTTATCCGCATCGATGACGTCAAAATTAAATTTGATCTTCCCGAGGGTTACACGTCCGGTCGAGGCTTATATAATCGGAATGTCTGTAATAGTTTTGCCCACATGACATTATCACGGATTAGATTTAATTTAATCGGTGATATCATCATTGTCGTAATAATCGGTGAAACAGGACGTTATGATATTATAATATCATTAATCATTATTAACGGAGCATAGAATACGCCCTTTATTAATCACTTTCAAGACCGGAACATATTATAGGGGTTAGTATAAGACAGATACATTTTTTAGCTATCTTTTAGGCTAAGTTGTTGTATTATGATTCATATAGATACGTATATCATCTGTTTTTAGGGAATTAAGTGTTTCCCAACTTCTATTACTCACGGAGACTTTGCCCTGAACATTTTGCGGAACCCCTTTTTTTCCATAATCATAGTGAAGCAGGCATATTTATTGTATACTCAAATATATAAGTACGTAACAAATATTTATCATGATAAGGAAACGTTCTCGAAAACTCTCGTGCATAGTTCGAGACGTAGTTCAAAACGAAAATGTTGTGTACCAATTGATTTGTTCCCCGATTCCCCACGGAACCCTCGGGACTGGACTATCGGATGGGCAACACCGGAGTTTAGGGATTAAAATTTAACATTTCAGAAGCGCGATCGCGAGCTTGCAGTTCGAAAGAGAAGAACATTTTTCGTATCGTTGTTTATCTTATACACACGTCGTGCCATGCGATCCGACGCTGTTTTCACACTGGTCGTTGCGTTATAACGCATTTACCAGCGCGATATTATACCACGTATTATTATGTTATTATATTACCATTGTTGTGCGGGTTTTCGTGATTTTCGTTCGATTGGCAATACCGTGTTATCGGTAATATAATACGGCCGGCCGTCCTGCTGCAGGCGACGATGACCGATCCGCACGAGTCCGAGGCCCCCCTACAACGTTTCAATTAACGCCGCGGTTCGAACCTGATACAATGCAACAATAATATAATAATAGACGCGTGTACGCAATATAACGCGAATTCGTGTTACCTAGATAATATTATATGTTTACCGTTTTTTGTTGTTGCGCGCGCCCGTACATATAGGTGGTACTCGATCGACGACGGATTATATACAGTTTGTACAACTGCCGGACTGGTGCGAACGTGCAGTAGAGTATACCTAAACCTAACTGTACTCGAAAATATTATGATTTTCCTCCCGTGGGAGGGGAGTCGACGAGTTCAACGGCTTTTCGCCGGTCACCGTGTACCTACGAGAAGCATTTTTTTTATCCGAGCACCTACGTAAAGCTGACGGATGGTGCAGCTTTTCGATCCGTCCGCGGAACTCATCATATTATGTCAATATTCTACGATCGATGTGCATCCGACGAGATCCCAAATCTTCAGGAAAACCGTGAGAAATCGCGCGTATTTTCCAAATATAGTATTCTCCGATCCAGATGGCGTAGCTACAGCTCAATCAAGGGGGAGGGGGGGAACGATTTAAGAACTGAAATTTACGTAAAGATATGTTCATGGTTTAGTACTTATACAATTTACACACGTGCGACGTACTTAACATTCGATACAAAATTGTATTTTATTCTACTAATGACGTAAAAAAGTCAAATAAAAGTACAAGGAATAGAAATTGTTTTAAGCAAACTAGATCTTTTAATGTTTATTATTTTCTAAAATCTATAAACGTTGGTGTTGGGTGGTCGAAACGACAACTTATCGATAGGCTCATTGATAATAAATAATCAATGAAACCATAGGAAACACCTCTACTATAGTTCAAAGGGGAGGGCGGTCCACCCGTCTCGTACACGACACTGATCCGCGGATCGAACATCTGCAGCCAGGGAAAGCAACCCTTTCGGAACGTGTAATAATCGAGTACGATTTGCGCATTGGTCGCCTGTTGTTGTTTTATTCGATAATAATTATTGTAGAAATATGTAGTACCGTGCTCGACGTAAACTAATCGCGTTGAAATGAGCGGGCTGCCGAACACGATGACGCGTATATGTGTAATGCGTATTACGACTGTACGAACTCGCGCTACAATGTACATGCACTCGTTGACGTAGGTCCTCGTCGCCGTATTGTTTGTCGGTCGTACACGCTAGTCGCTCGTGGACTATTCCTCGACTGGAGTAGATTTTCAAAAGCACGCGGGTGAACGAACTGCGGCCGAAACGCGTAGTCTTACCGTGTTCCCCGGGCGAGTGAATTGTGCGTAGGCCGCCGAACGTACACGCATAATATACCTGCGTGTACAAAAATAATACGCGCGATATTATATTAATATTATAAACGGCGGAGAAAATGGGTCAGCGGCAGTTGCATCACGTTGACGTATCCTCGGCACGCGCGCTAGGTTTCGTACGTAAGCCAGGACATCACGTTGACGGTCCAGCGATCTTTCCGGGGCCTCGGACTCGGCGCTGAACTTTTTGGTTTTTTTTTTTCTTTTTTTTTTACGAAACATGGTCTCGTTGTTTCATGTACAGTTTGGGTATGCTTAACGTAACGAGCTGCGTGGAAGGAATATAAAGATTAAGTGCTCGAGAACAATATTACAATACTTAACGCTTTTTGCGTAATCGAGTTCTATCGTTCAACGCGTATCGTGCTTCGATCAATAACTAATTTTTGAAAAATTGTTTGAATACCTCGTGGATTGGACACAGAGACGTGGGCATATCATTTTATTAATCGTTTTATGCGTACATACTGTTGTATTAAAAAACTGAAATAACTGAAAAAATATTTCGACCCCGTCGATTAGCCAGAGTTCTGATCAAGATAAATTTGAAAATATTCTGGGTTAAACGGTTTCTCGAACCTTGTGTATTGAAATGTCTAATTTCGCCTGTTTGGATGACTCTCGCGTGTTACGCTGCCACGTCGTGTAATCCGTTACATTACTCCTATCGTCGATAATATTTTATATATTGTTGTATCGCCGTCGTTGTGGTCATTTTTTTATTTCTCATTCGGTGTTATCGCGGAGGCAACCGATTACAGCGCGTACAGCGTGAAGACTACGTGAAGTACCGTTACGCTGCAGGCGATCGATCGTACCGACTTGTGTAACGTTGCAATTAACGCAAACATTTTGCGTTTCAATTTTAACGCGCGTTTTCAAAACTTTTCATTTCGCCTGAGCGCCGTGTACCGCTGAAAACTGTGGTACCGACGATTTGATCGCGAAATATACCAAATAAAAATAGTATTCGTAATCGGTGTGATTCGCACCGATCTCGGAATTCGCCGCGTGTAACTTAACGTTTGTACTTACAACACGTCGTATTGTTGACCGCACGCCGCCGACGTCGTGATGGCTCAAGGATCACTAATGATAGCGGCACGGCACGCGCGCGGGAAAACAAAACTTACGAACCGTATACGTGCGCGTCATTATATCATATCATATTATGCTGGAAATGGGCTTTTGAAACCGCTAACATCCAGGTCTTTAAGCGCGCACAATAATGTGCACGCACGAATCGTCAACGGCCAATCCACGCGAACGCAGGAAACGTATTTTCGCCCACTGTACATCCTGTACATATTACGGACTGCGGTCGTACGCAACGTAACAGTACAATATTCGTTTTTTTATCTTTCCAATCATGATTGTGTTATTTCATCGTGACCCATTCGCGGCTCGTATAAGTGAAAAAACGTACATCCGAGTATTTCATATCTGTACAGCACGGGTATGCACTTTTGTCCGCAAGTGAAGATCAACCGCGTTGCACAATTAATGTTTAACGTACATTTCTCCTGCAGCTTGTGTTATGTACGCGGTTCGTCAAAGCGTTTGGTGAAATATTTAATTACGTTTTGTGTGTTTTCCACAACTCGTAGCTAATTGCAAACACACTAATTACTTCTATATAGATATGTTTCGTTTAAAATATTCGAAAGTCTAGTTTGGACTGTATGCGCGCGATTGAGGCAATTACACAGACGTTTTGGTCATTTATAACCTAACGCGCGTCACGATCGTTTTACAGTAATACACGCATTACACATTATTATATCTTATCCAAGCAAATTGATTGATCTTCAATTTTCATGTAAAGGCACCTACACCAAACGGCCGCACTGTTAAAGATTCCATAGGGAAAACCGAGTTGACTAAACTCTTGACCTTCTCCTGTAGTGAAAAATGAAATATTACTCTATAACTTCACGACATATTTGGTGTAGTTCTGGATATTTTTTTCGATGATTTTTGATAAAAACAATATAGTTAATGTTTACCGAAAACTTGTAATTTTAAATGAAGTGAGGCAGTTCTGCAGATGCTGGGCTTTAAATAATGTCCCTAACTATGATAACGATAATGAATACGATAATGAGCATTAATTTTATTTTAACAAAACGAAAACAAAATTTACCTATAAATCAATTAAAATGAAATAAATGTCGACGAGACAATCGATTTATTGTTTGTCCTTCGTCGTATTGGTTGTATTATTTGTTCAAATTTGAAAGCAACGATAAATTCGAAAACGTTTTTAAGCGACGAAGGTCGGTGTGTTTATAATATATATATATATATATATATATTGAATATTTTATTTTATTCAGCTGTAAGCTCATTGTACCGTGCAATAAATTATATAGGCATTTTATACGGCACAATAAATGTTAAAACACAAATTATAAATGGCTTCCACGTCTTTATTACACCTGAAAAATTTTCACCGAAAGCCCGCGATTGGAAATAACAAAAAAAAAAAAACTGTCATTTCAAACGGAAACAATCGACTAGGTATATGCAGAGTTACAGTGAAAAAAATTACGAAGACCTTCCGACTTCTCAGCCGATTTATACTATGGTTTATATGCCTATACTACACGGGTTAACGGATTATGCGGTTGGCCTCACAATAAATGTACTCTTGCGTGGACGCAATTGTTTTTGGGGCGGACAAAAATGCCAAAAGTAATTTTCATCTACTGTGTTCGGCTGTGGTCACCGCGGTCAATGACGAAGTGGACGGCGAGGGTTTGAGTGGAAGTCGTCCTCCTGTACGTACCACCGGCTATAGGTGTC
Source organism: Periphyllus acericola (assembly GCA_949715065.1). NCBI lineage: Eukaryota > Metazoa > Arthropoda > Insecta > Hemiptera > Aphididae > Periphyllus > Periphyllus acericola. The sequence continues at coordinate 8,662,534 of OX454269.1, read as the reverse complement.
CACGGTGGCCGCCGCGGGTAGTACAGACGACCCACCCCGTGCGTGAGGTCACGTCAGGTGCGCGTGTTTGTTTTTCTGACATGAATCTATTATAAAGAGCGTTTTGTTCCACGGACATTCCTTTGAAATGAAACCGAAGTGTGAAAACTGTTGAAAAACTTATTTAGACCATCGCGGAAAAATGTGCCTATAAAAAATAAAAATATACGTAAAGGTAAAAACAAAAACTAACGAGTGTTCGGAAAGTATCGTCAAAACTAAAGAAAGGATAACAGTTTATACCATTTTTTTTTTACTATTCGATTACCATTAATAACTACCATTATTATTTATTACCATTCATAAAGGATATGATTACAAAGTTTCGAACCGGTCTTATCAATATAGGTTTAACTTTGTAAAAACTATGTCATTCAAAAATCAACCAAAAATATAATAACAATAATAAAATGCTTAATAAAAAATAAAAAAAATATAAACATTCAATAATTCATTAGTATAATATTTTTTAAAGATAACAACAAAAACCAATTTTTGTGGTGTAATGCAGTTCACCTCCTCGTGGTACACCCTACCATAGATTAAATACACAGTATATTTAATCTATGGAAATATCAACTTCAAGAACTCGTGTCAATTCAAGAAGAACAACTTACGAACAAGGCATATCAAAATGAACAGAGCAGTGTAAGAGTAACTATACTTTACAATAATATATTAAAGCATTATTCAGAGCATTTTATTAAAAATATTTTATCTGTCAGAGCATTATATATAATTCAGAGCATTCTATTAAAAATGAAAAATATTTTAATCTATAACTCAGAGCATTCTATAATAATAATAATAATTATACAAGTAATAAACCGCGAACGTGATCGTATAGTGTTCCAAAAACGTTATAAACACATTTTTTAGGTATATATTTAGTATTATTTACATATATTATAATATATATATGCTTTGAATGTAATATATTATACAGTTTATACGATTTTTTTTTTTAATAATTATTATAGTAGTAAACACAATAAGCACCAGTCTTTTTATTATACTCGAATAATATTATTTTATATATATTATATTAATTACATATATATATATATATATATATATATATATATATATATATATATATATGTAGACTTGTTATTTATTATTAGTTTTTTTTTTCCCAAAAATTCTATTCAAATACCAAGAAATGATTAATTTAAATTTAAAAATTATTAACTATTTATGCATAATATATACATACATACATAATTATATATGTTATATTATTCAATATTATTATCAATATTATATATGTATGCATGCCATTTTTTTTTTATTATTTTTTTTTATTGATTTCAACTCTACTCGGTCACAGTTGCCGAGGAGAGAACAGGTATTTCGTTTGAACTCTTGCTTTGCTTTGCTTTGCTTTGTGGGACTGGAATATACCGTTAGCTACACCAGGCTTGCGCCTTTATTAGTGGATGGATGTTTTTGGGTGAGATTTTTGGGGTGGTTAAGTTTGGTTAGAAAGTTTGTTTGCCCATGCCAACGGGTTGGGTTTGAGTGCGTGTTTGGTGAACGGAGGGGAGTTTGATTTGCCTAAGAGTCTTATGTGTTTGTGATTTGAGAATGAATTTTTATAGAACATTGTTTTAGATTGCGACTGTATTGAAAATTGGATGGATTTAAAGTTTGTGGATTTCAGAAGGATGTCGTTTTTGACAAAGGTGGGCAAGCCCGTTATTGTTCTAATGCCTATGGTTTGGACGGATTCGATTTTTCTCCAGTGTGAGGTAGAAATGAAGGGGGCCCAGGAAGAGCCGGCGTATGTGAGAATTGGAGATACGTAAAGTTTGAGAATGTTCAGTTTTGTTGTTATTGGGATGGGGCTAGTTCTGTTAAGTACGGGGTAAAGTATTCCGCGTGTGCGAGTTGCTTTTGTAGTAATGTTTGAAATGTGCTGGGCGAAGTTCAGTTTACGGCCGATGGTAACGCCAAGGTATTTGGCATGTTTGGACCAGTTAATTATATGGTTGTCGATGAGTAGGTGAGGAACGTTGGTTGAGTTTTTACGTCCGAAGATGACGGCTACTGTTTTAGTCGCGTTAATTTTGATTCGCCAGCGGTGAAACCAACTGGACGCCAAGTTGATTTGATGTTGGAGTTGGATGGCAGCACGTTTAGAGTTTTTGTCGGTAGTATAAAACATAGTGTCGTCAGCGAATAGGGATAGATGGGCTTTGGGGGTAGTTGGTAAGTCGTTAATGTAAGCTAGGTAGAGAGTCGGGGAGAGGCATGAGCCTTGAGGGACTCCAGCCTGGATGAGTCTAGTGGAAGAGAAGGATTCTTCGATTTTGGCAGTGAAGGTGCGGTTGGTGAGAAAAGATTCGATGATCTTAAGGATTTCAGTCGGAACGTTGAGTTGGAATAGTTTGTACAGGAGGCCTTTGTGCCATACGCGGTCAAAGGCTTTTTCCACGTCAAGGAAGACGGAAGCTGTTTGGACGTCTTTGTTCATGTTTTCGCTGATTTGATGGGTAAGTTTGGTCAATAGTAATGTGGTAGAGTGGTCAGGTCTAAAGGCAAATTGTTCCGGTCTGATTTTATCGAGTAGTGAGTTTTGTAGTTGGGTGAGGATTAGTCGTTCGTAGATTTTGGAAATTGAGGAAAGTAGTGCAATTGGTCTGTAGTTCACGGGAAGTTTGTGGTCTTTGCCTGGCTTTGGGATAGAGATGATTACTGCTTTTTTCCAAGCAGTGGGGAAGTAACAGATTTTAAAAGAGCAATTTATAATTTTAGTTAAAGATAGCAAAATGTTATTGGGCAGGAATTTGAGAGCTGTGTTAGTGATGAGGTCTTCACCAGGGGCTTTTTTCTTTCGAAGTTTTTGGATAATTTGCTCGATAGTTCCAGGGGTAGTGAATATATTCGATTGGTCGGTGGATAGGTTTGTCAGGGAGTGATAGTTTGCGGTTACTTCCGGAATGTCGGGGCCAGGGTTTGTTGTAAACTGTTGCTCCAGAGAGTCTGCTACTAGCTCGTTTGAACTCGAATTAATATACGAGTATATATAAGTAATTTTTTTTATTAATATACAATTATAAACCCTAATGACAAAAATAAAACAAAATTTTGTTTGACTAGAATAATAATAATAATAATGTAATAATCATATAGGTTAAGACGTATTATACAAGTGGGCGGTGAAAGAACAATATATCATATATTATATACTTAAAAATTAAAAAAAGAAAAGATATTATTTTACAAAATAATTTATATAGGGTACATGCCTATAAATTATTGTACGAATAATAAGTAGGTATTAATTTTTTCTTTCTAAATTTAATTTTATTTATTTTTGACAGTAAAAAGCATTTTATATCATTTCGAAAAAAACATGATACATCGCAAACGTAATATTGTACATATAATATGTTAATTGATGTGTACAAAGAAACAGATATGAATCGTTGGTATAACAAAATATGTATAAACTATAAACAAACGTCTCACGGATACCGCACGCATTTGTTATTCTTATTGAAACAGAATTTTATTCTAATTTTGTTCCTCACGTTTTGTAGTCGCGTTTGCGTACTTTATATTTTTCTAAGTTCGCATTTTTTTCAGTTATACTTTCGCGCACATATTATTGTTTCACCGCGTTAAGCTTACTGATTTCCACTTTTTTTTTCTCCCGTACTGAGTTTTACGTATTTTTGGTATTTTTTGACAATTATTAAATTATGTCAGATACAAGTAATGCCAATAAACCGGAAGAACTCGAAAAAATGAAGGTGAGAATGTCATTTTAATTACTAACCGATCGTCAGTAGCAATTATTACCTTATTCATTTTATATGTTGTATTTATTTTAATTTTATTTTTTGTGTCTATGTTGATGGTGATAGTGAATCATTGTTTTTGAAAATAGATTATTTTTTAGTCGTTCCTTTTTCTATGGCTTTTCATAGAGGTTTCACGTATGATTCAGAATATTTTCCTTTTCAATGTTTCAACTGTTAATAGTTGTTCTTTGTGATTTGATTGGTCCTATGGGTATCTTATTATAAAAACCTTGAGGTGATTCCGTCTAATTAATTATGGATTTATATGTATACAAGAAATTTTATTCTTATCATTTTATTTAATTAGAACTATTTGACATTTTGAAAATGTGTTTAAATATCCATTGCTAGGTATAAATAATTGCATAAAAATTAATAATATACAATTCTTATTTAATTTTAAACCTCTACTTATTTTCTTAAAATCCATTCTGGGTTATTTTAGTAATATTAAGAGAAATATTCCTTCACAAAAATCAAGTTTGGCTCTATCGATTGGACTGAATAAAAATGTATAATATATAAGTTGTGTATGATGTTACTTGTTAGTGTGTAGCCAAATTCTCAAATTTCTAGATTCTATAATATCTTGAGTCTTACTCTTACCTCTTAAAAACTAAAATAGCAGGTCAGGTCCATTCATCATAGGTCCACAAATAAAAATTGTATTAATTTAATAATAAAATATTATAGGTATATTTACAGTATAGTTGCAATAACTGGTAATTTAAATGAAAACTGGTAATTCCTGACAAGATAAATATAATATTATAGCCCCCAAAATGTAATTAAAATTAAAATATATAAAGTGGAAATATATGGGGAGAGAAATCCCAAATTAAGATAGTTTTTCAAAACTACTGTTTTCCTATGTATATTTTTATTTTATTTATTTCCACCCTTAGAAAAACTTCTTGTACCAAGTCTTTTTCTATAAAATATTTCTGGAATAGCACCTGAAAAATATAGTGTCATTACTTTCTCTCTTTCTTTTAATGTTTGAGTTTTTGGAACTTGATAAAGATATTTATTATGATTTATGATTTAATAATTTATTTAAAAATTCTTTTTAGGTTAATGATCTGAAGAAAGAGTTGAAAGCAAGAGGTTTGAGTACAGTAGAAAATAAACAAGAGCTAATCTTGCGTTTGATGAGTCATTCGGAATATTCAGGTTTGTAAGGCATAAAAATTAATACCAGATACAGGGTTTAGAAAACCAACGAAAATTCAGTTTCAGATATCGAGGACACTGTGCTAGATGAGCACAAAATTCTTAATGAAGATAATGCTCTAGAGGTATTGATTAACATTAATATTGTTTTTACATCTATTAACTAATACTATTTATTTTACGTTTAAGGATGATTTTGGCGATTCAGATATTGATGAATCAAAAGTTCTTGGAGATATTCCAGAAAAAGAAGAAAACCATGTTGGAAATGGCATCAGTCATGAAAAAAAAGAAGTACAACAGGTATTTTATTAACACATTACCTGCCATGAGACCGCCGGCTGCCGCAAAATCATAAATATGTTTGTGTGATTTTTAGGCAGCCGTCGGCCGCAATGTACTATTCCGATAAACGACCGCAAAATGCCGCAAAATCAATATATTTGCTTACCTATTTTATATCTCTGGCGCTGTAGTTATGCCTTTGAAAATTGCACTATGACATAGAGGCCAAAATTTAGAGTTAGTTAGACAAGCTATATTATTTACACTGTTTCGACGATTTAAACATGATTTTTATTTCTCTCAACTTTCTACAATAAAGTCATACTTAAAAATTAATTTTTTTTTATAAATTACAAAATATTTATTTAAATGGAAATTATATAAAAAAAAAAATATTTGCATACATTTTTCCTTATTCAAGGCCGAAAGGACTGGTGATATAGATAAGTGTTTTCCAAAGTGGAAGATATCTCCACCATGGGGGCGCTAGAGCCATTCAGGGGGACGATGGAAGTTTAAAACTTTATTGGAGGGAATTGGATTAAAAAAAAGGGGCATTGACTGTTTTAATTTTTTTATTAAAACTTTTGATGATATTTTACAAAACACCAGATACATCCATCTCGTCAGGATACTTTTTTTTTATTTATACGTATCGAATATAGTTCATAATAAAACATTTACCTACTCATTTATAAACAATAAATTAATATTTCTTTGCAAGTACCAATACATTTTTCTTTGAGGAGGGGGGCGTCTGTTGGATTTTTTTTTTTTAGTGGGTGGTGAAGTTTAAAAGTTTGGGAACCACTGATATAGATGAAGCTGTAAATCTCCTGACAAAATCTATACAAGAAACCGCTTGGTCATGCTCTACTGGTTGACAAAATTGCCTACACACTAGAAAAACAACTAATGCACTGGTGCCTTCCTAGATATTGCACAAGCCTTCGATAGCGTCTGGCACCAAGGCCTCCTATTCAAACTATAATCTATCCTTCCCCCATATTACTATCTTTTATTCAAATCATATTTAGAAAACAGAAATCTTCCCGTAAAATCAGGATCATCCATGTTTAAAATGTCATCAATAAATGCCAGAGTTCCCCAAGGAGCTGTTGCAGCATCCCTACTACTCAATCTCTTCACCACTGACCAACCAACCACATCCCACATCACCGCTGACGACTTCTCCGACAACAAAGCCCTTTTAACAATCAACTCTGACCCTGAGATGGCCTCAAACCTGATACAAAATCACCTAAATCTTCTAGCCACCTGGTATAAAGAATGGGGCTTCAAAGTCAACGAAACAAAATCGATCCAGTGCACATTCACAGTAAAAAAAACAGACTGCCCTCACATACACCTACTGACTGCTCTAAACGTCCGATACCTAGGCCTACACCTAGATCGCCTACTAACTTGGGCAACCCACATCCATCACAAGCACCTTATCTTAAACAACAGCTCCTGCCAACTACACTACCTTCTTATGTCAAAACATCTCAATTACAAAACGTTCCTCAGACCTATATGGACCTATGGGCTTACAACTTTGGAGAGCTGCTAAACCCTCTAATATTAAAAAAAAAAATACAAACATTCCTATCCAAATGTCTCCGGAAAATAACAAAAGCTCCATACTACGTCTCCAACCATACTCTTATAGTCTTATACTCGTAGTTAAATTCGGAATTTTTTTTTCAAATTATGTATTAAATCTGTTTAATGAATACCATATATATTATTAGTTTGTTATATTAATTAGAACTGATCAACATTATAATTACTATATTTAGGTAATTCAACCTAAAAAGGTAACTTTAAAACGTTCTTCTGTGACTATGCTGAATGGAGATGATATTAAACCTAAAGAAGAAGGGAAAACTAATGATGAAATTGAAGAATCAATTAATAAAGATCGCATTATTAAGTTAGGTGAAGTTGAAGCAATGAGTCAAACTGAGGTAAATTGTGAAAATAAATAAAAAATTAATAAAAATGTAGTAATTTACATTATATTTAGAGAATACAATTGAGAGCTAAAAGGTTCGGAAATGAAATATCAAAGGACAACAAATTGGCTCGATTAATTATATTTGGTGCTGAAACTGATCAAGTATGTAGAATATCACTATTGCTTGTCAAAAATTATAATTACTGTTGCTTAATTATTATCTTCTCTAATTAGAAATCAGTAGCCAATGTTGACAATTATAAATTTAAAATGAGAGCTGAGAGATTTGGTGAAACAGTTTCTAAAACCTTACATGATGTAAGTATAATATATTTATAATTTAAATTCAAGTTTATTTACAATAACTGTATAGCTCAATGAACATTACAAATTAGTTATATAGCATTAAAAGTGTTAATGTGCTATAATTACTAGTTCATGAAGATTACAAAGAGTTTAGTTAATTTTTTAATATTTATTTATATGAACCGAATATAAATATTGTGATTACATATTTTTACATATTTACAATTCCAATATAATTAGAACATTATAATTACTATATTTAGGTAATTCAACCTAAAAAGGTAACTTTAAAACGTTCCTCTGTGACTATGCTGAATGGAGATGATATTAAATCTAAAGAAGAAGGGAAAACTAATGATGAAATTGAAGAATCAATTAATAAAGATCACATTATTAAGTTAGGTGAAGTTGAAGCAATGAGTCAAACTGAGGTAAATTGTGAAAATAAATAAAAAAATAATAAACATTTAGTAATTTACATTATATTTAGAGAATACAATTGAGAGCTAAAAGGTTCGGAAATGAAGTATCAGAGGACAAAAAATTGGCTCGATTAATTACATTTGGTGCTGTAACTGGTCAAGTATGTAGAATATCACTATTGCTTATCAAAAATTATAATAATTGTTGCTTATTTATTATATTCAAACTATATAATATTTAAGAAATGTCTTTAGCATATTGTACAATTTACATTTAATAAGCATATTGTAATAATTTATAATTAATTATTATCTTCTCTAATTAGAAATCAGTAGCCAATGTTGACAATGATAAATTGAAAATGAGAGCTGAGAGATTTGGTGAAACAGTTTCTAAAACCTTACATGATGTAAGTATAATATATTTATAATTTAAATTCAAGTTTATTTACAATAACTGTATAGCTCAATGAACATTACAATTTAGTTATATAGCATTAAAAGTGTTAATGTGCTATAATTACAAGTTCACGAAGATTACAAAGAGTTTAATTAATTTTTTAATATTTATTTATATGAACCGAATATAAATATTGTGATTACATATTTACAATTCCAATATAATTAGAACTGGAAGCTTTTTGTAAACATTTTAAATGTCTTTAATAACTGCAAAAAATATTTAGTGGTTGTTACTTTAATGATGAATGTTCAATATTTTATCAATATATATATCTGGTTTGGTTGTATAATTTTATGTGTGCATGTATATATGTAAGTGGACATATGCTTTCATATATTTTTGAAGAGCCATTTTATGTATCAAGAACAAACCTTGATTGTTTGTTTTTTAGAGACTATTTCAAGTTAATGCTATAAAAAGAATCTAAAATTATACCACTTGTCTAGCTATTATATTAGACTCTATTAAAGTGAAATGTGGAAATTTAAGGCCGTAGCCAAGGGGGGGGGGGTTCAGGGTTCAAACCACCCTCGAATTTTTTTTTTAAAGTCTTATTATGATTTTTTAAGTTGCACAAACTTAATTTATATAACAATTTTTATTATTAAAATTATTATACCAAAAATTATTATATGAATTTTATACCAAACAGATCTTGTAGAGATTTTTTTCGTCATAATACATCTTTATAATTTAACCCACCCCCAAAAAAAAAAAATGTATGCTGGCTACGGTCTTGTATGGAATGTATTGGTTTTATCATTATGTGTGTGTTTTTTTTTTGTTTCTGTGTACACAATTTTGACCTGAAAAATTATTCTCCGATGCATACAAACCGAGTACTATTCTGAAAGGAAATATGACATGGTTGATACTTATAATTTTTAATTTATATGATTAAGAATTTTTGTTTGTAATTTCTTTATTGTTTTGTATAAACTGGATTGTTTATTATATAATGTTTTATTTTTTTTAGAGTGAAAAAGAAGACAAACTTAAAGCTCGTGAACTTCGATTTGGTTCAATTGACAAAACCGTGTTATCTGCTATTAAAAAGCGCAATAATGGTGATGTAGGAAAACAAAAAAATACCACCCGAGGTGGTAATAGAAGTTTCCCGTACAAAAAGCGGTATTAATTATATTTTTTTGTAATGTATCTACAAATTTACTGTACATTTAATTTTTTTAATACATTATTTCCATTATAATCAACAATTTTCCTTCCCAATTTTTTTTTACCTTGATCAATATCGTAATTACTTGTAACAAACCTTTATACGAGTATCATCAATTATTTTAAAGGAAGTTGTACATTCCTTAAATCATCTGAAAATATTTTATTTAGTAACTATGAATTTTTGAAATCATCAACATTAATGACAAGTGTTTTAGGTACTTAAAATTTAGTAAAAATAAAACGATTTATAAAAATTTGAAATGTATTGGTTATAGTTTTTTCAATTTTTTATGTTTATAATTTTTTCCTGTATCTCTACATTTTATAAAGACATTTTGGGTTGTGTATATAGTATGGGCATAGATTAAGTATACTAAATAAATTGGTTGCCATTTTCCCTATACCGATGGTCTATCTATAGTATATTTAATCTATGGTTTCAGTGAGATATTATACTACACAGTATTAGGTATATGGGCTACGAACGAACGATCCTTTTACTTTTCGGTTTCGACTGAAATCGGTTTTTATATAACGGTCTACAAAAAATAAAAATGTACAAATAAATTACCAACACATTCAGATTAATGCAACAACAACATACGCGCCCGACCGTTTCCGACTGGAAACAGGAAGTAAAATGCATACGTAAATCGTAAATGCATGATGTCTATAGATTCGTGTGAATAAATATACCTACGTGCGGCAAGTCATGCGAACACGTTATAGGTGGGGCTTTAAAAAAAAAATGTATTATGTATATGCTCTGCCTAGTACTGGCACCCGTATTAAACGTTATCAGAAACAGTAAAACAAAGTTAAATCAAAAACTGCTTTTTATATAGCAACCAGCATCGGGGAAACAAATGATGTCGTCTAAAACAATGGTGGTTTTGTTAAGGGGGAATGCTACAATTGCCACCGACCTCCTCTTTGGCTATTTTTACTGATTGGTAAACAATGTACGTATACCACGCGCGGGTAAGTTACGTAGAGGGGTATGTGTGTAAAATTTTATTCGCCATTCCCCTTATTGGAATTCATGAGTCATGACAAAGAACCACCCCATGTCTAAAATAATCTCTAAGAAAATATCGTTACACCAGAACTATATACGTATATGTACGCAGGCATTCATTATACTCTGTAGCAATAGTATACATTTATTTTAGTTCCTAAAATCACTTGTTAAACACACAAAAAACAAAATGTTTTATTTACATAGTTGAAGTGTTGTTTGAAAACCATATGTGTCGTTCACATATTCAGTATGTAATTGAATACAGCTCTTGTTCTCAATTTAAGTTATTATAAGAGGGGTTTTTAATGAATGTCAACTTATGAACCGTGATATGTGACGTTTGAATAAAATAAAAGTACTTAAAAAAATAAAAATTGTATTATTTTGGTAGAATGGCGAGCGTACGATCTTGTTTTAAGTGATTCCACGTCTGAAAACTAAACGACTTTATATGCACTTGAAAATGTTTCTCGGTAAAAAACGTGTTTGCAATTCTTAGTTTCATTATTTATTTTACTTGTATGCGCGTACAAAATATAGAGCAGCGTGACTCGTAAACGACAATAAAAACTTAGGAAAAACAACTCTTAATTAAAAAAAATAAAAAAAAATATATTAAACGCCCGTTGATAGGTAAGTGCAAACAGCGATGTAGTTGGGTATTATTACACCATATTTTATAAACCGTAGAAAGCAAATGTTATATTTCATTCGAGTTAATGAACGCAAATGAAAATTAATGGGTACAGTGTGTGTGTCCTTCGTCGACGTTACACTGACAAGCTGCTGATCTTTATACCACTGAATCCTTCTAAACATTTTAAACTAGACGACAATCAAACCGTCTCCGCAGTCACTCCGCGTGCGCTATAGAATAACATATGTAATGTACATATAACGTACTGCATTTGTCGGCTCGTATAAAACATGTAAATTGATGTGGCCTTCACGACTTAATTTCATCGGTATCGCCTTGTAGTTATCATTATTATTTACTAAAATTATTGACTATAGGCCATAGCGAACGAGTTTAACAATAATTATAACAAATATTTATTTCTCAACTCTCTGTATTCGTCCGAAGGAAATGAGCACATAATATTATGGTCATTATACAATAATACCAATTACGCGTTGGCCACGTTGATGGCGACGGATTAAAAATACATTAAAAATAACAAGATTGACCGCGTAGAGAAAAAAATTACTACAATGCCACTGTACCAGTATCAGCGGCCAATTAGTAGTTCATTTGAATTCAAGGATATGCCAGGGAGTGTCCCGTGAGGATTTACTGATAATTGTCACGAGAGAGTCGAAGAATAATTGTCTATTAATATACACTCAATAGTCAATACTACTCGGTAAATAAAAAAAAAAAACTTTGATTCGTAAGATGTCCCCATTAAATTCGAATCAAATATAATTCACGGCAATAACAAAATTACAGCATACGATACTTTTATTTATTTTTTTGTCGAATTGAGACGGTCGAGTATTTATTTTCTACTACTTAATAACCAGAAAAACGAATACTAATATCGCTTTGTGTATCCTTTGAACTGAACATAGCTATTAGTTAGTATAAATGATAGCAGACAGGTAAAAACTATATAGTATATAAAATGGTTTTGGATCACTGAAATATAAACGTTGGATGGGGAGCTGTGTTGTGTTATCTGAAGTATTTTTGTCTTCCTATATAATATACTTGCCTCCCAAATGCTCGGAGCAAAGAATTTATTACTGAACACTATTGATTACTCCATATATTTGATATATTTGAAATAAAACATTAACCCAATAATTTATTATTTATGCATTTGAAAAAGATAGAAAATTTATAATTTCTTTGTAACCGTTAAATGTTAAAACCGTTTAAAAATCTCCGAGGGGATCTACATTACAACAGGCTCCCCACACGGTAAAATGCCAGTAAATGTGCCCTCCGTTTAAACTTTTAAATCACAGTGCTAGTCGTAGTACTAAAACGACGGGCGTTCAATGTATATAAATATATAATGTAATTAGATTTTTTAGATACATATACTAACGACTGCAAACAATACGTTTCTCGTCAACATCATATATTATTATATACTCTGTTACTTTATTCTGAAATTTTTAACTTTCCTCGAATGCGATTATTATTAATAGCAGTTGTTCCGAGCAGATTTCAGACTCGTTTTAAACGGTTTTTTTGTTTTTTCCTTATCCCGACTACATTATGATTTATACCGCAGTTTTTCGGCTTTTATTTTCTCGGTCCCATTACCGTAATAGGTATATAATAATATAGAACCACCGTGGTATATTCTTAGTACTCCACGCCTCCACCCTACGAAGCAAACCCTGCGCAGTTGTAGGTATTAACCCGGAGCTGTAAATCATTATTGCCCGACTTTCTAATAATCCCAGTTATCAATATTTTTTTTAAACATTTTTAGTGTCCATTTAATGTCATATTTACTGCGCACTATGTGAGATCAATAAGGTGTGCAGGTTTTATTAATATTATTATTATTTGTTTTTTTAACGGGAATTCGTATAACAATAAACAAAAACCGGTTGAGTTATAATTAAAATATTATACTATGTACTATACCATTAAATTCACTCGTTCGTCGTGGCGGGAACTTAACATTATAATTTTTGTTATAGAACACAGAGCAATGCAAAATATACATTAAAAAACTTACCGATATTTAGATAGGTAGCTACATATTATAATAATTTAATAGTTGAACGATTTTAACTACCGCCCGGGAGACCCACACAAATAGTGGCACGTCACTGTATCGTTGTTCTCTTAACTGTTAGAAAAACATAAACAATAATTTTCCTTTTTTTCCGCAACATTTAAATATTTCTCTCTTTGACGGTTGGTAAAAATGGTAAGCAATGACATTTGACATAATTTTTGCAAAACAATTTGATGTACAAGCGTAAATCGCGAGTGTCTAAGAAACTGGAAGAAACGGTAGATCCGACAGGAGGTAACTACGGATCCCGTTCATAAGGAAACCTCGTGAAATCAAAACCTGGCAGTTTGTCCATTAGCTGTACGATTTTTTTTTTACTCTCCCAAGTCGTACGATTCGACCGGACGATGGCCCTGAAAGTCTGATCGATGAGCAGAAAAAAACAAAAGGTCATCATCAGCGCTAGCGTTGCGCTTTGTATGATAATTGACGGATGGTCCTTTTCCCATGGAATCCGCCTCTGCCATCACGGTGTTTGCGCGTAATAGTTATTACTGTTATCATAGTTATATATACGTTCGGTACACACCATTCGACGTTTATGGGTTGGACGAACGCTGGCCGGTAGCTTTATGAAATGTATACATTTTTAATCTATTTTTAGATTACCCCACGGACAGTATACGCCTTCCGAGCAAACTTTAAATAATTACCACAGCATGATTATACGACTAGGCTTCAGCCTGCGAATAATTCGTTTCGCTCCGCGCGTTTTATTTAACGTGCGCACGAGGCGGCGCCCGCGTGCTCGAAAAAATCGTCTCGGGAACACGATGTTACCTATATACTAATAAATTATATTATAGCTTATTAGTTATTACACACACACACACACACACACACGTTAATTAATACGTACATTTGTACACACGTAAGATGTTAATAATAGTAATATGTTATGTTGTCTTAAACGGTCGTCGTCGTGCAGTACTAGACGTAGACGTAATATTATGCATATTTCAATAATGCATCTATATTCCATACGTACAGATCGTAGCCGCGCGTCGCGTACCTACTTGTGTATGCTGGCCTGTAAACATTATAATTATTACCAGCGATTTCTCGTCGGGGGAAAAAAACCGAAGGCTGCTGGAAGCGGAAAAAAATAAGCATAAACCACTCGAGATGGTGTGTACGATTCGGTTTTTTTTTCCAGACCTGTAATCCTGCAATAACTATATTACGAATAAACCTACGTAGTTAGTGTATATACATAGACGGGCATGGTACACCGCGTGATTCCGGACTTCGCTGCCGGTGCGTTCCCGGAGAACTATGTATTATATATGTAATATGGTTTAACTACCCGGAACGGGCCGCAAGTCGAGGTCGCGCAACATAATATATAAATCGTATTTTAATTATTGCGGTCTTCGCCGTTAATAAAATAGGACGACGCGCCATACTATATTTCTCCGTAATATACTCCTATATGTAGACGTGTAGACAGAGTGATTTTATTCGACAAGCTATGTGTACCTACCTACGCCGCACTGATAAAGGTTTTTTTTTTTTCAAATATGTTTTACTTTAAAAGTGACACGAATCGTTTTAAAATATATGACGCAGTATAAAAATCTAGTTTTGGATCGACGGTTTAATTGGTTATAACTTATAACTTATAATAGTGCTTAAGCTTAAAAGTTTATCGACGAGCGGAGTCGTATATAATGCGATGATTTGCGCACCGACATTTGCGGAATATTTTGTAGCAGCGGCTATTCCACCCCGTTCGCTTAATCTCTAAGCTATTACTTATAAGTGTATAACTAAATTTATTAAAAGCGGCTATGTTCAAACCAAGCTAAGCACATTATTTTTTTTCAAATTAAAATTACGGTATTTCATTTAGGGCATTTTTCTGTGAATTTTATGTATCGAAATATCAAAATTCCAACGAGTGGTTCTTGAATTATTCTTACTTAAGAATAAAGGAAAAAAGTTTTATAATACCTAATTTTGTGATAAAATTTTTAATTTTATTTAAATGATGATTCCTGCTAATTCGAGATAACGCAGATTTTGCAAAATTTTAAATTTCCGTATTTTGACTACGTACTACATCAAAAATTCCAGAAAAGTAAACTGAATTACATTTTGCGTACAAATATGGTGCTCACACATGAAAATACAAATTTTGTATAGCGCCACAAGACACCCTTGAGGTGTCATGGAAAAAAAGTTTTGGAAAACATAGGTGTTATGGTGAATTTTGAAAAAAAATTTAAATTTTAGCATTTTCAACGCAAAAAAAAGTGAGTGAATATGGTTGAAGAATCACTCATGTACGTGTGATGACATTTGGAATATACGTAACCATAACCGAAATAATTAATGAAAAAACTGTTTGTTCGTAAAAATGTAAAAACGTTGTATGCTGCAATAGCTATTTGATGATAATTGTACCAAATTATTTCCGTCGAAAACACGTGTATTGACCGAAAACAATGAGAACATTGCTCGTTAATGCCGCATATCATGCGTCGAACAAGCAGTTTGATATCCGACGGAGACGGTATTTTTATCGGTTTTTTAAATTATCTTTTACGTTGCGCATTATTGTGTGTGCGCCACGAGCGTGTAAATGGCGCGAGCGGCTGTCTGTGTTAAAACACAATAAATTATACAACGGCACTGCAGCAGTAAATAATATATGATTATAGTAATATAAATCCGTCGCGCGAAGACTTCACAAGGTATCGCGTATTGGGTTTCTTTTGTTTGAAGTCGACGCGATATTCCCGGCGGGCAGTGCCACAACTACAATTTTGCTGTCCAATAGCGAACTACAAAGAGTTAAGAGAGTATGATACAATATATCCTTAAGGATACGCCACGTTCAAGCATCATTTCGTTAAATTCTTACAGGCGCAAAATGTTCAGTGCACTCGCAAAAAACAGTTGTTCGACCAAAACTTTCTCAAAAATACATTAAGCTCCTGTACATCTTTGTGTACCGTTCAGATAACCAGCAGCTTATTAAAGTTAAAAATGTTATTTTGATCAATATACCATGTGCTTAGTAAACATTTGAAAACAAACTAAATAAGACCTTCCGAGTATGTAATATTTTCATTTATTTTTCGAGTACATATTGCATTTACCCGGCTTTGAGGTTTGAAAAATCTAGAGTTACTTTTGTTTGTATTTATTTCTTAATTTCGTCTGTGTTATGCAAATAAAGCTATGCTACGCGTTTGACAAACCATTTTGGGGACAAAAGTTTCCCTGATAGTTTTTATTTATTTTTAATGCCGAAAAAAACATATTGAAGTTGTTACTTGACTGCCGACGTACATATACTTTAGTGAAGAGTAATAGTTTATTTTTTGAGTGATTAAAAAGTGAGCTACCATATTATGTGTAATAATCAAATGTATATCAACATTTATCGTCGTTTATTAAAATAAAATATTCGTCTGACTTTATTAACGTACTTACAAATTTGTTTTGTCCCCTTTTTTTGAAGTTACCCGTCGTTCTTTGACACGGGCACACGTCACACGAGTATATGCAGCAACACGCCTACAATTTAAATTACAAATAGCCCCACCAGGTATCGTTTTTTGTTTCTCAAATTGATTTAACATAACTTCAAAATTAAAAACCATAATATATACAATAAACTGATTATAGTTTGCAGATGAATGGCGCCGAGCCAGTGCGGGAGGCGCCAGAACTTACTAATCTATGCGGCGTTAGTAGTGGCGATTGCATTTAAGATAGGACTACGTAACCAATTATTTGTAAGGAAAACTTTATCGTTCGGTCAATTAACACTAAACATTTTAGACCGACCGTTTTACCATGCACGACAATCCACTTAGTGAATTCGCTCATTTCATGCAGTGGATGTCCACCTTATGAAATGTATCCTTATAGTGAAAATAGGACAATATAAAACTATTGAATTTTTTCTTAAGTAATTTATTATATTTATTAATTTATTATAATATAAGATTAGTACCTAAGGATTTTATGAAATTATCTGAGTATCATTTTGTAATTGTGTGGTAGAATTATAAAATTAAAATAAAAGTTGTTTGAAGAACATAACTAGTAACTGAACATTGTATAAACTGTGATAGTAAGTCAGTTGATCAGGTAATTCGAAGATAGAAATTTACCAAATAATTTAAAATTATTGTACAGATAGCTCGCCGGTAATACTCTGTCTTATTCTAGTTGTTCTAGTTATACTACTTGTTCATGTAAATCTAAAAACCCGTGTCAATTTTCAAGGTGTGGATGTTTGAAAAAAAAAATTGTATACAAGAAGTTAGAAAAATAACTTTCAACCATGTTCAAATAAATAATATAATGTAAAAGATAGTTATCATTTAAGAAAAACAAGATTTTTATTATTTTTATGTATTTTAAATAACTAAAAATTGTAATAATAAATTAGTCATAGAAAAAAAAACATAAAAAAGAAGGAAAACGATCATAATATATTGTTTCGTTTTATATAAAATTATAAAATTTACATAAAAATAATATATTTTAAGATGTGGGCAAAATGAATAAATCCACTTCATGGAAAAGTCGACAAATTGTCCATATACGTCACTTTCACTATATGGATACATTTCATGAAGCGGACTTCCACTTCATGAAATGAGTCAATTACACTAAATGGATGCAACATTTATGTAATATCGTATATTTTACCACTAATACACATCTTTTATACAGAAGAACGAAATAGGTAATAATCGCAGGCGTTCGACCAAGTGAGAGTTTTCATAATTAAGTATTGTGACTGGTTCACGTAATCACAATAATTTTCTCCGTAAAACTGCATAATATGATGATTGTAATAGAACGAGTACGAAATAATACGAAACAGTAACGAATAGTTGTACGCTAAAAAAATTGGAATTATATCCAAAGCACCAAAGAGATTAGCATTTATATAGCCTTAAATATAATTTCAATATTTCTGAGTTGCATAAAACGTCACCTGGTCCTTTATGTAATCGACAATCCACGCCAGTATCATACGTACATTTGTTTTATATTTTACACCTGCGCTGTATTCGAAGGTAATATGAATATAATAATATATTGGTTACATCGTTACGAGTATTGTCATACACGCGTGACTGTAAGACAATACTTTTTCTCTTGCGTATACGAAAAGCATATTGTACGTATAATATATACTGGGGTGCATCAGTTATATACGTAACCGGTATACGTTTTAAAGTATGTACATTATAGCAAGGGATACGCACCGAAGTATTATTTCGAAGTCAAAAGGAAAAAATAAAATAGCCTACCCGGACTTTAGCAGTTCGAAGCGAGAGCTTTAAGTATCCAAAACCACTCCCCATTCAGTTTGCTCCTCATTTTGCCGATTCAACACTATTCAACGAATAAATGTATTACCATGATTTTGCCCACCAAACGAGCGTCAACATTTTTGTAGAAGTTGTCCTTTTACGTAACGTTATATATGTATTATATTATATTACGCCAACCGAAGAAAATCCCGTTTAGAACCCTCGATCGATGTTTAATGCAGTCGGCGAATCGTGTCAGCGCAAACACAACGTTTCACGTATAATTTTCCCCTAAGCGGATTCGAGATAATTTTTCTTAGAATCAGACTTAACTATAAGACTTGTGGATTCCGCTGAATTGTTTACAGAACGCTTACGTCGTTGTTTATGTTTCGTTTAATCGATTATTTTACAGCGGCTTCACAGTTTACATTGAAAAAGAGAACAATATTTATGTTAACAGTTGTTATTATTTTTTTTTTTAAAAAAATAAAAAGATCGCGGAAAAAGCGTGGGATTTTTTAAACAGAGCTGGGCTTGGGCGCAGTCAAGCTCTCTGGTATTTAGTCTGGCCCCTCTGCCGGCACCGTATATAGAGTTCCTATATAGCGTGTATATCAAAAAATCAAAAAAAAAAAAGACTACGGCGTGCATGATGTAGCCTGATCGGGGGTAGGCTTAAGTTTTCGTTTATACCATGCCTGTATTTGTACGTGCGGTACACGCAAATCGTTCGATCGCGGTGCATTACAATATTACAATATTATATTGTACGCAGCGCGTTATTAATAATTACTAATATTGGTATCGCGTGCGCGTAATGGGCGGTACACCGGTATACGGACCTGCAGACACAACTAATGTAACATGTTAACAACTTTTTTGACAGAGCTCTCTCGTGCACTACGTGTACGTTGCGTACGGTACAGTATACATTTCGTATAACAGAGTAGAGCAACAAATTTAAACATGTAAATATTAACAGACAGCTATACTGCAGGGAACAACATAAAATAAATAAAGTAAAAATAAAAATGAGCTTAGTAAGACAAATGGTAACTATCATAGCTAGGATATACATGAAACTATAGATTGTAAATTAATGTGCAGTTTTCGTATCCAATCGACTACATCCCTATTAGCTGTATGGATATCATTTAGAGTGCCTTTGAATGCACGGATCGGGCATTCAGTTGCTATGTGGGGCATTGTTTGCGTATCATTTCCACAGGTAGGAGTAGTATGTAATTTTAATTTGTAAATCATGTGATCACATCTTCCATGGCCGGTCCTAATGCGATTTAGAGTCGCCCGAATTTGTCTAGGCAGATCGAAGTCTGGTTGTTTGGAAGTTGGATTGGTAACAATGTTTCGACCATCAGGGTTCCCCGCCATCCAGTCCTCAAGTCATATGGT
Organism: Periphyllus acericola; assembly: GCA_949715065.1. NCBI lineage: Eukaryota > Metazoa > Arthropoda > Insecta > Hemiptera > Aphididae > Periphyllus > Periphyllus acericola. The sequence continues at coordinate 8,642,414 of OX454269.1, read as the reverse complement.
ATCTACCTCGATATTTTCCAGTAATAGTTTCTTTGCAGTTATTCAAGGTGGTTTGCGGGAATTAGGACGTAGTCTATCCCCATTTATTCTTAAATCCGCGTGTATCGGAAGGCTCTTGTTATTGTTGATCTTAGTCCATTACCGGATGAGAGCTTGTTCTCTTCGGATTTTAGGAGGAGCTAAATTGCTCAGTACAAGGAGCCATTTTAAAGGGGTGGATCTTAATGTTCCCCTATGATTCTCATTGCTGAGTTGAGCTGGGTGTCAAGTTTATTGGTATGAGCATTATTTACCCATACCGTATAAATAGTATTCCGCAGCTGAATACGAGTATACTAGCCCTTTCCTCCAGACAGTGTCATATGCAGATGATAGGTCTATGAATGCTACTGCAGTTACGTTTCTGTCATATCCATTTTCTATTTGGGTAGTAAGCGCCATTACCTGGTCAAAGCAACTTCTATTATGGCGGAACCCAGCTTGTTCATGTGGAATAATATTATCAATGGTACTAACAATGCGGTTGTAAATCAATCTTTCCAATAATTTGTAGCATACACTTAGTAGAGATATCGGTCCGTAGCTGTTTACATAATTTTTTGGTTTTCCTGGCTTTAAGACTGCTAACATTTTTGTTTGTTTAAAGAGTTTCGGCAGATTTCCCGAATGGAAGACGTCGGAGAAGAAGTGTGAGAGCCACTTAATTGTCTTTGGCCCACTATATTTTATGAACACTCCTGGTGTATTTCATCAAGTCCAGCTGCTTTCCTAAGTCTTACATGTTCTAATGCTAGTTGGACTTCTTCGGGAGTACATTTGTCAAAGCACACTTTGAATTTTCCACTGAATGGGTTTTCTTTACTGTAAGGTGCGTGATAATTTAATGTATCTTTATCGGGACAGTAATATTATGCGATAACAACGTGTAGAGCAGCGTTTCCCAACTGGTGTTCCACGGAACCTAAGGGTTCCGTGAGCCGGCGCCAAGGGTTCCGTAAAAAATTTGGGAAATATATATTAATTAAAAACATTTTTAATTTGAATTACGATTCGAACATAGAATAGGCGAATCGCGAATAGCTCCTCTTCTCGTTTGGACGTTTCCTTATCTTATGATAAAATATTCGTTATAATGTTAATAACACCATAACAATATTGAAAGTTGTCGATCCATATATATTTATATTTTATATTACCAGGTATTCATTTATATTTTCTGCAGTCATTAGCTAGCAGTTTTTTCACTACAAGATACTTGTTGTCAGTTTTAATTCTGCCTTGACGATATGAGAATTGATTTCTTTTCTTGTAATAATAATACATTTATCAATCACATAAGTTTAGCTTCGTCGTTTATTTTCAAAATATAAACTATACATTTATTGAAAAACTGTTTTTTTTTACAGTGAATTTTAGTGTTCAATTATTACTATCACGAATAACTCAAGTTTAACATACGTTATTTAATTACATTATTTAAATTAAGTCGTCAACTCATTATAATTTTGATATCATTTTTTAAAAATAACGTTTACGTTTTCGTTATGTTTAACGTTATGAGCATTTTTTTCGTTTTTTCCGTTTTTAAAAGTTAATGCAAATAAATAATACATTTTTAGCTTTTGTATGTACATTAAAAATATTGTAATAGTTATAAACAAAATAAAATGTTTAAATCGTCTTCACTTATTTTTTTTTTATATTAATGACACTCTTGTGTCGGAAGTTTCTGACAACCCACTCATTTAAGTGTACAAAACATATGCGTGCACTACTAATATAGAAAAAATATGGGGGGTTCCACAAAACGTTCAAACTCCAACAAAGGTTCCGCGAGTAAAAGAAGTTGGGAAACGCTGGTGTAGAGTATACTTTTATTGTGAGTCAGTACCGGCGAACTGTATACTACGTACGCGTGTGTACGTATTGGCCCATATATTTTGTATACTGGCGCCCTATACGGGGCGAGCACGACCCCAACACAGGGGTCGATTAGATCCCTTTCTTGAGAAAAATTTCTGCGCCACGCACTCGTAGCACACGTATTTTGTTTTCCAACTTACACGGAGCAATAATGATTTACAATGATTTGAACGTCAGACCAAAGTAGATACAATAAACGTAACTACGTAAATTTAACTTTTAGGCATGCGTCGAACCTGATGAATAAAACGATTCTCTGTCGGGGGTTTTGCGTGCAGAAAACAAAGCGTTAGTTTTCGCTCGGATGGCGTTCATCATCACGACGGACGATGTAGCGACACGCAAATGTTCTTTTCTTTGTACATAATATTATACAGGTGTATATCCTTTTTTTCTTTTCTTAATAAGCTCACGTTGCCGCATCATGTGAGGGCGCATTTTCATCAAAAACTTATTTCAAGTTTCATTTTGTTTCGTGAACGAGTTGTGTGTGTGCGAGTGCGTGTATTTTTATCAAATATTTAAAATTTACCGGCATTCACGTTAATTCATTGTTTAATTTGAAGTAAAAAAATTTAAATAAGTAAAATGGATTGTTCTACGCAGATGACCGGTGAAATAGTTTTTATTTTAAATTGGTATATTTTATTGTACTCAAAGTTAAAACTATTATTCCACAAATAAGGAATCAATGTAAGTGTAAAACGTGATGGTCAATTTGCAAATTAAATTGCAAGATCATTTTATTAATTTGAGCCTCATAGAGTAAACTATTTATGTTGAAGTGCCCCAACCGAAAATGACTAAAAAAAAAATTTTTCACTAATGAATGTAAACTACTGTTAACTTTATGAACCGCACAAAGTACCGGATTCAACTGCACAATTACTTCTTTTCCATATTGGGTGAAATATTTTATCTCGTTAAACACTATTTATTATTACTTTATGCAAAAAACATTACCAAGATAACACGTTATTTCATCTCGAGCGCAGTAAAATATAAATTATAAATCAACATTTTGTGCGTCACTTATCCGAGCATCCATATCATATTAGACGTACCATAATACAATTATAATTCAATATATGACGTAACATATTACTATATCACATTCCATGACATATTCACCATTATGGACATTATTAGCTGCACATTTATTGTAATATTGTATGATTTGTTAATGCGTCAATTGTTTTCATAACTATTTTTATTATCTTAAAATGTGTGGCACTTTATTATAACATTTTCGGTTCATTTTGAAATTATAATAAATGCATAAGCTATGTAACAGGCATACAGAGTGGACCAACTACGAGTGTTATCCTGTTTATTCCACAGAGCTCTACTGATTCCTAGGTGACATGTAAAACGGTAAACTGAGACCTATCCAGTTTTTATATTCAAATGCTATATGATGCGGTCATGCGGACACGCCGCTGACAACTTACTCAGAAAATACTAGACGCCTACACGATTGATCGAGCTTCATCGTTCAATATCACAGACGTTTTATAATGTTTTAATTGTATTAATTATAATTTGAAAATCGATTGCTTTTATCGTAATGGAACATTCCGCTCCGAGTTTTTTATTACCATTTCAACGGAACGTATTTATTTTCGACTTTTATAGCGTAATGCATTGCAGATCATGAGTCATGATTAATGACTGTACAGTACAGCGTTAATTTGGGCGAATATACCTAATTTATTCACTCATATCTTGAGTGTTCTACTTTTATGTTATATATTTATACAGCATTTTTTAATACAATCGTCCATGACTGAATACACCATATATACTGATAAACCCATGTAAGGTGACGCCTACAAGTGCAGCGTTTTGACGCGATCGCGGTCATGTCCAGGGCCCAGGCCAACACTCCGACATGCGTTAGTATTTATGTATTGTTATGATAATATTGGTGCCCATGAATTTGCATATTTTTATTGAACGGTCTAAAAATATATTTGGATATAACCGTTTTTAAATGCCTTTATTTGATACCGCGGGTACGGAGTTTGACGTATCGCCAACGTAGGTGGTTCAAAGTGCGGACACTTATGCCGATTCTGCTTCATATTGTGCTTGGTTATGCTATGGTTTTAACACTTCGGAGTGTAGACGATACGGTTTGACCACAACACGAATATTCAAAAAAAAAAAAAAGGAAATAAAAATAAAAACTGACTCGCACGAAGGCCATCGATTCCGAACCGCGTGCCATTCACGACCGATGCAACGTGACTAATGTCTAATACGCAATATCGAGAACTGCAAATCAGCAAATCGCAATAATAAAATCGTTTACGCTGTTGCAGACTACGCGCGTCAAACGGCCGGGAAATGGCTTATCGCTAGACCGACGTGCGTCAAAATTACAATATACTCGTACATGTATTATTATATTATTATAAAACGATTGTGACCCCGCTATTATTGTAACATAGAACGTATACATTAACATAATTTTAAATGATATATTCAGAGGCGTAGTCAAGGGGTACTCCCGCCCTCCCCCATCAGGCTCGAAATGGTTGTTATACATATTATTATTACATTTACACCCACGTCCCGATAAAATTATTTTTGTGGGGATTATTTTTTTTTTTTGCAAATCCGTTTGAATATTGATTTTAGCCCGTCGACGTATTTATTGTTTTAGATTATATTATAAAACTACCAATCAAACTCCCCGCTAACCCGCCTAATGCCCTCCGCGAGTCACCTTCATTTTCACACTAATTCCGTCTTTTTTTCCGATATTATGGCTATAACTATCACATTTATTGTTATCTTTTTATTCTGTACATTTTACTTCTCTTACACTCATTTTAAATAGCCGTTTGGCGTAAACAGTATATATTGTTTATGTTACGTACAATTTAAATAAATGTTTTTTTAAAATAACTCGGTATCTATTTATATCCTACGCTGAATTTTGACCACCGCAAAAACGTTGCAGTAGGCAAGGTCTTCAAAGAGTTAGGTTTCATTAAACGTAAAACAACAATACTCAGTTCTGCTGTTTGTCTCCGTGCACTCTGCTTCGTCTTGGTTCACGCGATATTTGAGTATGGGGTGATAGTCTGGTACCCCTTACTTAGCTTAAGACGAACTAATGACTGAACGTGTCCAGAACAAATTTCTCTCACATCTAGCTTTTATTCTTAAAGTTAACCATCCGCAGCATAATAACTCTCATGCATAGTATGTCCAATATTCCTACCCTTAGCTACGAGGCATCCATTTTAATTCATCTGTTCCTAAGGGCTCCCTAGATGTTCCTTTCAAACATCGGTTTCCGTATACCTTATTTTTACTCCAGAAACAATACATGAGGAACAAACACTTCACTTTGTACCGTTTCACGTGCTCGGTACCTAATAAAGACAAAACTCGTTTCCCGTGGGGTTCACGCTGCCACGGACCCACAAATCGAAAGACACACACACACATACACACACACACACACTACGTACTACCATAACAATAATCACCGATCTGGTGCACCAGCAAAGCCGTCGTTTTAATTATAGGTAATAATAATAAAAATGATATTATAACGACAACATGAAATTATTATAATATCTAGTTCGCCCCGGTGCACGCGTTATTGAGAGAAAGATCGCGCGCATATAATATTTTCTCTCCCTCTCTCTCTCTCTCTCCTCACTATTTATATCATAATATTATTATTTATACGTTTTCGTATTTCCCTCCCTCCCACCTCTCGATCACGCAATTTATTTTCTTATTAATATATACGTATACATTTAGACATATACGTATACTATGTATATAAAATGCACGAGCGTGCGTACTGTATATACTCGGGTGATATCGATAGCGCGCTCGAGGTTGACCTTTGACGCGCGGGCGGATCGATCAATCATGCCACACGCGAATGGAATAAACGTACACAATCACATCATACTTATATATACTATAAAGCGCCGGTACCTACACAGCGCTCAGTGGCCTCACTGCCACAGGCTTTTTTGTAATACTCTAATCCCGTCGGTTGCCGTTTAACGTTTACGAAGACTCGAGCGCGCAGCCGTAGGACGAAACACATACGCGCACGTGTAAAAAGTGGGGGAGGGGGTGGGGATTGAAAACAAATCAGGAACTATGATGTGCAATAACCCCGATTTAGATTATTTTATACATTGATGAATGCGACGAGGGTGACTTTTGTTTTGCTTTTAACAAATCTACACAGAGACGAAAAAAAAATCGACTAGATTTAGACGGAAAAATAAAAAAGGTCGCCCTGCAGGGGTAGCAGCACACGATTATGAAATTGAATATTTACGTTACACACGATATCCATACTTGAAATTATATATCATTTTAATGGAACATGACATTGGTATACCTGTTTAATGTCGTCAGCCGAATCGATTCCGCGGTATGTAAAAGGAAAATACAAAAATAATGGCTTCTTTCCAGGCCACTTGGTAATAGCAATAATATAAAGGCGATTACGCGTTAAATATAAGCCGGTCGCACAACAATCAGTGTCAAAAACGGCCCTAAATCAAACGAACCATCGGGAATTTTCCAAGCCCTCGATTTACCTGCAATATATTATAAAAAAACGTAAGTACCGAAAAACAGATTTACGAGTAGAACGCTTTCGGTTACATGGTACCTATACTTATACCAGATTCTCTGATAAACGATTGTCTGTTGCTTGTGTTTAAGATTTTTGTTCAATAGTTACAGTATTGTAATATATTTTGTTTGTCGTACATTAAGTATTTGAACGATCTAAACAGACTCTTTTTTCAAATGTTTATATCGCTATCCGTAACTACTCAAACAGTAATCAGTGTTGTTCTGTGCCTCGTATATTTATAAAATTGTTTCTTCAATGTCTCGTTAGCAAAACGCATTCGTCTGATTGTCTAATCATCGCACCATTCTTCATTCCGAGAAGATTTTGTGGTCGCATTTCTGTTACTATTTTAAGTACATGCACATTGCACACCTGCACCTGTCACTGTCAGGTGCTCGCGTCCACAAGCACCTGTGTGTTTGGACCTTTAATAAGTTTTTTATTTTGGTTAACTTACTGCCTTATGAGAAACGCGTCGAACAGAAAGTAATAAGCGCGTCACGTAGTACTCAAACGAACGGGCAGTGTCCTGCGTGAGTCGGTCAGAGTCGGGGCTTCGGTGTAACAATTCACCAGGACGGAGAGGGGAACCAAATCAAAGAAATCTTTTATTCCCATATTACTGTAAAAACACATGTGTACACAAGACGACCCGGCCCATACCAGGTTATAATTTCGGAGATCGTGTACGGAGCACATCGGTCCCTCCGGATCCGCGCCCCATATTGCCACATGTGTTGTGAACCGCGGCGGCGATCCCTTTTTTCCTTTCTTTTTTTCGGACCTTTGAAACACGCACGTCATGCAGGACCTCTTCCGTGATACCTATAGTTTTCTTGAGCCTGGACCGAAATTTTCTCCGCTACGAGTACACTACTGTACAGCTATAATATAATTTAAATACGAGATCACCGTCGCGATAATAATGTATCTATAACGTGGGATCGTAAAACAGGCATCGCAATAATTTCTATTTTAAACTACAACGAACGATTGTCATATAATTATACAGTTATGTACCAGCTTTATACGTAAACGCACGTATATACGGCACCGTGGTCGCAGCCGTGGCGTATTCTAGTGGGGGAGTGCATGAGGGTGCAACTGACCGTCTGCCTCCTGTCTAGATGTTCTATCGGAGAGACAAAGGTGTTACCTTGCCCTCTAGGTTAGGGTGGTGAACCTCTTTTAGGACGATTGTTCACGTGGCCTAAAGGAAATTCTTTTTTCTTAGAATGAAAAATTAGTTACTGATCTACTCATTTTTATATGTGATTTTTGTTGATGTTTCTTAACGGATAAAATTTGATGTTAGGACTGTAGTTTTTAGTGAAATAATTGAAATACATTTTGATAAATTATATTTTTTCGCGTGCTATTGCTATTTATATGCCATAGGTTCCCCACCTCTGCGGCCAAGGACATGTTTTAATTTGAATTTATTACACAAAGGAAAATCGTGTTAACGAGTGATGGTGTATAAGTCTGAATGCCAAAGTAATATTTTAGTCATTATAGTCTATATATTATAAAAAATACTTAAAAGCATACTAAGAATAACAACCAGATATTAAATCGAGAAAAATATGCGTGAAAAAATGTTCAACTTTTACAAAAATAATATAAAATGTAAAATGTTACATTACAATGAATGCCGAAAGCTAAATGACCGGAATCTCCATTTAACGAATAGAGAACAATACACACCTGGTTGCTATTTTATGTTTTCCAATATAAATATCGAACAAAACAAATAAGAGTAAATTCAACGCTATTGTATACCCTTGAGCAATATAAAATACTGATTGATGCAATCACTGGAGAAAAAATAAAGGTTTAATATTAAAAAAAAACACCAGTTTTGTTAAATTAACTATTACTTTACAACAATTATTATATAAACAAATATTAATTATTATTAATTATATACGAGTATAATGTTAGTTTATTTAAGAATAATAAAAACTAAACTGATTTGTTTATGTCTTACACCGACTTATTCGATTTTGAAATAACTATAATATGATATGGAGGTATAACGTTATTAAAATAATAATAATACTATAATAGGTATTTATTTAACTACTCGAATTCAATGCAGTAGTGACACAAATACAACAAATAGGAATTGTTATAATCAAAAGTGATAACAAATTGAAATTACATATATACATATACGAATAAATAACTAACAGACGATAGTAATCAAGAATTATAATAACAATAACTGTTATTTTTAGTTAAAAAGTTATTTAATGAAACCAAATGAACAATATATATTATACTACCGTTCAAACAGCACGTATAGGTTAAATTAGGTTAAATCAAATATATTATTTTTACGTATGGTAAATATATAACACGGAAAAGTATTAGTAATTAATGTTTACGATATTATTCATTCGCGAGAAACTTTTCTATATTTTTTCCATTGTCTGTAGAAACAGACGAACGGCGCAGACGACTTTCAATTTTCAAATGGAAACCTGTAATTTAAATTTAAAATCCCGAGAGATTAATTTTTGAAAAATTGTAGGTACACATTATTACACATTTTTTATAATTACATAAGTATAATAACAGACAGACAAGATAAAAAAAATGTAACGTGCTACTCTGCGTTTCGTCAATCTAAACTTCGAGTATAACATTAAAATATTAAATTACAAAACTTTCACGGACCGTGAAATGAAATTGCGTATGAAGTATACTGAATATTGTGCGCAAAGCAGTATCGTATTAACTAGGTTTTATATTATAAATATACAGCCATGAGTCAAGTCATGTTTACCTTTTTTTTTTTTTTCGCAAATACGAAAACTTTTTGTTTGTTAAAAGAGCTTTTAATTTTTAAACGAACCTCTCGTCCCGCAAATATTCACCAATCCACAGGAACCTGAGAAAATGGTGGACTACCCGAGGGCCTTTGTATGCATCTATGAAATTTTCACCGGCCCGCAGCCACTGCACTTTTAACCGTGCGAGTGCGTTCTATATATTATATTATTTATGTACAAAAAAATGTTCAGTTCATTAATCTCTTATGGGATTTAAACAATAATCTATATTAAGTTTCTAATTAAAATTCTAATAACATTTATAGTAAATCTGTGAAAAATTCTGCTAATGTAAATAATTATTTATTTTCATAAACGCAACCAGGTTGGTTTCACGCGATGAAAGAGTAACAATCTAAAAAATAGTCCAACAACTTATACTTACATGAGACCACCTGAGACCGCATACATAGCTAAATTTAATCGTGTATGGGACACAACTGATTACCTACTAAAACTTGGCTTAAATTATTACTCATTTTGTACACTTCATTCCAACAAATGTGTCTGTGACCTTCCCCATATCTTATTTGCTCGCACTGCTCTGCAGGCTAAAGGTCTAATTTTAATTAATCCCCTTAGAACTCTTAATAATTCTTTCAATCTTCACTCCATTCTCAATTTACTAAGTCCACGACTGCTATACAAGTTGTAATTGCTTTTGTTTTTGAAGCTGGCTTTGTCATATAATATACTTGTGATTACTTAATATATTTTGTATATCTAAATTGTAACTGTAGAGCTATCTTAATTTGTAAACTATAAGAGCTATTAAAAAAAAAAAAAATTAATTAATAAAAAATTGTAGCATGACGACTCAATTATACATTTTTATTATAACTACGCATACGGATTTTTTTTTAAATTTTTTTAACAGCTTCTTCTTAAAACGTAGTTCGATTAGTTCGAATACCATACAGCTTTTACGTACCCACCTGAAGTGTCCGAACGCGAATGATATTATTTACTTTACTAACCTAAAATTGTTTTTTCGCACAACTTGCGACACAGCTACATACGCAAGACGTGGCGTCAAGATTACTATTTTTTTTTCTTTTTTTCTTCGTTGGCGTTGGGCGACGATTGGCGCTCTATATTTCCGCAACAGGTGTTTCAACGTCTGCGAACAGTAGGTGCCTACTACGATTTCATGCCGTCGATTCTCAACAACGGAAACACCACACATTTACGATACCTATATAGGTACCACGGTCGCCCATGAAAATGTTATCAGGGAGGGGCGTAATGAAATGAAATACCAAAAATTACATTAGAAAAAAGTTCGTATCATTATGACGGTCTGCATCAGTACATGACGAATGGTGTTGTTTTTTTTTCTTCGTCAATTTAAAATTTTTAAATCTATACTAATTCAGTCGAAATATTTACTAATAAAAGTTCAAATGTATGTAACTATACATTCTACTCGAAGCCAGGGGGAACATATGCCCGTCTTGTACCCCATTCCTCTCCGGGCGCCCATGATAAGTACGACTGATACGCAATATTATATTGCAAAACCAACGTTCGACGGCGATGAGATAATTATTTTTTATTGATCGGATTTTCGGTTGGAAAAATAAACACTAAGCCAAAAGCCGCATAAGGCTCTAGACGCTCAAGTGATGCTACACAGATTTTTATTGGGAGAACCAAAGCTGTAGCGAGAAGTTATTGATTCATGAAAAATGTAAAATATCGTTCATTTTACATGGCGGACGCGGAATATTTACTTTGTTTCACCACGGTGCGTGCGCTGTATACAATTTATGTAATGTTATGTGCCTATATCGATGGTGTACAATCATGAAATATGTGTTACGTTCATAATACAACATTATAACCTTTACCAAAAAACACTCAACGTGACTTGTATCGCGCAAATCGTGCCGCTACAACATTTGTTATACCTTTATCGTTAGTAAAATATTTATTATTTATATCACAGTAACGTAATATAACTAACAAGTGCCTCGGGGTACTACACCGAAATCATATTATCACATCGAAAATCAATTATCACAAGAAACACTAGTTAGCCAAACCATCCGAAGATAATGACTAATGTACGCGGGCTACCGGCCGTAAGAAGAGTGAAAATCTTAAGGTACATCTGGTGGATACCGTAAGGTTTTGGTTTTAAAAAATCCGGCCAAACCTTGTGCCGGTCGAAAAACGATGGGCACAACGGTGATTATTGGGAGAAAGCGAATTTCGTTCGGTCCCTCGTGTTGACCGATGCGCGGTTTGCGGGCGAATTGTTTTAACGCGGCCGTGCGGGTAATTCAATTTAATTAAATTTTTTTTTTGAACACAAAACGAGACCGTATTATACACAGTACCCGCCGGGAAATTCAGCGGAAACCCCTAGGTGGGCCTCGCACTGCAATACGTGCCCGGCCACAATAAGGAAATTAATTGGAATATAATAATAAAATACCTATAATATATTAATATACAATATAGGTACTGTGTCCCACCCAGGATTTACCCATTGCGGTAACTTCTGAGATTATTCAGATAATCAAATTAGGTTATTTTTTTCAATAAGACTCACAGCATTCAGGATAGTGAGAAAGTAAAAAAAAAATGATGTTTTGCCACTACGGTATTAAATAGGTGGCAATAGCAATGATAATATAATGTTTATTCTATAATCAATGGTAATAGGCACCCAATTTTTCTGAAAACAAAAAAAAATATTAATCACCACGAGGTTAATGAAAATAAAATGGCTATCCTCAAGATTTTCGAATATAATAAAATAAGAAATTATTTTTTTAACTTTTTTACCATTAGTCCTTGTCTCGATGAGCCTTATAAAAAAAAAAAACAGAAATCTACGTAATATCGACAGCAATATAAAAAACCCGAAACTGCATCTGCTCGCGTTCGGTTGCGTTGTAAATAAAAAATGCATAACACGCTCCAACGAACCAATTTTACTTCGAGTTATAACGTCATTTTCCTCGTGTAGGCCGAGTGGTATGTGCACACATTGTAACATTACCCACTGGCCCCTACCCACATAAAGGTCTGAAACGGAACTAGACTCATTGATTAATAATTTTTTTCAACACTTACATTTCATATAATGCTGCGTATAAACTGTTAGTACAAAAATTACACCGGCAAGTGATAAGTTATTGAGTTTTCAATTAAAACAGTTTTTTTTTTTTTTAATAACTTGAACATTCAAAACGTAATGAGCCAATTACCTATGAAAGTAAACAATGACTAATGGTATACTTTACGAATTGATCTCGAATAATCGACTTGGAGTTTTTTTATAAAGAGTAAAAGCAATAAGAAGTATACGGTATACCGACTTAACAGCGTTTATTTTAACCTTCCCGACCTAGGACCGATTCTCAATTAGGGAACTCTTAGCGCACCGCAAGTAGGTATACTATTAAAATGGTTTATTTCTTTTTTTTCTTTTTCTTACGGGACGACTGGAGAGAGGCATTGTTGTCGTTGAGTCCACCCTAGCGGTTCGTATCGTTTGAACGAGAAAAACACGTCGTAAATAAAATATGATCAACGTTCAGTAGAAAACGGAAACGTCGCCTAGCGACAATTCGAACCAAAGAAGATACATATTGTTATACGCCGTACGAATAATAATATATTTTAATACTGCATCACTTCCACTTACCATTCTCGCGCGTGTAGTTGATATCCTGGTTTCATTTTTTTTTTTTTTTATTATCATTATTACACTTGAAAATTCAACTATTTCTCCACGTCTCCGACAAAAATCGACTTTGTTAAATCCTCGAAGGAGTCACGACGAAGAAGACGACGTGCGTCGTTCTGTTGTTGTGAACACGCAATGTAATATATCATAAAGAACATAAAGAAAAAAAGCCTACACAATTGACTAAGATCACGAGTTTATTGTATATATATATATTAAGTTCTTTTTGAAACATATATCTATGTTTTATAATATATAAATATATGTATATAGGTATAATATACCTGGCATATATATTTATATAATATATACACATACATTGTTTTTTTTCACACAAAATATTATCTAATAACACTACAATAAAAAAAAAAAAAACATATACAACATTCATAACATATATAGGTACAAATAACAATAATTATAATTTTATATAAATTTCTTTTTTAAAAATAAATATTATATTTTCTATATGGTTAAAAAATTACAATAATAATTTATGTTTCAATACATTTATATATATTATTTTTTTCGTGACACTAAAATATATTCTACAAAATATTATTTATTCAGTGAGCTTTATCTTCATTCAATAAAAGTACGTATATAATAATAAAAATGGTTTTAGAGAGAAACAGTGATAGGGATGTATAAATGGTAAGTGGAGAGGAGTAGACAAATTCAACTGTCATCAAAGGACACACGCGTGTACCTTTTAGTGTATACATGATAAAAAAAACTACTTTTCCGCCCCTAGAGTATTTCAAAAACCGTGTTAAGTTTGCGCGGGAGACAAACCAACGTTTTTGAAGACGAAAAATGCACGTGGATTTATTAAAAAATTCTGTAATTGTATTTTCGCACGATGGCGCGTAGGTGAGTGAATACGAAAAAATCGGGAGTCCAGCTCGAATCACAATTACAACTACACAATAATCAGTCTAAATTTATAACATAAATATATAATATAGGTATGGAAAACAATAAAATAATATCAATGTCTGGAATGTCGAGACAGCGGGTATAAAACAAGAAAAGAAAAAATAGAAAGAATGCTCAATTTTTTCTTCCGACGATATAATATTTAGGTACACGTATCGTAAAAATAATAATAATAATAATAATAAAAATAATAGTAATGATTATAGTGTAAATTTAAATTTCTTCTCCATCCGTATAGAGCACCGTACAAGTAATTAAAATTAAAGACAGTTATAAAATATTGAATATTTCATAGTAAAATGTTTAAACATATATTCGAACATTATCGTATACGCGAGCAGACAGAAACAGATACATAATAAAACGTACAACGTTTAAGTATACAGGGGGACACACGTGGTCGTGTACAGGGATGATGGCAAATTACGAACGGTTTCGCGTCTCGTTTTCGAATATATTATGTGTTAATAAATATATATATATATATATGTATATTACACAAGATAGAGTATATAATATTATAATACACAATTATATATCATAAATATGTTGTCGTGTACGTGTGCGCGTACGTGTGCTATGGCAATATCGCCGTCGAAGGACGATAGGGTACTTGTATGCGAACAAGGGATCAGTGTGGCGCGGGGGGGGGGGGGGGGGGCAAAAAATGGCAAGACATTTTTCCGAGTCATCATGCGCGGCGGCCGCCGGGGTGTCGCGGACGGCATGTCAAGCGGCCGGTAACGACGAGTCGGGTTGCGACAAGTCGATGGAGTCGCATTCGGGCGGCGGCCGCTTGGAACTGGCGCTGGTGGCCAGGCTGCTCTCGATGCTGTCGAAAAAGAACTCGTCGTCGTCATCGTCGTCGTCTTGGTGATGCGGTTCGCCGTCGACGTCGTTTTGGTCGCGTAGTCGGGCGGCAGCGGTGGCCATGGAGTCGGGCGGTTCTTGGACTTCGTCGACCGCCGGCAGCACCGTCTTCTTGTTGTCGATCAGGCAACGACTTTGCCGCACGAGGTTTCGGCGTCGGAACAGTTTCTTGGTGGTGGACTGCACGTGCGCGGGTCAAGGGGAAAGAAATAAAACAAAAAAAAAAAAAATACAAAATTCGTCAATAAATCGCATCGCAGACGCATATGGTTGTGCTACACGAGCAGACATGTCAAACGCACGGCCGTGAAAATGGATATCTTTTTTTTATAATACTAATCAAAACGTTCAATCATTTCGAATTCGTTCGTTGTGAACATAATTATAAGAAATAAGCAAATATACAAAGAATAAAACGCTAAAGAATTTTTTTTTTTTTTACTGGCCGGGTTGATACTATGAGTTTGACATGCCTGTTTTACACGAACACAAACAAACGTTATGAGCAAGGAAAGCGGTTAGGTCAGGGGCGTGCCGAGGAGGTGGTTTTAGACTTTAGTGTTACAACCCTTCTCACCGAAAAATGGTCTGGATATTTTATTTTTCGGTTTATACGATTATTATTATTACAATTAGGTCTATAATGTACAACCCTTCACCCCACGGTACACTGGGCACACCCCTGGGTTAGAAAAGGTTTCTGAGGGGTCGGGGTTCAGAAAGATGGTCAAGCGATTTAGAGTTGATTCGCGCGCGTGTTGAAACAGGTGATGTATATTGTACAAAATTAATTATAATATATTGTGCAAGTAGTCGCGAGAAAACAATGATTCATTTTTCCGTTAGAATGTACCATAAGTACAGTAATAATAGTAATAATAATTTTGATCTTTACAAATCGTTATCGTTATTATTATTATGATTATTGCGCGTTATTGTGTAACGGCGTGCGATATATGTAGCGACACCGTTACACGCGGTGGACACGAAAGGTGTACATATCATATATATATACACACGGTTATTATATTATACATGGCGAAAGTCTCGAACACGAGGTTTTGCAGTGTTTATAAAACGGTTACGGCCGTTGGGCACATGCGGTTATGGTCCGGTATAGAAAATATGGACGGAAACCAATATCGTACGGGTTAAGCATGAAAGCAAGAGAATGCGCGAATAATAGGAGATGATGGGTTTTGTGTACACTGCATTATTTATACATCATAAGAAACTGAATTGTATTTCTCATCGTTACCTATTAGATATGAATATACACTTTTTTTTACTTTATTATTATTTCGATTAGGTGTGTACATTACGCGCAATCGGTGTAATTGAGATTTTCTTTTCCGACGCGGCACCGCGCGAATACACGACGGTAATGACGTTCGGGGAGAGATTTTTTTTTCTCGTTTCGTACGTATTTTCGGACATTGCCCATTCGTTTTCACTCGCGTGCGTTCCGTCGCGGGGAAAATACAAAAATCGCAACGCGCTCAAAAACTATACGGTTGTGTTGTATACTTGTACGTATAGTACTGCACGCAAGTGTAATACGACGATTCGTTTGATATTCAGGTCCGAGTAAAAATTGTGCGAGTGAATCGCGCTACATATCAATAATGTCGAGGAGTGCCGCGCGGCGGGATTACGATTGTACGATATGCGCGACAGGCGGATGTCCGAATGTTAAAATAATATAACGCGTACTGCTGCAGAGCGATCGAAGTCGCATAACAAATTATAACAATCGTACCCCCACCCCTCGTATTATTTATCGCGGGAGAAAAAAAAAATAATATACAACGCCGTGCACAGTTATACAGCGGTCCGTCTCTTCGTTGTCACGAATTAATGAACCCGGAACGAAGCCGCACGTCGTCCGGCGGTTATGTCTCCGCATTAGAGACACCGCTGTACTTGAAACATATATCACATCCGGCAGGAAATACAAATGGAAATAAAAGTTCGAAATGTTCTCGTGATTAAAACATAAATGTTTGCGCCACGCGTTTCATTTTCGGCGAAAACTTGAAAACATTCACGCGATAATGTGCACCATAATATTATATACCTACATCCGCCTACGTGTAACACGCGGATGTACACGGAAAACAATACGTGACGTGCCGCTCGACAAGTCCGTTCGGATATTTTCGTGTTGCAAGGATAACAATAATTGTTCGCGCTGCAGAAAAGTTGCAGCATTCTATGCACGCTGCAGTCCGTATATATACATCAGCAGATTTATCGATTTCGAACTCTGACGATATCCGTTCTGCTGGGCCGCGCTAACGACGTACACATTACGTACGGTACATAAAGAGTGGTGTATTAAACTGTTAGCAGACCCGACGCGTAGACCTCGTATTGCAGTACAATACGATAATAATATAATAGAAAATGCGGGTGCCGATATATAGGTAAAAAAAAAAAATAAAAAAAATGATACACACGCACGATACACACGTCGCCGCGTGCACACCACCGCATAAAGTGCAACGGTGCACACGCCACGCCACTGGATGGATCATTGATAATCACTTCGCGCGTGTTTTACTTGGATACGTATCTAATATTATTGTTATTACATGCAAGTATAATATAATATACGCGCGGGCACATAGGAAGAGACACGGTCGGCTAAACACGCGGTTTGCTATTGGTGGTGGCGCAATACGAAAGCGGCCGCAGCGGCGACGGCTGCTGTTCACGTTTCCTATAATAATGTGTATATAATATGTTATTTACAGTTTTGGGCCTGAAATCTGTTGTATACGCGTCTCGTCGTCGTCGTATAAGGAGGCGAAAAAAACTCGCGCGCGATGACCTCTCCGTCGCCGCTGCCACACCGCCGTTTGGTAATCGGCCGTAATATAATTAACGATTTCTCCCACGATTTATCGCCGCGACACTATCTATACACAGGAGCGTGTATCGGGTAAACATAAATATAAGTATAATGCGTGTATATACTTGCGGGGACAATGTTATTTGACGGTAGGATTTTTTATACAACGGATTCGATTTATTACGCGGTAATTATAACCCGCGGTCGCGGCGTGGCGTAGGTCAAACATGGTAAACTCCCGCAGTCTCGGCGTACGATTATACGATATAAATGGGACAAAAATAAAAAATAAATGTTTTTTTGAGGAGTACACTATTAATTATGTACAGCTGCGATGCTGCGATAGTAAAAAACAAAACGAATAACGATTTATGCGAACGTGCGACCGTCGAAATGACGCAGTGATGGAAACACGATATTATACTACTACGTCAGTGGCGTGCTTACGTCAACTTCGGGCGCGACGGAGGCGTTGGGAAACCTGCGACGGACCGACAGTGAAACGCCTAGGGAAAATCGACTGCGGTTTTTGTGGTTTTTATCGTTATCATGATTATAACTACTATAACTATACCGTAATTGAATAATCGGTTAGATCAGATCACCGTTTATACAGCGGCGAGGGAGGTAGGTAGGTAGGTGGGTATGTATATAGGCAGGTACGTTTTTGGTATGGAGCGGAAAAAAAAATCGAAAAACAAATTCAGGAAATTTAAGAATTATTCGTGTATATTACGGCGCTCAAAAATGTTGTAACTATAACGGCTAATCGGATGGTTTGCACGTCTGTCAGAATGGTCCAATCAGTTTAAAAACAAGCGTTATATGCGCGCATAGGTTTTACAGTTGTGTACGATGGGGATAATCCGATGTCTAATCGAGAAAACGAATATATATTTTCTTTAGCAGTTCTTATGGCAACACAACACAATATGGTTTTACATTGACGTCCGTTTACGAACTTTATTATGTATTTTTTTATAACAGTACATTATTCTCCGGATGGAAATATTTTATATTATGTATAATAATGCACTTAAATTAATGAAAATCTCCAAAATCGGAACGGGCGTATACAATGAACGACAGACTTATAAATATTATTAGTATAATATAAAATATATCTGTACAACTTGATGTATTTTACTTCTTAAAAACGTAACATATCTATAGGTAATATAATTACAACAGAAACCAAATCTATAATCTTTATATTTTGTAGGTCGCATTGATATTTGATGTATACGTCACAGAATAAAAAATATAATGAAGAATGTACAAAGAATTTGTCATAAAATATGATCATGCAAGTAGGTACTATACTCGAACAAATGGAAAACAAAATTTGACTAGAACAATAATAGTAATGACATTTTATGTATTGAATCGTTTACTCCGAAAAAGAAAATTAAAGCCATTGCGTTCAAATAAAAAATTCCTACAATATATATATATATATATATACGTTGACCATTAACTTCACGTAATTGAACATAATTCAAATTATGTACACATGAGCAACCGTGACTTTCTATATAAATTAAAAATGTCAGTATATTTCCTAAATGTATATACATTACATTATATATTATGTATATAATATCAGCAGAGCGGTATTGCAATTTTATAACAAGGAAACGCATTAATCTGTGTGTGCCGCCTTAGTCTGATGAAATTAACGTATATTTATTATCATTTCGACTTTCATTTTCGGACGCACACAAAAAAAAACCGTCAATTCCGTCGAGGGAGAGCCAGGGCCGATTATTATCTAGTTAATGTATAATCGTGCGTACACGCGCGGTAGACGAGCTAATCAAATGCTGCTGGATGATCGCGTCGGATCGATGCGGGGCGACGGACGCGTAGTGGAAGCAATCAGGAAGTCGTTTCCGGTCGTGGTGAGCTGATTCAAACAACGAAAGAGTCCGCGGTAGAAGAACCGGAACAAATCACGCCGATGACCCGTCGGCCACCGAGGTTTTCCGACGACAAAATTTGCAACGAATTTAATTAACTACCTATCTCTCTCTCACTCGTATACTGACGAAACTCGCGGATGTATTGTAATGTAATCATTTTGTATATAATGCGCGGAAATAATAATAATAATTATTTTTGGAACGATCTCGCGGGGAAATTAGGTTATGAAGAACGCGTACAAGCAGAGACTTCAGCGTCCTCGCGGAATGGACAAAAGGATTTCGCTAATAATCACACAACGAACGACAGGTACGCGCACCAGATAGTGGTGTATATTTGTAGTATATAAATATAATATTACAACAACAATCAACTCTAAAGTGCATTTTCTCTCGAACCATAACATATCTCTTCTGGCGAGCGTTTATTGTGCGCGTATACATAGATTGCAATCGTTACTGTATATATATATATATATATATATATATATATATATATATATATATATAATATATAATATACGACTATAATATTATACGCAGTGTTTATGATCTATCCCCAGTGGGGGTTTTCGACAATATAACTCTATCTCGACATCCTATATAATTGTAGTACATACGTGCTCAATTCGACTAGGGAGGTCAGTAGTGACGGAAATCTAACGGATGTAGAAAGTGTAGAGTATAAAAATGATAACAAAAGCGCGAACAGAGCTGGCGAAAAACCGACACCGCATTGTTGTAACGACGGGAAGCAACGCAACAAATCGCGCGTACCTTTTATAGTGTGGCGAATAAACCATACGACCGAATGTTATATTTTAAATTGGTATTGCATTTTAGTGAGTAATATAATACATATATGTACTGTACAAAAGCAGTTTTACGGCGGCGGCATTAGTATACGTATACACATATACGAGTATATATATATATTTATACGTGTATATTATTTAAAAATCTGTTTACGCCTCGACGACGACGTGGTAATGTATTGAGCGACGCGTTCAGGAGGACATATGTTTCGAATGAACCAAAACCGGACCTCTGTGACAATAATATTGTTACGATAAGCCTTAGGGACTGGAGGGAGGCACAGACGGCTGGGAGAAATGAATCATTGTTTAAAAACATTTAAATTAAAGATAATACGCAGACGTTGTGGTTTGTTGTACGAGGAGAACTTGGGCGACACGGCGAGGGACGTATTTATACATATATATATAATAGATACCGTTTTTGTCCTTGGTTCGTAGTTTAAAAATAATAATAAAGAACAAAAAATTAGTAAAAGAACAAACAAATTGTAATAATTATATAGTGCGCGTGAAGATGATGATGATGATGACGACCGCGATGACGGCGGGGCCTTGAAGCTCTATTTCCATTTATAATACACATACACTGCGTATTACTGCTAACCAGATGCTAAAAAGAATTAACGAACCGTAGCGCATCGAAATATTGTTGTATTGTCGATTTAATTAAAAAAGGGGAGGCGAAAAAAATCCTATTAAAAGTTCAAAAAATACGTGTTGAGGTGAAAATTACTAAACGGCCGCAGCGGCGACTGCAACCTTGGGATAAACGAATTCGTACAATGGATGCCGGGATTAAGCCGCAAGTGTGTATACTATTTTATAGTTCACAATTCCAAGGTAAAACGAAAATTGGTTATTTAGTAACATAAATCGTGTTCATGCAGATCGAACACAATAACGTACTCCTAGACAGTTTAACATTAAGTGGTTACAATATCGTTGTACAATTAATTGTATAGGCCTAGTCGGTAAAGTTTAAAAACACGAAGGGAGAGGTGGTAGTGGGATGTATATATATAAATATGTATCATGCAATAAGCCACAACTCTACAAAAAAAAACCATAATAAAGGGTAAGAAGGTAGTTATATAAGATTTGAAACTTAGTAAAAAAAAAAAACATAAAAAAAATAAAACAAAAAAATTATATCAGACTTACGGGTTTCGGCCGACTTGAGTCGTCGCGTGTGAACGTGTGTGGTGATTGGGGACATATGTATATATTTTTTTTACTGTAAAATCCAAAGAAGCAGACAAGCACACGTTGAAAAGCTAATTTGTTTTCGGTATATGTATATATAATATATAACAGATTTGGCTTTGTATTATTATTTTTTTTTTTGTGTGTGACTTTATGGTCGCAGTGATCGGTATAATATATAGTAGAAGTGGCAGTGTGAGATGGCGATACGACACACACACACACACACACATATATATATTTATGTACGAACAAAACAGTCGCATACATACACATGTATATTTATTTATGTATGTATAATGTATATACACTCGTTTTGCGTGCGTGCGTGTATTTTGACGGTAATAGTATATTATATTATATATGTATGCAATGTGCGTGCGTACAGTGTAGTATACGTCGTCGGTATGACAGACACCAGCATGTGGGTCGGACACACTATATATACTTATCGTGTCATATCGTATACGCCTATTACGTGTGTGTCTATATGTAAATATAAATGTATATATATATATATATATAAATATATCACCGTGTTTATCATTATATATATATATATGTATGTATATGTATATGCGTATATATCAAAAAGCCTTCCGTTTAGGATTTCCGCATCCAACTGTTAAGTATGTTGGCGAACCTCTTGGTCGGCCGTACCTTATTGGTATCGTCGGCCGCTGCCGCCTGGGAGGCGGCGACCGCGGTTGCGACTCCGCCACCGGCCCTGCAGTCTTTGGCCGATGCCGAAACGGCGGCGGCGCGCTGCTGGTGGTGATGGTTTTGCGATTTGGCTCGCGTCAAGGACGTACCACCGCTTCCCGAGTCCCTGCGAGCCCTGTGCTGTTTGCCGTCCTGCTGTTGCTGCTGCTGCAGCGAGTCCTGTTTGCCTCCTGATCGCTGTTTGCCACCACTGCCGATGGATGATCCGCCGCCGTTGATTTTGTTGTTGATCGATTCCCAGTTCCGGGGCAACGACGATTGGTCCGACTTGGACTTGTTCCACGACGGGAACGGGTCCCGGTTTCCATGGTGATGGTGATGTTGTTCGCGATACGACGACAGAGGCCTAGGCACCGAGCACGACGAGGGCTTGACCACGGGGATCTTACTGGGCGGTCTGCCGCCGCTGCGCGCCTGATGCGCCGACTCGGTGCTACTGCTGCCGCCGTTTTCGTCCTGGTGATGATGCATATGCTGGTGATTCTGATGGTGATGCGACGAGGTCACCGCGGCCGACGGCGGGTTGCCGGGCAACGCGATCTGAGGTAGGATCGGGTTCGATGGCACTAGGTCCAACCACTGGTTGGTGGCCGCGTTCTTCGCCGCAGCCATAGTCCCTGACGACTGACTACTCACGACGGGCCCGTGTTGCTGTTGCTCCTGGTGCAACTGCAATAACCTCACCCGGGCCATGGTTCCTTCCAGTTCTATGCGCTTCTCCTCCAGCTAGAAAAACAAATGCACACAAAACGCATATATCAGTATACGCCGTATCACCCGTATCCGCGTGTCCCTAGCGGCTCCGCCTCTCTCTCACTTGGAATTTAAGTTCTTCGTTGTCCTCCTTACTCTTGTTCAACTCGTTGGAAACGGCGCTCTTCGTTTTACCCATTACTTCCAACTGGCGGACGAGGTTCTGTGCGCGAAAAAAAAAAAACAAAAAAAAATCGTTACTAAACATGTAAGTACAACATTTTAAAACTAAAACATTCCTATTTAAATAACAAAAAAATACGTCACGGACGTTTTTCGAGAGAACAACTACGTAGCCTCGAACCTATCGATTTGTGTATATAATTGGCGCGCGCGAAAAAGAAAAGTGCAATCGAATAAAACACGAATGCACGGACAAACGGCGAAACCCATCATGGTCAATGTCATCGAAACCCCATAAATCTTATAATACATCAACTATAAATATATTACGTCCGATACTTAAGACCCGAACAGGATTACGTGCTATACGTGTTATTATTATTATTATTAAAGTGTATTTTTTCATTCATTCACGTCAAACGTCGGCCCGCATTAATATCTTGTCGAAGGGCGTTGGCCCGGTTTTTTCTTTCAAAGATTTATAATATGAATTCATCAATATTACGAAAGTTTATTATATCCCCCGCACACGCTATAAGGTCAGTTAATTATCACCGGGCCAGCGACTCGACACAACACCGGTGTCCCAGATGACCAAGATTGTGTTTCTAATTGGCTCGGATTCCGAATAAAATAATGCATAAATATGCTCACGTTTCTATAACACTGTACTGACAGGTACCTGCGTTAGGTACTGCTACACGATTTTCGACACAACCGTAGTTGTATGTTCAGGAATCACGGTTACATAACTACCAAGAACTCGGTGGCGGCGGTGATGCACGAGTTTATCGTCAAATAATTCAAAAAAAAAACGTTTGAATTCAGATATCTATAATTATCATTATACGTGTTAAACTGCATTCAAACACAGCCGGAGTATGAATTTATTACGATATCATTATGTATATGCAAACGAATAGCGTAACGGTCATAAAGACTACGCAGCACATTGTATTTTTATAATATCACCGCGGCGGGATAATTAATTATTATCGGCTCTGCACGACGTATATATTTATATATAAATGACAAAACGAACGTACACCATACGGTATAGAAATAAATAAATAGCCGTGTATCCTTGAAAAGTGCATAATCATTCTTATGTGTTTGGAGATGAAATATTAAAACAGCAATATGGTCCGCCTACCGAAAAAAAGGAAAAAGGCGAAACAATGAAGACCCTTACATTATACGTTACACACGTGTATACAATAATAGGTTCGGTGTAATAAATTGGAATCGCGTTGGTGTACGAACCGCTCAGTGCTCATATATGGTCAACTTGTGACGGACTTGAAACTTCCAATGTAAATATTATGTCAATGTGGGTTCAAAAATTAAAATTCGTAAGACATCTGTACGCGTCAGTAGGACAAAGAGAGGGTTATCTTCATATTGGTGGGCGACCGATTAGTACTGTCGAGCAATCTCTCAAATTTTGAACATATAGCGAATATTTGAGCCCGACACCCTTGCAGCTACGTAACTTCTTCCATGGATTACATCATCATCATGAATTAGTATACATGTTGTCATGTTAACATTGAATGCGAATGCAAGTTTAATCCAATAATTCAATACAGGAATGTCCGAAAATAAAGTATCACAACTTCAATTGCAGTAGCAATTTCGAAACACGACCATATAACATAAAACACGGTGTGAAACGGTACTTATTCGAATCAAAGAAATAATCGTGGTTTTCAAAAGCAAAAAAAAATTCAACATTACTTTTCGACCACAGATTCCGACATGGGTATTATAAAATGTACCTCCTAAGGCGACGTACCGCAGTATTTGAGTTATAGTCATCATCGTGAGTGGAGACGTGATTTAAAATCAAATATAACTTTGGAGATTTTTTTACAGCCTCATAAGATTTATTCGTAAATTGCGTAGAAATTGTATTTTGATCTCATCCGATTTCTCCGGTAAGATTACGCGGTATTAAGAATCGATTCGCGTGTGTATTATGCGCGAATAGAAAACCTTTAGTACACCTTTAACCACAAAGAAACCGCCTAAACAAATAGTAGTTACGAATTGAAAGCGTATATGTTTAGACGAGGAAAATCGTATTAAAGATACATTATTCATATAGAAACGAGCGTGTTCACGAAGTTTGTCAACTGGAACAATTCGAAAACATTCATTTATATTGTACACACGTATATCGGTACATGGGTTTCTACGTCATAACATTACAGAAAATAAATAAATACGTAAACGTTTATACAACAATTAGACTGCACGCGCAGGGGTGCGAAAGTATAAGAAGAACAACAAAAGTGAAAAAATCCATAACGTACGGACTTAAACAACCAATGTATAGATATCGAAAGAACAACCGTTAATTATAATGGAGAAACGATAAAAAAAGTGTTTTCTGTGTGTTTGGTTTCGAGTCACACAAGCCTCTGGTCGACACATGATTTACACGGTACACATTATATGGTTCCAGCTGTATATACTTATCAAAACGACGTTTACCTTGTTCTCGTAGGATACGGTGATGAGGTGCCGCTGGAGTTCGATGGGATTGAACGTCTTAAGTATGGCGGCCAGGGTGCGTTTGGGCAGCGGCGTGCCGATCACGGCGCCGCAACCGGGCACGGGTTTCCCGACGCTGTCCGCGGGACTGCTGACGATTCCGTCGAGCGCGCCCAGTCGCTTGGCGAACGTGGGAGACCCGATGTCCACGGCCGGCAGGAGCGGCGACGCGGCCCGGCCCTCCAGGTTCCGGGATATCGGGTCGGACGGCCGGACCAGCAGCATGCGCGACCGGTGCCGGTCATCGTCGTCGTCGTCGTCTTCCGTGTCCATGTACGAGGACGAACACTGTTTGCACAGCTCGATGGACGACAGGTTGCAGGCGGAGTGTTGGCTGGGCGTGTAGTAGATGTCCCGGCCGGCGGACGACGAGCTGGGCCCCGTGGTCGACGATTCCGGTTGCACGGGAGCAAAGCCGCCGCCGCCGCCGCCGTTATGACTAGATGATTTCCTTGCGGTCGACGTGACCACCGCGGAACATGACTTGACGCCGGTGCCGCACAGCCGTTCCTCGAGCTCCTTGTTCTCGCACACGACCGACTTGAGTTCGGCCAGCAGTCGGTGGATCTGCGCCGCGTTCGACAGGCTCTCCGCCTCCATCTCGGTAACCCGGTCCAGCAGCGCGTCCCGGTCCCGTTTCAGGTCGGCCACGTGCAACCGGAACACGTTGTAATCGTAGCGTTCGCCCGTCACCGCCACCGGTGCCGGCCACTTGCCACCGTCCCGGCTGGCCGCGGCCCTCAGCTGCTGCTCGCCGTCGTCGCACAGCACCGTCACGTCGTCCAGGCTGCGGCACCGTCGCAACCGTCTCCGCCGCCGCCGCCACCGCTGTTGATCGTCGTCCAGCAGCCGGCTCTGCAGGAACTCCACCTCCAGCTTGAGCTTAGTGCCCTTGTCCTGGATCACCTCCAGCAGGCTCCACAGCTCGTCCTCGTCCTTGCAGCAGTTCTTCGTCATCGTGGTCCGCGAGCTGGTCGAACTGCTGTCCTTGCTCTCCGTGCAGAACCCGCTGTCCTGCACGGTGCCCACGGACGTGGTGGCCGGCTCACCGCTCTTGGGCCCCTTTCCGTGACTGTTGCTCCGGCTCCGGGGTCCCGTGGCCGTGACCGCGGCCGCCGCCAGACCGCCGCCACCGCCGCCGGCGATCCATCCGGCCGACGATGACGAGCCCAGCTTCCGGCGGACCCGCACCCCGGGCTCCCAGCGGCTCTCCCCCGAACCCACGCCCTGTGACCCGGAGCTTGGCTCCGGGCTGGACACCTGCTTCTGGCGCAGGTGCGGGAACGTGTCCATGACGAGCTCCCTAAACTCCAACAGCGCACCGACCTCATTCTGTAATTCCTGAAACATCCAAACAAATACGTATAAGTCATTAAGATTACAAACGTGTAGGTCTTTGATAATACAGACAAACCTCCTAACAAAGGAGTTTCTGTAAAAAGGAGACAAAAAAAAAAAAAGCTCAAAACCAAAATCATTTTATTAGTACATACACACCAAATACATTTTTATTTTAATATACGCTATTTTATTCGATTACATTTATAATTTAGAAAAATAATTTGTAATATACTATTGTTGGTTACGGCTTCCGGTTAATGGAGGTTCCGCTTTAGAGAGGTCATGTGTTTAGTACTTTAAACAGAACTGAGGTTATATTCTGTTGTAAAGATATTTCCGTCTAATAGAGGGTCCGTTAAAAGAAGGTTATACTGTAAAAACAATCGCTGTAAGCTCATATTATAATTATTCCGGTCGCATTAGGTATACCTTTATGTTTAAATAAATAAATAAAAACTATCGCAGCGGTCTTACGCGGACCGTTTTGCAAGAAGACGTTAAAATTTAATTTATTTCTAACATACGAGCGCCATTTCAATTATTATAATACGCGTTCGGTTTTTACTATCATTTTTCTCGTTTATTACTCGAGTAACGAGATAGTTAACTTACAATACCGTCAATGGCACGAATCGCAGCTACCATAAGGTTATGCATATTATACGTTTGAAAATAGTAATTATTCATTCTGAACGTCCATTTCGTTAAATAATAAAAAAACGCAATGTATGCCACAGAAAATCACATACTGGTTTTATTATAATACAACGGGTGGGATTTTAACCGTGAACATCATATCCGTACACCGTACAGATGAATCGTGTGCACATGATGTATACCCTACACTTTTTTTTAAGATGAATACCTTATTAAAATTTGAATTTCATTATAAATTTAAAACGCACAATACCTGACTACAGGCAAAACCGCTTTATTATTACCACACAGTGCACTAGATTAATAAAGAAACAAGATTTTGGGGTAACTATACTATACACATTTATATAACATTGCCAATAAATAAATAGCCAAAATTATAGTTATCTTGAAAATAATATTTTATTTATACATAGTTAAACTTATTTACATAACGTATTATGATGAATGTTAACTCATTAAACAATAATTATTATGAAAAATTGTTTGAGCTTTGTTTTTTAAACTATTGAAATATAAATACAAATGTACTAATATAAATAATATAATAGGTACTACCTATATTGAAATAACAATAAATATTAACTCTCACTACAGCTGTTTAGTGACCACATAAAAATAGAAACCTTGCAGTAAATGAAATAATGAAATTAAAATTGTCCTACATTTTAACGAATCGAATCTTACAAATATTTTATTTTTATTACTTATCTGGGAACCACACGATTGCGGTATTGGTTAAATATTCGTATTATTTACAAAATATTAAATTCAAATACATTTTTAAAAATTAAAAATGTACCAAGTGTATTACTAAAAAGTATAAAAATATTTTATATATGTTATTAATCGATGAAACATTATCAATATTTAATTTTTTGTAATATGAACATGCAATATATTAATATTTAAAATATTTATAATACTAGGAAACTGACAAATTCGTGAAATATAATAGTACGGGCTTTAGTGCCGTAAGCGAATAATATAATTATATGTGCAACTCGTATTTGATATTTTTTATTTAAATTACATATTACATAAAATGTAATATGATAAATTGTAGTAATATGGCGTGAGATTCTCAACAAATATGCATTTATTTGCTTTTTAATGATACATATATACTAAATACTAATACTAATTGTAATATACACACTAAAAAATCTAAAAATTAAAAAAAGGCAATAACAGATAAAATGCTTTCTTAACATGCATATTTGTTTGTTAAACGAAGTATTTAAGAAGTATTAAAAAAATACAGAAGATAGAAATTGAAAATTTCACTTAGCTGCAATCCATGTCTGAACTTATAGATTTTACTTTCGAAAAACGAAGTATATATGTGACAATTTTAGTAACAATCAACAGGAAATCGAAAAGGAAAACTTTTGTTTTACCTCATTCGTCGAAAATCTACAAACCGGTCAAACGGATCGCATAATAGTAACATACAAAATATAAAAACAAAACGTTTTTTTTTTTTTTAGAAACGTCTGTTTACATTTTAAATATGGTTCGAAAACGAATAATATAAATAATTTAGCTTAAAGTGGAATAGCAGATTTATAATATGTCATAACTCATGACAAACAAATAATAATATGGTACTCATTACTGA
This sequence comes from Periphyllus acericola, assembly GCA_949715065.1. Lineage (NCBI taxonomy): Eukaryota > Metazoa > Arthropoda > Insecta > Hemiptera > Aphididae > Periphyllus > Periphyllus acericola. The sequence continues at coordinate 8,612,947 of OX454269.1, read as the reverse complement.
CTATTAAGTTTAAAAGATTTACCTATTTAACTATATATTTCGAGAGCTATTAAAACTTTTTTGTAAGAAATGATAACCACCATTTTTTATAGTTAATTTATACTTTTGTAGTTGTAAATAATGGAAACACCTACTTAATAGTTTTCATGAATAAATAAGTGATACTACCACGTGAGACGCTATAGACATTTATAAGATTATTTTAACGACAAACCACCATTATTTCGTAATTATTACATACTTTTACTTGGTTTATAAACGGTTATAATTAGTAAAAGTATATCAATGAAAATGTCTGTATAGGCACAAACATTCTTATCGAATTAGAAGTAAACTAAATACGTAGAAATATAATGTTGTAATCAGTATAATTTTTATTTATCAAAGTCAATATGAGATTTTAAATAATGTTTTTATACTATTCACTATTATCAGACATAGCTAACTAGTACCTAATGAAATAGAAAAATAAAACATTTAGTAATTATAAAAATACCAAAGTAGCAAAGTAGAAGTCTCTAATTATTTAAAATTTAATTTTAGTCAAGAACTATTACAGTTCTATCAATGAGAATAATTATAATAACATTGACTGTAAAAGACACTTCGTAAAATCTTTTTTTTTTTATATAAACAGCTTATGAATGAGTTATTATTATTTTCGTAATACGTGTTGTGCAATATTTCTTAGATGTATTTAAAAAATTGAAATAATAGTTTACACGGACCTGTAGAGCGAGTATAGACTTGGCCTGCTCGTTGATGAGGTATTGAAAAGGCACAGCTTGTGCCGATGCTCTGTTATTGTGTTGGATGAGCTCGTCACCACGGCAGTCCATCCCACGGGGGCTCGAGGCCCCTCAAAGTCTGTAAACAAAACACAAACATATTTTAGTAATCGAAACATTAACGAAAAAATACTGAAAAATTCAATTTTTTCACATCATAAAAGGTTTGTCACATAAAAACACGAACAATCCAATACGGATTTTTTTAAAAACTCGTTTGCACATCAATACAAATCAATACGAATCATATAACAAGAACGGAATACAAATTATGTAACATTACATTTTATTTTATCAAATTATTTAATTCCAATGATCGTAATAATATAATGAATGATTTCGCAGAAGAAATAACAGTTCAAGGTAATCCATTGGTTATGAGCAAGTTTTCGAATGTATTTTTTTCGCGTGTTCACGTGGCACAATGCACATATAAGTACGTCAGTGGTACCAAGAATGGTATCTTAGTATTTACATCTTAAATGTGTAGAACACGAGTATATATTATTTTGGATTTCTGACTTCAGTGCAAATCAGTGCTGGTCCAGCGACCCTACAAGTATACTTTCCTGTTATTTTAAAAAATATACACGCGTGTAATGTATATGTATATTAGTGTATTAATGTATTACGTTATGGGTCGTTCAACAACAGCCCTCGGACACGACTAGTAACTACTGTTTTCTGCAGTATTTCACGCGTTATTAGCTGTCGCCCGCATGTATTCTCGTATATTATGAACGGAACCCAATTGTTCGTAGACATTATTTCCCGTGTTATTTGTACGACAAAATTCTACAAAACGTAAAACAAGGAGAACTTTTTACACAGCATAAAAAAAACATATCATTACTCGACCAAAATAATATAACAGAATAACAGTAACAGCGCGATCGATAATATTGTATCCGGTGTATATGTGTATAGAATTATTTCGAGTCATCGGAACCTGTGGTCAATTTCCACTTCACGGAAACCGCTAGTCGATCACACAAACGTACATACTGTATAGTGCATATACATGCACACATCGCGCGAACGACCTCATTTCGTGCAGTATTGGTCTTGGTATCGATGGTATGGTCTTCTTATGTATTATATTCTAGAATCTAGACCATTGCATATTTACTAAATTATGTTTCGTGTTTGAAAGACGTCATACCGATCGATCAATGATCGAAAGAAAGATTCGTGTGCCAGACCCGACTACAGTCGACGACCTTCTGCAAGTGAAATAAAATACTATTTAATTAAATGGTTTCGTAATACCACAAAAAAACAACATGCCGGCGATTCGCAACCCCTTCACGTTCTTTCGGTCTATCTCCTTCTCTATATCTATAATCGAATTCATAAATTCAATGAATATTATCGAACCAGTTTGGCCGAAACCCCGAAATAATGGCGGTGGCCGTGAAAGTTGTAACTATATCCTCGTTGCCCGGTAGTAACCTATAAATCTATAAATAAATACCGACGTCATTATAATATATATTAGCATCGAGAACGCTATACGGTCGATTTTTATAAAACTATCCAAGTTAGTAAAATTTTTATCGTAACCGAAAAGTTCCATACCAGGAAGGAAAAAATATCTGAAGCAAAACGTAATTTTAATTAACTAGACCATGTGAACAGACGATTAACGTCATGTCGGCGTGCACTTTATTGTATTTCACTAATTAACTCGTCAGGATGGCCTAGATCAAGATTTAAAACACACAATGGTCGTATATACTATATAATAAATAAATAATTATAAAAGTGAACGTCTAAAATCAAGAACAACTGAAAAAATATAATATACTCGCGGACTCTTGTCTGATCTAGATTAAACAACGCGGAAAACAAGGAAATCCTAACAAATATGTTGTACATGCAATGAGAATATTATAGATAACACGCATAACTTCAATAGGCACGAGAGCATAATATTATGAATTATGATGTATGCGCTCACGTTAGGTAATAAGTATATTATAGATGACGCATTTATCATTATTGAAATGACTACGTCTATATACGTGTACAAATATAGTACTAATTGCAATGTCATTGTATTATTATCATCGATGTTGGACGATGGTCGCCAAATTTATTTTGCATGGATATTCTAAAGTACCTACTACTACGATCGAACAATTATTCTACTAAAAACGCATTGCGTGACTTTTCCCAGATCTTACCTAAGAGTTATGACTAAGTCAGTTTCATATAATATGCACATTATACTTTTTTTTTGTACACAACATTCCATGCAAATAATGATGTATTTTGATTAAACTTAATAGTCTAAAAACTAAATATTTTCATTTAACTATTAAATTACTTACATTTTTGAAAATATAACATCATGTTCATGATAATATTACGGTAGATTTTACAACTAAGTATACAAGGTCTTAACGTTTTGGACAGGTATTCATATTGGACAATATAAATAGGTACTAAATGAATTGCCCAGCCTGCTTTATATATAACTGTTTAAGCTTTGGTACGTTAAATGTGATTATATGAAGTACACATTATATACGAGTACAGTCGAAAAACATGCATATGCAATAAATTATAATAATTAGAATCAGGATGTTTAGAAATTGTTATAACTTAACACTACATTTTTCATGAAGTCACAAAAAAAAACAATAATTTTTTTGCATATTTCAGCATAATTTTTGTTTTTAACACACAGATGCACATTGTTATTTCTTATATAAAATCGATAGTAATAATACGTATATTTGACTGGTTTTTATAACATAACAGATAGTCAAATATTAAATTACTTTTTAGTGCATTCGTTTTCCGAATCCCTATTGTAATATTGTTGACCGTTCGTTTCTCGGTTAATCAATCGTAATCATATAAAACGTGAAGTTAGCTAATAAAAAGCAACCGATTCGATGAGGGAAATCGTTTTATAATGACGATCGATCCTCTCTCCACGCGTCATAGTATATATTATTATTATATTATAATTTTACAACGAAACCAACAGGAATCGTCGCCGTCGGTATGCACGACGCGTGTCCGTTTTTTAACGTAAAGTGGGACACGCGCGCGCCACAGACTCTTCGCTGCAGACGCCGTCCGCAATAACATCGGTTAGCCGATTTTCTTCCTACTATACCTATGTACCACGCTCGTCGACGTTTTTTTTTACGTGCGCAAGATCTCCGAGAACATAAAGTTTCTCGTCGAAAAAAAAAATCCACACATCAATTGTTTTCATTCCTTCGTTAAAACATACGCGACAAAATGTGAATAATAATAATAAAAAGTAGAATTTACTGTATTATATATAGAATGCGACGGAACGAAGACGTGCGGTAAATTAAACGTAATTGGCAGGACGACGCCTAGCTTTTAAATTAATGGATAATACGTCCATGACGCATCAGGGGAAAATTGTTTTGTCGATGTATATATATGTATATTATATTTGTGTACTTAAGAAAAGAGTTAAACATTGCCGTCTATAAAACGTAGTTTTTATAGGTGGATACTTTTTTTTTTTTTTTAAAAAAATAGAAGAACCAAGAAAAATAGTTTTTTCGCTATTAAATTCTAACAATAATGCATGAGTACAACGCGGGTGTCCGAAAACGATACGATCTAGAGACGGTTTCAACAGCGAAAAAAAAATGTCGTCTGTTTGCCCATTTTAAACGAGTGTACGAGACGGTAACACGCCGATCTGCACAGAAGTCGTCGGAATCTTATAAACGAACAACAATTGTTAGCAGGTTTCTCGGCGTAAAAAACGGCAACGTCGTCGTCGTCGCGGGCTCTGAACGGACGCGCGTATGTGCCAAGGACAAGGGACAGACATAGCAGCCTCGTGTCACATTTTCGTTTTTTTTCTATTGTTTGTAAACAACGGCTAGGCGTAAGGCCAAACAAGCCGACGGTCGCTTTTAAATCGAGCTTGACGATGGTGCATTTAGGCGGGAAACAGGCGGCGGCAGGGCCCGTGACACGTAATCATATGATGAGCGGCTTCAAACTTGTTTTATTTATAAAACCTTAAAATATTACTCGAGCAAACACGGTAATATCAAATCACGTTTGTATCAATAACAGACATAACTATAAAAATGCGTACATATATAGTAGGTACATATAAAATAATAAGTTCACGATTATAAAATATATTATGTGTATTATCTTATAGATACAACTTATGTATAATATACATTATACAATATACATGGACGATAGACCACACGGGTTTACCTATATTGACTTAGTTAAATAGAAATACTTTCGTTTTTAGAGGAAAACGCACATTTTTGTTTTTGTTAACATGTTTCACACATACAAAACAACGACATAAAATTAATGTAACTAGTTTAATTAATTTGATGTTCTGGTTAAAAGTATAGAGAGTATATACACACTATATATTCTAAAAACATACGCATGATTACAATAATTGTTGTAAGCTATTTGATAACTGTAGAGTGTAGATTATATTACACTATTCAGCTGTTTACGGAGCTGTTTAGTTTCGTTTCGGGCATCAACCTCAAAAAATTAACTCTTTACACTTCCGCGACACGACATCTATAAAAAATTATGTAAATCTTAAACATTGAACACCGTGGTGTAATGTTAACTTATTGCATTACTATTACATAAACAAATTTATGGACACTCATAAATATAATATGATTACATATAAATGTTTCATTTTGTTTAAAACCAATCTTACATGGTAAATATTTTTAAATTATTTCAATCAACTATATTTACAAGTATATATGGGACGATATGTATCAAAAAAACTTTGTATTTAAGTGCAAAATCAAATTAGGTAAATACCTAATCTTTTATTTGATTGAAAATTAACCAATTGGTTTTGAAACATGGCTCATTTCAAATAATGATACTGATTTGGCTCATATTCTAAGCTTTTCATTTTATACTTATAATATATTCAAGTGCTTCTAATTTTTATGTAACATAAGAGTTCAATAAAAGTCAAAGATTTAAATTTAATATATACAGCACACACCCTCTGATAGTTTAATAATTACTTATGTCCATTCCATGATTTTAAATACCTATAGCCAGACCTAAAGCATACTTAAAAGTTAAAATATTTACTTTTCTAATTTCTTTTAAATACCCGAAAGCAGTATTCCATAGTAAAATCGATGTGCAATATAAACATTCTTTTAAACAGGTTTATGAATTGTGTGACCGGGTTTAATAAAATGCATTTGTGGCATATATAATATATATACACATATATGTGTGTGTATGTGTGTGTGTGTGTGTGTGTATGTATTGTATGAATATGTTATGTTAGGTACGTTTATATATATTATATATAGAGTATTTCATTATTTATTTTTATTTTTAGGCGACGGTAATTTTGTATGTGAGGAAATATTTTTATCTGACAGAGGTTACCTACATATATATGAATACGCAAAACATGCATATATAAGACATAACAAAATCGTATTATTTCCACAATTGTTGAACGCTGGAATGCGTATTTGATTGTACACAGGGAGACATCCTATTAGTGACAGTAATAAGTAAATTCAATGGAGATCCTACAATTGTCGGTCACTTTCCATCACGTCGTTGTTATCTTTTTCAACAATTTTAACACCACCTATTCAAAAATATTAATAACCGGAAAACATGAAAAAATTATGAAAAAGATTAATTCCTTTTCTTGCATTTGTATGTGTTGGTACCAAGTACCATATATAATATAGAAATGATAATGGATAGGAAAAATAATAAATTGGAAAATTATTTTATTTCTACGGGATATGGACATTTACAGCCACTGTATATATGCAATGTATTTAACTTTTTTATCGCAATTAAATCTTAATTATAGATTCAGTTTTATAAGAATATCATCAGACCAAACATTTTGTTAAAAGATTTGATCGGGAATGTAAGAATCATGTAGTGTTTCAATTTTCTTGTAGATAACGCACCGAAAACCCAATTACACACGAGTAGAAAGCGAACAAAATAGCATAACGACAACGGTTTTATTTTAATTATCTGATCTAGTAAACAGATGAATCGTCTTTTTTACATAAAACATTTCTTCTACCTATGTAAAGGTCATAATGAACATAGCGGTCATTTTTTTCTTTTTGGAATCGTGAATAACATATATGACTGTGTCCGGGACGACGCTGTAGAGAAAGTTACGTTATTATGGTATTTTAGCGGAAAAAATGAAAGTCGATGTATTAATATCCGAGAATATGATGGTCAATTGTGAGGATTCATATAGTGGTAGGCATATGGCCGCACGCATTGGCATTGGTGACCTTTAAAACAATAGAAGGTTAAAAATATTCAAGATGAGAAGAAAAAAAATTATTGAACGAATTCCAAAAATCTCAACGTTAATGGTAAATATAAAGTCATAATATACAGAATTATAATATCATTAATGTTTTATCATCAGATATAATAATAAATAGTTAATAATAACAACATTTTTGTAAATCTTGGTATAATCGAATGTAATATTATTTAATAACAATAATAACTAAAAAGTAAATCTGTTAAGAATGAGAAATAATATCCAAAAAAATATGAAAATGTAATATGATGGTCAAACAAACCCGTTACAAATACATATAAGAAACAGGTAATAGGTATATTATGTTATAAATTGTAATATTATTATTTAATAATTATTAATATTATTTACTATGTTGTGATATTTTTCGTAAACTGTACCTACTTTATAACAAACATTCTACAGAAATAATTTTTATTCTTCAAATATTTTATGGTTAATCCAGTATTCAAACAAGAAATGTCTATAAACAATATAAACATAATAAATTCCTCCCTCTCTCATTGCGCGACCATATATATGCTCTTCCGCTGCCGCCTCGTCAGTGTATCAATAATATCCCGAACGTTTCCGTTGATATTAAATTCGGAACCTACATTACAATATTGCTTAAGAAATAATTAGAATTAAGATTATCAGGTGTGTAAGAAAATGTATACATAATAAATGGAAAAACCGGGGTTTCTGAGCAACGGTATTGAAAATTAAATGGACAACCGATAGTAGCATATAAAAAAGAGTGAAAGCTTTAGGTTGTCACGGTTTTAAAAACCGATTAGACGGTTAACGTAGACATCATTTGGGTTGTTGCCCTGTTAAGATGTGAAGTCACGGTTATCAAAAACTCATCGGCAAGTAATTCGGATGGTACATCGTATATTCGAAAATTCAACAGTAAAAATATGTTCTACCTGAAAATATTGCGTAACACGTTAATATAACAATTTCTGTTTGTCCATGTGACATGGCCTCGGCACAGCTGCCATTCAGCTATAATATGTATATATGTCATGTGCATTATGTTACAATAGGTGAAAAATAATAAAAACCGACATGGAACCCATCCTAATAATAATTTGTAATAATTATTGTTTTTTTGAATAGTTTTGCATTTCCTGTACGCATTTATTTAAAGGCTCCACCACACACAACCGTAACATGACAATTGGCTACAACTTATTGACCGGATGGTCAACAACCGTGACGGGACATAGAGCTCGATTCAATTTAAATTTGTGAGGCCAGCAATAATAATAAAGACTGTTTATAACGAGTAGAATGTTATCAAACTAAAATTAGATGTTTATTTACTTTTTTACGTACCGATGAGATAAAAGTTAAATTATAAATCACGGTGAATTGGATGTTCGTGTCAGTGTCACACTAATACCTATCTTACGTCAACCAGTGGTACCTGGTACCGATAGAATTTATTACGTCACCGCGTTGCTATAGAGTCGGACTTGTTAGCCTGTGAATACGTCACTAGATCACACAATATTTCAACAACCCGACTATTAAACAATGATAATGTAATACAAGTATATTTGACAGAGTTAATCAAGAATATACCTACAAAGTCCACATTTTAAAGTTCTAGTCAATTACACTTAAAATTTAATTACTTTCAGGTAAAATTATTTCGTAAAAAAATTAGTAATAGTGGCAAATAAAATCTTATAATGAAGAACACTAGATTAATAAAAATTTTTATAAACCATAATTATGACTGATTTAATTTCTTAGAATTTCTCAAATTATTTCTAATTAAATTGCTAAAGAGTATAATGATTATTGGATTTAAAAATGTCATAGTTAAAAGTTTAAGGTTAAAACATAACATATATTCTAAAAATGTTAATCAAAATTATTCAAAATAACAGAATAAATCAAAAAAAAATCAAATTAAATTTTACTTGGAAAATGTATGCTCCCTACTTGGAGCACCGTATTTACGAAATTAAAAAATGTACTGAAATACTTAAAAAATAATAATTGGTTAAAAGTTCCCTAGCGATTAGCGTACATTTTTTATAATGTTCAGCTATTCAACTAATGTCTAAAAGGATTTTTATGATCACTTAACTTCTATAATAATTGTTCTATATATTTTAATCCAACCCTAAAAATCTACTTGATTATTTAAGCTATGTCCGGTTAACGTTTAGCGGATTCGACATTAATTTGATGTAAAATAACATTGAATACCTCTTATATGTTATACTGTTAAATGTATTTGTTTAAATTTATTGTACTTAAATATATGGCACTAAATGTCACATTACTGCTGAGGTGCTTTAACTACCAAGTACCATAACTACCCTGTCATCATCGTTTCTTCGGCAACGACCGCGCGACAGTAGAATATTTCAGTCAGTGACGTAGGAATGTATATTGCAAAAACGGCCTCGACGACGCAGTACTCTAGCCATCATACACAACTACATAAGCCATCAAAAAATTGCAATAAGCTTAAACGATGTTCTACTTTGAAATAAAATATTATATTCATTTTCGTGGTCACTTACCATAACCGGTTCTCGACAGGTTTGGTACAAATTATACATACATATAAATAATATAATATATAATAATAATAATAATAATAATGAAAATTACATAAATATATAAAAATCGTGTCGGGAATCACACACCTACGTAAATAGTCACCAATGACCGCCGATATTACGGATCTGTGATGATAAATATATGGTTTGACGATTTATTAACGTTATCCGTAGATGTATTTAGACAGATAAACCAGCAGCAGATAGGACACTGCGAAAGTATATAATTACAACATAAAGGTAAAATAATGCATTATTCTATCTTTCCAACAAAAAAACCCATTCGAATTTCGCTACGCAATTAAAGTATTCATCATGTCTCCAAAGGAGAAATTACCGTAACTTTAATACATGCGTGCATACTTTTTTTATTATTATGACTATATTTATGACTATTCTCTTAGCCACCCGAAATTAAAACGAAAAATACGAGTAGAAAGAACAGTGCTGTGGTTCTTTTTTTTTACTCTAAAAACGTATAGATGGAACCGCAACAGTTTGGCGGCGATGCCAATGAGAGCGTGTTATGAAGAAAAACATTTTTGTCTCCCTCCGTGGGATATACAATATCTGCACACGACGACTTTCTACGGTGGCAGTTTAATTGACGATGAAAATACGGAAAACCCATCAGGATTGTTGAACGACAAAGGTGGAGTGAGACGACAGAAAACGTACCGTAAATACGAATCTTCGTGCCAATATATAATTAAAGAGAACATACAAATCCATATAGGTTGCAATGACATTAAATATATACCTAACAATGTTTATTTAATAGCAGTAAACAAAATACAAAAACGAAAAAACCATTTTCATAGGTATATTAATATTTCGAGTGGCATTAAAGATGCCGATATTCTAAATATGACAGTCCGAAATGTGGGCGGACGTGTAACGGTTAATATTTTCATATATATTTACAGTGTTGAGTGTAGTTACTATAGTGGGCGAAGCTCTTCGATAAAAAAAATCGAAATTAAGATCAGTATATTAATTTTGTTTGATGAAAATGTTTACTTGCTAGGACCAGGCCCGTGCGCAAGGGGGGGGGGGGGGGGGGGGGTTCAAACCCCCCCATGGTCGAAAAAATCGTGTTTTTCATTATTGATGTATCACCTATATGTAATATTTACTAATCTTATTTGTAATAAATAATAATGCATAGCATAATAGTATAATACTATAATAATTTAATATAGTGTTGTCTTCACGTTTGCAGTTTATCGACTTTCATCATAGTTGCCGATATCGATAAAATATAATGACAATAAAATTTGTATTTTATAGTATTGTTAAAAAACATTTTTAATATAGATACTTACAAAATTAATAATAAATATAAATATGTTATAATACTGTTTGCTAATAATTGATGTATCTGTGTTATACATTTTTTTTTCAAAACACCCCCATTCTGAAATCCTGCGCATGGGCCTGGCTAGGACAATATACAATATACAATATACATAATCTCGTATATGATTCACAATTAATGTACAATGTACATACTCCATGTGTATTTGTTAAACATTAATTATTCCTGGATAAAAATTAACCATTAGATGAAATTTGTAATGAAATAAAATATAATAATCTTTATTCTTCTCTTAACCTTACATTTAAATATAATAAGTATTTCACTTATCACGTTGTCACGCTGTACATTATATAGACTTCGTTAAATGGACAGTGTTCATATTTTCTGAGTAGGTAACCCAAGAACCTATTACAACGACGCTTAGAACAACTATTGATGATAAAGAATTTTCCCACAAAGAATCTAACATTATTTATAGTATCTTCAATGTTTATTATTTTCAATACAAGATTGTAAGCATTTTTAAAATACTTTAAAGTTGTAATTAAGATGCCGGTATATTTCAACTTAATTTGAAAATAATTTTAAAACTACATACAATATTATCCTATTTCATTTTATAGTATTAGTATTACTTCTAAGTCAAAAATAAGTAAACTGATAATATTATGTTAGAATGTTTGTCACGGTAATCATAACATTAAAGATGAACTACCACGTATGATTTTTTTTATTGCAGAATAACAAATTGATAAATATTCTTTAAAGTATACAATTAAAATTACCGTTTCAGATCATAAGTGAGTATGATTCCCACCGGCATCTCGACTCTCAACAATGCAATGTAACGTCTTATTGCAAAGTACAAAATTGCATTCAAAAATATTTTATATTTCTACTATTATATCGTCCAACAATGTATACATACAAAAAATAATTTTACAGTTAAAAGTAATTATTTTATACTGACTACTCGCTTCGCTCGATCAAACGTCACACGGTCAATTTTATAGTTAAATTTCAATTTAACCGACCTTTTTTTTTATGTATATTGACTGTCGTCTCTGCGTGAATTCTATAAGGTTGAATGCAAATCAAATTCGAACTGAAAATATTACATAAGTTTATATATATATATATATATATATATATATACCTATATATATATATATATATACCTATATATAATATATATATATATATATATACCTATATATAATACATATATATATATATATACCTATATATAATATATATATATATACATAAATCAAATACTATTATTTAAAAAGTTATAACATTCAATGTAAAGAGAAATCTAAAATAAAGTACCTATTTAACTAAATTAAAATATGACATAGTGTTGTATAATTTATAAGAGTTAAGCTTATACATTATTATTTATTTGATTATAAGTTACCATATTCTATAAAAGTTAAGTCATTAAAACTATTATGTATTATAAAATTATTATTTTTTTAAATTTATTTAAATTACAAAATATTTCAGTACACAAGGTGCTATATTATAATAAAAAAAACAACATTTAAATTATAAAATGAAAAACAGTAAGGAATTGTTTTCAGCACTTTGTACGGCATCATACATTTATTTAGGTAGTATAAATTAGACCACAAAGACGCATAACATTATAAATTGGTATACATATACAACATATTTAACAGGTTACAACTTTATAAGTCTAGGCATCATATATATTTTTATAATCATACCTCGCACAACATTTATGAACAAGAAATGTTTTATTTGTGTAAGTTTGTGAACAGTTTAAACATTTAAATATCTTTATAACAAGTAAACATAACAATAAATGGTATATATTTTAATAATCAGCGACTCCCTAAGCGCCGTTCTAGCCATCGAAGCACCTCACCCCTCTAATGAGATAATTATCCAAATCCATAACATCATCTCCTCGACCCAAAAATTGATCGAATTCATGTGGGCTCCTTCTCACACAGGCATCCCAGGAAACGAAAAAGCAGATTCACTGGCAAATGAGGCAATCAACTCGAACTCGTCTTCACCCATTACCACTCTTCCATACCAAGATATAAAAATAACCATAAACACACACATTACCAACATGTGGCAAAAATCCTGGGATGAAATACCAATGTCAAAAAAATTAAAATCGATAAAAAAGAAAGTCACCAAATGGCATTCTCAGCCTAATATTCCTAGACGTTCTGAAGTCATCAACACAAGAACAAGAATTGGCCATACCAACCTAACCCACATATATACCATAAAACATGAAGAACCCCCCCTCTGTAGCCAATGCAACGTACCGCTCTCAATCAAACACATAGTCCTAGATTACCCGCTGCATTTCAATGCAAGAAACATCCTCAACCAACCCTCATCGATGGAGGAAGCCCTAGGAGAACACAATACTCACTTAATACATAGCTTCTTCAAATATATCGAAATCGACACCAAAATTTAATGTTAAAAAAAAAAAATCTCACTACTAACAACTGTATTGTAAATATTATATAAAGCTGTAAAACTACTAATTCATAAACATGTAACCCTTATTTATAACTAATTGTAAACAAAATGTAAACTTTCAGCAGGCTAATGACCTTGGGTTGAAGCCTTAATATCAATAAAAAAAAAATAAATAAATGGTATACCTTATAAGTTATAATACACCTAACCTCCCTAGATTAACATTCCTCATAACATATGACAAATGACACTACTAAACACAAGTAACTCTTGAAATGAAAGATATTTAAATAAAGACATATAGATTCATTACTTATTAGTTATTAGTTTATTACATACCAAACATCAAAGGTTAAATGAATTTACAACACCATGTAATTATAAGCATTTATTGTACACTAAAATCTTCTAATAATGGAATTGCTGGGGAAACCTAATTTTTTAGTTATGAAGGAGTTATTGTTATAGAGGGACAAAAAAAAGTATTTTAAAAAACCTCAAAATTGGATATATTTATGCATAATTTAAAAACCAAAATAATTTTACATACATACATACATAGATAAATTTTAATTTTAGCATACAAATCTTTTATTTTATTAGGTACACATGCTATTTATACATTTATAATTTAGAAAATAATTTGTGATATTTATTTGTTTCCGTTTCCAGTTAATGAAGGTTTTGTTTTAGAGAGGTAATTTTAGTATTACCCATACTTGAAATGAGACTGTGGTTATTTTTCGTTGAAAGATTTCTTAGGTTTCACTGTATATTACATTTTTAACTATATTTTAGGTACTTTTCATCGAGAAACTTAATCACTTAACACTGAAAATTATCAGTATGCCATAATATTACTATTACATAGTGGAAAATATCTAAAACCATACATACATATATTATATATAACATAAAATGATTCCTGTGATTAAATTATTATTTTTGAGTCTTCAAAAAGAAATGTAATTGGAATTTAATGATTGGTATTTTTCATTTAGAAATAGTTTTATAATTTAAATTCAAAGTTAGGATTACACAATTCAGTTTATGTTTATTATGAGATAAACTAGGGGATCAACACTTTATTCTGACTATTCTCAAACACAGGCATATGGTATTTGATATGGTAATTATTATTTGCTTTGAAAATCGTGTTTTCTTTTAAAGAACTTTCCTCGTATGTTAGACAAGTATGTCTCGCGCGTCTTCTTCACTATTACCATTGTTTTAAAACGTGTCACAAACCCACTTGCCCCTGCCCACCAACACGAACTTTATTCTCTGAAAACCTTCATGATTTTTTCCTATTTTTTTTTTATCTTTTTATACTTCTCTCTCTCTCTCTCTCTCTTATTCATAACCTGTAATGTCTGTTTGTCTATAACAGAAAATCGCCTTCGCCAATTGTATAGTATTGCACAGCATGGGTATTTGTTCTGTTGCTTCGGGAAGAACGCTCATCGAATAACAAGGTTAATATTACCTGCACAGATGGAAAAGACCCACTGGAATTTTCATATTTACCAACATATTGTTCTCATACACATATAAACCGGACAATAATCCACTAAATAAATCACTAGCGATTTATTTTGTTGTCGCACGTGTGTAGGCAAATCGCGGAGGTGGTTTATACTAAAACAATAGGCGTGAAAATCCGACTCGAATGAACAAATGACACGTGTAGGAATAAATTAAATAATTTACCTAAAACCGATGAAATTCTTCCTACTAGTAATCACTAGACCCTTACTTGTGTTACGTCAAATTAATTTACATTGCCGAAAACCGCTAGGTATTTTCATGCCAATCACTGCTATAGTTTCTACTATTATTTTGTAATGGTTTTTAAATTTTTATTGATCCGATATTTTGAGTTAATTAATATTATTAATTTTTACATATTTAATGCAATTCAGGAAATTAATCAAAATACTATCTAAAGATGTTTTTTTTTAATTAATGAAATATTATAATTATATTATTTTATTTAACAGTATATGTTTTAATCAATTAGTTTTGTGATACAAAAAACTAAAAATAAAGTATAGAAAATCTACCATAATACAGCCCCATTACCCGAAAAGTTTATTTATTTCAACATAATATTGTATTAATATCAATTATCGAAATAAAATAATAAAAAAATTACTTGTTTATTGATAAATTGATCTATAAACATAAAACAACTATAACGTTTATACTCTGACTTAATATACATATACTTGTATACTTAACTAGAGCCTCGTTTAATTAAATTTCGAACATACATTTATCAGTAATATAAGTATTTTAAAATTATCAAAAGCTAAATATTGACCACAAACGAAAAATATTTGAATACTATAAACTATTTGATATTCATATCAAACTATTTAATTTATAACTATTTGATAAACTAGAGAAAAAACTCTAGCTTTCATAAACAAATTTGACAGCGGGAAAAACATATT
This sequence comes from Periphyllus acericola, assembly GCA_949715065.1. Taxonomy (NCBI): domain Eukaryota; kingdom Metazoa; phylum Arthropoda; class Insecta; order Hemiptera; family Aphididae; genus Periphyllus; species Periphyllus acericola. The sequence goes on along the minus strand of OX454269.1, from coordinate 8,596,991 downwards.
TTGCCTTAAAGTTAATATAGGTTAATATAAAAAATTGTAAAAGCACTGAATAATGAAATAATAAAACACGTAATACATTGCATAACTAAATTACATACATTTCTTCTAGTTCCAACACTAATATTACCTTGTTATAACCACCAATCACAATTTGCAAGTGATACAACTACTAAGGTTACAATAAATGAATCAATAGAAACTCTCTTATAAACACGTTCAAGTTATAAAATTAACAAATTTTGATTTACTTGTACCCTCTAGAAATAAATAAAAAAAAACATTTCTTTATAAGGAAAAAACCACTTTGCTTTTTTATCATCTCCAACCTCGGTTAACTCATCTAACTGAATAATATTAATGGTACTCAATTTAACGATTTATAGCCCCCCACACACACTTGAATCTTAAAATAAAAATCCTACGCATTATAAAAATTTACAACCACATTGATTTTGCAAAATAATTAAATACAATATAAACAATAATGTAATGTTAACATTATTTTAATTACATATTGAATTAAAATGTATATCATTAAGGTATATCAAAAACTATAAATTAAAAAAGTATTAACTTAATTATAATGAATTCAATATATATTATAATAATTTATGATAATGTATAGCAAGAATATATTCTAGTATTCCCAATTCGAATCGAATGAACGTTATTTCGCAAAATAACAAATTACGTTAATATAATATGTCTCTATAGTGTATATTTATAGATAAAAACCAAGCAAAAAAATCAATCACTTGTGCTTTATTGAAAATGACTCGCCAAGTACAGAATAATCCAATAATTGAATCTGCACCTATTAAAGTGATGCAGAAAGAGCATTGTAAAATGTATAACATAACATGTATAATGAAATATACATTAAAACAATCATACATCAACAATTTGATTGAGATACCTGTACTACAATTTAAATGTTATTCAAAAATAATAATTTAAATTACAATGTTCATCATATTGTCTATAAATATTGTGCCAATATATACGTGTGATGTGAGGAAAAGTAGAAACCATCAGTTAACCTGATGAAGGCCTTCGTGTATATAAGTAGACATTGCTCTACATTCGTCACGCGAATGTTGTACATTTCTCCAAAGGAGGGGAAACAGCGAATGGTCTGAGGTGGAAGAGGGGTACACGTTATGCAAGGCTCCCTTATAGACGAAATGCATATATTTATACATTCGTACACAAAAGGTACAATGTATAACATTATCTGGAGAACATTTGTTCCGGGCAACGGTGTGTACTAACAGCAGCAAGTCCACACGTAACCGATATGCATTATGTATGCGATAGTAGAGTGGCGTCGTGTGTGTGTGTGTGTGTCTATTGTCGGTATATACGAACAGGCTAAAAATCAAACTGTGAAAAAACTATATGATTGAATTCTGTCCGCGCGTATGCTTATTATTACACGAAAACCATTGGAAAATATCGAGGAAAATATGATCATGGTCTTATGGGTGAATATAAGGACTGACCGTGGTAAAAGATCCATTTGTCACGGTTGCCCAGATTCAACTGACATCAAACAGTAGGATGATGGTCCACACACACACGCACTCACGTGCATACACCAGCGCAGGCGAACACACACACACACACACACACACACACACACACACACACACACACATTACAGGCCGTTAACCTCGTTCCATGTTCGGACACATGGTAACTGACCGAAGGTTTACATAATAGTGTGTTATTGTTGTGTAGGGTTTTAATTGAAATATACGCAATAATGTCAAAAAATAATGAACAATCGATTTTAATTTTGTTTATATATTGACCGCACTGTGAGCAATTCATCGGGTTCATTTTTGTAAGCACATAATATTACACATCACACCAGATGAACCTATGTAAAGGAAAAAAAATGTTTATAATAACAAACTGTCATTATATAATTTATAAGATTATTATATTTTACAATCACATGGATATCATCCCTACAGGTATTTTACACTCAAAAGGCCCATCAGAGTATAACTAATGGCATGAAGACAAACAACAATATAATATGATGAATACACGAATTTGACATTCATTTCTAAAAAATACAACACGTTCAAATGCAAATAAATTGGACGAAAAATAATAATATAATGACCTACAAGTGGGTGAGAGTGTGAGACTGTACTACGATTGGATATATGTATTATATTTATACAGAGTTAAATTAATATAAATCCTTTCCTCTCAACCCGATAACACATTTATCAAAGTTAACATTTTAACATTTAAATTAAAAATCATAACGAGCAGTTATTATTATATTATTTATGATATTATGAATACATGGATACTTCAAAATATGTTCTTACATTTTAATTCTGGTATCAGCTATATTACCTCATGTACCTACATGCTAGTTAAAAAATACATAGGTAATGTTGTATATGCCAACTAGGCCAAAATTTAATTATTATAAAATTAGTAGAATTGGCCAGTGAAGCAAATGAGCTGAGGTATCATATTGTAAATTAATATTTAAGTCAGCCGGACGGACGAGACCGGGGCAGACTGTGTGTGTGTGTTTTTGAAGCACGTATGTGTAGAGACTACGACGCCACGCTTAATTTTTGTTTTAATTAAAATTGGCCTTTTGGTGTGAATTATTGTTTTATTTTGAAAACCCATCAACTCTTAATAATTAAACTAATATCTATTAGCTTTGATTACTAAAGAGAGGATAGAGCGATACCCACGAAAGTGCGGTATACGACAGTGGCGCCCAACGTGGGGCTCGAACCCACGACCCCTAGATTAAGAGTCTCGTGCTCTACCGACTGAGCTAGCTATTTCGGGTAATATAGTATTCAATGAAGATTGTAAGTATAAATATCAAATAAGTTTTAAACATTAAATATAATTACTGTTAAGAGATTTTATTTGATATTTTACCATACTACCTATTTTATATTATCTATTATTTGAACCATTTATTACTTCTGAATCTCGTAGTGAATTAAAGTTTAATAGACTTTTTGAGTCGCTGGTATTATACTGATGATACAATGAACATTGAATTGAACACTGGTAGGGATTTATTGATGACATATTTTTTTATATTATGGTAGAAAGCATGTAATTTGCTAGGATGAATGCTTTGGTTGCATTGTTCCGATACCTATCTAACGGAACCGTGTCGTTATACTGCTTTTGTTATAACGTTTTTTCAACCATTGCTATAATCGCGATTGTTATCATAGCGTATATAGACACGCATTTATATTTTATATGTGCGTGTGTGTGTTATGTAACTGAATCACTCAAAAAATAGAATCTTAATATTTTTTAAAAATAAATAAATATCTTAAAACATTATTTAACTAAAAACAGTTTTATCGCTATAATTATGACAATAACAAACTTATAACATATATATCTACCATTAGTTATTTGTTAATCCATACTAATTATTGATATTTTAAAATGTAAAAAATTATTTTCTGTTGGGTACACCTAAATATTTAAATCATAATTAGACTAAAAAATTAATTATTAATTTTAATTTGGTAATATTTTTAACTTTTTAGTCCATATTATTTGTCGTCTATCTAAAAATAAAATTGGCCGATAACGGTATACTTTGGTACACCGTTTTTGTGCATCCGCTTAAATATGATTATTTATGAATAAAAAAATAACCTCGAATCATGTCAATTAGTTTGTTTAAACAGTATTTTTTTGCCTATAAGCATACAAACGATTACAATAAAAGAAATATTCCAGATGGTATACGTTACTCTGTGTTATGTATGTGCGTTTGTATATCTTCTCACCACATCTGCATATCTTTATGCTCATTGTACAAAAAAACAAGTGGATCATTTTATGTATACAAAGTACTAGGTTTTAAATCAGTTGAAAAAAAATATATGGTATAAGGGTAAAAAATAATGAAAAAATACATAGATGAGGTTATTGCCATCATTGTATGACATCGAATTCGTCGTGCATGTTGAAATCATGTTAGAACGATAGAACACATGATGTCATTGACCACGTGTATTTGAAGAACACCGTATCAAATATAGTGGAAACTATTTGGTATTGTGCGGGCAAATCGCAACAAGTGTATTGGATAAAATAATACCTATGTATCAGACTACAAAGCTTGCGAACACAACAAAATGTAACATTTTTCAATTTACCCCTTGCTGAGAAGGCGAACTATCTATGATAGCCTAGGGCGAACATGCTTAGTGTTTACGCCCCCATTCGGCGATTTCAACACCATGTATACTTAAGTACCTATTATTACCGCACTTGCTAGACTAGAAATCGAATCTTTTAACAAAGCAAGGCCATTTTACCAACCAACACCGTATCATATTAATTTTGATATCCTGAACAAATAAGCTAACATTTCATTTTAATATAAGGTACTTACAATAAAAAGCTGGTTTTAATATTTATTTTACTATCATTTGATTCTATCAACACCTTTAACACGAATATCGACTACAAATAAAGCCAAAACATGAATTGATGATTTATTCAGGAATTTATTTATATTATATAGGCATATAGCTACTTAATATTTGCAATTGTTGTATATTTAATGTATCAATGTACTTTTAGTTACCTACCTACATATTGAACCAATAACTAATTGAATAACCTAAAATTTTTCATTTTATAACTTACACTCACAGTTTATCTTGCAATGATTTTTACATGAAGAATTTTTTTTAAACTAATATCAAAGCCAGCAGCAAAAATAAATCTAAATGAAGACGAAAAAGACACGAGAAAGTATATTCGACGATAATAGAAGGTCGCCGCACATAGCCTACCATTCCGCAGTGCAATGATCAGTGTTCAGTGTTCCGTGATGTCAATTCTAATTGATTGACTGTTAAATAAATTGGTAAACTGATGACAATATAAAAATAACATTTGACTGTATACATCCATAAGTGAAACTTTACATCAGAACTACAGAACATCTATATCGTGTATATGTTACGTTCAAATACAAAAATGCGCATTGACCCTTCTTCTTCGTAAATAAAATTACTCCACATAAACATATACATCCATTACAAGATTATTCTGCGCATCCCAGTGGCTATGAAAAATGAATATAATTTACAAATGTCTATAATATAATAATTATGAGGGTTATACATTCTTTAATTGGATCTCATTTTATACGATGTAATATACGCCAATGAATACCCGTTAAGACGACCACATACTCGTAGTAAAAACTAAAAATAGTATAGATAGTTTAAATGTAAAATTATATCGCTTATAGATATACAAGAAAGCATGAGTCCACGACTGATTTGATAATTATCTTGTTGGTAAAACTTTGAAATAAGAGGAAAATCTATAATCCCACTTAGTTTAATTGGTTTATACACCATTATAACTAGGTGTAAATGAGTATCAAAAAGACAAAAACCAATTAATTGAAGCCACATAAATTGGCTTTAATTACAAATTACGCAGTCTTTTAGCGCAATTAAGATAATTCTAATAAATTTGAATAAAAAATAAAAAAATAGAATTACCTTTAAACATACCATATGGCTATAGCCTATATTTAATGAATATTTCCAACTATAGAATATAATAATTAAAGTACATACAGTTCCATAATAATACCAATGGTAGTTAGGAGGTATAATTAGGAGGTATAAACGTTAAGACGGTTGTATACCTAATACCAAAGCAAAAATGTGTGAACTTAAAATGTCAGGAAGTAAGTAAAAGTTAAATACATTTAATTTTTAAAACTTAAATATTAACATCATACCACCATTTCAACTGATTTACTATCTACTAGAAAACTACGTAGATACAAACAATTGTTATTATTTAATTATAATTGCAATGGCGTAAATAATTAAAGTACAAATTACGTAGATACGATTAATAGATTGAATCGATAAGAACAATTCTTCAAATAAGATACACGGAACTTATTTTTAAATAATAATATTAAAATAAATATAGTTTGAAAATACTATAGATTGTAAATATAGCGGGGAATATAGGTAATTATTTATAATACAAATTCTATTCTGAATTGTACGAATAATGAAAATTACAAAGACTTCAATATATATTAAAATTATGTAATTTATATTTACTTATAATCCGGGGTATACATTATCAATACATATAGCTAATGGCCAGTGTTGCCGAAGCTTAAAAAAAATAAAAATAAAAAATAAATATTAATACAAACAGCTTAATATAAATATGTAAAATGGACAATTAGAAATTAATCGTTTAAGTGTAGAAAATAATTCTATTAACGCATGTTAGTGTACAATTTTTGTATTTTAAGTGGCCCCATGAACTATATAAGAGTAATAAACAATTTATTATATGATAAGCCATAAGAGTTAAGCATCTTGAATATATTTTTTTAATAAATCATAAAAAATACATTTACAAATATTACAATTATAATTCTAAATATCAAAATAGGAGAAGATGTTAATTTTTAAATAAAACATTTATAAGTAAACCATGCAGGTAATTTTCACTTTCTCTTCCTAATCAAATAGTTTGAGCAGACAGAAGATATATAAATGAGAAATGCTTTTTAGGAAGGTTTAGTAATTTTTAAATAAAACATCAAGGTGAAACGTCATTGACACTAAGATTTTAAAATATGATTGCATCAGCATAATATATAATAATCTCGATAGTAATATACCATAATGTACACCTACCTACCTTTTTTTTTACCAATTTATAACCGTGAAATATTTTAATAAAAACACATACTAATATATTGCCAACTATATATACCGAACGATATACCTATAGTTATTCTTTTTTAATTTTATTAACCTAAATTACTAAGTGAATTTAATATTTAATACCCAGGAGCAATAAATAAATACAATAAGACCGTATCTACACTAGTTTAAAAGTTGTTATACAATAGTGGTCAAATTAATAGGAATGTCATATTCTTTTACACAGGTACTCTTACGAATTAGATTACGACAATAGTCTTATCAAACCATCTTAACAGGAACAGAATATATAATATGAATGTTGTTTAGTAACGTTCCAAATCAGAGTCCAAACAATAGTGAGTACTTAACTAATAAATATTTGTGCATGCATATGGTCACAAGTATATAATAATCCCATAATGGTTATTGTAATAAAAATGTTTATGCACCTTCAGTCTACACCAAGGAACAATTTAAAAAGATAAAATTAAATTAATTGTAACAACTTTTAAAAAGTATCAATATAGGTATATTAGCTTATCATATTATATTATTTTTATTTATAAAATATAATCCGGTGTATAAATATTTACGTCATTATACATAAAACATTTTCATTGATTTATGAATCTTAAATTAAAATAAAAGAACATCAGCTATTTTAATATCCATGTTATGAATTCCAGATGTTAACAGATTAAAGTCATAATATTTTCCGTGATAAATCGCATCGCAAGATATAATAGAAAATTGTATGTACTTCTACTCGTATTATGTAGTTACATTATACAGAAAACTATATGCGGACATGTAACACTTCTGCTTACTATCGGTATTCGTTTAACATTAATTCAAAAAAAGATACGAGGAAAGATATTAACAATTGGGTAAACACTATAGAATAAAGTGTATGCATGATACATCCTGTCGTCTGGAAATCATAAAACTTTCATGACTTCCGTTTTAATAGTCCAGCATTAAACGTATAATGTTCTTGGAGCGAAACAGACTAAAACGAATAGGTACTCTTATTATTGTTACGTTAAACACAGTATACGTACATTAATTTATCAAATTTATGATATAAATGCAAATTAATATGATTATATGATTATACATTTTATTTGTACTGACCTTTATAAATAATATTCGAGATAAAAGTACGTGTTATCTAATAACACTGAATATTTGAATGCGACTGCATTATTGTGTGATATGACTACGAAAAAATAATAATAAATAATTAAACATTAATAACTATACAGAATCATTTTTTAACTATGTTTATCCCCTTTTTGGCCGTAAAACTGGTTGAATTTCGATTCTTTTTTGTTTAATGTTAAAGTTACCATAAAAGCCAGGTTTTTTATAACTTATTGTTCATACCACCTTACACGTGTCCTGTGGCGGTACAAACTTTTTTTTCAAATAAAAACACCCATTTTTAACTGCGGTATTTCATTGAGGTACCTAATTTTTCTATGAATTTTGATGTACCGAAATCAAAATTCGATCGGGTAGTGTTTGAATTATTCTAATTTAAGCATTAATGAAAATAGTCTTATAATACCCATTATTATGGAATAATTCGTAACTGCACGTAATCATTAATTACTACCGATTCGAGATAACGCAAAGATTACACTTATTTAAAGTGTTTGAAATTTTTTTTTAAATTTTAAAATTTGTATAATTTCGAAAGTATTGTTCCGAATGTTGGCTATATTACATACAAAAATCAAGAAAAATAAACTGAATAATAATTTGTGTAAATATATGGAGTACCTCTTTGAAAAAACAAAGTTTGTACAGCTACTAAACACTCTTAGGTGGCTCAATAAATTTAAAAGAAAATGTAAATCTTCGTTTTCCATCAAATTCATAAAATCCCAAATAATTTATTTACTATACATACATTGAATACGAATTACATTCAGGAATGAATTCGAATATAACAATGCCTACATTGCAACAATTCCATCAATAATCATACATTTTATATTATACATTGTTCACAATAATAATGCACTGAGCGGGAGCCCGCCGGAAAAAACTAGTAGAGCGTAGTCGGTAGTGCTGGACAAGTCAAAGCAACACTTATAGACTATAGTTAAACCACCCGTATGGTGGTAATAATAATCGCGCGAGGCGGCCGTGTTCATTTAAATACAATTGTAATCACGAATAGATGAGTCACAGCCAAGTGCGACCGGAAACCAATCATATAAGCATGACCTTCGCAGCAAAAAAGTTATCCTTTTTTTTTTGGTATAAACAATACTTTTATACTAACTCGAAAAATGAAATTATTCACGCTATAGTTATACTTACAAGTATAGTGCAATTAAAATTATAGATTTATTAAAAAAAACACATAAACATAAAGTGGATGTACGACGAATGACAATAGATGTTATTTCATTTTAGATTAACGGATAAATTACAATAATAACAAAACGTTTCCACCTGACCCACTCGACGATCGCATGATGATCACCACACAGCTGCATTTGTTTGGGCGTTATGTACAGTTAGAGTGCGGTTTAGGATATGTAATTGGGGTACTATACTTATCGAAATAGGCATTTACAATTATTTCAATAGGTATACGTACACATATTTGTCCGACAAATTCGTTTTTAAAACAATCTATTTTATTGGTTTTGAAAAGTAATAAGTTGTGAAGTTAACAAGAAAAAAAACTAAACAAAACGAGACTGCATTACAATATGAGTGATACCATTAAAACGATATTTGTTTTCAACGATATTAACAAACCAAAACTAGAGCTGAGTAACCAAAGTCTCTAATATAATACTTATCAGTTATCATATATATAGATACTGTAGGTAGTAAGTACCCATAAATCATTTTTTATAACACCATACACAATACAAATAGGTAATATATGGAAGTAACGATATGCATACGGGCCAAAAATTACTATTTATACTACCCGTATTAGTCTGACGACATTAAAAGGGCATCTACAACCGCTATTTGTACACATTTGATACGCCGAATTTGACTATATAATAGTACTTTATTAATACCTAATAAATACGTTAATAAAAAATGACGACAAGTTTGAAGGGCAAAATTACATAAATAGGTAATATTTATTATTTTATATGATAGTTGACAATTTAATTTAGGATGCACAATGCATAGGTCACAATTTTTTAAAATCAACACTTAAGTATTATGAGAAAATATATTTTTCTCAGATGTAAGTAGAAAATAGTAAACACCCAACACTGGTAAATATTATAAGCGTAATTCTTTGTAAAAGACTTTTATATAGTGAGTAAAAATAGTTCAACAATTATAGCTTAGAACACATGAATATTCAATTTTTAGTTACATATCTATTTAATATTTTAACTATACACGCAATAAAAGGAATATTATTTTATTCTAATAATAAATTCTTTACATTTTGAATAATTGGAAAATTTCGAAAAACTACGTTTTGTAATAATTATATAAATACAAGTGTATGTAGCTGGTGCACCTACAGGTATAATACCTACCTATGTATATTATAAATTATAATATATTAAGCTCAATATAAGCTATTATAAAGGTTTCGTCACTGCAAGGGGTATCACTATGGAAACAATTGCGCTGCTCGTATCTCTTTAAATCAACTAATCATAAATACCCCCCATAGGAAGATTTATTATTTATAATTTTAAAATTTAAAAAAAAAAGAAAAAACTTCACGACTTAGCATATCACGGTTCTAACGTTCCAAAACGGTTAAGTTTTCAACATTCATAAAATCGATTTCACTTTATAAAGCGGCAGTCGAAGCGTTCTATTTCTTCCGATCTCATACCATCAAAGATAACGTGAAAAAGTAGGCGACGATATTGCCTTTTTTCCGAACTAACATAACAGTAAAAACGTGGAAGTAAACATCTTATTAATGGGCATCGTGAAAACCGTGAAATTGTATTATCATTGCCGGGGCAAATATTGTCTAATCTTTTCTTAAATACGAAAATAATTAATTTAACATAAACAATATAGTACAAATAAATGTATATCCTATGCACACAAATCACACGTTTTTGTTGACTAACAATACGATGTTAAAGTACCTAATAGCGCTACAGGAGATACAAGTGTTATCACCTACATATCCTTGGCCCAGTTATCAATAGAACCAAATTTCTTTACTTATAATATTATACTTTGAGGAATTTACCATTTGTTTTGTCCAGATAAATAAGCCAGTTATTACGTCCAATGTCGAACGACGAAGGCATGTACACGATAATGCAACAATAATAACGATAATAATCGACACTGTCGTTAGGTTAACACACACATGCACAGCTTTCACCTATCGGCCGCAGCGGCGAAAAAGAGAAGAAAATTATCAGACAGTTCGGAAAACTATCGAACCGTAGACGGTCTCAAATCACGCGACCGCCGTTGGTAAGACACAGATCTTAAGGCTAAACGACACACCGACCACCGCCTGCTCAGCAATTCGCCACTACTCTGGACATTCGCGGGTCGGCCTATCTGCAAGTTGAATAATGATATTCCTTATCATCGATGCATAGGCCATTACTCTATGTTGGTTTGGCAGGCAGTGCGACAACGATAAACATTTTACCGTACCCGCAGAAAAACGATTCCGAAAATATACCACCCGGAAGGAAAATTATTTTAAAAGTACCTATCTGGGTCTTACTTTTTTCGCACCAGTCCCGTAGTAGGTGCAGTCCGCGTTCGCCGTGTCATTTGCGAAAACCGACGGACACACGGCGGCAGCGTGCACCTAAATTATTCTCTTGGACCGCTGTCGCTGTTTCTGCAACAGTCGCAAAAATCCAAACGGTAGTCGCGAGTAGTCATTTTTATTTCTTTCGGCAGAAAAAAATCAATCGCAACTAGCGCACGAAAAAAAAAACGATAAGACAAATATTTTGACAACGGTAAGGTATCGACGTTAATATTTGCGAATGCTTATGATTTTGGTTTCACTTCGTTAAGACGATAATAAAAAACAATAACAAAAAATAAAGAAAATAACAATTATGATGTAAAAAAAAAAAAAAAACGGAATTGAGCAACTACCGACGACGGGTTTCGACACACAAGACACAGCACAGCACTCGCGGATTTTTATTTACCATTATCACTGGCCGCGGACATCGGAAATCGCACTCGGGACCGCTGAACGCCACGCTTGCGTACGGTTATGATATGTGACTAAATGTGAGAATAGATTTGGATCAAAACACCACACGCGTCGTCATTTTTATTTTACTATTATTTTCACGATACGCGCGACGAGACGGTCGAACTTAGCACTACCATATCGCTCTGATAACAATATCGCTTGTGATTAATGCGGGCAGACGTCGAGCCGCGCACACGCACGTAACACCACCGCGGACGAACTAGTCCCTCTGGGCCGTCGCGGGAGGGGGCAGCCTCGGTACCAGTGCCGACCCGATGTGGCCCGACGAAATGTCCCGGGTCCGAGACCGTCTGTGGGAGTGCGCCATTGGCGACACTGCTATTATGCGGCGGCGACGACGGTGGCCACGATAGTAACGAGCGAATTTTCGCACTTGCACCTTTATGAATAATAACTTATACGTCTGCGAAAGCAATGAGAAATTGCCAATAGGAATAGTATCCTGCGATTTTGTAAAACATCAGAGTATCGACTCTCAAATGGGTTTTACAAGCAGCGTGATTACATGTATAATCAGTAATTACAAGCTCTAGGTTCGATATTATCATATTTTTAAATCGCATGCGATTCACATTCACGTCGGTTTACCTTTTACGTTCTACTTCCCAATTGAAACGTGCATTTCGTACCTTCTAAACTCTACAGTTTTTAGACAATATTTTATCTGGAATTTCAACGGTAGTCACTATATCGAGGGTGAATAATAAATTCATTGTTGAAATTAAAACACTTAACATCATATAATATAATGAAACAAGATAAATATAGGACATTCATAAATTAATTTTACCTATCTACCTCAATAATAAAATAAACTTATGTTTTAAATTGCTGTAAACATTCTAAGCAAATTCCTGTGATGATTTCTTTTAGAATCTGTAAATTGTTTAAATAAGTTATGAGTTACATGATTAACACTATTGCCTGAAACTCACTAGTAAAGTTTTGTTTATTTTTCTATTATCATAAAGCTTAATTAACTAACTAACACTTTAATTAAAATTGAACTACTCTTTTTCTTCACTCATTACGTATTAATTTATGTCTCTAACTTCATGATTTCAAATGTTTTTTTTTAATTACAAAGAAAATCTGTTCATTTTCGAATAACACAAGTATATTTTAAATGAATAACTACATATTATTATGTACCTGAAGTAGTTCACTTGCTCTGTTAAATATGCTGTAAAAATATTAAATTGGATGAACATATTTTTATATTATGACCGTTGTATTATTTCTAGTCATGCTATTAGGTGTAATATTTTGAATTTCAAAGTTTTTATTCTAACCTACAGACATTTTTTCAATAAAATTATGATTTGGTACAAGTTGTGTAATATTTAACGAAAATAATAACATTGATTATGAATATAAATATATAAATATTGAATCAATTTTTCACTATTGTCTATTATAATTGTCACTATAAATTATTAAATACTTTAAAATACTCTCAAAATATTCATATTATGAATATAAATATTTTTTAAATTTATTTATGGTGTCTTCTTAGTTCATACTTATAACTTAGGTACTAACAAAAAATTAACTTATACTTTACTGATGAAATCTCGTATTAAATGTGAATTGATACAAACAAAAAGGCCACATGTCCAATATTTTACAAAAGTCCTTTGTTTACATTATGTATCGAATATAATATCGATAAATGTGTGGTTTTGTGCAAACGGTTAGTGTATTTTATAGGTACCCGTCAGAAATAATTTAAAATGTTATTTATTGCAGAAAAGGCAATTTTTTCCAAAATCCAAACATTTAATGTTTTTTGTATTTCTGCAAGTTTTAATTACGTATGTAAATATGTAATATATAAGTTACGTATTTTTAATTTTGATAACACTTAATACATACATGTAGGTATACCTACCAAAAGTAAAAATAATCAAAGGTACTATGTGCGGTACTAGCGCTATATGGTATATACATTATACCTACATGTCATACATATGAAATTTTATCAATATAAGTTGACCAATGTAAACACGATATAATCCTATATGGCTGTATTTATAAATATACTTACTTTTGGTATGTTTGATCGTTAAATTTTTGACGAATGCTGAAAAGACATTTTGGATGTGATTTAGTAAAGTATAATAAATTCACAGCTTGTCACATAATAAATTTTATTGTAAACTTTGACGGCCATTAGATTTTTTAATAGCATTTTCGCATGTCAAATGGTACTTTGTATTTAAAGCTTCGAGTAGCCAAGAATAAACTTGAAAAATATGTTTATATTTTATAATTTAATGTTCAATTTCATTAACGTCAAATTTTGTTAAAGTCTCATTATAACTGTGATTGATATTTTTATATATGTATTTTCAACACACTTGTTTTTATAGTAATATCTAGAATTCTAGACTACGATGGAGTGTATGTTGTTATTGAATCTTTTCTTTCCATATCATTTTTAAATCACAACAGAAAGTTTGAAGATGTCCATGTGTAAGATCCTATTTAATAAATTTTTCAGTAGAGTGATATACTGATGTCATAAAATACAAACATCATGATTTTTATTTATACACTAAATGCATATAGAGAATAAACGTATTTACTATACACATATTATGTATAAATATGATTAAATGTTATCTCATCCCAAAAAAATGTTCACAAATTAAAACCATCCTTATATTTCTACTGTTGAGTCATAGACTAATAAAAAAAAAAAATTATTTCTAAAACTAATTTTACTAAAAAAAATTAGAAATTATTATCAAGCAATAATGAAATATTTGTAGAGCTTACAAATGATGTATGTCCTATTATATTCAATGTTTAAACTGACGGATTATAATTTTATAGTGGTTTTTTTTTAGTGTATTATTATATTGCGTGTGATAGTATTATTTACTGACCATAGGAATCTAGAATGGTTTTTTTGAAGACGAAAATGGTCAAAAGCCACACCTTTATTACCGGCTATTTTATCAAATAACATGAAAATATTTTTAAAATACCCAGTACAACCGTGTATAGGTAATGTATACAATATATTGATAATACAAGTTCTTGAGTATAAATATTTGTATCTAATTTTTTGAAATATTTGGACATTTAAATTCCTTATAAGCTATATGTAATATATATGTTGGTGTTATACAATGTAACCAAACGTTCATTTTAGCAGTAAAAAGTCAATAAATATAATATGTATTTTCATCAAAAACTTATTTTTAAATAAATGTATACAAATTTAAATTTATTATAATCTGAGTGTAACTTAAAACAATTCAGATATTATTAACTTTTGTTATGTATCAGAAGTACAAAGACTTAACCAAGTTTAATCTTTCTATACACCTAAACATATTAAAAACTTATAAATACAAATTATATTATACGATATTATATTCTTACTTCAAAAATATATTTAACAGTGGCATATCCCGGGGGCTAAAGGAACTCCAGCCACCCCACCCTTATATTAACACTATAAAATACAAATATTAACAACATTAACACGTATAAATCTCATACGATAAATGGCATACAGTAGGTACAAATCCTGATATTTCTATATAAAGGTACAAAGTACAAACAAATGTGAAAATAGTTTTAAAGGAACATTTTGTGCAATAGTAGATGTAGATGTTATTGCCGTAATTACTTAATAGTTTTCCGAACAATTGAGAAAACAGACGAAAAATTACAAAACAAAAACAGTAAAATGTACGGCGCAACGATATTCAACTAAATCGATTTTCTTCGATGTTTTCGTCAAGACTTAAAATTTTCACTGAATGATTAAAAAAATTATGGTTCGCTATAGACACGATAGATGGAATAACTGTCAAAAAATTTCAACTTTTTTTGAGACATTCATAGATATTTAAATGCGTCATGCTTTTTTAGCTTTATTTAAAATTTTATAAAACAATCAATTTTAATACTTAGAACTAGACGGTTAATACGATTTGAATATTATTTGAAATAGTTTTTTGATTTTTTTAAGATTTTTTTATAGCCATTATAAAAAAATGTTAAGTGCCTCGAAGTAATAAAAACATTTTATGAGCGTTAGAAAATCAATAAATGATTTTTTGTTTGTGTATATGATTTTGACCAGAAGTATTGCTTAAATCATCACAACCCTGGGATTTTTCTGATACGAAATGTTGTAAAATGTGGTAAAATAAGCAGTTTTATGAAATTCTCAATAGCTTTCTTGTTGATTGCAAAAATTGACAAGTAAAAAAAAAAAACCTGCAAATAAGAAACATCATAATAAGCATTTGTTTTATTTTAGTTTAACTAATGATTAAATTAAAAACGTTTGTATGATAGTCTGAAAACTTACGACTTTTTAGTTTTTACTGAAATCAGTTTGTTAAGATATTAAACTATAACTTAATTTGTTTAGCTTTCCTTCCTCCCCATTGTAAAATTCTGATTACGCTACTGATATTTAATATATAAATTTGAATATGTTTTCGAATTGGGTCGAAGCTAGAGAACTCGACCTTTATAGATTTTTAAAAATGTATCCCTAAACCTTTTTCAAATACACGCTGGAAGATACGTTGGTACGCAGTTTAGGAATTTTATTTTATCATCATTTAATCGGCAAAATGTGAAACAATTTACGATGGGTTTGCTTTTTATAAAGATTTATTTTGACTTAAAAGTATAAAATGACATAAGTAAAACATAAATTCGTAATTTAACGATGACGGAAAATATAATGTGGATCATGGATGTAGGTATTTGAAAAAAAAATTATGTTATAAGTAATTTATTGTTTTTTTATTTTATTTTTTTTATAGACAAGATATCAATGTAGGTATGTTTAAAGTTACTGGTGCTTATTTAAATTATTAAAATTATTGCTGTATAGATCCTACGTTTTTAAATATATTGGGAAGTTGGAATAGTTACAGTATTTATCGACTAATTGAGATTTGAGTTATTCTGCTTCATTTTCCCCAATTCAAATACTAATTGCAATTTTATAGTATTCATTGATGCAATAATAAATTTATATGTATTTGAAGTGCTGGGGTGGTCCTGTGTAGGTTGTATAATGTATATGCATGTAATAATTTCTTTAAAATGGTAAATTATGAGGTACCTGCTTATTAGTTATTATGTCACGCGTTCATGCATGTGGATTCAAATGTTCTAAGTAGTGTTTTTTACACTAAAAATTACCTAGCTTTACTTGTACGTGTCCATTATAATGCTGGAAGGACAGAATCATTAGTTTTTCAGTTTTTCAAGGTTTCTGTTTTACATTTCAAAGTTTAACAATGTATATAGATGTATAATCTAATCATTTATTTTTTACCCATAATAGCTTTACGTGTCGGTGTACATTTGTACAAGCATAATATTATTATATACGCATTGCATTCAACTAAATTATTTTAAGTACCTACGAATTACTTATCCGGCATCTGCCAACACCAATAATTTTTTCTAAAGAATCTAATATTTTTTGCTTTATGTAACGTAAATAAAATACACTTAAACTGTTATACATCTGTATTATTTTAATTTTACACATATTCCTGATTAACAATAGTTTAAACAAGAAATTCAGTGATAGACTGATGAAGTGATAACTGTACATTTCGAGTGCACTAATAATAAAAGATATTATCTTATAAATATAAATACCCCAATGAAGCTAATATAAATTGTTAATTTTATTTTTGCATATATTTCATATTATTTTGTTTTTCGTAAACATTCACGAAAACATTAATGTTAATACTGTAGCTAAGCATATTTTAGTTACATTGTAAGAAGTTGACCTGTGGATACTGGATATTATTCAATATAATAATAGTCAATATTCAATATGATGTTAAATTGATGAGGTAAAATTATCGAACATCTGTTATATTGATATATATATATATATATATATATAAAATAATATACTTTTAATAATATACTAGACACTGATTTACGATTTACTAATATCGCCATTGATAGTAACCATAAAATTATATACATACAATCATACAATTATACATTTTAGTATATCTTATTTTTTTTCATTTGATTACCATCGTAGTTCATAAATATAATTTTGGTGTACCAGCATATATATGAAAATAATCTTAAAATTGACTTAATATCATATATAATTTTGTATAATGCGTTTGCAATATGGATGTGTAATAAACTTAAAAAAATTCAAGACTCATGATTAAATGATTGTAAAATAAAAATATTAATGAACAAAAATAAGTGTAGCTACATAAGTGGTCTTGCTCAAGTTTCTTGTAATTTAATGCTCTAATTATCAAAACTAAATGCTTATTGCATGTATATCTTAATTAATTTGATGAAATTACGAACATTTAAAAAAATTATAAGGTCGTACTATTTAAAGTATTTATTGAATTCATATGATTTAATTCGTAATTACTAATTAATTTATTAATATATGTAAGTATATTTTAGCGTGTAACAATATGACATACCACACATAGACCTAACTATATAGAGTAAAAGTAAGAACAATTATATTTAGAACGTGCCAAATTAAAATTAAATTTCTAAAAAGTAGAATGCCTATCATATACATAGTTCCTTCATAATGTGGCAGCGAAACACTTGGTTTGTTTTCAATTTCGATGTTATTAAATCAATTGTATCTACTCATTTTTCTCGTGGAAAAATTAATTAGATTAATCCAGCATGCTTTAATTTAATTTCAATATCAATTATTTTAAAATTATATAATATAGCATACCTATTTTCACAAAAGAATCCAGTCTACTTCAAAATTAATTAAAATAAATATTTTGTATTCTACGTCTCTTGTGGTTTTAATGCTTCTTCTACTAAACTTAAGATAAATAAATTACATTATGTATAACAAATAATATTCATAGTATAGTAATATTTATAGTATCTAAATTAATTCTAAAATATTAGATTTTAAATTTAATTCATGTTCAATAAATTCTCTATTAAGTATAAGGTCCGGATATTTTTGTATACGGACTTATAGGCTAAAATCATAATTCATGTGATAAAAATAAAGTAGAATATTGTTGAATCATATTATATTTATAAGTATTTCAACATTGTAAAAATTGATAGAATGAATAACTGGTTATATTAACTATATTCGTACCTACACGTATATGTATGCTTAAACACTTTCATTCAATTCGTATTTCGTAGGTGTCTACTTAATTATCTAAGGTATAAGCATTGATTATAAATACTATATAGTATTTATAATCAATGGTATAAGGTATAACTCACCATAAGGTAGGTACTATATAATTTAAAATTATCGTAAATCGTCGTGTTTCATCATAGTCATATTGCTGTTTATTGCAGTACTCCGTTATCATTGAACAATGGTCGATGAATGAATTAAGCAACTATATAAATATTAAAATGTGTCATATCATAACAAAATAATATTAATGTGCCTCTGTAGTATATACATGTCTGCCTACCACATATAAAATTTACTTTACGTTAAACAAAATTATAAAACATTTTTATAATATTTTGAAAATAGTGGTGAATTGTTATTTTTAATCCATTAAAAATTAAATTCTCAACTATAAATAAAAAAAAAAATTTTCAATACACCTGGGGTCAATCTATACAATTTCTAACAAATTCAAAGCATACCTATATTTTTTAGCAATTATTTATTGTTTTCATTTTACCCAATGAAATACAATTAATTTTAATTATTGTGAATAACTATAATCAGAAAATACATTTTCTGTATTCAATTTCTTTATTTGAATATC
This sequence comes from Periphyllus acericola, assembly GCA_949715065.1. Taxonomy (NCBI): domain Eukaryota; kingdom Metazoa; phylum Arthropoda; class Insecta; order Hemiptera; family Aphididae; genus Periphyllus; species Periphyllus acericola. Next base: position 8,577,270 of record OX454269.1, on the reverse strand, counting down.
ATGCGGATTTATAAAATAACGTTATATAACCTGTATATAAATTACTAGGTATTACAATAGTAATTAATGATTCACAATTTTACATTTCGTATAATTATACTTCACGCTTAAGTCTGTATAGAAGCGTTATAATTACAGCTACATATAAGTGTAAATAAATTAAAACTATTTATTCAAAACATAAAAATAACGTTAAACTTTTTAAAAACCGATTGAAACGGATAACGGAAAACGTAACAGTAAACAATAAATTATCAGGAAATTAAAAAACATTAAACTAACCATAACAACATACGGAACTTATATAATTTATAAAATAAGCAAGTATTTATATTTTCAATGATAAAAATTTTCACTTATTATACAACCTACTAGCCGCTCAGTCCCTTTTATTAATTATCTTATACATTTTTAGTAGATAATATACTGAAAATACTAGTTGTCTAGTTCATTAATAATAATAACAATAATAAAGAGAGTGATCCATGTAGCTGACTTCTCTTATATTGTTGAGCAATATATATAGTTTTGAGAAGATTATTTTTTATCGTTCAAAGTTAATTTTTACAATTACAGGAGAAATTAATAAAATGGATAGTCCAGCAGAAGGTGGAAAGTATACGCAATCCGTCTATAATATACATTTTTTTTTATGAAACATAAAATATTTTAACTTCTTGCGGCATTTCACTACAAACAATATATCAATTGAGTTTTATATGTGTATACGTTTATGTCATGATATCAACTCGATAGTAAAAATGTTAGGTGAATATTTTTTTCCTGAAATGAGTACATCATTAAACAACTATATTATAGTCTTAAAGACGACTATACTATGTTGTCTATAACTGATTAGTGATTAGTGATTATACGTATATACTATATAGTAGTGACTTATGATGGTTATACCGCCCATATTCTTATTGTTTTTATTATAAGAGGGAGCCCCGAACCAAAATTAATAAGTACTTATTTGCAACGACAAAGGTTAACAATATGTGCGTAAAAATGAAAAAAATTACAATATTTTTTCTGTTGGCCTTCAATATAGGTTTGTCAAAATAATTATTCGCGAAAAAACTCGAATAACGTAGCAATGTCCAATGGAAACATTTTAAATTCTATGATTATACGTATGAAATATGTAAACAGCTATGAAAATATACATGTATTTGTTATTTGCGCAATATAATATGCATTATGCATAAATGTTTACCATTTTTGTTGGGTGCTTTATTTAAAATAAAATTATGTATGGCGTATGCATCTGAAATAGAAAAATTGTTCTTAATCTACTCGTAGATCGTAGTCTATGGTTTAAGGGCGTGGTCTGGCTCATGGATGGTGGTAAGGGTATTGTAGATGGTAGTCCCTTAATAGCTTTATTTATATCCTGTAATATCAAGACTAAAGAAAAATCCTTACATAATGAACTGTCAAAAAAAAATAATACTGAAAACCGAAATATGTAATAATTGGATTTAGATATTTAGTTTTGGTCTTATATATTATGTTATATCTACTCAAATGCAAATAAATGATTGAACATTTTATTATCACGTTTACCTTTACGGCTATACAGAACCAGCAAGGAAGGTCATTTATTCTATTAAAAAAAGTTAAATATTACATCATTAATTCGATAACAGATACAATACAGAGGCACCTATTATAATTACTTATACGTCATGTAGTTGTATTCTCTTAAACTCTATCAAATTTAATAAAACATTTATGCTTACCAATTTATTGTTTTTGACTAAGCAAAATAAATAAGTTTATAATACGGTAAAGTTTACTGAAATTTGTATTTCGTACCACTATCATTTGGAAATGTTAAGCACACCACATACTATATTATTACATATTTATAGTATGAATTTTATACCTATAATAATTAAGACCAATCTGAGAAAATGATCTCCAAAACCAAGATCATATTATATTTAGTTGCATGATAATTTTGGTAAATTCATTCAAATGAACGCGCTTATATTACCACACTGGGGATTAATATTGCGTTATTAAATATATATTTTTTTTTTGAAGATCGGTTTCAGATTTTTTCTCCCCGCATTTTAGATAGACACAGAGTTATTAAAACCAGTTTTCTGATTTTTCTGCATCGTCCTGTGTAATAAACCCAGTTTCGATTCCTTTGATACGTAAATATTGACAACTTTCGCTTTAATAGCATAATATACGAGTGCTCCTGCATGTAGATAACTTGTTTATTATTGTAATCGTATATTATACTGGGAAATATAAAACTATACCTTAACTATTAATACTCCTACCTAAAAACCGAGTTAATATTATTACTAAACGACAATAAAACTTTCAACTTTGTACATTAAGTTACAGAACATTGATTTATTATAAATTTTAATACAGATATCCAATACCATTATGTCCACATATAAATACATACCATTTTGAATATTTTAACTAAATTAATTTAACCAAGCTAATTCCATAAACAATATACTAGTTATGTATTCTCTACTCACAACATTATATTTAGTCTATATATTTCGATTGACAGAAAAAAAAAACTAGTATAAGATACTGAATTCAAATACAAGTCTTTTTTTCATACTTGTTAGTTGTTTTTGACAAATTTATTTGTATACATTTGAAAGTAATTATAACTCGTCACATTTGAAAAGTGATCACCAGCAAACAGGTACAATTAAATATAAACGACTTGGGGAGCTAATATTATTTTCAGAAACGCATGTTTATAATATTGTAAAACTCTTTTCTTTTACACTATGAGCGCGAATCGCTACGAAATATACCTAAACTACAATAGGAGAATTAATTCATAAAATCGAGTTCCCAACTTCTCTGTACTCTGATCGATTTCGAATCACTCTTTAGGGAGAAAAAGTTGAATACTATTTATTATTTATTTACACCGGGTTTAAAATGCGATTATCAGGATACGGTTCAACGACTTGTTTATAGAATACCTACTCAGTAAACCGTGATATAAATACCTACATAGTACATACTTATGATGACGTGACGTTATTTCAGTTATTTGCCTTCATTGAAAATATCCATGATACAAATGTACAATGATACCCATAAGGCCTATGTAAAATTACAAGTATAATACTTGTTAGGTATACAGTATACATTATGTGTTCACTAATGTATAAAATATGAGTGTACTGACAAGGTGCTGGGTTACGATGCGCCGCCCGTGCGCTGTCTGGGCAAACGGCTTTATTTGTAGTTGCTAATTTTTGTATTGTATTTGGTCATAATAATAATTGATATTTTTTATTACCTATAATTAAACCTAAGTAAACTTGTATTTTTTGTAGGGGCTTAAGTGTGCGCTGTCAGGGCAAACGGCTTTATTTGTAGTTGCTAATTTTTGTATTATATTTGGTCATAATAATAATTGATATTTTTTATTACCTATAATTAAACCTAAGTAAACTTGTATTTTTTGTAGGGGCTTAAGCACCCCTAGATTTTCCATCGAAATTGCGCCCCTGCAGCTATATGCTATATAAGAGGCTATATACGAGTAAATACTACATGATATATATAGGCTACTATTATTTTTTTATTTTTCTAAAAGCAATAATTATAATCAGTTATATTTGAAAAAAAATTGTTTTGACTAGCAATTAATGTTAATAGATAATAGTATATTATTTTTTCATTTGATTCGGAAATGGACAAAAAATTCGGTTTTAGAATTTAGAAATAATTATCACCTGTATCTATGTTATTTGCGTATGAAAAAGTCGAAAATTTAATTTTTATACTGAGTTGCCAATTGTTACGGCCCTAAATTGTTTGACCATTGCTATTTTTTATAAGTCAGTTGCGCATCGTTTGATTTTTGGGTATGTATCGTTTGCGCAATACTCAATTACCTTACGTCAAATTATAGTTCATCATTTGCGCATATTTACTCTAAAGTGCTAGTTTCATTTTCATTTCATTTCTAGCTTAAAACTTGAAGCTTGTACTTAATATTTAATTTTCAAATATTGTAGTGTGTCTAGGTATTTCTGGTTAAAAATATATCTATATAAATACCTCAATATTACGACCAGATTAACAGCTGAAATGTACCTAAAAACTTGTTCGTAGATATTTTTTCCGTTATTTCATTTTCATTTTTTATTAATTTACTTCATTTAAATTAATTAAAAATGTACGTAATTCAAATAATATTGAAATACCAAGTACAACCATGCTACTTGTCTGTACCTTTGCAACCTACTTATGTTGGTGCGCAAAAGCAGTACGATATTTTGGCGCAGGTAAACAGACCATGCGCAAACGATGATGGTACTCACTAAATAATTTATTTTCAACATTTGTTTGTGCTTGTTTTAATTCATTGGTAAATGGTAACAGGACGCCTGTGATAGATAATACTTATATAAATGAAACCGATTCGTATAGAAGGTATATTACCTATGGTTTTCGAATAATTTTTATGTCTTATTTATAAAATATAAATTATACAAATTATGAATAAATTTGTATCAATATACATATTTTGTCAGTCGAAAGTTATTGAACGCATTTGCCATTTACCTAACTATTCTGAATAATAATAATAAGCAGTGATAATAAATTTATACAAGGTACCTAATTAGATAGTGTTGCAAACAAAATAACTGCATTAGATTTAATCGAGTCAATCGTTTAGAATGTTAGATGTTCTGCAGATACAGCTGTTTGAATATACCCATGTGTACACCTAATTATTGTTATTTGCTCTTAATTGCAAGAAATCTCAACATAAATATATCTAAATAATAGGCACTCTAATTAGGTAGGCATCTATAAGGTATCTATAACATTGTTATCAGGACATAAAAAAATACCAACTTATTTAGCTAGAAAAATAATTATCTCACTTATAATTAATAATAAAAAAGTTTAGTTTAAAACTTTGTAATTATAATTATGACGATATAATATTTATATTAACAAATTAAACCAAAAATGTATAAACATAGTTTAAAATATTAATCGAGATTTGATACATATTACATGATACAGCATAATACGTACCTAAGCTGCACATGCTTACATTTTCAATTAAAAAGGATATAAGATTGAAAATATTTTATGCCAATGACTCTGGCTGTTTATTCAAACAAACCAAAGTGAATAGAATAATAAATATTAAAAGTGTTGTTGCTTAGGACAGTTTACATTTACACAAGTATGAAGCAATTATACATTACACCTCGATGTTTTGAATTACAGAAAAATAATATGTTACCACTTAGGTACATTTGTCATATCTTCTATAGGTACTATAATTATTTTTGTTAATTGAGTCCAGAGTCTGTTGAATAAGCCAATGTACAATGAATATTATTTAAACAACAATAGTATTTACATATTCGGTATTCTCGGTATTTCTTATCTATGTTAAAAATGTTGTGAGACTAAAATATTTTTATTTAAAAAACAAATAAAATAAGACGTAAATAAAAAGTAGGTATCACATAAATTGGAATGGAATAAAGTTAATGATGTTAAATTAATTTTACATCTCAAGTTTCGAAGTCATAAGTTGAAAGAAGTGAACAATTATCTCATTGAATTAATAATGGTTGTTGCATAGCAATAGCACAAATCAATGCTAACATTCCTAACTACCTACGTCTCACACACAAATCCAACCAATGCAACTATAACGCTTTGTACTGTTTATAAAACAATTTTATAAAAACTCTTATAAAAATCAAATTAAATTATTTTAAGCTCAGGTGCTTCAAATGTGAGGCTCCTTCATGTCATTCTCTGTCCCTTTTATATCTTTGTTAAACCTTTTACTTATTGTGCCCCTTGTACAGATTGTAAATATTCATAAAATAAACGTCTTTAAAAAAAAAAAAAAACTCTTGGTTGTGATGTACTACTCACATTAACAAGAGTAATAAGCAATAAGATACAACAAATAACAATGGGTAACATAGATATTATATATCCGTATAGGCACTCATCCATTTTGAAGACAGGCACATAGTACCGGGACAATTGGGTGTGTCCTTAATCTTTGCACAGGACTTATGTTTAAGTTTATGAGTTATTGAGTTATGGCATTTGATACATATCGATTTGTTTTCGAGGTCATTATTATTTATTACATAGTATCTAGTACCTACCTATTTTTAAATTATATTTAACACGCACAACAAAATTATTATTACCAGTAATACCTTCATACCTAATTATAACTATTTTAATTTAAATGTCAATAGTTGTTTAGTTAGTAGGTAATTAAGTAGGTTCCTATTACAAGTATTATCTACTAACATTTTTATTCTTCACTAATTTGTGCAATCAAATGTATGAAAATAAGTGTAGCCTTATCCATTTATTCATTCCTTTATTAGTATAAGGAACTACATACATATAATAATCAGGACTTTAAGCGTAAAAAATTAACAAAGAAGGCTTCAACCTTAACACTCTTTTGAGGGTTTTAGCCTTTAGGCAGTGCTAGATTTGGGAAAAAAGTAGCGTACTGAACATTTTAGTATTCCACATCTTTACAAAACCACAAGTTTAAGATCTCACAAAAAAAAAAGAATGTTTAGTTTAATTTACTTAAACTATACAAAACAGTTATAAATTAATTATTTAGTTATCAACTTCATTTAAAAGATTTCATATCTCACAATACTGATCACCGGGTTTTTCTTGTCTTTTTGGACAGCAAACCTACTTTATCCGCACATCTTCTTCCATTAAGGATTAGACACAGTAGGCTAGATTAAAAGCTGTTGCAAGGCACCAACACATTGTATGTAGAAGATTGAAGATATGAGTTATGTAGTTAATGCGCCTGTTACTGATGTAACAATATTGAAGGTTACTTATTAGTAGGGAACGGATTTAAATGCTCTAAAAAACAAGAAAAATGCCTTAAAAAAATACGATTTAATGCCTTAAAAAAATGCTTTAACATCAAAAAATGCACTAAAAAAATGACCTAAAAACTTTAAAAATGTATTTATATTCAATAAAAACACAATTTTGAATTTAAAACTTATAAAAAAAACGCATTACTATGAAAAATCTGATAAAAAATATTTAAATACAATAAAACTTTAATAAATTAACTCTCAATTATCTTCTGTACAATTTAGATAAATAGCTTATCTTATCTTTACCTTAATGCGGGTAATAATCTGTTGTAATTTGTATGTATATATTTTGTGTCTACACGTGTCAACAATAATTTGGTAATTTCGTAACATAAAACATATTTAGGCATTTTTATTTTTTTTAGTATGAATGTTGAAAAGATGTTGAAAAAATGACTTAAAAACCATAAAAATGCACTAAAAATGTCAAAAAATGCTCTAAAAATGTAATAATGTCTAAGAATTGCAAAAAATGCAAAAAAATGCAAAATAAAAGTTACATTTTTTAATTCCTTGATGTATGAAATGAACTTTTTGCTTGGAAACCAATGTTTTCGGGCATTCAGAAAAAAATGCAATTTGCATTCAAATCCGTTCCCTACTTATTAGGTATCATGTAGATAGTAGATACCTATCAATACTAGTGGCGCAGGGAATTTTGTCAGCGGTGCAGACAAACATCAAAAAATTCGCCCTTTACGCTATAACTTACGAGTATATGTAAGGTAAAATAATAATTCAATTTGTTATTAAAGTACGGGTTTGTGCTCATGTCGAAGGCACATTTTGCCATATTCTTAGCTATTGCTACACCACTGATAATTTATATTCTATATGTATATGTATATTTCAAACACATTTTTATAAAAAAAATTTATGTTGAGCAATATTTTAACAATAGGCTAGCTTAACAACAAGGCGTAGATAAGTAAGGCGCAAGATCTAAAAATTTAGTTGGGGTAATCAGCTATCCCAAATCAAGCACTAGCTGGTTTTAATAAGAGCAGTGGCGTATCCAGAAATTGTTTTCGGGGGGGGGGGGGGGTTCTGAAAAAATATGACAAACTAATTTGTTTTGAATTTTGTTATATTTTTATTCTAATTATACATGATGACAATATAGTACATAATGCTTATTGATGAATTTAAAGTGAATTCATATTTATCTTATTATATATATACATAATATATATTGATAAATGTATCTTAATTTTTCTCTTTGATGTTTTAGCAAGTTCATCTATGACAGCATTGACATCCAAGTTAATATCGCGATGTATGTTTAAACATACTTGTCCAGAAACATTTCTTAAGTATGTTTTCAAACGACGGAGTGTCAAAAATGTTCATTCTCCGGTGGCAGTAGACACTGGAAGTGTTATGAAAATTTTAAGAAGTGTGGATATTATTGTATAAACGTCTGTATAAATGTTTCGAAGTATACATGTACTTCAATAGCATTTTTGTTCATATATATGGATAACTATAATATAATATTCAGCTATAACACTTATCATTAATTACAATTTTTTTTAATTATTGTGTTTTATTTTTACATGGTATATGATATTATATTATTATTTGAATATTTAGCAATTTTTTTTAAACTTCACAAATTTTGGGGGGGGGGTTATAACCCCTCCCCTGGATACGCTACTGAATAAGAGTATAAGTCACCTAAACTCTATAATTTGCTAGAATACGTACTGGAAGTGGTGTTTAAGGGGAAGGGGACCCATGGTTTTCAAGAGCGTTTGAATGTAGGATAGTTTGCTCTTATACTATGACCATGATATTGGGAAGGGTAGATGCATCTTAGGTAAATCCACCGTCAGTTAAAAATTTTACTGTTAAAACTGTAATCACGGGTCAAATACTCTTCTGAGGTTGAAATTCTGACTTTAGCTACAAAATATGAGTTAGCAAGAAGTAGAAAGAAGACTAATACCACATACCCAGTGAGATACAATTAATATATTGGTTCTAGTGATTCATAGACCAACAGAGCTTCTTGAGTAATACTATTGTTGAGTAGATGAGAACTGAGATTGGTTCAGGTCATTAAGCGTGATAATCTGAAATAATGATAGAGCTTACTGTTGCTTGCAGTGTTATACCATAAGTCATTGTACTATTTTAAAATATTTTTAATACTCAGTAATATTTAAATTGATAAGGGTATAGATGGAATTATCTCGATTTAATTTTGGTATTGAATATTTTTACATAATATAGATCCGTGTTTCTATTGTATTAATTACCAAACATCTTTTTTCTTCTATACACAGCCATGTAAAGAATATATTTATTACTGTGTATAGCTTCACAAATTATTTTATGATTCTAAAAAAAGCTACAATATAATGTAACATTATTAGTATTATTAATATGGAGTAACATTTTAAATTTATAAAATAGTACAGACACACACAATACATAAATACAATTCTAATTTTTTAAATAATTTACATTGAAAAATCAATATTACTTATTTTAAGTTTCTCATTTAAAAAGTATGTTTAATTTTCCTGAAGTATTTTAGTTTTGCAGACTAGATAATAAGTAGTCATGTAATGTCTATAAAAATGTATTTATTTCATAGAAAAATGTGTTAACAGTGATATTATTTCATGATTCAAATTATTTTTACACATAGTTTTCAAATTTCCATTAGTCTGTCCATAGCAGTTAGTACTTCATTGTAATGTTTTCCTAAAACAAAAATATTTATAAATATTAATTTTATTTGAACTCAAGTTTTTTGTAGTATAAATTTATGACTAAACTTTATATATACTCATATTTTGTAGAAAAATCACTCATGCACTAAGCACACCCTAATATATATTATAATATAATATATTTTTAGTTATAAAATTCACCGCAATAGTATTGGGTCAAATTTATCATTTTCAGTTTTGAAAAATATTAAAGTGAATGGTAACAGTCCTATCACTAAATAATTATGAAATATCCTTCAAGTAAGATCTATTAATAATAGTTGTTACTGACTCAATAAGTAAAATTGATATAATATATGTGTACAATTTATACATACAAATATTGTAATTGTATGTTGCACATTGTTGGGTGGTGTAAAAACCTTGTAAGACAGCAACTAGTGTTGCTAGTATCTATTTATTTAATTAAAGAGAAGTTTTATATCGATATCCAATTTCAATTTATTCCTTACTCCATTTCCCCTACCTATTCCTTTCACAAACATCCATCATAAACTATGTTGTCAAGGTTAGTATTAATGAAAACAATAGTAAATTAAATTCTAACAAATATACCATTTTTACCGGTTTTTAAGCCTAGGCTTTACACAATTTTAATTGTTTATAGTTAAACCTATGTTATACATGTATCAAGTTTCATACTATAAAATTGGCCAAATTTACAACATTTTATGCAAAGAGAAAATGACTAACAGTACTGGTTTATCAAAAATAATAATAAAACAGATTTTTATGAAAAAATCATACCGGAATTATTTTGATACTAAAATAATGTAAAAAACAACAATATTATTTATGAATCAAGTTTGAGTACATAATTAAATCAATAATACTTAATAATATAGACAAGAAAATTTTAGATTAAAAAATACATTTTTTTTACTAACTACCTTAGTATTTATTTTATAAAGATATAGAATATGTCATCTGTGGGAGAAAACAAGTGGTAGTCATACATATTTAATTTTCAAATGATTGCAGACATTTTTCATGGATCATATCCTCTTACAGAAAGATTATTCTGTTATAATAGTTATTTTTAAATTATTATAGTTATTGTTCATTGATTTGTAAAAAAAAAAACAAAATAAATTTTTATGAAAATCTTGTCATGCAAACATTAACATATATTATTTATTAAAAATCAAAATTGTATGCACTGTGAAGTTCACAGTTCTGGAATTAGAAAGGAATGCATATTATACTTTTTTTATATCATACAGCAAAACACACAGTACCTAATATGATGAACTTATGTTTCTAATAACCATTAATTATTAATAGTTTTATTCTTACTTATTGCACATTTAAATTAAATTAGAAAAAAACATATTAATAACTCACTTCAAAGATGAAAAAATTATATCATATGCTTTATATGAAAGTAAGCAAAAGAAATATCTTACAATTATTTTAAATATTGAAATTAAATTACCTCCAGACGGGACCATGAAATTACCGCTTATCAAACAGTCTTTGAGTTCACAACCAGCACTAATTATAGCATCATGACATACTATACAATTTTGAAGAACACATCTAAAAAGTTTATTATATAATTATTATATTAAACATCAATATAAGATTTCAATTCTATTCAACAAATCTCAGATTATTTTAAAATACACAAAAACGTTTCATATGATAAATGTGTTATAACTAAAGTTTAACTTAGATAGGAGTAATTGGGGATCATTGTCAGTATTCAATATATTTATAATCTTTAATAATGTATGAAAAACATTCCCCTCACAATTTTTCAAAATAATATATTTAATAAGATCATTATCAATACTGAGAACATTAAAGACATGAGAAAGTTTAAATCCAAAATACCATATTATATGTATAATAAGGATATACTTTACAGTCTATATCAAAGTTATAAATTAAATATTGTGAATCAAATTTCTGATAAAAAATTAATTTCTAGATCATCAAAAATGTATAAATATTATTATAGGCTTAACTGAAATAATTTATCACAGTTTCCAAGTTTAAAGACATCAATCACTCACTCAAGTCCTTATTTTACAGCACAATTACTGACAGTAAATACCAAAGTATTAATTTGCGGTTCATTTATTAAACTATTGTCTTTGTCTTTTTAGCTTTAATTTATATTTCAAGTTTAACAATTTGAACAAGTCAATTCTTATAATTCAATTAATATGAAAAATTATCACTTAATTTACCTCTCTTCAACAATTACACCATTCATTAAAATACAATCAGTTATTCTAGTTTTTGGGTTGATTGTACATCTTGAACCAATAGTGCTGTTTTGTATAGATGTTTTTTCCATAATTATAGAATTTGATCCGACAAAACATGTTTCCTTATCAAATTGATTGGATAAGATTTTTGCTTCCGGTGAAATTTTATCTCTGTCATCACCTAAACTGATGTTTAATTTATTTATCTATAAAAAAATAAATAAAATGCACAATTAATTTGATTACACTTATTATGTTAATATTAATATCTATACTCACAATTTTATTGATTCTACAATAATCATACAGAGTGTTGGCACGTACTCCAATATTTGAGTCTACCACAAAAGCAAAACATTTAATTATTTCTTCAGAGTTAAACATATTACCGAAACCAGACATAGAACGAATTTTATTTTCGATATCAGATTCTTTTGATATATTAAATATATCAGGTTTTTCTTCCTCTTCAATAAAGTTTTCACTTGGTTTGACATTTTTACAGTGTTTAGATAGTTGTTTTTTTACAACAAATGGAAGTAGCTCACCCTTTAGAGTTGATATATTTCTAAAAATAAAAAATGTAAATAGTTACCTACATTTCAATAATTAGTAAAACAATAATAAAAAAAAAATTCAACTTACTTATCTTTTACAAGATAATTAACAAGCCACCTCTTCATAACATACATATGAGAATCTAATAATTTTGAACAAAGAGTTATATTTGAACATTTATACAACAATGAACTACTTAACGACATGGTTTCTTCATAATCTGAAGCTGAAGCCATTAATAATAGCCTGGAAGTTTTTGAATCATATCCAATGATATCTTTTTCTGTAACATTAACGATCAGCAATATTAGATTAAAAATTAATACTGTGAACAATACTATAATTACGCTGTACTTACAATAGAAACTATATTTAACAATGTTTAAGAAATAATATATGTTAGCAGGTGTATCATGTGTTATGTTATACTAATAAATATGTTATAAATATACAATAATATGTTAAGTACAAGAATTTTGTTTACAACAATGTTTCTACTAAATAAAAATATAAATATTTATCAAGTTACCAAGTTTATTTTTTGATTTTGGCCCAGGAACAGTGAAGATACATTGTTCATCTTGTGGTGGTGAAAAGTATAAAGATACCAAAGATGCGTTATTATTTCTATAGACATTTAAAACTTTATGTAAATCAACATCAGTTATTAAGTCACAACTCAGAACAATTACATCGGTCTGTTAAAAAAATTATACATTGTAAATAATTGGAAGATGAAAGAAATTCTGAAAAAGAGTAATAAATAAACTATTGTTTACCAGAATATAATCAGCTATATGTCGGAGAGAATCAGCTGTACCCCAGTCTTCATCAGATGGTATTGGAACAAAATTCAAATTCATTTCAAAACCAAGACGATCGACTTCTTCTTGTATATCACTGGCATAGTTATCCGCGACAATAATTTTTGTTTCTGAAATAACAATAGTATATTATAATAAATAATTGTATAACTCCTAATTAAGACAAAATATGTAATGATTTTGACTACATTTCCTTCTCCGATTCCATTTAAATAAATGTGCTCATCAGTCACTGAATGAGCTCGGTACGTAAATTTAAATTAAAACTATCATTGAATCAATCAAGTTTTCATCAATTAAAAAATAAGTGGAAAAAATAATTGGAACATTTGGGACGATTGTCAGATAATGGTTGTTTCTACAGCATGGCAGAATTGAAACTTACCCCTGAAGCCGGCGTTCTCGAGCATCTTGAGGGGATAGTAGATCATCGGCTTGTTGCCGACTGGCAGCAGACACTTGGGTTTCGTGGCAGTCATCTCGGGTATTCGGGATCCCTTACCGGCGGCCATCACGACCGCCTGGAACTCCAACCAATTCTGCATGGCGAAAAAATCACAGCAAAACGGGACCTGTCAGTTGGAACTCGTCGACAGCGGACAGACGTTGACGAATATCGTTATTTGTTATTTATTTCGTTTCCGCAGTCGTAGCGGGTCGTGGTAGGAGAGTCTTGTAGAAAATAATACACTCCGGGTCCTCCATGGCGTGATATGATAACGCACGTGATAAGCGCTATCAACCCGCATCGACGTTCCAGCGCGGCCCGCAGCAACAGCTGAGCTGAGGCCTGGACAAAAGTGTCGTTCCAGCGACTCGCGGGACTGCGGTTGCGGTGGAACAGGCAACAACCGGGTGGGGGTGGCAGAGGCCCAGTGCGGCCACGGGGCTGGAAAATCGTGAACGATTCAGTTTCCCGAGCGCCGAGCGGTCGGGCCTGACTCACTCAAGCTCAACGGTCGCGTTTCCCGCCGTGCCGCGCCGTTCGCGACTGCGCGGCGTCCGGAGAGGGCACGGTAGTTTTCCGCTCGCCGAAACCACCGGGCGGCCGGCAACACTGCACGTAGTTGCACCTTTCGGGAACAATGGACTGGTGCGATGGTTGTTGTATATAGTTGTAGCGTTTGTGACGTTTCCGCAGTAGTCTGGGAAGAGGGAAGAGAGAGTGCCCTACCAGTTCCTCCACCGTTCGCCGTAGATATCCGATATCCATTATTATTATTATTGTTTATAGAAGTATATTTTTTCTACTCTCTCACTCTCTTTCGCGTTGCCGTCACACACTCGCTCTGTCACTCTCTCACTCTCACACTGTCTCTCTCTCTCTTTCTCTTTGTCTCTTCTCTCCTCCCGTCAACGTGACCGTTTCTCTTTCTCTCTGCGGCCGATACGCGGTGACAAAGGGCAACAGAATGAAGGATCTCGAGTACTTGTGACTGCCGTTGTCGTCCGAGTGAGCGTCGAGCAGTGGAGCAACAGCGTTCGTCACATCGCCGTTTTCGTCCGCGCTCGACCGTCGCCAGTCGAACAGTCGAACTTGCCGACACCGCCGTCCGTCGCCGTCATGATTCTAGTCGCAGGGTGATCGGGGTCAAAAACCTCTAGTGGCCAACGGTTCAAGGTTGTCGACCACCAACGGACTACGATGGTACGTTAGTCGAGTCCCCTCGTTGAACCAGCACGCGCATAAGGAACTCAGCTCCGATAGTCGTCTACATTTCTACAACTGTGATACGCTTCACCCGTCAAAACTGGAGCATCCGGTATTGCCAAGACGTTCCGGTAACGTCCACCACGATGGACGACCACCGCAAATCATCGATGATAACATGTTGGCTATATGGCACGAGAATGATCGCTACTCATTCGAGGACTCTGACCGGTTTGAAGAGGATTCCCTGTGTACGTGGAGCAGTGAACCCGAGTCTGCGTGCATCAACTGGAGAGGATGGAGGAAGTCCACCGATCAGAACACTGAAGATGGTTAGTGCTTACTTCTATAGAAAAATATTAATTGGTTTTGAGTGTTCTTTATAGATTTTTTCTTAGTACGTACCGTAGGTATAACATGTATAGGATAGGAAAACAATTGATAGTGCACTGACTAGGTACTACATTTATTCTATACTGTAAATCAAATTGTATAAACAATGAATAAGGTACCTAGTTGATTATTGAGTAGAATTGGCACATATAGAAATAAGTCAAATTCAAGTTTAAATCATGAAATAATTAGTGTGCTTTGAGTGCTTTGAGCATATAACCATATAGTTTATATATAATACAAAGGTTATCTAATAACATTTACAAAATATTTAAATATAATCTGAAAGTAAGTAGATCCCTAAAAATATAATAAGCATTGAGTTATATAATTATGTTGATTAATACATTAAAGATGTTAATAGATAAGTAATTTAAAAAAAAAAAATTGAATTATAGAAGATATAGGTAATCAATGGAGACGTATTTAGAGTTGTATACTTCATGTTTTTAACATTAAATGATTAAATTGCACTCGTATATTAGCACGTTTCCAAATGATCGATTTATAGGATTTGTGTTTTTTATTTATTCAATTAAAATCTTTTTATAGAACTAGATATGCTTTTTTCACTTAAGCATAAAAACAATTGCTAGTTTATTTTTAATAACATTTATAATAAATCTATGTCTATTACCATTCTTGTTTTCACTGGATAGAAAAAAATAACTTTTTTATACTAACCCTTTGTAATTTTCTTAAAAAAGCAATGCGCTGGAAAATTGCAAATTTAAAATCTAGTTTATATATTATAATAGGTATAAGTATAGTAGATTTTATCTTAAACAAATAAACCAATAAATCAAACAGATATTTTCCTGTAATTACCTACCTGTATCTTTTTAAGTGGAAATAACATGTCAGGTATTTATGAAATTTTAACATATCCCATTCTTTTACTTTAAAAAGCACCTTTGATCACTAAATATCAAGTAACTTAGTAAGTGTATTTACTACTGTGAATACAGTATGTAGTAGAATCATGAAATTAATTAGCTTTTAATTTGGTCTGAATTCTTGTTTTTTCTGACTATATTTTAATTAAAATTTTATTATATGGCTTCAATTGTGCATGAATTTATATATTCTATATTTATGCAATAATATTTAAATATTTAATAATAAAATTTGAGAAAAGAGAAAATGTTTTATAAATGACCTAGTTACAATTTTTCTGTAGCCCATACATACATACATCAATAATATTTCTTGCAATTTAAGTTATTTATTTATTTGCTTATAGGTAAGTTGTATGAATTATTGGTTTTCTTTTTTTATTGCTGATCATATTGATAATTTAAAAATTCTAAATGTTATATGTGATTAAATTTATTAAGTGTTGTTTTTTACAATTGGATAAAATAATTATGAAATAATTACTACAATTAAAACGATTATTATCTGTCTTAGTATATTATTTAATTTTGAATTTATGGTTCACATTTACTTTTTATAAAAATTACTAAATTCTTAGTTTGAAATAAATTTAAATATAATTTTGTAATAGTCCCAGAAATTAAATCTTTTTAGCTAATTTTTTCATATAATATTATATGAATTATAATGGTAATATTTTTATAAAATTAATAACTTTTGTTTACTTAAAGTATTAATTTAAGTAGATCAAACCTTAAATACTATTTTGAATTGGAAAAAGTCATATTTGTACTTTACATTTTAAGTTCAATGAAAAACTTGGTATCTTTCAGCTTAATGTATGCTAAACTTTTTTGAAATTGACTTAACTTACCATGTAAACAATTAGTTAACTTACTCAACCATGAAAATTATAATTTATATTTCATATATTCATTTTAATGTGTTTTGTTAGGTTACAATTTTGAGGTACTAAATTGATAACAGTTGGATTTATAAATAATCAAATAACTTATTGTTTATCTAGTTTACCCTTATTTATCTAAAATATATTATTTTATCTTTTGATTATTTTAAATGTTGTTATTTTGGAAGGTTTTATCCTCCTATATATGTCTCATATATAATCAGATGAACTGATTTTGTATTAAACAAGTTATCTTAGTTACATGAATTATCTCTATTTAATATTTTATTGATATGTTTAAAATGTATAATTAATTGTTATATTTGCATTATAAGAATTGCATTTATATGGGAAACAAAATAATAAAATAAGGTAATTATTTTAAGAATTATAAATTCTTGTATTTTCTAAATGGTATACACAAGTACTGCACTATTGCCACAATTATTAATAAGATTGATTGATTATTAATTGAAGCTTAATTGTATTATTTTTTTTTCGTAAATTAAATATATAAGATATTTGTATATATTAAATCAATTGAATATTATTTTTCAAATTAAAATCTAATATAATTAAGTAGGTATTTTGCGGAATAAATCAATATTATAATTTTATAATATATATTTGTTAAAAGTGTTATTATATCATTATATTTTTTGTATATTAATAATTATATCAATTATAAATAAATATTTAACACTGGCAAATGATAAAGAAAGAAATAAATGCAAATGTAAATTTAATAAGTACTAGTAGAGTCCTATAGTTGGTATTAAGATTGAAGTATAAAAAAACAGAGTTTTCAACAGTTATATTCTTATTGCACTTTAATATTGAGTAAATATATTTAAAAAAATATGCAGGTGATTATTTAACGAGTTTTTGAAAATTTTCTATTTTTCTTCAAGTTTTTGTTGTTCAACCACACTATAAAAATTATAAATATTTGTTCATTATACTATCTTGACGGTGTAAGTTTAACCATAAAAAAAAATAAAACAAATGTAAAAATATGTATATTTCATAGTTGTTCTCATAACTCAGTAAACCAATAGCTAATTTGGTTTTAATAGTAATTCATGTTATAAAAGTATACAAGTATAATTCTACAAAAAAAAAATTAGGTAGATATGATGCTTTATTAGTCTATTATAATGCAAAGTGTAACCTTTTCGGGGAATCAATAAATTTTGGTAAAGTACTAATATTTGATAATTTAGTAAATAAAAAGATAAATTTAGGTCTTTGTACCTAATAAAATACATAGTACATGATATCATTGTCTTGACTCTACACCCTGATTCTTTATTTATTAAACCATATTAAATTAAACCATTTCTTTATTCGTACTATTCCAAATATTTCAGGCTTTATATTTTTATGAATTAAAAGTGTTCATCAAATGGTGGTTGTAGTCTCTTATTAGTTATTAATATGTTTAGGTTCCTATTAAATTTTATTAAAAAATATTTGGACGATTCTTTTATAAGTTATTTTACATTACCATACAACTGGTATAGTCATATAAGTATCAGTGTTGGGTGTCCTAGTAAAAGAAAATGGTAAATATTAATTATTAAATTAATAATTAAATTAATTATTAATATTAAAAATTTTTGAAACTATTTCTTGGAATTTCCGTGTAGTAGGTACTACCGGGTCCTGCTGTAATATTGGCTTACAGATAGAGGAGGGGAATCAATAAATAATAAATATTGCGTCATGTGTGTGTTATTAGTGCATTACTTCTTTCGTCTTATTTTTTTAAATAAAAAAATATCAGCTGCTCTATAATGTGTCTTCTGTAAATTTTACCAAAACTCGAACTAGAATTATGTGCGTTATTTGTATTTGCACTTATCAATGTAAATAATCATAAAGTTGTTACTGCTGTAGTGTTGTGCCTTCCAATGTTTTTCGTATGCATATTAATTATTTTAACGTACCGAGTACTTGAGAAATAAATAAATGTTTTAACGTTGTTGGTGCATTTAAATTGCTTTAACTTTTTGTGGTGACATTATTTTAATTGTTTAGGTTTAACTTAAAAGCTAAGGTACCGGATAATCAGTGGTAATTCATTCTTTACCGATGATAGGCATAGTCATTATAAAATGTTTAAAACAGATTAACCAGGATCTTTTTAGTTTTAGTAAATTTAAATGGTCATAATAATTACAGCAATAATACTGTTATACGTTTTTATTATATTCACTCAAATAAACTAAAAATTAGTTATGTACCCAATAAAATTAAGAAAATACAAGTTATAGGTATACATTTCTAGTGTGTCATATTTAAATATGTTTTTCGTGGATATGTTAATAATAAATTATGAAATAAACAGTGTTTAATTAAAATGTAAGAACTCTATTTATTATTATTAAACTATTTTTGAAATGCATATAAATATATTTGTTAGTTTTTATAAAATACTTGTTTTCTTCCATTATTTGTTACTGCTCAATACAAATTAAAATAAAACATGAAGATATTATTGTTTCAGAGCCTAAAGACGAGGTTAAACCGTTAGTTGAATTAGCTGCTCAATGCGTTGCTTTGTACATACCTTATGAGCTAGTTGAACAAGAATATCCACCTGTACCAGAAGAACTCCAGCTTCGCATTGCTTTCTGGAGTTTTCCTGATAATGAAGAAGACATACGTCTGTATTCTTGCCTAGCCAACTCAAATTCTGACGAATTTTTACGTGGCCATAATTTATACGCATCCAACGCAATTAAAGATTGTGTACAAATAGGATTCCATTTGAGCGCCAATGTTCATCATGGAGGCCGAAACGTGTTCAATGTAGCCATTACATTTGATAGAAAGAAAATAACAACTTGTAACTGTACTTGTGAGCCCATGTCGTATTGGTGTTCCCATGTTGTTGCTGTCTGTTTACATAGAATATATCGGGTAAGAAATGTATTATTAAAACTAATATATTTTTCATTTATTACAACATTTAAATTTTACTTATTAGTGCATTACAATTTTTTCATTTTTAATATATTTATACAAATACATGTATTTTATTTGTGAAATCTAGCCTGAACAAGTTTGTTTAAGAGCACCCGTTAGTGAAAGTCTTTCACGTTTAGAAAGAGATCAATTACAAAAATTTGCACAGTACCTGATAAGTGAATTACCTCAACAGATATTACCTGCCGCACAACGATTATTGGACTCGCTGTTGTCTTCACAACCTACTGCTATTAATTCTGTAAGATAATTATAATTTAATGAAAAAACAACATTGTAGTATTATGTACTATTCATTTAAAATGTGAATTTATGATATCGGTTATGATGTAAATCACTAACTAACTAGTGTTGGATTTTAGACAAGTGGCGCCCCTGATCCAACTGCAGGTGCATCTGTAAATGAACAAACAACATGGTTTTTAGATGAAAAAACACTGCACAACAATATTAAGAAAAGTTTGATCAAATTTTGTGTTCCTTCACCCCTAGTTATTAGGTAATAATCATAAAAATTTTAGATTTATTTTAATGCTGGTGAATTATTAAAATATAACAAATTTTATTTATTTTCAGCGATGTAAACATTTTATCACAATCTGTTCCACCAGCTACTGCTGAATGGACTAATCTATTGCGTCCATTACGTGGTCGTGAACCAGAAGGTTTATGGAATTTATTATCAATTGTTAGAGAAATGTTCCGTAGGAATGATGAAAATGCTTTACATCTGTTAGAAGTGCTCACAGAAGAAGCAGTTGCATGTGATCAGGTACAATCTGTTTTACAATTGTTATAGTTATCATTCGTTCATCATTAACAATGTAATTTTTGTATCTATAGATCATGGTATGGTGGTTTAATACAAGGGTAGCATTACATGGAGGAGGAAGTGGAGGAATTAAACATACTGGTCCTGCTGGGAATACAAGTACAGCCTCTCATGCTTGTGCTTTGTTATGTGATGAAATGGTTACTCTTTGGCGTTTGGCTGCTTTAAATCCAAGCATTTCACCTGATCATAAAACATCACTAAAAATTAAATTTAAAGAATGGCAAGAAAATTTATTTTCTAGAGTATGTTATTGTATTATATAATAAAATATGCTATAAACTTCAAAGTATCTTGTTTAAAATAAATGTACATTTATTTAAATTTTAGGTAATGAAACACAGAAATACATCAAACAGTAAATCATTAAATCATTTCCGTCAAGACACAGAAATTTTTGTTGGCTTCAAACCAGCCTGGGAAGCTTGTGAATTAGATTGGGAAGATTATCCATTAGCTGGTATAACTTATGGAACCTCTTGCTGTTGCGATAACAGTTCATGTGTGCATATTAAGCGCTCGGGAACAGCTGCACATTTTATGGCAGACCATGTGAACTGGAACGAATGTGGTTTATTATCGGGAAGAGTAAGTTTTACAAAGAAGATTATTAATAATCAAGCTATTTTATTTTAATAACTAATTCAATGTTTTAGGGGAGTTCTTCACAGATATGTTTGGATGAATGTTTCTTGGATCTAAGAAGTAATCGACATTTGCACTTTGGAAATCGAACTCATCAATCAGATTACCGTGGTAGATCCAACATGCATATGATTTGCAATGTTCATATGCCCAATAATGAGTATGAATAACTTAAATTTTTCTTATAAATCATTTTTTTAAACCTACTTATAAATATAGGAATAGACCTATGACTAATGTGTACTGGGTACATATGCCAAGAAATGTTTCGCGACCTCCACCAGAAGACGGAAGTGCAAGTAGTAGTGTCACTACTCCTGAAGCATATTTAAATAATGAATCTTTGAGTGCATCAGCAAGTTGTACAAGTAATTTTTAAAAAAACATTTTAAATTTAAATATAAATACTCATGTTTTTGTGTTCAATTTTAGACTTACACGCATCTACAAGTTCCTCTTCAAGTACCCAACCAAGTACACCCCATCAAGTCAATAGTATATACAATTTATCCTCTGAAAGTCAGAGTAGTGATGAGGGTGATAGATTAGCAGCGCAAAAGTCTACTTCTTCCCAAACGACTCCTCCTCCACCGGATGTAGATGAATACAATTACCTTTACTATTATGATCCTAAAAATTTGCCATCAACGTCATCAGACGGTAATAAAAAGGCAGAAACTAAATCTGACACTCCACGACCATCTACATCCAAATCATCAGCACCTATCGCACCATTAATTAAATTGGACGAGGAATGGGAAATCATGTTTGCTAGAGCTGAAGGTCTCTATGCTTATGGTCATACAAATGAAGCTTGTGTACTTGGTGTAAAGCTTGTTGATCAGTTTTTACAAAATCCTCCAAATTTTATAATTGAGTTACCACCACCTATAATAAAAGGAAAACGTAAAAAAGTATGTAACTTAAAGATTAAAGTTCTGTGAAATGTATACTTCATTAATTGTTATTTTTTATTTTAGATTAATCCAATCTGTCATCAGCTGTCTGTATTGGCATCAGAAATATTACAGAAATGCTATTTTTTGTGTTCCGTTTTAGCTGAACGAAAAGAATATTATTTACATGCATTTAAAATTGGTTTATATGGATTAGAAATGCCAAGACTTCCAGCTAGTACAAAACCTTTAGAAGTAAATTTAATTATTATTTAATTTATTATTCAAGTATAATAATTATAATATTTATTATTTATTAAATTTTTAGGTTAAAATGACTCATCAAGAAGGAGAAATATTGAATAATTTAAAACGGATGTTGCCCCTGGGTAAAGAACAAGTGAGCATTATCCAAATTCGTGCAAAACTTTTATGTGACAGCCAATATAAAACACGCGGTGAATCATTGCTGCCATTAAATTTGGCCTCATTTATCTTTGAATGCTTGGTGTTGTATCAGTCACCTACACAGGATAAAATCTCTGATGAAACATTAGGTTTTGAAGCATCTGTCGCAGCTTTAGGTATGAAAGCCAATATTAGTGAAGCAGACCATCCATTACTCTGTGAAGGGATCCGAAGACAAAGGTATGTCCAAGTGTTCTGAATTAAAATATAGGTAAAATTAATTAATATTTAAACATTTTATAGAGCTGATTTGGCTACAAATATATTAATCCGGTACAAGAATAATCCTACACGCTTGGCAATGGCTATGGACAAGTTACTAGACAGAGATGTACATCCATTTTTCCAGTCCGCAATGGATGCTTGTTGGTATCAAATTAGAGATCCTAGAAATTTTCCTTTAATGACAATGAAGACAGTTGCGAACAACAATATTCTTAATCAACGTAAGTTAAATTTAAAACCAAAAACTAAGTATTAAATATTTATAATGAAAACAATTCTGTTTGCTTGAATAAATAGCACCACAGTATTACAACTCAAATGTCAGTAATACACCTGGAGATTTAGAATCTAATATAGCTGCAATGACATTGAATCCAATACCTCCTCAAACTCAGTCTAGTAGTTGTAACACAGGATCGTCCTCTCAAAGGAAAGAAAACAGGTAATATTTAATATTATGTTTTTTATTAGTAGAGTTACATTATTTATTTTACAGGTATAAAAATAGCAAGCGCTTATTTCCCAGTCTACCTAATCAAGCTTCTGAAGCTAATGCTCATCATCTTTTTGAATTGGGTAAAACTATTTTGAGCAAAGTTGGTGGACCTTTACAAACCACAGTGTTTTCACAACCTCCATTGCCTTCCCAACCACACCGCGCTTTACACATGTGTGCATTCCAATTGGCCTTGTATTCTTTGGGACTTCTTAATCATGTTACACCTAACTGGCTCAGTCGTAATTATTCATCCCAAGTAACATGGATCGGTGACCATGCGATGGAAATAGGGGCACCTGCAACTTTATTTTTACTTGGTACATGGGATGGTCATTTGACACCAGTTGAATTAGCAAATATTGCTGATAAAATGTCAAGAAGCCATGAACGTAATACCGTTGAAGCAGCAGCACAATTGGCTTTGTCATGTTTAAAACATTCTGTCGCCCTCAATCCAAATGAAATAACCAGGGCTATAGTACAGGTAATATATTATAACATTTTTAACTAGTTATTCTCCTAATAAGTAATAACTTATTAGTTTTAATATTAATGTATAATTATTTTTGTGATGTTTAGTGTAAAGAACAGTCAGATCATATGATGGAAATCGCTTGTCTAACTGTAGAGATGGCGGCCAAAGGGGGGGGAGTTTTTCCTGAAGTCTTATTCAGTGTAGCAAAACATTGGTTTGATTTGTACATGAGAGTAAGTGTGTTACTTATTTTTTTATTGTAATTTTATATTAACTTTTGTTTGTTTATGCAGAATTCTAACTCTGATGAAGATAATTATATGGTACAAGTAGACTCCAGAGAAGAGTTCAAGTGTCCATATGTATATCAAGCCAACTATTCAATGTCAGTTGAAGCACCTCAACAACCACCCCCACCACCTCTCTATGCTCATCAATTGATGGTTCCACCACAAACATCTCCAGCTCATCTATATCAACTATCATACTTTCCAAATCAAACAATTCCTCAAAATTCGGCTCCACCGAATGCCCAACAACCTAACACTGTAATGTACTACCCATATCCATCTGTGCCTACACCAAATCAATATCCACAGTACTATTCTCCATATATACAGGTAATAATGCAAATTCTTTTCATCCAGGCAATCTCTGCTTTAAATAGAAACTTAAGTTGTAAAAATGAAATTAATCGTTGCAGTATTAATATTTTTGCGTCGCATGATTTATATATTGATCAATTTTATGGTATTTTCATTTTTTTATGCAAAATGTGTTTAATCATACCAAGAATAATTATATTTCTATGTAAATCTAATGGTTCATTTGTCTTCCACATTAAAGAATCCAGTTCAGTATCAAAACGCTAATCCTCAAAGCCAACCTCAACCACAAGGTCCCCCTCAATATTTTGTTCAACCACTTAATCAAAGTGGGAATCAAATCAGAAGTCCACCACAACAAGCACAGGTTTGTATTCTAATAGATTAAAATTTTAACAGTAACATGATATACGATTTTATTCACATAGGCCCCACCAAATTTCCGACAAATTCATCATTTGACATCTGCTTACCGTGTTGGTCTATTGGCTTTAGACACATTGGCCAGACGTGTTCACGAACCTAATCAGGCCAAGTACTCGAGAAACCCACCATTCAGAGAAGACATTCTATGGTTATTGCGTCTGTCAAAGAAACTAGGTACTCCATTTTTTTGTGGCATTTTTAATGACAAAATAAGAGCATTGTAGTATCTGAATAGAGATGTTTATTAAATGATAATTGTATTAAATTATTTTCTCAGGACCAAACTATACTCAGCAGTTTTGTTTAGCTGTAACCAACAGTGTGGTTAATCCTTTCACTTTGCATGATGTTGCAATGGAGGCGGTTATGTACATGGGACATTTTAATCCTAATCCAACCATGTGCCCAACATTGAGTCCTTTGGTGGAAAAGTGTCATTCAATGTTCGTAATATTATTAATATTTATCAAGTGTATATCTTACTTTGTTTTATTGAATGGTGTATATTTAAATGTTATAAATATAATGTTTATTATCTTTAACTCTACATACAGGTACATTCAACTGTTACATCAAAAGTTGTATCAATTGTCATCATCAGACTACGAAGAGTATGTCGGAATACTCTATTCTGCTTATGGTGCGTTTGCAATGACACCAGAAGGCAGTACAATGTTTAAAGATTGGTTACAGTCTGTTAGGAGGTAAGA
Source organism: Periphyllus acericola (assembly GCA_949715065.1). NCBI lineage: Eukaryota > Metazoa > Arthropoda > Insecta > Hemiptera > Aphididae > Periphyllus > Periphyllus acericola. Next base: position 8,551,403 of record OX454269.1, on the reverse strand, counting down.
AATGTTATAAGAAATAATAATTTTTATTGTAACTTGCACCAAATACGAGAATTATGAAAGTAAAATAAGAACTTTATGGGTAATTTTGATTTTTAATTTAACTGAAGTTGATGATGTTGGAAGAATGTACTCTTGTTTAAATTTTTATTGTATTAAGTTACTGGTATATTGTAAATCAAAGTTTCATGAAAGCAAATTATAATAAAAAAAACCTGTGGTAAAATCCTTTGGGTGTAATTAAACACTTTTTAATCTGCAAATTTAAATACTGTAGAGTACTATGGCGTATAGAAATTATAATTAATCTTTCAACCTTTTCCATTAAAGTATTCAAGTATATACTAGTACAGAAGTAAATTAATGGGTGGTGAGTTATTTTACTATAACTTTAATTTTCAAAATTATTTTCTGCTAAAACTCCATGACCCAAATTTTTTGAAAAAATTTATTTGCTCTTCATGTCTTTTAAGAATTGATGATTCATTCCTACTTTTCAGTGTACGACTTTTGACAATATAATTTTTTGACTTAACAGCAACAGTATTTAAATGGTTTGGTTTTGATTTGGATAACGATTAGTATGCTACAGTATATTTTTGAAATTTCTATATGCAGTTGTAATCAACAATATTCGCAATCTGTATTATTATTCATGCATATTTTTGCATGTTCTTTCATATGAGTGTATTTCATATGTATTGTATTAAGTATTCAGAATCTTGGGAAGAAAGTTATGCATTTTTTAGAGAGGTTAAGATTGTACAATCATGGATGGATGATTATGGAAATTTATTTAGATGTACTCTAATTCGAATTAGTTACTTTAAATTAAATAGTCAAAACTTAATATAGTTTTTAATCATTTATATTTCCAGGTCAAAATCATGTAAAAAAGAACTATGGTCAATGATAACAAATATGCTACCTACTACATGACATTGGTGTTCTGAAGTAGTCGTATTCTCCGAGGGCAGCGTTTCGCCCTAAACAACAACGTATAGCTATTTAGTTTTCCTTTTTATTTCTCTTATTTTTACTATTTTTAAACAATTATTACACTTTTTAAGCAAAACGGATATCTTTAATAATTGTCTTTAAACGTACTGCGTCGATCTTATCTTTTATATCATAACATTCATAACAAATTTTTAGAATATATTAGTTAATTTTTTTATTTTATTTTTTTATTTTTTTCACTTAGCTAATTTCTTGTAAATTATTATATTAGTATTAATATTGTTTTGAATCACATTTATCTTTATCTTTTTCTTACATTTTATTCTTTTCTTATTTCTATAATTTCGATTTTCATATCTTATTTTCTATATAATTGTGCGCGCATTAAGTCTAGCACACTGTATAAGCATAAGCTGAATATTATAATAAGACTGTTTTTTATGTACTCAAATCGTACAAGTATTATTTACATCATAGACTAGCTTATGTTTTTAAGGCTTTAATCATAATGAATAGTTAAAATAAAAGCTAAGACTTACTTAGGTAACCTAATTTGCGAAGGAAAGTTTTCGTTTTCCCTTTCATTCCTCCCCAATTCAGGACTACTTACATAAATATTATTTGAGATCTCTAGGCTATTTACTCGACTGATGACAATACAAATGTAGCAAATTGTGTATTATTTTTTTCCTGTATTGTCATCACCGTTGTCAATTTCCTCAAAAACAACATTCGCTGCTAGATTATTCAATTAATTTCTTAGTGCTAGTGCATTATATATAAATAAACTATATCATTTAGTATATATATATATATATATATATATATATATATATATAAACTATATCATTTAGTATATATATAAACTATATCATTTAGTATATATATATATATATAAACTATATCATTTAGTATATATATATATATAAACTATATCATTTAGTATATATATATATATAAACTATATCATTTAGTATATATATATATATAAACTATATCATTTAGTATATATATATATATATATATGTATAAAAAAGTGTTTTAAGTTAAATTAATTTATATAACTACATTAGATATTATATTTGTGAATTTTCATGTTTAGCTTAAAAAAAATATATATAAAAATTGCTGATGAGACATTTTAGACAAAGAACCAACTGAATGTATTTTTTCACATCATTTGGTTGTACAAAGTATGTATTTTTATGCTTTTTGATACCCTATAAATACTTAGGATTCATGATTTTAATAACCAAATCTAGGTATTATATAATATTATTTATATTTAATAATTAATTATAAAAGTATGATGTTTGCTCTCAAAATGTATTATTAATATTTTATTGTTTTAATTACGTTTTCAATTACTTGATTTCGTAACTTCTTGTTTGTAACTGTATTTTGAATAAAAGCAACGTCCGCTCGCTCACTCACCTGTGCTCACACCTTAGTACTTAAAGATACTTAAATTAATAACAATGAAAAAAAAAAAAATTAAATGAATATAGAGGGTATTAAAAATAAAGTATATATTTCTTCGAAATTAAATTATATTCCCTTATTATCCAAATTGTAATTGAATTTAAAGTGTTAAAACAAAAAAGTGTTAAATTGTAATATATTATATTTATACATTTATGGATGTATATATAATATATATTTACAATTATTATACTATATCTATCCATAATACTTTTAAGAATTAATTTTAATGAAAAAAAAATATATTATATAAAATCATATTAGTTATTGAATGTTTTATTTTGTAAAATTTATTTTAATTTTATTCTGCATTTTTTTTTTTGTGATTTGTGGAATTATATCAAACTTGTAATATTACATTATGCGTGTCTTTGAGTCGTACATATATATATAATATTATAAAATTAATCAATTATTATAAAATACATAATAAATAAAAATACAATTATGTAATAGCCTTTCATCATAATATATAGGCAAAAGTAATATTTATTGTTTTTTTTTTTTATGTTATTATAATTATTTTTAAACCTCACAGTAGTTAGATTGGTTCAATGATATTGAGTGTTGCCGTTTTTTTATCGTTATCCATGAACTAATTACCGTTTTTGACCCATCTAATTTTTTGACTTTAGATGGATTTATTCACAGGTTGCCTTATGTTGGCTCATGCGTTGGGCGCTATGACCTGAAAAACGGAAAATCAAAGTCGTATAAGCTGTCCAATAACTGCTAAGTTGGGGTGCTACCAATGATATCTTGCCTATGAATATAATATTATCATGTTCATGTTTAAAACGGACCCGACGCTATTTTTTACATATAAGATCATAATTAGCGTTCTACTTGAGGGTATAGGGGTACTGTTCGAAGATTATAAAACCTGTCTCTCCGCCTCTTCCCATCACCAATAATGCGTGATTGGGAAAGTAACATTATTTCTTCACGAGATTGAGTGAGATTTGGTTTAGTTTCAAATTTTGAATCTGATTTAATTAATTAATTAATTAAATTGTAGTTTTACTTTTTACCCCTGACGACCCGATCGAAGACCGGTTTCCGGTTTCATTTTTTGAGTTTCTCAACTGTGAGTAACCTAGGAAAACCGGATCAGAACGGAACGGACCGTTCCTATGAAATGTCAAATAAAGGTTAAGCCGTGAAGGGATATCAGGACCACCACTCCGGATGGATAAATTAAAAATAACACCGGTATGAAATCGTCGGAAAATGAAATGACGAAATCAAGTATTTCAGCGAATTTTGATTACACGATTTACTATCTGAAACTGGTCCTCTTTCACTCGGAATCGATTTTTCGAGAGCAACGGTTAGGTTAGGTTAGAATTGGTTAGAAATTTACATTGGTTTCAAGTCGAAAAGACCCATCCCTGTATCTCGTCGACCTAGGAATTTTTTTCTTAACCCTTCATTAAAAACGTTTTATTAAACATATTTAATTAATACGTCAAAGTGTAGAACATGTCGACGGTTCAGCAATGTCCGGTCCTCCCTCCGCGGCCCGACACTTTGCCGACCGTTGTCCCAGTACGTCAGGACCTATCGTCATGAACGTACGCGTGCGTGTACGTTGTAATTGCAGTTTATTCATCACGTCCGATTCGGCTGGGGAACTCGCGGTGAACACTAGCAGAAAGTTTGTGCGGAAAAGAGACGTCCGCCGACTGTTGTACGCGACAATAAATAGGTATACATACCGCTCGTCGCACGGGGTGCGATAAACGGAGAACGTTGTGCTTCCGGCGCGCGGCGGAAGTTTAATCCCGTCTCGCTGGTAAAATATTCGTACGATTTTTCATTTTTTTTTCTCCCCCATCCCCCTGCATCACGCTACGTCGTAGGAAATTTAATCCCGACAGGGGGCTCAACGAATTTCGCTGGATACATATCGTCTGCGGCACGGAGTACCTGCGCAACAACCCGGTGTATATATATATTATATTTATATGATAATAAATTACTCCGAGGCGCAGGGGTTAGGACTCTGAAAAATGCCTGTATTCCCAAACATTTCTAAATAATGAAGAAAATCAGAAATGCTAATTATTTAGGTATTTTTATTTTTCATATAATTTCAGTGTTAATAATATGGGGTTGATTAAAAAAAAAGTTCACTTAGTAATATTATTATTTTTCGATCGTTAGTTATGTCATAATATGTATTATGTTATGTTTTATTATTATTATTATTATAATTAAATTAGTATAAAAATCACGAGCGAGCTTCAACAAATCTTAGATTAAAATTAAAAATTTAAATGGCGGATCCAATTACTATAGGTACACCATAAAAAAAAAATTCTTAATTGCTTCAAATTGAAAAGCTCTTGAAGAGTTTCATGATTGTGTGGTCTCCATTTACGAGTTTTAAATTATGACTTATGAGATACTTTCGCTGTTGTGCTACAGTTGTAATCACTGAACACAACGTCAGTTGATATTTATTATGTAACGATTTACCCTACATTTTTGATAACACGTCGGTACATGTACTGTTATTTGCTGATAGCGCAAACATTTTTTCTACGGTTTGTCCTCCATCAGATGCATTACATTTGCAAGCAGACTTGGATACATTTGTAATACGCAGTCGTCAAAATAGTTTACCGTTAAACGTCAACAAATATAATGTTAATAATGTTATTACTTTTTCACGCATCGATAATCCCGTTAGTTTTGATTGCGAAATTGATAGTTGTTCTGTCACGAGAGCCACTTCGATTAGAGATCTAGGGATTATTATTGATCGCAATTTGTCTTTCACTTCTCACATAAATACTATGATTAAAAAAGTCTTTAAGATGGCTTTATCAACCGAAGTACAGTTAATTTTAAAAATATTAGCTTTGAAAACTTTATTCTTTGAGCCTGTTAGATCACATCTTGGGTTTGGTTCAATAGTCTGGTCACCTGGTTATATCACATATATTAGTCTAATTGAAAATGTACAACATAAATCTTTAAAATGATTGTGTCACAAACTAAATTTCAAATAACTCGTATAATATGCGAATAAGTTAATTGGGCTTTATATCTTGTGGGGTAAGAAGAAAGGTTGCGGATATTATGTTTATTTATGATTTGTGTTGAATGGTCACATTTTTGCACTAGGTCTGCTTCCTATGATTGAATTTAATATAACAAATCACCGTCTAAGAAATTCAAACTTATTTCATATACCGTTTTATAAAAATAATTATAGCTCTACTTCTTTTTTTCCTAGGGCGTTAAAACTTATTACTGATTATGTAGATTTTTTCTTTGTGTCACGTATTGTTTTTAATAGAAATGTATATTTAGCCTTAAACTCAATTGTAAATTTAGTAATCATTTACCTTCTTTGGTACTATTATCATTCATCGTTTTTCCAATTATTATTATTTTAATTTTAGTTCTTACTATTACTGTAAAATACTTCAAAAATGTAAACCTGGTATTGCCAACACAAAAGGATCACCCGTTCATCATACATAAATAAATAAATTACCACTTGAAACAAGTTCTTGTTCACCACAAAAAAATAATTGTTTCAATTATTGGAATTGATGCCGTTATATTTTTATTACATTGTTACTGTCTATGAATTCAACTGTGTAGCGAAATCACTAATTTATCCAGTATCTACTTCACGAAAATGATCTGCAGTTAAGGTACCAAATCATGCCATTTTGTGACTTTTTTGAGAATTTTATTCCAGAAAATAGACGACATCCACCGCTAGATCGAAGCATTTCTCAGGTTTTTATTATACACCATCCGGCGTCTTACTTCGCATTCGTATAGTGTTGGTATTCACACTTCACGTGGTATTTGCAATTTCCAAAAATATGTTAAACAAGTTTTCTATGCCGGCGTAGTATATAGGCAAACGTAGCACACAACTGCAACGGGGGCAATATTACGCGATAATAATATTATTACGCCGACCAAAATAGAACAAAAAGTTGTGATATAATTTAATAACTTCAAGTATATTTTGAACTATAGATTTCAATGTTCGGCCAATACGTAATTGAACTTAGTCAAGCGACTTTATAGCACTAGAGTAATATTACACTATTTTCGTGCTAGTGGTATATTCAATAAAGAACGGAAATGCTGCAATATATTTAAATTTGAACGTTAGTCGCAACTCGCAAGGCAAAGTTCAATATTATTAGCAGACCATTGAAACTTATAATTCAAATAATTAGCTGTTAAATTATGTTACAACTAAGAAATAAGTTTTTTTTTTGTTTATACTTATCGTTTTTCAACATTGTTTCGATACAATATTTTAAAAACCATACTTTATTTTGTATAAGTAATATCTTTTTTTTTTTTTTTTTATTTATTATTTTAAAATGTTTCAGCACATTAGGTGCTATTACAAGTATGATAATTACATTAAGTTTACAATTTAAAATTTAAGTAATATCTTAAAGTCCTGTGAAATTTTTAAAATAAAATTATTCTAATTTTAGTTTTATTTTTTTTATTATTTATTTTCCTCTCGTAAAAAGTTTTTTATTTTTAAATTAGATTTTTGAATTTTTTTTTTTTTTTAACTTTATTTTTACACATACAATCTATAATACATAAATTACAATAAGCATGTTTGAGGATAATATACATGGCGTGAGAGACTTGACCGAGCAATCACCCAGCGGTGAAACTTGTGACTAGGGTGTTTAGTTTAGGTCGCGGTTCCAATTGCGTTTTAAACGCCTGGGTGGATTACCGGGGATGTGTTCAGAATTTAGGGCAGAGATCAGAGGGTTAGGGTGGTAGGCTAAGCGGGAACGGAAAATTTTGTAAGAGTTTTCGGCTTCTTCTCGAACGGTGCGCATCATTAAGTCCGAATGCAGGGTATGGTTCGAAACGTACGGAGGGGCACCTGTGATAATACGTAGCGTGATTGATTGGGCTGCTTGTATTTTATCAGTATTGGACTTCTTCGCCGCTCCCCACAGTTGGATGCCATACAACCAAATCGGTTTGAGGAGAGTTTTGTATAATAATAATTTTGTGTTGAGGTTAATTTTTGAATGTTTACCTAAGAGTGGATAGAGTGCTCTTCGTCTGGCATTTAGTATTAGTCGTTTTTGTTTAATATGTGCAGCCCAGGTAAGTCTTTTATCGAGTGTCATACCTAAATATTTGACATTAGAGGAAGAAGGGATGAGTTTATTGTTTAAGTAGACTGGTGGTACTGTGCTTTTTTTGAGAGTGAAGGTAATGTGAGAAGATTTCTCGTTGTTTATTTGTACTCTCCACTTGGAGTACCAGTCTGCTAGTAAATCCAAGTGATTTTGTAAATGTTGGTTGGCAATATGAGGGTCTTTTTCCGAGATGTATATGACTTTATCGTCGGCGAAGTCGGCTACAGATGTATAAGGTGTGGTTGGTTGGTCGGCTGTATATATATTAAATAGTATGGGGGAAGAGATGGCACCTTGGGGAACACCAGCTAGGATTGGGGCCAAATTTGAAGTTTCTGAACCAACTTTTGTGGCGAAGAATCTGTTTTCAAGATATGATTTGAAAAATAGATAGTAGGGTGGAGGTAGAATTGTTTTAAGTTTATATAGGAGACCAGGGTGCCAAACTCTATCGAAGGCTTGGGCAACATCGAGTAAAATAGCTGAGCAGTATGACTTGTTTTCTAAGGAGTAGGCGATTGAGTCGGTTAGGCGGTGTATTTGATGGATAGTGGAATGTTTATTTTGGAATCCAAATTGTGTGTGGGGAATGATTTGTTTGTCATTGATGATTTTGGATATTCTTTTTAAGATCATTTTTTCACACAGTTTTGCGAAGAATGGAAGCAAGCTTATTGGGCGATATGATGACGGATTATCAGGAGGTTTTCCAGGTTTATGAATTAGGATTATAAGTGAGATTTTCCATTGGATAGGAAAATATGATAGCCTCAGGATAGAGTTTAAAATGTGGGTTAGGTGAATTAATGCAGTCTTTGACAGTTGGCGAGCTACTTCAGCTGTGATGAGGTCTATTCCAGGAGTTTTTTTAAGTGGAAAGGTGTTAATAAAATGTAGGACCTCATTTGGCGAAAAATGTTTGGGAGCAAGATAAAGTGGTAGAGCTGAAGTAAGAGAATTTTCAATTGTTTCTGTGAAGGTACTGTTGCCTATAAGTTGGTGGGGTTTGAAGACTTCTGAAAGGTGGGAACAAAAAAGTTCGGCTTGCTCTTTCTCTGATTTGCACCATGTACCATCAAGATTTTTTAGAACAGTTGGGGTAGGTTTTTGTTTTAAACAGTTACGTGTTGCTCTCCAGAGCGAGTTGTCTTTTGTCGTTAGGGATGAGATCCAGTTATTGTAGGATTCGTTTCTTAGCTGTTGTAGGATACGCTTAAGTGACGAAGTTAGCTTATTGTAAATACTTTTGTCAGATGGTAGTTTTGTACGTTGCCAACGGGCTCTGGCACGCCTTTTTTGGGTTATTAATTCACGGACATGTTCAGGGATCGATAAATGGTTATGGTTATCATTTTTTTTCTGTTGGGTGGTAGAATTCCATGCAGCTGATTGAATGATTTCAGTAAGATTAAGTACAGCGTCATCAATATCACTTGGACATTTCAGACGTATGTTTAATTTTATTTTTTGGTCAATGATTTCGCGAAATTGTTCCCAATTCATTACACCGTTTATCAGTGATGGTTTATTAGGCTGAAGATGGGGTGATGCGTCTATGCATAGAAGAACTGGAGAGTGGTCGGAGCATGGGTCTAATAAGTTTTTTACCAGGTGATTTAGGTTTGGCGGGACTTTAGCTACGAATATGTCGAGGATATCAGGACGTTTTCTTAATGATGATGGCCAGTATGTTGGATTGGGAGGGGCAATGATAGATAGTTGTTTATTATTGACTGCTTTTAGTAGGGATTGTCCTTTTGGGTTAGTTGTATGACAGCCCCACGACTGGTGTTTGGCGTTCAGGTCACCGCCTACGATGAAGTATTGACCAAGAGAGTTAAAGAAATTTTCAAATTGCGTTTGCGTAATTTTGTGCTTTGGAGGGCAATATGACGCCACTATAGTTATTGGCACGTGTTTTAATTTGATATTTATAGCTGCAGCTTGGAGGAAATCTTCATTTATACTGGGAAGCGTGGTGAATTGTATAGGTGACCTGATGAGGATCGCTGCACCTGCGTGGGCCTTGTTATCTGGGTGGTTTGCTGGGATTATGGTGTACCCAGGAATTGAGAATTTGGTATTGGAAGTAAAATGGGTTTCCGAAATAATAGCGAGATCGATTCTTTTTTCATTTAGAGTTATTATTAGTTCGTTTTTGTGGTTTGTTAGGCCGTTAGAATTCCATAAAAGGATGACTAGGGATTGTGAAGTGAAAGAATTATTTGACATTTTGAGCAAGTAGGCGGTCTATAACTGTGGTGAGGAGAGACAAAAGTGGATTTATCAGAGCTTTAAATTCATTAACAAAATTGGTTAGAGCGAGATTATTAGGTTGGTCAAGAGGTGGATGCACATTTTGATTATTTGTGGCTTGAGCGTAAGAACGAGGAGGTAATGAAGAGAAGTTAGCTTCGGGCGTTGGTTGCTGGGTGATTTTACAATTTTCGTTATTTGATTTGTTTATAGATTGAGTGTTTTTTAAGTGGATACCTTGTCTTTTTGTTGATGATTGGAGTTGGTGGATTTGTTTGTAGATTTGGCAGCCTTTGTAATTGGCCGGATGATCGCCTTTGCAGAGGGCGCATGTGGCAGGTGTGTCTCTGGTTTTCACGCAGCTGGTTGATGGATGGTGTTCCCCACAGCGGACGCATCTCGGTGGGTAGGCACAGTACTTTCTGGAGTGGCCATATTCCTGACAGTTGAGGCATTGTACAATGTCTTTCCTTTTGTATGGTTCTTCTACTTTTACTTTCATGTGGAGTAACGATGTTAAGTTAAAAATTTCTTTATTTATTTCTGCCGGTTCAAGGTCGATAAAAAATATAGGCAGTTTATATTTTGTGGTCTTGTGGATAACGTTGGACACTTGGCGTACTGTATATCCTTTTTCTTCGACGGCTATTCCTATGTCCACTGTTGGTGTAGATGGATGTAGGTTACGGATGACAATGCGATAGGGTTTTTCTTCACGTGATTGGTAAGTGTGATATTGCGCGTTGCTTTCTTTTAGGAAGTGGATAATGACGCGATAGTGGTCTGGTTTAGTTGTTTGTATTTTTAAATCGTTAGTTGATGATTTAAAAAAGAAATTTTCTGAACCGACTAGCTTTATGAGCTTGTCTCGGAAACCAATAAAGTCTAGGATACCACGGACTATTATTGGTGGAGGTAAATTTGTTTTAATTGGTGTTTCTTCACTATTAACAGTGTTGGAGAGGGTTTGTGGTGATATGTTGGTAGGATCAGTTTGGTCGTGGGTGGCAAGTATGGCGAAGCTATTTGTTGTTACAAACATTGGTTTTTTTTTATTTACCTCTTGATCGTCGGATTTTGTAGAGGAGAGAAGACGTTTGGCAGTTTTTTTTGGTGTTACGAAATCATCGTCCATTTCTGCTGAATCATTGAACACATCACTGGATACACTCTGTATACTGGTGTTTCTTGATTGAGTTTTATTCACTATAGTAGTTGATTTATCTTTAGAATTTTTTTGATTCTTTGTGGGTGCCGTGTTCGAATTCATTGTCGTTGCGTAGTTGCGATAACGTGACCAGCGATAACGTGACTAGCGATGGCCAGCCGCGGTATCTACCGACGGCTGAGCGCCGGACTACGGACGTGGATTATGTAAGAAAATTTAATTTTAATTTTACGTTGTAATAACAAAATACAGGTCTTGGAATAGATGTTTAATTGGTGCGATAACGGAGCGACAGTATGAACGTACGTGCGATCGTAATGACGGCTGGCACCGAACTATTTTTTTTGAATTTGAATAACATTTTTCCATTTTTATGAAATAAATATCTTTTAGTGACCATACTGTTGTGTGTACATCAAAGTTCAACTGCAAATGTATTATATTTACACGTAAGTCGACTGCTAGCGTTATCTTCATTGCTTTGAATTAATATGTTTATGCGTTGTAAGAAAATTATAATACAGTTTTATTAATTTTCAACTCCAATAATATGCTTTAGGCAAGCTGAACAACTATGATTAGGTGGACCACTAAGTGATGGTAGTTTTTTCGAAACGCAACGGAGGAAAGCGTGTTATAATTAAAATAACAAGAATAGCCAAACTCAATGTCGAATATCGCCGCGCGGGCAAGCGTTTTCGCACGTCATTTGCGTTGTTGTCTACGAAACGAGTGAAAGAAAACCGGGTTACGGTTTTTAACCGTAAACCGCACTTTTCGGGGCTGGAAAGTTCGGAAAACAATAGCGTATAGTTTATCGCTGATTAAATGTAATTTTCACGTAGATCGCGGTACGCCATAAGACGTGTCGAAAATGTTATAGCGTACCTGTACGCGCGTTGCACTGCGATAACCGTTTGGATTTTTTTTTATCGAGCACGTACACCCCGAAGAACTGTTTTAATGGTTTCCTGGTTGTAATTGTTTTTTTTTTATTATTATTATCATTCCCCTTCGACTTAAGACGACGAAAAAAAAAAGTATAATAATAAAATCCGAATTAATTTTTTCCCCTTAAGAAAGAACTGCAATTATATTTTACCGAGAAGAAACCAATTAATCTTGTTCGAAAAAAACTTGGGTTTCCCCCCCCCCCCCCCCTCGACGATTTATAATGACCCAGAACAATATATTGATTTTTATTCGTAACAATTTGTTAATATTTTCCCGCCGTTTAGGCGCGCCTACACGAGCTCCGTGGTCGAGCAGCCGTGTAATGATAATGATTAATTGTAATGCGTAAAAATGACGTCGTGAGATATTCTGTCCGAAGACGGTGAAAGTGAAATACGTATTTCCCAAGCTAATCAGGTCCAAGGGGTTTCCGACAATACTCCGACCGTTTCTCACGGACTAACGGCCAGTGCGAGTCGGGTCACCCCGGGAGTTGGAATTTGTTTTTTGCTTTTTTAATCGTGCGCCCTCAAGTCGAGTGGGGAAATTCCATTCTTCGAGACCGTGCACTGCCCGCCGCGAGGACGTACATAGTGGACGATCTACCCAAGACACTTTACTCGGAATTATTTTTTCTCCCGTTGAACTTTGCCTTCCGGGTCATATTCTATACGAATCGCACGTACGGAGGATCCCATCCCACCACGGGCCGTGGGTTTGGCGGTAATAGTTTTGAGGTTATGTGGCGCGTACGGTCTTATCGCGTGGCATCGGGGCCGGAAATTAAAATGACATTTTGTATTGTATACTCTTTTGTATTTTTTAATTTACGTTATTACCTCTTGCGAGTATACGAGCTAATTAACAGCGTTGTTCTCATCGTTTTGACAAGCAACCACTCTACTCCACGCCGAGTACAAAATACTAATAAATTACGAAATAATTAAGTTAAATATTCAAAAATTCATTTTTCGAAATCCTTTATAGTTATAATATATAATATTATATTTATAATTATTTTGAATACGAAAAAAACATATTTAGGCTCCGAGCAAACAGATGGAGACGTTTTGTTATTTTTCGTTCATTTTAAAACGATATTGCCGGGAATTTGACTAGATGTAGGTATCCAACGAATCATAGTATACAAGGTGCTATATTTTATACTTATTAAAAATTAATAATATGTATTTTAACACGTATTTTATTTAGGTTTCTACGTAATAGCATTATCGAAGTAAATTTTTTTCTTCTAAAATTCTAAATGAAATTATTTTATACTATAGTGTATTGTTTAAAATACGATTACAGAAACCGGGGACATGCTCGCACTGAGGGCCCTCCTAACGTCTTGTGTTTCATTTATTATTTACAACGAAATCGGTCTGGTCGTCCGTGATACGGACTGTCGTCTGCTGTGTGTTGTTACGGCTACGCTTTTATTCGCCACAATTCAGTATGCCTAACAGTTATAACAATCATAATCTACCGTTGCGATTTAATTGTTTTTATTTTTTTTTGTCGTCACTCGTCGCGGAAATCAACTCGTCTTAACTGCACTTCTCATCGAACATTAATAATTCGTGTACCAATGGTAATCCATCAATAGCGAACCGAAATTTGTGCGAATACGTCAATCAGGGTAAGTGTTTATAATAATATTAATAATAATAATTATCCATGTCGTTCTATTTCTATTCATCGCTGTACAACACTGAGGTTATAATGATGTATTGATGCAGATGTCTATTTGTTCTGTTGACATTTTAAGTAAATTTAGCTGATGGACGTGTATGCTATACCCGGCGACTGGCGGATGATGATAATAATAATAATAATAATACTAATAATTATTATTATATCATTCTAGTCGTGTTATTTTTTTAAAATACATTTTCGCCTCGCGTTAAAAGGGTAGGTTCATATGTTGTTAGTAATATTTAATAGTTGACACGTTCCACCAAGTGAAACCGGCAAGTACGTCTGACGTTGTTCATCGGCGCGCGGGTTCTTTCGATTTTCACACCGAACGAGTCAGAAATTTGCAACGTTAACATTATTAATTAATAGATTTTTAATTCGAGTATACGTTTATTAATTATGCCCGTAAAAATATCAAATTGTTCAAAGAAGAATTATTAAAATTCGCAGAAAAAAACAAACTCAATGCCGAGTATTTCACGGAAATATCGTTACACGCTTTCATAATCACGCGGCATTGACATGGTTTAATTTTTCAATACGTCATGTGTCCACCACCTTTATGTTATACAATACGATTTAAAAATTACTCAGTAAACTATAATATTAAAATCGTTATAGATTCAATCTCGCGACGAATAATTGATCGAGTAGTATACATGTATAATAGAGGTTATGTTTTACCTGTTATACAACTAGAACATGTTTTTAAATGTTTAATGTTAATATATATTATAATTCATAATGTTCATCGTCCGATATGGTCATCGATAAAATAGTTATGAGTTCTTTGTCGAGCGGCTCATTAAATATAGAACCTAACCTGACCTACCGTATAATTATTACAAGACGGACGTCGACGAGGACGTATATAATTTTCCGATGCTCGAATCAGTCGAGTGATTCATTATGCAAATTCCGGGCCTCGTTCTAAATTTTTTAGTTTCACGTGCCTTCGGCCACTCGACATAATTCGTTATCGACATATTAATGTTTCTACGCTTGGATTTACAATTCAACAGATGTTGAATTCGAGGCGTGCCCTGGCGGTAGTGTACCGAAATGATACTAGCTCGAATATTCATGAACGTTATTGAGCGTTTCGAAAATTTCAACGTCAATTTGAAACATTTGTAATGCCGCGTTCGAAATTATTTACAGACTAAAAGCGGGCTTTCCAAAACCGGAATATTTATATCGAGTTCTATTTGCATTATTACACTGCATAGTATCCCCGTTAGGCACTTCAGCTTTTTACATTTGCATATTTGCGCATCCACGGCTTATTATTTATTTTAAACACTTTTTATTTCTTTTTTTTTCTGTTCCTTCTAACGATATTTCATTCGCGATAAAAAACACAGTTGTATTTTAAATAATCGTTAGGTATTATTCAGACTAATTTAAAATAATATTTGTATTTTACACTAGACATTTTACTGCGAATTGCTGTTCTCACTGGAATATATTTGATTTAAGCCTTTTATTTACTTTTTTTAAAAAAAAAAAAAATAGTTTTATAACTGAGAGAAAAAATATATAATTTTCTGATTTTAAATTTCAGTGAATAAAATTTACGGGAAAAACCGAGGCTAGTGCGAAACAGAGCGTAACACGGAGTATGAGTTATCTTTTGTACTCGTACACACACACACACTATTATAATACGGATACGTTTTCACCTTATTCATCTTCTACTCATTTAAAACTTTATTTGTATTCGACCGTTATACATATGTACCTATGTACAGATAATCACATACTACTACATCATATATATACAAATGCGTGCAGTAGATATCTATGGATTATTTTTACGTTCCGATGCAATTGAATGTGAAAAAATTAATTCCAAGTGGTACGGCCAACTATTATACTATTATTATTTGACGGTGAAAAGAAAATGATTTTAATTAACCTCGTTGGCTGTTATGCACCGTCTACACTCTACACGTATACATTTATATAGGTATTATAGATTTTGCACAATGAAAATATAGAGCTCGAGTTTCTTTTATAATAATAATAATACGTAATGCTCGTCGCAGACACGTATTATAATTGAGTGTTAAGTTTTTTAAGGAGATTTTCGTTGACGGTCTTGATGAAATAGCGAACAATCAAAAACTATTCTTGTGGATCGTCTCATTATAATATTCGGTGGTCCAAAGATTTTTCTAAGAAAACGTTATGAATCAATTTCAGCAAATATGTCGGTTAGTTGTTGAAAATTTTATAATTATTCGTATACCACGTCGGTATGTTTTGATTTTGAGCTGTTAATATACTATGCAGGTCATGTACTGCGGATAATTTATAGGAGTGCTTGTTACCGAAATTTTACCCTCGGAAATATACAGTGATACCTTAAACAGTTCAAAAAATACTATATCTTTATATTTCTTTTAATTAGAAGACATACTATGTATACGTATATATACGTGGATGATTTATTAACCTTGCTCGCCTTTTTCCTTGGTCGTTAAAATGCTTAAATTTGTATTTTTTTCCAATGCTCAAATTTCCACAACTTTTTTTCCATGACAACCTTAGGGTGTCCTGTGGTGATGTGAACTTTGTTTTTTTCAAATGGGAACACCATATTTTTTATGCAAAATATTATTCAGTTAATTTTTCTGGAATTTTCGATGTAGTCAAATTTCGTACCTTTATTTTTGGAATTATTCAAATTTGAAATTGCGTATCAAATGTGTAAAGTCTTCGTATATCAGTAGCAGCTAGCGATTACATGTTATTACACATTGTAATTTATAAGACTGTTTATTTTATGCTTCAATAAGAATAATTCAAGAACTACTCATCCAAGTTTTAATTTGATACCTATAGCAAAATTCACAAAAAATTAACTAGATGAATACCACAGTGAAAAATGGTGTTTCCATTAAATAACGGTTAAACAACTATCGGCTGTACTGCTAAGCAAAACATAACTTTTATGGTAATTTGAACATAAAAAAAAACACAAATTTAAGTATTTTTACGGCCGAAAAAGGGTTAGAGCATGATCAATAAACCATACGGTTTATATATAAAAATGTGAAATAGTATTTTATTAGTCTTGAGTTATCTTTAAAACTACTCGTCCAATCGTCATGTGGTTTTTTTTAAACAATAGATATAAACCGAAACAGTTTTTTGTTTGATTTTCATTCTCCAAGTTAATTGAGTAGATATTTATAACATGTTCAAATCTGGTAGTATCTTATGATGAATAATTAGAACAATAATAAACTAACGTGGTTTTGCTATGGAGACGGTTTTATAATATAAATAATTTGCCAAAATGATGAAGAGAAATATAAATCTATAAATCTTGGTTGTTATTCTACGGTTAACAAATGTGCAGCGTCTTTGTAGAGAAAACCAAAATACCGATAACAGAAATGTTCGTAATGCTTTCGAATGTTATATTATGCGTAACCAAAGGTATTAGAATTCTTAAGACTTCTATCAGTACCAACCTTTGTTAAATGTATTTTCTAGCTTTAAGTGAAAATATGTTATATATATATATATATATATATATATATCAATTTTAATATAATAGTATATAATATATAGTCGCCGTAGTTCGGAAGTCATAGGAGCTAAAAATGTTAAAAATCCTTATATTTTTCAAAATTACAAAAAAAAAAACAAATGTAAAATGTCAAAAAAATAAATAAATCACATGCCAATCGTGCTCAACGTAGTTGTTAATTAATAGTTGACTGCAACGATAAAAATAAATACCGACGTTAAATAGTATTGAGTTTTATGTTCAATAATATTTAAAGCACTTAAAAAAGATTTTTAAAAATAATTTCCTTTTGGACAAAACATCAGATTATTAATAAGTTTTATGCGGCAGGTCACTCAACATTTTACTTATCATATGTCCTGATCTTGATGTTTATTAATTTATATAAACAAGTAATATTGTAAGCAATGGTTAGGAAAAGAACGAAACTTGACTTTGTGTTAGTAAATGTTGCAATGTATATTTGAGAACTTGTCACTCCGTTAGTTTTCAACTCGCGAAATAATAATACGTTGCCAGGGGGAAAAACGTTATATTTTTATCGTTACATACATTTTTTTTCGACCACCTAATGTGAGAATTAAATAGTACGCATGTTGTGCATAATATGTAAATCGAGAAATGAGCACACTTTTCCGCTAAAATTTAGTATGAATCAAACAAAGTATGAAAAAAAAAATGCATTTTAACTGGGATTTCCAGCTCGTCCTGCAATAAATCAAGAAGAGCATATATATATATATATATATATATAATGTAGCTGAACAATTCACGACTACCGCAACTTCCGGGCCCTAATAGTCGATGTTACTTGATGCGCTTCGGTACACGTGCACGTGCACCGCGGGTAGTTTTGGATTTTACATTATGCGTAGTTCGCGATCAAATCGAACGCGTTATTTGGGTCGAGGAGCGTGCGCGCATCGCCGTAATAATCAATCCTGAACGCGGAGAATAAGAATTAATCGATGTACACGTGTAAACGTGTTATAGGTGTGTGTGTGTGTGTATACATTATATATATTTGCGTACAAAGCGAGGCCTTGAGCTGTTAACTGCGACGTCAAAGGGCCACGTGTCGCGTTGAAAGCAGTTCGCCAAACATTTATTTTTTTTTCGCGAGACATTTTCGTCGTCTACGAAACATGCGCGCGTAATCCGAAAAAAAAGACAAAAATTAAAAAAAGAAGCCACCCAAAGGCAAAATGAATTATTACACGCGTACACACAGAATACGGGGGACGAAGAAAAATAAAAAATAATAAAAATAAAAAAGGGATAAAAAGAACAGAAAGCGACGGAGGTTCTCCTTTGACGCGGTTTTTTTTTTACTTTTAAGTATTTTATATTTGAGAGCTCTTCGGTTCGCGCATTATAACCGCCGCCGCCGCCGCTACCACCGCGCTTGCACGGCTTTTCGTTCGCCGTTTGTCCGCGTTCAAAGCGTGTAAACATATGCGACTTGACTCGATGCCATTTCCTGTGCGCAGCGACCGATATGTAATATTATAATATACTCTCGGCCGTTCTCGCGCTCGTCCCGCCGGCTCGTGCGCAACACGCATTGTGTGCGTGGCCGTGAATGCGATGGGGAAGAAGATGCAAGGGGATTCGGTCACCTTAACCCTCGCAGCGGTGAAAGAGCGTCCACTTAAATGTTTCTCCGAAATGTTCACCGGTGGAACTGCACAACCCCGTCCGGTTAAAATAATCGCCCCTATGAAAAATTACTATTACTACGAGTATATTATTTATTTTTATTTTTATTTGTTTATTTGACGCCAATCGGCAATTCAAAAGATTTACAATATAAGTTATATACAGAAAAGATTATAGTAATAATAGTGATAGATAAAAAACGAGGTGGAACATAGTAATTTACAGTAAATATTTAGTACAAATAAAAACATAACATTATGATACAACTAAAAACTAACTAACTTAAGTAATATATACATTTAAAATATCATGGTTTACAAGTTATTGAGCAGACGAAGCATTCTGTGTAAAGGATGGTTATGAGAGTAGTTGAAACGGTGAGAAGGGACAAGATAAAGAGAGTGATTTCTAGTGTAATGTACAGGAACGCGGAAAGAGATCGAGGAAAGAAGGTCAGGGGCATCAACAGTGCCATTAAGAAGAGAGGTGACAAAGGAAAGGTCAGCTTCTATACGGCGAGAAGAAAGAAGAGGGATATTCAGGGAAGATCTAATGGATGAATAGTCATGGGGCGGGTGAACAATCTTGAGCAGAAAAGCATATTATTGTTGATATACCACGGTTAGAAAAAGCTATGCGTAGGAGATGAGTTTTTGTAGAAAATATTTTCTTTACTATCAACCGTATTGCGCCTCGTCTACTGTCCACCGTACCTGGTGGTCACGACTGTAACAGCTAGTAGGAAAAAGAAGAAAGAAACAAAAGTTCGGTACACCTCGAGCGCGCAAAAGTGAATTGCGTGACGGTACCCACCGGACAAACGCAGGCGGGTCTCTGACTAAAAAGTTAACGCCTCTTGAGTGCGCGACACAGGAAAAGGAAACAATCGCCAAATCTCGTGTGACCCATACCGTAACCATATTATTGTATAAACTGTTGAACTGCATTAGGCGCAAGTTGTTGGGCCTAGCACGGTCTACGCGTGTAGAAAGTGTTTTTTTATTTTTTATTTAAATGATGTTTACAATCTATATACTTGTACAAGCACAACAAGTAAATTGGATATTGACAAGAAAAAATAATATACATTAGATGACAAACGTTAGGGAGGATGCCACTCATTGGCAGAACCTCTGAAATAATATAGTTTTTAAGCTCGAAAATATTAAGATCGTAAGGGTTGTTTTTTTAACATTATCATCGGATAATAATACTAATATCAATATTATAATACTTGAATCGTACGTCATCAAACTGCTGCATAGCTTGTACGATTTGGAATCGATAATCCGCGAAGAACTATGTTCTTTCTGAGTGCATAGATTAACCATGTGTTCGGTTGTTTGTTCCTCACGTTTAAAATATCATAGAAATATTAGAATAAAAAGCTTAACATCGTTTTGATTCGTGTCCAAAGAAAAATATTTCAATAAAATACTGAATTTATTCTGATCAAGAGTTTTCTGGAGGCTTCGTCGCTAATAATACGATTCTGTTTCAAACAACAATATAACCTTTTGTTTTATAGAAAGGTTTCTTTGACATCTTCAAGAATGTAAAACCAAATATAATGATTCAAGACGACTTTCCTGATCGTCAGGTTTATTTGCATATACAGAACGAAGTCAACTTTTTTGCTATTTATCCATAAAAATTGTTTTAATTTCGACAGTTTATCATCATGTATTTGCAAAATAATATTTCCCCTGAAATATCTAATTTTTCACAAGACCACAAAGTTTGCCAACGTTGAAAAATGAAGATAAAATTTTACTACCCGGAATAAATGCGTTCAATATTGTATATTGTGGTACTATTCAACAGTAAAAACCACCTTTCCCATCGTTATCTTTTGACATTTTACCGAAACGTCACTTGAATGATAGTTATATATTGTAAGTTTATAAGCAGTCGGTTTGTTATAAACTATAACAAACCGATTGGAAAACGATGAATTCTTTTATTCTGAAATAATATATATAATGAATAACTGAAAAAAACCCTACAACAACGTGTAGCAAGCTCACACAATAAATTTAGAAATTCAATGGAAGAGGCAATTATTGTTGAATCTGCAGGATGCGATGTAAAAATAATGAGGACATTTCTTCGACAAACCAAAGTCATAGACGTATTGTTAAATTGGTTTACTAAACTATTATTTAAAAAAATGAAATAACCGTTTGTATAAGAAACATTTGGTCATGGCAAATCGCATATTTACGTTCTCTATTGATTTATAGTCGTAACGGATTTCCGTCAATGCACATATTATCTGAGGCACTGAAAGCACTAGAGATTATTAATGTGTGCAAATATTCGATCGCACCGTGTAACGCATTAAAACACACCTAAGCAACGTTCCATCTGAGGCGTGGACGAGAGACGGACGTACGTTTCAATCGATTTAATCTAATTTAAAGATATAATTATTTTTTCTTTAATTAAAGATTTATTTACGAAAGATTTTTTTTGGAATTTTAATTTTTTTATGGTTTCTTGAAACATCAAAGATTTTTTTTCCTATAGTTCGAATTTATTACCATTTATCATGCTCGCAATCCGTGTGAAATTACATGGAATTTCTACGTAAAACGTTTGTAGGCACTCTACTCCGTTTAGGTATAAATCATTAGTTCTTATAAACAATTCATTACTGGTTTGTTGATTTTTATAAGTCAAAATTTGCAAAAAAACATTTCTCCTCGGAGTACGATAAAATAAACCAATCATTTTTCCATATTGAAAAAGCAAAAGCTCAAAAACAGTGCAAATATATTAAGTTATATTATTTTACGCAAAATTCATCGAGAAAACAAGTGATTAAAAAAAAAAAAAAACAGGAAAAGTTAACCCTAGTTTAGATAAACGTATCATAATACATGCATACAGATAATATTGGACACGTAAATAATTGTTCAATTCAAATAAATCTGATTAAAAGTTAAATTGAATTTGTTTAATTAAGTACAGTGGTTATGAGTGTGTTTATGAACCCGAATGAGTAAAAGTTAACTTGAAAACAAAAACTAACTTTTAACCTAGGCGGCAGAACCACACGGATATTGTTGTAGCACGAAACTGATTTAAACAAACTCGACTAGGTGTGATGAAAACGGACTAGTGAACCATGCGTACGCGTATTTCTAACCATTATTGTCTAACATGATTCGCCGTTAAGAACAGCAAACATTTAGGCTGTCGGGGGTGCGTCGAATAAGTGTAATAACCAACTTGATTTTGAAACGTTACCCCCTCCTCAGCGTTGCCAACAGATCGTGGTCGCGGAGACGAGAGAGAGCCGGTGGAAAATAGATGTCGGAAGAGCTCGTGGTCGGGGCCATCGCCGGGAAGGACGCGGTCTCGTTGGAAGACCTGTGCGGATGCTACTATCACGACTTGCGGTGGTCGTTGCAGCCGCCGGTGCTCGACGCGCCCCCGGAACCGCAAGGCACGGTTAGCGCCGGGGTGCTGGATATACTGCGCGACGTCCACGAAGAGTTGGGCGACGTCGAACGGGCGCTGGACGAGGTGTGCGGATCCTTGTCCGCGGTCCCTGGGACGGTATGCGACGAGGATCGCGTCACGGCCGAGCAATGGTTTGCCCGGTTGCCGCGCAAGGACATCGTGCCGAAACCGAGTGCGGACGGCCCCGAGATGATCACCTACCGCCTCAAGAAGAACGGCATTTGAACGCGCCCGCCTCCACCACCGGCGGCGTGTAAGACGGCTTGTTGCGTGCACACGCGTTTTTTTCACCGGATCGCACAAGGCGTAAAATAAAGTCCAAACACGCTGCGCCGAGAATGCGATTTAATTGTATAGTAGGGGGGGGAGAGCGTCGAATAACGCGTGATATCAAAATCGTATGCTCATTACTCGACCACTGCAATAATAACTTTTGAATTTTTTCGTTTATCATTTTATTACAACCAATCGTTGTTAACATTTCTCGACACCCCTTACGACGAAGCACGTAACTCAATTTGTTCATTTTTCGGTTTAGAAAAAAACAAACGCTGCGGGTTCCGTCACTCTGCGTCATTTGATCCCGCCGCTTCTCGTACACGGTGCCACATGCAACAGTGCTACCTCGGTCGCTGTACTCGACGGTGAGAAGAACCGTGTGTGATTTTTTCTAAGCTAAAAGATGAAAAAATCTAATTACGTTCTTCCACGTAAGAGGATTTCGAGCATAGCAATTGAAAATACAATAATTTATTTCGTAGATAAAACTGTAATGTAATATTTTTGAAAAGAAGCGACTGATGGCTTTTGCCCTAAGTTAGTTTTAATTAAAAATATATAATATCGTCATATCTTCCTGGTCACATTGATGGGTTTGATTACTTAACATGTTTGTGCGCGGTATCAGCAGTCTTACAGTCTTGGTATCGGAGTGACGAATGAATTTTCGATATACCTGATACAGTTCCTGTTGTTGGATCTAAATCTAGATCGCCGCTTAAGGTCTGTCGTACTTTTCTATCTACACCTGTCCACAAAAAATCGTCGAGAATAACAATCGACCGACGAGTCGGAGAAATTAAAACATAAAACATGGACCGAGACAAAATGTTAGGTACACAATATATTATACCCGTCGCGCGGAGACCTATCGTAATAATTATTATTAACGACAGTCGCGCGCGCACGCTCGCGGTCGCAATGCCGATCGATAAATAACGCTAAGACATATTATTATCGAGTGAAAAACAGTCGACTGCTGTGCTCGGAGAGTACACATTATTATTATAATATAGTCCTACCGAGAGAGATGAGAGAGAGAGAGAGAGAGAAGTAGAAGAGAGAATCTGTTCGAACCGCCTGCCAGCGCTTCGTATAGATATATTATTATTATCATACGACGTGCGAGATGAATAATATAGACCATGCGTATACACAGTCGAGTTTGTGTTAAGACGATCGGCTGGTTTACAAGTGTGCCCCGTACTTTGATCATAATAATAATTCTTTTAAAAACTGAATTACGAGAGCTCGTACTATATATATATATATATATATATAATGCACTACACAGCGGTGGTGTGTTTGCGCCCCTGTTTGTGTACATGTTGCGCAAGTACTCACCAGAAAAGTGTGTGTATATAAAGTGCGAAACTAAAAGAGGAAAACGCGTCTTAAATGTTAAGAGGTTGCTGTCACACAAAGTTTAACGGCCCGCCGCTGTACGCACGGAGCAGCGGGTCGTTATTTTCTATAAGTACGCGACGCGTGACGGCGGCGAGTTCATAAATAATGTTATTATTTTGCAAACAGTATAATCTCGAATGACGTGTATTTTACTCACTTGTTTTTTTTTTTACTTTTTATCTTCTCTTCACCGTTTTCAACTTTTGCGCGTACCCACGGTCCTTGCAAACACGTTCGACGGTCGGCGGGGGCGTGAGATCGGAAAAGTGTTTACGGCTGGTGCGCGTACTCGGTGGGCGTAACCTGGAGGAAATTATGAGCGTACGGTGCATTTTTCAAACCGGAAAGTTCAAAAATTTAGACACAGCCTGCGCTGAGCAAATTTAAAAACAGCCTTCTGCATCGGCTGCATCCTGCTTATCATTCCGGAATTTAAATAACGTTCCTCCTCAACACCATTCCTGCAGTTATTCTCAAAACTCTTTCCGATTATTTGTACATATTTTATACTAATGACTATAATATTATACTTTGACACGCGTCACACTGCGATATCGTTGTTGTGCCTCGTTTCAAAATTTTAAAAGATCGGAGATTTTGTTACGGGATGAAAATTCGAATTGAATCATGACCGAATGGGCGAGACAAAACATTTGCCCCTCCGACAAGACACATAGGGAGGAGGGGTACATAATTGCGCCATATCGCTCCCTCCCCGACTTACTTCCATACGGATGTATTGTGCACACTCGATTGCGGTTGTTATTATTTTCGTCGTACGGAACATTGTACGTACCGTCGTCGGTACACGGTATTTTATACGAGTTCACGTGTGGACGCGTGTGCAGAACAAAGTCGCGTGTAAAACGTAAAGTGGCTTTTTCGAATCGATAAACGGCGCGCACAGCAGCTCATATGGCGTGTTATGACCAACAATGGCCAGAAAACGAGGACACGACAAAGGTCTTTAAAAATCTATACGCCGCGTACAGCTGTGTATGCGAGTATAAGACAAACGTGTGTATGAATAAACGTTTTTGTACAAGCGGACCGTTTCCGGCGAGTCCTGGCAAATGTTCTCGAACAACTCGCGGCAACTTTCGGCCAAATATTATTATAATTTATATATCGGTGCGTCCGAACGTATGTGTACCGCGAGACATCTGCAGCCCGAGTGTCCGGCGCCACCGCATGGTATATACGTCTTGTGCGAGCACAATAGGGCTGTTTGTTCGGCGCATTCACGTACCACGATGGACAAAATAATATTCGACAACTTCGACGACGACGCGTACACCGTTAAAATAATATTGTGGTTAGGAGTGGTTCCCAACCACGGGGGAAGAAATAGGTAGTGGCGGAAAAAGGTTGAATTTGGTACATATTTTAATAACGGTTCGTATTGAAAACACGGAATTTGAAGGACCGAGTGAAAAAAACAACTTTTTAATTTTCGTATGGAAATTACATAGTAGAAACGAATATGAGCGACTCTCTGACAAGGCAATTGAGTTATTCCTATTGCCGTTCACTACCAGTGGAGCTGGTCTAAAGAGCTTTTTCTTCGTACATCTTTATCAAAAATAAATACAGAATAGCATATACACATAAACGTACATTATTGTTTTTTTTATTTATACTATTTATGAACAGTTATGTGAAAAAAGTTTAAACATTATAATGAGGGGTTGAATCTAAGAGTACGCCGGATACCACGGTTGTTTGTATGTATGGTTATTAAAAGTTGATAGTATTGTTATCTGGTAATAATTATCAGTGACCGATAAACTACAACACGAAATTAATTTTATTTTTAATCTCTGAAAGTTTAAATACTTTTTAAAAATCGTCGTTGTCAGGTGTCTACGTTATACATGGATACAATATATTGATGGCACATGGATAAGTCTGACGCACAACGCAAACGAGTAAAATGCACCGTTTCCATGACAACGATTAGGTTGTCAAATCATAGTCAAAAAAGATTATCAACTGATTTTGCTTTTATTGTAATATTTACACAAAATTTACTACAAGCCTAACTATGATTTTACTTCGAATTTACTATGATGACCGAATCGTTGTTAACATCTGATAAAACGCATCGAAAAGGCCGAGCCATTTTGACAATATTTCGGTACATAATTAGAGCACTGATTTTTATGCACTAAAAAGTATCGAAATATGCCATATGATATGCAGTTAGAAATCATGAAAATATGCAACAAATATACAAGAAAGTTTTTTATTTATTTAAAATTTACAAATTAAACAACTTATAATAATTAATTACTCGAAGATTTAATGAAAAAAAAAAAAAAATTAGGGAATTATCTGAACAAATTACTTAATATATTTTTAAAAATGTATTTATTAATCGAACACACATTATTTATGGTAAGACACTTAAGACCCATAAATTTCTTTCTTATCCGTGTATAATATACAATAAACTTTGCCGATCGAGCACTACGCGAGGACCCGATTAAATCCTATCCGAAGCAAAATATGAAACGCGATTTGTGTCATGCAACAATATATTGTATGGGGTACGGTGTGTACATGTTGAATCGAAATCTCGCTGGAGTCGAAAAACCCGAACGGTAGGGTGTGCGATCAACATGGATTCGGGATTCATGGTCAGCTCGGTAGAGGAAACGTTCCATAGACCATTGTGCACGAGACGACCTTTCTTCAAAAACATCTTCTCTACGACTAAAGATTTCGATTTCAAGACGTGCGGTGCAGGAAAAATGAATAGACTTACACGAACTATGTCGTAATATCGAATTATCTGTGTTCCGGTCTGTGTAAACTTTTAGTGGTGGCTTGTGCTGGGGGTTAGCCGGGTTACTGCAGTACACACGGTTGATCGACAAGGAATCGAAGCGGTGCGACGGTATTCAGTGAACTGCCCTCGTAAATGGTATCATCCAAGGTTTATTTTAAACATATACTCGTATAATTCAACTATGCGCACAACCTACAGCGTATGGGAGAAGAGGATGCGTTCCGCTTCAACGATGCTCAAATAAACCATTGAAGCGGGCAAAGGTTTGAGGTCAGCCTATTTACAACGGTCATATTATGGCTTACAAAATATGTGTATGCGGAATGTGGGCAGTGGTCAGATAAGTACCGATTACGTACGGTGCGGCGACTCGGACAAAAACTCTCTGCAATTAAGTAATCAAAGGTGAGTGGCTCAAGATAGTTTGGTGGTCCTGAAAAAAACTGTTTGTTAGTCGGACCGAAATGTTTGATCGGTCGAGGACTGTACTTATGAACGCGTAGCGAACATGCCGCTGGTCATCCGGTTACTACGTTGACGATAATCGCAGACTGCGGTTAGGTTAGGTTAGGCTAACCTATACCCGGTTGGCCGCTGACCGGCAATGCAAGGATGGCAGTATTCATTGATCAATGATCGTTGAGAAAAGTCGGGGTCGTCCATATAGGTCAGTCCTCTCCGTCGTAGGTATAGTTATTCACTCGCTTTCACAACTCAGGGGTCCCTTTCGTCTGCGAATGATTATACCGTTACTGTTTCACTGCTGCTAGAATAATGAAAGATGAGAGAGCTCTCCTGTTTGTAATATTAAATGTATCAACGATTGAGTTCTAGTTAGTTTGAAAAGTGAAGGTTCAAGTTTCCGATAAAGAGTAATTTTATATTAAATATACTACATATATTGCTTGCCGTACCCGATTATTAAACTTGCCGCTGGAAGATCGATTGATTTTGGATATATAGATAGTTTACATAATATAAGGCATTGATATACGCAATCTACCAGAAAATAACATTGAATTATCGTGCTTATACGTATTATGTTTTCACTTATTTTTATTATTTTTCCTTTAAACTAAAAATGCATGTTTCCAGTCAGTAAGGAAATCGTCAAATATCGTATCAATGGATGGGAGATGTGATCGCCACCACTCCTTTATTCATTGCCTTTTAAGTGAAGGCTCAATTTACTTTTATACCGTATCTTCTTTTGACAATACTCCAACGAACCCCGATGTGGACTGAGTATCTATGTGCTCCAGCACTTGGTGTGGTAAGTAAAATATACCATACATGATTAGCGGTTGAGAACATAATTATGTTTTTCGATTTCGAGATAACTGCTGGTAGATGCAGGCCTAATGTAAGCGCATTTTACACCATTCAATAGTTAACCGTGTGAATAACAATAGTTCAAAAAACATGTGCGTCGTCGAATCGATAAGACTTATAATAGAAATCGTTAACAAACCATGGGATATTCGCGGTAGCAACAATGTCGTACTGCGCTTCACGTAAAAACGTGTACAGCTGGCTTACGTCCGCCGGGTCGGCAATGTATGAACGGGTGGCAGGGTTACGCGGCGTCGCAGATGGAGACCCCGTTTGCTCGGTATACTGGGAACAATTCCAGGATCAACGTGTTAGTACATTTAATATTTATTCCGTTGCATAAAAGACGGGAACAATTTTAACGATGCCATACGTATAGTTGTTCCCGCGAAATGTGTCGACATATTGTACCGGGTGAGTAAATCGAAACTTGTATAGTGCGAGATTGGTAATGTTTTTTTTTTTATATATACATAAACACTATTTAAGCTATATTTTGGTGTCGATTATCGTGTCGACAACAATACACGGTATACAAGCTCGCACGGTGTTTATCTAGATATACGTGGTAACTGTTCTTATTTAGATATAATAATAATTTCAAGGCAAGTCTCAACATAGTGAACAACAATGCGCACTGCGTAAAGGGACAATTCAGACCAAAGCTCACAAGGATGTAATGTGTAGGGGGGGGGGTGGAAGACGGTGAACGCGATATTATCATATGCACACCCCAGCCGTGGTTATACGCCACACGGATAAACAAGCACCCACGCGTAGTTCCAACGTTCGGGAACAATAAGAGCAAACCAAAAATGTACAGAAACACGAGTATACTTCTTTCGTCGGCATGTTTACACCTCGACTCGGAAAAGGTTCGAGACGAAGACCAATATTTATATACTCGAATAAAAATGAAATACGTAAGATTCACTAAATTGTTTCCGGCACACGCGCCGTTTATCTTTTGTAGTTTCACAACGGCTTTTAAAATATTTTGAAACCCACACTATCGCCCCCTCGATAACCGAGAACGTATGCATTTCTATAAAATGGAGAAAAAAAAAAAACGTATTCGAATATTTTACTAAATACCGATTTGCGCGCGTAAGGTCGATCGGCCGAGGCGGCGAGGTTTATTCGCTCGAAATGCGCTCCAATGCATCATGCGCATAAATTATATTTAATATCCCACGGGGTT
Source organism: Periphyllus acericola (assembly GCA_949715065.1). Classification (NCBI taxonomy): domain Eukaryota; kingdom Metazoa; phylum Arthropoda; class Insecta; order Hemiptera; family Aphididae; genus Periphyllus; species Periphyllus acericola. The sequence goes on along the minus strand of OX454269.1, from coordinate 8,522,045 downwards.
GAGAATTTTCGTTTTTCCACTGCTCCTTCGTGGTTCAAAGTTGTTTTCGACGACTCTACGCGATTGTATCATCTTATAGCTTTGGCCATAGTGCTGCACGTATCAATCACGGAAATCAACCGAATTTCGAACGGCCGCGGTCTTTCGATCTAAAAACGACCTGTAGTGCTCACGACACGTACCGCGGTGGCGTTGCTGAAAATTCTCTAAATTTTATCGTCCTCCTCGCGCCACTGTAAATTCTTTACATTTTATCGTTCTCACGCGCGTACACACACACACGTACACATATCGCACACGCACGTGATGTATTACCGTTCATGTTTTGTGGCTGGTGGCGTTGTACGAGAATACTCTTTTTTCTTTGGTTTTTTTTTGTTTTCGGAAAAATTCCTCGTGGCTAGAGAACGCGACTTGCGTGCAAAGCGTGCACACGGTTCGACTGCGACGACGTGGCGGCGGGGTGGTGGCCGGACGGAAGCGATGAAATTCTATATATTATTATTATGATTCCGTGTGTACGCACGTAAAGTTCAACCGTGTTCCGGATATGTGCAGACGTACGTTTTTCTGTTTTTATTTCCGTCAGGCACAGGTGCGTTCAGACGTTTTCAACTGCAGCGCTGCAGTACGCGTTCATAATATTGTATTGCGTTGCTTTTCGCGTGCTGCGAAGAAAAATCGATACTACACCCACAGTACTGCACCGGAGCGATGAAAATCTGTAAGTCCGTGCGAGGGACAAATAGTGCGGGGTTCAAAGGCCTAAAATTTGCAATTTTCTCGAGCTACTCACTAAATTTTAAACTAACCTTTACGGCCTGTGATGTTATCCGTCCGCAGTTAACGATGAACGCATACCTATCTTAAAATTGCATGAAATGTATCCATAGAAGTGATGCAATTTTTTCTGTGCTTAATTTAAACCAACACAACGATATTCGTACAAGTGTAAGTAACTGATTTTGTGACTCCATCGAATAACGTTTTATTATCTACATTTAAATTTCGTAGTACACGCATTGTACGTTTTGTATACTGCACACAGAGCTGCTACGTGTCACTCGTCTTTTGAAATTCTTTTGAAAAATCGTCTTTTTTCAAATTGCGTTTGGAAACAAAGCGAAACCCTTTCGTTATTAAAGGCCAAAAGTGTCGCCATTATTACTGCGTGTGTATGTGCAATGTCCATACAAGTCGCCTTAGGGTGTGTATAATATTGTTGTACGCGCATCGTCTATTGAAATCGTCTTTACAGGTTTCGACGTGTTTGCACGCGTCTATGATAGGACCAGTGATCCGCGATAAAGGTTATGTGTATGCCGTTGCGAATATTGGCCAAAGGATGACGACGTAGACGTGAGAACGCGGTGCGGCGTGGATAGAGTGAGAGAGAGAGAGAGAGAGAGAGAGAGGGAATGACGGAGTGACGGAGATACTGAGAGAAAATCGTTGGGCGAGTGAATACGAGAGAGAAGGACGAAAGAGAGAGAGTACAACAACGGTCGCAAATATCCTTTGACGACAGGGACAAAACAGCGCCGTTGCTGTATATGTACCCTTTGGATTTTTCGTTTAAATGGAAATCACATATCTTTATAATATATTGGCACAGCGGAAGCCGTGGCCCATAGCCAACCAACACCGATCCCCGCTGAAAACATTTCGTGGCGCGTGCAAACCGCTGCGGGTCGTTAAATAATATACGAGAATACATTTAATTTTTTTTTATTTTTCTCCGGTCCGTTTCGCGGGAATTTGAATTGAAAATACGCGTCGTCTAAACCGAACCATTTGACCGTAGCGCCCGTGTTATTTGGGTACGAGATTATAATTTACGCTGTACCAAACTATGTAATCCGAAGCTCGCGTTCAGATGTTTAGACGAAACGAAACCGGTCGTATATAATATTCGGATATTATTTAAGTGCAAAAATACGCTCCAATAACACTGAAAACGATCCGGTATGATGTCCGTCACGCGTTTCCGACGAGCTCGCGAACTGTACTACCGCAGTGGTAAGTCGTATATTATACAGGCGCTGGTCGCAGAGGCCACGGATTTTTGGAACTTATCAAAAATCGCATAAGATGGATATATGAACCTTTTTTTTACCTCTCACTTAACTTATCGATCACGTTTGTTACACTTGGGGTAGTATACATTTCGGCACCGTTAGCTATCGAGTTTAATACGGCCCAGTACAACCACCGTTCGCATTTATTTAACGATATGATATTATATACACTTGTATGTATCGAGTTATTAGAAAAATTACTTAAAAATTATCCTGTTCATCCGTTACACAAACAGCAAAGTGTCGAATAATATATCACGTCATTACCGATTAGTATCTACGACTATATTTTTTATTAATTTTTTTAATGTATTCTTATAGGTATTGTGTATTATAAAACTTTGAATTTAAAAATAGTATAAATTGTATACAATATAAAAATAATTTTTTGTGATTTCCTCGATCGACTTGCAAGAGATCCAAGACGTTTCTTTGCCTACCAGAATAGATTTTATTGTGTGTAAATGTTATAAACTATTTATTAGTTGAACTTTTAACATGGAATATGTTCTTGCGATGGGTACAAAGGATGATTTTTTCCGACCAACTTTGCGTTACCACATAGTAACTGATGTAGAAAATCAAAAATTATTCAATTACCAAGTAACCATAGTAATCGTTTAAGACACATCCATGATTCGATGTTATTCTGTAAAGAGGAAAAAATGTATTTAGTTACTTTAGTGGATCTAATTTACTAACAACCTTAAGCAACAAGAAATTAGTGTGGATTTTTTAGAACCACTTTTAGCATTAGACTTCATAATCAAAACTTGTATAACTTATAATAAGTATAATATGTTTTAATTTTCTACGTTTATCATTAAATAATAAATTGTACAACTGTTTTTTGGAAACTAATAGTCAAGTTTGAGTAATTTTACTATTTAACCTTGTTCCTCATACTTTTATGAAGTACAATTTCAGTATTATTCTACCTATATTATTATTAGTTGGACTTACCGCTTACCTCACTCCCTTAGTCCCTTAGACATATTTAAAGCCTATACATGGACATTGAGCAAAGATTTGTTTATCAAACTCTGTTCCTTGTGAAGAGCTTGAAGGTATCGATCTGGTTTCACTACGACAGAAGTTTAATTTCGAGATAGTGTACGGGAAAGTAGAAAGGGGGAAAAAAAGGAAAAACATCTAAAAATATATAGCCATATATATACATATATATCTGTTGCTATATGTACGCCATTATCGGGGATCTCCATCACGTCTAATATGGCCTATAAATATTATTATATAGACGTCAATTTTGATGAAAGCTTTCGACACGTAACCGAGAAAGAAAAATAATAGACGGTATGCGCGCGTTAACTAGGGATAAGGCAATATTATATAATACACCTAAGGGGACCGAGCCTCATCCCATTCGCTCGGCGATCGCCACCGGATTATAATCCATACGAATACTGCACAATAAAGGGCGGTGGCGAGAAAAAAAATAATCTCAATTTATTTGGGGTGGCTAAGGAAACGTTTAGGGTGGACTTCATCCCCTAGCTACGTGCCCGGAAAGCTTACCGTGTTTGGTTAACCGAATTGAATGCATTTGTTCTAGCAATAAGCGGGATTATATGAAATCATTAATATTTAACAAAAAGTCGTTGTAACATTTCTATTCGGCGCTTTTGTTCACGCGCGGCATCCGACCGCGTGCGGTGCTTCGTAGAATGCGGAAAGTTGAAAGTTTCAGCGCACTTCTGCGGACGACAAATCTGTGACCGCGTGGTGCGGTGCGCTATTGAAACATCCGGGTACAGCTAATGTATACGCAAATATATACGCGAAATATTAATGTTCTTATTATGCGCTTTTATTATAATGTGCCCGACGGAGCCGATAACGTGGAACGGATAATATTTCATTACCATCGTGAATTATGTAACCGCGATGGCCCGCGCGGCTGTCCCGAACAAAAAACTGTGAAGGGACGTGAAATGTATTAATTTGCCTGCCTCGTTGCGGTTGTCTATCGACGGTACATGAAATGTAGGTGTGGAATTTTATTCTTATATTCCTTTTGACGGCCGCGACATCCGAGCCGCCGAACAGTATGTAAATATATGTATGTATAATTGTACAATTTATTCTTTTATCGTATTTGCATACCGTGTGATCATTATATGTATAAATATAGAAATGTATACATACAATTTTTAATAAGACTAAAAAAAATGTCCAATTTTTTATGATGAAATATTTTATAATGATCTGCTGGCACTCGACTTGGATCAAAAACTGAAAATCATACGATTTCGACGACGAAGACACTCGAAGCGAATCATGTACATTTACCGACTGAAATGTAATAGATTCAAATGGGTCACGGTATTATTTCTCGTGACGATCTTGTATTTTTCTACGTATTACCCACGTATATTGTACCACACGTGTGCACGAGTAAAAGTTTTGAATTAATATCGGACGGTATACTGTCAATATAACAATTTGCACTCGGACACAACAACACGTTTAGACGTAATTAATCGACGAGAGTGGGTCGGCAAGACCTTAAACAAAAATAGAATTTAATTTTAATTTTCATTAAGTATTCAATTTCGCGTCTCGTCGTTGATCGTATAATGGTTTTGTTTAACCATAACGTAACCCGTTGTCTAGTCCCACTCACTCGGCGGTGGCGACATTCATTATTCTATTGACGTCGGTCTGATACTATCATGTATACATATATAATATATTATAATGCGTAAGCGTACATATACAGCAATTCGAGTTAATAGAATAATGAAAGTATGGTCGTTAAAATAAAGAGGAAATTTATTATCTTAACGTTATTTTTTCACCGTAACTGTCTGTTAGACAATTACTATACTTTTTGTTCCGTTTGCCGACCTTTTTTGTATTATTTTTTTCCTTGGATATTATTTTTTTCATTTCAGGATGTACACTGCCGTCGTATTGTTTTGAAATTAATTACTGTTCGTTATGAAACTCATAAATATTCTTTATTATTGTATTAATAATAACTCGATAAATAATCGCAGCACTCGAATACATTTCAATTTCGCCCGATCGATTCGTCGTTTGTACAATTAATTGAAGTGTATAATAATATGATAATAATAGTTATAAACATGAAATGACCGTAATACTGTTCTATATTATTATGTAGATAGTTTATCGTGTGATGTATTATACATATATATATATTATATAAATGGCTTTTGACAATTTCCAGTTGAGAAAATACGTGCGGATTCACCTTTGCGTTAAATTATTTAGTTATTATATACTTGAATAATTCCGTAAATTATAATATTACTTGGAGTAAAAATTGTGTAGGCTCTTTTTATGGTAAATGTTATTTTATTGTTAATAATGGAGTTTAAGAGAAAGAGCAAAAATAAAAATATAGATATGTTTATCGTTCGGTTTCGTTAGTGCGTCCTTCATTGGATAAATTATTTGTGACATCATCCTAAGGGAAAAGGCGTGTTTGCGTTTGAAAACGTTAGGAGTGAGAGCTGAAACTTGAAATTTCAAGAACAATGTTTACAAAAACGTATATTATTATTGCTAAGCAAATTTAGACAATACGAAAAGACAGAAATCAGCCAAGACAATAAAATTAAGGAAATTTCGTTATTTTATTACGTCGTTCTGTTTCCGTAGGTTTCACTATGTCAAAGCGTTTTATAAAAATGTCATTCATACTTATGAAGACATTATTTCATTATTTTAAAATAACGTTATAGACGCGTGTCCGGAAGAGGTATTATATTTTAAAATAACATTGTTATAAAAATGAGAATATGAATGTATTTTTTTTTTTTTTAACTCGGAGCATCTTAAATTTTATTCTTATACTAAACTTACAGTAATACGTTTGGAGCAAGATTTCATTTCTTTGTTACAAATTGTTATTTTTTTAGGAAATATATAATATCGAAAATATTACAACACCTGTGAAAGTACTTTGCCGTAAGCCTAACAATTTTTTCCAGACAAACATTTTAAATGCGTTTTTATACATTTGAGATGAAGTTTCAAATAATTACATTACTGGTGAGATATACCGATATGCGTCATACACACGATTATAACTATTATAGTATATGGTATATTATCATGCATGTATAAAGTTAAACAAGGGCGATGAGCAAATTGTACAGTAATAGTGAGTTAAATATCATAAAAAACCAGGAATGATTTGCCAAAAATGTATTTTTAGCTATGACATGAGTGAGCTTACCATGAAAATCCAAAAAAGTTTTTTGTTTCAACGTATACTTATTAAACTATATTTATAAAATACCTATACAAAAAGTGGTGTTTCTGTATAAAAGAAAAAAATACTTTTAGAAGTACAACTAAGTTATTTTACGATAAACATAATAATATTTGAAGAGTACGAATTTTTAGTTCAAAGATTCATGTTTTAATCAATCAATACGAAATTGGCTTAGACAATCCGGCTGTTTAGACGTGTATTCCGAAGGTAAAGTAGATGTGTCGAATAAATATTTATTTTATTATTTACTGAAACCTTATCACGTACCACACAGTTGTACTCTAAAAATTAAATTCTACAATTTTGAAAGAAATGATTATTGTCACCAAGATGGAGGTATTCGTTTCACATGCCGAACGTTCAAAATGCATGTACTACATACCTAAACTTATTTTCCTTTATTGAACAATAAATAAAATGTACATTTGAGTATTTGAAACTTCTTTACGTGAAAAAATCGATAAAATGTTCGATCGGAGTGTCGTCAAAAAGGTGTTACATTCAAATACGTAGGGCACCCCCTCCCGAATAAATTATTATCAACCATACCTCTGTCCTTTGAGGATAAACTATCGACGAAATGCATATAAATCGAATTGGTAGTTTCGGACATTATCCCGAACAAACACGGGAAACAATCTCATATATATATGCGTTATATTGACATTCCCGCAGCGATCACCTCCGTTGGTTTTTAATACTAGAAAAGGTCCTATCCGAGTTTCTTCCTGAAATAAATATCACCAATTATACATTTTTTCCTCCATATAAATACACTATACATACATAAGTTATCTGTTAAATGAAGGAATTACCACGCGAACGATAAGCAACATATAAAATAGTGTAAAATGTGTATCTACGTGGGAAAAAATTTAAATAGAAAAATGATTATAACAAAATCAATTAAATTACTTACCTGTAAGACGCTGTTCTCTGGTTTCCATCAAAATATTCACGGTTTTGCTTTCTGCTCAAGGTTTAATTCTGCACGAGTTCATTTCACGATTTTGAAAGACGATGATTAAGCAACACCTACTGCAGCACTACTGTTTTAATTTTTTAATGATCCGTGGTGGGCGTTGACCCGGTTCCATGTGTGGCCGCAAGGGTTAAATACGTCAAGGGTTTATTTTAATTATACAGCCCTACCGGTAAGTAAATATTAGGCGAACGGTGGCTAGGAATTACCGGAAATACCTGTTTGTGCTGTTTATATTAAAATATTACCATATCGTAGAACTTTTTTATTTTAAAAATTAAATAGTTCTTCCTTTCATTACTTTGAATTGTTAAATCGATTGAAACACATTGTGGTACGTATCGATTTCATTTGGTTTATTCAAAAGGGGAGGGGGAAACTTTTAAATTAATGTACTAGTTTAGTATCATTAGAAAAGTAACTAAATATAATAGGTACTACTTACATGTATGCATACTCCAAGTAACCATATTATGTGTATGTCCTTCTGTAATATCTCGTTTAAAAAATACGAAAAATCGTGAATCGAGCTGGTCGGTCCAGCGATTATCCACAGCCAGATAAAAGGAATATTGTTTTAATTGTTTAAAAAGATAATATTTTAGTTAAAAAAGAGTATCCACGATGTACACTGGCATATGGCTATATATGTCTTACCTACAACACATACGAGTCATGAAACGTATATATAACAACGATTTGGTTGACGACGACGAGGGCAAGAAGATCCGGCGTAACGTTTGGTACCACATTTTAGCAAGACCCCCGGAGATCGATGTCCATATCGATAAAATGAAAAATGTTATTTTCGACGGACTTATAAATTATTCTAAATTTTAAAACGCGCAGGCTCTCAAAAAGCTATCTTACAATACATTTCCGGTGTGTACAATTGTACAGATTGAATTATTAACAACAAATAATTAAAAAACAAAATTAACCATATAATTTAAATTTTATACGCGCAAAAAATGTAATGTTATAATCCGTGGATAAAAGTTTGACTTTTATTTAAATACGCCCTGTATGAAAAGAAAATCGCAGTAGGATGCTGCAGGAGTATATTCAATTTATCAAATCTAAAATACACGGAAGTTCATATGTTATCCTTTGTACGTATTGAAGATGTCGCGAACATTTAAGATGAATTATTTCGCTATACCTTTACCTATAGAATATGGAACATATATTTTAAAACTGTTTTGTTTATTCCCCCCCCCCCCTCCTTAATATGTTTTATAAAAATAATGTGTGTTTACTATTATAGTGTATTCTGCGTGGTACCCGCAAAGAATTATCCTATAAAAAAGAAGAATAAATATTTGTTTTAAATTTTTTGCAACGCCACATCCATCATGTAATGGTATTTTAGTGTGCTGAAAATGTCGAAAATCACTCGACACACAGTTAATCTTCTATAGGTGAATCATTCATAAATAATAAAAGGTTAATTTTTTTTAGCTTACATGTTTAAAAATTCAACAAATTGTTTTAGAAACATATGGTTAAGTGCTATTTCGTTTGAATACATAATACATTTTCACAGCTGTACAACTTCATATATTATGAAAATAAAACGTAAACACGACTTATAACGAGATCAAATAATATTTTAATCACCTATATGCAGTACTCGTAATTTATCAATAAATCGTTAAAAAGTTTTCGAAAACCGTATTTATAAATAATCGAACGTGTAACGTGTTGCAATGTATTTGCGAAAAAAAACATTTATTTCTACATATTTTCTAGCACACTTCAAAATACTGCGAAAATAGAAATATTTAACGATAAACTTATGATTGCTAGGAGGTAACTTGAAAATTGTTTGGTGGAAGTTGAGTGGTATAAGAGTGCGAGGTAGAATAGTGTTTGGTGCGGCTATTATTGTGGGTACCTATTATTGTACTTTATGGGTACAATTACTCGACATTTTTCGAATTCAAATAAAAATCGTATAGTCTATATATTATAAGAAATATTTCAGAATAAAATAAATGGCTTTTATAAAAGGATAGTAAATTGAAAGTGCGTTGCTATTTTTATTTAACTCAAAAACAGTAAATCTCACCTCAATAATGGGTATGCATTTAGACTTACGCACACGTCTCGGTATGCCGTCAAAACGTCATGGAAGACGGAGTGTGCTGAATTTATAAAAAAATGTTTAAGCCCACTGATCCACGGTAACTACGGTCACTCAGTTAAGGTTACTGTCTAAAAAAAAGTAACGTAACGTTTTTTTTCCACAGAATATAGTCTCAGATAGAACACACAATTTAAGTCATGGTGTTGTAATAGTTACAAGAATAATGGGATATTTTTTTTTAACTTCTGATCACATAAGTAAGAGTTTATTCGATTTCGGGAATAAGAAATTACACTCAATAGCAATCTAAACTAATTGCCTCGTTACCGTCCTGCGTACGCTGTACAATATAAAATCATAATACTCATGACGGCACCACAATTAAAAACGTTTGATTCGATCAGTCGATTGTGTTTGTAAAAAACTTACTTGCTTATGCCCCTGTGACAAGCGACCTTGGTTCATCGTTCGGCAAAGTCACAGACACTCTAAATGTTCAAACAACACATCGCGAAGTGCACCGGTACATAATATATACGGACTGGAAATCGTCTGATAATAAACACGTAATACAATATATTATCATACCAATACACTACGTCATGTAGTCACGTGAGTTACGACGGTGATTTATGCGGGCAGACTGTTGCGGTAATAATTTATGTTCCACTCGTGTATGATTGGAGCAGTGAAACGCATATCGTAACAATACCATTCTAATAACGTACACATCTTCGATACTTTATTGCGAATCAATCCGTAGAACGCATATGTAATACCATCCGAGGACTAGATGACGAATAATTTTTACCAGGTGTGAGTGTGTGTATAATAACTAACGTCTATTAATATAGTAAATAATTTATGACTTAATAGATCTTAACGTAAGCGGTATAAAACAGTGTGTTAGGTTAATAAAATAAGCGCTTAAAAGCTCTAAAGACTCGTTTCTAGGGTAATAATCGAACCATTATCAGTAGGAGAGAGAAAAAAATAAACAATCCGTACGCGCGCTATCGAGACGATTGAAAAAAGCAAAAAAACATCTCGCTACCCCGATCGAAAAACATCATTACCGTTGACCGGGCAACCGTTTTCGATAAAGAAACAAAAGTATAAGATTGTATCGCGAATGCGTGTTAAACGGTCAATTTGGTCTCGCGGCAATATCTATGTATATTTTTTTTTATCGAGTCGTCGCACTTACCGCGTTTACACAATCAAAAGTTTTGAAACTATTGTGGGTGTTCCGACCGAGCACCACATCAACGCCGCGATATTACAATAATATAAGACGTATTGTAATATGATGATTTATATAACAGTGTGGTCAGACTTAGGAACGTAATTTCAGATCTCTCGAGTGTCGCGCGAACAATGCGAAATCTTTATCAGGCCATTTCAAGGATAAAATATTTTCTCGCCCTTCTATTATTAACGCATCGTTTTCGATGCGTTTTACCAGATGTATAACGGATACCGTAGGTTTTCAACAGGACTTTTGCTCCAGTCGTCTGGCGGCATTATGTTGACGTGGATGTGTCTTATCGCGCCGGGAGTCTTGCTAACATTTTGTCCGAAACGTCATGGCGCATGTGATACTAGTCGAGTGGAAAATACAAACGGGGAAAACGCACCGCGTTTCCCTAACAACGATTCGGTCATCATAGTAAATTCGTAATAAAATCATAGTTAGGCTTGTAGTAAATTTTGTGTAAATATTACAATAAAAGCAAAATCAGTTGATAATTTTATTTTGACTATGATTTGACCATGACAACCTAATCGTTGTCATGGAAACGGTGCATTTTACTCATTTGTGTTGTGCGTAAGACTTATCCATGTGACAATATATCCGTGCAATGCGTGGATTCTCTTTCATAGGATTTTTATATGATTACGTTGATATTCATTCATTCGCCGAGAAAAAACTATAAGCAAACGTAATGATTTCGAAAGTGTAGTAAAATATTTTATCGATTTAAATTTAAAACTGTTTAGTGAAAATCGTGTATTTCGATAAAAAAAAATAATAAACCACTTGTACGTGTTGTGTGTTTGCGACTTATTTCCGTCAGTCCAACGAACAACGGTTTACTTCCGCGCACCCTGATTCTCTCAAACGACGATCCTTGTCAAGTGCCAATAATCCCGAAGTCTTACAAGATTCAAAACTACCCAGACTTCTTGTTCGTATTATTTTCTTTGCATTTCAATATCTGTTTTCGTGCGCCATCATAATTTATTTCGATCGATTGAGAGGCACGTGAATTTTAATGATTTAACACTCAAGGACATGAGTTAAGTCGATTTTTCGCGCGAGGATATAGGAATCGAGCGGTGAAAAAATAAAAGTTTTATTTTTTATTTTGTTTTATCAGTCGTGCTTCAATCACTTTCACATAACATTATTTTCATCAAAATAAGAACGGTCACGAATACACGATAACATAGTACCTATTCACAATATAGCTACGTCGAATCAACAACGATTGTACCTGTAGTATTTATATTTGTCCGAACGTCGAAATTGTTTTTACGATATTGATTTTTGTACAATAATAATTCATAAAACTACATTAAATATTATTTTGACTTACGATGGAAACAATGTTCGGCTGTGAGTACATTTTAATACTACCGACAGGATATAATGCACTTGTACTGAATCATATTTTTCTTCGCATTTTACGAGAGCATTCTGAGTTTTTTAATAGACCATTTAAACATTCGTTCCGTACTTACCAATATCAAAAAAAAAAGAACTCATAATTCGTATATATAATATATATAAACATTTCAGTAATCATAAGACCGATTACAATTATTTCACCTGAATATTGAATCACACTTGATTTCGGAATATAAATTAAAAACTTATACTCCTAGTAAACAATTGAAGTATGTTAACCAATTTTGAATTTTCCGCGTCGCAACCGTTGCGTATTTCACACAGCTGTGCACGTTGCGTGCGTGAGCGCAAACAGATTTGTCATCAGTCATCACGAAACACAACTGTTGCCTAACCGTTGTTGTTTTCAGTTTTTCACTTCGACCTACATGTGAGACACTATAATAAATTGCTTATTTTTACAACGTCCGTGTTGCGTTGCGTACACTAATTGTTTAATTTATATCGTTGACGTGCAGTATTGATTCCGACTACCGCACGCATGTCATGACCGCTACCGGGCCGCCGTTTCTTCTGCTTCGTTTTTGTGCCAACAGTGTTAAAACGTTGGGTTTCCTTAAGTTATTTTGAGAATTATCACCATTATTTGAGAGTAGGAAAGTTCTCGCGGCACACGTAACAGGTGTGAAGGTCTTCGTGAGTTCTTACCCGACAAAAAGTGCATCCGTTACACGTTGTATGGTCGCTGCGCCGTTTCTTCTTCATTTTTGCGTGCTCGGCGTTAAATCGTTGAGATTCATTGAACTATAATGGTGGGATCTAAGTGGTCCGTTCTAAACTTCTCAAACGGTTTTCACTAGTTGACATGCACATCACAATCCCAAGTTTTCACGTCGATTTCGCTGTTTTCGTACGCTTGACGGTTATTTACCGCAGCTCCGTCGCTGTGCGTAGGTTCGTGGTCTAAGGTAGGCTCGTTGTTCTTGTACATCCGCACAATACGACATCCAATAATTCAGCTTGTCCCGCGCATGCGCCACTGCATCGTCGGTATAACGTATATACAAGTATACAACACAATAACGTATACGTTTATATATATGGATAAATACGAATAAGTGTAATAAGTGTAATAACGCGACTGAAAAGTAGATAGTAAGACAGTAGATGGTAATATTTCGTCAGTAAATAGTATAAGAAACGCGCGTTTTAATAACGCAGTGCATGTATGTTTTGTTGTATTTGACGAGCTCAAACAGTTCGTCGTATGAAACGGTTGTACGTAGGTAGTACACGAGCAACCGTACAATGTCTACATATATTGTTATCTGTATTTGGTATAAGGCATATTATAACTACCAGCTATTATTAATTATTTTGCCGTATCGTTCGTCTAGACGTATTGCGTACGTATTTATAATACATATTTATATTAATTGCACGGGGGGGGGACCTTTACAATAATGATAATGTAATCAACTCTTCGACGTTGATCGGAGGTGAGAAAGTCTGCGCCGTACAACGGTGGACAAATCCCATGGTATTGTAACTTGTATATAGGTACAATAATGCAACGATAATACGACGGTCAAACAGTGCGTGTTCGCAGATTATTGCGTGCGAATTCGTTGCGATATTATTACATCGGTTGATTTCCGTACACCACGTCACCGGGTATCAATAGAGTCCAGCCCAAGTCGTGGTTATTGTTACCGCCATATACGGTGCATCAACAGGCCGGTGCATTTCAATATTTCCCCCATCAATTTCCGCCGCTTTACACGCAACTGCGCAGCAACGCATAATAATAACAACAACATTATAACGATATGTTTTTTTCTATTTTTTTCATTCGTCTGCCGTTTATCACGCGGCCGTCTTCGCGGAAATCCTATTTATTGTTCCCGCGTTACGTCCGCTCAAATTAATAAATATATATACGCATGTGTATTCATTTTTTATTTTTCGCTCTCCACTCCGATGCGTGCGCGTTATCCGTTATGTTTAATCTTCGTATTATTGCGTCTGCTGCTCGTCGCACTTACATACATGTAATACGTACCGTGTATAGTAATAGCAAACGGTATACACACGCACACCCGCTGACGTCAGTGTGCACACACTGCGACTTCTGGGGGATGCTCGCCGTTCTATGAAATACAAACAAGACGGCGAAAGTGCGAGCGGGAGGAAATATCAAAATCGTGACAACTCGCGTCGAGCGTATATAATCAAACGATTATATTGATATTTACATTGGCCACTGGGGCCGCGCAACGTTGTATACGTATATCGTTTTTCAGCGCCGGAGACGGAACGCCGGCAGTATTCCACACGACGTCTCGTGCGCTCGTATGGGTAGTTATTTGTCTCGCGAAAAGCATTACGCTATTATATTTATAGGTACACCTTAAATATTATGATGTCGCAACTGCCGAACAAACACGCTTTTCCGGTTCGTTTACGTCCGAGAAAGGTTCCGATTGATTTCACTTTTTCGAATCCCGTGCGTATAGGTACAATTGTACAGTACATACTTTACCGTATTATCGTGCGTCAATCGGCCCGTACGCAGCGGCACGGTAATAACATATTGTTCTAATGATGCTCACTGTATAAATCGAAAAATAAATTAACATTTTTGGTGTGTACCAATAGTAATACCGGCTCGTGCGATTTATACCGAAACGAAAACTGTGTTGAAATCACCAAATAAAACATTTATTAAGCGGATTTCATTCGTTTTGTAACGCTAAAACTTTACCTCAGTAAGGAGTTTTTTTTTTGTTCACAAAATTGAAAACTAATTTATAGCGTAAAAAAAATCGATAAATGTTTTAATTAATTTTAAAAATGGTCAGACTTTTTTTCCGTCACTGTTAAGTTTTCGAATCGGTTTAAATATATTTTCGTTTATTATTGCAACCGTTTATTTTAAAGTTTATTTTATGGTTTGTAGATTTTTTTTTCTTTTCAAAAAAACGCGTATTGAGTTCAACTTTTTTGATCAATCAAATAATATTACCTATATATATGCGTAATAGTTCAATATTCGATTCATTAGTACGCGCGTCAATATTTGACACGTTTGAAATACGTGGTTTTATTCCGTGACCGAATCTATCGTTTATTATGTGTTTTATTATATTCACCCGTAAACCGTTGATTGATGATAATAGTTTGTTTTAAATATCCGCACGAGGATCACACCCCTGGCTTGTTATAAAAGAACACACCCTCTTAGCCGCGAGACAGGTGTTTCATTAGTTATTACTTATTTTATCATCTGCTTTTTTTTCAAAACGTCTGTCCTGTACACTTGAAGATATATCTGCAGCTGTATATATATATATATATATATATATATATATATATATATATTTAGTATAGACGATTGGGTGTGACCGCCGACTTCTGCAGCATAGAGGTGTTGTACAATACGCGCGTATAATACCTGTTCGAAACCGTACGGCTCGTATATTTAGGCGGGCGCAAAATCGATTCGTATAAAAATAATAGTGTAACGATAATAATGGGAAAACTTCATGTTTATTTTGCTGCAGTTTACCGTGACACTCTTACGAGGACGAAGAAAATATAATAATATTACAATAATGTTCGCCGGCGCCCTTCGGCGCCACTATGCACGCCCCCACGTTCAACGTTATTATGCGAATCCGAAAACCTGTTAAAATGTTCCCGTTATATCAATATTATATAATAGATGGTACAGGTAAACACATATTATTATACTAGCGTCGTACAGAGTGCGAATATAGCTTCGTTACAGTACGTATAATTACGCGTAGAATATCGCACACGTTGTTCACGTTAAACACTCGTGTTTGTAGGTCAATTTATTTCTGCCCCACTGCAAGAGAAAAAAATAAATATAAAAGCGTTTTCGCGTAGGTATTTAAATATACCTATTATATATATATACACGTACAGGTATTCAGCTAGAGTAGGTGCACTCCACGTGTGTACGTTCATGCGGCAATACGTATTTTATTGTTATTCGTATTGTCATTTTGCTTTTAACATAATAGCCGTGTATTATTATAGCGATATGTGAATAATATAAAAACGCACTTAAAAGATAAACTCATGTAATTTCATTCGGACGGTATTAATACGTTACTCGAGGGCGAGTGCATGTATCATAATACATTTCTCTGTACTGTTATTATATACGTATTATATATTATGTATGCGTATTATAATTGGGGTGGTTTTTTTTTTTTTTTTTCGATTATTACGTATTATTATAATTACTATAACGACGATTGGTGGTACGGTTAGCAGTAAATCGCGCGTATGGAACGCTACGCGTTCGCCAGGTCGGAAATACCGAACGAAATGTTGTGCAACGTGTATACTATTATGTTTCTACTGCAGGTATAGCTCCGCGATTCCTGCTGCACCGCGTACCCCGTATACATCAATGTACACGCTGAACCCGGTGGCGCACGGGTATTCGGAAAAATCGTAAAACTGTCCCGAAAGTGTGGGCACGCGTGATTACGGAAATGAGTTGGAACGCGTTAAAGCCGATGTGTGAACCGTGCGTACGCGTGGGCGCGCGTTGTCGCGAGCGCATTTGCGTCGCGTTTACACATTTTTACGTCATAACGTACAGTTAATATGCGCGCGGCATGAATTTAATTACGCCGAGTGGGCTGTGCGTTCATTGTCGTACAACAGTCGAAAAGTAAAAATTAAATAATTCTCCACCACTTGACGCATAAAATATCGTAATAATTCGTGTTTGCATGCGCATTTGTACGAGCTCCGCGGCCGCGTTCACTTCGGATTCGACTAAAATAATACGATATCATCATATTTGATGTGCGTGCCCGTGTTAATGGTGTTATTGTGCACGTGCGACGACCGCGCAGAATGCAGTGGGAAACATCAATTATTGTATCACATCATTGTAATAATAATATCATTACTCGTTGTTATTACTGACGTAATCTGCGTCACGCGTATAAAATAATAAATTGTAAATGCGCTATACACAGGTGAAAAAGTCACGAGTGCCTTATACACTTTTCTAGTTTACCAGCTGATGTATTGATCAACTATACGTTTCTTTTTAATTATATGTTTACGCACGAAAAATATGTTCGTCAAGTATGTACAATATTCTATAGGCAAACTTTTTTTTCAACAATCTTAGAGCAATAATTTTCGTCATAACTATGTAGGTACATCATTTCTTCATTTTGACAGACCCGTTATGAAAATTAAAACTTAGACTACCATCAGATTATTGTTTTTAAACCGTTAAAATATGTATTAACCGTACGTGATGTGTATTATTTTTTTTAATGGCGTTTCGTAGGGTTTTCGTGGCATGAACAGTGGAACCCCAAAGACCTAGTTAAAACCACGGTTGTTGTATTGAAAAAAATAAAAAATAAATTGCTGTCTCTTTTTTTCGTCACATACCATAAAACAGTCAGTATTTACATTGTACTAGACAATATATACGGTGCTCCAAGCAGCTGTATGTAAAATAGTCCTGTGCTTTTCGCACGTGAACGGACGATAAAGGAATAAAACATTTTCAATAACGGTGATATACAAAGCGTTTTACACGATCACGCGCAGCGCTCATCGTTTTATTTCGCCTTCGTCAACGCGACACGCATAACATCGCAGTTTACATTTCTTATCCGACAGTAATAATTATGAATAATGCACGTTCGAAAATGGAAATGTCGCGGCGCTGCCCTCATCAGACCTGTACGGATGGCGCGTGTGTACATCGCATGGACGCCGCCCGTCGACCACCACCTGTAAAGACAAACAATAGCACACGTCAAGCGATTCGACCGGTCCGCCCGGATTGTTCGGAAGGTATTTTTCCCCCCCCCCCTCTCACCCGGTACAACACGTAACAATATCCCTTCCCTGATCGCGGATTTCTCGATCGTTTGCTTACGGATAGTGATGGGTAAATACCCGATAAATAAATTTAGGGTAAATAACCAGGGTATTTACCCGGTATTTAAAATAAATACCCGGTATTTTGGGTATTTATTTTTATTGCGTATTTCTATTTTATTTCAATGTTAAATAAATTGTAAAACCATTTACCAATATAATGTAACTAAAAAAATGTTAATTGCAATTTGTAATTAAATATTAAGATAAATCATGCTAAAAACTTATGTAGTGTTAAGCTTTAATTATTTAAAATAAAATAAAAACAAATTATAATTTTTATAACATACATTATCATGGTATAAAAGAATAAAACATGAAAAATTTACAAAATTCTCTTAGTAAAAATAAAAAATGCAATCCTTTGATTAATATTAAAATAGATAGGTAAACCAACTTCAGCAGTGTGACGGCCGCCGGTGCGATAAAAAAAAAATAAATACCCGATTTTGGAAAGGTATTTATGTCATGGGTATTTACCCAGGTATTTACCCGAAATAAATTTCTTACCCATCGGGTATTTACCCATTGCCCATCACTACTTACGGATACGTTTGCTCACCCGTCTTAACCGAGTATCTCCGCCTGGCGCGGTAAGACGATTAGCGAGATGACGAAACACAATACGACAAAGCCGAGCACTTTCACGACCGTTTCGCGTTCGATCATTTCGGCGTGTACTGCGGCAGTTTTCGGCACCGCGGCCACGTTGGTTGTTGCTGTCTGTGCCGAGTCGCAGCTGTGCAAACACGACACTGGTTAAACGCTTTGAACTCGTTATGATCCATATGCGTTTACCGTTTGTTCTTTCGCATCATCGTTCGTTGACGTCCGCTACCGTTTTGTATCTCTGTAAGAAAATTATATTTTCCGACAAACGATGAGAAGAGCGAGACGGAGAGCGTCCCCGTACTGTCGTTTTCAACGGCCGGATGGACAAACATATCCGTAACCTGTTATGTATCGACTGAACTGGTAAAATCCAATCATAGAACGGTTAAAAATAATGCTTTATCACTTTCCTATTCGTTAATAAACCGTCTCACTTGATCATTTATAACTGTTTAAGTAACCTGTAGAAACTTGGCTACGGCCATTTTAGAAGACAAACTTTAAAATTTATTTCGAATTTGGAATATTTAATGAAGTTTTGAGTAGAAGGAGAAGTTACTACGTCTACAACTGCTGCACATCATTACGATAAACGTATACAACAGAACGGTTTTTTTTTATCGCTGACAAAATGAAACGGGCACAATACATTTTTATTCGGACACTAATTGAAAACGAAATTAACTTTAAATGTAAAAAGTAAAATGGATCATTCGTTAACAATAACTTCAAACGCTCTTGTATTGACTTAACTTCACTTCTTCTGGTTAGTTCTAAGGTTGGCCAAATCAAATCCGAACGATTGAAATGTCGAAACCTTAGCACGTACACCGCACATGTTCTTCGGGTGATATTTATGCTCGAATGTTATGTGCAGATTTTTATTGCCGAGTGAATTATTGGAACATAATACGACGAAATGTGAAAATAATCGAGTTTTACGGCGTTCAGCGGATGTCATAAATATTTATAATATAGTATATAATTTTAAAATGATCCGAAACTGTTAATTTATGTGCAGGGTGTGTATTAAACAAATAGTTGGAAACTTTTTATTTGAAACGGAAGAATTCTGATAACTTAAAGAGCAAAAATACAAAATTAATTAAACTTTATAAAAACTTTAAGATTTTTGGCAACGCAAACTGTCCCATTTCGAATAAATTATAACGCTGAAAAAATATGAACGCCAAAAGAATATTTTTATTAATTTACATTATCCAATATTTCCGCATAACATATGCAGACACAACAATTATTTGACCATCCCTGCGTAGTGTACATATTTCGTTAATTTTGAAAAAACTCTGCTACATGAAAAGTATTTTTTTTATATTATATAAACATAGTAAAATTACAAACCAATAATTGGTAATCAGTAACTAATTAATCATGAGTATTCATGACGGTGATTGTTTTTAATTAAATCCGAAAAACTCGGTTTAAAACGTTTTATCTTAATGACAAATTGGAAAATAACTCGATTGTTTTACCGTACAGAGAGTCAAAACTTTGTTTTTATTACAAGAGCTTTACCTATTCATTTTTTTTTTTTCAATAAACTTCGACCGAAACAAATGAATGTAAGACATCTCGTTCTAGTTTAACGTCGCATTAAACTTTAAAGTTTCTTCCTGAGTTCTGTTCACTCGAGTACATTTTTACGACAAAATCCGACGATTTTAATTATTATTAAGAACATTTATAAACTAAAAGACGTATTGTTTGCACAACTTGTACTTGTGCTAAAATACGTCTGAATACTATAAGTATAGAGCTCACATACATTATACAACACTTCGTGATTTATTTATTATACGACTTTAAGACGATGTAATAACATAATATATTATTATGACCTAGTTTATTATTTGATTATTTTCGGTAATACCTGCAGTTCATACCTATACACATTTATTCGTGTGCAATGTTTTAACGATTCCTCTTCGTGTACAGTTGTAACGATGTTTCCGTATAAATTATTTTAACGTTGAAAAATAGTCGTTATTTTTGGGGGAATATTTTTCTCATTAATTATACTTTTTTTTTTTTTTTGTTTCAGTTATTAAAATAACCTTTTCATTTTTACAGGATACTCGCCTTTCTTTTTTTCTTCCACTCCCGAACCTATACAATATATTTTATTATATATATACACACGCCGTTAATAAATATCATGGTACTACGCGGCAGTATATGAAGAACGCCGCCATTCGTCAAAACACGGTTGTAAATTATTACAATGCAGTTAATTTATCTTAAGTCTATTTCTAAAGTAGTTCCTCCCGTGGGCCGTCGACGTTTTGGCTTTGTTTTCAGTTTAGGCTAAACGATTTTTATGTATAATTAATTAATTTCACGCGCGCAACACTATGCACACGATAAATACACGACAGCCGCGTAATTATGTTTGTGCAGTCACTGTACCGGATGTAATACAATAATATTAGTCGGCTGATTATAACGTTACAATATTATTATATATGCTTCACGCGGTGTTCCTGCACGCGTTTTCCGATTGAAATACATAAATCGATATAATAATATTACGTATAGTATATAATATAATAATAATAATGATAATATCATTACGGAACATTAAAAAACAACCGCGGCGGCGTACGTGGAG
Organism: Periphyllus acericola; assembly: GCA_949715065.1. Classification (NCBI taxonomy): domain Eukaryota; kingdom Metazoa; phylum Arthropoda; class Insecta; order Hemiptera; family Aphididae; genus Periphyllus; species Periphyllus acericola. The sequence goes on along the minus strand of OX454269.1, from coordinate 8,500,804 downwards.
CGTATGTTACACTAGAATCTAGTGTTGTTCGGCATTTTCACGAAGTACGCGATCTTATCGAGCGGTATTTTGTAATTGTGTATCCACCGGGATCCCTTCCTCAGGCTACCTTCGATGCCGTCTTTCCACACACCGGCGGGCAGGTAAACCTCGCGTTCCGTAGCTCCGGGCCGCAGTATGGGCGCCACGATCACTTCTTCGCCCACGGAAAATTCGTCTTTCACGATGTAACACGTCGTGTCCGAAGGGTCCAACATCCACAGCGGTCGTATTAACGGGATGGCTGTTTCCAGTGCTTCTTGCACGTATCTCTTCAGTAAAGGATTTATCTGTTAACGTTCATTGCAATATATTATATATCGTTTGAGTAACACAGTAAACAATAATTGCAGATTGCAGAACACTATTGCAGCTAATCTTTGTCATTATAGAAACAAAACGCGATATTATATTATTTACGGACGAGTGCGTGTGCAGGGTATCTGTTTAGACATGCTCACCCCTTTTTTGACCGTAAAAATGCTTAATTTGAATTTTATTTTTTCAATGTTCAAGTTCCATAAAATCTATGTTTTCCACAATTTTTTTTTTCATGCCACCTTAACTGTGTCCTGTGGCGATAAAAAATTTTGTTTTTCAAATAGAGGAACATCCCGTTTTCACGGCGTTATTTCATTTGGGTAATTTTTTAGTGAATTTTGATGTACCGGAATCAGAATTCGAACGAGTAGTTTATGAATTCTTTTAATTTAAGTATACAAAAAAATAGCAATATAATACCTGATATTATTATGATATAATTTATAGTTACAAGTTATCGCTAATCGCTATTAATTCGAGGTAACGCGAATTTCACATTTTTCATAAGCAGTTCAAATTTGAATAACTCCGTAAGTTTTCCTCCGAATATTGACTACGTTACATCAAAATTTCCAGAAATTATTAATTGAATAATATTTTGCGTAAAAAATATGGTGTTCCCATTTGAAAAACAAAAATTGTATCGCCACAGGACATGAAAAACAGGTGGCATGAAGAGAAAAAAAAATTAAATACATTGTTTTCATGGTAACTTGAATATTAAAAAAATATTTTAGACCACGTCTAAAAAATCACCCTTTGTGTATAATCCAATTGCCGTCGTTGGCGCGTTAACGCAGCGGAATGTTATTCATTCTGAAAGTTCGAAATTGAATAAAACAATATTATGTTACACGGTAAAACCACGATAACTGTTAACTATATAGATACGTAGCGTTGTGGCGATGATATCGACGATAGCGTTATGGCTGATAGGGCGTTACGGGGGCTCGCTGCAATGATCTAAAACTTTGAAAGTGCTGCGTGTACGTGTGTAATGTACTTTTGGACGTGTCGTGAGTGAGTTTAGAGTGTGTTCGAATCGCGGGCACGAGACTCCGGTGAAATCGTAGATTATTGGTCGTTATCGCAACAAAAGTGGCAAGACTTTTATAACTAAGACGTGACCGCGCCGACGGGGAACTTTCCACACGATCGTATTATGTTCGATTTGAATTTGCCGCCTTTAGCCTACGTATAATATCCGTTCCCCTGCGTTATGTTCAGCTCGCACGCGGACGGAGCGCGTACACCGCACATGTATTATGATATCATGTGTGTATAATATATGTAAGTACACGGTACAAAACGAATAGGTTTCAATTCTATATCTCGTACGAGCTTGTAGTGATGTGATAACGCGCAAGCAGTGGGTTTGCGGAAACGTAAAGTCGAACACGCACTCCGGCTCGTACTTTTAAAATGATCGTGTACAAAAAAAACAATTATATACAAAACGATTCAACCACGCCGGGCGGCCTCCCTGATCTTGGTCTTGGCTAGGGTTCAGGAAACTAATTCGCGGTCGAAACGAAATGGCGTTATAAATCCGTCGCGCGGCGTTCCGTCCCGCCGACCGTGTAACCGAAGCTTATCGTCGAAACGCGCACTTACTATTTGCTGTCTGAGGGACGTCAGGTTTTTCGTCAACTGCAGCACTTGCGGGTCGCAGTCGCTCGGCAGCCTCGCGTACCGGATGACCGGCAGGAACGTGGCCAGTTGCATCCATCTCATGACCAGCTCCCGACTTTCGTTGTAATGTTGACCGCGTTGTCGGCACTCTTTTAGCGATTGCGATTCCAACAGTTCCGACGACGGGTTGTCTTGAGGGGAAAACAAAACAAAAACATCATGTCGCGAAGCTACAAATATAGAATAGTTACCCGGTGGAATCAATGCGTGCAAAGAGACGTTGCCGACCTGAAAGTCTCCGCCCACGGGACCCGGAAGCAGAAACGGATATCCGACTATTCCGTACGTAAGCATGGTCGGTATGATCACTTGAAGCGAATCCCACGTCGAGGCCAACGACAGTAACGACACGAAAATCGGCGCTGGCGGCCGGCTGATCGCCGAGGATACGCCGAACACGTTTACGCTGTCCGAAACGGTCTGGGTGAATAGCGACTTATAGTAGTCCGGATTGGTCAAGTTCTCGGCGAACATATAGTGACGGGGCAGATCATAAGCCGAGCCTGATAAGACGATAAACGAGCGAAAATTAATCATTAGGTTCTCTTATACTCCCCCGTATCGTAATAAATATTGTAAAAAAATCGTGTTACGATGTTACAACGCTTTAACAGTGTTCCGGAAAATCGACTTTTCTCGTGCCTACCCATGTCTAAATAGAAAGCGTCAAATTGATACTTTTGCACGAGATCTTTCAACTGCCGCTGCAACCACGGTCCGCAATTCCTGTTGGTGATGTCCAGCATCCCGGCGCTCTGCACGGTCTTGTATCTGGTCAGCGCCGGCACGTCGTGTTCGCTGCCGATTTGTCTGACCTGAGAGAAACCGATGCGGGCCACGTGACGTGGTACAAAATTCGTTATCACACACATATCAGTACTAGCGCTCTGTCGGGGTGCTTACGAGGATGCCTTCTCTTACGGCGTTGGCGAAATTACTTGACTCCGTACTGATGAACGGCTGTATGGTGACCACTATGCGGAAACCTCTTCGGTGAATAATGTTGATCGTCTCTTTCATCGTCGGAAACCTTTTCTGGTCCAACGAAAAATCACCCATTTCCGCCTGCCAAAATTCGTTGAGCAACACGTGACCTGAGCAACCGAGAAAAACATGGTGTGAGTATATTGACAATGCAACGGATTTTCACCGGTCGATTTTCCCCAGCCCGGCCCGAACGTTTTCCATAAATCCTCTCGCCGCCAAAAAATCTTAAAAACGATGACTTGATACTCATTTGTCATGTAGAACCGGATTAATTACGTATGTTTTAAAAGTTTATTTTAATGTTATCCGCGGTTTTTTTCGTTTTTCAAGCCCTAGGCCTAAGCTTAGGAATCCCGTTATTAATTTTAACATTAGATTAACATTTTTCAGGCCAAACAGCAAGCAATCGTGCCGGCCTTTAATTAATAGGTACTTGTATAATATCAAATGGTATTTAGTTATAGGTAGCGGAACTCTCGTGGGCACTGAATGCACGCGCCGGTGCAGGTATTACCGCCACTCGATAATATTACCTTGCTTAATGAAACCCAAAGCGATGATGTCTTCGGTGTAGTTGACCATCGTGGACTCGTTGAGCAGTTCTCTCCTGGACGGTGCCAGCTGCCAGACGGGCTCCGTGAGCAGCGAGTTTATGATCTCGGTGTCCGAAGCTTTCAGACCGTCCCACAGCATTTTCTCAGAAAGCGCCGTGTGCAGCGTCTTCATGTTCCGAGCCGAACACACGGTGTAGTTCAAGATGGGCATGCCGGTCGTACGGCGGTAAGCGAACTCGTCGTGGCTCGCCTTCAATGAACAACAACAATTTTACTACTTCAAAGTAAACAAGATGATTATTGAACCATGCTAATCCATTTTAATGGCTGTAAAATTGCTCGAATTCGGATTTGTTTATTTTTTTAATGTTTAAGTTGCTATAAAAGCTGTTCTCCATAGCTATTTTTTCGTGCTACCCCAAAGGCGTTCCGTGGCGAAACAAACTTTTTTTCTCTGTAATATTTCATTGACGTCATTTTTCTGTGAATTTCGATGTATCGAAATCAAAATTTGAACGTGTAGCTTATGAATTAATCTAATCTGAGAAAACAATCCTAATATTATAATATAATTTGTAATTACGTGGAATAGTTAATTGCTCCTGATTCGAGATAACACGAATTTTACACTTTTCATACGCAATTTAAAATTTGAATAATTCCGAAAGTATTGGTCCAAATGTTGACTAAGTAAGTTCCAATAAAATTCCAGAAAAATTAATTGAACAATATTTTGCGTGAAAACCATGGTGATCCTAAAGTTCAAAACCAAGTTGATATAGCCACAGGACATCGTTATGTTGACGTGAAAAAAAGTAACATAGGTTTTGTGAACATTAAAAAAAAATCCAAATCAAAGCATTTTTACGGCCGAAAAGGGGGTGGTGAGCATGGCTTAAAAATCAACAAGTAAACGTTTGCAGTCGCTCTCTTTTACTTGTAAATATCTTGAACAATTATAAATATATACGAAACTGACCTTTAGACAAAGTCTGTTGTCCCGACCGGCGTTTATGGACACGTGTAGTGGCGTGTTGGAGTGCACGGTAATCGCCACTCCTTTGGAATTGATAAAGTACCTCCCTAGCACGCTGCCCCACCGGTGTCTTCCCACGTGCCCGGTTATGAAAGGAGACATTTCCACTCTGCCCAACTGGACGGGCCACGCCATGCCCAACGTCCTCCCACCCCCGTACCTACAGCCGGTAAACGATTTGGTTATTAAAAGCGCACAATTATAACTCCGTGTATACCTGTATGCGGTATTATTAATATTCGTGAGCGACAGTACGAGCAAAGTGATGACATCAGCGGCGACGCGCCGCATCGTACTCATTCAAGCGCAGTGCATACCTTTTCATTATTAAGACTATGGTTATATTTTTCACCTGCGACGTAAGCGGATAAAAACGCCAGTACACGGTCGAATTTTCATTTGTTTTGCGTGATCATCGACTTTGGGATATTACGTTTTCACCCCCTTTTGCGGTTGTCTTGTACAACAGTGCAGTCGTTTATCTCGATCCGCAGTTATAGTCGAGCTACCACGTCTTATCATTTTATCCAATATCCTCTCGTCTGCAATCGTCACTGTGCGATATTCGTGAATGCAAATTTCACGAATTCCGTCGGAAAACAATAGGTGTATGCGGTTTTAATCACGATATGGTTGCGGACTTACATTGACCGGGGGTCGTACGCCGGGGGCGGGTGGTAAAATGTTCGTCGAGTGTAACTCACAGTTTGTATACGCGCGTAAACGGATTTTCGCGGGCTAAACGAGTAGGATGTACCCCCTATACGTAACGCTTTGAGATTTTGCCGTGAAATAAAACGTGCGTCCTGCCGCACGGCGCGGGGTAGGGGGGGGCTGAGAGAACTACGCATAATATCATATTGTACGTACATCGCGGAAAGGGTTCGCGCCGCGTTCGGCAGTATCGATTGGTATAATATACAGCGCGTATGTAACACACACTCGTACACTCGCACCATTCGAACCGGAAAGCCATATTACATGACGTATACTTAAATATACATGTACGTATTGCTCGAACGGTATATATAAGATTCGCCGATGACTGCAGTGCGCGCGCTACATCGTGTTACATTTGACTAACCAATGGCCGTATTGTTCCCCGTCTTCGTAACAATCCACGGGGTTGTATTTATCCGTCAGGCTGAACCACTCGACCGTGTAGCAATTCAAACCTTCGGGCCTTTCCTCGTGGGACAGATACAATCTAGCTTTTTGCATCCATTCAAAACACTGCACGTTGGGCGGTTTACGATGTTCCGCCAGGCAATCGAACGCCTTCTCCCGCTCCGCCAGGTCCACGCCGAGGTAGCCGAACGCTATCTCGTGCCCGTCGACACCGAACAATCGCAAGAAACGGTCTTCCTTGTTGAACCTCGTGTACTTGAAATATGCTTTCTGCAATGAATAATATTATCCCCCCCCCCGCGCGCTGATTAAAACCCGTTATCGTAGTTTTATTAAATTTATTATTACGTGTTGTAGGGGTGGCGAGCTACAAGCTATCTGAACGAGGGCCAAAAGACCCAAAGAAGACCTATGCGTGCACTACCTTGCATATAACACACACACATATATTTATATATATACACGAGCACATATACCGGATTCATAAATTTTGTTTAATTATTTACAGACAGACGGAACGGATTAACCCCCCCCCCCCAGTCGACTTTGGCACCGATCGCGACCATTTTTAATTATTTTTGTTGATCAAATTAACATTTTTAGGACCCGGAAGGGTGAAAAATGTAATGTCAATCGGAAAGAAATATGATAAATGTTCTCGAGTCGCACTCTAATATTTAAATGCGAAGAAGAAAAAATCAATGCGACTGATTACGGCCGCGTTCGAACAAAGGATTACTTTAAATGTCAAAAGTTAAGACATTCACTTTATACAAAGTATTGCCCGAGCGCGTGTGTGCGCGTAGAAGTGCGGGTTGACGATTCACAACGATACTGACCTGCAACACGTGACGGTCGTAATAGACGTGTGCGAACTTCAGTAAACACACTATCACGACGAACAAACATGTGATAAACACTCTGAGCTTGTAGTCGGCTTGTACTGTTTTGTTTTTTGACATTTTTTGAATGTTCAACTGCAACACGATGCTTTCGTTTCATTGCTCCGGTATTTTATTTACAAAACTTTACGGCGACAACAGTAAAATAATAGTAAAAGCGTACCAAAAGTTTCTCTCGCAGCAAACTCGATATGGAGTTGACACTCGTGAGCGAATTCACCGACAAATCTGTATCGTCCAACGTCCCATATTTATCCGAATCTGATTGCGACGCTGTCGAGGACCGTCTTGTCACGTTAATCATTGGTGATCTAAATTCATCAAAAATATTGCATCACGTTAAGTCGAACGACGTAAAACAAATAGTTTGCTTTTTTTATTTGTTTATTCAAATAAAACACACACACACATCACATTTGTTTAATGCTGGAAACGCAATTATTTCCTAATTTAGTTTTTAAAGTAAATTAGGTATTTGATTCGATTTAAATTTCTAATAAAAATCAAATCTATTCATTTACTATTTACTTGTACGCATTACGAGTATACCTATATACGTACACCCTAATGACATTTGAAAGTCGTATTAAACGTTTGTAAACATAAATACATTATTACTAATTTGTTGTTTCATTCATAAAAAGCAATAACATGTATTGTAATACAATGTATACCATGGCCGTTAAAAAAATATAGTACATAATATTATTATAATGACGGTAAAAAAAAAAAAAAAACTCGTAACATTATTATAAAATAAAATAGGGGTTTGACTAGACTAGAAGATGCTATATAATATTATTGTTAGGGAATAAAATCGAACAGCTTACTCGGATCGGGCATTCTGATTTCCGCCGTGGCAATTGTAAATAATATGTATACCACGGGGTAAAAAATAAGAACAAGACGCTGGAAAAAAAACAATAATAACAATAATACACCGAAAGAGGACCGGAGAAAAAGAATATTATACCTAATGGCCGGCATATGATATTGTCCGCGTGCGTGTGTCGCTGTCATCAAAATTGTTCTTGACCGCTCGAGGGTATTAGAACGTCCGATTGCGTATTTTCTATTTTTTTTTCATTCATTTCAAAAACATTTATTCGAAAACAATAAGTACATTTGATAAGTACGGTGAAAAAAAAATACATAACAACGCGAACATCTTGAGGAGAAAACCGTTCGCCGACACAAGATGACTACTGGAAAAGCCGAGCTTTCGAAACCGTCGCTCTACACCGCTGCTGCTAGAATACACATCCTTTTTTTTTCCCCCCGTTACTAAAACCAGGACCGGATGGGAACTGTTTCGCACATTACTGCCACCTAGAATACACATCGTGTCCTCGGAATTATTACGTCTTAATGCTGCGCAGTCTATTCCCCGACGCGCGTCCTCCTGTCGTAAATCACGATCCGCCCGACTTGTCCCTCTACGGCAGCGGTTCCCAAACTTTTTCAGCCTCGGAGTCTTTTTTTAAGAAGACATTTCTCGTGGAGCCCCAAGAAATATTGATCGTTAATTTGCATTTTCCTGTGCTGGGCGTGTATGAAGCATAATTAACACGAACTGTATACATACGGGGGTCAAAATAAAATTATATTTATGAATAAAGGAAACAATATTCTTAAAATAACTGGAGGAAACATTGTCTATTATTGAAATCTACAAAATTATTAAATTTTTGTGGTGAACGAACGGAGCCCTTGAGAAACCATTGCGGAGCCCCAAGGGCTCCGCGGAGCACAGTTTGGGAACCGCTGCTCTACGGCGCGGCGTACACCTACGTAACAATATGCGCCGTAACGGTGGCCGAGATAAACGCGCGACCGCGTCGAGTACGATGAGTGCAGTATCGGAAGTAGAGGCCCGAGCCAATTTTCCACCGGCACGTGCCCGGTCGGTTGTCACCCCGGCACGCGACACCCGATCGTGAAAATCCGAACAATAAACCGTTGCATAATACGCGTGTAAAATGTGTAACAAATAGTATTGTAATACATACATAGGTACGTAACGCGTGAACATAATTTTTTTGTTTTGTACTCGCCAGAGACGAAAAACGTCCGCACGGCGACTGCACAGTATTATATTGTAATAATGTACGCGATGCAATATGTGTGATTCGAGGGACGCATCCGTTGCCGCAGCGCATCAACATGTCTTATATACAGTTATATATATATTAAGGGAGCGACCGGGGGGGGATGAAAAAATACGATTTTAAAATGTTGCAAACGATGGAGTACCTACACAGCTGTCGGTTACTGTGATGTTCGGGGAAACTTTTTTTATTTTTTTGTACGTTCTAAAACTTTTGCTCGGGGATGAAAATATTAACGTTACGCGTATGTTGAATATTGGTTTTGAATATTTTAAAAGAATATTTGTTCTCCTCTGTTTTTGATAGTTACTATCGACTTTTATGATTTTTTCGTTAGTTAATCGGATTACAACGTACACTAGCTGTTCTCCTGTGCGTCTATGCTGCACTATGTTTTTTCTGTTTGAAAGTATAGCGTATCTCAATTATTAATAATTATCATTCGCTCATAGTCCAATTTATAATATATTTTATTCTAAAAACTATAAGTTATTTAACTATACACAAGTATCAGAAATACATCAAAATATATAACAAAACTATATAAACCAACAACAAAAGTAGATACGGATGCTGACATTAAGTGACAGAAAGATAGTAGTTGTTAATTTAATTAATAAGAGTTGAATACGAAAATTGTATAATATTTTGAATATCACACATCTGATGATCGACATTTAAGAGTTCACATTTGGTAAAAACCTGTGAGACAGGTCGAAAGTGTGCGACGGAAAACGATTGTGCTCAAGACGTAGTGGACTCCACTACTTAAGATCTGAAAACTTAATGAAGCTTACATGCAGTTTAAAATGTCAAACTCAAAATAAATAAAAAGATATTTGAATACTTTTCAAATAAAATATAATACATTATTTACGTTTATCGTCAATTGTAGATAAATAATAGATTAATGATCAATGCCTTTTCAATCGAACATGTTTTGAATAATACATTTTGTTTTGTTCGATATTGTTTCCTATCCATCGAGCACTATGTTGATTACATATAACTTTTAATTGATTTATTTTGACTGATGAGACAATTAAGTTAAATGAGAAATGTGATTCATAATTTCAATGTTTACTGAATTTCACTAGGGATAAATTTGTAATTAATTTATATTTGTCCTAACGATATTAAATGTACAACGTAGTGTGTAAGTACTGTATAATATAATACATAATATAATGGCATTAATTATGGAAATAATTTCATGTCATTTTATCTTCAATGTATCGATTGAACTAGTTTGATTTGAAATTAATTACTAATTGTATTGTTAGACTATGTTTATAATAGTGATGAAATAATATGAACTTAATAATATTAGTTATAAATTATTTGTACAAACAAATTTTCAGTATAATTACAACCATCGAAATAATTTAATGGTAAATTATAAATTATCATTTTATCATTAGGGCTGTGAATTTAATGAACTATTAAATAACTATTAAACCTTCAAAAATGCATTAATAATTACTAAAAATTAATTATAAAATACTCATCAAATGCCAAAAAATGCACTTCAAGTATCAAAAATATGCAGTAAATAATATTTTTAAGTACACAGAAAATCGAAATTTTAAAATTTGTCATTTAAGGTAGGTAATCATACAAATAAAATTAAAAATTATGAAATTGATTTTGATTTGGTTTTCAAATATATTTAAAAAAAATTGTAAGCTTTAGATGTATATAGTATGTTTAGCATATAAAATAAAAATGACGAACATATACTAAACAACAATGTCAAATAGTTTACCTACTATGATAAACTTAACTACTCTGGAAATTAACTTCTAATATGTTACAATAGTTAATGGCTCAATCGGTTTATCTTATCAATCGTTAGATATCTCTATTGTTTACAAAAATAATTTTATAAAATATAGGTAAATATATCGAGTATTAGACTACGTATAACATGAAATATGGGTGTTAAGATAATAATTGACAGTCATAGAAGAAAAATACCATAAAATGACCTAAATAAGGAAAAAATTATCTAAAAGGCGAAAAATTAAAAACGTCAAAAAATTAAAAAATAATGCAAAATAAAAGTTTCATAGATGAATTTGTTGTTACAAGACTCAAAGTTTGTGCTAAGAAAGCTACGTTTTATAATCAGCCAAAAAAAAAAAAGGCACTTTCCTATAAATTCACAGCCCTAGTTATCATATTACAGTGAGTGTAAATTGTAGATTATTATACTTATTAATAGATAAAAATGTTAGTGGGTAATCTTGTTTGAGTGATTCAATGAAACAAGTTTAATCTAGGTTTGACTTACAAAGTGAATAACAAATTATAATTTTGTGATCAATAAGTCGTCTGTGGTTTTATGTAACGCGTTAGGTTTCAAGTGGCTGGATTCAAACCACTTCCACCCTCTATTGTTTACTTTTGCAAAATTTAACTTATTTCTTCAAACTTGTTTGACAGCTCAATTAGGGTTATAAACTTCTTTGATCGTGTAAATAATACATCTGAAGGAAAATAAATTTAAATCAACTTCTTCTAAAAACTAAATAACCCTTTTATACGTAGGTACGTATATTTATAAAATAATCATAAAAATAATTTGCGAGTTCACAAACATAATATTTTATAATCGATAAAAGTACTAACAACATTCGACGAGACTTGTTTGCGTTTGCTGTTTAGTATTACAAAAATAAACGATCTCTCAATATTTATATGATTTTTCTGCACTTTGCAATACTATTGTGTTCTATATTAATACAATTTTTTTTTTCTATTTATTTGTTATTTATCTGAAATAATATAATATGTATGACGTTTTCAAACTAACATAATATTACTCTACGAACGTTCTTATATGCTGTACATATTGACATTTCTGTACTTATTTTCACTATGGTAATATTTATTTAATACCGTGTAGAAAACGTTTATTGAAAATCGAATTATCCGCTTTCACTTTGAACGAAAAATTGCACATCGATTCATCTGCATTATGTGACGTCATATGAACTGTACGTTATTATATTACAGTGGTGACCGTGGTTAACACGTTGGAAACATTATTAGAAAACGACTGCGGTTACTCGAGCAACGTTGACAACTTTAATAAAAACATTTTTAATATAAAATTGAGTGTACGTAGACATTGGTTAGGGGGCACAGAAAAAAAACTCACATAAGTCTAAAGTGAATAGCTACGTTATTATATAACGTACGGTTCATTTACGAGTCATAAATGAAGAAAAAAAAACGTACTTCAGATTTATATTTAGTGTGCACTACTATACGCACTATGTCCGTGCAAAGTTCAAAACTAGGCCAACCAATGTTCATTTTTATTATTTTGTACTTTTACTACTTTGAAAAATTGTATGTATATATATTACACTCTATGAGTACTTATCGGTACGACGAAATATAAATAAAAACACGAAAATTCCATTACGCAATTTAAAGTCACCAATAGTTTAATGATACGAAAATCAAGTTTTTATAACGGGTATTTTTTTTTTTATTTATCTATGACGCGGAAAAAAATTAGAAAGTTTTTCGGTATTTTTATTTTTGCGACTAGTTCAAATCCGACCAGAATTCATCCGGATGTAACGGATTGATGAACTTCTGACAAAATATCCACTCGCATCCAATAGAATAATACCATCGTGCATTATTGATAATACTTCACCACTTTAACTCGACAAGACGGACTCCAATCCGGAATGTTATCATTGTTCGACAGATAACGGTTATTATTATTTTACCGGTAAACCCTGCAAGACTAATATGGACGTTGATATTGATGCGCGCGTTTGCCGACCGTTTCAATTTTCCATCGTAAAAACATATAGATCCTACCTACTTACATTTGTAAATGATAATGTTATGTAATGTGATGGACAGCAGTGTAGTATGATGTAGACCGATGTATCGGAATAACGAAGAACCGAATGTGAGCAAATAAGTCAATAAAGTACGGAGATACTTTATTGCTTCAGTCGGTGTACTGACAACATCAGCCGACCTCTAGGCTCTGAGTTGGATTTATCATTTATTTGCGAGACCGTTTCATCTGTTTCTGACGTTTCTGTACACATGGAGCTGCATACAAACATATACATATATATATATATATATATATATATATATATATATATATATATATATATATATTACAGTCGTATTGCAAGTATAGAAAGGGTCTCAGAGGGTTTCATAAAAACACTATAGTCAAACGCGCAACAATGGTAATTTTGCGAACTACCGACGGCCGAGCGCACAGGTGCTAGTCCTAAAAGAAGGATCTGCGAGAATTTGGGTATTTGAAACGTTCCATCAACAGTCAGTTCGTCTTCATGATTATTATTTCCGTGAAATTAATTTCAATATTTCTTGTGACACATCATTCCGAGTATAACATTCACTAATGAACGAACAAGAGTGTACTCAATTTAATTCCAAACGTTTATGAACTTATAATACTGCTTACGTGGATTAATAGCAGACTTTTTTCCAAACACATTACTGGTGTGAATGTTAAACAATTAAATATTTTTTGCAGGAATGTTGTAGTGTAAATATTTTAAATTTAATGGTAAGCGTACTTTTTTTATCGGTTCTTACTTCATAACGTCGACCAAAAATTAAATATATTAAAACAATACCTAGTTCTAAATAATTTTGTCAACAAATGCGTTTGATAAACATATATATAATATTATGTAAAATTAAAAACTAAACAAAATTGAAAAAATGTTTTTTTTTTTAAATAATAATTAAGACAGCCGGAGTCTAATCATAAATAAGAATCTGGAATCGTTATGGTAATGTCTTTTTCTTTATAATATTGTTATTTTCATTTCCGTCGTAACTAAATGGTAACATTTCTTTCAAAATATATTTTTTAATTTAATTATTTTATGGTGGTTAAAAGTCGAAATTCTCCTTTTTTGATAATCTCTTAGCAAAATATTAAAGAAAGAAAGCAACGAAAAGCCCAACTATATAAGTTTGAAAATTAATAAAGTTCAAAGTTGTTTTATATTAATAGTATTTTAATTTTTTGCTTTTAATCCGGATATAAAGCATTTATAAATGTTTTTAAAAAGTTCGATTTAAAGACAAAACCGTTGTTAGTGTTAACGTGTTACGAACAAATTAATAAAAAATATACAAGCGTATTCGGTTTATTTACAATTTAGTTCCGAAACATTAATAAATAATAATATTATGTTCTTCGATTGACCTGTTATCATCGTTTTGTCACTATTATTGCCTCTCAAATATTATAAAAATCGTTTTTAATCATTCAACTGTTTAAATGTAAATTACAATCACAAGAAATGTTTAGGAACTGATACTAACAATAAACGCTAAGAACTATTGGTTCAGTTCAACCCGATGGTTCGTTAAATGTATTATATTAGACAATGTATATAAAAGGCTTTAGGCTGTATGCACTCGCATAACGATAATGTGTTTAATCATTGCAGGCTAGGTGTTGGAAAATATTAAGACGTATATTTATCTCCGTGCTTATACTATAGTAACTATAAATTTTTCAAATAATACAAATCATAGATTTCATAAGACTATAGACGATTCTAGAATTGTAATGTAATATTTTGTGTCCAAGTTGACATTACTAAGAATAACGAGTAGTTAGTATTCGACCAACATTTTCTACATGTTTAGAAACCATTCGTTTGCACATATTAAACCGTATTAATTGCTATAGATTATATTCCCCCGTGATTTATATAACAAAATTAAAAGGATTCTTATTTTTTGGTTGCACCGTTCAAACCGGACTATAGATTCGATGCAAATAGGTATTGTCGTGACCGTGCGGAAATAAATCGCATTATTACAAATGTGTAACCTCGGTATATACGTAGGTACGCGAATAAATTAATAATTATAAAAATGATAACATCGAGCTCATCGTTTTTATAACTTGAGCGCGTAAGTTGAATGAATAACGTTTTATTACGTCATATTTTTCGTTTCACTTACATTCATGTTCGTTTAGCTTTGATTGGATTAACTTTGAATACTTCGTTAAATGGAAACTCTGTGCTTTCGTTGTGTTGACAGTACGAACTTTATATATACATAGTTGGCGGTTGTTTCGATTCAGCACAAGCAAATAATTTATTCGAGACGAGCGCAAGAGAAACACGAGCATATTACGTCGCGTGCTAAAACGGTGTGGTTAATGACATGAGGTGTATACGTCGTGCACTACGATTATACACGTGTTTTATACTACCAGTCTCAGGGGCGTGCCCAGGCTTACATTTGGGGATGGGATGGGGGCTTATAAATTTTAGACTTAATTATGTAATTAAGAATAGTATGATAATAATCATACATTTTTTAACAACTATGTCTGGATCGGCCACGCAGCAATGTTGAAAACCATAAGAGTATTCCAAAAATAACTTTGTCAAAAATCGATCAACAATTACAATTCATCCACAAAACAATTTTAAGATCAGTATAGAAAAATTGCCAGAATATTCGGTGGAGGAGGGGGTTAACCCCCAAAACCAATCCCTCGGCGCGCCACTGGACAGTCTTTAAGCATCTGGAACGATATCACACCGCCAGCAGCTGGATCTATCACAACGCTATTATATGTACAATTAGTTTTGTATCATTAGCGTTGAGATTACATAGTTCAAATGTGTTCTAGAATACAGGTAAATTATGACGGCTCGTGTCGTTCGACGCGATCGCTATCGAAGCCAAGACGTAACGCACCTAATCATTTGTACAGTATATTGGGTGGTGGATATAAGATTTTTTTTTGAGGGCCGGGGGCCAACAATGTTCAAAACAATATTAAAAACATATTTACAGAAAAAAAAAACATTCATCGTTATAAAGGTATGTATTACATTATAGTATAGGATATTTATATGATACATCGGGTTAATAAAAGTATAGGCGTGCAATTTAAAATATTTGTATAATACGAAAAAAAATTTACATTTTGGTAACTTTCAACTATAAACATAATTGTTAACGCCTAAAATGTTAGGTTAAAAAAAATCCATTACAACTTCTGGTTTTTAATTAATTTTCATTTCATCATTTCAATTCCTGTGATTGTAAAATTGCCGTTTAACGATGTAATCTTTCTAAATATTTTTTTAAAATCATGAAAAGCATATAAAAAAGTTGACTTAAGCAGTTTGTTCCAAAAATCCAAGCTCCTACCTTCCAATTCCAGTTACCATTCACTTAAGATCCAAATTTACTCATTAGTTACAACTTAAAATAGTCTACTTTATTATCCTGAGAAAGATTCAAATAATAAGTATTTCAATATTTATCTATAATCAATAAAAATGTATACCACATATACCTAAGTATTTAAAAAGTGTATTCTTTCGACCTTGGATAAACTTTATGTGCGGTAAAATATTTTTTACTTATACTATATAACTTATAGTTTATAATTTAAAGATGTATACGATTATTTCGGTTGAGTCCCCGCACATATATCTATTATACTGTCGATATCTTCACTATTACGTAATACCGTAAATTAAGTTATATTGATTATTGTTAACTTACACGGGGCGTGGTTGACTACCGTGATGCATCCGGTGATTGACGGACACGTCCTCCAACATGTCGCTGAAAGTTTCACTGGAATCATACCCGTTGAGTCGAACCCTTTCCGGAGTGAGCTGAAAAAAAAACAAAACAATTTTTTTCCATTTTTTTTTTTCGTACGTATATATGCCTACCTCGTATGTTTTGCGGGGTTTAACGTGGTTTTTTTTTTCACATACGTTGGTACGTATATTAATAACGATATTAATGCCTCGATGAGCACACGCATTTGAATTTAGCGACGAACGGTCGTATAATGCTATAATGGAAATCGATAAAACGTTGTTAATTGGCGGTTCGTCGGTCGCGCGAGGGTTAGGCGCTCCGAAATCGCGTCCATGAAGTGCGTATGGTGCACGTGTGTTAATTAACGCGCGTACTTTATTAGTGGTGACAAAAAAAAAAAAAAAAACCCGAAACGAACGTGTTGTTATTCAAATACGCCGCGTTCGGGAACCGGCGGCGATGGTGGGACGCACAAAAAAATAAATAAATCCGAAAACTGTTTCGACAGATTTTGAAATTTATTATTAAACGACAAACGTATTCAAAAAGCATTTCATTTTTGATTCCAGTACAACACGCTCTCGTATGGTATAAATGTTTACAAACGTCAACGTCGATATTGCGTTTAATACACTTTTGCAATTTTAATAAAATACGTAGTTATACGAGTAGCAGTATAATATAATATATAATATAGTATGCAACATTTTCGCTTCGCCGCTTTTTTTACTCTTGAAATTTCTACTCCATATCGTTTCTTTTTTCCCATGCATTTATTTCTCTACACAGTGAGAATTGCCTGCGTATAGAAATGCGTATACATATACATATAGACAAATGACGAGTGGATTTAATAAGTATGAGACTCCTTGGCTACCGCACGAGAGCCTGCTCTCAACGGAGTTAACCGTTTGAGAGCTAAACTTAATAACAATAGTATGTAATAAATAGTGATAATATGTTACTTTGGTATATTATTCGCTCGAAGTCGTGGTCGATTTTCAGCGCTTTAATGATACATTTAAAATAAAAAAATAACGATATTTTTATGTACGCTTTCCGTTCCGTGTTTGTATAATGGTAGCTAAGACAACTGTCATTAGAAAAGTTTTATTTCCCATCATTGACGACCTTATATTATTATTATCGTTAGGTAACGATTTGTCGATAAGAGTAATGACAATGTTTATGGAGTTTTGACGCTATCACATTTAAAATCAACCGCAATCTCATTTTTTTTTAAGAATGCGTATAAAAATGTATTCTTTATTATGCTGCATTATACACTTTACTCGTTATTTGTTGCATTAAAAAAAGGATAACGAAACTCACATTGTGTTTATCATTATAATAATTGTAAAACATAGAACCCTATACGAATGTTAAATGTCTTATAAAGGTACCGTTTTCATTGTTTTTATTATTATTATTATTTTTATTTTTATATTTGAGCCAACACGAGCTATAACGTGTTTGATATTTTTCGCTATATCATTATGTTTAACGTTTTAAGGTTCATAATGTACCTTCTAATTTACATGTATAAACACGACGATGGTTTTAATTATTAATATCGCTTGAGAGTGTAACCACGGTATAATTAAAACGCAAAAACAATTTCATCAAAACCTCGCGTTTTGATAAATATCTTTTATAAACCGATAGCTAATGTATTCACGTTCATGCGTCCCGGCATAACGTTTGAATAGCGAACGGTTCGCGGTAAGGAAATTTTCACGCGAGACGGACGTCCGGTGAACATTACGCGATTTCGTTGATCTATTACGGCCTTCCGAAGACACGGACAATTGGCTAACTCGAGATGGGCCGATGCACCGGCTTATAATCAGCGTTGCCAATAATAATTTTCATGTGCAACTAGATAGCACTCAAAAACCCACTAAAAATTCCACCAACAAATTGGCACTGAATTACACCAAATTACACTACATTTAATTAATATAAACCAAATTTCCCACTAAAAAGAAAATGATTTGAATGAAGAAAAGGCTAGAACAATTTTTATCAGGAATTTACGAATTTACGACGGTGCTCATTATTACAATTATTAATAATTGGTACCTAATTGGTGGGTATGGTTTAAGGCTTTCAGCTATTTCTGATTTGTTTTTCATTTGTTGATAATGTTATGCAATAAAACTATACATAGAAATTGGTTTAAAAATAAGATAATACATCGTAATTCGTAAACACCATGGATAAAAGAACTTGATGTTAGTAAATAAAAGTTGATGTTTGAAACATAATTGTGTGGTTTTCAGTTTCAATTTTTTTTTAGAAATTTAATGGTTTTGAAAATATCCACATAAATTACACTGAAATCACTTTAAAACCACTAAAAATTACACTACCCAGTACCCACCAAATAGCATTTTATCCCACCATAAGGAACCCAAATCCCACCAGATTTAGTGAGAAAACCACCAACTTGGCAACACTGCTTATGACATGCACACGCTTACCTGCGGGTCGTACTCGGACGGCTCGTCGTTGAAGTCGCCCAAATAGGAACAACTGTTGTCGGACACGTTGCCTGAGGACTCGCTGGAACCTATTCGAAACGGAGCTGGCGCGTTGTCCATGTTTTCGCAGCCGGATCACAAGTGCAACAATACGCGGACGTACAGGGATATCCAATAATTGTGGGTTACATTAAGACGCTCATACAATAATAGTATAAATTACGGTCAATTGAGCTTGCGTGTGTGAGTGTGTAAATGCGTGAGATTGTATGTGTGTGTGTGTATGACCTCGAAAAGGCCACGCGTTCACCGGACAGAGTCGTTTAATTGTATACGTAATAACAACGTATTGCCATCTCTCATCTTGTACTCATAATTCGTTTCAACCTCTCTCTCGCTCTTTCCTTCTCTCTCTTGCCAGTTTTGTTATAGGTCCCCAGCTATACCGGTATCTTACGAAAAATCAGACTTTCTCACCACCTCTTGCGCTAATTTTATCCTTTCGCCTATTAAGATCCGCTACTCCGTTTTTTCACCATCTTTTACGGCCTATATCTCAATATCTTGGTATCGGAAATTGGCTAAACTATCTCCAACATTTGCTGTTTACTTTCGATCAGTTCGTCCTTCCATTTTTCCTTTTTCTATCTTGCGAAAAAACGTAGTTTCCTATTCTCGCACTCGGTTTGGCCACAATCGCATACTGGATCACTCATTTTACTTATCTTTGAATGATTTCCCTTATTGTACTCCTCGTCCCGAGGACCTTGACATTCATCAACGCTTCCCATCTACTGTTTAACTGTCCTGATTTTCTTCATAACCACCGTCTTCTTTCCACTGATTTGTTTCACCAACAATGTTCGCCACCATTATATATTTCTATTCCTAAATATACGTGCCCTTGATTAAAGCCATCGTCAACTTTTTTCTCTCCGAGAGGTTTTTATTATGATTATTTTTTGTTTATTAATAGTTATTAATTGTTGGGACAAATATATTTACAAAATAATTTTTTATATAAAAAAAAACAGTGCTTAGAATTCCGGAAGCTATAGGTATACGTATTATAGAACATGATATAATGCAAATACAATCAAACAGACTACCGGTTTTGATATTTTAAGTAAACAATATTTCATTCCATTCCGACGAATCCGTGGTTTATAATATGCTATCGCGTGTTTGTAATGCGTTCGAGTTTTTTCTCCAAAAAATTCTTCACTGTTTCATTTTACCAAACGTTGTTTTCTGTTTCGCATTCAGAATCAAAAAAAAAAAAATGTAAATCAATATTAACAACGTAAAAATAAAAAAAAAATTAGTGTTAATATACGACATAATACATAGACTCAGATGAAAACGAATTAAAAAAAAACTATTTATCCTGTCGATGTAAATATTCATATTGTAACAAATTGAAACAGCTCCTATTTGCTCCTAGCTGCCGACGGAAGTTCCACGTTTTTCATTAAATTTAACCGTTTAAAGTACATGCGCACATTTTAATTGTATACGATATTGATACACGTTTTATACATATACACATAAACGCCATATATATTATACACTTTGCCCTACCAGGATTTACACGGAACAATATTTGCCCGTGTTAATAGAGATAATCAAATTCTGTTTTTGTTTTTACGAGCATCCCTGGGCAAAGCCAATTTTTTTCGAGAATAGTTTAGTAAGTAAATGAATAGTTTTAAAAATTTACTTTTTATTTTACAACTGTTTGAATATAATTTGAATATAGCCATTTTATAGAGATTCTTTTTCTATACATTTCGACGGTTCAACTTTCAGTTTCTATTGGATTCATGATTTTTAATAATTTTTTTATTTTACAAAGAAATTATAAAAATTTTAAACACCTCGTCACTTTTCCGATGAGGTTTGCTGTTAATGTTATTATTATTAAAATTGTGTAAATAGTACACTATTTTCTTGTAAACTCGACAAATTATTAAAAATCAAAAGCTTGATGAAACTTGAAAGTTGAACCGTCAACATTTTCAGAAAAACAAGCCCTACAAAATGGATATCTTCGATATTTATAAAAGTTAGATAATAAAAAGTTAACTTTTGAACTTCATTTATATTATACACTTACATGTAGTACCAAACTATTGTCAACAAAATTGGCTTTGCTTCCAAGGGATGCTCCAATGGAATTCTCTAAAGAAGACGCATACCTAATATTATAATATGCGTGAGTTGAAAAAAAATAAACAAAATAGAAAACTATACATCTCAAACGGTACGTCAATACGTCAAACACCGCGCGCGCCGTCATCCCAGCTATCAAGTCATGCGGTTGGCAATTTCAAATCGATTTGCCGAAAAATCGACCCCTCGCGGAACGACGGTTCGTCGGATACGGTCGAATCCCTCCAGCGGCGCGGAAAATTATTTCTATGAAATAAATAAACATTGTCCCATTCGGTATTGTCTACACGTCGTGTTCGCGGAATGGTTTCGCGTGCGCATAAAAGGGTTTCGCGATTTGTTTGGTATTTAAATTCCGCGCGCGTTCATACATATACGTATATACGTCGTCCGTAACGGGGATTTCCTTGCGCATATATCCGCAGGGACGGGCACGCGCACGCACACACGGTGATCGAAACCATTTTCGTCCGAATCACTGTGTTCATATACATATATATAAATTTTGGATCGTCTCCGGATCGTTTTAGACGACGTCGTGGAATAAAACGAAATATGAAAAAGTCGACTGCATACTTAAGTTTTTTTTTTCCCCCTAAACGGATCACAATAGATTACTTTTGTTTCGGATAGTTTTTATCTTTTGGTTTTTTGTCTCCGCATCCCGTAGACGACGCGATTCATAATACGTTACAGCTATACGTCACTGTAATTTATTGTATCGCGCCTACGGACACTCGCACGCAGACCGGCGTTCGATTATGGTTCACGTATTTTCCAAAAAAATTTCAATGAAACGTAATATACCATTACGATCAAAATATCGGAAAATCGACACCGTTTCTAAGGAAAAAAACATAACAACAGAAAATAATGAAATTGAAGCTGAAGTGTCGTTAACTTTAGTTTAACATAATCACTATAACTGTATTATACGGAAAGCTATTTTTATAATCGATGAACTAACTATATATAATACCCTCCATACCGATAAATGTATAAATAGACTAAATGAACGCGCTAAGTTTTTTACTATTGACGAAAAATAATAAGTGTTTTGATAATTTGTAAGGCCGTATTTTGAGCGACGTAACGGTCAGTAAGAAAAAACGATTATAAGGAAATCGCAAAAAAACGATGTACAGGTCAACCATCGACATTGGTATAATAGTATTATAAATTTAATTTCATAAAGTTTAGTATTAATTGTTGAAAACAAAAATATAGCTCTATTTTATACGTATCGTCGTTTAATAAATAACAATGACTTACATCAATGAAGTCTTCACACTATTTCGTTCACCATATTTAATTCATGAGTAGGCGTAACAATAAAGTGCATTGGAAAACTTGGAATGTCAGTGTTTTTTTTTTTTTGATAAATTAAGTTCGTAAATAATTGACAGCTATGGACGAGGGTTAATGGCTGTCTCGATCGTTTGAGAGTTATGCTGTTCGCTACACATCGCGTTGAACCGGTGGAAAATCATTTACAATTATTAATTTTTCGCGCGTCTTCGTGTCCTCGGCACTTTCGTGTCGCACACGTATGCCTGTAAAATAGTTTAACGGTAATTTTTACTCTAGTCTAAAGCCCGTAAGGTGTTTATGGGGCCGTGGCGATGGCTCGTTTGTCGAAACACATTTTTTCGGTTTAATTACGTTTTCTTTTCTTCTAGTTTGTATACTTATGAAGACTTAAAGTATAAGTCGTTTATTTCAACTACTTCTCGCACATTCTGTTCTACATAACGCCACCGAATACGTTTTATTGTTCACTCGATTCAACAATTGGAAAATGTATATTATAATAATATTATATTTTCAACATTACTGTTTCCATCACACAAAAAAATACTGGATATATTTGAACAGTTAAAACAACCATGTGGTTTTAATGATATCAAATACTAAAAATAAATTTTTAATTTTTACTATACTATAGTCATGTTGTATTCTGAAACTTAAAATAAAATTGTATGTGTGTCTATAGATTATACATGGTCGATTGTCACATCGTTCAACTGAAATAAAAGACGTTAAGATCTATATATTCAATAATTTGAAGTCGCTGCGCTTGATCAACATTCGAACCGGCGAATATAATTTAATCAAGAGGTAACTGCTCTTGAAAGGTTGTGTGTTATATACGGGAACAAAACAAATTTATGCGCACAACTGAAACCGTCGTGAAGTAAATCTTGCTTTGAGTTTTCTAGTCGGGTGGAAAGTTTACAAAGTTTAAACATAAGTATTACACTGTAGATAAACATAAATGAGCGACTGCAGTTGGGTATACGTCTTAAGCATTTGATATTATAAAACCTTTGCATACAATTTCCATATCTGTTTCGTCTTGAAGGAAAATGTTCTTTGAGTGTTCTTTCATATTCAAACGCCAAGTTGATATCATATGACCAAATTAAGTCTTATATTTTACCAATAAATTATAACAACATGTAGGAAGTTGCACTTTTTTTGTGGAAGGCAAATCATTTAAATTATATTTGACTTTGTAATGTTATTCAAGTAAAAATGTAAAATATATATTATACTATTATCGTCAGCTAAAATATTTTATGTGCCATGATATTAATTTTACTGTTTTTGATTTTTAGTAAATTTCGTATATGATATGATATTATATCTATGGTATGAACATTAGAACTTAGTCTCAAAAAATAAATTAAACATTGTACAAAGTATAGAAATGTAATGGATATTCCTTTTTGTATTGTTACATAATTATGACTTATGAGTATATAGGTTAATGTTATTATTTAGCAAATCGGGATGTACTTTATTTTTATCATTCATAATTTAATTTTAATTTCGAACGTGGAATATACGAGTATATACCTATAAATATATATATATATATATATATATATAAATATATATATGTATTATATTGTACGTGTATATTAGTTTTTTAAGTTACGAACGTGTATTGAATCTGTATTTGGTATGAAATCATAAGGGTACATGATTTAAATATTCCAGCCTCTTGAAGTTCGTAAACAAGTTTTAGCGGGCAAACAAAAAAGCAATCAGCGTGTTTTTAAATTAATTTTCCCGTTTGATGTAAATTAGTGTCTAATAAAATATTTTTAATAGGGTCGGTTCTAGAATAACATTTATTAAAATTATCGTTTTTTAATCAAAGTACAGTGTTCATCGCGAATGAAACGGATAACAATATGCACAATACCATACTTTATTTGCACGGCGGAAACATCGTATGATTATTCCTATACGTGTAACTGCGATAGTTTATGGTGGGTTTTCATAAAACGCATAGGTGCTGTATTATTATTTTCATTACACAAAACCGTATGAGTTATAACCATGAGGATTTTTACCGAAAAACGTGCATAATGCGCGCCGATATGAACTCGACTTATCGGATTAACTTGAAACTTTTCGTAGGTATATTTTATGTACATGTATTATGTATATTATGTTGTATACACACGTCGACGGTGCTACAATTTCAGTATAGTGTACGATTATGTACTTTGAAGAACTTTTCCGCGGATCTCAGACGTTATCTACGCTTTTTGGTGCACCGATGAATCCTTTCGCGAGTACGTCTTGTCTCCGCTAAAACAACCCTTCTTCCCCGCATCTCCATTTTCTTTTGCCCTGATTACGTCACATAATATTACAATAATAAACGCGTGACAGCAGTAGCATCTTTTTCTCTCTCTCTGTCTATTTATATGTATATATATACTCGTATATATCTTTCTACCTTACACTAAATCTGTCCTTCTCTCTTTTTCAGTCTCTCGTTTACTTTCCCTAAGCTTAGTGGTGTTTTCGAAATGAATCCAACCCATCCATCTGCCTCTCAGTGAATTCGACCCTGTTGAAAAAGTCCTCGTTTTGAATACAATATATTGTACATCATATATAAGGTGTACAATACGTACAGTGCACCACATCCTTTTTTCACCCACGACCGCCGTCGTCAGGCGGAAATCTGTCACCGAAGGGATTTCCGGTGCCACGGTCGAGCTTGATTGGCTAATCGCCAGCACAGGGTCGCTGCAGCCTCCTCAGTTTTCTGTACGGACCGACTGTCATAATATACGTTCCCAATTTCGGTCTCTGAATATTCGCATTCGAGTATATAATATGTTTCTTTACGAAACCCGTTGATTAATTTGGCGGCTACAGAGATATGAATAGCGAATACATGTTGGTGCACATATAGAAAGGAATTAAAAGCGGAAAGAATAATACCCCAGTTGTATCATACCATACGCGAGGAATTATAAAAATAGTGATTAGGTACGTGCAGTTCACAAAGCTAAAGACCAGGGCACGTTCCGCAGTAAATGCGTGTAAACGTTCTCGGTAATCCATTTTTTTTGCGACATTGCAACTGCTGTACTAGAATCAAGTAATATATTAATGATTAATACCTATATAATTTAACCGGGAAAGTGAATTATCACTATACAATATCGGGAAATCGTTAAGTTAGCTATGGTGTGTCCATTCTTGGATTAATCAATAATATTATTATTCTGAAATGTACATGTTATAATAGGAGCCTATATTATATGAGTCATAGGTATGTTCATATTGAAAATAAAGTACATCCGAGTGGATTTATAAATGACCTTAAGGTGTACTAAGCTTAAAAAATATAGTCCAGAACTAGCGGGAAGTACAACGCGGTACACAAGATTTGTTCTACTCGATTCCGTGGTGGCGTACGCGTTTAGAGTGGATATTTTTACGATAATCACTATGAACGACGGACTAAATAATCGATTTTTCCGTTGTTGTTTTGGCCGTTGAAAAATTGCTGCTTCCTACTCGAAAGCGAACGAACGTGAATGATGTTATGGTGCTCAGGTGATTTTAATTTTACGATTCGACGCTGGTAATATTCGTGATATAAGTATTATATACGAGTACGACTGCGGGGCTTGTTCGTGCGTGGTTTGTCGTAAACGCGTAAAAACACTTATCAAAGGAATTTCGCAGAGCATAATTTGAAAACAAATTATTTCCGAATAAACGTTTCGACGCTTTATTGTACAATGAACTAAATTTACGTGTACGCGCGGCGGAACATCAGTAGTGAATGGTATTTAATATTCGAACTTCATAATAATATGTGTACAGGTATAATACGTGCACACGCTATTGTTTCTCATATTTTCACTGTACACGAGTTTAATATATATATATATATACATCAATAATGTACACCGAGGAATAAATAATATAACTTTGTTCCACAAAGAGAAATTACGATTAAAAATTGTCAAAGACTTGTAAATAATATCCGAATGGAAACGATTATTTTTCTCGTAAATTTCGGGTAAGCTTTTGAGCGTATGCCTGTACCTGTGAACGAATAACATTACAGACGGAAAATGGAACGAGTAGGTCTCATGCGCCTGTTGTAATACAGTTTGCGTCAACTCTTGTTTTGCAATATCGTTGTTGGTTTTGTATCAAATATTACTTAACAATGTCGCGTTGTTATTATAAACTTACCTACACGAAGCGAGGAGTCGTCAGCTAAGATATAGCGTTTCATTGACAATTTTTATAAAAATAATAATAATACTATGCAATCGAAATCGGATAAAAATATTAGCCTATAGTTTATATACCACGTGTTGTACCGTTTACTGTTTCAACATCGAATCGACTTCAGACTGCAAGTATTTATCTGGCCATAATATAATACTTACATTGTTTTGTTATTATCTCGTTCGAATTGCGTTTTAAACACGTAAGTCGCGTACGTATTATTATAGAAAGTCGCCAACAGGCTTGTGAGATGTGCAGTTTTTATAATTCTACTCGCAATTCGTGTTGTATATTAATCGTGTTAAACGTATTATAATGCTGTCGATAATCGGTTCTCCGGGGGTTGAACAACACAATATTCCGTTTACTTCTTGCTGTGGTACAATAATTATTCGACGTGTTGATTTTGCAGACGTACTTAATAGTGGTTTGTCCGATAAGTAAACGCTTGTATTTGTACATTGCAGAATAAACAGTATCCGGTCTGAAACTAATGATTATCGCTACGTACATTAATTTCAAAATTAATCGAATATTCGAATGTAAAAAAAAAAAAAAATCATCACTACAAAAATAATAATTGCGAACTCCGAGAGCGCGAAAGGGATGTACAATACGAGTGAAATATTAAAATATTATAAATAAATGTTCCGCGTATCTTTTTGCGTGAGTGTTTGATATGTTGCATACATAAATTGAGTTCACGGAGCTTGGTACACGTGAATTTCGCTGTTTATACTTGTGTATTAATAAATTAAAACATTATGAAAATATCTATGCGTCGTAATGAACACGCGCGACTTCGTCGAAATCTGAACGCTGTGTGTGGTTTAGGGCGATACGCCGTCACCGTAAGCACATTATTTTAACATTTTCATTATTATAATATATTATTGTTATTATAAATTCATATTATATTATTAAAATGTGTTGTTTCTATTTGTGTACTGGATTGTTCAAACAATAATTATATACTATTTCTAAGTTGTTGTTTTGTTAAGATTGTTAGGCGCACTCAATAATATTTACATTTTATGCGTTCATTTATAAATATGCGTAGAAACTTCATTGTTCTCGGGATAACACGATATGATTTCGGTAATATATATAAAGTATAATATAATATATCGCATGCATATTATTTAAGTTTATATACCGTCTACTCAGATTTCAAATAAAATATACAGATACCTACAATCTACATATTATTAACACTTAATGATACGATTTACATTGTTGGTATATAATGCATTTATTTTTAACGATCTTATCACTATGGAGATATAGGGTCGATTGTTCGTAAATTATGTTCATTGACAAACAAATGAAAATAAGGTATGGGATACCATAAAAATGAACAATTATAATAATTTACCATATTATAGCGGATACGCTTTGAACTATTCGTATTATACATGCTCGTTCACTTTAATAAATAATAAGTTTAGAGTATAATAAGATATTAAACTGGCTGGTATGCTATTTATTTATCCATGTTAAAAAACATTTCTATCATAATATAATAATATATGTATAGATAGACAAAAATTCAAGAAATATTTAAAGTATTGAATTTTGTTTGACAAAGTCAAAAGAATAATATGTAACATACTTATAATAAAAAAATCATGTCCATAAAATATATTAAAGAAAAAAAATTTCATACATAAGAAAAACTAAATCAGTTTGAGATTTTGAAACTTATATTTTAATATAATCACTTAAAAACCAATACAGTTTTTTTACATTATAAAAAGTTTGAGCCTTTATAATAGCGAATAAGTGTACGTACGTATGATCTATAATTATTTTAAGTTGTAAGACACAAGTCTGTGTGGAAATTAAATAATTTAATTATTGCTTCTTATTAAATTAATTGAAATTTCAAACATTAAATATTATTTATATTTGTTATAGTTTATAAATTATTAATCCGATTAAATAAATGTATGTTTACTCAAACTAGATAATATAACAATACATTTTACTGTGCGTTGATTAAGTGTTAGAATTGAAAAAACAAAATGAACATGAATGTTTACATATTATGATTTAGAGTATATTTGTTTGAAATAATTTGATAATGTAGTCGAATCCAGTTATGATATACAAGGTCATGAAATCCGTCAACAATACATTGAATGTATCATTGAACTTTCATCGACTATTTGTAACCGATTCATAAAACTTATAAGCACTAGGACAAGTTACATGCATTGCTATTTGCTGATGTTTACTTGGCAATACATAATGTAGCCTATTTCCTGTAACCAAGTGTTGTCTCACTTTACCACCACGAGTCACGAAGGACTTGATTGTCCACGATAAAAAGCAGCGAAATTCTCTAAAATAAATTCCTCATATATCAAGGCTCATAGTTTATGCGAGAGCGGCAAATCTAAAATGACAACGGCATACCAGAAACACCAGAATGGATCAAAATTAAATTCCTGAGCTTCTTCAATAAGCTGCGATCATTCCCTGGGGTTGGCCTGACCTCGGTTGGTTTGTTACAAAGATTGGTAAACCAAATAACCATAACTTTCGAATAGCCTAATATGTATGATATATGAGGAAACTCTGCAGTTATTGGAAGTCTGAATACTTCGCACGTTGCGTCAAGTCATGTGTTGCGAATGGCATGTCATATGAAGCCGGAATCACAATTGTGAAACAATGTGGACATTCTTGTCGGAGATCGTGGTAGGTGGCTATACACCTATGACATTGAACCATCGTATATACTTCAAATCATTATCAATATGTGTGGATCGACCATGTGCATCCCGATTTATGTAATGTACAAGGCGATTCATTTATTCTACCATTTTAGTGCGTAGGTAATACATGCAGTGGTATTAAACATTTTATCAGCTATAATATTTTATAAATATAAAGTTGTACATTCTTTACCTAGGTACGAACTAACTCAACAATGCTGTTATTTTAATACTGAATTTCGAGTATTTGTGAATTTGATATACGTATAAAGTTATTTTCCCATGAAAATATTCCATGCTCTCAGAATGAACAATATATTTTTGATTATTCAACGAATAATTCAATGATTTTATTTTAATTTAATTACATTTTTTCGCGACATAATTGTTTTCATTTGTTTTAAAAACCTTTTCTTATTATCATATTACTTTTAATCAAATTTTATAGCACAAAACGGGTAACAGATGCATTAATCACGAATTTTAAAATAAGAAATAGACACATAGAAATGTTTACTGTTCGCTTGATTGCTTTTAAAGGAACGTATGAATGTACAACCGCTATCAAATGTAGGCAACTGCGCTAGTTCCTATACTTTCAAAGAATTAAAAACTTTCCGGTAGAAACGATTCTTTGGAGGCTTATTTAAGTACCTAGTAGTTTAACTGCATGTGTTTTCGGATATTAAATTGTCAAGGATTAAAGTTATTTATTGTTAAGAACTTAAATTTACTGACCAATAAACAGTTATAAACATTAGAACATCGAAATTACAGATCAGGATCTTAACTTACAATTTTGTATGTTGGTATTGTGTCATTATTGAATAGCATAATTTTATTATAATAGTTCATGATTTTATTTCACTGTTCGGATAAATCGACGCAAAATTTTGGGATAGTAGGTAATAATAAAGAGTGTTAACAATTTATTTATCCAAGCGTTTTACGAACTATTATATACGAGTAGTTACATGTTGTCGTTAAATAGTATGATATAATACGAGCACGCACTATTTATTGATTTTACTAATTATTAATACTGAATTTAATACTTTGATGGTGACCTGACTTCTAAAACGTCTGAAACGAAATTGTCAGCAAATACTTGTCGTTGATACTGCATCATAATACACCTAATCAAGTGTACAGTTAAGACAGATGTATAGAAGTACAACGAAGTCGTTGCAAAATGTTCACAAAATATTCTGTGACTGTTTGCGTTTTAGTATAAAACCCGTGATAAACCGAAAACCTGAATAACGTGCGGTGATCTTTTAAGTGTCTAGAGCTTAACTATCCGTTTGTTCCATTGCCACCGGCTTAAGTAATCAAAAAGCGTTGAGTCATTGAAATTATCTAATGTGAATTCAATCTGAATCGGGAAATTTATAATATAGTTAATAATATGACGGCAATAGTTTAATATTATAGTGTCTCGTGGTATCTTTGAATATCAAAATTACTTTACTCGTACTTCAACTCTCGACCGATTTTCGATCGAACATCTGTTTATGATTTACTCAAAGGTATACTATAGTATATTATTATATTACTCAGTATGTGGTTAGTTCAAACATGTCACTTGCTTGTTAGGTTCACAGATTTAATTAGCTAAAATACCGCCGTCGTGCTCGTTTACTCCTACAAAGTACGTCTTACACCAACTAAAAATATTTAATTCGCTCAAAATATTATTTTACCGAGAGCGAGAGCGAGAACGAAACAATAGTTTCCCCTTTTCACTATAGAACAAAGCTGCGTTCTATTAATCTTTGGAACATTTTATGAGTTTTTTTTTTTTGTTTCAGTACCGCTCCAAACCCAGGCCCCTTACACAAAAATATACGCGTTGTAAATCGAATTACGTATGTTTTTATAACATGATACAAGCAAATTTATTAAAGTGTTTTCGGAAATTTTCAGCTCTTTCTTTTCATTAACATATTAATTATTTATCACGTCGCCATCGTCGTTTTAAGTATACATAACTTACAATATTCTCATTCAAAGTTTATTCACAACAATAGTAACGCACTCACACGGACATGTAATGGGACATTCTGGTAAATTAATTTAGATATTATTTTTCTATTCATTACGAGACAAACAATGATTTTGGTTGAACCTAAAATAAAACTTCCATAATTATCTTATTTATTTTGATATATTTTTACATACTTTTGCCATCTGAATTTCATTTATATTTAATACATTAATGCAATATGAACGTACAATGTATTTTATTGTATTGTTGCCTTGTTCTTGAAATGTTGAAAAAATTTGTTTCGAGAGTTTCAAAATGTAAGCAGAATTCTGTTGGTGCTGAGATGGTCTGGAATTCGATAATAATTGCTACACTGTTCGTCGTCTCGTTCCACAGAAACTGTTTTTTATAACTTTGATTATAGTATCAATGAATCAAATTATAGTATAGTTTAAATTTGAAGATATAAATAAATAATTTTATTTTTTATTTTGTGTACCCTAGGTCCTAGGACAACCATCTAGCTTGGAGAAATAAAACAGGACAATCATTATACTCCCCACTTCTGCAAACTATTCATTTTTCTACTATCTACTTTGACCTTTTCAATTTTAAAAAAATATATAATCATAAATGTTTCGGAAAAAGTATTACTTTTATTTTACATTATTGCATAAATGTGATTAAAAAAATATAATAAAATTGGTTTATCTTCATATTGTTCATGGTTTTAATGGTTTTTTGTCTACGTTTTCCACTCCTCGTTTTGCGTACTCATCCGAACAACTTATTGCATTTGAATTTGGGTGGTTCAAAAGAAATGTATATCGTTAACGTGAAATCAGGACATGCAACGGGACGAATGATTCGCGAAATCGTATATTATTTTTCTACAAGTGATTGTATACTGAGATTTGTCTACTACTTGTTTTTTCAATAATTTTACATATTTCGCTGTACCCGAACATTTCAAAGATGCGACATCGATTTTCGGTATATTTTTTATCGTGAAACCTTTAAACAAATCTACCGGGTGCCCGTGCAATAATACGCGCGTGTCTTACACTTAATAACAACAACAATAATAATTATAATAATAGTGATCATAACACGGTGACATTAAAACAAGGCTCCGTCGCCGTCAAGTGAGCACAACTTGTACCATAAGGAAGAAGGGTTGGGAAAAACGGCCGGGAAATGGTCAAGAGATTGAAAAAGATCGGCTCAGCTCGGCGGTAGAGGGTAGTAGGTCGGGTTCGGGGTAACATCACCTGTCCACGCCGTTATGATTCATTACGCTTGGCGTTTAGCGTAAAACGGTGACACCGCGCGGCATTGTAACGCACGTTGCGGTTGTCGCGTCCGCGGGTGCGCGCGCGTGCGTGAACGCGGCGGCCCGTAACGTTGTACCGGTGTGCGCGCGGGTGCGGTTGCCCGGCCAACGCGTTCCGTACACCGTGTACGCGCGCACCGCCGACGATGTGACTTAGCTTGCTCGTCGCCGCCGCGTGCATCACACGGTCGCCGTTCCCGCCGGTCGTCCTCTGCTCCGTCGTCCTTTGCGCCGCACTCCGCCGTGCACCCCGAGATCCGCGAACCGCAATATCGTTTCGAGACCTGCAAATACTTCGGAGGCGCCCCCGGTATTTTCCGTTTTTTCCCCGCCATCCTTAACCTAACCGTCGCGGTGCGCATAACGTCGTTTCGCGTGTCTGATGCCGCGGTCCGTTGAAAATATCGTGCGCGAACCGCGTGGGCACTCGTAAAGCGCGTCCGTAAGAAAAAGACTCGCCCGTTCGTTTGCCGTTCACCCGGACCCGAAGCCGTTGGTGGTGCGAAGACATACGTGCGAAGACACACGGGTCCGAGATCCTGCGACGGTCCAGCGCCCGCGACACAGGGCCGCATCACCTTTGCGTGCAGTGCACCCTTCCCACGGAGGTGAGTAGTGTTCCGTCACCCTTGCATGTACAGGACGAGGTAGCCATCGCGCTACGATGTAGGTATGCAATTCACGGTGCACGACTTGGCCTTTGACGCGTCGAGATTTCCGCGACCGAGGCCGAAAGGGACAATATCCGCGGTCGGCGACGGACCGATACCGCGCTGGCCAGCGTTTCGTTTCGCTTCCGTGCATTGTGTGCCGCGACATCATTGTACGTGTTTTTCAATCCATCCTGCGCGTTCAGAAAGCAATGTCTCGTGTTGCGTTGAAAAAAAAAATAACAATAAAAACATTCTTTACGCTTTTTCACGTGCGTTTTAGTTCCGGGTCGCTCAAAGTCAGCGTCGTGAAAACAACTTTTAAACTATTGCTACTGCTGCGGAACCGTAGAAAAATGGTTCCAGTCTTGTAAGAAAACAATAAATGTGCAATATTCAGAATCTCCGATTATGATGTTGACGCTTTGCGTCCACGTGCGGCTGCACATTATATAGATAGTGATTAATTATTTGTAAAGGAATCATGTTTATTCCTTGTATCGTGTTTGCAGCCGAAACATTTTGATCAAAAAACGATTGATATACAATTATCAAAAATGTATCAACCAGATATGAGTTATTGCGCGATGTTTTCCTGCAGATATCTCACGGTAGTGTCTACCTTAAATTATTCTGAATTTTAATTGCTTTATACTGTGGCGATAAAATTAACGTCTTTTTGGGACGAATCAGGCCGATATTTTAGCATAATCTATGTCTGCTTTATCATTTTAGTATAAGGGTGATACTTATATATATATAATATATTGATACATAATAAGGGTAATACAATGGAATAACGTAGTATTACATACAATATTGAAAAAAAGACAATGAGCAAGGGGATGTATCCAATTATCCCCCACCCCTCGTTTGACTAGAAAGTTTCATAAACATTTTAATCATTATATTACATTCAATATTGAATCATAACCTAATTTTATGATTATATTCGCAACAAATATTATTTTAATAAACTCATAAAATATCGAAGTAAAATTAATGTTATTTTCTGTACGGACTAGATATTTGTTTAATGATACATAAAATATTATAAAAATTTCATATTTTAAAATGCGGACCTCCAATCGAGGCTTTTTTTTTAAAAAGGTTTAAAAGATCAAAATAAATATTTAAACGTATTTTTTCTTCGGAATTTAAATAAATTATATATTTTCATTTCATCTATTCATGAGAGAAAAAGTTTACTATTTTAAGTATCTATATAATTATTTAATATAATCCTACAGTAGGTAACTAAACTTTTACAAACTCCATAAAGTTATTTTTAAATATACCGAATTATCAGGAAAAAATTATAATTCTAGTAGGTTGAAGGTACACTGGGCGTGAAAGTTTATTTAAGTTACTTATTTTTTTAGTGACAAAAATGTATAAGTTCGTACGTGACACCAAAATTATAATATTACGTACCTCTAGCTCAGGAATGGAAAATCCGAGGCACCCGTGCCTGAGATGGCATGCGAAAAACCCTTGAAGGCACGCAAAAACTTAAAATATTTTTGATATTTTATTTTATTTTTAATGTTAAATTATGAGACCACGATGTAATTCTTTTCATTTGTTTACTGAATAAATACAATTTTTTTTTCGTATATGTATAATATATCTTATAATTATTCATATTTTGCGCGGAAAAAAAATTTAAAAAAATCAAATAATTTTTGGCACGTAAAGTTGGAAAAATTTGACACCCCTGCTCTGACTAATTATTTTGAAATTGTATTTGAATAAAAACCATCATCGAATTAATTGTTAATCTATGTCTGATTTTCATTATATCTCATTATCATCGGATATTGAATGTGTTAACTTAAAATGTCAACGTTTTCTGAAAATAAACTGCAGGCTGATAATTTTGTAACAATTATGTACTATGTTTATTTATTTTTCAATCCAATCATCCAATTATAAAAAGTAAAATGAGATCTGTCCGAAACACGGAGAAATCATATCAATATAACATTGAAAATATTGATTTTTAGAATGATAATTTAAATGTGCGCCTTTGGTCACATCATTATGCTTGAAAACTACTATAAAAATTAAGCCAACCGTATATTTTAGAAGTACCACTGATGCTCCGTGTACTTTGCAAATGATGCATTGTTCGAAAAGATAGCGGCTGAATGTACTTTACGTTACTGGTTAGGTACTACTATAGCGGTCGGCAATAATTTTCGTTGATTTATTTTTTATGTGTATACGAGTATTTAGTAAATTAAATTAGTTATTGTTCATTGGTAAAAATAATTACAATGTAACATACACACTCTAGTTACTACGGGCTATCATTATTATTCTTATTAATTATTATTATTAATTCACTATATTTTATGTTCATTATAACTATTTTGGACTAATATGATCTTATTTAAAACTGTGAAAATTACTATTGAATAAGTACAATTTCATGGTTAAATATAAAGAAGATTAATGTTTACTTTAAAAAATTTGAAATATTTACTGTAGGATATAATATGGTGGAAATTGATGTTTCCTAGTTCACTTAAGTGATTATTTGTGCATTTAAACTTTCTACCGAAAGACGTATATTTTCTTTCGTAAAGAGCAAAAATAATTAGGTAAACTTAAATTAAACTCGGGTTCAACTACAACTCTAAAGTCTCTAGTCACTCATAAAAGGCACTCGTAATGGAGTGAATTCATTTGGCCGGACCAACTGATGAGTTCAAAGTACTTTAAGTCGAAGGACAATTAATTAACATTTCTCGTTTTATAAGTTTCTTTCCATTACATCAGTATTCCGTAATCCGTTGTCTTTTTTCGTTAAGACTTATCATGCTGATGGATAGTGAATGCTAAAATAGTATAATCATGATGTGCTCTGAATCTCAGTAAAAGTTATAGAGTGATTAGAATTTCTATAAAACGACCGCCTAAGTTTCTAATCAATATGAATAGAAAATGTAATATAATGTGATAGTATTAAATTAATTTAAATAATCATATATCTATTACATACATCGATGTAGAAGGATTGTTAAGTACTTTCTAAGTTCTCTTATTGTTTTTGAATAAGAATAAAATACAATTTGCAAATCAAAAACTATTAAAATCATATTTAATTTTATACTTAGCCTGAAAATATAAACGGAGGAAATTCGTAACTCAAGTCATCTTAATCTTGCAATGCATCTTGTAGTTTATTATTCATAGATTTCCAAAGATATCCAATGATAGATGACAAAGAAACATTTAGTTGTTTCCAAGACCAACTTTAAACATGTTCTCAATACCGTATTTTAGGTACATCTGTAGGGGTTAGTGCGGTAATTATGGGAAGTGTTTTTTGAGTAATCAATTTTCCACTAAAGTAAAAGACATTTTGTAAGAATGGGCAACAAAATAGTTAACAAAATTTAATGGAATGAGGGTAAGCTCAATAATATACGTAATACAATTAATTTTAATTACATAACAAGTAAATACAACTAGTATCTAATATTATACATTTGTACCTATTCTTTTCTATTGCTTTTTAGTCATTTTATTAGACGTAAATGTTATGTTTTAGATAAAAATCGTTACAATAAGCATCACTTTTTGATATTGTCAATGATTCTTATGAAGTATAATATTCTCCTGACATTTAGTCAGAATATAACTGGTACCCACGATTAAAGATAATATTATAGTTACCCCATGCCCAACGCCATTGTTATAAATTGTACTAAGCAGACAGACTCAAATGTTCTCGAAATGTTACGTGACATAAACGAAAATTCTTCAGCGCTTTCAATTTGGAGGCCTTAAATTATCTATCTTCAACCGCCAAAAAGGTAATCAAAGGGTAGAACAAAACAATATTATGACCACGATTGTATAATAATAATTTATGTTCATTAATAAAAGTAAACAAGTACATAATCATTTTGGTTTCCATTAAAAATGCCTTAAAACTGTTGTATCTGATTTTCACATAAGCATCCTTCAACATATTTTGCAGTACCTAAAGTCAAAGACGAAAAAAAAATAAATAGGAAGACTCTTTGGGCATGGAATTAAGAAAAATTTATCGCGTTTGTGCTATTAATTTTGAGGATCGTGATATTAAGACTTGTTGGGAATCTGGAAAAGGCAGGAACAAATATACCGTAACGCCTTTAAAACCTCATTAGATTTTAACAGCTAATATGTATCCAAATTAACAAATTATAAATGTTTGTGCTCATATAAGATGTTTAAACGTTGCCAGACTAATAAAAAGGCTATTCCTCACTTAAACTGTGTGAATATAGACAACGGAGGAGAATTTTGAACGCCGAATGATAACTGTGTTGAATCTTGTTCGTCTGTAAGTTCAGATCAGTTTTTAGAAACTAAAAGAAGAAAGGTTATTAAATTAAATATAATCAACTAATTTATTAATGGGTTTAATATTTTACCATTTATACAGGTTGAAACTCCAGTAATAAGTTTAGTTGAACTTATTCACATTAGTTGTTAGAAATTAATCCATAATAAACATTGCAAAACATTGATTTATTGATTCATATTTTTTGTAGTGATAAAATCGAATGAAACTCGTGTAATCCCGAAAAAGCCTTTAAAATTCCACAGATTTCGAATAAGTTTTGATTTTAATCAGCAGAAGATCATATAAATTTATTCAAAATTTGTTCGCAGTATAGAAATGTCTATTTTTTATTAATTAATTGATGTTTATAAACAAGAAATGGCAGACTGACTCGAGGGGCTTAAGTGCGATCGCACCCCGGGTCACGACCAAAGAAACAAAAAAATTGAAAGTACAAAATAAATTGTAGTCCAGTAATGGTGGTCGTGACCGATGTGTAATCGCTAGGATCGCCTGTTGTGCATTATGGGCATAGATAATAAATAAATGGATAGGCCATCACTATATTATGCCTGCATGGGGTCGCGGTCATTTTTAAGGAAGAGATAAGTAACTGTTAGAGTGTTTCTCTTTCTCGCATGGGGTTATGTTTAACACGGTTTACAACACTACGTATAACCTTAAACTGTATCAAAACAAATCCCGTCTGATGAGAACTTATGGCTAAATGATCCATCCATTTATTTACTATTACGGACTAAAAGAATGGACTGGTAAGGAGCATGGTTTTGCGGACTCCAAGTCACCAAATGCCTCGTGATTTGGCACACAGCATACAACTAGCGCTGTACCTGGATTTAGACAGCTTTCTATACAACTGTTAGCGCTAGCGGTAAGCCGAGTACTATAATGGGTAGCGTAAGTGTAGGAGACGTGTAAAAGCATTTGTAGACCCTCTCCTCCGACATTGTCATTAACGGTCCATTATTTTAGTCCGTGTTTATTATATATGCTTGTAAGGCAACACTGATATGCTTAATGCTCATCAAACACATAATAAAAAACATTAACGCCCGGAAATCCTACGAACTATGAAACAAAAATAATCTAAAATCTAAACGATTTTGGTTTTATCTGTTAACACTATGATGCACATCTCATGATCATTGACCAAACGCCGAGACGTTTGTTGTATTAATGTCTTTAATTCTGTAATTCTGTATCTATTTCATTCCTTTCATCCGTTGTACAGTTGTCAATCGGTAATTTTGGGTAATATTTGGGTAAGTAATATTCTATGACTTCATATTTATATAAGAACGTGAAAATTGTTGCTATTAAAACGATAGGAGAATCAGCGTCTTAATACAGTGTTTAGCGTTTACATACATTTTAACATTATAAACATTGAAAAAGTTATTTTTGTAGGAATCGACAAGTTGGTACTTAAAGTGTCACGTACACGAATGGGACCTCCGTGTCGTTTCGCGGTTGTCGATGCGTGTCGCGTGTGTAACAAAAATGACTCTTATAAGATTTTAAATATTAAAAAAAACTAGACTCTACACGGCCACACTAGAGAAAGTAAAATGCAGTATCTCCTTCAAGATGAAAATAATAAGCCAAGTACAAAGATGCATATAAAGCGGAGAACATTATCTGTGTCCTCTCGTAGTTTTTTACAACATTTTAATTTCTAAGATTGCTTGAAGCTTTTTAAAATTGTGTTTTTTTTACATAATCATATCTCGCCTAAAAATTTAAGTATCGTAAAAACCAATGAAAAGACACAAATAATTTTCTTACCTTTGAGTTCGATAATAAGTGAGTAAACTCTAATATTAAAACTAACCACACACAATTTTACCGAGTTCAGATCTCCTGTGTTGTGCGTTTGTAAGACGGAGAAAACGCATGCGGGTGTAGTGACGTCCTCTTAAAGATACGCATTAGTTAACGAGTAAAACAATATCCCATAGGGTACTTTAATAATTAACATTAATTTAGATAGGCATTTATTTATATATAATGCGAAAACATTGTTTCAAGCAATTTATACCGTTTAATCTGTAATGTGTTATTGTATGATGTATGTTATAAATTAATGTATACATTTAGTATTAATGTAATTAATAATGAACACGCGTATTGTGCTATTGGTAGGTATTCGTTAGGCGTGTTACATGTTGAAATATAAAATAACAAAAAAACAACTTCATCTTCAATCTTAATAAAAGGTCATGAACTATTCCATTTGTTTACTCGGATGAATAATTGAACTTTTGTTAACTTTAAACTAATAGAATTTTTAATTTGCGTTTGGTTTTAAGATTTCCATATTACAGGTTTCGCGCCATGTATACTAAATAATTTAGTTGTCTATTAATATTGTCTATATTCTTATTGCTCAAGTGTGACGTAGTGTTGAAGTATTTTCTTTTTTGCGTTTGAATTTATTTTAAAATTGTTTAATATACGTACTGAAATTTAAATTTCGAAACATTAGTGAACATAATATATAACAGTAAATTAATTGCTTGCGTTTTATTTGTGTACCGTATACATTTTACTAAACAGTCGATGAATTATTAATGATGATAAATCATATATGGTAATCACCGGCGTTTGACAACAATTGTATTACAACTGTTTGGTGTAATAACACATAAAATATTCAATAATAATGTTGAATTATAACATATCACTGGACGTAAAATATAAATAAATTATATAATATATAATTTATTATTATTACATTAAAAAAGACATTATGATACATAATGCTGTTCTTGTTGGTTTTAAATGATTTTAAAACGATAGAATTAAAATATAAAATATGAGAATATATCACTATATATTTTGGTGTGTATAGGGGGTACACACTGCACATTTTAAAAATAAACTCATTTTATATTTTATGATACCATATCTACTCGTTTTTGTATATTTTCATAGCAATGTTTCTAATTTTCAAATCTAATCGATCAATGAATATATAAAAAAAATTTTAAGTTTTTAATTTTTTTTACGTTATCAATAAAATTATAATTCATCAGAACACTTATGAACAAATACAAGTGTCCAAATATCTAACGAGTCGAACAAATCACTTTGTAACTTATAAAACTCTTTAACCCGCCATGTGTATGAATATACAAATGCGTTAAGTTGCGTTAAGTTTGTTGACTTACAAGAAATAACTGTGATCTCTTTTAATAACTGTAAAGTACAGTACGTACGTACTGTATATTTTAACTTAAGAACATGGACATTTTTTGTGTTTAGTTAAAGACTTTAATAAACTGCAATTTCTATAAAATGTCATGTTAACGAGTCGCCATTTTTAGGTCGAAAAAAGACATTATAGTTTGTCAAAAATGAACTCATCATCGTTAACTGAGAGGTATGTGCTCAATAAATGTACCTATCGGTTTAATATAATCGGGAGGAACTATATTTTACTGAATTTACTATGTTTAAAGATTACCAACCAGCGTAGATTGTAAAATTATGTCTGATCATCAGTGTTATTGCGCTACTTATTTCATATACGAATTATTATGATTGACACCGGCTGAAATTTAACATAAATTCAAAACAATAATATGCTTTATAATATAAAGTTTATATTATGAAATATATAATTTAAATATTAATAAAAACCTATTAAAATATTATTATAATACGACTGTAACAGTAGGTTGGTGAGAATATTTTACATCCTATATAGCGGGGGTGTTAAAAAATTCAGCCACCCACTTGCGGTCTGTGTATTTTATAGACGACAAAGAAGTAAAAAATACTTTATAGATACTTTGACTTAAAGAAAATTAAAATTAAATCAGAATGTATTCGTATATCCTATCCACAAAAATATTTGCATATTTGTTTCACTTGATTAAAATTCCCTTGTACATACATGTTTATACGATACGCTGCTGAAATAAAATAATTTTGTTTTTACTATGTAGTACACGCACGTCTATTATACATTTGTACTTTACTAACTTTAATATAGATAAATATTTTTGAGCTATCGTATTATCAAAGCCTTTTCAAATGTATTTATGAAATTATCCAGAACTTTACCAAGCTATATGTTTGAGAGTCGAGAGTATAAGTATAATTATAAAATACTCTTTTCGCTTGTACGTCTTTATAATCAACATGATTTCTTAGTATGTTTACTTTGATCTTATACACCTGCCAAAAGTATACTTACTCTGCAAAAAAAAAATAATTAAAAACCTTAAAAATAATTATGAAAATACAAACATATTATACACGTATAGGCTGTACCGTAAAGATACAATAACAGTTCAAATGATACGAAAAAATGTCAAATATTCGTGGCATACCCAATATAATGTATATGATACACGTTGAAATATACATAATATATATATGACTATTCTTAAAATGATAATTCAATCATGTTAAAACTATTGTCGGTATATGTACTTGAATTTTAAAATCATGCCGGGTGATAAACAATTATTTTACAACTACGGTAAACATAACATTACATTATACAAAATACTGCGGGAAATGAGTTTAACTATACAAATACTATCAAAACATGTTCAACCTACATATATAATAACTTCTAAGTGATATGAAATCAAATATTAACCAACCACGCAATGTGTGCGAAACGATAATCGTAATATTTTAGGCGGCATGTTGATAAAAGAGATTTAGGTAGTACAACTAGCTAGTACACAAGCGATAAATTCTGGATGAAACCTATAGAACGTATGCTTCACCACATGTACCCACACATGCGTTATCACTAGTTATCCATTTCCCAACTTAGGTCCATAACCACACGCATTGTTTACAGGCTAGTATTAAATTATTTTACACATTCTAAATTTAAAAATTACAATAAGAAGAAAACCCGAATAGAAATTTTCTAGATTGGTAATTTCTTCGATACGTATTTTATCTTTTAAAAAAAAATGATATATATTTAAAAAATAAGTTGCCTTGGCGATAAAAGTTCTCGTCGAAACTTCGACATTATAAATTATAATGCATAATGCGAAACGACTTTTGTAGTTCAGTGGAACCTGAAAAAAATCAAATTAAACTTGAATTACAAAGATTTTAGTTTAATTTCACTTTCATGCTTTCGATAAAACTTTTAAAACTTAACCACGATCGTCGTAAGCTGAAATAATGCATAGATCGTTTTGACAACTTTATTTAAAATTATTCAAAAAACCATATGGAAATGTCTGTTTCGAAAATATAGCATTCTGCACGTTTTGAATACGGCGCGGATAAGAATCCACTCGGTAGGTGTCGATTGACGTGCATGCAATGTAAAGCTAATTATTGAGTTTCGCGATTAATTTAGGGACGACAACGTCTACGTGTGTTACTGGAGCAACAGGATCAGTCGAAAATACTCGAAATCATACTCGATCCAGTTAAGCATGTTAATTAATACTTAATTATTGACAATTTAATTATAACGTATGATCCCATCTACTTAAGGGCCCAGAACCTCCTTAGAACCCATTATGAATAATTTGCTTAAATATTAGCGGTAGCAAAGTGTACAATCTTGGCAATCTGTACAATTCCTCCTTGATGGAGTATGACAATAAATCATACTTTCATTTGAATTTCTTGTAGTCTTTTAGGTACTTGAA
Source organism: Periphyllus acericola (assembly GCA_949715065.1). Classification (NCBI taxonomy): domain Eukaryota; kingdom Metazoa; phylum Arthropoda; class Insecta; order Hemiptera; family Aphididae; genus Periphyllus; species Periphyllus acericola. The sequence goes on along the minus strand of OX454269.1, from coordinate 8,457,514 downwards.
TGACAAAATAAATGAAACTGAAAACACTGTTGAGTTAGGCTAAATTGAATTTAAAAAAATTGAGTCCAAAGACTAATTTAATACTATATAAAATTGAATAGACACTTTTTTCGAGCATTCGTATATATTCCATTTATCGAATTCGACAGAAAAGGAATAACAAATAGATTTTACATCAAGAGTAAAGTGTCTCTGGCGTACCGATAAAAAACTCCATCAAATCGAACCGTAGATAATCGTAATAATAATATGTATCCGGTTCCAGGAAACACCACTTGGGATTTTTGTGCTCGTACAAGAAAGGGAAACCAATAAAATACGATGTCGTATGTTTTTTTTTCTCTCAAAATAATATAAAACCGTTTTATATTTTTTTCCCCGTCGAACAGCAGCCGATGAGTATTGGTACAACGAACATTATTGTAATCTAAAGCGTTGCGCGTGTGTGAGAGTGAGTGTGTGTGTTTGTGTGCGTGCGTATATCTACAACTGACGACCACGGACATAGTGAGACATTACCACATTAGGATGTAATAATAATAAAATGAATAATAATATAAAAACCTGTACACCGAAACGACTATATCCGACCGGTGCGGCGGCGGCTAGGGAGACGATGAAGACATCAACGTAATCATCGCCGTACGAAAGGCGGTGTTCACGCACACGACAGGCAGACCGACCTCAGGGCACACCGTATGTACAGTGTGATCGTTTTTTTTTTTTGGTAACACCAACTGTTGTCTCGATCTGTTCAACAGCGGGTACGGTCCTCAACCCGAAATCGATCGACGCAAATCATTTCGAAGATCTTCATATTGTTTTCGTAATGATTTGTACCGGTAGTATACACTGATCGTTTCTGGTGGTCTAGACTCGCAAATCATTATTATCATTGTTCATCATTGAAACTCTGGTCGTTGTTCTCTGCTCAAGTCGACCATCCTGAGAAAAATGTTGTCTTGGTCGATCTCTACTTGAAAAAGTTGGGCCGTCCCTCTCTTATACAAATTAACAAATTACTTCGAAACGTTACTTTGATATCCACCTACAAAACATTCCCAATTACGACCCTGCTCAAGACAACTACTGGTTTTTTACTTTGCACATGACAAATTATAATATTTGATCATACAATATTGAACTGAAAGTTTAAAACCGTATCAGCTATTATACATGTGTTATTTGTACCTAAATGTTATTGAAATAATTATTATATTGCGTCGTTTGGTACTTAAAATTCGATTTTCGATGTTCACACCGAGTAATGCCACAAGGTCAGACTGGTACCTATCTAAATCAAGGTTCCGGAAAAGTCCTTGGCTGGAGGATATATTGTTACACGTTAAAATCGTACACTAGTGTACAGAGGAAAAAAATGACGAACGAATAACTTGATGAAGTTTCATCACACTGAATAACGTACTTTTCGTTCGAATTTTAGGTTTTTGATGTTATAATTCTTAGATTAGGTATTCAGAATGTTAGTCCGTAAGCCAAAGTGTTAATCCAAGTGTCGGAAAATGTCTATGGCGGTCCAGATAATTTGAAAAACAAATGTTCGGGGGCCATAAAAAATTTAATATAATAATAATAATTTCACAATTTTATTGTTAAAAGTTTAATGAGAAAAATGACATTTTTTGTCTTGAGCAAGTTTTTTAAAATTTGTTACTCTTGGTGAAGAACTAATGTGCTGAGTGTTTTCAAGGCGGAGAGCAGTTAATCTTAAACGATATTTAAAAACGTCATTTTGGAGACTGATAAAATTGAAAAATATTTTTGGCGGTCCAGTTATTTCCGCTCCACGGGCCGGACTTGGCCCGCGGGCCGCCTATTGCCGACCCCTGTGTTAATCCATCCGAATCCGATGACGCTAAACATTTAAGTTACTTGTCACTTGGCAATCGATTAAGTAGCACCGCGCACGCACGCATATCAAAAGGTTGACGTTTAAAAAACACGAGCTGTTATCTCGCACTTGGTCTCCGAAAAAATCGTACATAAAAAAACAAGCCGAAATATTATATTTCACCTTTAAAAAAGCGATCACACTGTATACGGTTCGAACACGACGTGTAATGTATGTACGTATTATTTAGTTTTAACAATAATAACATAATCATAATAATTCATCGGCCCGATGGCGCAACAATGGGAGCCTCTTGGTCTCGTAATTGCTTTTTTCTGGCGTCGGGGTGAGCGCATACGCTATAGTGTGAACGTATACGTATCGGCGTGCGCGCGTGTGTTTTTGTGCTCGTGCGCGTACGGAAAAGGCGGAGCGGAGCGCGTCTGGCGCGCTGCCGGTCGCCGCCGCCTTCGGGAAAACCAGTTTTTCGACATTCTTCTGTCGACTCGTCTACCCCTCCCCCAACCACACCACAACCGCCGCCGACCGCGTAGCCCCGCCCGTCACGCGGATAATTACTTTATTAGCGTCGTGACCGCGTACGCGGTACGTAATACACCGTCTCGTGAGTACGTACGGCGGCGGTACAAATATCATGATACCGTGCACGTTACCCGGTTACACGTAGGTCCCGCCGTAGTCATGGTTCATACCGCACCGCCCGGGTCGGCGTCTTGTAGGCAACCCGTTTTTTTTTTTCCCCCCCAAATCGATGACATCGTATTTTCCCTTCGGGGGCGGTGGCGGTTCTTCGCTGGAAACCGTTCGCCCCGCGGGGACTTATCATTTTCCATCGGAACGCGCACGTTCGTCCCCGGACCGTTACCACGAGAACGTTGTTCGTAAGGCCGGCCGCACACCAAAATAGCAAAATTGTGTTAGACAGTGTTATTTTATTAGTCATTTTTGTGTTGACTCAACTAAAACAATATCAGTTAGTCAAGTCAAGGCAAGACAAGACAAGACAAACATAAAAAAATACACACAAGAATAAAAATATACAAACAGTAACCAAAATGTCATCTGACGAAGAGGTAGCAGTGTGTATGTGGTACACTCTACAAGAGTTAGAGAAAAAAGAGAGAAAAAAATTATGGGTTCATCCATTAAATCAGAAACGTCTATATAAATTGATGGTCTTTTTTCCACTAGACTTACCAATAGTTCACCATCACAAGCCGTTGTATTTTAAAATAATAATAAAATTTATATATAATTATGTATTTAAAATATGTAAATATATGTATTTAATATTAGAAAAATATGAATTTAATTAATTTAGTTTAAATTAAAATTAAAATATAAGATAATCAGATTAGATATATTAGATAAATATACAAAATATACACAATTTTACATTCTTGTCTTATTGTGACTAATGGAAAATGGAGTCACTTCAGACAGTATCAGTCATGACTAATTGTGTTTTAAAGCAAAAATGTTTTGTTTTGACTATGTCTTATCAGTGTGCGTATGCAATGTAATTTCCTATGTTCTATTTTTAACAAAACTGTGTTAGGCTGACTAACACTGTCTAACGCAGTTTTGCTCTTTTGGTGTGCGGCCGGCCTAACGCGGCGGAACTCTGTGCACCGTTGACGCGATACACCCTTTACCTGGCCGTATACTCCGCGTTTTTCGACATTTATTTACACTATTATTTCGTACGTTAGGCGCAATTGAATAAAAAACGTTTCTTGTCGCTTTTCCCCCGGCGCCCACGTGTTGGTGTTGAAACTGAACGTTCGCCGCACGTAATATTTACAAAAGAAAATTTCAAAAACTGTATGTGTTTCTACTTTCTACTACTTACACTTGGACGTTAGTTATTTATTTTTATTTTTTTTTTGTCGAAAACATGTACTCTTTTTAGTATTTGCTGCATAAAACGTTTTTAATGTTTTCTATCGTTATTGAAATTCCTAAAGAAGTTTGATCGTTTTCTCGATGATTTTTTAACTACACTACTGGTAATCAAATGTCAATTCAATATGGTAAAATCTATAGTAACATTGAAACATCTGAAGTAAAGCATTACGACATACTATTTAACTATAATTATTACTATGTGGAAAAAACATCTTTGCTTAATGCTTTCTTCGAAAATGTAAATTATGTCCAAATCCTGAAATATTTCTGTATTTTACAAGGAAACTGACCTTCATTTATAAGGAATACATTCCAGGAAACTGAATTCCAGTTAGCCGTACTTTCCTTCGAAACAGTTTTTCGATTGCGATGATTTATCATTATTTATTATTATTACATCCGCCCTGGTGACCCACCGGTTATCTAACGGCTGTACGCCACCGTAGACCTTATTTATTGACGGTTGTAATAATAATTGAGGAAGGGATGAAGGCCATACATTTTATTTTTTAAAATTCAGCCTCAAGAGTAATCTATGTTAGACGAATTATATTTAAATGTATTTGGCTAAATTCAAATAATTTAAACCTCATACAGTTGTATTAATTTTGAGTCACAGTACCTCACGTTAGTGGTTTTTCTGATTTATTTTGGTTGTTATATAAACCTTATTATAAAAATTCGTCATCGAATTTTGTATTTAATGTTTGTATTGTTTTATCTTATTATTTTTTAAATAATGATCGATGAAAATTGTTTTATCCGTAATTGTCTAGTTTCAAAAATAACTATCATTTGGTCAGGTTTAATGATATAATGGTTTATGTAGGTATAATCGACCATAATACTCTTGTTTACTCACTAGGACTTCTCAAAATATTTACTTCAGTGGTCCAGTGACATAGTATATAAAACAATACACCTAAAGGTTAAAACGAAATCCACAGTACTATGTAACCGTCATATAGGAGAGTTTAAAGAACCACAGTGACTCGTTTAGTCGTTTACTCATTATTAATTATTATTATACGAGTATATATATATATATATTATATATATTATAAATATCTAGGCGTGTCTGTATTTTGGATTATGTTGTCCTTGGTTGACAACCGGAAGTAATACCTTACTTTGGTCACTAGTCACTACTCACTATATATTATGTCGACAAAGCGTTGTTATTCTTATCTTCTATCTCGTGCGTCCCGCAATTATTAATAAAATATAATTTGACTAAATAGATACCTCTAGTAGTCTAGTGGGTAGTTTTTACTTAAGATTTGATTTGCCCAATGATATTTTGTAAGCATATTTTTATCCTACGATCGTGACATTTGTGGTAAACTTGTTTTTTACGATATTATATTTTTATCAGTTCATCTGGTTCATCATATTGATAAATATTAAATACAAATATAAATTCGAGAGTTCACAATATTTTTAGAATTCGTAGAAACACAATAAGCATAATAATTATAGTTACACTGTGCAACTATAATTCAATCGTATTGTAAGCTGTACTTAATCTTGTTTTGTCACTTGTCAGTAGTTAGGTTCTAAATGCCCATTGTGTTTTATCTTTTAGAATTTGCTTTATTTTCCACAACTTTTAAACACGTTAAATTTTACTTAATTTATGATGTGTCTTAATTCTTAGTTTTATATATTGTACAACTTTTTTGTGGACGGTATGATTTTCTAGATCGCATAATTTCCTCACTGTTTTAAACATCGTCCAAATAAAATGTATATGCAGTACTATAATTTAATATCCGTAGCGTTACAAAATAGTTTAGTTTTGTTTTTAATTTATTGTCATTTTTATTATTTAATTTTATTGGATCAGTGATGAAGATGAATTTGACGAAAAATGTAGGTACTTGTATGGATATTTCTTTAGTGTACCGCTGTTGTAATTTGTAGTTTATGAACGAACTAAAAATTAAAATACATACGTGTAAAGGAAAGAGTAAACATTCAGCCTTAAAAAACGATGTACCCATGTACGTGCTGTATTTTTCTGCCATTGTAAATGCGTGTAACGTGTAATATGTGGATAATAACTAAATAAACTATTATTAAATTTACAAACAATTGAAAATCATTACGTGTTTCTGATAATATAAAAATAAATTAAATAATAAACAAATGATAAAATAAAAGTTATTGACTGGAGTGTAATATACTAGCTATGTGTAAATATTTGCGACCAGTTTCGATTTAACAAATTATGCCATATTACATTTATAATTTGGTAGCATACGTAATATTATATTAATTAATTTTAAAATGATCTATAAGAAGTTTAATTATAATTTTTTTGATTGTTTCCGTGGTGCTGGTCTCTACAACTTTTAAGATGAATGGTCGACAGTTTGACGAAATGTTAGTTTGAAGTTTTCTCGAGTTTATCGTCTAATTGCTTTTCCGGAAAAGTTGTATTTGTTTTTTCAAACAATTTAAATATGTATTTCGAATGCGAAAAAAGCATCTATTTCACTGAACGCTACCGTACTTGTCACGTTGGGATTCAGAGTTTCACTGACAGTGTAATTAAAATGCAAAAAGTGTGTCTAATGACAGTATAAATTTTCACTTAAAAAGAATTGCAAAACCACCCAATCACTATCCAGATATCAGGTACTCTTATATTTTTTAATAGTGTCGAATTCTAGATACGATGAAATAACGATAATATAATAAAAACTTTAGTCTGGAGTAAAATATTATACCCGAACGCGTATTTTACGGCAAAAAGTGTCCGGTTTTATTTTGAATTTATATTGGATAACTTCTTGCGTGTGTATTTGAATCACTCCCTTCGCTTAGGGTCGGTATTTTATTACACGTGACTACCCTTCGTGTATAACGGTCAGGTAGCCTTTGCCTGATTCACGTAATAAACTCGATTTCCTGTATTTTTGGGGGAAAATACGAAATATTCATTTACATATATGATAGTAATATAGGCGTCCAAAGTAAACGAACTCAACCTCGTAAGTCTAAAAAAAGGTGTTTTGCAATAAATTGAATAAAATATCTGCATAACCATTGCACAATAACGCTTTTAATCCATATTTTCTTTTATATTGTAATGTAGGTACATAATATTACGATTTTTGATTTTATGTCATGGAATTAGAATTTCTTTATATATTTGCAACCTTTTATGAATAAATCGTGGCTTATTAAAAAAATATATCTTACTACATAGTTTCAAGTGTACTGTTTATAAGACAAATAATAAAATAATATAAAAATGTTTATAAAATATATACATTTTTTGGATTATAATGTAAAAATGTAGATAGTAAACTTAAGGAGTGTCTTTTAAATTTTATTTTTGACGACCTAAAAATTATAAGAAAATTTAAAAAAAATAGTCACTATAAATAATATTAACTAATCAATACATATGATTATATGAATAACTTCCATGTAGTACACGCAACGTAAGGTATTATATAAAATAAAATAAGGCACATAAAAGAATATTATTTTTCTATTTTTGATTTTTTTACTTAATTGTTTATTAACCTCACATTTTCAACGATAAATCTAATCGTAATAGTAACAATATAACAAAGTTCGTTTCTTTTGGATATAAAATTCAAGAGTTCTGAATTTCTAGAAATAATTGTATAAATATTACAATAACTTTAATAGCTTATCAGCAAAGCTAAATTATTTATTATAAGTACATATATTCTTCAGTCATATGTTACATTTTGTAATTTAATCTTTATAAATGGACGAAAGTTAAAAAAATATTTTCTTTTATAACAATTCAATATAAATTAAATTTTTTTTATTAGTTAATAATTACTTTTTGTCGAAGTACCAATTTAATGGAAAACAATTTATAACATAAAGATTTCAAGACTACTCATCAATTTGAAAAAAAACATTAATATTATCTTCATTAGATGAGAATGTTTGTTCGTATTTTCTATTTTTACTTTTTCTTTAATGTGTGTAGGTAATATATTTGGGATTCAACTGATCTTACCGATAACTTATTTTCGAATTTTCTAACTTAATGTATTCACCCTTTTTATTTTAGTTTTTACATATTTTAAGAGTTTTTTTTTTTTGTATACGCCCTTCTTTAATGACTTCATTGTTCATTTACTGTTAAAATATAAGTCATTTTAAAAGAGAATTGAGATTTCCATAGAAATATTCCTTATACCTTTTTCAAAATGTTTGTTCTTTATAAAAACAAATAGTATTCTTTATAAGAAGTATCTTAATTTGTAAAGTCAACCCATTGCCATTTAAATTATATATAATATTTAATAATGAATGTATATCTATTATATCTCATATTTTAAACGATTCTATTAAAACGTAACGTAAGGATAGCACAGAACAGAATATGTAAAAAAGTGTGTGTAATGTGATGTATATATATAGTAAATACATAAATATTATATTATGCTGAACATTTGATAAAAAAAATCGATAAATACATCATGGTTCATGACAGTTAAACCAATAATTTGTATGATTAAGTATCAATGCGTTTTCGCCAACGCAAATATGAACTATTTTGTATTACGACATCCGTAAGCATGGAATATTAATTAAAGAATTGTAAAGTTTTAATTTCTGAACTTGCTACAACATAAATAAGTACTTGCCACTTTTAAGTTTTCTGTATTGCAGCACTTTAATGCATTTGACGAAAACCTTTCGACCAGGAGCACTTCTGTAATTGTTTGAGAATTACCTAATTTTAGATTATGATACTGTGCACCTGTATAGCAATCCCACTTTCTTGAAATCTACTTAAGTGCGTTTCATGGGCATTAACCCGGGAAGTAATGGGTGAATGTTGAAGTTAACAATAAAATGAAATAACATGTGAGATAAGTACCTACGTGAAAATGGTCTCTTAGAGCTATTAATAAATATATGTTAGACATTTAAATGTACAAAAAATATCAGTAATTTAACTATGGATACGATTATGTTTATGGTAATTAGTGATCTATTTAGACTACTATTCACTTTTTATTACTTTCGAATGACATTTTTGTACTTAAATTATGGAAAACATTGCGAAGGAAGGGAATACATGGGTATATTGTACACAATACATAATATTAGATATGTATATATTGTATAAAAATTGATAAACAATTTTTTTTAGGTATATATTATTTTTTTATTTTTATAGAAAAGTAATAAATTAAACAGTTATTTAATACTATTTATTCGAGTATTCTATTAGTTTGTTGTGGTAGTTTGACTGTGTTGGATTTAAAAAAATAATAGTAGATTTAAGGAAATTAATTTTAATTATTTCTTATTTCAGCTATATAAAACAAGTATTTTGAATTATGGATTTCATCAAAAATAATTGCATTTTTCTGGTATCTTATATTTTGATGGAAGTTAGTCGAAGTGTTAGAATGTATATATATATATAAATTTCTTCTTCACTGTCTCGTGTGTTCCTTCATCAACGACAACACGCGGAAACTATACTAACAAGTCTTGTATGCTTAGGGTTTTGGAAATCTATTGTAAAACGGATCAGGTACTAGAGGTCGTTTTGAAAGGGCATCATTCCAACGATTAATTCAATCACCTCGGGAAAGACAGACCAGTTTGGAATATGTAATGAGCGTCTCTCCGGTCCCTGCGGAAAGTCGATGGGACGAAGGGGAAGAACCCTGGGCACACACGGTGTCCATCCCGTTAATTGTGCCCGGATTTATGGAGCTTAACGGATTACGAGAGTATACTCAAACTACTTCAAGGTCCTAAAAGAAAAAAAAGATCTACCACGCTCGTGGTTGACCGCTGAAAATAATGGTTTTACTAGCTGAAAACTTTATGGATTACAGACATTTAGTTTGATACTTATTTCATTAATTTGACAATGCATAGGAACAAAATGATCTAAAATTCAAACACAAGGAGAGAAAAGTTTATAATCCTATACGCATTTTCAGCAACACTGTATGAAGACACTCTATTAATGTACTCTAATACAACCCAATATTAATTTATTAATTGTTATAGTAAACATGTTCCGGAAAGTAAAATAACTGTAAAAATCCGTTTCAAATTGGACAGTATTTCGATACTAAGAAGTACGTACGACGTTAGTTCGACTTAAATTAAATTAATAGATTATATTATTTTACTTTACTACTTGGTTCAATAGGAATTTTTATGTCATTAAAAGTGTTAACCTGTATTTAGAACGCCACAATCATCGTCATTCGTCTGATTTCGCGCGTAATGTGTTGAAGTGGTAAAATATTTTACCAGTGATATATCGCATGATGTTTTCATTCTTGTGAACGTGATAAGTCAACGTATTTTATTTACAGTACCCATGTTTGAAGTGTCAAGTCTTTCAACGGTAAGTTTTTATTTTACTTCCTAACTACCTAACATAGTTGTGCATAGTAACTACATATTTATCCAATAATATTGAATACAAACATTTACATTATATGATAAACAAAATTTTGAAGTGATCGGACTACTAGCACTTTCTGCCCTATAAAGGGTTAAACTATGAACGAGTTACACTCGAAACAAGTGTCTTGTCCGGTGTACATTTTTACATTTGGTTTTCTGTGATAAATATGTAACATGCATAAATAGTTTGCCGAATAAAATCAGTGAACTGTCTGTGTACAGAGCTTTTAAATAATTCAAATAAATCAGTATGTATAACCCTTTTCGGTGCCACTAAACTTTTCCTTGCACCAAGAACATTTCTGCGCTTTTGTCGTTGTCGTTCCGTTACTCCAGTTGCACTGCGCAGTGAATAGAAATTGATTGACGGTGAGGTGATGGCGTGTATACTCTCTCATATTATGTCTCCTCAAAAGTAATGTATGTAAACATTATATTTTTTGGTATGCAAACTTTACTGGAAGACCTGATGGATATATTATTATTATTATTATAAGTATACACACAACGAGCGAGAACGCGTTGAGAATAGAGGAAAACGGTAAATTTCCAACTGAGTTTACTTTTAATGTTTTTTCGCCCTGCGAGAACTCTCGTCTGCCGTTACTCGCGCTGCCATTTAATGGTATTTGATGTGAGCGCATACTGACTCCATATTGACCTAAATTGCTTAAAGAAAAACACTAATGTCTCTATCATTTTATCTCACTGCCTGTTCACAGTGTTTATCCTTAACCTGCTTAATTTTATACTGTTAAATTATGGCCCATTTAATGTTTTTAGTAACACTATCGCCGTTAAAAGCTAACTATTTTACTTCCCTCGTGATACCTATCTATCGTGATACTACCAGTGTACCATCTCTCGGGGCGAGAAAATGCATTAAGTTTATTGCAGCTGATAATAATCACCGTGGACCTAATCTACATAGTAACGACATAGATGGCATAGACAACCGAGCATATTTCGTTACGCAGTGGGTATGATTTTTAGGTCCAGGATTTTTTTCACGGTCCAAAAGTGTACATTTAGTTTTTTTCTCATTCATTTTTGTATTCGTGAATGCAATACATGGAATGATGGAAAAATGTGTTACTTTGTTGTGATTTTGATACAATACAATTATATTATTAATTTAATTGAATCTTGATTAATGTTTAAATGTCTGTTGCTTTTAATTTTTTCATCGGGCCATCAAAATTGAACGATTAACCATTTTCTCTTTTTTGTGTAAGGAAATGTTAACTAATTTTTTAATGACAAGATAGAACACTAATTTAACTATTGTCGATATTGAAATACTCCGGGATAACATCTAGTGTTATAATTGATGATAAACTATAATGCTGTCTATAGTTCTCATGCACTTCTTTGTTTCAATCCTACTGTGATAAATTGTTATTAATGGTTTATAATTCTGTTCGTCTTTCGAAAATCAGTAGAAAAATGTTTCGCACTTCGGGAATCCTTAGATCTTAGTTTTTGTTAACTTTAAAATCATACATATGTTACAAGTGAAACATTTTTCTAGTACGATATTTCTATATCTCAGTTCACATGTTGTTCATCTGGGCTTTAAAGATTAGTTTAAATAACTGTGCCGGAGGGCTTCTTATTCATATACTTCATGCCCGTGTGAAAAAAATTGGCCCATTTAAGACATTTAGTGTTTTTTCGTAACTATAAATTACAGTTTTGGACATTGGAATTGCAATTATTAGAACTATGTTTACCATAATCGGGAGTTCATATAATTTCATACACTAATTAGTGTTTTAAAATAGAATTCCAATTTTGTTGGCGTTGGTATTAAAAATGTATAAGTTTGGAGCATTACAATACAGACAGGCGTAAACACTTATATACCAATATTGGGGGTGATGATGAATTTATAAAATTATTAAATTACAAGGGAGGGATGGAAAAGCAGATTGGTTGGAGCGAGGAATCGTTATCCCAACGTTTGAAGTATTTTAATTCACAAGTTTTGCTAGTTACGGAAATTGATGTGAAGAACACCGAGTGAATCACCTATAACCCACTTGAGTGCGTGTTCAGCTAAAAGCGTACATGGCTCTATTCGCGGAGGGGCTTACGTACGCCGCCGATAAAAAATAAAAACTGACAATTATTAAAGTTGAAGGGGAAAAGTTAGTACTGATTAAGCATCACGCACAAATTGCATCGTGTATTTGGTCGATGAATACTGTATTTTCGCTTGTTTCAAATTGTCCAATAGTTATATGTGAAGGGTCTATACTGTCTATAGATTTGGCTATGTGTACTTGTAAAATTTGATTAATTTCAATTATTTTAAGGATATTAATGTTCACACATCAATTTAAAATGTAAAGGATACTGCAATTGTAATGATATTTTTTTTTCAAATCTTTTTATAATATTAAAATTTGTTCGCTTCTAGTATGTTATATTTGTGTCCGAAATTCGTTTGTTACCTTTTTAGGTTTCGCAACTCACATGGCTTTTATTACTTTGTCCGCAATTCGGAAACTCCGATTATTTAATATAATATGAGGGATGTATCGGGTTTTCGATGGTTGAGTAATGTCTTTTTAGCATCAATATTTCGGGTAGTAAATAAACGTCAAAATATTTATTTTAGATATTTTTAGAAAAAGTAAAGACCATAAGTTGAATACAGAAACTATACTTTGCAAATTAAATTTTTTATTTCTCTGTGGATTTCTGTACGTATAAAGACATTTTGAATTTATTTTTATAATTTTTAACCTCAGACTTTCCAAACCTTCATTCTCCATCCTTTTTCGGAGGCGATCGTTGATGATATGTATTATTGCTTTAAAATGCATACAAATAATAATAAATACGACTAATAAAACAATGATTTTCACTTTGAACCAGTATCTCAGAATTTTTTAATTTAAATTTACTTTGATAAAATATATTTATTGATGTTTGAAGATTTGCTGCTTATTTAAACTTTGATTGTTTATACATTATTATTTGTTCAAAAACCAATATTCTTTACTAAACGTTATCGTAATACTGACTTTATGATTTAGTTGCTTTGTTACATTTTGACGATGGCTTATTGTTTTATTCTCTTTGTTGTTTTAAGCGAATTCTATAGAGGGTTAGGGGAAAACAAGTCTAACATTTTTGAAACAGGTTGACAAGTCGGGATTTGTGTTATCAGACAATCTCAATGAAGTCCTTAGAGAGAATCAATATCCAATTACAACCATGTTGGTAAAAATCTCTAGAGACAACGAAACCTATAAGTTAAAAACTGATGAAGACTTTGACTCTCTGTATAGATACTCATTGAATACTTTCATTAGCTTGTTTATAGAATGGGTCTGTCGAGTGAGATTAATAGAGGATAGGTGTTTGTACGTGGTATATATATTTTTTTTAAGAAGGGTCAATGATGTACCTTTTTGATATAAAATGCTTCGGCTACCGTTTGTCCTGGGCCCGGTCGGGTCTAATATTATACGACCCTACAAAAGCCACTTCAGATAGCCTTTTGGATTCAGGATCGTTTTGCCTTGTCTCGTGTTAAGCCAAACATTTTACTATTGTGCTAGCCAACTAAGCACTGAAGTGTTTGAATATATATTTCTCAAAGTAGCTGATGGATTTCTAATAGTTTTAAATAGGTTAAAGCCATAAAAAACACATTTTTAAATTCAATTTATATCCAGTTGTATATACTCTACATCGGACTTATTGAAAGTACCTATCTATCTCAGCCCAGGATAAAAATAGATATACATCAGTCTGCTTACTATAGGTTCAAACAAAAAATAAATTGCATGTGTGTAGTTCTCATACAGTTATATGTCCAGTTTTTTTCCTTGTATCAATTACTTAAATATTCTCTGAATAGGTTGAGCGTAATATTTTTCCTTGTACTAATAGCTGCATATTAGGAAGTAACCTTCGTTCATATAGGTAGATGTATATTATAATATTGTATTAATTGGGAAAAAAGTGGGTTTCATTAATCTTGGTTCATCCATGCCTTAGCATTTAGCGTGAATAAAAAGTTAGAATCTTATAGAGCATGTATTTTTAGTATGTAGATTTATACATAATGGATTTCATTTAATATCCTGCATATAAATTAGGATGTCACCCACTACGTACATGTATAGAGTAAAAGAGTAATATTTTATTTTATCCAAGAACGCATTAATCTTTTTATAATATGTTTTAAAGTCTAAGGGGATTTTATTTTACGTACCTACATGAAGATAATTTGTTATTAGAGCGAAACCTGTAATTCATTGATCATACAAGTAACGATGCCATTAATGTTAACATAACGTGTATATAGATATGTGTGTGTGTATAATGCATTTATTGTTACAGTTCATCGTCACAATGTTACATTAAATATAAGAAGGGTGTTGTTAGGGGGTCGTATGATGTGCAGCAATGACATTATTTGCACTGCTATTGTCAAAGTAAAAACACAATTATCTGTTTGTGATACATACTCGTAAGCGTTATTTAAATTTACATTTTACAAAGATTAAAGGGTGTACGGTACGCGTATAAGTAATCAGGTATAGAAATACGACTTCAATTTCATTTAAATATTACCATATAGTACGCGGTATAATTATTGTTTTAAAATTAAATGAAATATTTAATAATATGGTTTTACAACTATTATGTTAAATCGATACTATCATAGTATTGTTACCAATTAAGTTTATCTCAAAATCAAACATACTATTTCGACTTTCTGAACGCAAAAAATGTTATGATAATAATTAATAAGTAACATAAAATACGACGTAATTTATTTTATCTCGAGTGTATGAAAGTTGCGTATATACGATATTCACAGAGTATCATCGAATCTCGTGGAAGATAGGGAAAACCATTTGAAGATCAAGATTGGGGTGAAAATCACTTTGGTGAGCAAACGGTGCTCATATCAAGGTTCAAGACGACATTCCCTTCTCTACTTAACTTATCAGCCAAGACGCATGTCAGTGTGCAAGACACGAGTCCCCTTTTATTCGACTTTGGATATGTGGAAATGTATTATTCATTACTAGTGGATATACGTAAGAAAACGCCGACATTCGCGTGCACGTGCATATTTACCGTATCGAGCACCTATACTTCATTTTATTTATATTATGTATACATTAGCAAATAAAAAGAAGTGGAAAACTCCGTAAAGTTAACATAAAAATAAAAATAAAAATAAAAGTATTTTTCGATATTTTTTTCATTGAACCATTATTTATATTGGAGTAAATAAAAGTTATTTTTCAAATCTTACGCACGTTTAATATAATCTAATGGTCGTAGCATCAAAGTAACATTTCCTTGTAACCCTGGTCGTGTTTACAATTCAAAATCCAATTGCCAAATAAATAATAACGAAAAATACATTTTTTTCTTCGAACACTAGATACTATATACTCGTATAAAGTTTGAACAAGTTAAAATATATATACATTAATATATTTTTAAACTTTTTATCTTAATAATTGTTTTTCATTGTTTCTTATAATTTCTTTTTAAACAATATTATACGATTGAATTTGTTTTTTTTTTTAAGACATTTATTTTGTTTCAAATTGATATAAACATAATTTGATACTTAAGATTATCTAAATATATATATTATGTATAGAAAGCATGGAGAAATGCTAAACGTGGAAATATTATGCGTTCGGATTATAGGAATATACATTTGCGATTAACAGTAGGAAAATCAAGCCTAACTCGAGGTATCCGAATAACCGTATTATACCATTTTGATGGCCGGTGGGTCTTATGATAATATATAGCTCGTACGTGGCTTAGTAGATCAAACCGCTCCAGGTGTGGAACGTCTCTTTCATCGTCATTTCAGTTTCACCTTCATTTTTCATTTTTAATCTTCCTTTTTTCACCCTGTAGGATAGCATATATATATATATATTCATTCCCATGCGCACATAAGTTTTATTTGTTTGTGTTCTTCGCTGTATGACTGTATTCCTGCTGGTTAATGAATTTTTCTATTTTTTTTCCATACAGCACATAATAAATATTTAGGCTTGCATATAAAATTACTATATGATATTGTATTTATAAAACAAATTGTCATTATCTTTGTATTCTTCATATTTTTAGTAACTTTTGAATTCTTACTATTCATTTTTGATCAGTGACGTGCGAGTATTTATAATCATTTATTATAATTTTCAATTAGATATTTCGAAGTGAATAAAAGATATTGGGTTTTAATTTACAATTAGATATTATGAATTAGTTATGCGGCTTATGAGAATTAAATATTAACATTTTTAATTGCCGCATATGCTTGGGGAATTTAATATTCTTATGGTAATCTTGACTATTCAAAAATCTTTATTAAAATTACTTTTATATGTGTTGCTTTAGTGGAAACATCAAATGCTTTGTTTAATAGTACTTCACTAAGAGTAAAATTGAAAGATTTTCATTAAAATAAATAGCGTTTTACCCAAATAATTTCGACTCAAACAATTGTACGACACACAAATCAAGAGGGATAAAACCTGAGAGTATTTTGAAATTCTAATTATTAATGTTGTAACTTATAAGTATAACTTATAACCGCTTTACACTTTTTTTTTATATCACTGAATTAGCGACTGATTTTACTTTGCTTGTTGAATTATTGTCATATAACTTTAATGACGTGCATATACTTATAAGTAGACAATATACTTATAAGAGTTGACATTTGATTTTATCTGCAATATTTACTGGTCGTTTTTCAAATTAATGAAACCTGATTTAGTGACTATTGGACCATATTTTAGTGTTTACGTTTTTGTTTCAAAATCATTGTTTTCGTTATTCGTACAAACCTAGAGAAAATTAGAGTAGTGTCGTCTGTTTAAACTTTGAAGGACCTTTGATGAGTGTCTGCGGAAGTAATTACACCCCGAGTGCAGTCATAACGATGAACCAAACTTCGCAATCATCAGGTTTAACATTATTTGTACCAACACACCACCAGGTGGCGAATTGTATATAATATCATGTACACTATACAGATACATAAACGCACATATATATCGCAGTGTGTAGGTATTGCTACCACGGGTAACCACAGGTTTGGCGCGCGTTTGCTGCGACCGTGGTCACTGTTTCTCCGACTAATGAACTGTTGGTTTTGCACTCGGCCGGGTTTGCACGTTAAATATATTCGCCACCGCCACCCGTGGTTTATGGGTGTATTAATTAAATCGTCCTGCCACCAAGGCCTACACAAAACGTCCCCTCTGTTTCTGTCTCTCGCTCCCCCTCAATCACCCCGTCTCACCTCCACTCTCTGCCATCTCTCTCTCTCTCTCTATATATATATATATTTCTCTCTTTATATTCGATCATATAGTAAACGTTACCTATGTACCGTGTTACGTTGATACGGCCGTTTTCAAATCTAGTTTTGACATTTTCCCCCGGCGCGTGTTTCCGGTTCTTCATTTTCCGGTAAATATAATATTATAACGACGCGCATCACCTATCTACAAACAATAATCTATACGCGCGCGGACCACGGCGAGAGCAGCAAAACGGATTATAGCCCATCGACGATTTGACGGAGAGTTTTCGCAAACGGCCCGGTGTCGCTGCCGTGAAAATGATTGAACGCCCGTATGGGGATCGCTTGTTGTTTCACGGCGTCAGCAGTTGCAGCTCATAAATACAAGACATGCACTTCGTTATCACGACGAACGCGTTAGAATAATACGAAGTAGACCAGAGCTTACGCGAATAACTGCTGCTCGTGATCGGCTACGTAAATAGACGCAGGGCGCGTTTCCATCGGCCGGACCGATGACACCGGGGTGGTTCGCGTGCGCGATATCGTTTCGGGCGGTTGTCCGGAGACGTCTAATACGATTACGCGGATCCGCTTTGGGGAACGCGAGATGCCGGGGACCGAAGGGCGCGGGTGATGTGATGTTTTACCTACCAATCGCAGCTACCGCGGCGGGTTCACTTCCGAGGCGTGTGTTGCTCAGGATATTATATCAAGACGTAGTTGCGAATGTACCGGCGCACGTCTTTGTTATTGATTATAACCAGGGCTCGGAAGTTGTGGCACTAAAAATGGTAATTTTTAGCTCCTTAATAAGCACTAAAAAACTCCAAAATATGCGCTATAAATAGCACGAAAAATCAAAAAATATGCATTTAACTTGAAAAAATTATAATTATAAATTTATTACAAAAAATATATATATAATTATTATACTGTTTTATAAAACGTTTATGTTCATTGACGGTTCAGGGACTGGCTGGACTGGTTGAATTAAAACTGTTAACAAACATGTTAAATTATTTAATTATGTGTGCTTATAATTAAATTAATTCATATATTTACCCTGGGAATTACACTGGATTATTAAATGTTTTTGTAAATTTTCGAATTTGAAATACCTGCGGTTATTTGGTAGTATAGTCTTGTAAGTAGAAAATGACCGCTCAGCGTCAACGGACGTTATTGGTGCGTACTTATAAAATACCATGTCATTACAGTTTAGATCTTCAGGTAGCCCGTCTAGATTTTCAGATGTTTCTTCACCCGTTAAAATATTAGATATTTTTATTAATGCCGACAAACCATGATTTTTTTCAAGAACTTGGTGTAACTTTTTGTTCACAACTTTCCCATTCTGATCCCTCAAAGTTTCAAAGCTTCTTTTTATATAAAACTATAAAGGATAAAGTAATATACTATACAGACATATCTGTAATCGTATTGATAATCTATTGCAATGATACAATAAGGGAATAACACTGACGTCACGCTCTATTAATTCATCGGACCGTCGATGAATTGTAGAACAGTAAAAACATGAAATATTATTCGCTTTATTTCCAATAATTTGAATATTTTTAAAAATTTAACCAAGTAAAATCATTATTTTCAATCTAAATGTGGTTATTTTCCAAATTATCTGATAATATACCCAAAAATAGCATTAAAAACCTTAAAATGGCAAAATAAAATTTCGTGTATGACATCAGATAAGTGTGAAACATATTTGTATCTTACTTTGGGTGTTCTAGGACAAAAAATATGCATTTGCCACAACTTCCGAGCCCTGATTATAACCAATCACGTGGTCCAAGAGTCGAGCACGTGAAAGATTTTGAACTTACAGTCTTGCTACGGTCCCTCGTGTTGTACAGAATGTATAAAGGAAAATTTCAATATTTCCGATTAAGTCACACTAATTCGTTTCTCTTCGGAGTATTTAATATATAAATTCAATAAACCGTTGTGTCAACAACATTTGTTCGTAATTAAGTGGTAGAAATATATGAAAGTTTGCAATACACTCGAGAGTACAGCGCCCATATTCCAGGAATAATTGTCTTTTATATTATCTGTTAGGACATATTTTTCGGAAATTCATTAAAAACTTTTTATGTATGTATATAGCATTGTAGCCAAATGATATAAAAAATATACCGTTTTATATGATACTTTGAAGAAAATCATAAGGTACCTACCATTAATTATAAACTATTTTCACAAGAAATGTTTTCCAAAAAATTTATAATATTTCTGTTCTTCGTTTATTGTATGTACGATTATAACTACTAGAATTAATTATTAACATTTGAATAAATAATTCAAAACTTATAATTATTTTTAACTTTCTTATAATATGCGCAATATCAGTAAAATACTTTATCAAATGTATAGGTATTATTGCAAGTGATTAAGTTAAAAAAAGTACACCCTTGTACCCATATTCCATCGAAAAACTTGTTAAATATCAAATGATAGCATTAAACGATTATTGAAGAATTATGCGAGTTCTACATATTACCCATTTGTTTTTTCCGTAAATTTGAAACATTAAAAAAAAAATCCAAATTTAGTAATTTTTCTGCCAAAAAAGGGGGGTGATCATGGTTAATGAATCGCCCTGTATATATCTTATTATTATGCACACAAGACTTCTAAGCCACCCCAACGCCGTATCCGTGGAAAAGCAAAGGGGAATTAGGTTTTGTGCGTGTTTTGGGAGTGCAGAGTGAGATAGGGCTGCAGGGGGAGGAGGTTAGCTGGTCTGTTGGATTTTTGGCGAATAAGGTTCCGAACATTCCACTAATGTCCAATTCGCGCGCATGTTATTGTTTTATTAAAACCGTTGCTGAGAACGCATTTGGCAAAATGCCACCGCATTCCTCGATCGATAGTTTGAATATCCACCGGAGAAGTCTCGTTGCACGGGAGAGATGTGTAAAAAAAAAATCAGACAAGTGGATTTCTGCTCCGTGTGGGAAGAATGAATATAATTCCGATCAGGAACACACGGGGCGCAGATATGTAGTGAGTGACGTACATAACACGATGTATGCGACTATTGTCTATAGAACAAGCGTTCGCATATATATAATAATATACATATATCATAATTCATAATAATACATGAACTACGAATTTTGAGGAAAAAAAAAAAAAGAAAAAAATGCGTCCTTTTTCATACAAATCGTTGACCTCGTTTTCATTTTGTACTTCGCTGTACGAGGAGTCTCACGGAGGGTCGCGGAACCAACTAGAATATAATCAAAGTGCGTATTTGTTTTAAAATTATTGTTTACGAAGGAAGAGCGTTCAACCCGAACGCGGTTTAAGGGATTTTCATTTGCCACATACACGCTAGAATTATGGTATTGTTCAGAAACCATTTTCCTCGAGTGTTTATGGAGTTGGTTCAATCAATACATAATGTTACAAAGACTGCGCGTAGGAAGTATGCGGTATATTATGTGTCGTAGGATTAAAAATTATCGTTTGCGAAGTATATAACATTATAGTATGTAATACATACATTGTATAATTTTGGCCAAAACACTATGTAAATGCTTATGATTTTAATATTTGAAATCGATCGTCGATATGATAACTAGACCATGAATATTTTATTATTATTAGATTAATTAAAAATACTATTGTGTGCTTTATAGTTTGCTTATGAATGAATTATAGCATTTCGTTTGAATTCAATTAAGCTAAACATTATCATTACAAATAACAATGAGAGAAGTTTTCTTAAATTTCAAACAGATCGAGTTCTAAGACTTCATCATTGCTCTCTATTTACTAATCTATTTTAACACGTATTCAAACACAGACGTTTGCCTGGTTAATATTAGCTTAAGCTTCTATTTTATACATTCATACATAATTGATAAAATCAATGAAAAATTACAAGATTATCATATATTATTCAAATTATATAATTGGTATTCCTTCTAAAATATTAAAAAGTATTTGGTCAAAGACCGTATATGGCTGCAGGTATTGCGGTTATTATAATTGAATGCGTTCAAAGTATTATCCGTTTTATACTACTATTATTCTTCCAAGAGCTCGCTCATCTGTTAAATAGATAGTTTAGTTACTTTAATTTTCTTTTTCACATCATTCGTATGCAGTATATAATATTATATAAGTAAGAGAAAGTGAGATCATTCGGAAACGTGACGAAATCAAATTTTGAAAAAAAGGTTGAGGGGTACGTGATGAGGGTGGGTGGTAATCCGGCCAAGGGGACTTCGTCAATCGTATACCGTCTCGATTATGCCGACTGGTTATGATATTTCACACCTCGAGGGGCCGAGACCCCTTTCTAAATAGGACAGACGGATGAAAAATGTGTCGCCGTATCGATAATCAGCTTAGGTTTTTCAATACTAATTTCAGGATTTGATCTGGATTTTTTTTTTCATCAAGGGGTTTGATGAAATTACATGGGGGAGCTGTATCCCGCAGAGTTACATTGCATTATCATAAAAATAAATAAATAAATAAAAAAAGGGGGCGCGAAAATTGTACGCGAAGAAAAGTTTTCACTATAAGGTGTCCGCCGGATCATAAAATCTCTATGGGGGTAAATTTATCGGAAGTCATAAAATTCCCCTACATGTTAAAATAAAAAAAAAAAATAACAATATCTAAAGAAAATTGTACGATCCACACTGCGTGAGGCGTAGTTTTATTTTTTATTTATTTTTTATAACATTTCGGATGTTGCCGAAAATAAAGTGCCTATCAAACGTACAGTCGGAACACAACAAGCGATTTATTACTTAAGGACGACTTTTACCTTATTTCTTTTATAGACATACGCCGTCGTCTTTCTGCAAATACAATTTGATCGTAAAAAAAAAAATAAAAACCGGCGCGTCGATTCGCGTACCCCGTTCCAGTTTTCGTGTATTATATTGCATGTCTGTGTTTACTTTTGGTTGTTAAAAGGACTCGTATAGATACTGACCAGACCACTAAAGACTTACGAGTTCCGTCGTCTAGGTTTTTTTCGTACCTGATGCATTTTCTTTTTGCTACACCACCTCCCTCGCGCGCACTGGAAACATCCCGATGCTGGATTTCCAAGTAAATCCAATCACAACACCTTGGCGTTTTTGTTTTACGTCTAGGGTACACGTGTTACGATGGCTATTTATGCAATCGCGTTGCACAGGTCCGTGTGTAAATAGTATACGCGCGTTTCGGCGGTGTAAATTGATTTTAATCAACGTTTTTAGAATAATAAAAACCAATATACGGATTGAAAAACCAAAAAAAAAAAAAATTGAAATTTGCATTTTTATTTTCATTTTAAAATATAGATAAGCATATATAAGATGAGCAGTGCTGTTTAATGGACCCGGCATAGGAATAAGAATGCCCTTAACACAGTAAGTAGGTCGGGGACTACCGCGAATTTGCATAATACTGGTGTCGAGTGTTTGGACAGTGTATTTTGGGTAAGATCTGTATAAAATTATTCATTTTATCTGTTGTTGTACACAGAATGTATTTGACTTAAAAGTTTTCACCAAGCATCCAGTGTCGGAGATTTGAAGATTATCAAGTATCAAATAGAAATTAAATATTTATCTTGGAATTTAACATTATTGTTATTATTATTTTACGGTTCAGTGTTGATCATATTGAATCGTACGCTCCTTTACTTTTCTTTGTAAAAACACGGAAACAAACTATTTAATTATTTACTCGAAATTAATATGTATATTATTATTATAACACAAATTCAATTTTCATTGATTATTTGTCAAGCTGGTTTTTTTAGAAAGATAAAATTATCATACATTATACTTGCTATACTTAGGACAAAGTTTTTTATAATACCTACAAGCTTACTCTTCAACACATGTTGAAACTTTCACCGTTTTAAAACTTAAAAAAAAAAACGTAATCTTCACAACTTGAAAAATAATTGATTTATTATGACGATATCATTTTAAGTTTTTATTTTTAATTATTATATACTGAAATAAATGAAAAAATCTGTGAGTAATCATGTGTAATAATAATTCATTAAAAATATATTCCACGTCTCGAAATAATCATTTACATTTTTTCTTGATTGGTGAATTTATCGTTTTTATGTTCAACAGTGATTCGTACATTAATCACGATCGAAAACAGAAATATTATGCAGTGTATGATATAATACATAAATATATAAAACAATTGTATTTAAAATGTTTTTAATAAAGATGGTACAAATGTTTAGTTGTCTAAGCCTGAATACTTTAATATGTCTTGTAGGTTTAAAGGTTGAACATAATATTGATGTATGAAGCATTTGGAAAACGTTAATGTCTTCAGAAATTTGATCATTGCCATATTAAAGGAACTGCAGAATGCGTTTAGTGTATTATTTAATTTCCTGTTTAATTTTCATTAAATCGTATATCATACATCATTGCGTCGGCTTATTTCATAATAATTTAGTGTCATACCAAGTATTAATGTTTAAATCAAAACGGATAATGTCAAGCGTTATTTACCTGTGTTGGACTGCTGTGCGATCATAGATTGTGACTAAAATGGTATGTTCTTGATCACTCGGCGTGCATTTTTCAAGTATTTACTATTTATTACATTAGCGTGAACAACATAGGTATTTATGTCGTTCTCAAAACACCCTTA
This sequence comes from Periphyllus acericola, assembly GCA_949715065.1. Lineage (NCBI taxonomy): Eukaryota > Metazoa > Arthropoda > Insecta > Hemiptera > Aphididae > Periphyllus > Periphyllus acericola. The sequence continues at coordinate 8,433,314 of OX454269.1, read as the reverse complement.
GTACTATTTACTCGATAGCAACATTTTAGATTCTGAGTTAAACAAGGAATGTCTTATTGATCGTACAATTACGACGTTTTATAATAATTACTGTGCAGATAAAATATTCCGGTAGTATTTGTAAGTGAATCTGCTTTAACATTTTGTGCTAACCTTGATTATAAAGGTTTATCAGAAATTGATGTTGCTTTAAAGAGGTAATTATTTTGGAATTTTCTCAGTTATTTTCTTCTTAGAATAATGATTTAAAAACTGGCAAAAAACTCGGAAATTATGGTAACATTTTGCCTGGAAATCGTTTATATTTCTCTTTTGATAAAACCCAGTATAATTGCACGTTTTACGATTTATACATTTTAATTAAGTTATTCGGCCTCAGGCTATATTCGGAAAATTTGATTCACCTTGTTGACAGTGAATAGTTTATATATGACAGTTTTCTTATAGATATATATTTCTCTTTTGATTTTTATTTAAAATTTTTATATAAAAATGATTGCTGAAGGTGCTGTTAGACGAAGGCTTGTTAATCGAGTGGTTTTTTTTATGTCCAATATTAATTGTTTGTATTTAAAACGTTTGTAGTCCAACACCTTACCGCCATACCTACCCCTCCACCGTGAGGATACTTGCGACGACAACCCGTATAAACTGTTTTATAAATGCGGACCAGTACGCTTAAAAACGTATACTCAGATATAAATAGTATCCATTTGGTGTTGGCGAGGACGTTTGGGGTTTTTGAGCTTCCTGCCGCTGCCGGAATGCCAAATAGCGCATTAGCCGGTGTTTCTTTTCAGGCCGACATCAACGGTAGTGCCGCAGATAAATGAGGACTCGGCAAGCCCGACCGTCGTCGTCGCCGTCATCCCCTGGGGAGCTTATATATACGGTTTCGGGTGGCGACGGTGACGAAAAACCGTTTTAAGAACGATATAATTTCCTATTGTTCCCGCCGGTTTATGTTTATAATAATATTATATACGGTATGTATAGGGTTACTGTAGATCGCGCGAGTGAGATGGCACGGTGGCCGATGCTATAGAAAATAAAGAGTTACCCCCGACGCACTCGCGGGAACGCACAAACAGATGCTCTAACACAAACTATACCGGATTCGCTGACTTATATTCGGATTTGAATCGACTGTTCGAGTACAACAGTTTTTGTTTTAAGCCCCGTGAACGGCCGCCCGCCCCAAAAATACACACTTCTATAATACAAACGCGGCGAGCAGATGGTTACATTGTGTTAGGAATCGTTCCCGCGGGGTTTTTAAAATGATACTGTAAAATCGGTATGGCACTGCGTGATAAATCATAATCATAATTATTATTATTAGTTTTATGTGATCGAGGTCGGACGTAAATAATATGTGCGTCGTTAGTACAGTATTTCACAAAGTACAATTTATCTACTAGTGATAACTGACTCATATGTTTGTGCGTACGAACGTAATAATGTGTGATTGTTAAAAATTATGTTAAAATTACATTTTTTAGTTTATCCGCTGTTATGATGTTGAAATTGGTTTAACTTTATTTATTTTTGTATATAAAGCTATCTGTGCAATGTTTTATTTCATTTTATTTGCATATTTAAAAATAATCATCTACTTACAGCTATATTCACTCAATCTATAGATATTATAGAATATTCTCGCTTCACTTATAATCTGATATGTAATTGTCGACCTGCACGATGTGAAAATACTATACTTTATTATTATTTTACGTTTTTATATTATTTCTAACAACAATCACAATAATAGATAATATGAATGGTGTACTTACTAATGTACCCACGTAGTATGTCGATAGATTGTAATGAATTCATGTTTGTCTTGTTAGTTACCGAAGATACTACGTATTGGACTTTTTGAATCGAACGCCAATCAGTCGCAGTGTTACAAATGAAATAGTCTATGTCGGCAATTATCATAAAACGACTGAGTAATCTAGTTTATTGTATGAGCAATGTGCATATATTAACTGCATAAATGTATAAATAAACAATATTTCGTCGATTGAATAATTCATTTGATAATTAATGCTGGGTGATTCAAATCTCTCGAAATTATTCGTACTCTTAATTTAATTTAATTATTATTCGTGTGGTTTAAACACGCACAATACAATATATTTATACAACGTAAATCGATAGTGTTACTTATAGTAATCGAATAAACAGAAACTTATAAATGAAAATGAAAAACCGTTTGCCGTCACATAATGGCTTATTGGGATTTGGTTTCGTATAAGACAATTAAACTTTAAATCAACCAAAACAAATAGTTATTTATTTTATAGATTTCACTATTGCGATTGTTACCTACTTAAAATTATTCAAAACGAATAAATCGATTGACGTTGTTGTCATTATTGTACGAAATGTCAGTTTTAACTACACGTATTTGTGTTAAGGATCTATATATAGTTTATTCGTATTTGCTCTTACAGTTTAGCTTTGTTGAGTACACACCAGCGAGTAGTTATTTCAAGCAGAATCAAACGTCACTCGAGTTTATCTTGTATTTTATGAACAATCGGTGAATGTGATCCATATCTTATCATATTAACTCACAATCAACAGTTTAAGTCCTTCAGTAGTTAGTTTTAACTGTATCTAATTAAATTCTAAATGTCAATAAAAAAAAAACAACTGAACCTAATTGAATCTGTATACAAACTAGATACCGACATTATTTCGAATAATTTATAACTATTTAGATCATGAAGACCAGTGTCTGGTTTTTGTGGGATAACTCATTATTATTAAACTTAATATAATAAAATAAGTCAAACAAGTATTAGAGATATTGGATCATACATAAGTATATAAAACAATATTTTTATAGGTAGAGTGTAATTATTTAAAATAAAATAATAGAATTATTTAATAAAAAATCAGTATACATTGTATGATTCGGAAACCCGTACAATAATTTTATGCTATTTTCTATTTCATATATACTATTACATTTTTCCATCTCTAACTTAATGTTTTAAAATAACTCCAATCAACAATAATAAGATAAATTATTATGATTGTCAATCAATGTTAACGTATTATGTAAGCCCTGTGAAATCAATGGTACATATTACCATAGTATACGAGCTACTTCAAACCATATTATATAAACATAATTTTTTTTTTTATGTAGAAACTATACAGAAGTTTATGAACCGTACGAGTTCTTTCGTTGAAAACTGGATAAAAAAAAATGTAGTATTAACTGCATAAAGTTTTTATTTTAATTAAAATTGCGTACATTGATTTAATCATTCGTAGACAGTTTGTTCGGCTGGAGTGCTAATATCAAGTCTATTTTGTTCTATCACCTTAATAGGTTAGAGTGGTTGTGCGTTCCAACAAATGGGCTTTAAAGATCGCGACGCCTTGAGAGCGAAACCGAAATGCATCGCATGTACGACCGTACGAGTGAGGTTCTGCGCGACAGTGTGTTTCGCGTGTTGTCATGACTATAATATGTGTATATAATCCGTGGTTTTAATGTAATCGTGTTGCCTTAACCGCGTTCGTGAACTATAGTCATGCACGTATCGATGTATCAAACATTTTATAATACTGGTCGAGACTGCAGGAGACCCGCCGCAAATATTGTCACAGCGTACTTATACTGTGTCCGATAATATGCACTAGCGCCGCCGCGTACCGTTTCGGTATTTATTATAGTATATTATGCGCTTTAATCCCGTGTGCAACGACGAATGCCGCGTGTACGTGTTCGAGGAGAAGTGACACTGAAAATCGATAAAAATACATATCTATAGATATCGCGTTATCAAGCTTTTCGGGATATCGTGTTAATATATCATGCAGAAAAAGGTCACCGGACGTATATTATAATAACGCGAATACACAACTAAAATAATAATAAAACAAAAGAGAGACACTGACACTATGACGGGGGAATGAGGGGAGGGGGCGTTGTGTTTCAGAAAATTGAATGGGAATGAGCCCAGCGAAATCCTCGTTAATTTATAGCCGTCCCTCCTGTGGGGCTAGAATGGCCCTGTTCTACATGCATGGGAAAACAGCGATATAAAAATGTACACATTTAACTAAAAAAAAAAAAAAAACGTATACGTATAATATAATAATAACGAACAAAAACAACGGTGCGTAACTTTACCGGAAAGTATAGCAATAATTATCATGGTCGCTTTAGTTTTTATGCAAAAATAATCCTGGAATTAATACCAAAAGCCGTGCCGACGGGATTTTGTAGAGGAAAAAAAAAAATTAAATAAATAACTAAATACCTTTATAAACACGCATCCGCTGTAATTTTCAACAGTACAATAATATTTACAGGGAATACGTTTGATTTGAAGCGGATCGCTGCGTTCGGACGGTTATCGGACCGAAAATACGTTGCGTGCACGTTTGACAATATTAATACGCTATTGGTGTTCTTTGGTGGTAAACGATGACCGGGCAATGGACACGCGCAGGATTTGTGAGGGACGGGCAGCCTGAATCACACAGATAAGACTTGACACCGCCGGGTATATACGTGTACGTCAGGGCGAGTTTTTGTCAAAATATAAAATAACCCCAGCTCGTCCTCAAAGAATAATATAATTCAAGTGTTATACTATTTGTTGAATTACGTCTAGTTTCATTTATACCAAAGTCTATAGTTCGGATATTTGAGACTATATGGCAAAAATTCCAAAGAGTTTCTTATCAAAGTGATAATTTAAAAAAAAAAAAACTCTTAATGTTAGTGATATGTAAGTTTTATTTGTTATAGAAAAAATTTACTTCTGAAAGTTAAGACCCTCCAAACTTTTCCATGATATATATATGTATATATAATATGTTCTAATTCAAGTTTTGAATAATTTGATCGTTGTAATATTCGATAAATGTTTGTAATACAACATATTTTGATGATGACGTTTCTATAATCAGGGAAAACTGAAGGTACATTTTGAATCTTAACAATATATTACTATCGATCAATCAATTATTGTGATATAACATTTTCGTTATTGTTTTGTTGACAAAAAATGACTTTTTGACGAAGCCGCATTTGTTCGAACGTCATAACTTGTTTCCCAAGATATTCATTTGAGGATTCGAGGTGCATTTGATACACCATTGTCTTTTTGCGGTGTTATATTTTACTTCAGGAGCATTATGATATTTAAATAAGCTTATAAAGTGTGTTCAATCATTCGCTGGATTGATAAAAGTTCAACGAGATCACGATACTTTCAAACGCCATGAATGGCAATAGTAGTGTTGTTTCTATTGTTTACTCACGAAACAATCGTAAGGGATTGACATATCTCTGCCACTATTTATGCCTTCCGTCCACAAAAACCTCAGGACATTCTGTAAGTGTGACGTGTAAAATCGTAGATTCGTCGAATATCGTTTATTATTTTTTCTATTTCTCTCGGTTCAAGGGATACTTTAGATCACTTTAAACTTTTTTATCGTAGATAAACATTAAAAAATAATAGCGGAAAAAAAACAGTACAAGTAGATAGCTATACTATTTCTGTTTATAAATCTTGGAGAAACCTCATATCAATTAGAATATAATACTATACCGCGCATGTATGCGCACGCGTTTGCGACCGAGTTGGTGGAACAAATTTCACCTGACACAAATTTTAACTTTAACTCAGATTTATCATCCCCACAAAACTCGTGTGTCAAAACATTTCCCATTATCTCGCCGGCAATATTTTACCGCTGCGCTGTACCGTTGTCCCGTTTTCGGGCTTCACACGGCGTAAATGTCTATTTAGTCACGATACTTCATGATTTACGACACCACCAGTGAACTTTTATATCGAATATTTCTGCTTTAAACTCCTTTACGCTTTTTATCCTTTGGTAATACCCCGAGGGGTTGCGCGTTGGTTCAAATGTCATGACGTTCGTTTTTTAGACCCACTGCTGCTGCTGCTTTTCCATGGGGGGAGATTCCCACCGCAGCCCTAAGCCAAACAACCGCATCAGAACCATATTGGTTTCTCACCGCCTCTACTCGCCACGTCGTCGTTGGCTTTTAACCATTTCCGATGCATTATAACTCATTTAATACGTAATGGAAAATAGTCCTTATACGGATTATTACCAGAACGCAATTAGATATTTCCAATTTTAAAATAAATTATTATCCCAATTTTATAAAAGTTAACGAAACGAATTAGAATATCACTTTAGTTAAATGAACCTTTAGGTTTATTTGCAGCCTAATATCAACCAATTAAAAAAGATATAATTATTGTTATTATTGTTGTTGTTCTATCGAGTGCGAGTTTTTAAAATAAATTTAAATAACAAAAACTTTATGGAATAAATATTAAAAAAATATTACAATAAGCGCTAAAAGATAAAATATTTATTCTATTACTTCTTAAGAAGTGCAGCGATTTCATCGTGAACAATGCATACAAAAACCATTAATGACCAAAACAATGGGCTTATAAAGTTGGATCGGAGAACGGAGGGAACATATACCCATAGGTACGATAAAGAAAATCGCCTTTAAAGTCACTTAAAACATAAATATATCCTTTCTGTCGAGACGGAGACTTTGGGCGGGGGAAACAAAAAGGAAAAAAATCTCCGAATTTCTCTTTTTTTCTTCGGCTGAATACATTAGCCGTCGTGTCGGATATCCGCGTTCGCCTTTATGATAAGTACAACAAAGTCCGCGGGTCGGCGGCGGTGACGAAGAAAAAGGCCTCCAGGCAATATAAATCGGTATGTGTCTCCCTCTTCGGCTCTTATTTGTTGGGATTTAAAGTGCCGTAGTTCCTGTTCACTATTTCCCCTGCCCCTACAGTCCTTTTCTTTTTGCGCCTGTTTGACCTTTTATACACTCGGACGACGGCGGCGGGTCCGGCGAGAAACGTATCCGGCATCCTCACCCACGCCCGCCGTACCGATCCATGATTTTTCACCCCACTGACGACCGGGACGAGTGGTGGTAAATCGAGATTTATTATTATATACACACGCCACCCTTAGGGCTCGCGGGCCGTGCCCCGCTTGAACTGATCACGGTCTCTAAAACTCCATCAAACATTATGGTCTCGTACATATGTATTACAAACCCGGCTCCGTTGTCCACAAAACGTCTTGTTTGCGTTTTGTTTCAGGGAGAAAGAGAGTGAAATGGAACGTTGTGCTGCGATGGTGTATTACGGTCGGGGTCACGGACAAAAGACATAAATTATACGTCTGAGATCCTTAGGCCAAATGTCTACTACACGTAATACATGCACTCCGAAAATAGGTGGAGAAGTAACGGGAAAATAAGTTTATGTGTTATGTTACGACGTATAGAATTCATGACGTGCATGCGTACACTTTCCAATAGTTGTTTGTACGTTTTAGTTTACCTCTTAAAATACGATTTTATTCAAAAGTAGTAATTAAAAGCAAAACATTTTCACAGCGATTAAAATCCAAACAAACAATAAAATAATAAACTATTTGTTTTATAATTGTTTCAGTGTAATTGTATGATAAAATACAATCCGACGAACAAACCAACATCGCTGAAATCGGGTATGACTTTATATTTTATTTTATTTACCGATTGTTAAAGATATTTTATTATTTTCATAGACTCAAATAAAATGTTGATGACGATGATGATGTATTTCTTTGAGACATAATTGAGATATGAAAATCAAAAATATAATATTAAATATTAATCATTCGCAATTAGTTGTTGACTTTTTGTGATAAATGTATTACTTAGCACTACTAACAAATCAATTAAAAAAAAAAAAAACGATTTAAATATAAAATATTTAATAATTTCATCATTCTCAGTTTAAAAAATTCATTTAAATTAATTTTGATTTTATAAACTGATATTTTTTATTTTTATTCAGAATTTTAAAATTAAATCCAATTTACTTTTATTTATCATCCAAACCGTTTCTTCTTGGAAATAATTTGGTTTTTATTTGACTCAAGAACTATTGATTATGCAATAATGATTTTTTTTTATTATTTTTTTTTTGGAAAGAAATAGTTTTTCGAACTATATTGATAAACTCCTCTTAATGGATAATACAAAATTGAATACAATATTCACTATAATATGGACATTTTCGGAATTTCCAATATTTTTTCAGAATATTACAAAAAAAAAAAAAACAGATGAGATCAAACAAAATATGTTCAAGGTTGCTATTTTGTTAGATCCTCGAACTCCACAGAAGTTATTCAGACATTCTTCTGCGTTCTCCGGTTTTCACAATGAACGATAAAACGAATAAAATTTGTGGACCATATTCGAGTCTCGCGATCGTCGGTTACAGCTGTTCGGCAATATAATGCTGCTCATAATAATATACTCTACGCCGTGCTATATTATATGGTCAAGACTAATAATTGTCAAATATGTGTGACTGCAGAGTGCAGAAGTCTTTTAAAATGTACGCCGTGTACCTTTTCATTACACACGTAAAGCAGTTAAAAACAAAATATAGGTCTATGTAGACTCTATGGGAGCTTGTATACTATATGGGGGTCTTTGAATTATATGGGTGCAGTATGTACAGCATATGTGTGTCCCTACACTTCATGTCACAGAATAACATCGTATCATGGATAGGTTTTCGCCGGCTTATACGGTTACTCAAGTAAAACTTATATCATGTTCTATTCACTGTATCAGCTGCTCTGTGGTGATGCGAAATCGGTAAAATAAAACATCGGTCGGTGCACCCGAAGCAAAATCAAAAATGTTCAGATGACAATAGAAATCTTTTTCAAATGTATCCATAATGTACCCTGGCCGGACGTGTTTTATATTTTCTCTAAGTTGACTCTTTATAAGCCTTGTTGTTTTGGCTAAATGTCCATATTTTCAGTCAAAACATCCCTTATAACATCTATGAAAAACACTTCAATGGAACTTTAAAGATCTTACTTATATTTACTCGTATAATACATTATCATCCACAAATTTCATTATAACTTTTTCTTGTTGCGTAGTTCATATCTTTATTAATTTTATGTCAGATTATCCTGATTTTTGTATTTAAATACATATATATGCACACCTAAATTGTGATTTGTACCTAAATACCATTTGTAAATATAATATTTTCTACGTATAATAACATATTATACGTATATTGTATTGATCTCTCAAAAGGACACAGAAAAAATATATTGTACTACATTTTTTTTATTTTTATAGATCATAGTATATGTATTATGTACGACTTTTAGTTGATTTAATGTGCATAAAGTATCTGCATGACTGCATAGTGTAGAAGATACTTTTTACAAGCAAAAACGAACAGAGAAAAATGAAGGTAAGCGGAAAAATGTAATCTTGCATCCTAATTCTCGATAAGAAATCGCGGAAAGGAACAGGTCAAAAATGTATTGCCATAGACTGAGAAGGTGCTCCGTTGGGATTTCATTTACCAAAACGTTGACCCTTTAGTTCTTTCACCCTCCTCTGGGAACTATATGATAACAAAAAGGTCCGGGCACTTTCGCCGTCTATGAAGGCAAAAAGTACTTTATCATGATTTGTATTTTAAGGCTTCAAACGTATGTTGTAAATACATGCGCTGCTGTTGTACATGTACAATAAATTCATACGATAGTATAGTTTTTATTTTTCGGTGTTAAGTTAATACTTAAAAAGCAAGTGATTTATATTTTCGCAACGAACTCAAAATCATAAAACTAAAACGAAAAAAAAAAAAAGTTTACGTCCTATAAATAAATAATACTAGGGTGTACAATAAATAACATAATGCCTTTCAGATACTGTTACAGTTTACAGCGGTTCTTATTATCATCAAGGCGTCATGGTCACGTAATATTTTGAATTCATAATAGTTATAGAATACAATATGCATTATAATATTTAGTAGGTAATGGTGTGATATAGTATAAAATATAATAGTTAACAGTGTATTTCAATTTCTACGAATTTGTATATATACTTAAATTGTACATGATTCGGCAATTTGTCTGTAAAGGTTAAATCATTTTCTCATTTCCCCGAGTTTTAACTATGTAATTTGTAAATATTTTTGTTAGTAGTTAACAAAAAAATTTATAATATTCAAACTAAAGATGTGTTGAATATTTTATTAAGTTTATTTTGTCATGGCATTATACAATAAAAAAAATGTACAGTAAAAAGTTCACTAAATCAATATCTTTGAATTGGATAACGCAAAGTTATATAAAAAGCGTTTGGTAAAAGCAGAGGGGATTGTGTAAATATTTGCAAACAGTACAAGATTATGTTAAATGGATAAGTGAGAACGAAGAATTTAAAATATGTACGTCAAAGGAAATCCTTAAAAAAAGGTTGTATTGAACATCGAGAGTGAAAAAGTAAGAAAGGAATAAAAAAAGAAAGGGAAAGAAAAGCATAATGCTAAAACTTAACAGTGACAATTTATAAAAAGCTTCAGAATTGGTGTAACAAGTGCTCACACTATCTATACACAGCACTTGAAACTAATGGCCTACATATTTTTCCTACGCTTATTATTTGAAAAATGAATATTTGACTTGCAGTGATGACTGCCACCTTAATGAAAATACAAATCAAAAGGAATGCATTTTAAAATTTAAACATAATTTCCACTTGTAATTTAACATTATTATAATTATTACTTATTGTTTATTCATATAGGGGGGGGGGCTAGCCAATACTTTCTGCATAAAATTACCAATGGGACTTATTAGGAGGAGCGATATCAATGCATCATGTTTTTCGCGTTTTCCATGTTATTTTTGGACAGATGGTTTTTAAATTGACAAAGTTTTGTTCTATAGCACTGCTGCAGCAGTGTCGTGAAGGTAGAAAATAATAAAAACCCGAGATGTTTTTGCAGACGGCTGCAGCTGCTTGCTGTCAAAAATCAATTTATCTCAGTACGAATATAAACATGTTAAACTGCTTTGAAAATTAAATCCACGCGAATAATATTTTTGTGTCGTCGAACACAAAAAACACAAACGATGTCATTGGCTTATATATACAACGTTAACTCGTTAGATCATTAGACCACGAAATGGCCATTTACACGTTCCCGAATTTGTGGCGAACGGACCACATATAATGTCAAATGAGTGGGTAAATCGAATATAAATGATTAAAACACACCAGTACATCAATACACCTATCTAGCACGTTTAATAGCTAATATACAACAACAAAAAAAAAACAAATGTATACAACAATGTCTCCATCATTAGTGTCCCGGACAAAGACCGATATTCACCCTACATATTATACACGTACATTTCGGCTGAAAATTAATTACTCTATCTAATTAATCATTTAACAATTATTTCCTAATACAATACCGATATTTTGTTCTATTGTCATTTTCATAATACCGAAAGCGATATTTTATTTTGATAAATCGTGTTGTAGTACGTCCATGTATACTCGTGTATAACGTTTAGTATTATAGATTTGGAGTTCGACTATGTTTGAAAGTTCTTATATGCAAATTAATTTTGTATTTACTAGTTGGATGAACACATTTTTTTTAAACATATGCAATCTCAATACCTAGTCGAGTTTCACAGTACGCACGAAATAGAATAAAAATATTTATTACTGGCTACAAGAGAAATTTTTTATCTTTTTCAATGGCTTATTTATATTTCAAATAAAACCGTCGGTTTGCAGAGAATTATTAAACTCAATAAAATAGGAAGGTTGAAACAAAAAAAAAAAAAAACTATTTCATACTCATGAATTCATAATATTATTGGCACTATGATATTTCCCGCTCGGGTAAAATCCAATAATTTAGTTTATGATTGTACCGAACTAATCTTTTAGGTTGAATTGCATTTTAACATTTATTCGGTACCTTTATGGCTATAATATATTTTATCATAACATTTAACAATTTCAGTATAACATTTTTATCGGATCAAACGTATTACTTATATTCAAACTATTCATTTAAGCTGAGTTCTGTTTTATGGTTCTTATAATCTCTTGAAGTTTAGTTAGATTTTACGATCTTTGAATGTTACCCTTCCAATTATATGATCAGAACTGAATGTCACAAAATGAACGTAAAAAGCGAATAACACTTGGAGGCGGCGATCGAACGTTGAAAGACTCGCGCAATAGTCAGGAGATCTTTGGAAGCACGATGATTCAGATGGCTGATGGTTTGCACCAAAAGCTGTCAGTCATTTCAAGATCAACAGTTATTGATGAAATTAACGTTTGCTTGAAGTCATCGAATTTGTGTGAATACGTAAAAATTCTGAAGATATCGAATGTGCGAATCGCGTTACATAAGTAAACGAACTAATTACGAATATCTATACGAATCTCCGAATGCATTCTCCAAGTATTCGTAGACATTGGAAAATGGAAAATTTACGGTCGCCGCTTCCACTGACCTCATTCAATTTCAACCTTATTTTTATCAATGCACATCGTCGAAAGGAGAATTTATCACGAAAGTGTTGCCGAATATTGGTAAAAATCACAAAAACCATATTTGGTCAAAAAAAATAAGACTTGCTGTTAAAAAGTTGATGACCGACTTGATTAAAGCAATGACAGTCATGGAAAAGTAAAAGGTCAAGGATATTCTCATTATTAGAGTACCAATGATTTCATCAGACTTGCAGTTTCAATTTAAGCGTGTCCAGTTTCCTGTTCCACTTGATTTTGCAATGACAATTAATAAAATTCAAATCCAACCGTTGGAAGCGTGTGGAATAAACCTTGAATTGCCGAGTTTTTCCCATGGGGAGTTGTACGTGCTCGAGAATCTGTAAGCCATCGGCGTTATTTGTTTTCCGTCCGGACGGAAGGACAAACAATTTAGTTTATCTCCAAGCCTTGCGGTGATCGCGTTTAAAAAAAGCCAACACGTGATCGTCAAAACAATTAATCCCGATTTATTTCATTTCAACAAGTCCATGATCTTACTCGAGATGAGAGGGACGGGGACGGAGAAAAATAAAGTGGAGGAGGTCGAAGAGGAAGAGAGGTGGTAGGCAACTAACTGTCATGTAGCGAAAATGTAATCTGACGCGGCGGGTCACTTTAAACGGGTATATTCTATATAAATAAAAATCAACCGCGTATGAAAGATCGCCCGCTCGAGAACAGCTTGACCGAGAGTGTTTGGCCGATGTATTCGTCTCGTTCGCGAATGTTCGTAACTGTTGATCTCGCCCAAGACCGTTGGTGATTCAGCTGGTGATACGATTATTGAATGAATATGTATTTTAATATGTATTTTAAAACAGGCGAGTATACGTGTCATTATAATCATCCATTTGCAGCTGTATTACGGAGCGATGTTAATAATATCCCCGTTTTTGTTCCGAAACGAGAGGGACGCGTCGTCGTTTCGGGCGAAATGACGATAATAATTCAAAACGGTATCGCGTGGATTTGCATTGTGCTCCGGTGGCAAATGGCCAAACGCGCGCGACTTTCCGCTCGTGCAGCAGCAGCAGTATAAGTTGTACAATACTCGGACGACCGCTGCGCGCGCGGGTATCCGGCGAGTCGGGCGTGCGGAAGTTAACGCACGAACACCACCGCGGGGCAACCCCCTGGGGATCGGCTGGCTAAAAATAGCCCGAAACAATGTACGTCGTCATTTCGTGCTGCGAAATTAAAATTCGGTTGTCTCGTCGTTTAGTCTCTCCTTCGTCCCCGTCGACCCCCCTCCCCCCACCCCACCGCCTTGTAAAAATATTATATTCTTCCCCCGGAATAATAATTACACCTGCGCGTACGGTATACCTGTATACTGTATTGTACAGGATGATTTTTGTAACCATGCTCATCCCATTTTGGAGCCGTAAAATTGCTTTAACATGGATCTCTTCCTTTTCACGTCCGAGTTATAAGCTATGTTCGCTGTGGCGAAACAAACCGATATTTTTCAAATAGGAACACTTTATATATCCTATAGTATTTCATTGAGGTCATTTTTCTGCGAAATGCTATGTATCGAAATCAGAACTCGAACGAGTAGTTTTCGAATTATGACAATATTTAAGTAATTTAAGGAAAATAGTCTTATATAGTTATAATACCTAGTATTATACTTTGTAGCTACGCGTCGTGATCGCTTATTGCTGTACCGATTCGAGATAACGCGAATTTTACACTTTTTATAAGCAATTTTAAATTTGAATAATCCCGAAAGTATTGGTCCGAATTTTGACTACGTTACATAAAAAGTCCGAGGGAAATTATCTGAACAATATTTAGCGTAATAAATATATGGTGTTGCCATTTGGAAGAACAAAGTTTGTACGGCCAGAACACAAGTTTGGCATGAAAAAAAAAGTTATAAAAAACGTAACGTAGCGGCCTAGTGAACATAAAAAACAAAATCCGAGTCTAAGCATTTTTACGGACAAAGAAGAGGTCGTCGGGCACGGTTAAGAAATCACCCTGTATACACACGTTCACGTTGCGCGGTGTGTGCAAAAGTACAACAACAATATGATGTATATAGCGTACGTATAGAGCGCGAGGGAACACCACGATGCCGCTTCAATAGCTGTAGTAGTAATAACAATAATAATAATAATAATAATAATAATAATAATAATAATAATTACCATAAAGAGCTGCACTATCGGTGTCCATTAGGCTGCGGTGCTGATGAGCTACGCGCGTCCATTACGGCGGAACACTGTGTACGCACAGGTATACGGTATTGTACAATGCGCGCGCCAAGACGAATATTATTTACGGTCAAAAACAACGCGGACGGCCGGAGAAATTAATCATAATTTTACTCTTGGCTATAAATAGTACACGTCACCGAGTGGCGCCGGGTAGAAGACCCGTGTGTACGCGTGTACATCATCGTGCGACACAGGTATTTACGCGCATGCGCGTGCGTACGACGATTGTTATTGCCATTATTGATGTTATAATAGCGACCCGGCTCTACGTTTGTAACACTTGGGGCACCCTCGAGCTGCGCATGCAATAGGCCCGAACCGACCGGACCGACCGAACCGAAAAATATTCGGTCCGAATTTTTTCGGGTGTAGCTGCTGCATAGAGTGTCCCCGAATTTTCGACCCGAACTCAAATAAGTTAATAGCTATAAAGTTAATAGATGATTAAATAATCATAAATACTAGCTGACCCGACAGACGTTGTCATAAATATTGAATTCGGTGTGATTAATAAAAATATATTTCAAGAAAAGAGTATTTATTATTCCAATGCTTTATGATATACAACATTCTTAGTTTTTTTTCTTGCGTGTATATAAATAGTTTTGTTGGTATTCCGACACGGGAACAAGCGACATATTTCTGGCCATGTGAAAAACATGGATTTTCTAGATAGATGCCACAAACACTTAGCGACTGCGCTTGTGATTTATTTATCGACATTGCAAATGCTAGCCGCACTGAAAATTGCAACCGTTTAAAGGCGAATGCAAGTTGTTCGGAATCAAAGGAATCCGTGGAATCAAAACATTTTCGTCTTTGTACTTCCTGTGAACGTTTGGAATTTCCCGTTCCAGTTGATTTTCCAGAAATTTTCTTTCATATGAACCTTCTTCCGATATTGACAAACACAACAAAAAAATAATTACCCAAATCGGTTCAGCCGTTCTCGCGTTTTAGCGAGACTAACGAACAGCAATTCATTTTTATATGTCGTGACTCGTGATAATAACTACAGTAAACCACGTATTGTATTTTCGACAAGCATTTTTCGACAGTTGACGAATGTAGTGCATGGTGTGCAGTCGTACTTGAATAATAAAAAAATATGGAATATAACAGTTCCTCAGATGATGAATGGGATTCATTTTTATTAGAGAGCCCCATCTTCAAATCGCGGAAAAGATATTGGGTGCATAAACTTTGGCAAAAACGAGATGATAGTGGCGAATTTCAAAATGTGTGCACTGTTTTAAAAAATTACCCATCCAAATTTTATAACTACCGGGTATATCAACGTAGGTACACATTAACGATGTTATCAAAACTCCAAACGGGATATGATCGATAATGACTGTAGATAAAAATTATAATAAAAATGAATCACAATATTTCGTTTATTCGCTAATTTCCGGCCGAAAATTTTCTAACATGTTTGAACGGTTGAAATCCGAACCTACTCGAATTTCGGTTCGGGCTATCGGTTCGGTACAAGTGTATGCACTCACATATAAAATCGGCATTTTGATTTTTTTCGGTTCGGTCGTTTCGGCCGGTTCGGGTCTAGTGTATGCGCGGCTTTAGACGGCGGCGGCGGCATGAGGAGGTCAGACGATTCCGCTCGCCCGAGAGCCGCGGTCTTCTAATCGTTTCGTGACAAATTTGCCGCCGCCGCCGCCGCATTTTCTCCCCGGGGTGGAACGCCGCGGACCGTGAAATGAAGTCTTGTTCGATATCATATTATTATTATACGTACAGCTCTGTCATTTATCATTCGCCGGCGTCGTTCGAGAGAGCGACCAACGACGGAGACGACTGCGGAGCAGACCGTATTGCGTATACGTGTAGTGTGTAGTAGGGTAGTGACAGCGGGGAAACGGGAAAAAATGTGTATTATATACGTATACGTATATCTGTATGGGAAAACAATATAAATGTATAAACGAGGGGTGCTACAGCAGATAATGGAATAAGTAAACTGCAATTTCGAAAGAGGAAAAAAAAAAGCCCATTATAAAATACCGGAGCGTGCAGATTTCGAATAGATTCCTGCGCGGCAACGCAAATAAAATCGAAATATTATTACTATTATTATTGTGTGGCGAGGTTGGGCACACTCTACGGAGGGGTGCGCAAACTGCATATTTCTGTGCGCGTAGGTACGTACACATATATACATAATATATTTATATAGCTGCAGGTAAGACAAGATGGTGTAAAACTTGTCGCCAGTTTGTAGTTCGCGGGATCACTTTAAAACGTTAACTACTACTCCTTTCATCAATCGGTGAGCAACGACTGCACAAAATGCGCATCCGGTCGCAACAGTATTTGAAAAACATTTTTTTAACATTTTCCGACGAATTTTCAACCAGTTCAATGTTATTCTGATAACCGTTTGGAAAACTGTGAAAGCCATCCATCGAAAATCTTCCACGGTTGTGATGATCGAAGCAATCCTTCGAATCGATATCGGGCACACGGAGACAAAACAAAAATAAATATCCGCACTCGTGTTGTGTATAATATTCTTCGTTTGACTGAGAACACAAAAAGAAACGGCCTCGAAAATTTGTTTTCCAATTAAAAATATCGGATACGAACGTTGTCCAGTATACCGACTCGCCGATGCGTTAAAATTTAAGTTCGTTTTTAACATATCTGATAAATGTTTACGAACAATAATTCTTAGAACCCAAAGTAAATTATTATTAAATACATTATAATATTATATTATATTGTACATATTTTGCTCATAAGGTTTAATGTTAAATTATAATTACGCCTTCAATAGTGTATTGAATGTGCCAACATTGAATATATTATCAAAATATATATACGTTCAATCCAATTAATACAGTTGATCGAAATAGCGTGCATTACAATCATAGTCCTATTCTACACTTAACATTTTAGCAACACTCGATGCGGTGTGTCCGCAATTATTCGGATTGCATTCTCACCGTGATCGCTTCGAGGACCGTCGATTTGTTTGTAAGATTCCACGTGGTTGAAACAAAACCCAATTCCCATCACACAATTATGTTGTACTGCGGACTTTCGAAAACAATCGTTCGGCGAAAAGGACCTTGCAATATTGTACATCGGCGTGCGGAACTATGATAATTGCCAAACGCAACGATAACGTTTGGCGAAAAGCCGTTGGTGAAATCCGTTTACAAGTAGTAGCTGACACTTTACGCGAAAACGATTGCTGCTACGATTGCGACGGGCCGCCGCCGTCGGACAATCGCACGAAGCCAATTTTAATTATCGTCGGTTTAGTGCCGTCCGAGTGAACTGTGTGTCCGCGATACCGTGTGGCAGGGCGGGTATATATCACGTATCATATATTGTACCCACTACAGCCCGTAGGGAGGCAAAACGTCAGTTTTATGTCCCTAGGGCGTCAGCGAAGTAATGTCCTCGAAGTAAAAAAATAAAAAAAAGTTCAAAACTCCGTAGATATAAAATAAAAACAGATAGGTAAAATGCTTCCTCGTCGTAATATATCACGTCCGTCCACGTGACATAATATTTTACCGCGTGTGCATTTATATCATATATTATCGTGTACGCGCGTGTGATAATTTTCCACGCTCACGGATACACCACAGATATGTGTGGCGTCCGCACGACCATATTGTACTGTACACAGTTAAATCCGATCGAATCAAGTCTAGTCGGGTATACTCGTTCGGAACACTTTACGTTTCAATACAATATACGCGTATCACGGTTTACTGGTGTACAAGAAAATTATTTCAAAATATTACGCTCGTGCGATCGCTGGTGCACAATTTATGTAAATAACGCGTACGTGTTTTTGAATATTTAAATGTGACCAGAGAATTTTTCAGATATTACAGGTATTGTTGTCTTAAAAATAATATCATACCTATATGGCACGGACGTATAATTGTATACAGAGTGCACCACCAATATTTCTATACATTTCATCTAGATAAATTTTTTTGTAATCGTTGAAGTACCTGTGTGAATCACACAAAAAGAAAAACTATAAATAAATATATTGCTCGCGATGGTTTTGAAAATATTTATTTTTTTCAACCCGATTTATAGGATACAAAAAAACGTTTGTTAAATTATACGTAGTTAGACGTAGAAACAATTTCTCATATATTATATCCATTTGTATTTATATATAATAATTTATACACAATACAAGTATAACGCACGTACAATATATAATTCATGGTAAACTCCGTGGAAAACTGTAAGCGTCCAATTTGATTTATTGCCAGTTAAATTGTGTCTGGGTACGTAAACATTTTACCTGGGGCTCGAAGAAAAAGATTAGATTTGAGTATCTCTAGAGATTTTCCGGTGTTTTTTTATATATTTTATTTTTTTGCAAAACAAAAAGTAGTTTACACGAATTACATTTGGGTATAAAGTAAAATATAGACCTGCAGCAGACTGTAGGGATAAAAATAAATAAAAATGCATAAGTATAATAATAAAATACGAATTTATTTGTTAGACCTGGTGCCG
The DNA here is from genome assembly GCA_949715065.1 of Periphyllus acericola. Classification (NCBI taxonomy): domain Eukaryota; kingdom Metazoa; phylum Arthropoda; class Insecta; order Hemiptera; family Aphididae; genus Periphyllus; species Periphyllus acericola. The sequence continues at coordinate 8,414,111 of OX454269.1, read as the reverse complement.
AGTTTAATAATTATAAGACAAGGGTACGATTATGAACATATTATTTTACGCTAAAACGTTTGGTAAAATATTATAAAATAAAATACTACGCTCTGCGCTGGGCACCAATATTCTACGTCGGACGTATTTTAATTATTTATTTTTCAAATCATATAATATGATATCTTGAAACGAATTAAATGTAATCCTATATTATATTATATTTAACTATATGCTGCCGAACACACGCGTGCGTATAATAATAATTATTATAATATCTACGATCTACGTTTATAAAGTGTTCTTTTCCTTTTTTCTTGTGTACACTTGTGAAACTTCAGAAGTGTAGAATATTTCTAGTTCAAATGATTTGATTCGAATGATAAAATTCAATTGTAGACTCGCGTAGGATATGAATATTATTATTTTTTATTTGCAAAGCACGCAAACACAGAAATGTATTTATTTTTAATTTTCTAAGTAATAGTAATCGATTCACTATACGGTTTTATAATTCGGGCGTACGCAATCATTCGTATTTGAAATAAATCATACATAACTCTATGCAGAACATTACGGAAATCGGCTGAAATAATTACGTACGGTTTTAGCGATTTGATTAAATTTCATGGCCCAACGGTTAATCTATTATAATTCGATATCATCGGTATCTTGATGGCCGTGCTCCATGGTAGCTATTTCGATTAAAATACGGTAGATATTTGACTTCAAGAAAAAAAAAATAAAAAAAACATTTAGTACAGGATAGTATACATTTTTATGCGAGTAATGTATAAATAAAGCATTTAGTACATAGCGTATTCAATATTCGAAAGGTTTATATTGTTTTGAATATTATTCTTACTCCTTGGTTATGAATTTATGATTTTCGTGATATTACTCTATCACAAGTATAATTCGATGTTGTTTGAAGCGTTTATAAGTATGTGAAGCCAATGAGGTTAATAATAATTGGCATCTGACCATGTATAAATTTATAATTATATTATTAAATATTATTACACTTCCATTATCTTGTAAAAGATTTTTTCACTTTGCTAGTTGAGCGAAAATTTAAGTTCGTTTTTAACATATCTGATAAATGTTTACGAACAATAATTCTTAGAACCCAAAGTAAATTATTATTAAATACATTATAATATTATATTATATTGTACATATTTTGCTCATAAGGTTTAATGTTAAATTATAATTACGCCTTCAATAGTGTATTGAATGTACCAACATTGAATATATTATGAAAATATCAAAAATGATAAAGTTGATTCGGTTAGTTTTATCGTAAAATTAAAAAAAAATAAAAATGTGTCCGGTGAGGTGCATTGCTGTTCGTCGACAAACTAATCCAACGACCAGACGTTGATTCTATTTGATATAAATAATTGTAATTTCATTTGAATCACAATTCTCGGTAATAACCGGCATACAGCTGGTATAAATGGAAATTAAGTATCTTCAAATATAAAAGATTAAATCAACTGTCAATGTTCGAAAAAACGATCAATTTTGCCAATTTTGAATTTTCAAACTTTAAGCTTTGTGCGAAAGAAAATCGATCGAACAACATTTTCTGATATAAAAACACTATAACAGAACGACATTTAAGAATATTTTACTGTTCTTCCTTATATACGTTTAGGAAAGTTATTGAGAAAATCGAAAAATCACCTGTCTAAAATACCATTTATGTTCCATTTCCAATCTAAAAAAGTATGCTTTGAAAAACTTTTGGTGTAGATTCACTCCCCCAAAAAATGTATACTGCATCCGAAGAAAAAAGTAATGGTGTTACAATAGTTTTTTTTTTGTCATCTGTGCCTCGAGAATCTTAAATCAACAATCGTAATTTCAATCACGAGAAAAAAAATATTAATGGAATCGTCGCACTTTTGTCCGTGTGTAACTAAATGAAATAAAATGTGTTCTTGAATCGTCTCCGTTGCCCATAATAATGTATTTTCTGTCCGTATTGAGTGTAATCTGCAGGACTGCGTCATGTTCAATAGGTCACCCGTGCTCATGGTAAAACAACAAATTTAGAATTTGAAAAATTAACTAAGTACTACAATTCATTCGTCTTAAAAAGGCTCCGCCTCGTTTTTTGACGAATTCGGATTAACAACACGGGCCGCCGTACTTGTGCTCGAGTGTCTAGTGTTTTGCAGTGCCTACTCCTGAAATTCCAATTCAACACGTTCTAATTTGTATGACATGTTTTTTTTTCTACCCGTCGGGGTCATCGCATTGTTGTAATTTGTCGGCTATTGTTGTTTTAATTATTGTTGTAGGTATGCCCATTAACAAAAATATAATATTATGTGTGAGTATTCACAGAATATGAAAAGGTTTTGAATACAAAAACCAGAATAGTCTCTTCATAATATTCAAATCATTGGTTCGTTAAAAACACGACATAGAGATGTAAAAAGAAAATAATAATACAACTTTTCGTAATAATGCACCATCTGTAAATATACTAAGTTTTATATTGTGCGGTAAAAATATACATATTTTGACCATTAGGTCTCGATAAAGTTTGTGTTTATACGGTGAATTTACGTTATAAATATATTATACAACTATCGGGGAATATGATCAAATTTCCTTTTTGAAACCAGATTCGAGATTAAAAGCAAATCCGAAAGATTGTTTTGAATCAAATCAAAAATGACTAAAGGATTTTCTTTCTAGCGTTAGAAAGTATTTGGGTTCTTGTATTTATTAGACCTCAGGAACTTAGTTACAAAATATTGTATAATATATTCTTCATGTATTTTATTATCGCATTATTGTGAATACTCCGTACTAATAATAATTCTTGCGTCCTACAGTGGCTTATTTAGGATTTTTAAATGCGGAGAGGAAATAATATGTATACTTACTTACTTTTCTGGTTTTAAAATATTTACATACTTTACGGACATAATATATACATACATTAGCTACAAGTTATAACGTAGTCCAATCGAGGTAAATAAAATTAAGATTAGATATTTACTTTTGTCGTACAAAAAAAATATTTTATATTGTTTATTGAAAATAAAAAACCCGTTGGCATTTATTATTGTAGTAAAATTCAATATTCTGTATATTAATATTGCTCTGTTCACTCAAATGTTGTCTGTAGTGGCTAAAATATTTTGTTTCAAATTTAGGTTTTTGGAATAATACTAGTTTCGAAACAACCATCAATAAAATGCTATTTCTCCAAAAATTGTTTCTTTAATATTCCCGATTGTTTTGGCGATACTTGAAAACTTTAGAATGGATACAAAGACCATCAACCACGCGCAGTACTCAAATATATATGTAGTATATATTTTTATATATATCTACGATTAAAATATAGGTAGGTATTGACTGCAAGAATAATATTCAATTGTGAATTTAATTTGAAATGTAACAACAATAGAAAATATTCTAGTAAATACTTTGCCTTTTAATAGAAATTGTTTTAAATTTTATAAAAACAAAGTAGGGATTGATTTCAAGCCGAGAAAATGAATTGTTTAGTTTAGGGGAAATTAAAAAATACCATGTGTCTTATTCGGCGAGAATAATTTAATATTTTCAATATAATAGCTTAAAGTATTCTAAACTAATCATTGGAATCGTACATGAATAAGAAAAAAATTTTTTTAAGACCTAGACTTTTGTCTATAAAAACACGTTATTCGATAAAAACATGCAATATACCAGTACTACTATTGTATTATGATGCGTGGGGCAAAGAAAGTTATGTATTATAATTTATAACCTATTAAAAACCTAGAGTAAATAGGCACTGTAAAGTTACCAATAATGCTACAAAAATATATATTTTAATTTTTAACCATGAAAGTCATGCTAAAAGTTATTTGAAAATTTAAAAGTTTAGCCGAAAATTACCTTTAAAACCAAAAAATAACTTATTATTGAACAAAACTATCATATTTTTAAACAAATTAATTCTTAAAACACCTAAATACAATGTAAATCTACGTCTAACAATAAATTAAGAACGATTTTATTAAATTGTAGGTATCTGATCATTGTATAAATTAATGTAAATACCTAATAATAAAAGTGTTATTTAACTAATGTAGTGTTTTTTTTTTTTTACTTGATACCAATATTTTTTATTTCCTTTATATTTTTTTTATTATTATGAAATTAAGAAATATGTACCTAAATGTTCTAAAAATGTCGAATATGCAAATTATTTATAAAAGTTAAATGTAAAAGCTAATAAACCGACACTAAATTACCAAAAATGCATAAATTCACGAATATCATAAGAAAATTAAAAAAAAATGCAACAAAAAATTGTATATTTAAACTTTATAATGCATGAATTTAATTTCGTTTTTAATAAGATATGCGTAGTCCTGGAGTACTATTAAAAAGAAAATGCATATGCTACAAATTCTTAGCCCTAATGATATGTAATTATTGTCATCTAACTTTTATAAGTGATTATAAATATTTACTTGAAGAAAGAGACATAGTTTGTGCTTTTTACAATAGTAACAAAATAAAGTTTTTTTTTATGATATACATAAGACTTTTATTACATTTATCAATGTGTTTTGTAAAGAAATGATTTTTTTTTTAATTTAAGTTTGAAACAACTTTGGAGTACAAGAGTTTTATTTTATTGTTGATAAAGTATATATAATCTTAAGGAGTAGCTCATAAGGTTCGTTTCATTTTTTTAGTACACGCGTATAAATATTAAAGCTGAGGTGAGTTTTTTTTTGACGTTTTCAGCATACTTACCTCAAAGGATATCATTGCAGTAACCTGTTCGTTAATATTAATATAGATATTTCATAAAGGAATTTCCACTTTGTTAATTAAGTATCGATGTTTCCCCGGGGAGTGGGAATCGATAGCAACAACGTCTGAAAATCCTAACCGGGGAAAAAATTGCCTTAAACAGTTTTTCAAAAAACACGTAGCTTACACGCCAGTAGGGGGGATACGCTATGACGTGAAACATGCGATAGGTACATGGGGTTTCAACGGTTGCACTAAACGAAATTGCCCGTTCGAGTGTCTTTCCCATTTTCCCGTTATCGCGTATACATTATGATGTTTTTCGGATTTCGTGGAAAAATTTTCCAGATGAACAACGCCTAGGAAGGTACGTCGTACCAAACTCGATTACGTAAACTTAATAAGTTTCCCGCGGTAGATTTTGCTTTACTAAATTCGCTTTCAAAGGTTCTAAGTCATCTCGTTACTATGCACAAAATCATTATTGCGAAAAGCGGTTAAGTTTTGTAAAAAATGATACAGACAATATATTATTATAATGGGTATACTGCAGTTATTACGTTGTTATTTTTAACATTTATGTGTGACAAAACGTATTGCTGCACGTTGTTCGAAGCACATATTTATTTAAAAGGAACAATAGCATAATAATAATAATAATAATAATAATAGTTATAATAACAACATCATCAAGACCGGCGGTTGGGGTGGTTGGGTGGGGGATGCGTGTCATATGACGTGGTATTATTTTTATACTTTCGTCAAGGATAAACGATGCCGAGTAAATGAAGGTGTACCGAAAATGCGCGTAGGGATGGCGTTTCACGAAACGAAAATTACACCTCATCACGTGCACGTGATGCGTAAAGTCGAGCTCGCAGCGTTCGTTTTTCATTGTTCGCCGGCAACTCGCGAGACGCTCGCGCTTTAAATAGATAATTAATAAAACGCGCCCCGTGTGTTGGCTGGATCCTACGGTACGACGTGTCGGTGGGATTGTATACCCTTGTAATTGTGTGGTCGAACCGAAAGTTCTGCTGGAGTCCGGAATGACGTGGCGGCAGCGGTGTAACGAGGTCGGACGCGGGAAATGAGTTCGCCACTCGCAGCGAGAAAGAATGGTACGCGCACGTAGCCGTAATTTTCAATGGGAAGAAGGGTAGCGAAATAAATTAAGGATGGTTTGGCCGAATTAAGTGCGGTGGGAGGAACGAAGGGTCGCGTGTATAATAGTGATGGACATGTTGACTGGCCGCGTGAGGGAGGTGAACCGGTACCAGCGGGGGACGGAGAAAAGTTGTGGACTTGTATACACACATACGCGTGTGCGTGTGCGTTAACCCGTGTTATACAACGTAATATGGACGAGGACGACGGGAATTCGTTAAATTGTTGAATTGCACAGGATAATTGTGTGTATAATATTACTGCGATGGATAATAATTTTAAGGGGCGATCGCGCTGGATGTTCTAGGTCGTAACACATTTTTATTTATTTTGACCGCATTAAAATGTTATTAAAATAAATGTAGGTTCTTTATTGACAGTAATCTTATGAAAAACAAACTGTATTTTGCATTTTATATAAAATACGTATTTAGTCGAATTGCAATCATTGAAAACTGAGAGGTGATAATAAAATCCAAACTTTTTTAATAGGTTAACGTAAAAATGCATTTAAAATGTAGTTGGAATTTACGATTTGTTCAATTAAATTCATAATAATAATACGAATCTTATTATTATACGAATTCATTTCGTTAAAAATTATAAACATTACACGGCACAATTAGCCGATTTCGGAAGAAACTCGGTGAGCACCACTCGAAAATTTAATATTTAAAAGAGTTCAGAAGAAATTATCTCTTGACCCCATTCGCTCGAGCCTTCTTAGAGGATCATCGGGAAAACTGAGAGAAGAAAAACGTTTAATTAGTAGTTTAAAGTGGCGTTTTAGTTTTTTTATCGAAAGGAGAGCTGTTCTTCCAGTAGCAAGTGCACTTAATGTTCGTGTTATAGATCTCTGTGAAAATTATTATTCGTTATACCATGATTCACTTAATAATAATAATCATATTTGATATGGTTTATTTCAATTCGAATACTACCGAAATTGTTTTGCAAAAGTCATCATCAAACCTACCGATTGAGTTATTAAAATTGGTCTGCGCTAATGTATTGAATTAAAAAAAAATAACAATCATATGTTAATCTGTTGATCGAGTCAAACGGATTGATGATCGTAGTATTTCGTGTAGGCAATGTGTTGAACAGAAACCGTATATAGTATATGATATATATATATATATATGTGTGTTGTGTACACGTAGTTAGACGTAAAACAAATATACACGACGACGTTGGTCAATGGCCTCCTCTATTGTTTTGTCTGGTGACGTGCGCAGGTGTTATTATGACGTAAGGGACTGCGACTGCTGCGGTTTCTGGAAAAGTACTAACCGTCCCGTCATTGTTTGCACGTACCTATGTCATGTATACCGTCTGTACACGGTCGTTATACGCCGATAATCATCTTTTATCGTAACACTCTACCCGTACTGTTTTCGGTAATATTTTCGAAACAGTTTTTCGTCGGCTCCCGTTCGGACGGTCGTCGTCCACACGAGGGAATACTACAGGCGGTAAATTGGCAATTTGGTGTGTTTTTGTTTTTTCAATTAAGGCGCGCGAGAAAATTTAGTGTAATTGTCACTTGTCGCGGGGATGAAATCACCACGAACGTTGCGTTGGAAAACAATTTAATAGTAATTTGCTTTTTTTCTTCTTCACAAACCGCACGGATGTGAGTTCAAAATAATTTCGGACTAAAAAATTAATTCCATCATTTCCGTGCACAGTCTCGGCGGTACCTGATTCGAACCGAGGCTGTGCCGGTCCATCGATAGTTGACCGCAGCTGAATGTCCAGCTTACGGGTCGTATGGAGTTTTTGAACTTTCCTTTTTTTTTTCTTATCCGTCCGTAACAAACGCGCTATCCATTTTCGCTCACATTTCGCCGGTATATCGCTCGGGCCGATTCACGAAGCGCGTTCACACCACGAAAAACGGCGTGTAAAGGTTCACGTGTTTATACGTCACTGGTGACGCGTAAAATGCCACGTACACCTTTTGATATCTCTCGACGTTCCGCGTACTATTACGTTGCAAGTGCAGCATGCGTAATGTTATATCTCGAGTATTGTATTGGAATCGCGTGGGCGCAATAAAACAAATTACGACCCCGGCCAGCCGCCCCACTCCCCCCGGGATTACATTATTGTTATTATTGCAGCGACCGGCTGTATGCATTATACGGTAAAATATTATACGGTCTTGGAAGACGAGCAGAAACGGTATGTATACGCGACGTAGGGCGGCGTATCATTCGATCTCGGACTCGGCGGCGAAATGAATTGGTCTCGGACACGCGGCGTGTACACACTATATATACCTGCAGGAGAAGGACTAGGAAAGTGCACCCCGGGGACGACGGTCGTCGGCGGCCGGTGGCGACGGAGAGGTGAAAAAGTTCTTGAAATTACGCTGACGTATATACCGTCCGGGGTCGTCCCCGGAGAGCCGTTGCCGGTGAAAAACAGGCAATTTTTCCCGTGGTTTGCCCTATACCCCGTGCCGCGGCCGACTCTCCTTGACATTGACGGGACCCCGCGAGCAAACTCCCCGTGGGGTCAGCGGATGCGACGGGATGCGGAAAAAAAAACCCGGAAAAGTTTCCTCCGGACATTAAACGTCAGAACCCGTCGCCGTCACTATAACTACTATACGTATATAAATAATATGCCATGCACGCCGTTGCATTGTCTACCGGCCGCGTATATATTACGTATTTTACGTCGTACGCATGCACGTGTAATGTATATAGATAGTTTATATTTTCATTAAAAAAAAAGAAGAAAAAAACCGACGGGAAGGCAAAAAGAAAAAAACTGTACAAACTTTCAACGTCCGTCGGCGGCGTTTCTGCTTCTGCACGTCCGCGACCGCGGTCAGTAGTCGGCCGTTGCCGCGTCTTTCGTGCGATCGGTCGTGGTCTTCACCGCCGCCGCCACCGCGATCGCGCGCCTTCCCCACTAGACGTCTGCTCGAACTCCGCACAGTTTTCACAGCGAATTGCATTTTTCCCCTCGATCACGAACGGCGCCCACTCGACTTTAAAATAATGTGTAGTTCTATCCTGCTCGGACCAATCCACCCCGCGTGCTCGGGCGTAGGGGGGACGCGACGGTTTAAGTTTTTTGCGCTGCGCTTTTTTCGTTTCGAAAAAAAAAACGTACTCAGGCGAGTGACACACGCACCTCGTTCGCGCGCCCGTTAGGTTATTGATGTTGCAACAGTGTCGGGCTATTGCAGCCCGTCGAGAACAACGCGCGGCTCATTCCTCATCCTTCTCCCCGAGCAGGTTACGATGACCGTGACCGCGGTCGTGTTGTTATTGCACGGGATATCTCGACACTACGCGGATGATCGAATGTGTTTATGCTGTACGCGCGCACCAATCGACGGCAAATGTTTGCGTTAGTCAACCGACGATGATGCCGAGCACTTGTGGTGTATATTTGCCGACTACGAGAAACAACAGCGTAATGACGATCGAGCGCAGCACGTATTATATTATGTTATAACAATATGTACGTATACGTACCGCACCGCACGTGCCCGACGACGACTTTAACGAATATATTGTCCTGTGACAATAGCGCGTGCTGCGTGTAACGATACGGTTTAACGAGACGCGAGCGTGTAGCAGAAATCAGTCGTTGTGTTCACACATAATGTCCACGACGAAAGTTAACTCCGAACGTATAATGACGTGCGCTGTACGGAGACGATGCATTTCGGATTTGGACATTTCCGGTCGGGCTGGATCGGAGAAATTAGATACCGTGACATTTTGCCAAACCCGCGCGAATATCGATCCACGTTTCGACCGTTTTTCTCCACACCGCGGCTCCTTAGAATATAATATGTATGTTCAATTAGTGTTCCGGTGCATATTTTCCCCGCCTTATCCCCACCACGGTAGAAGACCTTGCGCAAGGGACGTTGGGCTCGGCCATAGGGTTGCCTTGGTTCAGCCTAAAGCTTACGTATTATTACGTGTTTCCCTCGTGGTTGCCGTCGAGGGTTTTCAAAGACGCACTATGGGCCAACCCGACGGCCGGTTAGTGCTACCGAGCAAATCTGGCGCGTTTACATTAAAACTTGTGCTTCGGGTAAACTTCATAGCAATAAAAAAATTCATTTTTGGCCCGTTAACTGCAGAAGTGTATGTTTTATTGAAAATGTTTGTTTACATTTTTATTATTTGATTCTACTGTTGTACTCGTTCGGAAAATAGCGCATGACAATAAACAATAAAAAATCCTTCGACATTATCCGAGGGTATAATATTTTTTCATACAACATACATGTATATATAAATAAGCATATTGTATACGAATATTTTTACTATTACTATTGTTATTGTAATATGTTTGTTCTGGAAACGAAATTTCGTTTTGATACACGTCGTTTTACATTCTTTTGTGCGCAGTCCCCGGTAAACGTTTGACAGTTTTCGTGTGTGCAATAAGAGGAACCCGCGAAAAGTAAAATTTATTCAAAAGGAATATAACGGAAAATACCGCGTTTCGCAGCGCATAAACATATAGGGCTTCCGTCATTGTCAATGGTATACGCGGTGTGCCGTAATTCTCTTAAACAGACTACCCCGGGAACTTTATATTTATGACTCGAATTTCGTTTCTGATACGCCCCGCACCCCCGCGTATATAATGTACGCATGTATATGCATATGAATAAAGTAATCACCGTGCGGGATCTATCCGAAACCCAGTGCACGCGAGTCATACGTACATATATACTATACGTGTTAAGAAAAATAAAACATATTATCATATACGTGTACGAAATACACTCGCTACCTCTCACCATCTCGCCATTTCTCATTTCCATTAATATATTCTATCCATTCACGGCGAGAAAATCGCTATCGATATAAATTAATGTATATACAATATACATATATATATTATATATACGTAATATGTATAACGTATAAACTTACAAAATGCGGATATATATTATGTTGTCGAAATATCGGTTATTTTAATAAAAAAAAAAAAATCCAATGCTCCGTTCGTACACCGTTTCTTACGCACACGCGTGTACGTCGTATAGAATATTATTATGTTTCGCAACAGTCTACTTTATTTACTCACTGCACGGCTACGCAGAACACTTGAAAAATGCAAATTTCATCTTGTTTCATTTCATTTTTCGTCGCGCTTCAGAAATTGTATTTGTTCGAAAACTCGACGGATTATAAGAGCCGACGCGCGACGCCGCCGCCGCCGTCGAGTAGAGCAAAGATTATGTGCGGCGAGATGTTTTTTTTTACTAAATTTTTTTACGTATAAATAATGTATACATCAATCTTTTTAAACCTAAACCGGTGTTGACAGTGCTAGCCTTAGGTGTTTTAGCACCCTGTTTCAAGCGCGGGTCCAAAAGTAATTTTTGGGTGGGTCCATAAATGAAACACTTGCCTCCGAAAATTAATACAAGTAACACTGTAGTATTTAAATTAAATACAGAATAGTTTTCGTTTTAATTATAATTAAAATTAAGTGAAATTGAAAATATTTCTCTTCTCGATCTATCACATGCTAATTCGTTCAAAATGCCGAATGGATTTTTTATTAAATCTTCACTCTTTTCTCTTTCGATCGACAGCAGAGTTAGGTTATGCAAGCAAGTTAATGCATGGAAGGTTATAACTCTTCTCATTGTAGAACAATTACTTTCAGCTGTAGCGCACTTGACACTGGAATTACTAAAATTCGTCTGAACACTTTTCCGAGATCTAAGAACGATGATCTCATGCTTTTAATAAATAAATATATTTTCATAGAATTTGATTTTGTTACAAAATGTTTTTCCCCTAAATGACATTGCGATTTTAACTTCTCAAGAAATTGGTTTTCCGTCAAAATCCCTGGAAATTTCATAAAGTATTAAATTCTAAAAACATTTTGTAGTTTAGATTTTAGGTTACCACTGCTTCAATATGATTATATTTCCAAAGACTTTCTGCTTCATACTTGGAAATCGACTCTTGTGGTATATTTTGTATTTATACTTTTGAAATTAGTTATCAATTACTAAAAAAATTAAAACATTGAACGAAACTAGAATAAAAATGTATTGAACACAACAGTATTACCACAGACTTTAAAAAACAGCGATTAAACGTAGGCGAATCGGTTTTGTTTTTGAATCGTGAAACCGTGTACGACTGCTTCACATTTGAAACTATTTCACCGGCGGCACCACCCTCAATTCGAGTTCGCGGCACCCTGGTTGCACGCGGGAACCTCTGTTCCAATTGTTCGCGCTTTCCGTGCCCGCTCGGTTTTCTTCTCCCGTTTCCATCGTCGAATATGTAACGTTTTCCGCAGCCGCTATCGCCCCTGCGCAGTCGCACGACGTTACAGATGCTTGATTAGTACGCGGTCTTTTCATCGGAGAAAATGTGATCAGCTCGCTGTACCGCGGTGTTGCCGTCTCGCAATCCGACGACCTAGAAGCCGTCGTAACGACTAACAGGTGTACAGTGGGTAAAAACAGATATTTCATACGGATCCGCTGTGTCGCGAGAATCCGCTCCACCTTCGGGTGCGTCCCGGGATCGCGTAATGAAATTGTTCCACTCTTTGTCGCCGCGCGCTTTTAAACGGCGGCGCCGATTCGCCGTGTTTCCGCTCCGACCGTGACTAAATCAATTACCCCGTGTATTTTTCAACAATATAATCGCATCTCGGTCGGAAATAACGTTTGCAATTTTAATGGACCAAAGCGGTGCCACCGCTGACTCGTTGTTTGTTCTGCGAACGCTCCACCGGAATTAAAAAATATCTCGGCGTTACACGCTGTAATAGTTTTAATAATAATAATAATTATAATAATATTTACTTTACACATAAATCGTTATCAATGTCTCGGATCGCCGTCGTCTCAACGAATCTCTCGTTAACGTCGAGCGCTATAGACAGTGCTTGAAATTAAATATTTAATCGGAAAATAAATAATTTTTTTTCTCGCGCGTAAATATTTTTGTACGATTGTCGTTTTAAGGAGGTCACAATGACGATCGAAACTCTAGACGATTTGTTTATTTTCTCTCTCTCTCTCTCTCTCTTTCTTGCTATTTATCTATATCTATCTCGTTGTCTCTACGTCATCCCCCTCGACGTTCGTGCTACACCAATATCCCACCGTCAACTGTGCAAATATTGAATACATAATACATAGCTTTAGTATATTATTTAATATTTAGTTTGATTTGAATCGTATATAAATATTAGCGCAGTGCTTGTGCATTAATAATAATGCATGATCGTGTGGAAAATAAAGCGTTTTGATACTGAAAGTGCGCAACACAATATTGTTTATACTATATACATTTATATACTGTTTACATATAGAGGCTGCCGCTGTGTTTATTTAATTACCGAAATGACTATAAAGTTCAATTTTCTCGGGAATTTAATGCACCTCGTCGTCAATAGAATTATTGCTTGCAGGTTATACATGTATAAGGTATGTCCTAATTGTTTCTCCGACATGAATAATCACGCTTGGTGAGTAAACGAATAATCCTGCACTCAATTTTTTCAATGATTTATAAATGTACAAATAAACTAATTTACAAAACAATTATTCAAGGTTTAATTTCATTTTTTGATTTTTCCTCACATTTTACCTTAATAGACTGTTGTCAAAAAACACTTCACTCGTGCTCAAAGGATAAGGTTTATTATAATACGTTCTATTTGAAAAGCATGTCCGTGAAAATCCACACTTGAATATTGACTTTCCGTACGTATTCTTGATTGCAATATTGGTTAGTGACCAAAAACTGTTTACATTATAATTCCATTATGAGTCATTACATCAAAAACTCACAACGATATTGGTAACTGTTTGTACAATATGTGAGGGTACAGAATATATTGACTTAATAATAATTTCCACACACTTAAAAAAAGAAAAATATTTTCTTATTTTGTAATATTCGATATCTTTATTCTAATAGTGATATAATTTTAAATTCTCATATTTTGTATACTTCTAGTTAAGTATTGAAAATGTGATTTTCTAGAAACTGTGGTATGAAACAACTCGAAAACGTTAAATTTTAATTATGTTCAGCTCTTGGAAAAGTTACATATTTTAAACGTTTGTAAATTCATTATTAATTATCGCAGAAAGAACAATCTCGTATTTTCGAACCATCTATATTCTATATTCTCTATCAGTATAAGTATCATATGGTGCTTGTAGGCAATTATGAAATATTTTATCGTTTGGTGTTTGTGTAAAATATTATTTCCTTGGGTTTGAAATTGTCAGTTGACATACTTCAACCAAAAGTAAGTATAACTTGAACTTTAAAATTTCCTAAATACGTCGATTGGTTAATCTCGAGTGCATTGAAAAGATATATTTGAGCACAAAACTATGAAATAATGGAGATTAAATTGGGCCTGCGTTTTCTTAAAACCCAATATGAAGACGCAGGCATCAGCCAACACTCAATAAAAACGATATATTTTTTTTTATTTGAAATAATTTTCTTGTAACTTCTTCTTGCCGGCAAACCTACTGAAAGTGTACATCTATTTCCGTGCAAATGCTTTCGTAAAACCGATTAAATAGTTGATAGTGCACACGTAATGTTTTCTCTGTATTATAATATTATTTAATATGTAAATCAAGCGCGTCCGGACGAATGGAAAATATCGTCTCTGCGGCAAATCTCCCGAGTAGGTACAACTCTCGTGCTCATAACCCGCCATCCCCTTCACCACATCCGATACAACCTCTGGGATAATATTATATCCTCAGCTAAACAGTATTTATATACGATCGTTACCGGCAAGTGGCGGCGACGACGACGGTCACCGAAATACATTATTATAACAGCGCTGCAGTGCCGCAGCATGGCGCTATAGTGTGTATGGGTAACCTTATATACCACGTTAGGCGTAACGGAATGACGCGTACACCGTGTATACGTACATAACCGTGGTTAGAGCGCGTATAAAACGTACTGCATAATGTATATGAATTATCGTGCACATACCTGTGTAATGTTCGTATTATGCGCGTTCGCATCCGCGGTTGACCCGTCTCCAGAGATGCCGAGCGGATGCGACAGCGGCGGCACAGAGTTCGATATTATTATTATTATTATTATAATAATATCGTTATGTATACGTATACGTATGCATTGTGTGTATATAGTTTCTTGCCCTTTATGACATCGCATTGGACGAGGGCGGTAGGGCTGTACTACGGGGGTAGTGCGGCCGAGAGGGTCGTGTTTTGACTACGACGAGGTGTACAATACAGCCGCGGCGGCGAGTCGTTATTATTACTGTTACTCCTAGTGCAGTAGTACTATTACACTGCAACTACTATTATTACCGTCATCGTAATATTATTGTCACGCGCCACTCTCCGGCGAAACACCCCAGTCAGTGCCTATCCGTGCACGTAAGCGAGCGTGTCCGTGCGCGCGTGCGTGTACGCCGTCGTCGTCGCGAGGCAGTTCTTACGCGAACGGTTCGCAGGGACTCCGGGGCGCGCAGGACAATGCGAGTGGCAGCAAAGTTTCGCCGGCGAGGGTTGCAGGCGTCGGTAGGCACCTTCGGGGACGCGATCGTAAATTACGTTCCTATTGTAACACGGCGAAGCCACCGACGACGGTATAGAAATCGCGCGGGACCCGTTGTTGTCGGGGGCCAAAAGTCACGTTCGCTAAACACCCTCGGCGCGACTGCCGCAGCGCTCCCGCCCCCGCCCGACCGTCCGCGGCGCAGGATCGCCTATAACACCGTGTGCACGCTTGTACCACGTGAGTACAAATGATAGCCGCAGCAGCACGTTCTCCGTCGCACCGTATGTATCGGTAACGTGAGCTTATCCGTCGAGCGGTATAGGGAAATGTTTACGGCGGAGTGACCATGAAAGTGAAATGAAAATTCGGCAAGATGTCAAAATAAATATGATGTATGGTGTACGTAGAAAATACTTGAAAACTATTTTTTTTTTTTTTCATATCCATGGTGAATCGATTAAGAATTAAGATTATTCGTGTACGTTATAATTATATTCGGTACATGCACTTAATATCGAAGTATACGTAAATATAATATTATTACGTACGGTATAGGCACGTCACCGACAGCAATGATACGCGGAAATTGTCAAGAATTCAAAAATGTCACTGAATGGTATAGATTTCAAAATATTCTATTGAATAATGGCATACGAAAATATCGGGAAAAAACAATTTTCTTATAAAATAAATTTCAAAACTAATAAATTAACAGTAAGGAAAAAAAAACGAAATTAATACAGGACGGATTTGAAACTTTGGAAAAATTGCATACAGTTTAATTTTTGTCAAGAAAAAAACACAAAGTTGAAATACACGACAACCCCATATAATACGGGACGTATGGTCACCCTACTCCAAAGGATGACTACCGATGGGCCGATGTGGAGTAATTGTCAAAAATTATCAGTTGATAATATTCAATTAATTTATATTGACTATAAACTAATATGTGATGATAAAAATTAATTTACTGAAAATCGTTTTCATGGGGAATGTAAAATTTAATAATCAATTTAAAATAACTATAAACTAACATGTGACGATAGAAATTAAGTTAGTGCAAATCGTTTTTATTGCGGAAATATAAAAAGCGGTGTCGCAGATAAAAGGTCTACTCTACAGATGCCCTTGGATTTTTTGACATGGATATGTCTCATCGCTGGGCGTCATGTAAAAATGTTATCCGAAACGTCACGCCGGATGTCACGCTCGTCGAGTAAAAAATACAGATGAGTAAAATGCACTGTTTCCCTAACAACGATTCGGTTGTCATAGTAAAAGTATATGAAAATTCTAGTAAATGTTGTATAAATATAGAATCATATAATTATGTTTTAATTATGTATAATACTATGACTACCAAATCGTTGTTAGGGAAACAGTGCAATTTACCTGTTAGGGTAAAGAGTAAGACATATCCTTGTGCCTATGTATCCGTGTATATAGCTTGGATACTCGATAGTTAAGTCTTCGTAATTATGAGCCTTTCATGAAATATAATACTAGTTCAGTCTATCAGTTAGCCGTCTGCCGTGTGCTTTGTTGTCCTTATAAACGGACGGCCCTATTATGGTTGTCTTCTCTGCAGTGGAAACTCTTAAGATTTCTATATGGGACTCTTAGGGCTCTTGAATATTGTAAAATATAAATTATTATCAATCGAGCACAACAGTATGATTATAACTTAAAGCATTTGAATGGTGATTAAATTTACACGTCTGATTAGTGAACAACTGTGGGCCGAATGCCCGAATGACAGGTGATGGATATTATGATGTACACGAACGTACTCGATATCACCAAGATTTTGAGGTATATTCCCGCTAAGATAATAATATGTCAACTGATATTATGCGCATTATTATGTCTCTGAGTCTCTCTCTCTCTTTCTCTCTGCCGTGTACAATATTGTACCTAAGCTGAATTCGGCCAAGAACGGAGAAGTATTTGGGCTTGTGTAAAGTATAATCGTAACAGTATAGCATGCGCACACGTCGTCCGGTTTAACCTTCAAACTTTGCGTTTCAAATTTTTCGATATTTTGGCATTTTGTACTGTTCACATGTGACGTACACAAAAACTGCGATGACATAATATTATAACGTGCGCGACTTATAACCCGAGTCCCCAACGGTGACCTACCCTAGAATGACGACCAGTACTGTAATGGACAATGTCACTTATATTTTCTACTCGATTCGACGAACTTTACATCATCCGTTTATCGCTATCGATCGCAGATGTATGTTATATAAAAGAAAAAGCAATAACAGCACTTCCGCAGACGAGTAGCAGCTTATCGTGAAGTCCTCTGATGTAATATCATAACGGCCGATCACTCCGTAAAATGTACTATCGAGATTCACGTATTTTGAACTCCCGAGAACTCGAATGTTAGTCTTTTACCCGGAATCTGTGAATCATTCGAAGAACTTTCATGGTTCTGAACTTGACCCATCCTTGGTATCCGAAATTACAGTTCTTATCCGTAATTTGATATAACGATATTAGTGTTGTTGGTTTCCCCGAAAATTGTACCAAAGGATACGAAGAAATACAAAACAATATTGTTTTTGGATAAAACGTTTTTTCCGTTCTCCAGAAAATGTTCCACGACGTTTCGGGGGCCCGCGAGCTTTTGGTTTTATACGCGTAGCAGTGGCGGACGCAGGGGGGGGGGTCAACCCCCCCCCGAAATGAATAGATGATTAATTTAAAACGTAATAGTTATTTTATCTTATCTACCTAAAAACAATTAATTATTCAAAAGACGTTAAAATATGCTAGAAAAAAATGTTTTGGTAAAAAAAGTGAATCTGTAATAATTTGTAATTTTTCAATCTACGTCATCTACGTTATATCAGTCTATACATCGATTTTTGCAAATTGGAGCAACACTTCCCGTTTCAGTTGCTTCGAGTGAAAGATCATTCTCTTGTCTCCGTAGATTAAAAACCTATTTACGAAACAAGACGGCGGAGGACCGATTGAATGGATTTGTATTATTGAACTTATACAGATACGTAGAGGTATCTTATGAAGATATCTTGAATATTATGGCAAAAAAACCGAGGTGGATAAATTTGATTTTATAATTAATTGTTATGACTTCTAAAAATACAATAAATAATTATTTCAAAACAATGGTAATTATTCTTATTTTTTCAAAACCCCCCCAAACATTTTTTCCTGCGTCCGCCCCTGACGCGTAGCAATATCTATATTATTATATTTTATTCGTATCGAATGACACCATCGGTCTCGCGCACGCATTGTCACTCGTGGACCAAGTTTGGCGTAACTATTATTATTATAATACTATAATATATAATAATATATAATATATATAATATTATAATAATATTACTATGACCATCCAATAATAGTTTCGTGTACGATTTCAAACGTAAATGTCCATGGTCACGAAGGTCCGCGAATCGTTTTGTCGAATTTTAACGTGAAAACACGTTTTCAATATTTGTTTTCGCAAAACCTCCGAAAGTTTTAAGAACCGAAACTTTTCGGAGCTCATTATACAGTTATTTTATTTTTCTGTACTTTGCATTAATTGGATTGTGTACTTAATTTAATCAACGGACAATATTAATTACTTTTAAAATACATTTTGAACAAATCTCTGTAAAGTAAAATTAAATTATGTTACTGAAATATTCTTAAACATAAATTTTTGCTTTTAACGTATACTGCGAAGTGTAAAAAAAAAAAAACAAAAACCTTTACGATGTTCATCCGAACTTGGCGGTTTTAAATTCATAAGTTTTTTTTTTTTTGTTATTATTATTATTATTATTATATTTCACTAATTTTAATTGAAACACTTCGTTGTTTTTTTTTTTTTTTTATTCTCATTGACTATACATTATACAATGTGCAATTAGAATGCGAAGATTTGTTATCATAAACAAAACTCATCGATATCAATTTTACGCTTTCGAAATGTGTCGAATTGTGTTGCGAACCAAGATGGATGTGGTGCTTCTGTAATAAATTATGATAAATAATACATTCTCTTCCTATTAAACGGGGCGTTGGTGTCGCGTGATGTATCTGACATTCAATATAATAACGACTGTTGCGCAGTGCTAAGAAAGCGCCCGTGAAAAAAAAAAGGAAATAACAATAGCACCGTAATGATATATTATCCTATAGACGTTTCGATTTTTCCGGCGTGACACGAAAAACAAAATCTACCGATATAATTATAATACGTTTTTCACCGTTCGCGCGGAGTTCGGCGACAAACAAAATCGTTAGAACCAGGTATTAATCGCCGAACACGTTTTTGTGAGATACATATTCTGTTCGCGACGTCCTTCTCGTTGTGTAAACTTATTTTTCTTTAGCCTTGCATTGCGCGCATACTGATATTTTTCCGATCGTCCGGCCGTTAAACTTTTCAGAGACAGCGTACGTATATGTATATTTAATGTTGTCGCTTTTTTTGGGTACTATTTGTGCGTGTGCGGGTGGGTGGGTCCGTTATGACGAGTTTTTTATACCTGAAAAAGTTTAATCTCCGGATTTACAATGTTACGTGTCAAAACAGGTCTCGTGTCATTAATTCGCTTTCATTGTCTCGTCGTTTAAACGGAAAACTGTCGCGCGCGGTGAAATAGAAGATACACTTTCGCGTTTTAAATGCTAATTTCTCGCTGCATCTCGATAGCGGTTGTACGTTTTTTTTTTCTTTTCGTTCTATCCGCGTTTTGGGTACACACGAGTAGTCACACAGCGTGACGACGAGACCCAAAAATGTACTTGTTCGAAAGTTCAACGTGAAATAATGCGATTTAAAAAAATAATAATATTTATTATTATTATTATTACGGCAAACGCGAACATTTTACGCGAAAGTTTTTTAATCGGATACAAGACGTAAACGTGGCAATTCTCGTCGTGGGATGTTGTCGATTTAACCGAGGAAAACATGTTCGGTACGAAGTTTTTGGTTCCCCTATGGATTTTTAATCGAATTTAAATGAACCGATCGAAATTCCTATAGGTCTTAACCAAATTACTGCACCTATAAGTTGCGTTCAAACAATGTAATTAATTTCGCATTCATAATATTACTGCTACGCTTTCGTCAGACGAACGGAAGAATTTAATAACTAATAATTCTGTGTCTGCAAGGTAGGTATTCTGAATCATTGTAGTTTCCAGTATACTCGAAAATTCTTGCAAAAACCTATTCGTTTAATACTTACTTAAGTACATTACCTCTATAATCATTGTACTCGGTTGATAAGAAAAAAAAGTTTAAACCGCGTTTGTCTCGCTAAAGGGTAAAAAAAAAAAAGGGAAAAATGCGTTTATCGACGAACAATATACGCGTTCGTTTGTTGTGTACATTATTTATTGCTACGCTTTGGTCGTGATATTAATGTTGCTCATTAACGCGTTAGTGGCGTTGTACATAAGCTGGAAACGTAGTTCGACGTGTACACGTAAATTGTGCAATTTATATCACGCACACCGTAGGCATATAATACTAACGGGCGGCAAAAGAAAAAACCGTTGTAGTTTTTTCCCTTGAGCTTCACGTCGCATTAAACGTGACATAGCTTGTTGTATGTGTTTATTTTTTTTTTTTGGATAAAGTCTTGACATATTTTAGTGTTTTTGCATAACGTAAAGTGACCATCAACTTTTAGAGTTACCGAACACACACCCCAATTACGGCCGGCGTACAGTTTGAAACAATGTGAAATTAGTTTCCGCTTCACACGATAACGTATACCCCACCGATACAATAATATTACATCGTGATACTTTTTAGAACACGTTTAGGTTTATAACATGTTAGAAGTTAGAAATGTATGTAAATAAATAAGATAAACGAAAAATACAACCCGGAGATATGTGCCGTAATATATTATGAATATAATTTATATCCTATGCACATCGTAAGTATAGGGAGTCGCTTGTGATTTTTAGCCCAATTTATATTCAGCGCTCACTAGTACATGCAAATTACGCGGCAAACAGAGTGCCCTGCATAGTTTTACCGATTACGGCCCATTATAATGTGTATTTTGCGTTTGCGGTTTTTTTCTTTTTATTATTATTGTTTATTTAATTCGACGGTAAATCATCTAAATAAACAGGATTCAACAAAATTATTTCATACGCATATTATTTTGCATGCTAAATAGTTCTTCCGTCCGTTGTCATATTTATGAGGTCTTTAGTACCGTTTTCACTGGAATTGTTTTATTGTTATTCATAGGAACCACTTGGTGGATTTTAATAAGCTCCGAAGTACACACATACAAATATTATGTTTAATTAAATTTAGCAGCAGATTTTCTTTGATGTTTTTATAGAATTCATTGAGTATCTACTCGAACGGTTCAACAATATTTAATTAAGCGATTTATTGTTTACGGGACATCGCTCATTCTTGGTTATTTATTTATTTTTTTTTTTTTTTACTCAAAAATCTTTATACATTTTGATACGATTTTTCGAATAAAGCATGATATGGATATGATTACATAAAATACAAAGCATTTCCGATTCGTTGGTTATTTTCAAAACAAGTTTTCCTAAAATTACTCAACTTTTATACTGCAAATGCTGACTGGTATTATGACTCCATAATAAATTAATTGCTTGAATTACGTACATTTATATTCCTGTGCCTGATAATTTTTTTCTGTAATAACTAATTTCTTATGATTATATTAATTTTTCATTTAATACTGTGTATAGTTATAGTAATTATTTGATGAATAAAATAATGTGTATATGAGTAAATATGATTATGATATTATGATTATTTTCAAGTTATTTCCACACGAAATTGTATTGAATATACCTATCTTAGTGTAATCATTGTAAAGCCCATATAATTTAAACGTGTGGAGATGGATATAGATACAATACGCGTTACCTGCAATTATTTATAATTTGATCATGTCAAATATTTAAATTATCGTATTAAATACCTATCCGCCTAAATTATGATTACAGTGAACAAGTCACGCTTAACAGATAAATTCGAATGTATTGTTTAGTTTGTTTTCTCAATCGGTCAGAAATACGAAGTGCGTCCAATATGATCTATAATGAATTTTTCCAATTTCTGTACCCCTATATAATGCTTTGTTCTCGAAGGGAGAACACAAAATCAGTATACACGCATATCATGGTCAAATAGGTTTGTTTATTTATAGTTTTAATCGTGCATTAAAGTTTAAAAATTATGGCTATCATCTAGTTAAGGTAAAAGTTCAAAAAAACAAGTTCACTAGATAAGTCCTTATGTTGGCTATGTTCGCCATGAATACATCGTTATAAAATTGTACTGTATTTTTTTTTTTTCACAAGTGAAAAACAACAAATTGCTCACTTCCGTATACTATTTTGTCAACCGTACTTTTTGCGCGGCGCGCGGCATGACTATAACATAATAATACTAATAACTGATCGATTTCGAATTGATATTTTGAACATTGCGTACACATTTTAGCTGAAAAAATGTGATTGCTATTACATTTTTCAGTCGATTATGTCATACTTTGTCGTCAACGGGTAATCATGCGTGTGCGTGGTGCAATGAGCATATTGGCGTGCGTGTGTCCATGTGTGTAAACTGTGTGAACATGTCGGAGGAAAGAAGGAATATAAATCGAAAGCCAAACAAGGTCCCAGCGAGAAACAAATAAAAAAAAAAAAAAACAGAAAACAAAAAACTTTGTCCTGAGTTTTCATCAAGTGTGCACTGATCCTGTTGACTTTGGCAAATTCGTTCTTCGTATATCGCCGCTGACGCCACCCTCCACCACTATTTACGTGACAAAAACCACACGCACGCAGACACGCATAAGCGCACGTACATATAGCATATACTCACTCTTATTAACGCGCGAAGGAGAGGGTTGGTTGACTTATCGATCGCATTAACTCTCTTAACACTTAATACTAATGAACGAGCACAACCGCCGCGGCCGCCACCACCGGAGATATATCCCATGGTAGCCGCAATATTGTTCGAGATACATGTATATAGAATTTAATATGATTAACTTACTCGTATTTACTTTTCGTCATTCATAGCGTCTCGGCTTAAGACTTACGGTTTTCGATCCTTTGCTCGGTTGTCTTGTTTTTCCGATTTATCTGCCTAGTATTAATCGCAAAACAACAACGAGTAGTAAGTGTACTACGAGTCCAATATTGTACTCGAAACATGTCATATTCAAGAATTGTTTGCTGTCCAGTTTCTTTTCGCTTAGTATGAATGCGATTTCTTTGGCACGTCGCAGTACGCAAAATCGCACAGCCATTGACAAATATTTAAGAACCCTGTATACAGGGTGTCCCATTGGTATTTAATACCGATAATAATCGGTATTAACCGTCAACGTATTCAGAAAAATAAGTGGTATAAAATCTTCTAAATGTATAGTAAATATAAAAAAAAATGTTAATTTTTAAATCCTAAAACACTTATATTTACCAAACTAATGTCAAACAAGATTGCCATTGCCCAGGGATGCTCATAAAAGAACCAGAATTTCACTATCTCCATTTACGTATTCTGTACCATAGTAATTTAAATTCAGTGTTATAACGTTGTATTTTAAATTACAATGAAATTGCGCTTTTAGGTGATTAAGTAAATAATGAAAAAAGTGTATGTAAAAATCAGTATTTCAAAAATCAAAACATTAAAAATGTATTAAAATATTTGCTTATATCATTTTATTTCTTAACACCCCCCCCCTCCTATCCCCTCTCAACGCACAAACAGACATAAAGTCGTCATCTATCGAATAATATTTATCCACCGTCGCCGTTCGGTATAATGAATATGGTGAATTATCTTTTTATGTGCGTTCGTTGCATTTTCGTTCGAATAACATTTTTGATCTCGTAGAATTCTCGTTTCCACCGTTATAGACGACGACGGTTTAAAGTTGTTATTATATCGCGAATAGTTCGCGCGTTATAATGACGTTTATTAGCGCATCGAAACAAGTCTAAACTTTATCTTGATTTTATTTAATGCTATCCGCATGCACTTGTATAGTGCGTCGTAAATTCTGCACAGAAAAGTTTCAAGTACCTAACAATTTTAATGAACATCGCGTCAGTTTCGGAAAAATACATGTGCTATGTGCGCATCAGCCTGGAAATCTATTTATTTTGATGATGCATAAGGTAAATATTTTTTATGTAACAACAATTACGAAAAATAATATTGGTCGGCTGCACTTCAGCAGCTATTAAATTGTTGTCTTAAGAGAGACAAACGTTGTCTGAGACAAACGTTTCATGGATAAGATACCTATATCGTGTTTTTTTTTTTTTTTTTGTTAAATAGTTTTAAAAAATATTCTCATATATTAATACTATGGTTAAACATTTGGTTTTGCTTGCATTTTATCAAATTAGAGATTAGGTTTACAAACTTTCCGTTAAAATCGCTTTCGATCGGTAATTACATCGTTAACGATTATTTTTATTTACCAAATCGCAAAACAAACATAGATATATAAGTAATTGGGTTAACATTATCTAATATATTCTTATAAATTAGAGCATACAATTGTTAGTCGTAGGAGACTGGAAGAATCTAAAGAATACAACTATAAAAACTAATATAAAAATGTCCCGTGCTATCGAGTCGAAAATAAGTATTTCGTTTTTTGAATGGTATCGCGTAAAAAGTTTTGTATCTATGTATAGTCAGGCACAAATAATTTAATAAAGCGTGCGTTCAATGCGTGATGTACCTTTAGTGTTTCTTTAACTTTTTGACAAAAAATGAGGTAAGAAAAAAAAGAAAACATCTAATAAAAACGTCTTCGGGCTGAAAATC
The DNA here is from genome assembly GCA_949715065.1 of Periphyllus acericola. Classification (NCBI taxonomy): domain Eukaryota; kingdom Metazoa; phylum Arthropoda; class Insecta; order Hemiptera; family Aphididae; genus Periphyllus; species Periphyllus acericola. Next base: position 8,388,794 of record OX454269.1, on the reverse strand, counting down.
TAATATTTTTCAACATTAGATCAATATTTGGAGCGAAAAGCTCAGTTTACGCGGTAAATTGGTTTTACTCGAAAAGCCTGTACACCGAAATTCCGTGGGAATTGGTCGACAGTCATAAATCAGAGAAAGTTCCGTTTCGAGACAAATACTTTCCCCAACTAAAATGGTCTCGGCCAATACAATATATATTACTATGTATCATATATATATATATATAAATATACAATATATAACTTTGCAATCAAATGATTTTCGCGAATAATACGCGTACGCGCGCGCCGGGCAAACTCGTTAATAAACTTTAAAATTGGTCGGCGTTGCGGTCGCTTAGGGGAATATTATATAGGCACTACCTCCCTGCGTATATAAATACACGTGCAACGCGGAAAACGGAAAACAAATTTACGTGCAGTGCAGGGATTTCCATGTACACCGCCCTTCATTTTGACCTACCCCTATCGACGACGAGTGCATTTGTTACGCGTGCCGTAATACTTATAGTAATTTTCGTTTTTTTTTAACCCGATTTACTTGCACACGCACAAAGGATTTTTCCACGTGTGTGCGCATGGTCATGTGTACGTGTGTGCATGTGTGAGTATGTTTGTATAAAAAGAGACAGGCAATTTGTAATCGTAAACACACACACGCACGGGTGATTACGTTTCGAACGAAACGGTTTGCGAACGCGTCGGGAAATTGTTGTCGTAAAAAAATTATCGTATTACCTCGTGCAGGCGCGAGGCGGCGCAAAGGTCGGTGTAGTATAATTAAAAAAAAAAAAAAAACAATGTTCGACAAGATAATGAACGAGCATTGATTGGAGACGGGAAGCAGTTTTAATGAACCGGTAAAGTGGCATTGTTCCGACCGTTGCCGTTGGAGGCGTTGCGATTTATTACATTATTGATTTTTCTGAACGTGGACGAATTCTTTACTTTTCTAACTCACTATAGGCACTCACACATTCAGCTTATCGTTTTGTTTTCACTGTGAAATGATTAATTTCCCGGTGATGTGTTTTTTTATTTTTATTATTTTCGTTATTATTATTAATTTTTCTATCTTCTTATTGTTCAATATAATTCCTAGATCTGTATAATATCGTGTTTTGTCGACTTTGTATTCCGTTCGTCTTATAGCTTGTCAACGTTTATGAAAACCTTTCGTCGCACTTCCTATACCGCCGACGCTGAGTCTGCTGCTACCAGATCTAATGGCTACACCGTCGCGGATCCCGCACCGGAATATAATCTCCTCCTCGGTCATATTTTATCCGCATCTTGCGCAGGGTTTGAAAAATGCACTTTTGGCTCGCGACGTTTTTTCTTTTATTTTTTCATTTTTTTTTTTTTTTTTCGAATCGATAATGAACTCTCGGACGGTTTAACGGCTGGATTACCAGTCTGAGACGTGGCACGGGTGGATTTCTTTTTTTTTATGTACATCCCACCGTTTTTATCTGCCCCTGTTAGGGGAAACGACCGTTACTCACCTGCAGCCGATGAATCAAAGCTCTGATTTCGTTCACACTTATTTACCGAGCGCGTCCGTCCCCTTGAAATATGTAATCTCCACGGCCGGCGTTCGTGTTATTGCCCGGGTGTTCAGTTCGAACGGAAATAAAAGCTACACAGCCAAACGCCTCGTGAGTGTATTGGATTTCCACTCCGCCGGCGAGTGATAGAGACGCGACGCGTGTGCCTTTACCTATTAGACGCCAAATGTCCCGTGAAAAATGTCTGAAACTTGATAAACGCTTTTGATGCAGTCAACGTGGCGCGGATGACACGGTTTATCACCGTTATGAGCTGCACTCAACGTTTGGGTTTCAAATTGATGACCATCTGAGCTGCTGAATTCAAACAACGCACCCGGTCGCCACTATATAATACGACCTATTTATAGGAGTACCTCGACGAGCTTTAGTGTACTATGATCCATATCGCTGCGACACCCCAAAACAATGTAATATTATATAATTATGTACGCGTGCCCGCACGGTTTCTGTATTACTATTTGTTCGCATTATTACGTAACAGTTTCGAACTTGTAAAATAAATAGACCTTGAATTCGGCGCTATTCGCGTCTTTACAGCCGTAATAATAATTAAAAATAAAAATCGCACGTCACAAAGTTTGTGTTTGGGTATCGGCAGTAAAGCAATTAACTCGTGCATTAAATAAGAATTTTTTTTTTAACTACTATTGAGCGTTGTCGTTCTTACGTTATAAATTTATAATAGTCATCGACTTGAAAAAAAGTACGACTTATTCCTCATAAGTACTCACAGAAATTTATAATTGATGTTTATTCAACACATTACTCATTAACACACTGCACGTGTATACAGTACGGGTGTACCCAACATTTTTACCCTTCGTCGGCTTACTACTTCTGCGGTCAAAGTGTAATGAATAAATATTTCTTTAGTTTTTTTTTTTTTTTTAATGAAAATTAATCAATTTAAAATGCATTGAAATCTTTTTTCGTTATTCGTATTAATTAAAAATATGCAAATCATTCGTATTGTACACAAAACGTGATTTACTAATACCTACTTCAATATTGTCATTTATTTAATGACAAGCGGTCGACTATGATGTTTTTATTCATGTAACACATTCGTATTATGATATTATCACAATATTTACACAATGTGTACACGTTTAGACAAAGTGAACATTTGGTTTGAAGCGATTCGAAAAATTGCCAATACTTACGTTACTATTTTTCTGTTCGATATAAGTCGATAACAGTTGATCTCGAATTGTGTATAATAAATGATGTTATTTTATTTAAATATCACGTGAATAATTTAAAGCAAAACTGTGAAATTAAAAATGAAAAACAAGAATGAACGATCAAATTTCACCCTATCCTCCATTACATTGTAATTCAACTTGTCAGTGTTCTTTTATTTTTTATTTTATCTGATTTACCTACATTTTGTACATTTTCACTGCAGTTTATTAGTCTGCATAGCGCCGTGTACATATGCTATTCACTAGGTTCCACGAGAAAACGGTTAAAAAAATGACTAACTCATTTTTTTATTTAAGTTTAATTAGTGTGCCTATTCACAATTAACCGTGACAGTTTTTATATAATTATTTTTATAAGGTCAACCAGTTTAAATTCATCTGCGTGATTCTTACTGTCGCCACCGTACTTGCGTGAAACAGAATTAGTTATGCAGTAAGAAAATATATTTTGAAAATCGTTAATAAATCCAAACAGATATTATAATTATTGTCATGAAATATTTATTTTTACAAGTGCAGCAACCCTACTATTAAAAGTTAGTTTGCTGAGTGGTAGCAATTTAAAAATAAGAAGTAAGGGCGCCGGACTTCCCGGTAAAAGTTCGATTGCAAAGTTGTTTTTATTGTGATTTATTTGCTTTTAATTAAAAAAAAGAATTCATTGCAGGACTGCCTCGCGTCTGTACTTGTACTTTTTATAAAATCATTATTTCACATTATACGAATGGCTGATTTAAAATGTAAAAGTATTTCATTAATTAATAGAATAGGTATGTAATGGTGCACAAATTATTTTTACTTTTTATTTGTCCGAGAACGAGTTAAAAGACGTATTTTTTTTATTTTTTTTTAAATCAGATGTCAAAATCATCGGACTCACTGACGTCAAATAATGAGCGTGTATTATGTTGTATAGTGTATACACTAAACACGGGAAATTCGTAGCACGTAAACATTGCAACACTTTGCATACTATGATAATTCAAAAGATTTCTCGTATGCATCCGTTTCATTTGATTTTTCATCCTTACGAACTTTTCGTTTCGAAAATCATCAAAACATATTTCGCATTAAATGGATTAAAACAAATATGAAGAGGCGGTATTAATATTTTCATCGCACTTGTTTCGTTTATAATTATATAACAGTTTTTGAAATTGCATGAAATTCGTTTTTTCTTTCAACATTTTGTTTCGGTGAAAAATGAAAATAAAAAAAAGCGATTGAATATAAATTACTTTGTGCCGTACTACGTATGCCGCGTTCTAACAAACTGTTTACAATAGTATTAAAGTTAAAATTATTATTTGATGTAAACTTTACCACGAAAAACAATATAAAACACTTTTTTCAATTGAATATAATATAACATGTATATTTTATAAAAATATTGTTTAAGTTTTCCTTGTTTATCATTATAACATTTCTTATAGTGCTGCCTTATGAACTTTAAAATTATAGAAATACTATTAAAATGTCATAGGTAATAATGACAAACTATTATTACCGTTGAAGCGGTGTGTCGTTGGCAGACGACATCCTACTTCGTCGTAATTAAAAGATTCGCAATTATGGTATCACGTCCATTATTTTGTCGAAACTTAATAATATATTACAAGGGATCCGAACCGGATGGATGGATCGATAAAACGTGACACCACGGACGGCGTAGGTCTTGGCGGAGGCGCGATCAAATACATTTATGGATTTACAAATTATATATTAAAACATATTTATATTGAAAGGTCAGCGCTGCTTCCATGCGAATTCGTAAAAATCGTGTACATTCTATTTTCTAACCAGCGTGTGTGATTTATGTTTCAGATGCTGTCCGTTGAATTGCGATTAATTACCGTGTTCATTCGCCGAGTCGAGCAATAAACGTTAATGTGAGTTTGAAATTTTCAAGGTGATTTTATTATTCAAAACATTTAAATTTTACAGTAAATAGTTGAAACATATATCTTTATAAATAAAAGATGATGTCTGACTGACTGATTCATAATCAATGCACAGCATAAACGGTTGATACCTACCGACTTTTTTTCCAGGATATGTAAGCATCGTGGTTTAAGCGAGCAATAACACAGGGTTTTTGAAAAATTTTAATTTAAAATGGTTGAAATGGATGAAAAACAAAAAAAAATCCATGATTTTAGAAAAAATAATAAAATGTATTTGTTGATTCGTGGGTTACCTTGGAAATATAGATAGAATGGTTATGGAAAGAAGGCAATGTAAATTTCTAAAGAAAACGGCCACCTTTAATATAATGGAATACAATGAAATCTAACTTTTCTGCAGCAACAATAAATTCATTTATATTTTGGACGGGAGTGAATTGCAAACGTTTGTAATTTGACAACGGTAATACGACAAGAGATCAGCAATGACAAAAGTACTGTATAATTCGAAAGTCATCATTTGAGATGAGTGTACAATAGGAATAAAACGAGCATTGGAAGCAATTGATCAAACGTTTAGATATATTTGCGAAATTATCAGGAACTCTTTAGGTGTACGATGATTTTTGCCAAATGCTACCAGTGATCGTACATGATCAACGGCTGCTGATGAAATTAACGATTGTTAGAAGTAATCGAATTTGTGGACGTACGTGAAAACTCTAAATTTATCAAAGCAGTCGCTTTACAAAATGACGAGTATTTTCCATGTAACTGAATATTGCTAACTGAAAATTCCCGTTTGACGCTTCCAGTGGCCTCATTCCGTTTCCACATAATTGTTGTCACTTGTCATCGTCGAAAGAAGAATTGATCACGAAAGTATTCCCGAATACCCAAGTAAATTCCAGAAACCGTAAAATTATCATTACCATTACCATGGTGACAACATACCGTCTATTTTTGATTTATTTAGATTGCGTTATTAGATTTAGTGTACCGTTCGTAATCATTTTTACTGAAATTAAAATATTTTAAACTTATATAATAATTTAAGCTGACACGGTAACAACGGGTAATTATAAATATATTCTTTAATCGATTGACGCATAGGTATATGGAATACGATCGCTTGAAAACGGCTCGAACACTGATTTTATTTTGTGTCCGTAATATTGTACCATTCGTAAATGATCATAATTTTTGGTAGTCATGGTCGGCTTAGACTGCTCCGAGCAAGCCACAGGTAATGCAGCTCGTCATTTATATAAAAAGGATTCAACGAACAAAAAACCAAGTCGATTTTGTAGGAACGTTTAAATTATTAATAATTAATTAATAATTAATGTAAATATTTTTTTCTTTAAAATCAATTCAATTTATAAAAAAAAACCTGTAATTTTATTTATCTATTTATTCACCATAGTTCTATTTTTTTTTAACAATCCTATGTATTTAATACTGAACTTTGTATACTGTGTCTTTTGGCAACCCGCATGGTAGGCAGTCCGCTTATTAAAGTTGTTATATATATATATATAGATAATAATTTATAGTTCATAAATGTATAATAATTAATATTATATCAACTGCGTCTTATTATAAGACAAAAATCGAAATATTTTTCAAAAGTTCATTAAAACGTTTCAAAGTTAAAAAAATAATGTCAAGAAGTCAAATACTTCAATCTTATAACCTTGATGTCAACAATAATTTTATCAAAATTAACTTTTAATATATTGAAGTTATCGTACATTGTTAAAATGGATATTATTAATTATCATTTATACATCGAATGACGATAAGCCGAAAAGGAAACGTTCGGTTATATTTTTATTTACTAAAAGGTGTAATAAACCCTTTTAAGGTTGATGTAGCGTGATTTTCTTTTATTTCCTCTTACATTCATCGAGTTGTTAAAACTTTGTGAACTTATTTGAACAGCTGAATAAATTATCTGTATAAATAATGTGGGCTAAATGGATGTTTTCGTCGAAAAAGTAACACGCTTTTAACTTAATTCTGTGAATATTATCATAATACTTTTTCTTTTTTCTCTTTCAACGACTTGCTAGGCCTCCAAAACTTTTATTTTATTGTGATTGGTTGAAAAAATACAAACCCTCCACGACCTCGAGACAAACTTTTGAGTTCCTTGGAAATGGTATTATCCCGATCGCGTGCGCATATTTTTACGTATACGCCAACATTTTGAAATTAATAACGCGCTGCCCTATGTATAGTAATAAGGTACTACTGCAGGTATATTATCTTATTAAAATAATTTTTTATACCGAATCGAGAAAACATACAAATTTAATCATCTTAAAACACTAACTCGTCTTCCATCGTTGTTATTGTTCTTTTTTTTCATTTTATTACCGACGGTATCGCGTTTTTCGTTCCGGTCTCCCGGGGAAAGGCATAATATGTTGCGGCCCCGTCAGGCGCGTGTCATACTTACAATTTAATTCACAGAGACATCGGAGCATTGTCATCGCACGCATACGACCCTCTGGGAGTCTTTCGTTTCGGACGATTTCTCCTTTTCACCGGGTGTTTTGTCGCTTTCGTTTCCCATCTCCGTGGGACACTTGCATCGGACTTAGCGAGATTCCTGTGTCCAACTGTCAACTTCCGCGAACCAGAAACGTGTATTAATATTTTTGTAACATCCCGTTGCTTAAAAAATGGAATCGTTCGATCGCGGCCATTTAGGCTCTACAATATTACTATTATTAATGCGCTCACTGTGCATAAGACTGTAGAAAAATGATAACACGGTAGAAACTGTACACTTTGAATTACATTATGTTGTCTGACGAAGCAAATCTAACAATGCGACTTTATTCATTTGTAAAATAACAGACAACATGCATAAACAATACAAAAAAGTAAATACATACACATGTACTGGCACTTCTATGTTTTTTTTTTCACGAACCCCTTTAGCTCTTTAATTGAAAGTGGTACAATGCGGTTGTTACTCTTTCAATTGGGCGCGGCAAACGAAAAAAACCACCCCTGTAGGTGTACCTTGGAAAAAGTTTTTGCATTATTGCTGGAAAAAAAAAATTGTAAAATACAAAATTCGATCCGTCACGACGACGTATCAAAACGGCAAAACGTGGAAGGACGTGGAGTACAAATAGAAGAAAAAAAAACGAAATGCCATTGAGGTAGAAATGCGGTAAACTTCTTGACCGTATTGTGTACACGTGAGCCTCACAATGGTCATAATCGTTTTTTATCCGTCCTTTCCGTAGGTCGTATATTTTGTGTTTGCTTTTATTTTCTTCGTGCGCGCGGCGAATTTAACGAGAAAACCCACGCGAACACATATACGCTTACCATATACGAGTTGCAATAAGTCTAACAAAACTTAATAGCGTTAAACATTTATTCGTGAAATTCATAGTATACCCGTTTACCTTTTCACGGCAGTTGTTTTTCTCATTTGTTATTTTTTTTATTTTTATTATATTTTATTATATCCAATGAAATTAGTAATTTATATATTGTTTAACCAGTGTGTGTGTGTGTGTGTGTTTTGTGTTTCAGATTCTGACCGTTGCATTGAGACTACTAGCTGTGTTCATTTGCCGAGTCGAGCAATAAACGTACAGGTGAGTTTGCTATATAATGCATATTTTATATAAATACTTTTTAAGTTGTTCATGTTCATCATTGCGTTGTTCATAATATTGCTTTATAAACAAATTTTAGGAAATATTATAATAACATTTTGGTTCACACTAAATAAGTTCAAAGGTTCACATTTAATATATGCATTGTAGTGATAATTACATTTCAACAACACAACAATTCATCATTAAAAACCATAACGATTTCTATGAATAATGTCACTTTTAAACCCAATTAAACAAAATATGTACCCTGTACGTATTATATATCATATTAGTCTACTGTTTAACTATTTAGATATTAATCCCTTGTACGGTACCTGGGTAGATTTTATTATTGAATGTCTCGGGGTCGACGTTACGCTGGTTTACGAAATTGTTAGTGTAAGATCTTGTTGTTTCGCCCTCCATGAGCCATCGTCAGCTGCACAGCGGTAGTGTGGTCGTAGACTTTTACGTACCTAATTTTTGTGTAGAAAATGACGGACGTCCGTCGAATTTGGACGTCTGTGGCGAAGATAACGACCGATAAAAAACCGACATCGTTCGGGGTGACCTGGGCAATTTCCCCGCCTATGTGGTAGGGGCGTAGACCATTTGCATCGGATCGCGGGAATATTTAAATTGCATGCAGGACGATAATTAAAAGGAGCCATTGTGCTGCACGAGCTGGTCTGGCTATTTCGACGGATGACACTTCGCGCGCAGAGCGGTCAAAAAAATTCGCGCTGCCTGTAATATCGTTGTAGAGTGTGGGGGTGGGGATCTCCATTGTCGTGGCATTCACCGACACCCGATACGCGATTCGGTATCGCATAATTGAATTTTAATGTTACTAGCGACCCAAAGTTCTGTGACGTAACCTGCAACTACTAAAACGTCTAATCTGCACGGCGTCGTCCGTATACCGTAATAATGGTAGGTCCGAATGAAATCGTCCCGTATGCCGTGAATGTTTTGGTTGGTAAAAGTCACACTAAATGAGATCAAAGGTTCACCTTTAATATATGCATGATGGTTATCTATTATCTGTTCTATTGACTTTTTTAAAAATACTATTTCGTGTAATATGTTGTTATATAAATTACGAAGGAATAATAATTCGTTTTTGTGTTTCCTGCAGATTTGTTTTTTTTTTTTCCAAAATTCAGTAGGTAGTGGACTGATAAATGCGGTGTAGGCATAACACATAAAAACCGTGCACCAATAGCGTCGCCCATCAATAAGCGTTAAGAGTAAGCTTAAAAGCAAAGTCCATAGGTGACATTTTATTATTGTTATATTAATAAATAAACGAAATTTATCTACGTTGAAAATAGCACGGAAATTATCCGTATAGTATAATCCTGTGTAATATATGGCTTTATCGTTTGACAATATTATATTATTACTATGTATCCTATACAATAAACCGAAGGATTTAAAATCTTTAAAACCTATATGTTGTCTTTTCTTTCTTGACTTTCTAATGATAAAGCCGAACAAAGATTGGAAACTAGAAAACCAGAATAATATATTGTGTAAAATAAGAACGAAGATAAGTTTATTGTAATTGATGATCTCAAAATTATACCATTATAGAGTATAAAAGTCAAGACCTCAAAAGGTTTTAACTAATATATTTTCGGTTTTTCTTAAGAATATTTCGTTAGAAGTTAGTTTGATGCTGTTTTTCTGCTATTGATTGTCATGCGGGTAAAAGAAACCTTGATTTTTAATTAAATACCGATTTTTTAACATCGCTATTAGAATACGGTTTTCTATACTATTTTTAAATAATTTGAAATTTGAGAATTGAACCAAAGAAGTTACTTTATTGAAAAGAATCCAAAAAAATTGGCGAAACTTCAAATAAATTCGGTGTACTTGAAGTTTTCGGTATAATTTACGTTTAATTTCCAACCGAACATGTATAAAGACGTATTGAAAAAATCGAAAACCCTTGATAAAATAATGTACTTATTTTTTTACGTATCGTTTTTCGTCGGTCAATCGAAACGATTAATGACGATACGTTATAATATTATGTGACATTGGAAAGAATGGTTTTCAATCGATTCTACTCGGATCATCATAGTATACCAAATGAAGCGTTCTGTGTGATTTAGCTAATGTAGCGGATTGTGTACACATAGTAGTACACAAAGGCTCGATGCGTGCAAAAATTGAAAAACATCACTGCCCCGGACAAAGATATTATACTACACACCTATACGTATTAATTATATCGATGCCGCGGCGGCGGTGGTAAAAACTGCAACGCATACGGCGGCGGGTCCCGGTCTGTTTGTGTTTTAATAATATGCGTTCATCAAAGTGATTTTTAAAACAAACTTTGTTTACTTTGTATTTTATGTAAAATAAGAACGAACAGAATAAAAACAACGTCGGTGGGCGGTGACGCGGAGAAGGGAGTGAAAATTTAAATAAACCATAAAAGTCGTACGGCACGAAAAACACCATTATGCGACGAATGTGATCCCTTCGATGCTAATACGGCGGTTTTCCCTATCTCCTTTTTCCTCGTACCTACCTCGTTCGCTCGCCCCGTGTCTCTCCCGCCTAATTCATCCCTATATTCTCCCTCCCTTTGCACTCCCTAAAACACACTCATCCTGCCTTTCACGGGCCGCACTACACTTGGTGTGCGCCACAATTGAATTACGATGACGAATATTTGATGTGACCCCCGACGTCAAAATGGAAATTTCGGTCGGGTTTAAAAGCCTCCGGCGTCGCGAAGGGGGGTGCTCAGCGAGATAGAGTAGCCTTCGGATACCGCGGCGTAGGAAATTTGAAATTCGTTTAACGAGAGACGGAGACAAAGTTTTGGCAAAAGTTCATAGTATATTATCTTCTCCTATCGCGGCGTCCATCGAATTATAATATAGCACATTTCCAGTTCTTCGTTGCCGCGTCGGCGGTGGCGGTCATTAACGACTTTTGTAATCGATTAACTATACACAATATGGCCGTTAGACGATGTTATGCGCAAGCACGTATAAATGCTTACTACGAGTCATGTGGTGACTTAGAACGAGTAGAGAGTTTTCTTATAAGAAAGCAATAAAAATATGTATACGGTTTCCTCCTCACCCATAATTGTTGTTATTTTACGTGCAACTGTGTAAAACTCGAAACACCGAAGGTTCGATTATTTCTAATAGTTATAAACTGTGTATGTGATCGATGATATTAGAGCGAGAGTGGAGAGTGAAGAAAATAACAAAAATGTTTCTTCTATAATGTATAATAATGTGTCAACAAGATTAGACAATTAACTTTTGAAAGGTGCTGTTACTTTTCACTTATATTTAGTGTTAGAAATAGAGTGGATGTGTCACGTGTGTGCTGGCTAATTTTTTCACCCGGTCAGAAGGAACGATCCGTCCATGACCTGAATCTTGTTTCTCGCTTCTTATAACTTGTTTAGTTATGAGTAATTTATGAGCAATATATGTTTTATAATATTAATACACAGAAAACTCTGAATTCAAGAAAAAATATTACACTACTTCGAGATTGCAAAGAGTTTTGATAATATTAAGTATAGATATCAGGTCCTAATTATGGAAGATGATTTTGTGTCACCTTTGAAAATATTTCATATTCATAACACGGTTGTAATTTGTGATTTCATTTACATAAAGTATTTTTTTATGATATCGAGTGTCACTTCATTCGCTACAAAATACAATTTTAAAACCCGTGTTCATTGATGGCGTTTACGAGTTTTCCGGGACGGTTTTTTTTCTAACTCTACTGCATCATAATATTCATATTTTTGTAATTCGAGCATTTCCCTGTTCAGTAAGGTATAACATATACTCAATAGAGTCGGTTAATATTAATTTCTAAACGGTGCGATCGATTATAATATAATAGTGCCACGGGGAAGAAAAAATCCACCCCCGGTCGGTACCTACGCTCAGATATTCCTGTTGCAGGATATTTTTAATGAAAGTCGAACTTTTCTCTCTCGAAATCTCTATTTATCTCATTGGCCCTCTCTATCCTCCTTTGCATTATATATGATATATATATATATATATATATATATTATATATATTATATTTCCACGAGTTTAATATTTTCAACCCCTCGCCAAAAGCTCTTGGAGTTGCGGGCGACGGAGGACCGCGTCCCGGGTGATGGATGACCCCACGTCTCTCTCATTCCGGTCAATCCAATAAACCGCGCACGGCCATATTTCACGGTTTTTCTCTGCTCCACTATATAACCTCACACGCCGCATTCTTTTTGCATCCAAATACCACCACCACCACCACCACCACCAACGCCACCACTGGTTCGCTATACATGCCTTCTCTACCATCACCGCGCAAATCTCCATGGAATTTTTTAATCTGCCCAATCTCGTTCGAGCCCCACGATTATCCGGACTTTTCCGATTTCGAGATCCATCATTTTGTGTACACGGTGATTTTATAACTTGCGTCGACGTTTACTAATACTTAATACATTATTATTATTATTATTATTATTATTATTATTATTATAGTGCTTGTTTTATTTATTTTATTTAGTAATTCTCACCGACCGAGATTCCAAAGGCAAATGTATTATTACAACGGCGTTATAGACGTATTTCATTTTCCATTTTCCAACGAAATACCAAAATACATTTCAACGAATACATTATTATTGAATGTTGTTATAAAGATTTTTTCGGAAACACAACGTCACAACATTACAATGAGTGTAAATATTGCAGCGTTTAATTTATACTGTTTTTTAATGGAATACCGGTAAATCAAAATGGATTGTTTATAAAGAAAAATAAAAAAAAAAAATGTATTCACTAACATTTTTTTGTAATACACAGAATATCATCAAATAGCACACGCGTGTATATTATCCGAGTGTTTGAGGAAGTAATATTTTTAAACCGTTTATATCTCGATTTCAGAATTTTGCAGACGTCAGACATTATATGCTTTGATCATTAAAACACATTAGAACGAACCATTTCTCTTTCGTTTTCGTTCACAAATAATTGATGTAAACGAGATAATAAGCGACTCGTCGTAACGGTTCTCTATACAACAACAGATTGTGCACATTAAAAGTAATTTATAATCGAGTGTATATAGTATATACATAATTTTATTGTCGTTCTGCGATGAGTCGCTCTACGTCGAAACGCGTCGGTGTATAATAATAATAATAATAATGATAATAATATAGGAGTAGTATTATATAGCTTGCTGACGCTGTCACGAGCACCCAGAAGCAGAATAAGATTTTCCCAGTAATTACAGAAAATCAACTGAAATGTTCCGCTGTATATATATATATATATACACGCGTTTACCCCGTCTGTTCGTAGAGGAATCACGGCGACGTCTCATCAGGCGCTTCGGCTGTTACGGTAAATTATTGGCTGCAGACTGTTCGCGCCAGTTTTATCGGTGGTTTTCGTATGATAGCATTGTTATATGATTAACTTGACGTGCGGGCACACCTTGTTTGGAGGTTAGGTTGACGACTGAGCGATCGAACGGGATAAATGCCTATAAGTCAACCGTATTGACAAATGTGTTGAACATTTTAGGTCCAAGTCTAGTAGTGGTTTCACGAATTTTATTCCTTCTTTCTGTAAACACTTTTTGGGGTAGTAAATCCGCAAGCAAAAGTTTCAAGGTCTCATCAATCATAATTAACAGTATTTAAGCTCAGGCATTCATGAAAGATTTATAGTTTGAAACGATAAGAAAAAATATGTCTTTTTTATCACAAGAAATAACACATGGTGCATATAGTTTAATCTTACGGCCACGTAAAAAGTTAACGTTTTTCGTAATTGCCCAAGAAAAACTGTCATGATTAGTGGGTACACTTGCATTACTCTCTGCATCCCCTTTCCCGAGTAGGTATTTGGCATTTGTATACATGTGACAAGTTGTGTGCGACTCGTATTTTTTCTTTTCTTTTTTCCACAGCAGTTGGTTAAATAAACGATGATTCGTAAACGTATTTATCGCACCTATATATGTTATCGTATACATTGTATAGTAGTGAAGTGGTGTCAAATAATTTTTTTCCAATATACTATCGTTCAAACGTTGATAATGTCGATTGTCGCTGCAATTTTTTGAGATCGCGTCCACATAAGGTTAAGCTATCAATTCAACTTAACCTATCTATTACCCGTCCCATTAGTTTTGACCACGTTTTCCTTTTTCCGGTCCTAAACTGCGGGGAAAAGTTTCGACTTTCCAACGACTTGTAGGTTTTTATTTCTATTTTTTTCCCTCCGTGACGTTTTGTTCCGCTTTTTCAATTGAAAACTTACAAAATAATCCTTTGTCTAAATGCATTATGTAATGAAGTTTTTTTTTCGTATATATATATATATACATTTTTTTATTCTTGATAATATTTTTTTTCCCATCCTGCAGCAGTCGCACGTCACGAGAAGATCATGCATTTTAATTACAGTCTGTGTATAAACATAAACAGTACGCCGTACTGCAGCCTTTTGTGCGGGTTCAAAAATCCTTTGTTTCACAACATCATTATTAACCGTTATATACGATTTAAAATTGCCCAGAAACCGATAACGGTGTAAACACTCGACTCGTGTCGATAAATTATTTCAACCCAACTACGGTCACGCGTGGGTATTTTTGAAAAAGAAAAATTTCAGGAAACCCGTAGGTACACGAAACCAGCGCGATTAATTAATAAAATTTACGTTCATTTCGTTCGTGTAAAAGTCACTCCTCCTCGCGTAATTTCCACGACAACCCCCGACCTACGAGCTGGTGCAGCAACACGGCGAACAATACGTGAACGCGCGCACACAATACACGAACAAACTTTAATTAATTCTGTCAATCGCAATATAACGTACGTTTGTTCGCGCTTCGCAGTCTAGAAATGGAATTGTTCCGTCACAACTTGCAATAGGCACGACGCGATTACACGAAATAATAATGTTTAGACACTCAACCAGGTGCGCAGTTGTAGCAGCCGGTCGATAATAGGTACCCATCCACGAGAGGATTTTATGACGGATTTGGTCTCTGGCGGATTAAATTCCCTTAAAATGTCCTATCGTGTGTGGTGCTCTAGGATTAATTCCGTCTAGTATAAAAATCCGGCAGATTTAAACCGACGGATCAAGTATATCGCTTCTCCGCACACTAAGAGCCCGGATCCGGTGGACCTTGATAATAATTTTTCTTTTATCAATATCATTATTATCATACAATAGCTGTAATCGGTCGTATAAATCCGCAGATCTTTCAGAACGTCTTGAAAGACCAGAGGACTAGGTCCTCGGTTCAAAAATCAACGGATTTCCTCCACTAACTAGCGGACTTGGCCCACTGGCGGATTGGCTCCGCGAAAAGTAGAGGACTTTTATTTTCACGTTAGTGGACGCACCTCGGGATCTAGTCCGGCGGACCAAATCCATCGAGGACCTAAGGATTTAGTCCGTTAGACCAAATCCGTCATAAAATCCTCTCGTGTATGGGTACCTATTAGTTGACGAGCGACACCGGAGTTCGCGTAGTATATGACGTACGATATTGGTTGACAACAGCAACAATCGTTGGAGTGTTTATACCGCGGTTGTGCGTTTGATGTTATTGCTGCTGTTCGCCCGCGTTCCAGAACGGTCACGCTTTCGACGTTGTATCGGATTTCGCCTCGACCCGGCAATGACGGCCGTTACACACACCCCGCACGCGAGTACCTGCCCACTCGCCCGTCTACCGAGACCTGCACAGCTACCTACCGCGTTTAAGTGCGGCCGTGAGGTGTATGATTTACGAACGGACGTTTGCCGTGTACACGATGAGTGATATTAAATTTGCTCCCGAGACGACGAGACGATTTTGCGCCTAAGCCCGTCTTCCCCTCGCGCGCCGTGTCCGTCGATCGGCTGAAAACCACGACGTTCACTCGAATGCGATTGATACGATTGATATTGCAATAGCGGCGCGAGCTTCAAACGAAACGGAAATCGTCCACGGGGTGCACCGCGTGTCGGTATCGCGTCTATCAGGGGTCGGTGGAAGTCGTCCACTGGCGTTTGTGCGTTTGTCGTGCACGTCTGCCCCGGGGCCCGTTACAACTGCAACTAATGCGCTTTTCGTTCGTTGTTATTACTAATATAACTATAACTATTATTATTATCAAACGGAGAACGCTTTTCTTTTCAGTACCCGTGTATCTATCAAAAAGGTTTCGACGGATATATTAATTTTCCTTTTTTTTTCTTTTTTTTTTATGTTTATGGCATAATATTTTCTGATAATCTCGGCAGACAATGGAATTTATTAAGGCCATAAAACAAAAAATAATTTTTTTTTCGCTCGTGTTTGTTTTTGACGTGATTACTCCTGTACGTAATATTCTTTGAGTCTGTGAAACTGATTGAAAATGGTTTACGATTTTTTTTTTAATTTTTTTTTTTTTTCGTTACAGTAAAGTCAATTGTAAAACATTATTTTAAATTTTTATACATCAATTTAAAGTAATACAATTTCGTTTTACATTAATCATTATATCATAGTCATCGTGTATCGAACCGTGTGTATACAATCGATATTCCGTGAACGTTGTGCTGAATTTAATATTTATACGCTTATATCATATTTAATTTAATTTTTTTTTTATTCATATTTAAACTATTATTTTTCAAACAATTTACGAAAAGCAGTAATTATTGTCATATTCCGCAGAAACATTGGTTTCGAAATAATTTTCGTTTTTTACATCGCGCTAGAAAAGTATAATAATAAACTCTCACTCAGAAGCATATTTTACTCAACACACGATGGCACGTGCAGAACCCTCGGATCATGCATAATGTATTATTGCTATTCATAATAGTATGTGTGTTATGCGCATATAGCACCCGTTAGCAAGCAGCAATAACAAATATCCCTCATATTTTTTATTCAAAATTCGTAAACGACGTCGAAATCATCTACAACCGCAGTTTGAAAGGGTTGTGTTTTTTTAACACGAATCTCGAGGGCCGATAACGATATATAGTAATACGGTCAACGAAATAGTATTTTCGTTTCTCGATCGTAAACTTTAATTATAATATACACTAAAAGTGACGTCCAATGATGGAAGCGAACCGATATTATGGAAACCGGTTCATCTTATTTTCCGTGCATGCGCTACAGTGGTCCGTGCAACACAAAAGCTTTTCGAGCAATTCCCGTGGTTTAACATACCATTCACTTTGTAACAGTTAACATAAATCACGACGTGTCTGCAAATTTTCTGAAGAAACTCATTAAATATTTTACGTTTAATTTGATTCTATAAGCGTAAAACAAGTCAATTTTAATTTTGTACCTACTTATAACATTTTTGGTAACGTTTATTTTTATTTTTTAGTCTTTAGTATATACGAGTAAACGAATGACAGCTCAACAATTATAAACGATAAAATGACAACGTAATATGAAATCTTGTAACATAGTACTAAATGTTAATTTAAGTCTTGTTTCACGGAGTGTCCTATTTTCGACAAGTCAGCGGAAATATCTATTCTCAGGGTGTTTGATAGCGGAGCGAAAAGTAAAAAAATCCACGAGAACACACGTATATTATGTTCTTCCCCTTAAGTACAACGATAGACCAGTTTAGTCTAACTGTACATAACTGCTAACAACACAAAATTAATTAAACTGAAGGGAAATTTACTGTGCTGAACGTAATTAAGACGCAGAAAACAACTCCGCGCATGTGGGTGTGGTTAAACTCTTAATCATAATGAATTATAGTAGCATAATTTTCTGTTTTCCGTATGAATGTTTAGTACACGCGTTTTTATTCGGATCACTATAAATGCTTATCGACGACCGAGTTGTACTGCGTAAGCTTTGCAGTAGTCAAAAAAGAAAATAACATACATATATACATATAACACATATTGATCTTATTGATTTCAACGGGCAGTTAAAAGTCCGTTCTTTTGTATGATTTTCACAGAACGGATATCCGACCGAAAAGATAATACTTGCTATTATGTTATAACGGATAAGTCGAATTGTGGGCAGTTGGCTCTAATAGGAATGGGTGCACATAATATTTACCCACGACCAACAAACACTTATTTGACGCTTAGGTGTACTTTTCATACTCGACGTGCCACGTGTACACGTGCAGTTATAATACTAAATTATTGGAATTATTTTTACACGTTTCGCGACCCGGCAACGCGCGTGTAATACGATATAATAAAATGGGAAAAGAAGAGAAAGCGTTTTCACTATACATGGGTATTCAACGTGCATTCAATTTTTTTTGGTACGCAACCCTTTTCGGGTCCATTGAAAACTCCTTTTGACTAAGTGTTCGTGTAAGTAATATTATGCGCAATGACGAATCCCGTCGATTTTAATTATTTCTCTCGGATTTTATTTTCTTTTACTCGCTCAGAGTATAATGTTATTTTCAAAGTCTTTGTGAGCGGTTAAATCTTTGGCGAAACGTTTTTCAAACCGTAGAAATGACAATTTATGGTCGCAGAAGCGTTTGCTCCGTTGTTTTACTTATATACTATACACACACACACTCACACAAACACACATATGGTTTATATAATTCGTTTTTATTTGTCAAGTGAATAGTTTTTAATTAAAAAGTATATGATTATACCTATTCGTTTATGTATTCATAATAATGCAATTTAAATATCAAACAGGAATAAATTCAATATTTATATTTGCACTGTCATTTATTCTTGAAACCATGATCGTGTACAATATTTGTCTACTGCGGGTTTAGTTTTGTGTTACATATTTGCATGTGTATAGGTACATAGATAAGTCACTTCGTGTAAATTAATATAATTTGACCTCGTTGATTCAATTTAATATCGAATCAATCAGTATAGGATATGTATATATAAATTTACCTATATTTATATATATCAGTATACCGAATAATTTCTTAAATACAATATCTCCTGGAAGGTCCGCGAAAAACGTTTAAAGCGAAATTGTCGATAGTTACTCTCGCGGACACGACGTGTGATATTCGAAATTGAAATTCTCGATTTTATTTATTTCCCGACTCGGTGTACATAATATTATATCTATCTACACGTGTTTTCACCGGCAAATCGAGGTTTCGGTCGTGACGCGTCGCGTACACGCGGCTAATTTGATTTTCGAGTGCACTAACCGTATTTTCGGTGTACAAATATATATATATTAAGTTTAAGTATATATGTATACCTATATTCCGGTAGCTCTATATTCCGAGTAATCCTCCGCAGGAAGTCCCCACGCGCGCGCATCGTCGGTCAAATCCGTGAAAGGACGGCCGTCGAACACGCAGTTAATTTCATTCCGCATCCGTATAATGCTATTTACCGATTTCGCGCGTTCGCGACCGGCCGGGAGTCGGGACGGACTTTAAACGATGTTATTGGATTACCGAATGTTGTTCAATGGACGTAAATAAAAGCTAATGAAGGATACGTATACGTCATGCACCGGCCGAATAGGTCACGTGATTTGAGAAACTATTTTACGCTACGTGTACGTATAGGTACATAAATGGCGGCCGTCAAAACAGACGGATTCGCCGCGCCGAGTCAATGACGTGTCGAACGTTTTGAAATCATCGTGTAATGCAGTTATGGACGTACGCGGCGATGAAAAGTCTCTCTCAATTGGAATTAATCACGCATAAGTGGTCGGGCGCAAATGAAAAACCTAAATCTATTAGCGAACTGAAAAACGACGAAAACGAGGCCACTCTACGCGGGCGATTTTTGTGTTCCATTACGCAATCCTTTAAAGTTTTTGCGTGCGGTGAGTTCGGTCAAGTTAAAATGGAAAACTATATAGTTCGGGGTGTTGTCTCCCGTTTTGGTCGTCTACAACTTCTACACGGTTATCTATTGTCATTGCATATCTTTAGAATAAATTATTATTGGCTACATTTCGCGGTGTTGTTTCTGTTTGAAAGTTTTTCCTATTCTTCGTCGTCGAATGTACTCGTTCAATCACAACGTTATAATAATATTTACGGCCGAGTTATGAGGTTGCAAAAATTAAAAAAATGTCTTATCCATGTGAACTATTTTAAAGTCGGATTTTTCAAATTTTTTGTCCGAACATTCAACTTTGGAAATAATTATTTATAAAATATTTTATTTTATGAAAATTCTTTGAAAAATCAGTCATATTTTTTGTACAATTCTACAAAAAACACACTATAAACACAATAGTGTACTATTCACAATTGTATACTATTTTTATTTGCATGTTTTAGTTTTGTACTGAATCGTGAAAGATTATCTATAAGAGACAATTTAATTTGTATAACAAGTGTTTTACATTAGACATGATCTGCATATTATAGCTATTTCTCACTTTAAATTCAAGTAAAGTTTTCGTTAACTCAAAAAATTCCTTATTAAAAGGTTTTTTTTATGAATTTTTAGTATTTTTTATTTCCATTGCACGTCACAATAATGGTGATAGAATCACAATTTTTTTTTTCAAGTCGGAGGTATCGGATTTAATACGCAATTTTTCATATTGTGTTCCGGTAGAAGTGCAAAGGTAAAAAAGCATATGTACTATCTATGCGCCTTGCCGAAATTTTCACAACTTACTTTTTTATTTTTAAAACGACGGCGATATGACGTTTTCGTACTGTATACGTGTGCCTGTGTGTCTAGACCACTTCGTGTATGTGTGTCGCGTCATACACACGCATTGCTGTACTTGTGTGAATCCTCGGCGTGTTTTCGAAAATTGAATTTTGATTACAACTCGACGATGATATTATAATAACGTTCGCGCGAAACTTGATACACAATGCATAAGTGTATGCACAAGTGTATATCTGAACACGAGCAAACACACGTACGCGCGTATTATCGTATTGTATTGTTATTGCCGAACGCGGTGCACGTCTCATTATTATATAATATTATTACGATACACACTTTATAATTGTTATTGTTAACTGCACAGGATTTTGAGACGAGCGTGCTACTGACACGGCGAATGAGCTCCTGCAAATAATATGTGACAACTGTGCAATAATAGCGCGGTTACGTATATGCGTAAAAATGTACCTCAGCCGTGCGGCGAAAGCGGTGCTATTATTATTATTATTATTATTATTATTATTATTATTATTATTATTACTATTATTACGATCATGATTATTATTATATTGTTATTATCGTCGTCATTATACGCTGTTATAATATTATTATTATTACTATTATTGTCTCTAACAACTGCGTCGTCGTAAAGTATTGTTCTTGAACGATAAAGTTCTTACCCCCGCAGCAAACGAATTAACCAGCGGGAGAAAAAATGAATAATAATAATAAAACCGAAACAATTCTGCGACTGTTGCCGTTAATATTTATTTCTTCCTATTGTACGTTACGTGGACGCGTGGTATCGTCTCCGTCCGGTGCTGCGGGTCGTGCAGATAATGCGACCGTAAAAAGTAAACGAGAAAACGGGCGCGGAAAAGTGAAAAATAATAAAAAATAAACAATCCCCTCGTTTCGTGTCTGCCGGTTGTCAAAACGCGTGTAACTACTTGCGCGTAATATTATCATGCACTGTACACGCGTGTGCAAGACACACGTTACGTATGCAGGTGCATCCATGTATCAGACAACGCAGATCTGGACACCACGCACGTCACCAAAGACGTGACGTCTAAAATATAGTCGTTTGTTGTTATACAAAGTTTTTTATGATTATATCGTCCAACGTATCAAAAATTAATAGATTGTCACAAAAAATAAATAAATAAATAAATATGTAAAACGACTATTCGTCGCGTAACCTGCAATCATGATTCCCGGACTGGAAAACTGACCTCGTTTGACACCGAAAATACATCGTATTGTTTTATATTAACTATCCTTAAGATTACGAGCCACCACTGTTAACTGTGCACTCGTATATTATTTATGTACGGTCAAATTTTGTGTAGTTAGCTTGTCTCTGCTGTCACATCGGATCGGGCGCAATAGTCCTGTCCCTATAGAATATTTTACATAATAGATGGTGAATATATATCATACAACGATGGAATAGGTAAATTATAAAATGCATAACCCTGCTCGTCCGTATGCACACACACACACACACACACGCACACACACACAAACACACGCACACGCAAACACACACACACACACACACACTCACCCGCACGCACCCGGTGGTGCATTCATCAAACGCGAGTACATCGATCTGGACTAAGGACACTAAATTAACAAGAGCAAACATTAAATGTCAAACATCCCTGATTATAGTCTGTACATGTCACATATACCTGAACCATGATGCACAATTATTATTATGCCTTATATTATATACATATACGAGTATACACGACCGATCCACGCGTAGACGCTACATACTGTACATGGATTCTCTCGTATGGGTATAACTACGAGTTAAAATTCTCGTTTGTCCGAGGACACCGCAGGATAGAACGGTAACGCGTTTTCATTTAAAACACGATCGCCGAAATTTTCGGTCTTTTTCGTTTGTTGCGCAATCCGTTTACGCGCTATTTGCATAAGTACATATCTCGTCCGATTCAACCAAAATTTGACGACCTTAATTGTGCGAAATTATATAAACGAAAAGATGGAATTTTAAGAAACTGGTTAGGTTTTAATTGTACAAACAATTCGTTTTTTTCTTTGGTATGTCTCGCATTTTGTAGAAGTGTAGAAGATGATAACAATGCTCGATTTGTAAAATATGGCTTAGACAAAAATTCTTAACACCTATATCAAAGAATTGACGAACACGAATTAAGTAAAAACCATTCTGATTATGCGTGTATTGTGAGTTATATGTGTATAAAAATGTTCTTTTTAATATAGGTACCTTTATGTATATAGAATATACATCTTGTATTTAGATGTGGCCACTCTAGTTCTAAATCCCGATAACAGTTTTAGTCCTACTCCGCCCCTGATCGTAATGTCGTCATCCCGAACTTTTGAGTCGTTCAATTTGAATTTATTAAAAACCACGCTAAGTGGATATCTGATGTAATAGCCACACACAGACACACCATGATAAAACCAAAAACCTCATTTCACTCAGAATCTTCATACATTTGATACTTATTTATTTGTATGGATTAACAATGGTGATTGATAACGAAAGTGATACAAGACAATATTTAATTACTATTTAATGTAAAAAGTTGAAATTCACTGTTCAATACTTAAATAACTTGGTGA
Source organism: Periphyllus acericola (assembly GCA_949715065.1). NCBI lineage: Eukaryota > Metazoa > Arthropoda > Insecta > Hemiptera > Aphididae > Periphyllus > Periphyllus acericola. The sequence continues at coordinate 8,365,227 of OX454269.1, read as the reverse complement.
ATAAGACGAAACGAATTCGTAGCTCTAGATAGATGAACTCAGAGCAAGGGACGCAGTAGTGGTTACGTGTGTATCACAATGAAGGCGGAATTAAAAAATCGGAATTTGATTTCACCCGAACTTTTGAGTGACGACAGTACATCTCGTAATAATTAAATCGTTGTCAGGCAGAGCACACGCACGTTTGTTCCTATCGCGCTGTTGCACCCTCACAGTCCTGTCAAGACAATAATATATGTATACATACATATATATATATATATAAGTGCGTGTGTATTTTTCCCCCGACTAGGGTGGCAATGGAGAGCCGGCGGATCTTATGGGGTAAACGGTGACGAGGGGAAAGAAAGAAAGAAAAAACCGGAAGCGCGAACCGCCAGAAAGTTTTTCCAAATGGGGAGGGTTAGGCGGAAGAAAAAAAAGTCAGGTCTCTGTTACCGCTGCAGCAGGTATAATAGCTGCGAGACGTTAGATTTATGCGTATCGTATGCGGTTTTCTTGGCGCGGAAGTGTTTTCGGGGGTGCCGAGAAATATTTGTTACACCCGGCGAGAACGCGCGCGGGACCTTTATATTGATAGCGACCATATTTACGGGCTTTTCACCGTTAACTCTGAGTTACTGCTATGCGAACCGGAGCGACCTATCGACGTCGACGTCGGTTTCGGTGGCGGCGGCACCAAGGGGGGTAGTTTTTGCCGCTTCTCCCCGGGTCGTAAATGCCGTTTGGTCGTTCCCGCAACAGAAAAAAAAACAACAGCATTCTGTATTAATAATATACATATATATATGTGTGTGTGTGCGTGTGTGGGTAGACCCGTACGTGCATGGTTGCCATTATTATTATTATTATTATTATTGTGGCGAATAATCCGTCGCCGAGTGTGCGGAATAGGCTTTTAAAAACAATACTCTCTTACCGCGTGCGTCGTTGTGTCGGGTTGTTGTAACTGTTATTATATCCTGCTGCGTCCAAAAACCGCCGCCACCGCTGCTTCGAAATAATAATATATTAACGACCGCTATCAAATGCGGTCCCTCAGGTATACGTATATGTATATATGTATGTGTGTGTGAGAGTGTGTGCGCACGGCGTAGTAGGGTGCGGTGTGCGTGTGGACGAGATAAGTATAGAAATACAAGAAGAAAATTCGCAGCAGACACTAATTTAATATGTGCACGCCGTGAGGGGAGGATTTGTGTGTCGTGGGGGCGATGAGGGCGTGGTAGGGGTAAACAAATGCCAAAGGTGGGTTAAAATGGGATTCGTGCCCCTTCGTTTTCCTTTTTATCCCCGACTGGCAAACGTCAATAATAGTAATAGCAATAGTAATAATAATAATATCTCTATATACATATAGGGTTCGATGACGTATCAATGTACACGTAATTCCGTACGGATATATTATATAGAAGCCACTCGGAGTTCAAACTTATAATTGAGAACATTATTTTTTCATCATAACAATACGAATATTTTAAACGTTTTGTACGCCATACCGCGGAATCTTGCGATTAGGTTAAGGTAAGGTTATTGGATCTCATATTTACATATCCCGGGATCCTCACAATAATTATTATAGAATGAAACTAAGTAAAGTTCCATCACACCCGAAAAAGACAATTCCGTGTGTCCTTAGGACACTGTCTTATACTTTGTATCAGGGACTGGTACCTTTTGGTTTTTTCGGTTCTGGTTCTGGTTCCGGTTCTCAATTTTTTTATTTAAAGGTTCAGGTTCTGGTTCAGGTTTTTAAAAAATTCAAAATAAGGGTTAGGGTTAGGGTTCCGGTTTTATACGGTTCCACATGTTATTTTTAAAAAAATAATTTTTATAGTATGCCGTGTTTCATTTTTTGATAGGTACCTATACATAAAATAGTTGTACATGTGTTACGATAATAGCAATATCGATAATTCCATCATCATGTTTATTGTCTACGAATTTGATATACAATATATTTATATATATAGAATAATCATTCACAACTCAATGCAAATAATCCTTAAATTTAGAAATATAAATATAAATATAAACATTTAGAAATATAAATACAACAATAATTCCATATACACAATTACTATTATAAGATTCAGAGCTGTTTTCATAATACCACGTATGAAGCATTACTTCACCGCCAGTATGGCCATACGTCGATCTCGATGCTTATCAATGGGTATTCCCTACTTTTATTATAATATATTTTAAAAGTAAGAATTAAACTAAAAATGCAATATTTTAAGAATAAATGAAATGGATAGTTTTTATGAAACCCGATATTTTTCATCTTATAAGTATAGGTTCCGGTTCGATTCCGGTTATTTAAAAATTTAAAAATTCGGTTCCGGTTAGGTTCCGGTTCTTAATATTTTAGGGGTTTTTGGGTTCCAGAACCGGTTCTTTTCGGTTCGGTTCCAGTCCCTGCTTTGTATACGCGTATTGTACTCGTACATTGAATATTAAATTTTTTTTATTTTAATGCGCGTGAACAAATCATATTACAATAAACAATAATGTTACATATTATTTCGATTGGCTATTGCTAAAAAAAATAATTAAATTAAATATTTACAATTTAATACTGTTTAACGTGAGCGTGTAGTTGTACCTTACCTTTTTTAATATTTGACAACGCGATGGTTATTTTTGGACCGTTTTCTCGCAAGAGTATAATTACTATGGTTTTCGAATCGAAACGAAACTGTCTACGAATATGTTTTTTTTGACGTTTTGTCAATGTTAAAGGCTGTCCGTTGCAGACCGACACTTCTAAAGGGTTTCCTCTTGTTGCGTATGTATTTAATGGATATGCACCTACATTTAATGCATTTATTTATGCATTAAGTCCACGACCTTTTCGGAGCACGTTTTGTCAGCTGAAAAAAAATCTTCAACGTACAATTATTCGCAATTAGTAGTTTTTTTTCTCACGTGGTTTATTTCTCGTATGAGTTGCCGCGGCCCGGCGAGACGCTAATTAGTTTTACAGGCTTTTGTTCGGAAATGTATTCGTAAAAGTTTCAAGGTTTATTTCGCATGCGTTAATAATTATATTTACAATAATCGCAATTTTCTCGGATGAAAAATTCAAAAGTTTGTCTCGGTTGGACTTTATTTTTATTTTCGTAAGAGTCAAATAAGCTAGGCACACATACACCCACTCAGAGCTGAATGAGTTAGCACATCGCAAAGTGTTTTGGAGAATGACTGCATAAGTTTTGACGACAGTGAATACTTTTGGTAGGTCCTTAAAACTTCGTGTTAGTATGATTGCTACAAGTTACACGGCAGTACAAGTATGCTTGTGATTTTCCCCCCGAGATCTCTGTTCCAGTTCACGTAAACTTTATTAAATAATGATGTTCCCAGCTTTATTTTTATAATATACATATTTTCAGTCCGTTCAAAAATGGTATTGTATAGTTTACCGCTCCGCATGTGCGCATATCACCATTAATCGATATCGAATGTTCTACGTGAAAAATGGTCTTTTAATTTGCACATCTGTTGTTACTCTTTTCGCAGATGATGGTTACATATTATAAAAAAAAGTAATACGAAAATAATCGTTACCCGCGCGTGTGTGTGCGCGGGCGCTTCACATATACTCACGAAAAGGGAGAGAAAAAAATTAATATTTATTATTTCATACAGTTTTTAATTAGAAAAATTGTAATTTTTTTGCTCTTGATGAAACATACTTTTTTAACGATTTTTTTATCATTTTTACTTTCTATATTATTCTTATGAACAATAAACACAATATTAATCAGTAAAAAAACTCTGCTCCATACGTATAATGCGAATGGTATTTTTATATAGGTTGACGTGAATGGTATTGGAAACATTTCACACTGAATCCCAAATTTTTATTTTCATTATTTTTGACTTCTCAAAAGGAGAAACTGATTAATATTCCTTTACAAAGGTACTGTAAGTAGGCATTCAAATTGTCGCAGCGCATTATTTTACGTATTGCATCACAAAATACATCATAAGTTTTTAACGTTATCCGTCCGAAAGACGTCGTCCATCCTCATCCTGGACCTAAAGTGAACAGTGGGGCCGGGCGCAACGATTTTGACCATTGTACGGAGTGTGTATTTATATATACAATGCGTACACATGCGTTCGTGTTATTATTATGTTACGACGAATTTGATTTAAAACGGTCCGTACGCGCTACACAAAAGAACTGGGTATAAGAACTCGCGGGGCCGTTTCATACTATCGCACGCCCGCTCGTTTTATTACTTCTATTATTATTATTTTTTTTTTATTTTTTTTTCGATTTGGACCATTCGTAAAAATTTCAGTGCGTTTCCATATCGGGTAAATGTGCTATTCGGAGTACTTTTTTTATTTATTTTTTTGCGTGCATGCGAACACAGTCGCCGCTCGGCTATATATCTGTGATTGTATAATATGTAAAAAAAAAAAAATATTCACCAAAACCGTTGAAACGGCGTGGAACGAAGGGATTTACATATCCGTCCTCGTGTTTGTACATTCGCGTCACATACGGTCCATTCGTATTGACGGTAGCTAATCTGCCGTAAAGCGCGTACCACGTGCGGCCAATAAATACAAGACGTGTGTATGGCGGAGTTTTTTTCTTTCGCATCTCCACGATTAATATGCTTTGGGAAACAGAAAAAAAAATCACGCTCTCCAAGTATACACATTCACTCACACACACGATCGCAAGGGGAAAAAAGGGCACTTTATAAAAAATAAGCCATTCAGATTATTTTTTAATGAATAATTTGTTAATTATTATAATATATGATTTATAACAGTTAGGGATAGTAAAAACAATACGATTCGTTGATGGTAGGATAAGACTCTTTGGAGGGTGGAATAGCTATAAGCACTGAATATACAGTCACGTATTTCATGTTATAATAATAGCACCGTCAAGTACCAATATTTGCCAACGATTTATTCTCCCACGCATATTTCACTATGCGAAAAAAATTCGGATGTTATAGATTGTGGACAACGTTGTGATCATTGTTTTCAATCTAAAAATATAATCTTCAATTTCCTGTTTTGTTCCCGTAACTCGACCTGGGTGTGACGAGTGTTCGAATGTTTGACTAAAATAAAATTATATCGCTGTATTTTCAACTTTGTTTGATGTTCTGACGAAATATCCTGAATTAATTAATATCATGTTAAGTTTAAAACAGTTTGTTTCGCTTTCCTACCCACCCCATAAATGGTATGTCATTGGCAGGCATGTAACCAAAGGTTGGTCGCCTGAGTGTTCAAGGCTCGTAAAAGAAACTAGATTGCCCTCCATAGCGGCGTAGATATCCACGCAAAGGCTTTCCGCAGTCGCTCTATATTCACAATAATATTATAGCTTCCATTATTATTAATCTTTACGTAATTACATACTTCTATTTCAGTCATTTGTTGTAATAACTTTGTGACATAATTTGATAGAATGGATAATGCTTTGAACATAAGAAATAAATAATGCATCTATATATATATATATATATATATTTAAACTAACTATAGTACGTTTCTTAAAAATTTGCTGTGCTAAGAGTGAGAAAGAAAAAAACAAATACGCTAAGCGATGAACGGTGCAAAACGGTTTTCTCTCTAATTTGTGAAAAAAAGCTGAAAACACGGTCTGGACGCATCTGTATCCCTAATTATAGGCATACATACATAAGATCTAAAGGAGTACTTTTATTGCGACTGCTGTGAGATGATCATTGAAAACGACGACGACGACACGTTTTCCCGCGAAAAATGTGTTACCCGCGAAGAGCCACTCGACAAAGCGCTTCTCTTCTAATAGCCCCGAGCCGTTTCAAAAGCTGTCCTCCGGACTTGTGCCCTCTATTCGTCACTGCACTTGCTATATATATATATTACATACTATATATTATATACACTCGAGGGCGATCGTGCACCATTATCGCTGTCGCAGTTGCCAGTCGATGTTATAGTTATATTTACACACAGCAAACGGATTATCGTCATGCCAGTTCTCGGCGTGTACACCCGACGAGGGCAAATATTTAAATTCGCTGTACACCGCTCTAGGCCAAATACTATTATTATTATTATTGTTATGAACGTTATAAATGGTGGCCGTCCCGAGTGATTACTTATTCTTCAAAAGTTGTACACGCTGCCGCCGCACGTTTTCACTTAACACAATTTCCACCCCGTCATCCCTATAACGTTTTAGTACGCTCATTACTATTATGTATACATCTTATAATCGCATCTCTGCAGTTTTACTTTTATCCTCCGTCGCTGATCCGCGACACGTTTATGCTGCACTCCTAACGCGTTCGATTCTATCGTGTTGTTTGCCGTACGAAACGCAATAACGTATTACTTACTATACAATATATCATTTATTATAATTATATACTTACCCCGTATTCGATATATTTCTCGACCACCGCGATCATCCACGGTGTCCGGAGCTGCAGAAGCTCGTTGTAGTAAACCCATGCGTAGTATGTTTTATGCGTAGTAAGCATTTACTACTAATGAGGCCTATGATAGTGAGATTAGAACGACCCTCAGTTTTATGGAAACTACGACCGCTAATTAACAGAGTAAAGTAAAAATAACCAAAATACGAATACGTACGACGCAATATTCCAAAGTCATACCTAATAGGTGTTAGCACAATCATAGATTAAACCAAAGTTAACTATTCCCTGCCCATATCCCAAAGTCACGCCATGTACGAAAGTCAGTATAAATACCAGTAGTGTTCAATAGAAAAGTTAGATGTATCAAGATGTATCTAGATGTAACTAGATGTTGGTTAGATGTAAAACCCAGTAGTTGTAACTACCTTATGCTTCTCGTTGCCTACCAAAGTAACATCGCCGGATGCCGCTAAGGTCTCTTTCCCGAATACTGTTACAATAAATATTTAAAAGTGTAAAATAAAGTATTAATTTTTATAAGTTTAAAAAGTGTTCTATTTAATTTTACAATACATCTCCGTACGAAGTAGCGCTGTACAAATATACGTTGTGCCGTCATAAAATATAGTTGTGACTGACCGCGACAGATAGGCGTTTTGCGCATACGAGTCGGGTCACTACATCGTGCATGACGTATCATACGGTTTCGCGTAACTAGTGCTGCAGCTATACGTCGCTGGACGTCCAAACGGTATAAATACACCCTAGCAAAGCACTTAAACTCTCTGCTGCTAAACTATACACCCGCGCACTGCAGATTAATTGGAAACGGAAGATTATAAAACATAGAGCCACTTATGTAACGATGTCTTAGACCGGAAACGTGGCTGGGGTTCGGTAATGTCACAGATTCTATAGTGGATATTGTATACTGTTGGACGTGTGGTCGGAAACTTGTCTGAAATGGATATATTATTTCTTAAATTCTCTTCGGTCCCGAGTCATTCCAGCGTCGTGGACCATTAATTCCTTGTATAATTAAATCGCGTACTACTTGATAAAAACAAATTTATATAAAGTTGTGGGTAAACCATGCGGCAAAAAACAGCTCAGAATTTTGAGACTATATTCTATATACTATATCTTATTGATATATTTACGTCTAAAAAATAAAACACATAGATTAACGAATGTACGTTTATAGATTAACTTTTTTTATCATCGAATAAAGAATAATAAACCAAAAAGTATGTTTGAATATATTTGTCAAGATTTACAAGAGCAGAATGTTTATCTTTCATAGCCGCATCGCATATATAGTAGATTGCAGCAAATTACAGTGAAACTTCCATATTTCGAAGTCGAATAAGCAGCAAAAAAAAAATCGTTATATAGAGGAATTCGTTAAATAGAATTACGTATTTTTTTCAACTTTTTTTATTATTTTTTTTATTATATTGTATGTATGTAAAAAACAACATCAAACATCATATGTATTACAGTTTAATTAAATTTTTTCAAAATGGTTGATAGAGAACTTGTTGGAATACCATATTTTGCGGCAATATCTTTTTTTTTAACACCTTTATCGACTTCGTTTAAAATTTCAAATTTATCGGCGATAGATAAACATTTACGTTTCGACATTTTTTGTACGGACGAAGAGAAAACGAAAGAATGTACACTCGTTTGCACCAATATTGGAACTGAAGTACAGTTTTACTGTACTACAGTAAAATTAATCAGTTTGCCTACCTTCGATGTCTTATCTTTATCGGGTACATTGTTCATGTACAATTTTAGAACTACATATGACAAAAACTATCAATTTGATAGTGACAACATTTACAAAAATTGGTTTTTATCGAATAATTATTTCGTTATATAGAAACATCAGATTCGTTATTTGGAGATAAATTTACGTGTAATGAACAATGAAGGTCATAGTTCTTAAAAATATTTCGTTAAATAGAAAATGTCGTTAAATGGAAGTTCGTTATATGGAAGTTTCACTGTAATTTTAACACACTTACATCGATCTCTTTCAGTCATAATAATATTTCAAACATCTGTGAACTACTAAAAGTACCAACACACACAATTATTCAAGTTTACAAAAAAAAAAAAAACCAACGACAATGACCTCTTATACTGTAAATGGCATAAAGAAAGGATATGACGTGCAATGTAAAAGAGAATGATACATTATAATATTGAACTCGTTGCTCATTTTTATGTTCGTCACTCGTGTGACAATACCTTGAGTGTGCAGGTGCAGTGTATGTGTGCACTGTGCAGGTCTCGCGCAGAAATTTCGATCATGGTTTTGCAGCACTATAGCTATATATACGTGTACAACTTAGATACGTCGTTATTTCATGCGATTTCCGTGGTGCACGGAGTATTTATACAAATTAGTAGTTTAAAAGTTTTATCGGCCATTACGTCTGGAATTAAAATACGCATTTTAATATGTATTATAATTTATAGTACATTTAGAACGTGGTTAGCGTAAAAAATCTAAATTCACCGCAGTGCAAAACGCCGCCGACGGCGACGTAATCCTTAACGTTCGTGTAAAATACGATTGCGCGTAGCGGATAATATTTTGTACACGATAACCGCGCGACTTCACCCTCTCGCCCCTACCGCCCACGAGTCCTGCTGCGGTAGTATTATAGCGCTGCGGAGACCGGCTATTTCGGCGTTTGACCGTTTTGAAATTATTATAATACGTAATATACTGCAAGCCACGGGGTCGGACCACGACGTACACCATATTTATTTAGTCGAGGACCCGGGGCGGGCGCAGCGGGCGCGAAATATATATATATTATATACATTTTTAGACCGCGCGTGTTTTATATTTTAAACGCTTATTCTTTTTAATGTCTTGTCGACGGCAAGCTGTGAAAAACAATTAAAAGATAAACTCCGGCGACGACGAAACTTCGGTCGTTTATGTGTTTTTGAACGGATGCCAGGGATTTTCCGGGTGAACGGTACGGGGCCCGCGCGGACAGATGGTGCGGGACAAGTCGCGTCGCATCCGCGCCGTAAGATTCCGCTGCGACAAAAATTGTATTACGATAAAAGTGTGTGCTCGCGTATTATAAATATATTATACGGGTGGTGAGACGAGGTAAACGGGACGGGAAAAATGAGCGTCGAACAAGGAGTTCGTGAGTTACATAAGGATAGAGATGGAGAGGGGAGAGAGAGAGAAAGAGAGAGAGAGAGAGAGTGAGACACGGGAGAGAAATTGTGTACCTACGTCGGTATTTTGATTTGATTTGCCTCGCGCGTGAGACGTGTCCTGAAACGGTAAATTCGCGGATGCTGCGGTGGAAAATTGTTTCCGAAACTTACTCCGAATAAAATCACTTGGCTGACAGTGACGTGCCCCAATCACGTATATTTATATATTATGTGCGTGCGTGTGGGTGCACGTCTCCGAAAAAAAAAAAATAAATAAATAAAATTTCGTACACGTGATTTTATTATCAATGCGTATCCGCGTCGCCACCGCCACCGATTACGTTTTGCAATAATTTACATGACGATCGAAATACGTACATAATAATATTATTATACACACCAATACATTGCAATACGCGCACGAATTTGCCGCCATAATGTAGCCGTTCGGTACGCGCGAGAGGCGTTACGCGTTCGTTGGCCTCACAGTCTTATCTCTCCCGCGAAAACTGTAATCGCAACTGCCGGCGATTAAGCGCTAGTTCATTCGAATTAAATTATCTTAAATTATTTATTATTATCATTATTAATATTCACGTCCACTACCGGACAAATCGTGTTATGGAAATACCTGCGCTGTTGTTTTATAACCGTTTTATACCTCGGTGCCGTATAGGATTTGCTTTTGGAATAAAGCGATTAAAAAAAAATTAAAAATTAACATACAAATTGCCAAATCCTTATCGCAAAATCGTGATTTATATATTTATTTATATTTTAATTAGTTCTTTTACGGAAATATTTTATTTCGTATGCATATTATGTACCGTTTATTTCTCTCTCCCCGACTATCGAGTATTATAGTTATTATGTATTTTGCATACTATTTTTTCTGCTATAACGAGCTAGTGTCGGCACGAATTATTCAAGTCAATAAGTGTTTGTCGATACGCACTGACACACACGCGCACAAACTCACACGCACGCACGCACACACACAATTATACATGAGTATATATTATGTTATATTATAATGGACGGCAGTGGTCACTTGTTCGGCGCACCGGACGCTAATCACCCCTGGAACCACATAATGTATTCTCGCGACTGATTTACTGCCGAAATGACGGCGTATATTGACAAAATCTAAAAACCATCTAAAAAGCCGTTTTATCTTTGCAGTGTTGTCGAATAATTAACAACACCATGGGCTTTCGTCATCGGTTTAGACTTTAGAGTGATAGCTGACCCGTACATATTTAACACGCTACCCGTCCATCCGACTGCAGTTCCGCGCACTGACCATTAGACCATTAGGTATTTGATAAATTATGATATAGGAATATTATTCGAATTGAGGTGGATAAGTACAACTGCGGCGTACAATCGGCATCGGGTATTGGAGGTATTTGGCGCGGTAATAGGTCTGTCTAGGGTGTGGTGCGATTCGTCGAAAAAGTTCGATTTACATGCAATTCACTCTTATTGTTCATTCAATCGTAAATATCGTATAAGTTTTGCTGGCTTCCAAGTTTAAATATCTGTACACAGCGATACGTTCTGTACTCATCATATGAATAATTGCATTGCCGTAGTTACCTCGGTAAAACCAAATGAAAAAAAGAAAAAACAATTAGCAGCATTGATGGCGTAAGACTGGATGTGATATGCTGTTTTGATATTTTTGCCCGTACGACATTTTGCGTTTGTATCGAATCACATTTTCAAGACGCAACCGGCGCAAACGCAATCTTGCATAAAAATGTTCGCCCGAGCAGTACCAGCGAGCAGTTGGTAATGCATTTAATTTAAACGAGTTCAGATAAAGATAAAAATATGACTAAACTTAAAGTTTATCTGGATCGTTTAGATAAAAATATAAATTATCTAAATTATCTTTTAAAACCTAATAGATTAATTAGTACGTTTTTGATGGAGAAAAAAAAATAAATCACACCATAAAGATAGAGAAGTTCTTTTTTAGTTATTAAAGTATATCGAATCACCAAATAGGAATGGGTCCATGTGTGTCCCATGTCGAAGTATACAAAAATTGGAAAGTTTGATCCCTTAAAACGGCGTTACTGAGGCATTTACGATGAATGTTTATTTTTGGTATTGTTTTGTTCACTGTTTGTTTTAATTAATTTGAAATTTGAATGTCTCGGCTGTACCGAATTATCCGAATCCTACTGTACACCAACGATTTAAGCCGTCTACATTAATTTACGATCTGAATCCCTAAACAATAATGACACTTACTATGCTCGGGTAATAGTCTAACCTATATTCGGATGATTGGGTTTCGTCTTCAGGGATACCGACGCAGAAAATGTATTTAATTCGTGGAATCTATGTCCTCTAGCTGACACAAAACACTATAATGACTAGGTAGTTTAGAATCTTGGAGTTGAAGTCTGTGTAAACGTCATTGCATAATCGACTGTATGCCAAAGATTATTATTAAAAGTTCTATGTCACATATTATGACATGTGTATTATTTATTATATGTCACTTACTGTATGCCTACTACAAATGGAATCATAGAAAAGCAATGTAGGAAACCCGAAGCAATATTTTCGAGTGGCACATGGACGTTTAAATAATTATTGAACTGGCATGTAAGTTTTAAAATACATTTGATGAGATATTACAATATTTACTAGTAAAATAGTATCAATATTAATAATTAATGTATATTTAAACATAACTTGTGTTATTTTAGGAGTAAAAAAATGATTAGTAAACGCAGGAATATTAAAAGTTATGTCCTAAATAGTCCAAAAAATTGTAAAAAAAAACTAATAAATTAGGCGTTCATTTTTCTTGGTATACTCGTATATGATTACACAAAAACGTGTGGTCTGAAATAAATAGAAAATATTTTATTTTATTCTTTGTCCACGGCTTATAAAGATTTGTCGTTCCTGGTACACGCTGTACTCCGTAAAAGCAAAATAAATTATTTCTATCACTTATTAACTTTTTTAATGGCGTCTTGTGGTGATACTGCTCTTTTTATGCTTTATATTTTGTACTTCACATACAAATATACATGATGATAATGCTATTTATTTTAACATTGCGTTTTGGTAGAGGATTTGGTTTTTTTTTTACGAACATTTACTTTTTGTATGTTGCGACACCATTATTACAAATTATATTCGTTACGTTGAACTCGAACAATTTGAAAATACATTTCTTAATAATTTGACGATGAAGATAACTTATTTCGGAAAACTGTATTTTTTGTTTCGTATTGTCGTTACTGGATTCCGTGGAAGCACTGATGTCCAAATGTCTGCTCGCACATTCCAGACAGGGGATAATAATGTAATATTTTTTAAATAAATACCGCTTGGTAACAGGATTAAGTATTTCACTTTTTTTTTTTTTTAGTTTTTAGAAATACTAATAATGATAATTGGTTGATTCATTGGTTTCAGTGCGATGCAAGTAGGAAGGAATGGTATGTTCTGGAACCACCTCCTCATCAATCGAACTCTACCTCCTAGCCGTCGCCTAACCCCTCCACCACCGATTTTAAGCCATCTGTTATCAGAAACGATAAGAATTAACTGATTGATAAGAGATATATCTACCTATACATGGTGAGATGGTTGTGTTGCGGGGAACATGCGTCGGTGGCAGTAGCTGAGCGAGGTATCGGGTCGTGGGGGGTCTTCGGCGGGGATGGTTGTCGGTGGTAGGTCGCGGGTGGCTGGTTGGGAGACTGGAAGTCGAAGTCCGATTTAGGCGTTGGTGGTTCCAGAACATACCGTTCCTTTCTACTAACATAATACTGACATTAAACACGATGACGTCGCGGATAAATTTGATCGTCTCTCGAGACACGTTATTATTATCATCAATACCAATACATAGCTGTACCTAGTTACCCAACAAACCAGAAACGTTTTGGTTATAACGAAAACGATTTCAAAGATCCACTCGACTGCGATTGCCGTAAATTCGTTTCCATCGGGGGGAAACAATTTGCCGTTGGATAAGTATATTTTGTAATATATGCAAATTGTACATCAATATGCATTTGTTCAAACCCATCATACTACGCATATATTACATAAGTTCTGCACATACAATTATACGTTACAATTGATACGAGTAATTAGAATACATTTCGATCGAAAATACTACCGGGCCACCCGACTAAAGAGATTTATAAATAATTTTATAAAATGCTCAACTTCGGTGAAGTTAGTTGTAATCGTCGGATTTTTTTTTTTCAGAACTCGTACACTTCATATGCATATACGTACTATAGCTAATTATTATTACTACAGTTTTTATTTCTAAGCTTTGTGTTGTACACGTACAATAAATTTTACGATTTACTCGTTTTGGCGTACAATATTTAAATAGATCTTAAAATTAAAAACAAGTGATCGAGTGAATCTTATAATACGTTATAACCTAGGTATATAGATCACGCAATTTAGTCGAATTGTTCAGTAAACCATAACCATACGCTATAATTTAATACATAATTTGTGTACTTATATACTCGTACATCAGAGTTATTCAATATATGTTGTCGGAATGTCTTAAGTAGGTAAATTTAATAAAGTATTTCCAGAAAGTAGTTATAACCATTAAGTGTTTACAAAATATAAATAAAATATATGCGTGTATAATATATAAAATTATAATTTGAGTCTTAAGTAAAGAACCACTTCGAATAAACCTCTAATGTCGTTTTAGAACTAATTAAAACAAACAGTTTTATTTATTTTCAAAGTATTATATAGTTTTGTGTGTTTTTGTAATTTCATTACGAGAAGTGCGCCGTAACTTAAAAACTTTAAAAAGTCTAAATATTAAAAAGAAAAAAGGAGAAAATAAACGAGATAAAGAGACTATAATACATTTTCCCTTTTTCTCATAAATTAATAAAGTAAAAGATACATAATTTTATTCACGTATTTTCCTCTTGAGAAAATACTATATGCTTTTTATATTATTTGATTATAAACTAATGATAACGATATAATTTATCAGACCGACTCGCGACTTTACGGTATCCATATTTATGCGCTTAAACTTTTAGATATCCGATAGGAAAACTTTTTAAAAAACATTAAATTTATTTATTTATTTGTTTGTCTTGTTTCATTTCATAAATTGCAAAATCAGATCGACGAGTTTGATTTAGATTTACCATTTGTTTTTGGGCACGTAGGGATATATTGTAAGATATTCATGTAGATAGTTATTGGGAATAATTAATTGGAGTTTATTGAATCGAGTTTGTGGCACTAAGCACGTTAAGTTATGATAGTTATGTAATTATTGTTATATCAAAATATAACAAATACATCAAGTTCAATCTTAATGTTGTTCCAATTAGTAAATAATATTGAATAACTTTAAATCTATTTAATTTATATCAAATATACCGCCGTGATGACAAACATTTGTGTACTTTTCAAACGTATAGGAAATGATTATACTTTTACGTTAAACATTTATCAAACACTGTCATAATAAATGTTCTGTATGTTATGTATTTTATTTTCGGTTCAAAAAATACGAAGTATCGTCGAATACATTTTGTAACTTTGACTTAACTAGTAATATTTTTACCACGAACTGGATATACCTAGATAATAACTTGCTAAAACAGATATTTATAATTGCTGCTCGGCAAACAACCAAATGAAAAGAAGTTAAACAGTTTTGTAAAAAAACTTGAAAAAAAAAATCGTTGAACTTCCCTCGGTTTAAAATATAATATTAGAATATCATAACGTTATACGTTTACACCGTGTGAAAGCGTACGATAATGGTGTTTGTTGTTTATATAAGTTATACGACTACGAGTTTTATTATATAAAACTCCGAACGGTTTCGCGTGTTATACATGGTGCATTGCGTTAAGTTTATCTGATGGCAAACACGGTGAAGTTTAGCACATTATTATAATGCAATATTATAATACGCGTGGTCGATGCGCTCGCTCTCCGCGAGACTTGCCTCTTGCACCGTTTACACACACGTCGCGCGCTACACCGCCATAACCAACCCTTACCGCGCACGTGGTATGTGTTTTTCAATATATATATATATATACTAAGCCGTCTTTGTCGGCACCCCTACGCCGCGTCACGCCGTTCGCCGACGACGTTTTGTCGGTTTATTATTTATTTATTTATTCCCATTTCGAAAATTCGCTTTATTTCGTCACTAGGTCGATTTAAAAATAAATTGTGTCCCTCGACGTGTTATGTAAATCTCGTAGAACACTATAATATAATGCACTACGCGCGCAGCAGTCCCCGTGTTCGACCAACCGTGTTACGCAATTTCGTATGAACTTCGCGGCGGTCGCCGCACTACTTGGGGTTAAGCTTTTGCGAAAATCCGGTAAACGCTCCGCGATCAACCTGTATGCGTCCTCGTCGGTCTACATATATTAGAATAATTTTCGTTGGTGTATCTTCGCCGTCTATATAGATACATGTAGTGATTTAATCGGGCGCGTGTTCTGAATATTAGATAATTATGTCGTGCAAGTACAGGGTCGGCGGCACAGTAGGGTGGTGCAATACGAGGTGCGCACAGGCCCCAGGTCCCGCGCCTTACCAAAATTACACAGAGAAAAACGAAAAACAATTTTATACACTTGAGCGGCGAGATTGAGTTTAAAAACTTATTAATATTGGCTGTGTGCAGGCTCACAATATTTATACTGAATACATTATAACTCTTGTTAAAAGCATTTCAAAATACATTCTATCATCTTAAAGTTAGCGAGCCATATATATTCTTAGAATAGTCGTAGTGGTTACAAAGTAAACCGTGTGCGTAGAAAATAGCCATTTTATGTATTGTGTCTAAGAAGAGAGTACCCTATCCCAAACAAAAATTTGTCTAGCACCAGTATTTGCAAGTTCTCGAAGCGGCACATTGTAAACATATATTACGTTACATTATAACTTGTCCTTTACAAGCATATTTGGACTAATGTACTACCTGCAGTATTGTATGACAATGATATATTTCATTCATCGCAGTAAATAATAATTCGTCTTAATAATGATAATGAATAATAATGAAGTCTTAGTTTATTTTTTACTAGGAAAATAGAACACAAAAGCCAAAATCCACGTTAAAAATAATAATATTTTGGTTTATTTCAAATATTCATATCGACGTTATTAATTTATCTCATCACACAAATGTCATTTTAGTGTTTCAACTCTTTCATATCACTCTATATAGCCATAAAGACTAAAGTAATGAACAATTTTAATTCTCGATAAATCTTTTTAAATCTTATGCGATAATATTTTTCATTTTCCTGGTAAAATAAACTGTGTAAAAATATTGAAAAAAGTAAAACATTCATAATAGAAATTGGTACTTGAGTAGCGGAGAAGGCTTTATGCTATTAAGCCCTTCGATAGTCATAGTATATACTGCGCCTTAAAATAGGGTTTAAGGTATTTTTGATAGCTCGGTGACATGAATGAAAAATAAAACAATAATTACACTTTTTTTAAAGGCATGTGTCAAATTTCGTCAGGTTGCATTTTCATGGCCAAAAAAACATATGACCGAGCGCAAACCAGCATAAATAAAAAAAAAATAGAAATGGTCACTGTAATTAATATACATGCAATATAATATAGATTCTAGATTACATACAGATCATACACTTTATTGTATTTTCATGCGTAAATATATATATATACACAGGCAGGACAATATAATTTAATGTAATGTAATCCAGGCCAACATTATAGTACAGGGTGATCGGAATCATCCATATTACAAAATATATAGCTATAGTGTACGTGCACAGAGTGATGGGGATTGTTCATGTTACAAAATGTATTTGAAAGCGCAGACAATCGCATAGTTTTGATCATCCTGTTTCATAAAATGTACGTTCTATGATTTTTTTATCCTGCGGATTGTTTATTCTTACGAGAAAACCGTTGTCACGCAAAATTGTGATCACACTGTAGGTAAACACAGTGGCGGCTTGAAGGGGGTATATTTGAATCACGTGATTCACAGAAATATTAATGGGTAGGTGGGTGTGTGTCCTATGGTTGAAAAAGGTAATTAGTAGAATTTTTAAAGATGGGTAATTAAATTGTAAATATTGTAATGTTCAGCTGTATAATATTATGTACACTCGGCGTAATGCGTAAATTGCACGACTTAAAGGTAAAGTAGGCCAGTAGCATCAGCTATTGTTCTGTGGTAGCATACAACCTTAGCGAGGTATAGAATTGAATGTAGGTAAATAATACATTTATTAATTCGAAGAAATTATCGATGAAAGATTACGTGTGTTATAATTGTAGATTATTACTAAAATAGTTGTTGCTAGGATGTTTTCTGATATCAGATATGGGTAATAATTGTTTAAAATAGGTAATATGTTGTATATTATATGGGTATTGGGGAATGTTAGTCTCTGAACACTTGTTATTTTCGGTGTTTCCGATATCTGGATATTTGGAGAAAAGTGAAATTATTTTAGGGTGGGTGGTGTAAAAATATTAGATGTGAGTCAAGAAAAAAAAAGTTCAAGCCGCCACTGGGTAAACATATACATATACTGAAACACCTCCTCGTATTCATTATACTATGATAATATATAAGTATACACAACACTGACGTCTGACTGTGCATCATAATGTAAATAATTTCGGCTGCGGCCCGTGGGGTAACATTGTAACGAAAATCAATTTACAAAGCGGTGGTACGCACGTCGGCAAAAGAATCGCAGCGTTTCGTTCATCCCCGTAAGCGCGCTGTCTGGTCGCGCTGGCAACGTGATTAAGCGGTGTCGTAAAAAGTAAAAAAAATAAAATAATAATGATTTTGATGAAAAGCGACTTTATTAAACTCGCACTTTCCGCGTAATATCGTTTTAATTATTTACTATTGAGCTGTTAGCGAGGGCGAGGAGAGGAATTTTTAATCGGCCGGCGAGTCAAAACCACGCTAAACATCATCTCTCGCTGTGCCCGCCCGTATTTATAATTAATGTGATATCGTATACTTACTTAGCACTTGCCTTTATCGCATGTTGGTTCGAAAATCGTCTGTGAGGCATAGAAATCAGATTTACATCAAATGTGTAGGTGCCGTGCTGATTTTTTTTAAATCGAATTAGTATAAATAATGATGAAACATGTTCTGGAAACTGGCATCGCGCCGACGGCCTAATTTTTTTTCCCCGTTTCACCGCGTTCTGCACGTGATGTTGGTTATAATTCTCGGATATTTTTGCTCGTTTTAAAAACGGATATGATCCAATCATAGGTTTTCATTTTGTAATGAATTAAATTAGAAACTCTACGGAACAAACAATCGAAAACAAATCGGGCGTTTATATTGAACGCGAGCACATTTTTGCGGAGACATCTCTGCTGAACCCCGCGTATTGCCTATACAATATACATAAATGACGACGTATACTAATGATTTTATTTTAATTCCTGATTATTTGCGCTTTTCCACTACTTCACAGTACGAAGCTTGAATTACGAAAATAATAAACATGGCTCGGTATTAAATATGATATTTCGGTCAAAAGTTCGAATTAAAAAAGCTAAATTGCTGTACCGTTCGCGGGCGCACATCACCGTTGCGAATGGCAGATGATTAGTGCGCAAGTTCCCTACCCTTGGACCCTTACCCCGTCCCGGCTGACGGGGTGTAAATTTCACTCTATTCTCTTCGTATCGGCCGTGTGATCCTCGGTCGTATCCTTATCGGCATTAAGATTAATGACGGGCACCCTCCAGCCGTGCACGTACACGCGCGCCCGAGTGTGGTGAAGACGAAAGATCTCCTCGTTCTCTCCGTGTTCCATGCATCAAAGTCAAAGCGAATAATAATGAAATCAATGTAACTTATAGTAATAGTTTGTCAAAGCGAGTTTGCTTTATTGTATTAATTGTATTTTCCAGAAACGCGATAGCATTCATATCCGTCGATCGGTGCACCTATTATACACGCGCATCCAAGAAAATATAATTATACTTATGTTAATATATATGGATTTACTTTGACGTGGTAGTCGTCGTCTACTCTCGTCTCTTTCGATATCGTGTACTCAAATACCGCTATCATAATATTTAAAAGTGAAATGGTATTGTCGCGGTAGAACGGTTTCACTCTATTTTATGTATGTGCACATATAGTGCACGTTATCTCAATGCGGTTGGTTTGAAATTTCGTTTTATCTGTTCGCAAACAATCCATCGTTTCGAATATTCATTATTTCATATTTGTGTAAACTATGGAAAATTATTGGGGTTTTCACAGTGAATTGCGATTGATCTAGGAAAACATTAATTATTTGTGTATTTGTTTAAAGTATAACAAATGGTCAATAGTAATTATCAAGATCTTTTCATCGTATTCAAGTAATAAATTGCCGTGCACCTTTAACTTCTGATTTCCTATAATTTCGATTTTATTACTGTCAAAGACCTTATATTTTTCTGAAAATTTAAATTTTATAACAGACTAATTAATGCTAACTGTTTTATATGTTTAGATTATACTGGGAAACGGAGGAGGGAGTATACAGTTCATAACTGTACATTTATAGATCGTTCTGTTCCATTGAATAAACTTAAAATCATTTTTACTTATTAACAGTAAATATAGTATTCGTGTATTCGTATTCATCATACAAAAAAATTACTTAGCTTATAAAATGTGATAACTTTCTGTTTAACCATAACGCCATAATGGTTTCGCATAATGGCTCGGGAAGTATTTGATCTGGGTATATAACAAAATACTCACCGTATTAGTATGCATCCTTTGAATTGTACTTCATGACGAGCGCTGCAATGACTGTTTCACTTACAAATACCTATTTTGTTTTTCACTCCTCGTATCGTCCATTAAGAGCATTAAAAAAAAACAAACCCAGGTTAGCGTTTTAAAAGTAATTCGCGTTGATTATTTCACTAAAAGTGTTAACGTACGACCGCTTTCAGTTATTTCATTTTACGGCTGCGTGTGTTTCATGGAACGTGTTCATCATTAAAAATAACACGAGTAAAGTAAACAACTTTTAGTAGCACTTACACCTAAATAGTTGGAAACGTTCATCAATACCAGCAATTTCGTTTTTGAAACGTTGGAGTGAAGTATTATGCATTCTGATTGTTTTTCGGAAAATGAAATTACTTACAACTTAATTGTAGAGCTGTTCAATAAATACAGTTGATTTTCAACTCTCCATACATCATGACCTAAATGTACTGTTGAGAAGCAAGTCGGTGAAGTATTATCAATCATTCAAAAGTATTGTGAACTCTAAATTTTAAATATAAATTTTTTTTGAAGAAGAAGTGGTTAGTCGTTGGCAATACATTTTATTATTGGAATTCTTATTACTGCAACTTATTGCTAGGTGACATGTGCTGAGTTACTTCAAATTGTTTCCAGGAACATCATTATTTTATCGTTTAGTCATACATATCTCAGACATATTATCTATCTATTTCAAAACAGTAACAATAAACAGTTTAAAAAAAAACTTTATGTAGTTATCATTTTTAAGGGTGGATATTTTGTAACATCCACAAAGTGAATATTTGTGTATAGAATCAGAGATCTGATTCGATTTCTACATTAGCTCTTAACGCGCTCTAGGGGAACTAAGACCCTCTCTCAGTGGTTATCTATTTCATGAATATACCTATCAACTGATTGCTCTGGAACTGTATAGATCGCTTAATGTGGCTTTACGGTGAATATATGACATGCTTCACGGTGATTGAGTGGACGATATTCCAAAGTAGTGCAGCAGCGGTTCTTGGTAAGCCCCAATGGGAGGGGTGAAAATATTTTGCTACTAAATTAGTGAAAATTAAATTACTGTACATATATATTATATGAATAAATATTAGTAGTGTAATAATATATGCTTTAAATCTAAAGTAGTTCAGGAAACTGTATTTAGTTAACAGTTTGAATTTGAATTTTGAATTTTACAAAATTTAAATAAATACAACCCAAATTATATCATATAAAATTTTTATTTTTACTCACAAATTATAACCCTTAACATTATTAATAGTCATCAAAAGTAAATCGTATATTCAATATTTTATGATTAATTTGAAAAATTAAATGTAAGTACAATTAAACAATAAAAGCCCTTTTACAGTTTTTTTGGTTTGGAAATCTGTTTATTATATTTTCTTGACTTTGGTTATACCTCTATAAACATTCAGTTATGCTAAACCACTAAGTCTGGTGTTCCCCATTTTCAACCGAAGTCATGGTTTTACTCTGTGCAGTATATAATAGCAGTATAGAAAAGCAAATCAAAGTATTAATGTTATAATTAAAAATTTCTGGACCAAATTCAAAAAAAAATTAAAAATTTACTTTTAAGATGTAATTTTTAAGCATTGAGTAGTTATATTTTAAATGATTATATAAAAATGTTATAATCTTTGTAGTTTTCTTGAATAAAATAGCGTGCATAAGAATATATAACGAAATACATTGAAAATGTAAGTCGTTCTAAAATTCCGTAGTTCAAATCTAGTAAATAATATACCAGATAATAAACTTATTAAGTAATTCTAATGTTTAGAATAAGAATGGAAGATCTACGTTCAGCAGAAGCAACGCTAATAGGCAAAGCGCATATTATTGTACGCTAGTCGGCGATGACTAGGGAACGGATTTGAATGCAAATTGCATTTTTTTCTGAATGTCCGAAAACATTGGTTTCCAAGCAAAAAGTTTATTTCATACATCAAGGAATTAAAAAATGTAACTTTTATTTTGCATTTTTTTGCATTTTTTGCATTTTTAAGACTTATTACATTTTTAGAGCATTTTTTGACATTATTAGTGCATTTTTATGGTTTTTAAGTCATTTTTTCAACATCTTTTCAATATTCATACTAAAAAAAATAAAAATACCTAAATATGTTTTATGTTACGAAATTACCAAATTATTGTTGACACGTGTAGACACAAAATATACGAGTATATAATATACAAGTCATACAACTCATACAAGTTACAACAGATTATTACCCGCATTAAGGTAAAGATAAGATAAGCTATTTATCTAAATTGTACAGAAGATAATTGAGAGTTAATTTATTAAAGTTTTATTGTATTTAAATATTTTTTATCAGATTTTTCGTAGTAATGTGTTTTTTTTATAAGTTTTAAATTCAAAATTGTGTTTTTATTGAATATAAATACATTTTTAAAGTTTTTTAGGGCATTTTTTTAGTGCATTTTTTTGATGTTAAAGCATTTTTTAAGGCATTAAATCGTATTTTTTTAAGGCATTTTTCTTGTTTTTTAGAGCATTTAAATCCGTTCCCTAGCGATGACTATAGGGTAATGTATAAATTCTCTACGGCGGTTACCGGAACGTGTCGTAGTCTACGGTGTTAAATAATATAATATAGGTCAAGGAGGGGTGGGGGAGGGAGATCCACCTATCTCCTCGCCTCGTAGGACCGCCACTTGAGTAGTGTAAAACGCACTTGGCTAGAATAAAATGTGCGATTACTATATTATAGCCGCGGTCCCGGGCGCCTGCGTCGTGCGAACGACAAAGACTGCCGCTCCGACCGACCCCGCCGCGCCGTGTGTCGAAACTTTTCCAAGCCTCTTTCACCACGCGCGGTCGGTTTCTCGTGTCTCCTCGTACGGTGGAATTGATCCGTTTCAAGTGCTTGGCTCACGAGATAGATATGTCACCTCAGTGGTTCGCACAGGTTAGGTTAGTCAAACGCCCGCGAAGACTGTCTTGCTGTCGGTGCCGACCGTGTGCCGACCGATCGAGTGTACGTATAACACGATTTGGCGCCACAACGGTTAAGCGGATTTCGTCCGGTCGACATGCGTTAAGTACAGTATACGCGTATAATAATATGATTATTCGCGTAAGGACCCGGGAGGGCTGGGCGGATTGGACGTGATAAGAAACCGCCGTTCGGGAAAATCGGAGAATGTTCGGCGGAAACGTTGCAACGTGCACGCCGTGCAATATATTTGACGCGTATATACATGCACACGTACCTTTACGTATTGCGTACGCGCCGCGAACAATCGATAACCCTATCCTCTCAAGACGACGCGCGTATAGGTGAAGCATCTTAGACAATGGACTAACCGGGCAATCACGTGCATATAACAGGCAAACAGTTCGGTCGTAAAACTATCGGTATCGCGTTCGCGTACACATTCTTCGCGATGCTCTCCTCCTCCGCCCACTTCATCGCTCACGCATCATCCGTACGCCTGATCCTTTTTCCCGTTCCGACCCGAGGTCTTAACAATCCAAGGATTTCCAAATGTCAAATGGTCGCGCGGCGGACGTGGCCACGCGATTGATTAGTGCAACTAGAGCTAAAATACGATCGTAACGTTTCCGAAAATGCCCCACGTATGTATATTACATCAAAATTCAACGTTTATTGTCGTCAACAAGACCATTGATTCGTATTTGAAAATGTGTAAAATTCCTCGACCGCATAATTTATATCAATATTTACATTAATATAACTTATATAACATAATGTGTTCGAAAGGGTACTTTTATTATGTTTTTAATGATGATTTGTTACCGGACCTTTTTTTATGATATTGTTCATTATTTAGTTTAGTATACCTTTTATTATTGTTATGAAAATCTTGTTTGTTCGAACGGTGTTAATGATTTCCAAAAAAAAAAAATGGTAAAAAAATTAGTAAAAATCATCCGTCACCATCAAACATTTTACTATGACGAGTAAAATATCGTATTTTCAAAATAATTCATTAAATTTAAATCTGAAAACTAATACTTCGTATTTTATTGTTCACTTAAAATGCTAAAAATTAACAACACATGATCAACATACCTTATTACTTAGTTATTAGTTATTACTTAGTTATTAAAATAAAAACAGTATATATTGTTAATTAAATTAACCTTGAACAGAGACTTTTAATCATTGTTATGCTCAGACAAAACGCATTTACACCAATGTTGAAGAGTGCGGCCAGAATATAAGCACGATAATGTTAACATCTAAGTGTGAACAGTTTTCAGTTTTCACCAAAGACATTTTAATTATGTATAATGGTTTAAATTTATTCATGAAATATAACGTACGCTAGTGAAATTATAATTTATTTAAGTGATTGATAAGCAGAGCGTTTTTCTTAATGTATTTGATAACAATTTGTTTTATAATTCTAAAGTAAATTGACGTAGAAAAGTTCAATTGCGGGCGGACTGTTTTACCTCTCTCTGCGCCGAGACGTGATCTGAATCTATTTTTTGGGGGGTTTTTAATTTCATAAATAAATCGGGCTGTAAACGCTGAAAAAGTTTTCCGCTTTAAACTGCATCGGACGAAGTGAATATATAATGTGTGGTTAACAAGTTTGACAAACACACGAATGAACGCGTGGTAAACTGTTTAAATCAACTTACGATTTATTCGCGAACACCAGTGTAACAACACCAAAATTTACATTTAGACAGCGAGTGACGCGGAAAGTTATGAACAAACTTCTAGCTGTTGGTAATTGAAAATACTGAGTCGGGATGGTGAATACTGGTGATCAGATATGGGAAGGACTATAGGGACGATGTGGGAAGTTTTTCATTATGATTATTGATTATATTCCAATGGATATAATTTTCATATCTTTTTGGTATCTGTAATTTAGTTTCTTGTACTACCTTAAAATACACATTACTAGACGTACAATAATTAATCTATCACTATAACTTTAAATACGCAGGACGGCCGGCCGGTTGAATTCGCAGCCATTGTGTCAGTATAGTTCGTTCGTCGTGAAATTGATTTTGGATTCGTTCAGAATATTTTTTGTAAGGTTAATTATAAAAAGAGAGTAAAATCATTTAATAGGATATTTATACGCTAATGGATAAGGTACTTACTCCGACGTCGTAACATTATAAATCGTCATATACGTGCAGAAGTCTCTGATCAGTGCAGCGGTTAATCACCGTCCGGCGTCGCTAACTCCCGAATGTATGACCAGCTGGGTTTTAAGCGAAGATATACACTTACGTATTCCAAAAACCAACCGTTACCTACAGCTGATGGCCATAGTTCCCAATGCTTAAAATAATAATAAAAAATAAATAATAGTACGCGGATGTTGAAAGGACCGAGCAGTCGTCACTCATAGAGACTGCAGATTTTAGGGATATCGATAATGGATGCACCACAAGTGCGCGCGCGTGCTATAGAAAAGTGGTGAAAACTCTGTTGACAGCTAGTGTGCGCGCGCGCGTGTGTGTGTGTGTGTGTGTGTGTGTGTGTGTGTGAGTGAATATAAGACCCCTCCGAAAAGTACAAGTGCAAATGATGTGTTAAAAAAAGGAGGGTTGTAATGACGAGGACAAAGGAGCGCGTAATCGAGGTTTTAGAGATTTCTCTTTCGGACGGACAACGCTCGTGATGTATATAGTGACGACTAAAACGCGACGCGTTTGTGTATCGATTGGCGAGTGTGCAGTGAGCGAACAAGCGTGCGGAGTTCTAACGAGCTTTAGACGCGCTCGCGTTCGAAGAGCAAAACTGTAAACGGTACGTGCGTACGATGTACTCGAATTCTGACCGGATCGGTCATTTCGGGTGCGGTCATCGAGTAAAGGGTTAAATGACCATTATGAGTCGTACATCACACGTACACACACAGGGGCACGTCGATTGTCGTCGCTTTGTTGGCAAAAGTAGTAGTTTCCCCCCCCCCCCCCCCGTGCGTAACGATCAAAGCCGGATGGCTTTGAACAAAAAAACGAAAACGTGTTGACTTGTACGCGAAAAGAATTTCCTCGTACGCGGCGCGCTGTAAAAGTATACGTGGGCGCGTGTGCGCGTGTCTATACGTGCACGTTATACCGGAGCATATCCACGTGTACACGACATGTTATTTGAAATATAGCGTCGCGAGAAGAGCAGTCTTGCGGATTTTTTTTTTTTTGCTCTGAAAATAAACAGCTTGCATATTAGCTGTATATATATATATATTATGTAGAAAGCGGTGTGTATACGTACGTATATTGTGTGCGCGTGTAGTGTGCACGGTTAAAAAAAGACGGTAAGCTACGGCGGGTGGCACGTATTTTGATGTACGAGTCACATGCAACTCTGACGGCTCGAAACGAGAACGAAAGTGGAAAAAAAAAAAAAAACGAAACGAACGCGCGTGCGTGCGCTATTTCATCCCCTGCGAAACGAGTACGCGTACGATGCGCGTTCGTGTCGAGACAGTGTTATTCCTGCAAACGGTACGCATCTACGAAATGTGTTACGTTCAGACGTTAACCGATTCGTGGAGTTTGATCGATCGTACAAGTAGTAGACCGTGTACGTAAATAATTATAAGCACAACATTTTCGTTGTGCGTACAACACGGCTCGGCGAAAATCGTTTAGCGTCGGGGGTAGGGGGCTCGGCGGGCTTGGTGGTCCGACCGACACTATTGTTACCCTGGTGCAGCTGTATTCAGTTCTTTACCATAAAATATCGAACGTTACGTTTTCATACGTCCCGTTGATATTACGGCCGGCTTCGGAACGATTACCTAGTGGCATTACGTAAACTCAAACGAACCCAAAGTCGGATGACTTTTTGAAAAACGATCCCGGTACCCGACACGGTTCGAAAACCACGAGCATACCACCTGCAGCATCAGCGCACACCTCGCGCGTGACGTGATAATGACAGATGTTCGCGAAGGCGTCGCAAAATCGGTGCTGCACGGACGAAAGGGTAATAATTTCAAGGCAGACACTGTACGTATTACATATAGTGTCGTGGCAGGCACTCTCGGCGACTCTCGCGGGGGTTGTTCTAATTGATGGCACGTGCAATTTTAAACCAATGCCGAGTAAATTATTGTCGCGATACGTGTATGCGCGCGTGTGTGCGCGTGTAAGTACGCGAGTGTGTGAGTGCGTGTTTGTGTGCGTGTACTTAAAACGCGCGTGGCACGTTGCTGCTGAGTAACGCAAGGGAGAAGGGTTGCTAACAAATCGTGGTTTTCGTCGTCGTTGTCGTACACACACACACACACACACACTTGTGCACGCGTACCTCGTATACGACATACATACATATATAGCGGTGTTAGTATATGGTATAGCAATAGTGGTAACAGTGCGGTGTACAGTGTCGTGCGTGTGCGTGTGTGTGTACGTGTATATTATGTGCTGCGACTAGAATTTGTGGGGACTGCTCCGCAAAAGCTGCTGTAACGTTTAATTACATTCTGCAGCGCTCCGCAGGTTACTCCGGGGAAACGAAAGGCGCGAGGGAGGATGCGATGACGACGGCGACGGTGGCAGCGAGATATTTGCAAAAAGGTAAAAATTGAACCGAAGCCCGTGCACCGGCGGTGGTCGGGCAGACGCGCACCGCGAAGGGTTTTCGGCGTTGTCGTGCCAAGGTCCATTAATTATTTAAAGCGGACGGGCAAACAAGAGACATTGAATAACACGCGCGCGGAATGGATGCGCCGTCCACGGCAAAACACGGGCCAACGATGCTAAATAAACTGCACCGGAGCTCCGGCAACAGACAAGTAGGGTGTGGGTAGGCTCGCGCATCCGACCGATCCTTCCGCGATAGGACGCGCATCGTCGTCTCAGCACGGCCGCTGAGTAGATGGGGGGGGGGTCAGAGGACTATGGAAAGTTCACCGCCACGTAGTTCAATAAATACGTAGATATACAATATATATTTATAAATATTATCGATTTAACAAGTAACCGAGTGGAGTGCATGCTGCGGCCGTCGTCGTCAACGTGCGCCAGCCTACGGAGATTTAGCATCCCCCGTCGCCTTTATCTCTTTTTCGGAGGGGGATAAAACAATTAATCGGACTTTCTGCATTGTTCGACCCGATGCGCCGCCGCTCACAGCGTAATACACTGTCGTCGCCGTGCGAAGAGCGCAATCGCTGGTCCGTCCGTACAGTTAGATTAGACTGGGGGATTCGGACGATGTTTCTCTCGTTATATACTTTACGAGAATGAACATATACATATATTTGTACATTGCTATGTCTACAGAGTTTCAAACTCACAGTACAACTGTTCAGCGTCGTCGGCAAAGACGAGAAATGTAGTTTGTACATTGCCGCCATCCTCCGAGCGAAACGATCCGCTGTGAACACAAATAGCCGTTCGGAACATGACGTGTTTACACGTCCTTTATGTGAACGTTGAGCAAAATAATGTCACGTTTCGTCGAAACATAATATGTTCTATAAACCTATTTTAAACGAAGCTGATCACTGAATATTTTCTTACCAATTTACACGCGTGACAACCAATAACGTTGCGATTTTTGTTCACGATTGATTGCTCTTCATTTTGCAATTTTGATTCTATATAAATGTTAATTGTACTGCAATTTGTTTTACGGCGTATTGGTTAAACTATAATTAAACTATCGATCTTGGGCTAATATTTTCACATAATGTTGACGGCGAGAAATTTTATGGAAAATATGATTGTTATTATTTCAATACATTTTCAGGAACGTTCAGTTCCGAGGGATCGTTGCCGTTCCGATGACCGAGGAACATTTAAATTTAACTATCGTTAATTCGAAATTCAACATGATTTCGATATTTTATTATTATTACTATTATTATTATTTCGATACGTTTATTATTTTTATACGGTAGTTTCAAATAGCAATTATAATCTTTTTGATTTTATACCATCGATTACGTTAACGTAACACTTTTGATTCATTTGATGACACGATGACTACAACAATGCGCGTGCAATTTTAATTCACTTTTTATACTGATATAATAAAATGTTATATTTTGTTCATTATTCTGCATAGTAAACTGTCGGAAATAATCCATTTAATCTCCATCAGTCCCAAATATACTGATGCTGATCTCCTGCACTTATGGGTTCTTCGTTTAACTGCAGTCTACTATTGCCTATTTTAATTGATGCAATCTACATCGAGTATTTATTTTTTCCCGCTATAGTTAGATCGGACGAGTGTTAAAAGACCCGGGCCTGCCAAAATTTTCTCTAAAAAGAAAAATAAGTATTTCAACGATGAGAACAATGAAAACATACCTCATCAGGTATAAAAATTCCTAGGCTAAACGATTTGACGTTAATTTCCATAGAAAAGGAAATAAGTGAGCAATTTATTGATAATCCATTGGCTGTTATTGATAAGTTTGGTATCATAAAGGAAGGAAGATGGAATTTCGACTTTGAAAATATGTTATAAATGGACAATACCTATATGTTGTAAGTTACGAGTATAGTAATTAATAATCATAAAAAAGTTATCTTGTAAGACACTCTTGTATACGGATAAATAAAAATTGCAAACCTTGCCTTAAATTATTAATGATTAATAAAAATAATCATTGATAACTTTGAAGTTAAAGGAGGCCAATACCAAAATTTGGATTAGTCCCCACTCCCGTCTATCAGTGGAAGGTTTATGTGGGCCCCTGGCTATCAGTGGATCGCATCGTTGGAAATATTTAATTAATAATGTCCGTCATATTTTCGAGCATACGCGGTGTATATTATCTAACCGGAATGCATTGTGTAATATGAAGGCATTTCATGGAATTCCGACTTGTACTATTTGGCGATTAATTCAATTTTAATGTCATAAAAAATTATACTCGGGCAATTTTTGAGATATTTAGAGCCCGCTGTTCAAATTATGAGCAACTTTAACCAAATATTAATTTCATGTTTATTGATCACTACTGATATTTCAAGTTAATGAATTTTTCACTAGGGTAAACTAGCCATGATGCAGTGTACGCAATGTACAATTATTGTATACAAATTGTATACGCTGCTTGTCATACGAAGTTCTATATAGATTGCCTTTAGCCGTTATACACATTTCATACGTTTCTCGTTCATTTCAGGTATTCCACTGAACGCCTAGCCACCTAGGTATTTTATAGAATTTCAGATTCAATGCTTTTCCCGTTCCATACATTACACGACATTTAATTTATACACTGCGGTACACACAGAGGCTGTATACGCCATAAACACTTTATTCAGTCGCTTAGTTTTATAATTCATTAAATGCGGACGACAACTACCACTGAATAGTTTCGTTAAACGAATTGTATTTAAACGTATATAGTTGAATGTCTTCAAGTGGTTAACAAACTAAGTAATTAAATCTCATTCGGTGCTACGTACAAAAACCCTGCTGCAGAAAATCACCGCTCGCGCGAAAAATAAAAATAAACATATTTTCCGAAAATGCTCGTGCCGCCGTCGGTGCCCTATAACTATTTATGAACTCTAAATCATATCCACTCGAAATGCGTATGGTAGGTGTAGGATATAACTTAGAACATATTATGTTCGATCCTTTAATGTGAGTAGGTACACGATTCAGCTCGTGCCAATTAACCCGAAAACGGTTTTCTTCTAAACACGTCCCGAACTCTAGTCAAACTATATTATGCGCCTATCTTTCCAACAACCGACCCATAAGTTAGGCGGGCGACTGAAATTAATTATATACCGTTGTTTCATTTACTAAATTGGTACTGGAAAAATCGAGAACCTATAGAAACTTTTGTCGGCTAATCACCAGCGATGTTTTCCCTACACTAATATTTTGTGAATGCATTAGGTATATATATATACTAGTATATAATTATGCTTGTATAGTGTATACGTATTGTATTTATTTTCTTATTCGATTATCACGTGAATGTTTTGTAAACATAATAAGCGTCGAACGGTCTCGAACGTGGTCGAAAGGATGCGGTAACTGGAGCCTCCCGTCCGGAGGTTCGTTAAATGTATTCTTTTCAAGACGATCGTGTACAGTATTTTACGTTCTCGGTGTTCTCCGCCGGTACCGGCTTTCGGTACATTAAGTATTCCGAAATACTCGCGTTTAAGATAATGACATAATACAGTCACGGCGAACACAATAATGAGTTTTAAGATAATACTATATTCCAATTTTCGCTAAATAGGCTCATAAATATTCCAGGTGAAGCGATTAATTTGCAATGCACAATCATGTTGATCAGTAATTTAAGTAAACGAGGTAAGTACCTTAGCGGAAATCTGCGAAAACGGGGGGTTTTTTTAAAATATTTGAATTTGGAAGACACCCTTTGTAATAGTATACGCAGTGAAATCTTTCTTGAGGACATTATTTGAGATGGTAAAAAGAGGATAAATATCCTAGCGGATACAAGCAATGATAGTACAGTAATTGACTTAGAATAGGAACGCTTTAAGAGAGGTCTATATGAAAATACAGTTGTGATGGTATGCAATCAGATTTATTTATAGTTTTTATGGTACGTACGCCACTCATTTCATCGCCATAAGTTTTGTCGTGTGCGGGAGTGTAATAGTATAATCTATCGAACAATAAAATATCAAATCATAATAATATTATTTTATTAACAATTGAACAGGAATTTTTATAGGAATATAGTCAAGAAATGGTATTTGTTAGAAATCTTTGAAGAGTAATAATTTACTAAATAATTGTTTTACATAATGTTGCACCGTTGTTAGAACAGTTTTTTTGTATCTTTATTAATTTCTATTGTATATACTCGTACGTTGACGTATTCATTTTTTCATCAGTAATCTCTCGCGCGCTTGTTAAAATAAAACATTGATTTGAGGCTTTACAATATTCGTATAGCTTTCAATTATATGAAATCCAAAACTTCAAAATATTTTAAAATGCGTTGGTGTTTTTTTTTTTTAATTTTTTTTTGTGTAATTTATAATTAGTCTTCGGAACAAGCTTGTATGTGTGTGCGTGTGTATGAGCACACCATTTATATAGAAACAAAGTTAAAATTTCAAACAAGTTTGAAATTGTTTTGTATAAAAGTAATTTTAAAATGAATAATGGTCCTGACTCGTATCTACTAGATATCCAATTGCAAATACGTGTCTCGTGGATTATCCAAATTCATATATATTATTATTTATACGTGTGTGCGTGCGTGCGTGCGTGATTCGCGTGTGTGTGTGTGTATGTATTTCTATAATGTTGTCAACTACACTGTAAAATTAATAGCTTTAATAATCTAGATTTATGTTTAGCCGTGACAATAAAATAAATGAAAACTCGTTAATTTCACTTTTATTTATCGCGGTTCCGACCTCCCTCGCGCGTATGGTGCACATCCGATATTATGTTAAACAACTTACGCTGCTGTTGATTCTTGTTCGATTATAAATCAAATTAAAACACGAGCACACACGCGGTCGGTCAGACTCTCGGACGGACGAAAAGTAGTCGGTTAACCACTTGTAAAAAGAACAAAGCAGGGCTTGAAATCGAAATAACATTTTTCGATTTCAATTTTAATTTTGCTTATGGATATCAGTCTTTTTCGATTTTAATTTTAATTTTGCTTATCGATATCGGTGTTTTTCGATTTCAATTTTAATTTTGCTTATCGATATCAGAGTTTTTCGATTTTAATTTCGATTTTAATTTCAATTTTAAATCACTATTACATTTTTGTGACTTTATTATTGCAATATTTTCTATTTATGTTTTGTTTTCATATATAATTAGTGATTATTACTATAATAGATACCTGGATAGTCAGTTATTATAAATATAAAATTAAACAAATAATACAATGTTATGAAACGTCAATTTATAAAATATAAATAGGTATTCCCAAAACTATTTCAACTCAAGATTCTTACTGTCACGGTGAGAGAAATTAGGAAATACGTGGAAGCCGATTATGGATAAAAGTATACCATCCGAAATTTCTTTTAATTCTAAAACTAAAAAAATTAAACCATGGGCAACCACAGCATTAATTAATTCCATAAGGCATAGAGACCACCTTCACCTTCAAGTTAGGAAATATCCTTTAAATCTAAAACTAAAAGACTTTTACCTTAAATTCAGAAACAAATTAACGTATTTAATAAAAGAAACTAAAACTAAATACTACAAAAAAGAAATATATAAATCCGGAAACAACACCAAACATAAATGGCAAATAATCAATGATATCATATCCAGAAACAATAAAACAAATAATCTAAATGAATTACTAAATAATCTAAAAGCTAATACTGACTCAAATGACAGGAAACCAGCTTCAATCTTAGCCGATAAATTTAATGACTATTATATAAATGTGGCAACTGATCTAGTAACACAATTAAAAAACGATACTAATGTAAACAATTTGTCTAACACCCATCGATCTAACAATACAATTTTGCCAAATAATTCCCCCTTAAATAAATTTGAGCTGATAACACATGAAGATATACTAGAAGCAACTTCTAAATTAAAAAATGGCGCATCGCCCGGTATCGACAACATATCCTCTAATCTTCTAAAAAAATATATTACTTTTCTTGTTAAACCTCTCACTCACCTTTTTAATCTATGTATAACCCAAAATAAAATTCCAGATGTTTTCAAAGTAGCGATTATAACACCCATTTACAAGAAAGGTCTAACTTCTATCATTAGTAATTTTCGGCCAATATCTGTAATATCAAATGTAGCAAAAATATTTGAAAAAATTATAAAAGCTAGATTAGTATACTACTTAGAATCGAATAACTTACTCTTTGAACACCAATATGGTTTTAGACCCAATAAAAGCACTGATCAAGCCATAGCTAATGTAACCAAAATGATCTATAGTACACTGGAAGACGGAAAAAAATGCGCAACTATTTATCTTGACCTGGCGAAAGCATTCGATACTGTGGACCATGTAAAGCTTCTAAAAAAAATGTACGACATAGGTATTACTGGTTCGGCTCACTCACTATTCGAATCATATTTGGAAAAAAGGAAACAGAGGGTTAAAATAAATGATACCATCTCTAGTGAGCAAACTATTATATGTGGTGTTCCTCAGGGTACAACAATTTCTCCTGTACTCTTTAATATTCAGTTAAATGATATAAAACTTCTAAACTTAAATAGTAATATTATTTGTTACGCTGACGATACAGTACTGATTTGTAGTGGTTTAACCTGGGAAGAAGTTTTCTCTAATATTGAGGCTGATTTACTATCAATTAAAATCTGGCTAAAGGAAAACAATCTATTTCTTAATTTAGATAAATCAGCCATACTACTTCACTCCCTATCTGAATGTACCCTACCTACCTTAAATGAACTAAAAATCCATGAATGTAAAACTTTATTATTAAATAACTGCCTGTGTAAATCGGTTTCCATTGTGAAAAATTACAAATACTTAGGTATCGAAATGTGTCACGATATGAAATGGAAAAATCAAATTATAAATACTACCCATAAGTTGAGAAAGATGATTTTCATCATGAAATCTCTACGTGAAATACTAGATTGTAAAGACATAAAACTTATATATTTAACTCTCTTTGAACCTTTAATCACATATGGCATAATTGGCTGGGGTAGCGCCTATGATAATATGCTATTACAACTTCAAAAATGCCAAAATACTATTATTAGAGTTGCTTGTAACAAAAAATGGAGATATCCTACAAAAAAATTATATGAAGAATTTAATGTACTTAATATAAATAAACTATATATAAAAACCTGTACCATTTTCCTAAAAAAACAAAACCTGTTATCCTCTGTAAACCACAAAGTTAACACTAGATATGCTTCTAATAACTATTTGCTAAAATTTCCCAAAAAAGCTGGATGTCGTAAAATGTATGATTTTGTTGGGACACATACACATAATATAATGCCCAAAGAAGTGGCTAATATGTCCCTTACTTTTTTCAAAAAATACATAACCCATTGGCTTCACCATGAATACGATGCTACTATAGTGAAGTATAAAGATTAATTTGTTTTTACAACTAACATTGTTTTTTTATATTTGCTGTTCTTATATTTCTTATATTATTGTACTTATGTTTATTGATATTGATTTTTATTGTGTATTTGAGTAGGTATTTAAAGAGAAAATGTTAAATGTTAAATGTAAATGTATTGTATTAAGATAACTCCTAGGCCTCCACACGAGTTTAAACTCAGTGAGGCCTAGTAATCTTTACCGATATTAAATAAAATAAAAAATAAAAAAAATAAATAATATAATATATATATATATATAGTAATAACATTTATAACTAACAAGTCATAATAATATAAATACTGAAATAATAACATTTCTGTAAACGAAATACTGCCACGCGCTGTTTGTTAATTGTACCAGGAAATTATATTCTAATAAGATGGATACTTCGTATATTAGACATTATTCTTAGTAATAATAATAAAAATCCTATAAATAATAAATACAAACTATAGTTGGGCTCATATTGTTAAATTTAAAATTTTTTTCCAATTGAAAATCGAAATTGAAAATTTTCTTTTAAACCGATTACAATTTTGATATTAAAAATCGATATCAATTTTTTTCAATTTCAATTTTAATTTTGAATATCGTTATCATACATTTCATATTTTGATTTCGATTTTGATATTTCAAAAGAATTTTAACGATTTTTATCGATATTCAAAATCGATTTCGAAATCGATTTCAAGCCCTGGAACAAAGTAACACCCCGCGTAAACATTTACACCAGAGGTGTCCAACGTTTTGGAAGGACTGAGCCACATTATGCGAGTAGAAATTGTCGTGGGCCACACATATTTTCATAAAAATACAAAGAAGAAAATAATTTTAAAAGAACAATGCATCCAATAATAATAACACGTTCATACTATGCACTGTTCAATTAGTTCAAATTTCAAAGTTCATAATATTGTTTTTAATATGTTGTAGTTTTATATTCTTAAAATATTTATTTTTTTATCCAAACACGTATAATTAATCGATGGTTTTGTCATCGAAGTAAGGGCCGCATTAAAATCTACCGCGGGCCGCATGTGGCCCCGGGGCCACGGGTTGGACATCCCTGATTTACACACACCCGTTACCCGTAAGACACGCGCGTAGGTGCTGCGCACGAACCGCCCCCCGAGACGAACTCGAAATCATTTTCCCGGACTGTGATCATTATTTTATTACAAGACACTACGGTTCGTTTCGAAAAGCGCACGTAAGTCTATTGCACTATTTCCGCGCGTTCACGGGTGCACCGTGACGTATTGTTATTGCATCGCAACTATATGCGTCGTACATCATTATGCATGCGCTCACCCGGTGGCGGCTGCTGTAAGCGCGCCGCGCCGTGTAAATTTAATAACACGATAGCGCGAGCGCGGGATCGTCACCATATCACTACAATATACAGGGTATGCTTTACGGTCGAATCGTTTTCGTCGTAATGCATTATTATTACTATGATTATGATTATTATTATTATTATTATCATTATTGTCGCACGCGTTCGACGAAGCTCACATTCGATTTCACGGTCTGGAAAGTCATTGTTTTTTTCACCCCTGCCGATATGCCCCGTGTAGAGTCAATACTTACAGTACTTACTACTTATACCATATACGATGCAGCTGGGGCCGTACTACGTTTATTATATATACACTGTGGATTAATTCAGAGACAGTGACTGGTAAAAAACACCCGTAATGATGCATTTCTAATGGAGGGTTTTTTTGTACACAAATAAAAATAACAAAATATTCCATTATTTTCATCATAATTATTATTCGTATGACTATTATTTATCATTGTACGAAGCGTATAAAAATATCAATATCATCCCATATGTTGTCAAGTGGCATTTGGCATCCCTTACTTATACTTCAAGTATCTGTTGCTGTACCGGCACCGCACAAGCATGCCGTGCGCAATAAGTAGGGGTCGTAATTAATAGTAAAACACGTGGTCGGGAAAATTTGCCTAAGCCTATAGAATTCCCGTATAACATTGTATCTTTTTAACCCCGCATCCTGCCACCAACATTGGCTTTTTTTATTTCAACGTTTACCTGAAAAGAAAAATAATATAGGTAAATGTTTTGTTGATAAAATAATATATACCTGAATAATACTCTCCCGAACGAGGCCCTGCCGGCTATCTTAATCGAGCGTGGCAATTTTGAAAAAAATATAATTCGGTAAAACAAGGGTGAGAGCACACATAAAAAGCAATACTCGCAGGATAATGTTCTGCAGGGGGATCCGAAAGTTCATTTATTAATTTTTTACTAGGTACTTTGTGGTTTTATGCGAGTTTTTGGAATTTTAGCGGTGGATGTATTATTATTATTATTATTATTT
The DNA here is from genome assembly GCA_949715065.1 of Periphyllus acericola. Classification (NCBI taxonomy): domain Eukaryota; kingdom Metazoa; phylum Arthropoda; class Insecta; order Hemiptera; family Aphididae; genus Periphyllus; species Periphyllus acericola. The sequence goes on along the minus strand of OX454269.1, from coordinate 8,327,392 downwards.
TCAGCCGTTTTTGCCGGTCGGTTTTCTTTCGTCTCGCCCGCCCGTCCGCCACCGCACGCTCCCCACGCCGTTGCCAATTGCGATTCCATACGTATTTTATTGTGCGGAAAACTGCTTGTTTTCCGACATTCTCTTCTTTATTATTATTATTATTATTATTAAACTTTAATTCGTTTTCATTCGTTTTGCTCCGGGATCGAGAAGTCGGGGAAAAGACGTAGGAAATAAAACGTTAAAAAAGAAACCTATGCACAATAAACTCGCGTCGGTGCGGAAAACCGTATATATACTTTATATATTTTCACGTTATACTGCTATATATATAAACACGAAGTATTACTGTCACCAAGCGATCTCTCTCGTTTTCGATAAAAAAAACCAGAGAAATAATAGTGTCGGATATGACTGCTGCTGTAACTTCGTAGAAGATGATATTGTCCGTAAGTACATTAACTTTTCCCCTCCATACGCGCAGCTATGACGTCTTTAAATCAATTATCAAACAAGTTGATCGCCAACGCCACTGCAGGGGTAGGTACAAAGAAACGCGCAGGGAGTGGAGAGCGAGTGACTCGAATTACGTTTGCCAGTCGGAAATCGAAGTTGGAATGGAACGCTCGTTGGACGAATCGACCGAATGTCCGATCGACCATTCAAAGATAAATATTAAATTAATTCCACAAATCAAATTATGTGATTACACATAGTTATATACTTGTGCCGTTTATTTTTATATAATTCAATTTCAACCATCTGCGAATTTCTCGGGAAAAAATGTAAATTGCACTTTCGTATAGGTATATATATTTATGCATATTAGGTAATTCAATAGTATGATAATAAATTAATTCGTACGGATCATACGCTGTGAGCGTTGCAGTTGACGAAAACGTCGAATTATTATTAATCATACGGTTTATTGCATTGAGTTTTGGAATCGCGTGATCCATCGCTTTGCATAATTTATATTTTAAAGCTAATTTGATCGTACGTTAAACTCGAGATTAAATGTATTAAGGAACGCATACGTACAACCGCCGTAAAAGTTCAGTTCGAACGCATAATTCACTCTAAATAGCACTTGCTGTATTGATTTAAAGCCGTTTCGCTTTTTACTAGGATCGACTAATAAATTGTATGGTTTTTATCGTAAAGTATCTTAATTGGAAATTCAAACCAGGTGCGCGTACTGTTGTAAGACTGAAGATTTATACATTATCGGAAAACCGTACGGGAGATAAAATAGATATCGAACGTATACGTAGATAATATATACCTTTGCCGCGTGGTTATAATATAATTATAAAACATTTATAATTAGTTTTTAAACGAAAACGATGAAAGTGAAAGGGGAAAATTTCGTTTATTGCGTTTGAAATATCAATAAGTCAATATAAATGCAAAACATTTTCTCTTGAATAAAATTGAATTTTTAAATCAATGGAATGTGGAGATTTTATCGTCGGTATCATAAATTATACATAGCTAAGAATATTTTTAGCATGAAAGTGAATGATCGCAATACTTTTCATTATTCATTATCTCTGCTTTATTTTTACATTTTGTTCAATATAAGACATGATGTTAATATTTATAATGCATTCAAATTGAGTGTTATGATTTATAGTAAAGTTGATATTTGTTGTACTTGTTATTCAATATTTAATAATTAACTTACCTACACATATTTTTTTATTTTTTAGACATAATGTAATTCAATAAATATTTACTATAAACATTATCTGAATTTATTTATGAACATCTTTATTTAAATAAATAAACTATAAATCATATCATTTGATTTTTTTTTTAAATTAATTATTTCTTTTGTAATACTTAACTTAATTTATATATATTGCAAAAAATAAAAATTAACTTTCTCTGTATTTACATTGTATAGTCTATATCTATCTATCTATCTATCTATGTATTTATCTACCTATCTATCTATCTATTTTAAACATATTTGCTTTTGTTCTGACTGATTTAAAAACTACTGGGTCTGGGTATGGTCAAAATAACATTCAATATTGTTTCATTCCTGAAAACAAAAAATAAAATAAAATACATTTATAAATTGTTTATTCACAATATTATTTTTAGAACTTTATAACCTAATGAAACCGTTTAAACTTAATGTTTTTTTTTTTTTTAATTTTGTTCTGGTGTATTATTGTGTTCCTTTTTTATATTGTATTTTAAAATTATTATCTAGTTACATATTTCGATAAAAACAAAATTTTATCAAACGCGTTGTATATTTTTGTCAGAAAAATAAAAAAATGATTTAACTGTTTCACTGATTTGACACTAATCAACTATAATTATTTACACAGTTTAATTAACCAATTTATGTTTGATTTTTTTCAGATTGTTTGCAGTCGATTTTTAAGATACAATTGAACTAAATTGGTAAGATAGAAAATATATATTTATAATTGTTTTCTTACATGTAATAGAATTTTACTAAGTTTTTGTATAGTTATTATTATATTAACGAAATAAAAACGTAGTTTTGAGCATGAATTTTGATTTTTTACGTCGTAGTGTCATACTAATAGGTATACATAAATAAACTTTTATGAAATAATTTTTATTTAATCACAAAATAAATTCGCTTTTATTTGAAGAAGAATTAAGTGGAAATGAAGTCACAGTAAATATTGATTTCAAATAAATGAAAATTGGTCTTACACTAGCGTTGTATTTATTTCTGTTGATGAATCCTTGTTGAATTTAATCAAACCGTAAAGATTATTTCTTCCAACTATTTACATTAATTTTATTCAAACAAGTTACTTACAGCAATGTAGATGTTTAAAACAGGTACGTAAGTAATAATTTTCGGAAACCAATAAGTACAAAAATATTTTATTCACTATATAATTACTTCCTGGATAATTTAAAATGCAGCCTTAATCAATTTCATTATTGTATTAATATGTATTTTTAATACTGTAACTCCACGTTATACCTATACAATAAATGCCGTAAAAGGTTGCGTGATTACAGTCAAGTTCGATGTTTATAGCGTTAATTTCAAACGATATATATATAACCTTATAAACCTTATAAATATATAAATTTTCATGTATTTACTTCAAGTATGAATCATCTACGCAATGCGTCTTGCGCGCATTCACATTAATATACATGTACAGTGTTTATCGAGCACATTCTTAACGAATCTTTAGTTCACCTGAATTCATAACTTATACATATTTATTTTCGAACGCGTATAAGTAATTGAAAATAGTTATATTACACAAGCCCGAAAGTTATTTAAACAAAACAGTTTTGCGCCACACTTTGAGCCAATTTACATTATTAAAACCTACATAGTTTTATTGAAAATGATTTAAAACTTATTCGATTGTAATTGGACGCGGTCACAAATATGTCAAGGTATCGTTTTACGATGCATTTAGAATAAATTAGTACCCATTTAGGATATAAGTACTGTACGAAATGAGATTCCGTGTGAAATGGTATTGACTATTGATGGTGGTAGTTTCATAGTTATCGATATTACCATATGCACTCATTACTCATAAACACTTGTGTCAGACCGAAAATCTGTATAATACTATAAGTAACTTTCGTGATTTTATGCGTGTGGTTTTGACTGTTTATTCAATATATTTATTTATATTTTTACCCCTTAGCAGTGTTGTACATTATGCACCCGGCAAAAGGTTTTCCGCACATTTGGCAACTGCCCACCGCTGCATACTGTGACAGTACAAAGGGGAGGTTCACGGTCAGAGCAAACGGACGGAAAATTTCGTTCGTCCTGACGAAAGTGAGAGAAAGAGAGAAAGAGAGAGAAAGCGAGAGAAGACCCCTTTTGCTTATTTTCCGCATGTATATTATTCTCCCTTTCCCTTGCCATCTGTTCTTGTCTCACTCGCACTCTCAAAAAACCACCAGAAATCCCGGCACCTCTAATCTCGTCCGATATTTGACCCCAACCATTTGAGCTTGCGTTTGCACAGAGGACTTTACTAAACAAACGTGCCACTTTAGCCGGGACTTGATTTCCTTATATACATATATATATTCTAGTAAGGTAAACATGCCGAGTCTACTAATGCACTGCCAGCTCTTATCCGGTTAAAGGAACCGTCATCTTGAAGTCGTGGTTTGTTTTATAATCAACAAAACTTTTCAACCCAACGCTGCAGCCAGCAGCACTATTGGTTACAAATAAGGCGTAGGTTTGACCTAGCAGTCCGTAAAGAATTATTTTATTATTATTTTCGTCGATAGTGAATGTTTAATATATTCGTCCTTAATTTTGGAAGAAAAACAAAAGTTAGTGGTGTTTATAATTATAATTTTACACTCAATTTTGAACTCTCAGTTAAAATTTGAATTTGAATCTCTGTGAGAGTAATTTAAAATAATAATAATAATAACAATCATAAATTAATTTTAAGTTATAAAGTCAATATGTAGATACTAAGGACAGATTTTATTATTTTATTATTATAATTTATACCACAGATTACAAATTACCTTATAATTTAATCTGTAATATTACTACAAGTTGGGATTTACAAACTATCAACAGTAATTGGGTTTCAGCACAGATACCAACGTTTGTTATGATATTTTTGATTAACGAAGCTATATCACATACGATTATCACTGGGTACCCATAAAAAAGTCTAACACCGATATGTTGACCTAACCGAGCCGTAGTTGAAAAAAAAAGTAGAATCATAGTTTTCTAAATATTTCCATTTTTCTCGCGAAATAACAAATTACACTTACTAAGAGTTAAGCGAATCGCACTAAATACACCATTATCTGACTCAACTGGTAATATACGTCAATAACCGACCAATGTCTACCATTACAAAATTTACCAGCTCACGAGGAAACGACATCGATTACCCGTAGATGACGTCAATCACTACGTTGACGTCTTTTTCACCGTAACATAACTATATACCGCTGCAGTTATCGATGACATGAAATAATACACCTACACTGCATAATACGATTCTGGGAGTCGGAGCAGAGAACAAATTCTTCTCGTGGAAACTATCAATATTATATTATACACATAATATAGCTGTTTTCCGCGGCCACGTTGTTACTGTGCGTGAAGAAAAAAGCAATTCCGAAAACTTTAGCCGTTCGAAAAATATCATTGCAAGTTTTGGCGGCCGTTTAATCCACCTTAATTGGAACAGCGGTTTGCGCCGGACTCAATAAATAACATAGAGAGAGAGAGAGAGAGAGAGAGAGAGAGGAGGATTGAAACTTAAAGCCTCGTTTTGTGTAATGGGAAAAAGTTTTGGCCACCGTCGCCACCGCCCCCTGAGCCTTGGGAGTTTTTATGAAACCAGCCATAAATATGAACGTTTTTCGGCCCCGGAGTGATGTTACACGGGAGGAAGGAGTGAGAGACTACTGTGGGGTTTGATATATTATTATTTGGGACCGCGCGCCGTGTTCATACACACACGGGCGTATTGGTGTAGGGAAAATCACGGTTTTTCGAATTATATGGGGTATTTATACTTGGATTATATGTATACGCGCGCGAAATGCTCGCGACGATCCCGTCGCACCTTCTCGACAGTAGCTGGCTGTATTTAAGGAGATAATCTTTACCCTTTATCGGAAGGACACAGAAATAACAGATGCCAGAGTCGGGGAGAGGACAAAGTGAGGAAGAAACAGATACGCTGTTAGAGAAATTGTAAGAGAGAGGGAGGGAGACCGAGAGAGAGATAGAGAGACCGAGAGAGATAGAAGTTTGAGGAAAGTCTTAAAAAAACACGATAAGTCGGCTTTTCTCGAGTTCTTATCATCGTCACCGCTGCGCCGTTCCTTTTAAATATTTAAAACATTTTAAAAGACCTCGAAATGCATTACACGCCTGACTTGTGCAAAACTTGCATTCCTTTTGCAACGGTTTCTGAGATTTCTGTTTTCCGTCCTTTGAACTTTTTATTTACCCATTTAAATATTAATTATCTTACACTCTTAGTTCTGAATATTCGATTTAACAGCAAATTACGTCCTATGCTCATTCTTCGGCTTCACCGATATTCAACATATATATGATTATGTATAATTGATATCTTATAAAACTAACACTACACAATTGTGTACTTACTCGTATTATTGGTTATTGATATAGACGTGAACTTTCGTTATTTAAACTTATGTTCAAAGCTTGAGTATACTAAGTTTGTGTGAAGGGTTGAAAGTAAATTAAAGTTTAATTTTAAGAATATTCATGATCCGAGGCTTTCAGTCAAAATTGTGTCCATGTTATCCGCAAAATTTTATAAAAACAAAGGTCAAAGTAGGTATATCTATAAAGTTTCAAAAATAAAATTATAACAAAATTTTTTAATTTCAATTAAAATGTTATGGATTTTTTGTATTATGTTTGCATGCATTATAATTAAATATAGAGGTTTCCATATTTTATAAATAAATAACTATATTAATACATTTATAAATAAATTGACTCTTAGTGTATTTTAGAAAAACAAATTATTAATTTTAATATGTAATCAATCTAAATAATATAATGTCTAAAGAGATAAAAACATAGCAGTTTATTGAATAATGAATAATGAATCGGCATATCCTGGTATTGTATTCTTTCTTTAATATCGGAAGCGAGTATCAATTTTTTTAGAATCAGGATGTTCAAAGAACGTGAAACTATAACGTTTATATTATAAAATTTAAAGCAAATGTTTCTCAAATTAAATCTTAAAGTTTTATTTAAGCTTATATTTAATTAACGTAGTCTTTGTTTATGATATTATTATTTTTTCGAACAATACAATATTATATCGGATGGTATTTCGCTGATAATGGAATTAGACTATTAAACGATTTTGAAATAAATTACTTTATTTCAGATTTTCCCGGGAGCTTGTCGAGAGAAAAAAATATTATTTATATATATTATACACGTGACACCATAAATACCGCGAAAATTGAGTCTTTGCCAAAAGTGATTTTTCCGTAGGATTTTCCATGACGGTCCTCCGTCGATTTATCATGTCTGTTTTGCCAAGCTTTTTCAAAAATAGTCCTTTACCCCTACACACGCACACACGCAGTTGCTCCTATCCCAAGAGTATCTACTCATCCACCCCTAAGTCCCACTTACACACCCGTGGCCAGCCGTTCGCGTCGATTCACTGACCGCTGTGAACTCGCAGGTCGCATCACCGCGTACCTACACCATACAGGTATAAAACATTAAGTGTCGCCGCAAGAGGACGAATCACACAGCCGAGTGAAATACGCCAGTATAGTCGGTGCACATGTTGTATTATAACCGCGACACATCCGTGCACTAATACCAATTTTTTACTACCCGCAACACGCGATCGCGCGATCGCGACTAGCTGTCGGTTATATTGACGTCCACATGATTTTCCGCCGATACGACGATACGGTTGTTCGTCAGCTCGTCTACGGGCGACCGCTGCGCACCATAATGATATTTCATATTCATCGCCCCTTGTGAGTCACGACGTGCGAAATCCGTCGCTCGTGATTTTCCATGTGTTTCACCCCCCCCCCCCCGGGACTAAAGCCTGCGTTCGCCGGAAACGCGTTATCAAACGCCGTCGTTTGCGAAATATTGATCGCCCGTGTGTAATTAGACGTGATAATGCTACGACGAGCGGATGATATAACGACTTTGGCGGAGGAAGACTTTCCTTACAGAAAAAAAATAAAAATATACATTATATACCCCTTGCTAATGTTATATACGTGGGGGAACAACCTTTTGGGGTTTGAAAAATTAAAATTAAAAAAAAAAAAGTCCTCGTATTTATAAATTTCACCAAGTATATCCTACGCGCGCTCTTTTCTTTTCTTTTTTTTTCGACTGTTGACATATTGTCACGAGTGAGCTCGGCAATATATGGAACGACGAGTAGCGCGGAGAGAGCATACACATGGAGGAGGAAATCGTAATATACAAATAAATAATAGTGCCTGCAAATGGTCCATGATAAATCTTGTCCTAAATATATTGCAATGTTATAAATGCTCGCATTTACATTTTTGACGTAATGTTTTTCTCGGGGATTCCGCGTGTAACGAGCGAATTTATTATGCAATTAACGTAGTGCAATAATAGTAAAACGTGCTCACGACAATACTGCTATGGAAATTGTGTACAGGTGCACGCCTTATAACATGTGCGCGCCAAATCTTGGAAAAATGCATTCATTTTGTTTTAAAAATACGCGTAATGCGTATTACGTCCAACGCACGACCAGTGCGTTTTGACGTACAACCCCGAATGCGATCATTGGTGAACATTGAAATTTCCGATTTCTCTAGACGGTTTTTATTTCCCCCCCCCCCCCCGAAGCGAACCACTGCCGGGTTAAATTACTCGAAATAAAATAGTGTCGAATTCCGCAAGGTGCATAACGTCTCAATGGAGATCATCACCGTACGTATACAGCACTTGCCACGAAAATCGGTGTTATGTACACCGCACCTTCTCGAGTACATTTAACCCCCCCCCACGGGGTAAAAACATACCGAGTTTGTGCAACATACGAGTACGTGGATCGTAATATTAATAATTCGCGGCCTACATTAGTGGCTGTACTTGCAGTCTGGCGGCGCGGCGTATCTGCAATATCACAGCATAAACGCGCGTTGTACGAGTAAAATAGTATTCCGGCTAGAGCACACCGTTGCGATATTATTATTACACGTACCGCTGCCGAGCGCGGTATTGTACTTTCGGTTCGAGTGTTTTATAATATTATTACATTTCCATACGGCTAAATGTTTAATGCACCTACCCCGCTGCGAGATATTTGCAAAGTGTTACTTTTGAATTTAATTAAAAGCAAACATGCGTTTGACGGAGGCAATAAATAAACGCTGAGCTTTGAACAACAACTATATATTATGTGCGTATAAAAGTACGCGAAGTGCGCGTCTTTTTTTCGGGATCGCTAAGTAATTTTTTACCACTGCGAAACAGTATTTTCCAAAAAACCTTCCGTCCGTCCGTCCTAGCGTCTTCTTGCCAGCACCGGCTACGGCGTATACGCTGTACCAGGACTCCACGCTGCACGCGGCTTACACAGCTCTCATATACGTAGATATATATTATGGAAAAAGAAAGTTTTCTTCCTTTTATTATTATTATTATTACAAAGCCCCCGCGTTTACGGGAGAAGAGAAAAATAAAGAAAATAATACCGTAATCCACCAACAGCTTATACGGTAACGCGTAATAAATAACGATGTATTGTTCGAAATTTATGTATGTTTTTCAACGAGCGGTTGAGTTCGAAAAATATTGTTAGCGACCGTCGTCTCCGAAGGTCTTACGTTTCAAGACGTGTGCAAAGTTCGCGGGCTCCGTCGTCCGCGCGTTGTACTTACTTTCTTCCGTGTATATATTATACATGCATATATGACATATTATACACGTAATACCTACTTGATCTGATGTACAAACTGTAGAACGATGTACGCCTCACCTGTTTACTCATGCGCGTACAGCGAGTTTGGTTTTAAATCATCGTGCAAAATACGAACTGTTAAATCTCGTTCTTTGTTCAAGCGAGAAACCCGTGTATTTTGATGTCTCTCGATAAGTCAACGATGCTAACGTTTATTCGCGCTGTACAATGCAATATTGTTATTCGCAACGATTATGTAATAATATTTTTACCGTCGTTATTTTATTTTTATTTTACCACGACAAATTATTTTCGTGAAAACACAACAACACGTATTTTTAATTTTTTCTTTCCAAGAAAAATGCGAAATATTTGACGTATTGGATGTGTCCGAATAATTTGCATTTAACTTTTAGACGCGGTCAAAAGAAGTCAAGTCATGTTTTGACTGGTTTGGATTTGAAAAAAATATTGACTTTTGGTATAAAAAAGTTACGTCTTACACCATAGTAGTTATTAATAATTAATAATATTAATATATTATAAACATAATTCCAAATTGAATGAATTTTAAGATCTTGTAAAGGTAAAATAAATCAATTTTTGACCGTGCACCAAAGACGTCATATTCATCAAACTTAGTCATGGATATTACTGTATAGTGACACATAATATTATACTTGCAGGTTTGCCAGTAGCCGAGTTATTAACTTTTGTACTTACATAAGGTGGTATAATTTCTAATTAAATATTATAATAATCATAAATAAATATGTATTTGTATTTAATTGATGTATTTTCTGAAACAGAAAACCAAAAAAATAATAATAAATACTATTATTAAAACATGTGAAGTATAATACATTGAAAGTATAAACTTAAAATGTTTAATGTGACAAACAATAATTTGATCGAAAATCGCAAAGTAATACTTCCACAGCCTTCTATAGAGTTCTGGTTGGATGTACATTTTTTTTTAATTATACGAACTACGAAGTATTAGGAAGTAAATTAACTATTAAACAGACTCAGGGACTGATAAATTCGACTGGTTTAATGCGATAAGTTTATTGTGCAGTGCGTATGTGATTTGACTGCACACAAACGTAAATCTGATGGAGGGATGGGTTTTAGAGCCATTATTGCAGTCGAGTAATGCACTAACCACGCACATTATAAATGAATATAATCTGCAAGCACATATTATGTACAATATTTAGTACTTATGTACAGCGGGTAATTCATTATTCAATAAATGGCACATTGGAGTCCAAGTTCGGAGAAGTGCAATGCGGTCATGGACGGGTGAATTACGACGAATTCGACTTTTGTTCGAGAGTCGGTATATTGCAATTAGAGATCGTACAAGTGCAATAGCTATACGTATAATATGTGCAATTATAATGAAATAATAACAGTCGTGACTTCACCTTGACCACACATGTAGGAGCGTTATCACGGATAAGGGGAGAAGGGAGGGGGGTGGATAATGTCGTAATATCCTCCCATATACTTTTATTTTATGCGTTTGTTTGTAGTTTCCGTTCACTCGAAAAATAAAGGCAAAATAAGCATATACCAATGAGTACATTTTGTAAATGTGTGTCCAAAACTAGCAACAAAACAAAACACAGTTCGTCCACCTGTAGGAAAAAGCTGATTACGCCACTGTACACGTGACATAAGCATTTTCTACGCAACGAAAATATATTTGCCTCCAAGAACACAATCGTTTTACTAATCATAAGCGGATCGCTGTATAAACGTTGCATTGTTATAAAGTATAAATAAAATATCGGTTCTAAAAAAAAAAATAAGAAAAACGATTTTGGAAAAGAATATAATTATTATGTTACCCCGCGGTGTCTTCCGCTTGCTGGGACACTTAACCGTTGAAAAAACCGAAAAAAAAACCCCCATTAATCGGTATAATCTTAGACACGTGTCCTTCTTACAATATAACATACACATATGTTAACTCTCTGCCATGGGCACACGGAGAGTTTTTTTTTTCGCACAGTGACGAGGAGAATGTTTTCTGATAAGTTTCATCGTCGCTAACGAAAGGGGTGTTGTATAGTCGGTAACTGCACAAAAGAACTATATTCGAAAAGGTCCTGGGGCGGGGTGAGGTTGAAGCCCACAGCATGTTTTACACGGTTCACTGGGTACGTGCGGCGGTGGCGGCGATGACAACGACATAACGTATAAACGCGTACGCACCACCTAGCCTTTGCCGATGTGGGAAGTAAGAAGGGGAGGGCAAAGGCGTCAAGAACACAACACACACACACACACACACACATACACACACACAATTCACGTGCATACACACGGCGAATAGACGGTATAAGTGGTAACGGAAGGGTGTCGCGTCGGGGATATGCAGTGAACGAGGGTGCGAAACAAAAGACACTCTCGGGCAATTAGTGGTGGCGCGTACGCGTAGGTGCCGCGACACAGCCACGCAAAGCCGACCAGGGCGCGAATATTATAATACCAACACACACACACATATTATACACACAGGGTGCATGAGAAATGATGAGCCGTACTCACCTCATATGACGTAAATTGCATCTCGCAAGCAGAACTCACAATAATATGTACGTTTGTTTATTTTCGAATTAGTGCGGATCGCATTTTTCCGCACTACATGAATCAAGAACTGGAAAAATTGGAAAAATACTTAGAACAAAATTGTTTTCCAATCCTCGAAGAAAGTTGATAAATATTGACGTTCTCGACCTGGATTAGCATACTATTATAGTTTTTATTTAGATAGGTGGTTTGTTATTTAAACTCAAATAAAAGTATGTTACTTTAATGCAATATAAACGAATTAAAAATCATATGACAACAAAAAAAAAGTTATAGCATCTTTTTTTAAATTTATATTGCATGGTTTGAAAACTGTTTTAATTCTTGGATACAAATAAACAATGCAATAACTTATAAAATCATTATCTTCCATATGGTCTTAAGCCAATTTCAAACATTTCTTGCGAAATCTCACTCTATGTGTTTCAATCATTAAGCATTTTACCATACCATCTTTGAGTAATAAAATATTCGTTATGGTTTCCGGGAACAGAGTTAACAATTTGAATGCATCAAAATTTGCATTTTAAGATGCATTGAGTGGAAATATTTTACAAGATGCCGAACTTTGTTCACACTGTACGTAACGTCAAGATATTATTTACACATTTTTTTTTTTTTTACATAAAAAATGTGGAATCGACTGAGTGGCGGCACGTAAGGGGGGGGGGGGGGAATGCGAGAACTGCTACGTGTGATATTGAGTTGTGCTGCTGAGGTATTACGCAAGTTGAAAACGGTGGACGGACGAGTATACGATGATAATTAATACGCCTTGCGCCCAGGTCAATGACGGTTTGTAAACGTGAGCCTATATTGTATAATAACACACACACACACATACATACATATATATATACTATATACCTACTGCGGCGGGATGATCTCGTTCGTCGTCCGAATACGTGAGACGAATTCGCAAAAACGTTCCGTTTTATCTGACGTTATTATTTTATTTTTATTATTATTATTATTATTTTTTTTTTAATCAGCATCTCCAACACGTATAATGCATATATATATATATATATATATATATGAATGTCTGGCTACGAAAAACGAGTTCAGAATGATGATGATTGCGATGCACTAGGGATTTACGCGTGCGTCCGCGTTTCACGAAATATTTCAATATCCCGGGACGATAGCTCCGCGAGCGCGTATGCGCGGTATAGTTTTTGATATGACATTTTTCACCGAATAAAAATGTTAATGAGACCCCGAGCTATGTATATAAATATAGTATATTTTATTAGTGCCACAGGACCACGGTCGTGGTCCATGTCATGCATGCGTATACGTCGGGCAGCGGTAGTCACGTACTCGCGCGCACAAAGGGATCCACGCGCTAATAGGTTCGTGAAATGCATGCGAAAAACACACCCATTATCCTATTTATTGCTTTATTAATGAATACTGTTTTAATTATTTTCTCTACCCGAAGAAGTACGGACGCTCACGGAAGTGTGGTTGTACTATTATAATATGGTTATTACATGCGATTAGTTTTGTAAATCAGAAAACACGTGTTGCGTAAGCGTAATATATTATCGATAATCGCAGTAAGTGAAAAGTATTTTGACACGTATCCTACTGCCCGGGGTCATGCTAAAAGTGTGTCCGAAACGTCACGCCGAAAGTCATGTTGTACACCCGTCGAGTGAAAAGTACAAACGTGAAACGAGTAAAATGCACTGTTTATCCGTAACAACGATTTGGTAGTCGTAATAAATTCATAGCGAAAAAATAGTAAATCTCGTTAGAATAATTTAATAAAATCAGAACGGATTGATTACCATATGATTTAGACTATTATGATTTCACTGTGAATTCACTATGACAACCAAATCGTTTGCAGATAAACGGTGCATTTTACTTGTTTGTGTTGCGTCTATGACGTATCCATGGTACTAGACATAGCTACTAGACGACGATGAATATGACGGTGTTCTTCCAGCTACATTAGGTAGACTACAGGTATAGCAAGACTGCACTACAAGTATCACTAGAGTTACATCGGTTTAGCTAGACTGCAATAATTTGTAACATACGATCATTACCTAAAAGGCACAATAATTAGTGAACAACTGCGACTCCCTTGACCTGTTGTAGTCGAGAATAAACTATATTGCGTTCACAACATATTACATAAATCAGCATATTCATATCACTGCTCACTGTTCAGTACAGCCGTGTTGGGCCGATAATAATAGGAATGCTCATCATTTATGCTTTTAAAAAAAAAAGAGTTATTTTGGACAATGTTCACCAAAATAATATTGTGTTCAAATAACAGACGAATCTTATATAGTGTCTATATTATTATTTTTCTCATATTTCAACAATAAAATATATCGGATAATTTTATAATTTTGATTGTAAAATTATTATATGGTAATTTTTAAATATTTTTTCCTCTTCTTACCGATATTGGTTTATGAAACTAGGACTTCAATGAAGTAATTGCATAGGTATCATGTTCTGAATTTTATCAAAATTTAAAGAAAAAGTCTTTTAGCGATTTTAGAAATGTTACGCTATTGTGTAATTTTTAAAGCTTTTTTTTCCGTATGGCTGTTTTCGAGTTTTTTGATTATAAATGTAACTTTCAAGGATCATCACCAGCTGGGTCCTGTATAGTTATCAGATAGTGCACTCGTTTGTTGCGATGTGTACCCGTAGACTTGAGTTTTTTCAATAGGGACACAGGTGTTCTAAAAAAACGAGAAGTAGCTGCTCCGGGAGTATACTCGCGTTTATTTCCCATTACACGACTGTACACTAAGTAAAGTTTAGCTCACCGTATTTCGTGGTATGGAAAAATGCTGACTAGATGTTTAATTTAATGCGGCTTTCGCACGATGATTTATTATCGTCAGCGGGTTATTTAAAGGTGGTGGAAGCAAATGTGCCCCGAACTCCCCTGCAGGAGTGCTTACGTCGTGTATAGGAACGGGAAAGCGTTGAGTGAAGGCAGTTGTTCAAGTTAATCACCTTTGTAAAATTGAAATATTATTTATCGGTATATTGCAATTATTTCTCGGGTGTAGGTATGATGTGACGCTGGCACAGTAGGTGTAACCTTCGGTACGAGGGACGGATGGGTAAAATATTGACCTTCGAACCGAAATATCTGACGCGCGACCGATTATCGTCAAAACGACTTATCGAAATCCTAATGAAAACAATATTCCTTCGCCGTTACGCTTGTATAACATTACAATGTACTGTACGTACGTGCCGGCGGCGACCGGTTAGAAGTTAAAACGATAATAGTCGGTATAGTGTTTAGTCTACGCTTAAAACTCTCGCGCGTTAGTTATGTGTAACGCTTCGGTTAAATGTCTCTACAGATAAATCATCGCCAATTGTATTACGTTCAAAAAGGGGTATACCTATCGTACTGTGATACGCGTGAATAATATTTGTATAATATTATGTGCAGTTACCTGTGTTCCAGTGCGACTGTATACTTGTACGGTGCCATAAATTTCGGTTATCTTATGCGGTTTCACGCCCGCTGTTACGTAGTCGGTTGCGTTGTTGAGCTGTTTGAAAATATTTAGTTCAGCGTTCTCATACCTTTTTGTTATCTCGGCCAAAACGAGTAGGTGTATTCAGTTTGTAAATACTGTGCAGACTTTTTGGCGCACAACAAGTCGTCAAGTCGATCGGTATTATAATGGTACCGTGTGATGGTCTCAACTAGGTTCTACGACTGGGGATTAATTACTCGTACCCGAGCCCATACATCGGACGCGATAAAACCGGAGATTACAGAAAACTTTATGTGATCTGTGATGAAATAAAATTTTGCTCCTCTCTTATCGGTTTGATTTTTCCGATCCGTATAACGTTACGTGGTATTGTTGTTCGATTGTGGTTATACAGGAATGTTCCGCGGACGAACTATGTAATGATTTGTTTGTGAAATCGCTATATTTATCCGTAATTGTTTTCGTTAATTTTATAAAAGTACCAACTTGGCAGATTTTATTAACTTACTAATTCCTTCAATCTATCAATGTTAAAATTTAATTTTGTAAACTTAAGTTTCAAAACTTGTAATCTTCTGCCTGTTAATAATCCGTTTATCGAGCCGTTAAATCAACTGTAAGGTTGTATCGTTGCGATAGTGTTAAACGCTCTAACAGCACGACGTACTGTACATTTAACGATTATAACCCGGTACACTAATGCGTGTGAATGTTAAATATAATCTATGATATATTATATATTGGTATACAAATGACAAATCACCTAATTGTGAAAACGATCCGACGGAATTGTAATAAATAGAAAATTAATTGTTCAACAAGACAATTGCATGCATCGCTAATAAATAAATCAAACCGTGTCTGCGATATCGTAGCGTTAAAAATTAATATCGTATTATATACAGTCCCGTGAAATAAGACGACGTTACAGTGAGTTCGTCTAACGGTGCCCTGTTGGTGTGCAGCTGAAATTGTATGTGCTACAGGACTCGGTGAATTCATATTATTATCTGCATTGAAATAACATAAAGCTGTTACTTCGGTTTGTTCCCTCAACTTTAGACGGCAATTATTATCTAAAAGGCAATGTCGTAAAACCATACGTGATAGTTGGACAACCTATCCCGGATCCCTGTTTAACATTTCTTTCGACGCGATACCAGGGCGAAGCGATTATTTTTTAGCACTTGGTATTTGTCCAAATCAAATAGACATCGGTTTACTTGTATTAAAATGGTTATGTGTTTTGGTTTTATATTCAGAGTTATACTATTGTGTATTAATTAGTCTTCACGTCGGTACCGCTTTTCGACGGGTTCGATGAAATGCGACGAGAGTACAATATTACGTTAACTGCACGGCCGCGTGACAATTGAAGCTATATTTAGTTACGTATTCGAAGAGTGTTATTTTGGTCAGGTTTCAATACAAAACGCTACGTAGGGTGACGTAAAACGGTACGCGCGTTTCACGTGTTTCGGTATGAAATTATGAGGTTTTCAAGAATTTTTTTTTTTCACAGTAAAAACATCCAGTCCAGAAGGTACAAGCGCGTGCATTCACTTTCGTTCCGAGTCATATGGACGCGTTTTTCTGATTTATCGACGTGGCATGTGTGCTCCTTAAACAGCCCAGAGCTGAAATACGGATACTAATAATGTTCCCGTACGTCGTAGAAACGGTCATGTCGACCGACGACGTACGTAAAGAATCCTTCGTTACGTTATTATATGTATTTCGTATATTATAATGACGACCCGAACGTACCATGTTTCTCTCGTGATTTTATCCATTTTTCCCACCAATTATATTGTACGGGGAGCCGAGTATATAATAATATGTGTATGTATATATTTTAAGACGACGCAAGAGCATTACGACATGATTTATTATGCGAACAGTATAGTCTTTATATTATGTGCATATATATTATATATATATGGTATATCTGATGCTCTCGGTAAACAACGCAAATCATCGCAAGTCACTGTCCCTCATCCAATCTTCCGGATTATACGCCTCCCTAAAATCCATTACGAGGATTTGTGGTGGATATTTTAAATAATTAACAACTGATTAAGACTGACAAATTCAACCGTCGCATAAATTATTACGCGGCGAAAAATGATCACCCTCGCCCGGCGAACGTCCCCAATCGTTAGCTGAGCTAATAAACAGAACAAATACACAATACTGTATAATAGTATAGTGGGTACACACTCGACTATAATAACCTTATTTACATGATATTATATTATTAAAAAATTTATTTTAAACCCGTTTTCATCAGCAAAGTTCCGTGTTCAAAATGTATTTGCTTCCTGTGCAATTAAATCGTGTTGACCGTATGGTTATAATACAGACGTGTGTAAAAACAAATTAACAATGATGATACGGGTTACAAATACGAGTGAAGGAATTTAATTTGTGCCGTCAGGAGCGACGATAAAATGCACTGTCGATTTTATGTTCTGGTCGTAAAATAACGCTATTATCGGCTAAAATTAGAGGATAAACGTTATTGATTACGTTTTTCCAGTGAGATTTGCCATTTATTCAATGGCTGTTAGAAACTATCAAATTTTATTGTCATTACGTATTACGAAAACAAATAACCATAATAAAACGTGATATTGGTTAATCTTTTTTACGGATTTTTCAATTTTTACGAGACAATGATATTTATTGGACACTATTCCTGCCTCGGCGTTATGATATTATATTTGATTAGGTCTGACAGCGATGAGATGAAATCTCAAATACTTGGGTTTCCTGTATAGTCGTCCTTCTCTGGTGATATGAAACTATAACGATTTCCCCGCGTACAAAAACTAAATCCTATTATCAAGTGTTATAGTTAAAAATGTTTCTGCTCAGCAATTTTTATGATGGTGGATTTACGTCTCATTATAATATCATGTTCATCTAAGCGTGGCATACCTAGTGTTTCTGTCGTTTTAAAAATAAACTTCGGTTCGCCCACAAATGATAAAGATTTCGTTTCCAGTCAATGCTTTAAAAATTACGTATTTAATCATAACCTACAACATCAAGACCTGCAGCGGCTGTCGTCGTATTTCTGAGACACGAAACATCTGTAATTGTTAAATTAATGTTTGTCTGTTTTCATTTTTCATTAGCCTTTTTAGACGCCGAAAACAAATGCAGTTTTTAAATTAAAATAAATATTTATTGTTCATGTTAAAAATGTAAATAATAAAAATGTACGAAGTGTATAAATAACCTATATGAAATATGAATATCTCAATACCCGTCGTATTTTTTGTTTTTTATTTTACTATACAGTCGAAGTCAATCGAGAATTTGTTTTCATTCGGCATTTACAGCTTGTTCAAATGCTTGGGCGTGCAGTCTCTATAGTCTTGCTGGCCTGCCTTGTAGCATAATTTATTGAATGCGTTCAATTTCCAATCTGTAATATGTACAAACGCGATGTACAAAACTTGTTTGCACTCACGGAAAAAGTGTTATCAAAAAAAAAACTCCTAAAAAACACACACGCACACGTAACGCACTGTAAAGCTCTGCCGTCTCGCTCGGAATCGAAAATAATAAAACATTTAGCGAAAAAGGTTTTTTTTAATAAATAAAAATTCAGTGGGCAGTGTCCGCCTTGCCCACCCAACATGCATGTATACTATATTCACTACGTCATCGTACACTATACCGTGCATTCTTTATTAACGCTATTGTATCACCGAGTTCATGTTGACTGGATAAACACGTAAATTATGTACACCGCCTTTCGTTCGCGTACCGACCTTTAACATAAATTTATTCATCTATTATTATTTATTGTTATTATTATTATCATTATTTTGTGTCTTAAAATATTTCGGCATTTGATCGGTTCTCTTCTTTGCGATGTGCAACTATTTTTGAAAAGGAATTCCTAAAATAGCGTCGAAAATATAATCGCTTCAAGAATGCAAATTTGATTTCTCGATTTAATTTAAACCGTTGAAATTGTTTTTATCAAATTTACTCACTGTGATTTTTCATTTTTTATTTTTATTTTTTTGTTTTTCTCTGAATTTTTACCTACATAAATATAGTTATCGTTATATTTGTTTTAAAAATTGCATTTTCCAGACCGGACATCATGCGCACATGCCTTATATACATCATTATCATAAGAGGACCGCGTATAGTGAAGCATTGAAAAACGACGCTACTACGCATTTAATACGCATATACTGGATATTGTAAATTGTTCCCATTTATCAGATTTTACGAGATTTTTTTAAATCCTCTTGGTTTTTTTATTTTTTTCATTTTTTACCTCGCGTGTCTCCGATGTATAATAGCTCCATGTATCTCGAGGGCTGGTGACCTCGATATTATAATATTACATATTCTGTTGAAACCATTAACCGCCCGTGGTGATTTTGATCTCCCCCGAGGTATGGGAGGACAAAAAAAAACGTTTTACATGAAAGGGATAGCATATAATAAAGAATGGTGGAGCAAAACCTTGCTGTTCAATTTTTGAACGCTGAAAAAAGTCCAACAAAACTGCGTACACGTACGCGAACCGATTTGACCTTATTCCGTTTCATTATTGACAAATTAAAACAAAAGTTCAACATTTTGAAATATTGTGTGCGGTAACGTGCAGTGAACCCATGTAACCGCGAACTGTATTAGTCCAACAAATCGTAAGAGTAAATAATATATATTTACTCTCTCGATTTTTAACCATACAATATTATGTTAGTTCAACTGTGTGCAATGAATATGTTGATTTGGTAATGCTCGTAGGTATCTATACCATAATGATTTAATTGTACCGTATTCATCGCGTTTTAAATTTAGTCTGATTTAATAACGCGTGTATATAGGGTCATCGTATAGCTATGCGATTTGTAATAAATTTCAAAAGCGTCGAAATCCGGTTAAAATCATAAAAATGGAAAAATGATACATAAATAATGCGTACACTGGATGATTTATTTCGCGATTTTCCTTCTTCAAAACTAGGGACCATTATTTGGTATAAAATCAAGCGTTTTAAAATTACGGTTATTATTGTTCGACATGCAAACACGAATATTATCAAACACTCAAAAATAATGATTGTTTAACAATGATTTTCTCCGGTTGTTTTTCCATTGACTACACGATGATACTTCCGCAGTCACAACACTGTACCAAATAAAATCAATACTAATTTCATATCGTTCCGTGATGATGCGAAACATTTTCGCCACTCGTGTATGCAACGAACCTACTGCAAGTGCACACAACAATTGATTTTTATTAGGTGTATTTGTGTTTATTTTTTATTCCACAATATAAATTTTTAAAAAACATACATTTCTGGTGCGCGATACGTCTTATTATTTTGGTAGGCGATAAAATATCGTTAAGTCCGCCAACGGTATATATATATATCGTGCCCCTTATCGAAGAGAACGCACGCGGTTCAGCCGAGAGTATACGTCGTATATGTGTACCTATGTATAGCCGTGGTATGACCATATTTCTTTGACCTGTATATCGGGTTATCGGCTCAGCCCACAACGTTTACTCTGGCGAAATATAATATTATTACGACGAAGACAATAATACTGAACAAACCCTGTGCACGTCTAGAAGGCTGTACGTGAATACATACGTATGGATATTATATACCATACGAGCTGCACGCGCACGCTAACGTCTAAAGTCGATCGAGTCAACGGGTTTCTCAACGTTATTAGTAAAAATTCGGGACGATTACTGTTGTTGCAGATGATCACCTTCTGGGCTCGCGGAACAGGCGATACACCGTTTTCATTCAATTCCGCTATGATCGGCTGCAAGTGACTCGCAGTCGTATTGGCCTAATATTATTACAACGTTTCGTCTGCGAGTATACGCTCGTGCTCTTGTTTTTCACGTTCCGGTCATTACTGTTTCGCGTATAAGATTATTGCTTCGGAATCGCATCGGTTCGCCCACTAACTTGATTAGATGCTCGCGTGCAACCTTTGTGCACGTGTATTGTCCGTCGGACGGCACATGATTACTTTAAAGACATAAGATCATAATACAGATCGGAGTACACTCGGGTTCAAAGTTAAGTCCTCGGGTAATTTTATAAGCTAAAAACTACCTGTATTAATGCGATTTCGGCGAATATACCAAATTGAGTCTAAGTGCATTAACAATGCATTAACCCTCTGATGTTGTCAATAGTATACGTAATATCCGTTACATCATAATGTAGAGGTATACTTTATGGAAAGTGGAATGATTCGATTTCAGTTTTACGTCGTTTTCGGTCGTTATTTATTACGAGTAGGTATACAATGTGAAGTTTGATTTTAATGAACCATAAAATAAAACGCTACACGTCATATTACATTAAATCATTTTTATTAAGTATATTAAAAAAGTTGTAATTTCGATTAAAATGCAATTTTCGTCTCATCATATTAAAAAATATAATCTAATTACTATATTCTAAATATTGAGAGTCGACCGTATATTTAGACCTATAATAATATGTTACCATTTTTACTTCACCATATCCCTGTAAAGTCAAACACAACGCATATAATTAATTATTCACCATTGTACATAGCAGCATAAATTATCGAATTTCGAACGTTAATCTTATACGAAAATGGAAAAAGTTGCAATCATATTTTCTACTATAACAATATTCTATCTTAGCGGATTACAATAACAATAGTCGGTGTTTAGCGAAAGTTGGTATTTTTCTATTGGTGGTAGTTACTAGTAACGTGGAGTGAAAACTGTTTTTAAATGATATTTAAAGAAAAACTCTTACGGCCGAAAAATCGCATTATTTGGATTGAATAAAACTCGAGATTTTGTACTTGTACGTATCGCCGCACCCACGTCACGCGCAGGTTAATAATAATAATAGAATACGATATAATACGTATATCATACGTGACCATGTATTATTATGTGCACTGCAGTTATTATTATCGTTTTGTCGCAGTTGTGAGAAACGCGAGGGGAGAGAGATACACTACTTGTATAATATCGTCGTATTGACAATAATAACGGTATGCGATATAACGTAATATGCTGTGAAACGGAATTCGACCGTGTTGCACGAGTGTACGCGACTTCTGCGAATCGACTGCGATGTCGACGGTGCAGGGATATTATTGCTGCAGCGAGGATCTCTCCTCCGGTTTCGGCTGAGCGCCGTAGCGTCGGCAAATCATAATGGGCTGATCGCGCGAGTGTACTAAGTGAAATTGCCGTATTATTGAAGGGGTCTAATTTTCATAGGATTCGACGGAAAAGTTTTTCACCGAGTTCTAATTGAATCCGAAGAGAATCGCCTGGCGACTGTCGATGATGGGCGCGGACGGGAAGAAAAAAAAATCGTTCAAGACCCTCTCCACCGCTGCTGTTGCGGCCATCGCGCCGGGGGGATTTAATATTTTCCTAATATACCACCGGTTGTGGGTCTGTGTAAAATAACCACGGTTAAGGAGAAAATAAAAATCCGCGGGCTTATCGCCTTAAACAAATATTATTTTTTTAACGTTTTTCTTACTTTTTTTTTTATTTGAAATATACTGTTTACCCCCGGTTTTTCTCTTCCTTACGCTTTGTTTTTATGACAATGAATAAATAAAGTAATTTCCCGTCTTGCCCGGTTCGAGATGAGAGAAAAAAAAACTCGATAATGCCTTATTTTAAATAACCCCCCTGGCCTTTATATAAGCTTACACAAGCGACGCGCATCAAGTGCTTTTTGAAAGAGAATCTATTCTCAGGAGAAGAGAGGAAGGAAATATCTCACAATAAAAAAAAAAGAATCTTTATTCATTCTAACAACAAAAACAACACCACCACCATCATTTCTATCCTCGTTACCTATATGTACGTATCGGACTTTTTTCTATACCCTTGGTGGACAATGCGACAAAACCCTTTAGCGTCGTCGTGCGTTTTACGCTTATGTAAGTCGGTCGTGAAATCGTCATTAAATCGTTAGAATGCGGTATGTGTGCTTAAAAGAAAAAACGATTTGGGGAAAACAGTACAACAGTAACAGTAACACAGTGAAATCTCTGCGCAAGTTAACGTACACCGCGATCGGCGTGGAATTCGAAACGTTCGTTCGTCGCAATAGAAGGGTGTGCCCTTTTGCGAGAATATAATAATATGGCGTACCGGGAAATCTCTCTCTGAAGACATAGTACTTATCCTATTTGCGGAAACAGCCAGTTAACGAACATTTTGCAATGCTTACCGACGAAAATGAAAACGGCCGCCCCCGCGCCATAAGTGAAATCCTCCAAACGTCAAACACGTACTGAAATGACGGATGCACCATCGTAGCGAGGAGAGAGCCGTACGAGTATGGTCGGTTTTTCGACTAAAAACTCCGAATAACGGTGTCCGTTACGGCTATAGTTTTTCGCCGTAGAATGATGCGCTCAAAAAGGTGATTCACCGTGCAGTGGCGAGACAAATCTCTCGTTTTCAACCGAACCAACTATCCGCACTCCCCGCGCCGATCACAACGGTATCCGGACACGACATTACACGTGTACGCGAAAATCAAAGTCTGAGACGTCTTCATATTTTTTGGCCGGAACGTGTACACCACGAGCGCTACGTGCAACTAATATATTGTTGTCTATGATTTTAAATTACGGCCTGTGACAGGGCGGCTGACAGCTGTGCCTCGTTACCGGCAGCGCCGAAGCCGTAATATGTTACGGCGCCGTACGTCCTGCCCCTCTGCCGGCCAGGAGTTATTGTAAAATATTGTTGCCGCCGAGGGGTCCGTCAAACGTGCATATAGGATATTGCATTCTAAACTGTTGCAGAGTGCCGCCGCCACAGTGCGTGCTGTACGAATGTGTTACGCTCGCGTGTACGCGCGTATTATAGGGGAAGGGACCGTGAAAGGCGAAGTGCGTATGACGATTTCACCGCCGGCACGTCATTCGTAACAATAATAATAATATATGATTTATACGTATATACGTGTATAATTTTGTAAACGAAAACAGCATTGTGCGTACATTGTATACAGGGTGTTTTATAGGGTGTTTTCCAACAAACATAGAGATTATAAACACCGACTCTGCGTGGGCGAAAATTGAAAACCTACACATACCACGCAATGGTGTTGTGCGAATATAGATCTTTTTGGTTAAATCTTGGGGCGGCTGTCTCGTTAAAATTAGTAAAATACTAAGCATAGGGGTATTTCTTGCCACATAATATTTGTTTTGAAATCCCGAAATGTGTTTTGCGACTAGTACCTACCGTGAAATAGGTACTAGTCCAACTAAATAGTTTTAAAACCAAAAAAAAAAACAATCTACAACTATCATCGCACCGTTGATCGGTGTAAAACAGTATGCAGTCGCGCCAAAAGCTAAAAGTACATCAAGCGCGATGTTTGTCAGCTTTCAAATTACGGTCTTGTGGTATGCTGTTTGTAGAACCCTTTTCAACTCAATAAAGATTCAAATATTAACAAACTACATCATTTTTATATCATACATTCATTACTTATACCAAAAACAGATTGTATGATAAACTTACGGTTACATATCATAGGTATTAACGTCGAAATACTAATGCTGTCAAAATATCGATACGTAAATGTTTCGTTTGTTCTAACTACCGTGTAGACAATTTTTACGTAGGTTTTCGTTTTCACCCGTTTCGACCTTTAGGTCGTCTCGAAAGTTGCACGAAACACCCTGTATACAATATGTGCACTCGGGCACGTACGTACGTACTTTCAGTCATTATTTTGTGCACGTGACTAATGCGCGTTCAGCAACTGAGTCTAATATATACTTTCGAAACGACATGTGGGTGCGCGTGTGGGGCGGCCGACACATTTTGTTCCTGGGTGAAATTATTCGATAAAATGTGAAACATTTGAGATATTTTACTGCATGTGCCACCGCGATCACAACATCCTCGGGATGCATTCGCACAACAATACACCCGACGAAGAGGGTTATTGACACACATAAAATATATTACATAATGGCACGTATTTTGACGAATCGCACGCCCGTGGACCTCCGATCATACGTGGTGATTTTTTTTCTACCGGCAACCCTAATCCTGAGTTCGGTCGACCGTGTGTGTTATAGAAAACATTTTATCAAAACGGTTTTTAAAGCCATTTCCGGGTGTTCCGCGTATGCTTTTGCTCTATCACATAAAACTGGAAAACACTTTTTTTTTTTTTTGCTTTAATTCATGTCTCTTTTAAACTGCAACAAAGGTATGGCATACTGCATTTCATATGTTATGCGATGAAGAAGTAAATAATCGTTCTGGAACTTTTGATTCTAATCAAAATTCATATAAAACCAAATTAATTAATTATAACTTATAAGTATATGTGTACTGAAAGTAAAGACGCATAGGGAGTAAAAACTTGGAGCACTGCTCAGCTGCTCAACTACATCGAGGAAACACTATAAACCATAATATTAACTACAACCTTTTCAGTTTACTATTTTTCTAAAATTTTCAGAAATAAACTTTTTCTCAGTACGTGAGAATCACTGATTTTATATATGGTTAGATAAATGGTTACATAAGGTAACTTTAATCATTTTTTATGAGCTGTATCAGTTGCTCTACAGTAACGTGAAATTTGTCAGAAAAATAATCACTGATTGTTCACATACTCAAAACATATCAAAGTGCAAAATAATTAAGCTAAAAAAAAAAATTAGACCCTATAACAAAAGTTGTTTTTCAATTTAATTATTTTACAAAGTATTGTCTTGTGGTGGTTTTTGTTCAATCGTTCCCAGAAAAGCAGGTGCTTTCTTTTAGTTTCACTGGAAAAATCACCTTAAACTCAATTTCAATTATATGTTCATGATCTTATTTTATTATTCTTGTATTGCCGTTAATTTCCTTTTCCTCCAAACGGATAAGAATATATTATGTTTTCGCAATTTATGTCGATAAGCGTTATAAATTACTAATTTAATTAATTGATTCAAATATTAATCATATAAATAAAAATATAAAAATAAGTACCTTTTTTTTATCAAAATATAATAAATTACAATCTGTAACAAAATATGTAGGTACAATAAGCTAATGTGATCTTCATATTAATATAATTACATCTTCACGTCAAATAAACATCGTGAAGTAGACTGCCCAGTGATAGGATCTTCGTGGAGTAAATTACATTTGGGACTATAATAAATCCCTGCACCTGCGTATTTTAAGCCTACGGAGGGATTTTTTGGGATACTTTCTCCATCTTGAATGGAAATTAGTTGGTCGGTTTATGATCGAATAGTTTGGAGTCGAATTATTTGTAATGTTTTAATGCAATATATAAAAGACCTATACATTTATTATATTTTTTCGTACAAATTGTCGATTAAACGTGGAAATGATAAACTCTATATACCTTTAAACTCGTTTTGATGTTCAGTTTGGTGACATGTACAACATGTACGTAGCCTATACAAAAAACCATGTCTGCGGATAATGGATTTGATTTTCAAACATGTGTTTTTAGTCTCGAACACAATAAATATCCGCGTACCGCATGGGATTTCCATATTATTTATTTATTCTCGAGCGAGATTTGGGCACGAATGAAATATTGAAAAGGTATAAATAATGCAATAAAATTGTGGGTGTTGAATAAACGGCTGTCTGTTTGGTTGGTGGTTGCAGGCGTTACAGCAACACCCTGTTTAAGGCTATATGTCATTCAGATGTACGCTATAGAGCACATTTTATATTTTCTACGTTAAAATGTGTAGTGGGTACTGTACGATGTTGTGCACATGCTTTAAATCTGGTCGAAGTCACCGCGGTACCATGTTTTTCTGCACTCACACAATCGGTCAACACAAACTCGTACATCATTTCCGACGCGGTCTCGATACTTCTAAGCCCTATCATAATGATCTTGTCGTACAGAATAGAAATTGTTGTACTAACCTATACGCACGTACTTAGGTGTAAGGTTAATTAACGTCCCGGCACCGTTCTTTTTGCCGTACGCAGTCGCTGTAGAATTAATCATTACGGCTCGACCGGGCGCGTGTGCAATAACCGCTTTGTATGACTAACAACAATTACTTAGTTTTTACGGTCCGCCGACGGTGTGCGCTGAGAAGTTCGCGTGTTAAATACCCACCGGGGCGATATTTCTGAATAACGTTTCCTATCTGGAAACCGCTCTCGCAGGCCGTGGGCTGACCGTAATTGATAATTACACACCGTTTGATTCAACACACTTGTTCGGTGAACTGAAGTGTATAAACTATTATTACTGCGCGGTGCCCCCGGACTTGTTTCAACCCTTACTGCACATCGCCTGCGCCGGATAATATGTAATAATGCGTTCGACGAACGGTCGCACTCCTCCGACATTCCGCTCGACGTTTCCGGTCCTTTGGCTGCACATTTTGATCGCGGCCCACTGTGCGCGAAGCCATCTGCGGAGATTCGACGTAAGGGCCAACCGTTGTTAACGGCCGAGAGCGATATTCTCGCGCCGGCCGAACGTCGATCGGTTATTTGCGATGCGAGCGGGTCGGCGCGATCGTCTGGCGCGGTCCTGATAAATATTTGACAACAATAATAAAAACGTTTCCGATACGCGATGCAGCCGATGCGGTATCTCATGAATATAACATTGAGTTTGAAAATATACTCGTGAATATAATATTCGATACATAGTACTCGTGATTTTACAACGTACGGATCCACGATAACTTTTAACATACAAGGCAATAATGCGTATTGAATATTACAATATTGGAATTCTACGCAATCGCCATTACGCTTTCGAGGGAAAACCTTTTTTTATCGACGGAAAATATTTTTAACCAAAACGTTCATATAATTACCTTAGCTTGAATTGGCTTAAATTATTGAACTGATCTTGAGTTTATACAATACGAGTATAAACACTCATTGAAATAATTATGAAAATGGTATGACCCATGGATTATATTATGTACTTGGTGGGTACCAAACTACCAACTATATAAAATATTTCATCATGAAAATAAAAAAACTATTTTAATTTATATGATAACTACATTTACAAATAAATACACGAGTGCAGTACTTATTACGGCAAAGTAATTCATCGTCATCATTTGTTGATTAAAGGTATTTTTTTAGTAGCGTGGCAAAGGTGTGTTTGGATTTATCTAAAAACATAATTATAATAATAATAATAATACTCTACAATTTTGTTATACTGCAGTGTGCTTGTTTTTGACAGCAGTTATACGAATATGTGCGAAACGTTTGAAGTGTCGGTACGCATATTTCTATATTTTTTCCACCCTTTCTCTTCATTTTCTTTCACCCTTGTATGAATATTTGGCTACCGTCACCGTCACCATCGTTGTGTGAACTTCACAATGCACCCCTATGGATTTTCCCTGACAAAACGGCCAAATATGAGAGGGAGAAAAATATTATTTTCGACCACAATAGGTATTCACACTGGTTGTATATAGTAGGTATATGTTATGAAAACGTATTCTATATATTATATATATATATAGAACGTATATATATAATATATATGTACAAAGATGATTAAATGATTAAATTCAGATGAGGCTTATAGCCCTTATTCTAAAACTCAAAATCGATTATAATACTCAAATGGTTGCTACCTATAGATACTAAATACGTTTATTTTGTTGTGTTCAGTATTCTATCTAGATAGCCAGCAGACAAATGATTTATTGGTTGGTGACAAATAACAGCTATTAAGGAAACATTAAAAAAAAAAAAAATTAAATAGTTAAATTTCACGGTATAGCATTTGGATCTGTAGAGTTATGAAGCTGTTCACACCCACTCGTTCGGTATTATTGTTTTACATAAATATTAGACGAGTCAGAATAATCGAACGTGGCCCGCGGTTGTGTACGCCACTATTTCTACACTCGCGAATGTTTTGAAAATATTTCACGAAGCTTAATAAAATGTACAGCGGTAAGTGTATTTGTGTGCGGTGAAACTTATGTAAAAAAAAAAACTGCGAAATAAACATTTTATTGTACTATTCAGTACGTTATTTTCAACGTTCAGAATTCAAATCAACAAAATTGATGCAAAAATAAAATTCAACACATTATTATTTTGTTTTTAATCGTGACGACTTATCATTGAATACCGTTCACCAATCACAAACACATTTTGTACAACTTTAATATTACCTATTATCTATAGTATGTACAGCTGAGACAAATATTTCGCATACCTTCCGTTATACGGTCCATTGTCGCCGGGACTATGTAATACATCGTAAAAAAAACCAGCTAGCGACTTGACCTCGTACGAGAAAAATACTTGATTCCACCGTTTACATACGTTACTGCTGTCGCCGTATTTATTTGCCGTGGTGCAACTGGAGAGTCGTGGGCGTAATGGGGTAGCTGCGGGTATAGGGGTTGGCGGTGAGCGGCGCTGCACACGTCGTACGACAGATCTAGTGTCGTTTTACCGGGGGACAGAAGGTATTTGGAAATGACGCGTACCGCGCTCGTGTGTGTAAATGCATTTCGATGTCAACACGGTTCTCAGATTAATTTCAGACACCATATATTATGATCGTGCGGGTTATTACCGACCAGATGTTTGTCCGGGAATTCTCATAATTCAGGGCGTACGATTTGAGCAGCGCATACGCGTCGTCGCCGTCGTCGTCACCACCATGTGCGGCCTGTGCGGTTCGTGGAACACACTCTGTGTACGGCGACAGCCCTTGATTGTCCGGGTTAGCCACCACAGGGATTCCGTGTGCCTGCAGTGGGACGGGACCCCGCGGTATCCTAACGTAACCTGAGCGGTACCGCGGTCTTCGGCGACAAGAGCCGCAACGATATCCCTTATTACTATCCAAAAGGGTTTGGTCGGCTGGTTACCGGCAAAGGAGGTCAGCTGATGCTCTGCTTGCCCCGGGTCTAGTACGGATCGTACATATTACGTGGTAAAGTAAACGAAATACAAACATACAAACAGTTATCATACGTACCATATAGTTGAAACGTATTTACAGACAAAACCCCATAATTTTAATTGAGTTGTACGTAATTCCGCCTGTGGTTTTCATCATCATCACCTTAGTCGAGATACAAATATACTGCTTTATCTAAGGATAACTGAGGAAATAGGGTTTATGATTGCCTAATTATTAATATCTAGACCTGGGTAATGACTTATTACATATTAAGGTCATATTATATCACATTAAATCTACCTACTTTTGAACTTTCTATTATCTCAACACTGATGCAGTAGCAAAATTGGTTCACTTTTCTAGTCTTCCGTGAATGCAAGTATTTTAACTTTTCGTCATTGGTTTCCCCACTATCCTCTTTTCAAGTAAAACAAAAATGCATGTTAAAAATGTTAATTAACTGCTTATGAGATTATTAAGGTATCTAATTTTTTTACGTGTATTGTAAATTTCCATTGATGGTCGATATTATATTCAATGGCTCTAATTTTAATTACATTTTTACCGATTTCAAGTAGGAAATTTAAGGATCAATTATTTTAACTAGAATAAGAAATTATTATGCAAGTATAAAGTTTTTTTTGCACACATTACAATCACCCTTTTATTTTTACGATCTCAAGTAATATCCTTGTGACCCTTAAGTCGATTGACATTATTTAATCATTCCAATTTCTAAAATTTAATTCTACGGGTACTGTTTAAAATGTAAATAGTTTTACAAATTAATCGACTGATTTTAAATATTTTCATTTTGTGATTAAAATGTTTGACGTGATTATCTCAAATATTTATTATAACGCTTTGGAAATTATTATTGGATGTATATGAAAACAAAGCTTAATACTACGATTGGTTCATACTCTTGATTGAACGTTTCGTAGAAAAAATTCTGGATAAATGTTTACTAAAACAAGTTCTTGGAATACACCCTTTGAAGTTCAATAGCGAACTTTCTTACACATGTTTTCGCTATTTAGAGTATATATCGAGCGAAATAGCTACATGACTTGTATATTAAAAATACTTCATAGAATATCACAAAAATCAGACACAGAGAAAAAGGTTTGTGTTAAAATGATTGTTCCAGACTCAGATCGTTCCGTGAAATTTTTCTGACCTTAATATATTCTCTGCATATAATAAAATTATACTGCGAAGATATACAAACGAGATCGCTAATTTACAGATTGCCTATGCATTGCCATAATATTATATATGAGACATCACCGCTTGTACCGAATTTGTATTGTGTCTTCTTACCTTTTGAGTTTTATTTTTCGAATCTACATTATTAACGTGGTATAGTAAACGTTATGTTTGGATTTAAATGGGATTCACAGGTTTGGTTACAAATATTTTTAAATCTAAATTCTTTGGATTAGTTTTTTTTTAAATTAAATTTCTCCCTTTTTACGATACCTAGTTATTGTTTTTTTTTTTTATTGTTTTTTATTGTTTGCTGTTTTTAATTTATTCCGTTGGGCTTAATTGTGTTTTCCTCCGGGACAACTCACCTTTCGGATAATATCACCCCGGGGATGGAGGTTTTATGTACAACTTGTGTAAGTATAATATAATATCTACATTTATATTAGGTATATAACCGACATTCGTTCCAAACCGCGTTTGAACGGTCGTTATATTATTATTGTTTTGCGCCCACAGAAATAATTTTCAGAAATAATCGTGTAATGAATAACGTGAAAATTAAAAATAAAGATATTTTCTTTCCGAGAAAAATAATAAATATTGCTACCGAACGGTAAACGTGCACGGTTACGTTAAATAAAATAAAAAAATTTATAGGAGGAGAAAAGAAACGTGTAATTCGTTTGAAATGAAAAGAATTCGAACACATTCAATACAGCGAGTATAGTATATATTATGATAATGATAACATGATCTGTGTAGAGGTTGTATAGTGGTTTCCGCGAAGATAGAGCGCCATGAAAATGTAATGGTCGCTATTTGGAAATTATTTATGTGCAATTTGTTCGGAGAACAAACCGGATGCAAGACAATAAAAATGTGACGAGCCACACGGGGAATGGAAAGGGATTATTCTTAAATCGTTTTGTTTTCCGAGGTGTTTAGCTAAGGGAGAAGATTTATAAGGTACACATAAGCACGTGCGCTCACACACACACACGCACGCATGCACAGGGTTCACACTTTGCCAATCTTCTTCGCGAATATATTTGAAATATAACTTCACTATTATTGGTTTGGCATAAACACTATTATAAATATTAGCGTTCAACGTCTTATCTTTGATGTTGTGGTTAACAGAATGGCCCAACTAAATAGTTATGACTGAATCTTGGAAACAAGACGTAGTATATATTATTTCTTGTTTTAAGTTATGAGTTCCACATAAAATATGTCAAACAGTATACTATATTATCGTTGTTAGCTTTTAGATGTATATTAATTTACAAAATGATACGGTTTGATAATAAACAAAATAAAATAAATTTCTTATAGAACCTATTCCTAAAGTTTCTCTTATAAACGTTTAGTATATATTTGACTACTCATCGTTTTATTTTAACTGATTGGTAAACGGTGAAATTATACTTAAAAAAAGCTTGAGTTCCAAATTTTCAAAATTTATTTTCTTATAGGTGAGTACTATATAAAATGAAATGCTTTAAAATATTAGTTAGACAACTATACGATACTGTATTCTATCCTAACTAATAAAAATTGTTCTTACGATCATTACTATTATTACTTAAAAGTATGTTTTTCCAAATCTAGCAATTTACATTAACATTAATAATCCAAAACGAATGATATCATTCCATAAATAGGGTTAATTAAAAACGTCGATAGTCTACGTGCTTTGAACACTGTGTTCGGTTGAGTAAAGTGCTTTGTAAATAATGTAAGATTATAATATATTGTAATGAATTACAATGAACGATGACATAGGAACACGGTCTGATTTCAGTGGTGTATTTAACTCGGTTTATTTTCTACTTTGTAATCCATTTACATTCAACGATATTAGGAAATTACAATATTGTTTTGGTAAATTATGAAAATCTTATTTAAATCCGACACAATTGTTGGTACTTTACATTTACATATATATTAGTAGTTATTAAATACCGCTAATGGGCACGGCATTTCCATTAATGGTGTCGTGATTAGCCGGTTGATATCTTGAAAAGTTAAGTGTACTTATAAGTAATTTACCTGATAATACACACACACACACACACACACAAACACCCACTCAAATTCAAACACACAGATATACACATATACCCACACATGCTATATACATACTTACACATAACTCAACGCTGACTAAACGGAAATTACGGTGAAACGTTTTAACTTTTGCGCAAATATAACGTAGTAGTCTGGGGATAAAGTATGTTTAAATACGTACATGGCCATTTCCATCCATTAGTTGGATGCTCTGAAAATCTACGAGTCATTGAAACGTACTCGCACACGCGCGCCTGAGTTCACCCACACACACACAAACACACACACACACACACACACACATTCCCGCACGATAAGAACTACTTATATACTTCCACTCGCAATCCCTTCGCACCAAATCTGACGACGACTACCACGGGGAGATGCGTTAATCTCATCCCGTCTCTATCGCCCTTTCTTCGTCTTCCCTTGCCGCTTCTTCTGTTCCTTTCCTTCTCGCCCTTTCAATGCGTCTCCTTCTCGCACCCCATTCTGTGTCTCCCCTTCGACAAGTTTTACAACACCTACTACCACTTTATTCATCCACTACACGTTACCCCGCCACTTCTGCAACTATCATCATCATCATCATCACCATCATCCACACACCATATAAATACTTTTCTCTCCGTATCCATCGTTGGCCGTCTGTTCAAGCGACCATCATCAACGGTGTCGTCGTCATCGTCATTGTTGTTTTTGTTGTTGTTTTCAATGGGTCACGAATATAATTAAAACGTTACACGGGTCTCACCCCTTGAAGAGGATCATGCATTATTATCTACAAATTAAAGATCACGCCCTTACTCAGGAATAGTGTATATATATATATATATATATATATATATATATATATATATAGGCACTGTGTATATAGGTAAATCGTATAGCAATATTGTCCTAAATAACGGTATCATAATATATGAACATCCGATGTCTCACCGAAACGCGTTGGCAGGACCGAATAGACGTGTTCTGACCAGCCAAGGAAAATTTAGAATTTTAGGAAAAATTCTAGCGGCCCGCGTGACAATATGTGATATTACGATTAATTACTGCATTTTCGTATTTGTTGTTGTGCTAACACATACATTTAAGGTAAGCCACCGATAGAGAAAATAATTTACAGAAATAGATGTAGTACTCATGTTACTGTAACCGGAATTATGGTCGGCTAGAGGCTACTGGTAGAACATACGAGTAACTCATTCGTACACAATAATTCGTTCAAATTCAAAATGTTTTAATGGATCATTTCGTATTATGTATTTTAAATTTACAATAAAATGTTTCTATAATGAACGCATCGGCCCATATTAATATATGTAGCGGCCCACCGAGAAAGTCCCGGTACCGTGGTATGCCTATCCGTCCCTACGCGTTGGTATGCAAAAATATTTATAAAAGAGTTGATTTACGTAATATGTATATATGAAAACTACGTGTACCGATTAGTTTTATTTGTTCGGTGAAGGTATCTTACGTAGGTTATGTTGTATGTGCCAACTAGGCCAAAATGTAATTATTATAAAAATGGTCAAATAGACAAAGTTTATTAGTAGGATAGGCCAGTGAAGCAAATGAGCTGGGGTAGCATATTGTAAATTAATATTTAAGACAGCCGGTAGGACGAGACCGGGGCATAGTGTGTATGTTTCGGTTGAAGCACGTATGTGTAAAGACTACGACGCCATGCTTTATTTTGTGTTTAATTAAAATAGGCTTTTTGGTGTGAATTATTGTTTTATTTTGAAAACCCATCAACTCTTTTTTTTTTTTTTTATTTATTAATATAATTGTTTCAATACACCTGGTATTTTTACAATGTTACTATTTTACAGATTACAGATCTTAATTATGATTTTATAATGTATAATAGTTTTGGTTAGCTATGAGTCTGGATCAGTATCTGAGGTTGAGGTTTCTTCATTGGGATCTAGTAGGATGTCCTGAGGTAGCCGAGGTTTGAGTCTCAGATTTGTGGATCTCTTGCCGATGTGGTAGTGACGAGCTCCATCTACTTTGTGGAGCCATCAACTCTTAATAATTGAACTAATATCTATAAGTTTTGATTACTAAAGAGAGGATAGAGCGATACCCACGAAAGTGCGGTATACGACAGTTAGACCTCATCAATTATAATATGTAGATTGCGAGCAATTTTTTTTTTCTCGAGCGAGGAAAAAACGTTTTTGACCAAAACAGTTTTTTTAACGACCCAGGAAAAATAATAGAACCGTTTATGATTTTATACGCGTTGCTTTGTTATTTTTTTTTTTTTCTTCACGGGCATAATATCGTTCGTCATCTCAAATGAGTTATTGCGCGTGCACACCAGCTACATCCAGCGGTGAGCGCTAAATTATTTAGTTACCTTTGCGCGTATGCACGTGATAGATCTACTGCAATATGTATACGTGGCACGGGGCTTCTAGTTAAAAAATAATAATACAAAAAGCTTCTCGGATGATATCGTTTACACACACACACACACGTGCACTATACCCAAAGCCGGCTGTACATTACAGCATGACGTAGTTCCTCGCGTATTCATAACTGCAGCACAGTTGGTCGTTGAGAAAGTGTTTGGTATTATTATTTCCTTCGCAAAGTTTTCGGATGACAACTCCACTCGTAAATTCGATCCCGCTCCGTTTGTGTTAATATAGTGTTCACATTATCACTGGATTATATTACTGTATTATTTATCGTCGCAACCATATTATACATCACACCGTTATTAGTAAACATAACTGTGGCCTAATGTTTTTACTATTATAAAAAAAAACCTCAGAAATTGAATGCATTTATGAAACATGTCTTCCGGTATGGTTTATACTCCTAGCTGTTCATCCTACATAAACCTATAGTAATGTGTGACCAGCTGCGGTAACCGCTGCATTAATGATAATAAATAATTTCTTTAATTTCCGAATACACAACCGTTATGGAGCGTTATATTCTCCGATCAATACAGCAACTTACTTTGTTATTCGATTTTATACGTACGTATTTAACTGACAATCTATAAAATATGTTTCAAGCAGAATGTTCTTCGAATGAAAAACAACCTTCTTACCATTTTTCCGTCGCGTGATAACGCCGATATTACGGCAGTACAGTGAGATAGAAATACAGTATAGGTACAATTAATATTATATTATCAACATAATATTTGATTTAGAAATTGATAGGTACGAGCAAATATCGTGGTGACTGGTGAGCGTAACGGAGTCCGTAACATTTAATAATTATTAAATTCTAATGATACGGCCAATCTCTGGAAAACAGATTATGACTAAATGTGTAAGTTTACATCTGCATTCTGCATCCATTACTTTTACGTTTATAATTATTATTTTTATTATTATTATCGCAATATAAAGTTGTGTCGTCGCAGCACTGCAGTCATTGGTGTATTTGTTCGTCTCTTGGAATGGAAATATGAGAGCAAAAATGACGTCACAACTTTGCAATCTCGGAGCCGATAATAAATTCAAATTTACATAATTAGATAAAACTTAAAGGCCCGACCGTCTTAAATTAATTGTTTTATTTAATTTAACGTTTATTTTGCCACTCGGAATATCTCGGGATCCAACGACGTGGCAATTAACGACGGCCGTGTCTGTTCTCGAAATTAACGGCCTTTCCGTTACAGACTCCATTCTGTTCGGAACTCGAAACGGGATAGGGGGTGTGAGCGTATGCACGGATATATAAATCGAAGCGAAACGGAGAAGAAGCAGAGGGGTCCTTTTTTCTTTGCTTGTTTGTAAAGGCGTACCAGACCACCTAATTAACATTGATTGGACGTTGAAGTCGTCGATCTTTTTCTTTCTAAACTTGTAAACACACCATGTAGGTACAGCTACTACCATTTGTTACCGAGAGGACAAAAACCGCATAATCTCGGGACACCTGAGATTTTCATCAAACAGCGCCGGTGTGGTACCTATAAGTGTTATTTTAACCAAATCAAAAATATAATTTTTCACCGAGTTCACCACATCGTCAAACAACTAACTATTTATCGGATGCGTATACCGCCGTGACACCGCGTCGTTATTGGGAAAACAAATACGTCGAATCCACTGATCGATCGCATTAGAAATTGTAATCATTATGATATCCGGACACAAAATAAATACTTTTAATGTATACACCGCTTAAACTGTCAGATTACCTCATAATCGTGGTGACATGGCGGTGTATTATATTATTACGATGGAAAAATAAAAACATACAATTCAAACCGTCACGGAGTTATGTAATACTATCAATTTATAAGGGTTTATTAAAAAAAATATAGTGGTTTGTTGGAATTCATAATATTTACTTATGATTGGTATATCACCCATTTCCACGGGTAACCGCAAAAATCTATACGTTTTGTGCGTTTTTTTTATAAAGCCGCTATGGGATTAATAGAAATAAACATAAGATTATTATTAGTAGCACTTAGGGTGATTAATCCAGTGTTTACGACACGCCAAAAATATGTGTACATCATAATTGGCTTTATATTTATATTCATAGCGTCGCAATTGTTTTGAACGTTATGGAATTGCGTTGCTTTTACTTTTAATTTATACACCCACTTAGGTAAATTAAAAATAAATTGCGAGTAAAAAGTTTTTGAAAAAATTGTGCAGTAGAAGTAGGTACTGTACAGGCGGTACATAATATGCGCTTTCGCATTGTTTGTTCGTATTATTATTTATCGTATCACTTATAAACATTTATTAGTTTACTCCCAGTGCACACGTTACGATCGCGTTTCATTGCAGTTCTACATCGGAGTATGGTTTACGCAAGTATACATTTTTGGACCGGATAACTTTTGCGGATATGATTTGAATCAACGATTGATTTCACACAAAAACTGGGCAATAAAACAAAACACCAATGGGTAAAAAAAAATGAAAAAAAATAAAAATGAATACGATTTTTCGTTTAAAAAATATACGGAACTGGGGGTGGAAATGGTCAGATCGATCTCCGCAGTCGATCACCATTGAAATATTTGCATAAGACGACACGTTTCGAGTAACAAACGTGCATTCGCTTCGTACATGTTATAATAATAACATTATACCTACCGTTGAACACTCTGCGGCTGCGTGCAGCGTGTATAGTATAATATTATTTCTATTATATCCTGTATCACGTCGTCTTTAGCAAAACTCTTAACAGTTTTCTTGTTACATTTTTAGTCACGTACGGTTACAGTCGAAATACCGGGTCGATTTAAAATTTCGCTATTCAGCAAAACGGGTACCTACGAGTACACGCTTCTCGGATACATTATTACATGCCATACACACCTATATACGCGTATGTAATATCGTATAAGACACGCAGCAGCATCTCATCACGTTTTCAATTTTATTCGCGACGAAAAACACATTATTCGTTCCGACGTTTTGCAGGTACATAATATTATACTGTTTGACGTGTTTATTTCGCGTTACTTGAACGTGAGTTGTTGGAAAATGTGATAGATGTCGTTCAGTAATTATTACCGTCACACTTGGAAAATTTTTATAACGCCACGTGGTAGTTATTAACTATCGAATCGTATTCCTTCGGAATAAAAACAACAATTAGGTCCGGGTGTGAATGCACGGTTTAGTGAAGTACAGGGACGGGTGAATTATGTTTCTGTACATCGGTCTTTTAAACTTGAAACCATTAAGGTACTATTGCTCTCGATCAAAGAGGTCGGATGGATGTAACAGAGTGGTACATGTTATCCTTTTTTTGTTTTTTTAAACTTTTCGTCAGGTTCTTGCAATTATTGAGAAAACTCTGATATGATAGTCCGATCAATATTTTAATATTATAGTGAGTGACAAAATATGTTGAACGATGCAGATTTCTAATCTCGATCTCGGTTGAAGATTTTGCAATTTTTTCTCAACTATTCGGAAAAGTGATGAGCAATTCTTAGAATTACCCCCCTTACCCCTCGTATAGACGCTAACCCTGTACAGACACATATCATAAGAAAACCAATACATTCCTCGTTTCACTCAGAATCTAAAAAAGTAATCCGATATTATAGTATTATTAAATATCACGCGTATTTACCTATACAGGTAAACAATTTTTCGATGTTTCTGTTATTTTTCTCCTTTTAGGCCGCTGTTTACGTGCATTTTCACTTTTTAAACCGAGTGTATTGCGCGTTTGCTTGTTCTACACATTAAAATGCGGATCACACGCCATCTCCATCATAAACCCTAGGAGTGACATGCCGTTTAGCCGAAATGAGCCGTATGAGCAAACGACGTTAACCCTGAGGCGACACCTAGCCGAAATATCGTGTCGGTCGTAAATATTGTAACGGGTGGCGCAATAAATACAGCGAAACAAAGCAATATTTATTTATCGATAAAGACAGAACATACGATCTTACCACCGTTCGCATTGTTCAGGGGTTCAACTCGGATGGTAACTATTTTGAGAAATGTTTTACAGCAAAAGATTCGTTAACGGTTCCGACTTTTAAAGTATGTGTATGAACTAAACTTCATTATACTCGACATCCGGTCACGGCTTCTTGCGAGAATAAAAAAAAAAACAACAACAATAACGGTGCATTTTTCGGGTTATTATCCCGGTGATCGGTACAGAAAATTGATGTTCGTGAATATTCTTCCACACGCGGACGTGTATAAAGTCACCGTACACGATTCGTAGAACAAATTCGGTTTCAATCTGTCTATAAATCGAACACGCTTCGGGGGTTCAAAAGTTCAATCCATCAAAAATCAAACTGATCGGAAAATAATTTTAAACCGCGGTATACTCTATCTGCGACCGCTACGGCCTAAAAACTAATATTGTTTTTGTTTGTTTTTTTTCTTCCCAACGAAATATCCCATTGATACTACTCACCTACTCGGTATCGTTTAGCCGCGCTGCGCAAAGTGAAACCTATCATGATTTACCTCTGGCAATCGTGTTCGTGTACAAGCATCTTGTAAATCTGTTTATTATTAGTATATACTCGATGTAAAAACGCATCAGTAAGATTGCAAATTGTCAACAACATTTATCGTGAACGAGCGTTCAAATAATAATATTGAATTTATGTAGTTGTGTTTGGAAAGTGTACGTACAATGTAACATTGCACTGAACAATTTTACTTTGTGAATGGTACGTATTTTATATTGTCGAAATATTGTTTTAACAATTTACTTAGCTCTACAAACTTTTGTGTGTGTGTGTGTGTGTGTGGTTTTGTATAAACTATTGTATACATGAATAAATTAAGAATTTTTATAAACACAATAAGAATAAATATAATCACATTTTAACTGCGTTTGAGTATAATAATATTACAGTGTAATAGTTTTATTTTGGTTCTTTTTTACTTTTACGTAAATTTTATTTTTTTTCGGATGGAAGAATTGATGGCGTACAATTTTCTCCTTTTACTTTTGACGTGGGTTGAACAAATTCAATTTTACACTTGAAAATGTGGCAATTCAAAATTTAGACTGTCGCATATACACATTACCTGTACATTATAATAATAATTATTTTTTCACTCTTTTTTCCATATGGTCTCCGACAAATCTGTTCACTTACACTGCGTACAGTATAATATACATAATATATCGACGCTTTGCAGCTCCTCTTTTTTTTCGGGGGGGGGGAAACTGCAACCGGAAAGCCATAAACGCCGAGTCACTAAACGTGTAATTCATTGATTTTTATTTTTATTGGTCCGGAACCGTTCGTTTATGTTTTAATTTACGTGTTAAACACTTGGACGCATATTATTATTATAACAGCTTGTGGTAGGTAAAATTATTGATTTTATTGACCAGTACACAAAAAAAATAAATATGATGACCAGAAGTATTAATTTTACGGTATTTTCTTTTTATTATTTTTTCTCGGTATTCTTTGACCATAGTTTTAAATAGAGTGAATTTCATTTTCTTCGTATAAAATGTTCAAGTAATAACAAATATACGATAAAAGCCG
The DNA here is from genome assembly GCA_949715065.1 of Periphyllus acericola. Lineage (NCBI taxonomy): Eukaryota > Metazoa > Arthropoda > Insecta > Hemiptera > Aphididae > Periphyllus > Periphyllus acericola. Next base: position 8,285,629 of record OX454269.1, on the reverse strand, counting down.
TTGAAAATGTATTATAGTCGAACGTACACGCTCCCGGGGTGCATTTAGGTGCATCTAAATGTGTGCATGCATCGTATAAACACGCGTAGTATGATTTGCAAACGATTTTCGTTTGAAAACAATCAGATATTTACGGTGGCTCGGAACATGTATAGGTTTAATGGATTCCATCTCTCGCATTATGCAATAATTCATTACGTATGTAAACTGCAGCTGCAGTTCGATTGCTTTGCGTTTGACCCCTGTCTGACATCCACCCTCCCCGTAACCACCCTTCCACCACGGAAACTACCCTCTCCCATCTCAATCAAGCAGATTTAATCATGTAACTTATTACTATATATGTTTATGTATATTGTATACATGCTATAAACTATTAATACTGGCGGGCGTTAAACACATGCTCTAACACGCGTACGCATACTATATACGAGTATATAGTATATACACGTACAATAATAATATTTTATGTACATAATAATCCATGAAATATCTATGTGCACTAACTATACACACAATACGTAATTATAATGCGTTCTCGCATACGTCTGATGAATCGGTCACTACTGCGATGTGATAGTGTACAGAGCAGGTCGTCGATATCGGATATATCGTTATCTAAGAATTAACTCTATATATTATAAATATACATGTAAATACATAAATGTAATATAATAATATAACAAAATATATAATTCAGGGATGATTTGCGGGATAAATGCTTTTATCCGATTTGATTGGATCCGTTTGGATTCGATGACAATAAGATAATATGTCATAAGAATCGTAAGTTTCATCTAAAATTACAAATATTTTTTAATTTCATGGTGTATACCATTTTTATTTTTTTTCGACAGGTAGAATGTTTCACTAACTTATGACGTATTGTTTGATAAAAATATCATATACTTTTGGTGAGATGAAATAATTTCATAAAAATAATTTTACCATGATTATTATGGTTTTGTTTTTGCTGTAAATGTTGATTGTGATCTTTATAATTATTGTATCACGCAGAAACAAAGATAAAAGTATAAAACAACACGCACAATATATTTAAGGAATTTGAATATTTATTTTTAAATGTTTCATGAAATAAAAATCTTTACATTTTATTAATTTTATACTCATATAAAAATACTCATTTGAAGCACTTCTAACGTTATTTTAGTGTGAAATGTTGAATTATGAATTATGTGTAACTACAGATGTGTTATCATAATTCTTAAGTTTTAGATATTGAATTCATAAAATCATATTTCAGAGAACGCCTCACATTTTATTAAAAATATTTAAAGTATGGTAAATAATGTAGTTAAAATATATTTTATATTTATTATCATTTATTAATAAAAAAATTCAAATTTTTGGTATACGTATATCTTAAAAAAACATTTTCTTTTTTTTAATTGTAAAATAACGATCTATACACACATATTGTACCTGTATTAATTGATTAAAATATAGTTTATATATAACATGTTATTTCTTATCCACTGGGTATTAAAGATTTATTTTAGATTTTTTAGAGTAAGTCATATTGGTGTAGAAGAGGGAAAATATTTTTTAAATCGATGTCATCAGGGTAGTAAAACACGATTCCAGTTATTTTTATTTTGCGAGATAGTTGTAGTCAGGGATACGATTGGATGACACGAATTAAGGGGCTGGTATTAGGTAGAAACCTAAGGTAGAAATAAATTCGCTTTCGTTCGAAATAATGATATAAATGAATAATCGTTGGTACGTAGAACGTCGACGATTATAACTGTTAATTTCCAGGGATTAATTGTGTTCTACGAAATACCTATTAAATAAAATCCAAACGAGTGTACGAGCTGCTTTGCGAAACAAAAACTATAAAATAAAACTACTGCAGGTTCGCTCCACGTACGCCAATGGTAATAATTGACTGGATCTATTAGTCGTTAAAATGGCTGCAAAGTTTAAACTTTTACAGACAGCAGTGCGATCACGACAGGCCATGAATTACATTTAATATGTACATACATATATACATACGCACAGGCGCATGTCCAAAACTTTACAATTCCCTCGTCGACCCAGTGCCGGACGGTCGTTTAGAGACTGTTGTTGTGTGCTGAGCAATTTATAATTACACCGCGTGATGCATAGAGATTGATCGATTCGAGTTTAATATTTGTTTAAAGGGGACGGACGGCCGGAGAGAAAACAAAATACCAACCTTTTTTCGACCTTAATTACCAGACATTTGTAATTTGCACAATACGTAGGTATTGTACGCGTACACCGTACACGCGCGTAAACAGGCACATGTTACACTAGCACGGACGCGTCCACACGCCGCACACCGCGGGCACAGAAAGACAAAAACAATGTCTATTTTATTGTATTGTAAAAGTCATTACCTCGCCTGTTGGTTTAATTAAACTCTGGCGATACGTGGTCGCCGTGTGAGTGTGTACACTGCGGCGGTGAGTTTTAGTGCTGGCGAGGAGGGTCCGCGTGGTCCGTACACGCGTTTTATTGGTCGTTTTGCGCAACAACGAAGAAAAAGGGAACCCGTGTAATCGTGCCCTATTAATATAGGAGCCTTGACATTTGGTCGCACTTTTCACCCCCCACGCCGAAATCGTATTGCGGAGGGGGAAAAAAAACAAAAAAAAAATCTGGAGGAAAAAATAATAGTAATAATAACAAATAATAACGTTCAAACAATAACTCGTGATTTTATAAAGCATTCTTGTGATTCACGAGGTGTTTCCTCGGTGGAAACGAGATTTTTTCCCCTTTTTGTACCTTTTAACATTATTAAAATAAAAAAAATGAAATGAAACTAGTGACTGGTGCACACGCTGCTAAACGTAATTCTGTAATTCACACGGTTTCGGATTTTCCAAGACATCGAATGACTCCGGGCCGGGTCGGGAAAAGGATAAAAAGTGGGAAAAAAAGATTCGTACGAAATGAAATTACCCGTTATGAAATGTGTCGAGCGAGTGAACGTGGGCAGGAGATATTGAATGAACAAAGAAATAATCATATATACCGTATTCGAGTGGGGTACGTGTTTTATCCTTCGATCAGATCGAGATACTAGTATACCTATTTATAATATACACCTCTATATACGTTTGTCCGGGGTCGTATTGAATATTTCGAAGAACAATAAAATTAATGAAGAAAATGATAGGATTTCGTACGATCCCTTATGTCGCGCGTAATGTAAATAATATTATACCGTCGAAGTTGCTCCGGCCTTCGGACCGCCGAACGATTTTACACGCCGATCGAACCGAATCGTGCGTCCGCGGCCGGGCTGAACGCGCCATGTGATGCGTCCGTACTAATTCGTCGTGCACACACCGTACATCGGTGACCCGACGCCAAGTCATCGCACACGCTTGCACGACACCGTGTGCGAAAGCTTTTATTTATTCAAAAATGGGGTGCACACCATTGCAGGTATCTCACGTTTTCCGGTTCGCCGCAAACTATAAAGTATAAGATATATAAGTTATATTACGCTGAACGCGCGTCAAGTATGATAGTTCATTTTCGTCAGCTGCTTTCATCTTTTCGTTGACTCGTGGTTTTTTTTATTTTTCGATTTTAAATATTTTTAATTTTTTCTTTACGGTTTATATCTAAATGTAAATCTTTATATCTATAATTTGTATATTTTATAATATGCTTAAATAAAGCATTTGATTTTCGGCGTCTGTTTTTTTTTGTGTCGCGAAGTACTCATATTTTATGTTTTGTATCCAGTGTTATTAACTGAAAACCGTTTGGATTTTTCGTTTTGGTGCACCATCTATGTATATAGTTTGAGTTTACAATATAAAATGCTTCTTGGGGTTTTTTATTTTTCGCATTATCATTCCTATGACAGCAAAAATAAAAAAAAAACATCGATGACAAACGGTGATGCTTTCAGAAATCCTTTAAACGTCAATCACAATGACTATCTTTTACACGCAGCTCATCGTTTGCCAATTGAGACGATTCCCTTGATACCTGTATAAATATAGTTTATTGTTATTTTGAAAAATTGACACTTTATTATCAACAGTTTATGTTGAATAAATGCTTTAAATATCACACACACACACACGAACGCACGTACGCACGCACACATAAAAGTTCCTATTGCGATTGTGTACATTACATGGACCGTGTGACTGTGTATGAGGTGATTTTAAGATTTCTGTTATGGTCGGTTTACAGAAAAGTGTGATTTTCTACGAAACCATTGTTAGCAGTAGCTTATGGTAACGCATATAGATCATAGATATTATAATACGACATTATTCCGTCTGAAACTCATCAATATACAATGATCCTCCGTCTTGCTTCCTTTTCAATTATGGTTGAATTTTATTTTAGGGTATGGTAATGAGCCCAAGTGCGTCGTGTTGATTTTTAATTGCTCCGGTTTCGTCCGCCCTCTAGAACGGATTCGGATAAATTACATATTTCTCCCGAGGTGTGTTGTATATTCTCCCGGTTAATCAATATCGCTTTCCCTCGGCGTCTCGAACGAGAAGTCAAATTAAAATGAACATTTTCCCCGGAGATCGTCGCGTTCAACAAATAATGAACTACGACAATGGAATTATAATTAATTATGGTATTCATTATTATGAAATTAAAGTACATACAAAAAATTAAACGAAAACTTAATATTGCACACCTATATATATAATAGCAGCTCATCTATATATTACGCGCCAACTATGATAAATTATTCTTTAAAAACATAAAACATCTAGCGTCCCGGAGCCTAAGGTTGAAGACGAAAATCGGTGAAGTTTGGCTAGCGCGAACGAATTAATAATAACCCGTCGACGACGATCGGTTGATTATATTATTCGTATGATTCGAGCACCGCCGGTAAAACCGGACCTAACCGATACGTGCATGTAGAGTGTAGACGATCAGCATAATATAGTTCGCGAAAACTCATCTGCACGCACGGGCTTGATAAATAATGAAACGCAAACGAAAACGTGAGAAAAAAAAACTCCAATACGGTCCCGGACTCTGTACGGCGTACGGGTTTGGTAACTTTGCCCGCGCACTTCAGATCGTGTGCTCCGTCGTTGCAGGTGCCCGTGACAAGAACTCGCGTCGAGCTGAACGGGCGGTACTGTTTTCGGTTTTCTTTTTGAGTGCGAATAAACGTTCGATTTACGGAAAAACTCGTGATTTCAGCTCGTCGTCGAACGCCTGTACCTAGGGGGGGGGGGGGGGGGGGTGGGGGTGGATGAGTGAAATAAAACCGATAAACCGCACGCACCCACAAGGTTATGCACGGGGTTAATTTATACCGCTATATTATGCTCGTTTCTCGTTCTTCCGTCCGTCCGTCCGTCGGTTGTTACTGTATCGCGCCGAACGACACGTCTTTCGCCACGTCGACGCATTATTAATTCCACACCGTTATACCACGCGCGAGTGTACCCACACGCGTACGCGTGTACGCCCCGTAAACGTGTACGACCGCGCGAGTGTGCACCGCTCCTCGGTAAAGTGTCGTTTTTAAGCCTTTTCCGCTGTGGGCATGCACGCGTACTACGTACGTACATACATATTGTATGGACGCGTAGCCGCGTATAAATTATTCATAACGCGTGTCCGTGTGCGGCGCCCGCGTATGCATGGTACACGGAAAAAACCTTTGCGGGGCTCCATCAATATTCGATATATATAAAATACGTGTATTATCGAGAACGGCTGCGTGGATATACATATATATATACGCACGAAGAAGAATATGAGCGCTTGATTTTTCGACGTATGTTTCTATACGGAGTAGGAGAGAAAGACAGTGAGAGAGAGAGAGAGAGAAATACAGGGACAGAGACAGATAGAGAGAGAGGACGCAGCAGTGCCACTAAATCGAACCGGAAATACGTGTTTCCGCACTATATACGTGCGAACTTATTATAATAATATTATGCACACCTATATATTATATTATATCGACGCTGCAGCGATTGGAAGCAGGGATGCGGTGTACTATTGATATACACAATGGTTGAACGCGACGATAATTCTGTCGTCAGAATGAGGTCGACACGGTTTGGTTTTCCCTGTTTCGTATCAGACAGTGCCGTAGCCAAGGAGTTGGAGGGACTAAATGATTGCAAAGACCGGTCAGGACTCAGCTCGATGTATCTGATCAACATCCTCAAATTCGAAACACTACATTATAACTTATGGTGCGATTAAATAACGTAGAATATGAGCCATCTATAAAGTGAGTGATGGATAAAATTAGTTTTTTGGTCTCTAGTTTTGTAGAAAATCGATCAATTTGATGGGTTGTATTCTTAACACTCGTCTCGCAGATAATGCAAATGTTTCAAATTTTAATGTTTCAATCAGCTCATTTAAAAAATGGTTTCCGAAGAACCCGATTTCTTTGAAAACGCCCGATATCTTGATAACTACAGCAGTAACGCATCGTTTTGCCAGTTTTTATTGTTTTTGTAGGTTTCCATTGAAAATAAGTTACGGTACTTCTCTAAAGTTAGATATATTGTCATGATGTAATGTAATATAATCATTTAATTTCTGGTTATTTATGCAACAACTTGATCTCCTTTGCTTTTGTTTTGAATGTTATACAAATGTGTAGAAAACATTTTGTTAAAAACCAATAGCTCCGTTGAAAATAAGGAAAACACTAGCACATTGTATATTTTATGGCAGCTAGGTCATCAGAATATATATTCAAGTATAATCAAGCGTCGTAGTGTAGCAATAAGTTACATTTTATACATACATATCTCGTTTAAGGTAACAATTAATTTGTATTTAAACAAGCCTCGAGCGCCATCTCGTTTATAATAGTTAAGTCACCTTATAATGTAAACATTTTTATTTACTTTTGAAAATGTGACGATTTCCAAGTAATTTATTATTAATTTTTTTTATCTTTCGCAAAAACAGATGAAGTCAGAAAATTAATTAAAAATCCTGTATATCTATAAAAGTATGAGATAGACGGACATAAGTTGTTGGAAGTCTGCTGAGTCCAGCAGGTTTTTTTTTACATTTCTTTCCATGTTCATCCTTAGTTCCTTACTTTGTATTAAAAACATTATAATGCCGAATTAAAAACTTAAGTCTTATAAAAACCGGAAAAAAATGTTTGTAAAGGCCATCACGTACTGTATACTCGTACGTGTAGCTGCACCCTTATGTTAGTAAAAACAGTAATAACCGACGTAGAAGATTCGGTACGATACCTTTGAGTTCGCATATCAAAATCGAATGCACTCTTATCGACCACGGGAGAAGACTCTAATATAACATGGCATTGTTATAGGTACAAATGAAAAGCGTCGGTAACGTCTCGATTACCCGGTATCCAGTTCTATTTGTTTCGTCCACCACAATTTAGTGCTGCTGGCCGGTAAATACTGAACAGACATCGGGTCATCGGGCTACACCGTTAAGTAATCGTTTTCATCGGAGCTTATCCGCGGTGAACGTTTTCGCCCCTCATCCATCTTATCGTGTTCGTTTGCATTAGTGTTCGTGTTATTTCCGTACACACTATTATCGTTCACGGCCGTCGAGGCTTGCCGTTTTATTTATTATTTTTAATAACTCATTCGAGGCGGTCGCGCCGGCCACGCGCGTTTGTCGTCGAGCTACAACCATCATCCCCTATAGCGTTTGCGCCAATCCGCAGACACGTTTGGCCCTTGAAATACAAGGACCACCGCGGTGCCGCAGACGCCTCGCGTTCGTCCTCGCAGCCCTTCTCACGTTCGAGCGAACCGAGCACCACAGGGACCTGCGCGTCCATTGTGTCTCGAGCCGTCGCACCCACGGTACTCGCGCACGTCATTACGTCGTTATATTCGCCGGGGTGACGTAGCGGTGATATCATGTATACGTTTACGTTCTGATTTAATTAATTAAATTAATAATGTAACATTTTTCCATCCCCTATGTGCGTTCCGTTCGGACCGTTGAGCCCGCGGGGCGGAATCGCTTCGAAGTCGTGTAGTAATATAGTTTAATATCGTCCCCGGAGGACGACTATAATATAACAGCTATAAAAATAAATTCTAAAAATTGCAATAAAAACAATCGGGGTAAAAAAAAGGAAAACGTTAAACGTTGTTCAAAGTTTGTCTTGCTCGCAACTCTTGGCGCTCTCGGGTGGGCGATTCCGTACCGGTCGAACGTGCTGCACTCTGCTTGGTATGCGCTTTTGAATTTCCCGTGAGCTTTTCTCCGCATGAAAGCGTTGCGTGTTCTCACCGAAATAGATTTTCAATTCGCGCCTTAGTAAATTTTCCCGGTCCGACGGTTTGTAGCTCATACGCGTGATAAGAAATAAAATTATTTTATTTTTTTAAAAATCAAATACATATTCTATAACACTCAATCGAAAGTCATCTGAAACTCGTAATTAGTTGTCTCGGTAAAACTACTGGGTAAAAAAACTCGGTCCGTATGCTTTTCAAAACATTCAGACTATTATTAGGTATGAAAATTAATACGATTATGCGTTACGGAACATAAAAAAAAGGCTATGTTTTAAGCAAAAATAGTATGCGAGTACATAATGGACACCGTCAACTCAAAACATTTAAAAACAGTAAAATATACTTAAAACAGTTCTTTTGAGCTCTTTTAGGTCTCGGTTTATGAGAGATGAGAAAACATATCGAAACCTATCAAATTTCGCAACTCTAATTATGAACCGTTTTGTCGTGTCGCAATACCACTCGTTTGACGTTCCATTAATTCGTGTGATTTTTATAATGCATTATTCGCTATTTGATCGTGTACAGCGTAAATGCGTTGACAATAGTATGTTTTGATTCACGCTGTTCGCTACGACATTGTTTGTCATTGTTTTGGATCAGCAGTCGCCAAAACAACTGGAAAGTATTTTTATTTATTTTTTTTGTCTTCTTATGTTTTACTCCTTTTCACAATATTCAATTGGGATGTTTCTCTTATGTCTGTGCATAGCCGGTCTACAGACGTATATCTCTCAAATGGCTTAGAAAACGCGGACAATAGCTGTTAAGATAATAATATATTGTTAAGGATGCATCGTACCACCTCCATTCATTTCATCACGATCCAATGTCTTATGTTCGTCCTACATTTTTTTAAAGACATGAACGATATCGCGTCGTTTCACGCTTCAAACACGCGACTTAGGACGAAATTCGATTCTCAGTGGTATTTCCGAGGTTAAGTGCTCGTGGATATATAATACGAGTATAGTTTTACCATAGCCTTAGAGCTCATACCGCAGAACCTTTGAATACCTACAGTAAAGCTAACGGTTGTAATGCTGTTATAGATGATAATCATAAAAGATTTATTTAAACATAACAATTATTGTGTTCGTGACGCCGTACGATTTCCTTGTATTTCATAGTCAAAATTATATTTTGAAACTAAAGTTAACTTTGTGCACGTATTTACGTTAAACCTTCACAGAAACGTTTTCTTTGACTAGTTACGCGAAAACCGTAATGACAATAATATCGGTTATGAGCACGGAATAGTATCGACGTTTTAAATGTTTCGTATACATTTTAGACCATCGTTCAGAGATTGCAAAAGGAAATATTGAAATTAATAAAATCGTAATTACGTTGCAATGTCACATTTGATTTATTTCTCATTAAAATGTCTTAAATAACCTTTGATAATAAATTACAAAAATATTTCGTATACTTGATTTACTAAACAGCTGTTACTTGAAATTTCAGCTGCCTAACATGTTAGTGCAATAGTAATTAACTGTTAGTTTCGTTGTTTCCGGGATTATTAATTAAATTAAATTCGTCCGATGGCTCGAATAAAAGCTAAATTTATTACTAGTACAAAATGCCAAATAGTCATTCATTTTGTTGAAAACAATCGTATGCTATCGCGTGCATCTATAGATACGTATCAGTGTGTACGAGTTGAATTTATTATGATGCAAAAACATAATATCGGTTGATAATATGTTTACAGTACGTTACCGATGTAAGTAAAGTACACAGTAATCCAATTCATTTCCATGACAACGGCAGATTTTCGTCACATTTTTCATGAGTTCACTCTGTTTATATACAGACATTTTTAAGGGGTGCTTAAGTAATGACGTGTAAACATACGACATTTTACGAGTTGATTTTCGAAACACGCAGCTTGAGAGTGACATACAGAAAATTCTTCCGCTGTAGGCGGTTTGACCGAAATTAAACCTTAAAAATCTTATACGTATTACTATTGGTACACAATACATTTTTTTCTGAATTATTGTAACTAGGACAACGTTTCTTTAATTTTTTCCTCGTAAAAGCAGCTGTAAAAAAACAAATAACTTCCCTGAACGTTAAGACTTTCGACGTCAAGACAACGGCTTTTTTCCGTAGCGTTCTACGTTTATTTGGCAAACTACTGGGAATTCGAAAAAATTACTTTTCCAAAGTGCTATCAGTGACTTATATTTGAAAACTTTTGCGAATTACTTTTGTGGACTGAAAAAAAAGTGCTCATTATTAATATCGGTAAATGCTATTGCGACTGCGGAAAATATATTTAACAAAAAAAACCTAATTGTCAAACCAATATTATACGGGTAAAAACGAACCCATCGTATAAACGTCTAACAATTGATAAAAAAAAAAAAAAATTCCGGTCGAACGCAAGAACTGTGCGAGAAAATGTGAAATTTACCGCGGACCCTGGACGATAATTGTTTTATTTTTCCTGAGGACTTTGAAAATAAATAAATCGTCCCCGAGATCATATCAGTGACAGTTGTAATCGTTGTGTATTAAATCTCCCGAGAGATACAGTCGGGAAAAAGGGGTAAAATCGATACGAAACGCCGCGTATACATAGTGGTATACGATGTACACGGATAGATGTTGATTTTAGCTCCGTCGTTTTCGTCCTCCGACTAAATCAATACCGCACGAAAAAAATATCTCTCGGCCCTAAGTTCGCCGTCACGAGTGTTTCGGTATACAAGGGCGCGCTATACACTTGACAACAATACGCTAAAGTGTCATATTTTTATCCTCCAATATTAGCGAGCGATTTTTACGTTCAAGTACAATTGAATTGAATTAATGGTCCACCGCGGACCAATAATTTGTGCCCGGTAATGGCCCTCGCATAAAACCGACATCGACGTACATAATATTATGTCGCCTTCGAGAGTTCGTTTGTACAGTATCACGCTGGATCTAGCGCATAATATATTACACTATAAAGATCGCCGTGAGTCCGTATTGTGGAATTCGTGCGGATAAATGAAAAACGGCTTCAAGGCGAACGCAACGATTTATCTGCTTAGGGGAATGTAATTAATGTGACTTTATAGAATAAAATAAAAACTGTGGGTTAATTTATTCTAAAATATTTTCAGAAATTTATGTTTTGTACCTTTGTAATGTTACACTACAATGTTGGTTAATCCTAATAATAAAACTACTTTTTTTTTTAGAGCTTCGAGTAAATAAAGCTTATTGTGCTTTAATTTTTTATTATTATTACACCAGTTAATGGGTATTATACAGTTGAGCTTTTCGTGTTCAAGAATTTAGAATGAGGATGTGTGGAGTCGAAAATAATTCATTATAAAATATTGTATGTTTCAAATAAATAGTTACCGGGTGATAACATGATTTATTTTTTTCGTCTGAAATCCATGCAACATCATCGAAAGGCCGAAAAGGGGCATACGAATGACAATCAAAATACATAAGCACCTGAACAAACATCTTCTTGGGATCACATCACAAACTGATGGTAAATCGTCTTAAACCCAACAAATAATATATAATCGCGTATGCAAGTATATATGGGATATTTTTATACTTTTGAAGTCCTTGTGCACACACGGGTTTTAACTATATACGGTCGGTCGTATGGAATTCGATTTTTTGATATTTTTTACGTTTTCGGCGGCTTACGTGTTACCGACAAGCGTCCAGTGGGTACATAATAATAGCACGCCAACGTTCTTTGAACATAATACATTAAAATATTTAATTCTAGAAAATAGTACGTAACATGTTAGTAGCACGAGGAGAAAAAATTTTACGATGTTATGTACTATAAAATAATTTACATTGCACGTTTTCGTAATTTAATTATATTCATCACGTCCTGATGTAAGCGTTTTCACAGTACCTAGTATGTTAACGTCCAAGTTAAGCTTATAGTACTGCGCGGTGGTGGTTCGTTCTCCCAATGATTTAAGACGTATCTTGTGTTTTATATTATGTACGAAAAAAAAACGAGAAAAAGTGACGTATCGCGTCAACGTTTCGACTAAAATCAAACGTAGCTGGTTGCCCACTGTCATTTATACGGCTGAGATAAAAATCATATACCAGCTATTACCTATAACCCACAAGTATACCGCGTATATTTATAATATAATATCACACGCTTAGCGATGACGTGTACAAAAACACTCAGCCTCACGAGAGTGGAAAATGATTCCATTGATTCGAATAGGTATATATACTATATAGGTACATATATTATTACGGTGTGCGCTGGGGATTAGTGAATGACAATGGATATTTTTCCATAATAGGTACCTATATGTGTTATTTATCACGTGGCCCAATGTATAGTTTATCCGAGCACACGGCAGTTATTCTCTAGGGCGTGTAAGGAAGTGATCGGGGGAATGGGGGGGGGATATTTTCGGAGCCGAAACGAATAAGTTCTCCCGACGACGAATATATTATAGTTATGTTGGGGCCGACGAATTTCCGTCTGCTCTGACGGTATCAACTCGTTCAGCGAGTTACAGTGCGCTACGTCGAAGAAAAGATACATCTTGTCGACGAAATTATCCACTCAACGATTTAATAATACTATAATGTCAGGCCGTATGCGGGACGAGCGGAAAATGTGTGGATGTTAAGGGATGAAATTACACCGAATCGAAAATAATATGTTGGTCTTAATGACTTTTTCATGAACATAATTTTATATTATGATATCCAACGCGGCGGTTGTATATGATGTTTTTATATCTTTTTCGTCCCCCTTGTATCTTTCTCGGTAGTACTTTCAAACGGTCTTTATTAATTTCATCTACATCAAGTCCCTCCTTAACCAAGTTATTGTCAAGGATTCCCCGACACAGAAATTGTTATTGGCTCTTTACGTATAATATTCATTTAGTCGTTTATTTTTTTACTGAGAAATCCAACGACTGAAATAATGGATTTTCGTTTCAAATAGAATTTCAGTTTATAGACAAAATAATTTAATAGCAATATCACGAACTGCATTAAACAAAAATCGTTCCCGTTATCCGCGATAAAATTGAGAATATTAAATAATAATTCATTAAAAACTTTGATCTTTATTATTACGTACGACGTACTACAACAGTAAATATTGTATAGGTACATAATATAACAAAGTCAACATTTTTAATGAAAAAAGTTAACTGTTCCACTTTACAGCATACATCGAAAGACACGATATAATTATGATTATGGTAGGTACTAAATAAATTTGAAATAATATAAATTAATATGATTAAATAAGAAGAATTGTAGTTAAAAGTTTTACGTGTCGTGTCGTAACTGATGAATCTTAACTAGCTGAACTAGCTTCGTTTAGTTATACTGTTAAGTGATTTTTTTCTTCGTAAATTTAGTAGTATTTCAATATTATAGTTGACATAAATATTGTGATACTTTGGAAATTAAACTATATCTCAGGATTTACAGTACATATTTTTATTAACTATTGAATATATATATATATATATGTAATTTAAGTTGATATCTATATATTTTTTTGATTATGTTCGAATAATTTATTTGTTGGTTAAGATCGAATGATTAATATCGAATATTTTTAACTTAATTATTTTTTTTCAAAAACTATTTGAATTTTATGTTTTGGATTATTTATTTTAATCACACTTACCGTACATACCGATCCTTAAGTGTATATTATATCATGAATGTATGTATTTAGTTTTATACACGCACACACGCCCGCGGTTATACAATTGCTATTTCCCACAGACTGATGGTCTTAAGCTTCTAGTGCACCCGATCCTTTACGGGGATTTATCCTTATTATTATTATTATTATATACCTACATCTTTTTTTTATATCGATATGATTAAAACCGTCGTCGCATTTGATTGGATTATATAGGGCATAGGGGGACTAACCGCTGCAGAGAATATAAAACACTTCACACGGTTTTTTTTTACCCTGCCGCAGCAATTTTTTTATCGATCACATTTAAAAACCGAGGGTTTTAAAAAAACCCGTGGAAGAGAATTCATCATGCTCTGTGAAACATATTCCAACTTAATTCACTTTATAATTCGATATCAGATTCATTTGACGTACGTAAAGGATTTTTTAGTACCAATTTTATCAGAATATATATCACATAAGTGTGCTATTAATATTATAAAAACATTTATACTTTTATTATTTCATGATTTTCTATGACGTTGAATTATTACCAAATAACTTTCATGTTTTTATGACATATATTTCGAGAGTTGAATGTGTATTAAAGTATAATTTTTCGAAATTATTTATTCTAATCAATTGTAATTTGAAAAGTCATTTTATCTGAAACCAAATGTTTATTATATTAAAATTATAACATTGAGTTGAAAATTATTAAATTTAGTTCGTCGGTGACATTTTAAGTGGTGAAATAAAAAAAAACTCAAAAACATTCTTAAAGATATTAGAATGTTTTATTTTGTACGATCAAGTAAAAAATAGAAAATATAATATTTCAGAAAACAATTGAATAACACTTAAATCATTGACGTTCGTGGTTTATGTCCTCATTCTAAGGCAAATTGTCTGAAATATTACGAATAATGCAAGTCGTCTATACGATATTCTTGTATAACACCTATTCTAATTAGAGAATTGTGAAACAAAATAATTTTCTGTTCATTTCGTACCATCATATTCTACGGGAATCCACATTTCAATTAGTTTTATTGGGTTAACACAGTGTTACGTGGCGAGCTGCGAAAGTTGTAGTGTTACATGTGACGGGGGAAAAAAAAAGTAATACAAAGTACTCGTGTTTTAATTGTGAGCGCGTACCTACCTGCCCCTACAGTCACCGCCGCCGTTGGTTCAACAAAAATTTTAATGAAAAACCCGTATAATCTACCCCGGCCGAGGGTGTATTACGAAATGTAATCATTTTAAAATTTAAGGTTATAATAATGTTTTTCCTTTCTCGTGAAGAAAAAAAATAGTCGTACAAAGGTGCGCATTTCTTAATTACGACGCGCGACGTCCTTTTGAAATTATATACATTTCGAAGTTTCATTCACGGAGAACGGCCGGTATCGGACGGATCATCTGCGGGATATAATGGATTAATGTGTTGTGTGTTTTATTTTCCATACTTTGCGCTGCACTGCCGCGGTTATACGCCATGCTCATAATAACACGGCGCCTTGCCCACCGCACCGCACGCGTTTTACTCGTGTTACTACAATATTGTATTATAGTGATCGGGCAATGCGATGGCTGGTTTTTGCGGGGCGCTCGCATTAAACAGTTATTATCATAATAACACCGGTACGCGTGTACACGGGCGGGTGTTGAATAAGAGACGGGATGAAATAATTGTATGTGAAAAAATTCGTTTAATTATAACGTTTACCTGGGTTTTTTTTTTTTTTTATTTTCCATACTTATACCGCTCGTGCACCCACTGCAGCCGCCGCGGCCGCAGACCTGCAGGTCAATACACGAGCGCTGGTATAATATATTTATAATTATTTTTTTCTACTTACACCGCATCGATTTTGACCTAATTAACCAGTTCCGTGCCCAAGTGACTCGTAACACGCGAAATCGCAGGGTTGTTTTGTTTTAAATAAGTTTTTTATAGCCCACCCAGCGGTAGCTGTAAAAACCTGCAGCAGAGAACGCATACGCTCGTGCGCTCGGAAGCAACGTGCAGTGCACGGCCGTGGCAATCAACAGCTTCGTCCGCCCACGCATCTCTCTCTCTCTCTCTCTCTCGTCGATCCCATAAAACTGAAAAAAAACGCACTTTGTAAATATTTCTATACTCCAGGGGGGTAAGAATTTTTTTCCGCCATTGCCGTCGTTTTCGTCGACGTCGTCGTACAGCAACAGCGTATTGTAGTATCATAGTCGGTAGCAGAAGACAACGAAATAATAATAATAATAATAATAATAATAACATGAAATTGCGTGTTAGGTTATTTTACCCCCCTCATCACCACCAAGACCATCGAGCTGTTTCAGGGGTTAAACTTTTTCCATTTCTCCTTCAAAATCAAATAAAAGTTTCTTTTTCTCATATAAATACACACACACGCGCGCGTGTGCTCTTATAGTTACGTGTAGTCTCACGAACCGATAAGTGTACATGTTGAACAACAGGGAGGGAAATTTCCAAACACGATGCATATTATACCAGCTGTAGGTACATGTATACGTTTGTTTTGTTCAGACGTATCTAATGGTTTCCCCAAACCTATCCTCCTTCTACCGACAATAAGAAAACACATTTGAATTATAAATTCGATAATAAAAATAATAATGACTCAAAGAACTACAGTTTGGAAACCACGTGCGAGTATACGTTTCGTCTTTTGTTTTTATCTATTTTGCATTCTTTCATTTCTCTCCGTTGGGCCGCTATTGCAGCCCTAGTAAAAATTTTATATACGTGTACTTTTATCAACACCAATTCTCAACATAATCATGTGTATACGTTTATTTTTTATGTTTGCAGTGTGTGTGTGTGTGTGTGTGTGTGTGTGTGTGTGTGTGTGTGTGTGTGTATGAGCGTACGAGTTTGCGATGAAATTACTTTCATTCTTATAGTTTTAAAACGTTCTTATTTTGAAAATTGTTTACATATTGTTAGAAAATAAAAATTGAATTTCGTAGCACGCATTTTTCCGACCGAAATAATAACTTATAAAAGAAAAACATAATATATATGTATAAAAAGGTCCGTTAGGATCATTAGTAATGTAAAGAAAAAATATTTGAGGATACTATCTATATACATATATAGTGAAAAATGATGGGTTTTTCATACTTTCCATAATATACAAAAGCGTCTAAAAGTCTGTTATGGAAAAATCAACCCTTTTCCACCTATTTTTTTCTCTTTTGCCGTAATCATATATTTTTGTTTTGTTGGCATATATAAATTACTCGGTCGTCGACTTTTCCACGCCTGAATCCCGATGGTTTTTGATTATAATATACTTATGCCTGGTTTATTACAAATCTCGTTTATGTTATTGCGTTTCAGAAGACTTATAGTCACATAGAAAATCAATTGGAAAGGGAAAATTATCGGTCTCTGGACTTTCAGGGCGATAAAATGTATCATTTTATTGTGCAATCGGATATGACACATAACATCTTGAAGATTACCATATCAACTTTGAAAACAATGAAAGGCTCATTTAAAGTATAAATATCAATATCCTTGCATATACGTATAAATTAACATTGAATTAATGTTGTTCATTGTATTATAATTTATAATATATGAAATGTATTAAAATTAATGACCAAGTAGGATGTATCAAAATAACAAATTATTAGTTATAGTATACATATTATGTGTATGGCTAAATATGATAAATAAAAAAATATATAACGAAATTCGTTTTTATACAATAATTTATATTCTTACTTAAGTACATAACAATTCAACTGAACCATACTTGTGTTCATTTAAATAATGTTGAGTTAAACGTGTAATTTTTTTAACATGCAAATATCTGCAAAAGGCCTGTTATATGACATTAGTTTTTTTTTCTGAATTTGTATTGCTGAAATGAAATGGTTTCTTACATTGAACGTCCAGAGTAGGTTAGTTAAATATCATGATATACTATATATATATATACTATATATATATATATATTATATATGTATATTGATAGTTATTGAACCATTATTTCTGGGTTCAATGGAGTTGACATTAAATCCGGTCAGTATATACCATTACAGTAAATGCGGCTAGCTTGTCTTCTGGTTAACCAGAAAGTTTTGTTCAAAAAAACTCCGCAAAATTCACATAAATCAAAAACTGACAGACTGATGATCATTCAGAGCGTACACAGTGCTCTAGGTCAAGTATGTTAAACGGACCGGAGAAAGGAATCGATTCTTTACACTTGAAAGGATAACCCTTTCGCAGCCGTATCATGATCCTTCCAATCACATAATTACCAAAGTACACTATTTTTAACGTATAAATGAACGAAATAAATAAGATCCATCTTGATTTATCATCAGCGTATACACTTTGCAGTCTTTTGATCTCAATGGAAGGTCAACGAACATTGTTGTGTCATCTTATTGTGGTAGATTGCCCTTTGCTTTATCTCTCTCTCTCTCATATAAATCACCGTCGTATCGTTCATATATATAAATATATATGTACCGCTATTATACACCGTATGTATAAATATAAACTGTGCGGATAATTTTGGAAGACTAGAAATCAAATTTTAAGTAATAACACAGGGGGATCACCCGGTGTTCTCGGGATAGGATGAGGAGTGCGCCCCCGGGGAATAAGTCCTCGCAGCGGTGGAGACCACGACCACACTACGAATGGGCCGAACTGTATATATTATATACCGTGGTATTTGATAATGTTGACCGAGATAATGGAATGTTCGTGTCAAATCGCGACCTGAGGGATGATGACGGGAAAAGGGAGGGACAGAGAGATGAGGACCCTTTGGTTTTCGTACTATATGTGTGTGTACTATACACGTATATATATCGATCAGTTTATAATGTGTTTGTGTGTGTATGTGTATGTGTACATTCAACACATACGCACAAACACACGTACACAAAGCCCATGAAGTTTGATTGACTGTCGCCTGTGTTCTCACCCACATATATATATATATATATATATATATATATATGTGTGTGTGTGTTTGCAGCGGGACGAAGTACATAAACTCACTTCATCTCCGGTTAGCCAAGGAACGTAGTCATATTTACGTCATAGTACTCTCAGTGCTAGACTTAAGGATTAAAATATTAGATGCAGTTGAATTCATAGACCAAAAATGTATAAAATCAAATACTACAATGAAATTTAATAATTCTAAAAGAAAAATCCATCTACTGTGTATTTTCACCCGTTTTGAATACTAGTATATTCTCATCCTTTTTGTTTCGGTTGTTTTTCATAATATTTTTTTTCCTATCCAAAAAGAACTCAAAGATTGTTAAAAATGTTATGAGGTTACGTGTTTGCTGCAAAGACAAATTAAAGTACACAGTTCTGAGTATAGGTATAAGCTGTTTAGGAACACACCGTCTCACAAGTTATACTTTTTGTTTGCATTACTCTTCGTGTTAATACGAGTATAAATAGTGTATGACTCGTGATTCATGCGTTCCCAATCTTCTCATAACGATTTAATACTTGATGCGTGCGCGGACCTAAAAATATATAATGCCGACGACCGAATCTGATATCTTCGAAAGAATCCTCGTGAGCCTCGCGGTGTCCCTGTACTCGCGCTCCGATTAAATCCGTCGGCGGTTCGAGTGCATTTCCACCCCGTCCCGCCGCCAAGCACCTCTAAACCGTTTACATTGCGAGGCGTAATGCATTTTTTTGCCCTCTCTCTCCCCAGTACATCTTATCCGGACCGAATCGCGTGTGTGCTCGACGCGTGCGACGGCGTGCAGGAGATTAAATGCCATTAAAACACATATTGCGCGCTTACGTATTATAATATTCACCGTAGTCGTTGTATTGTATTTGTACACTATGCAGTTCTCGCCGTGTTGTCGGTGCGACGATGACGGACGGACGGACTGACGGACGGACGAGGACGAGGGTGACGTCCTGCAAGTCGGAGAGGAGGCGACCGGAGAGCGAATGCTTTTGTAGACAGAGTTAATCCAGATTAATAGATTTTAGTGTAACCCCACCCCCGGTACCATATGCACCACGGCGTGTACGTGTAATACTATGCCCTCGCGTGCACGTTATTATGACATGATTCACATGGTGCGCGGCCTTTGCGTTTGTTCAACGCCATTTTCCATTATAAAGTATACGGTGTGCATTGTAAAATGTATACGGTGAGTATTATAATATGTACACTTCAATGACTCGCGACGGATTTCGCACCACGCACAACTGAACGGTTTTTTGTTTTTTTTTTTAATAGATACATTAAATCACAATTATTTTTAATTCCGCGAGCCTGTACGTATATACGTATATATTTTTTTATAATGCACCCGCACAGGTCGACACCGTAAATTATTTTTTGCGCATTTAATACGCGTTTATGAAAGCGGCTTTTTTCCCGCCGTCATTTCGTTCACCGGCAGATTAGGGATATAGGCCTTATAGGGTTGTTTATACAAATAATAACTGTATAAATAATATCCGCGAAACCGCGTCCGTCCGTTTGTTTTCCGTAAGTATATAACTGTATAGCTACCGCCTTTCGTGTTCTCAATTTTGGATTTAAATAGTGTCATAGAACCTAAAATAATATTATTCGTTCGTAAGTCCTTTTTATTTTTTCAAAACTACCGTTTAAACATGCGCGATTTGTCATACCAAACCTACGTTAGTTCTATATGCGTAGGTACATGCGTTTTTTAATAGTATAATATTTTTAAAATTAATATTTACGAGTAATTCGGGACCGCAGTTTGTCGTTTAGAGGGAAAAATAATTAAATTTCAACACATGGTCTATATTCTCCCAGCTAAAATATCACCATTAATAAGGGTTTATAATACATATATATGTATGTGTGTACTTATATTACAGAAAGATATATTAACCATCCCAGCTAGCTATTTCCCCTACTCATATATACAGGGCGCTATTAAAATTTTACACCAAAAATGATGGCTGTTTCACTGCAGTTATCTTCGTATAACGCGTAGGTCATATGTAGTCTAGCTAAATTCGTTAACATAATACTGTAAAACCTCCCCTAACGAACACCTTCCAATAGCGGACGTTTTTTAGGGACGGAGACATTTGCACTATTTTATAATGAGGAAACCACCGAAAAGCGGAATCTCCGAACAACATTCATCCTTTACAAATTTCAAAACTATACCCCCTCTGGATAGTGGATAAAATTTAGGTGGCCAAGAGTGCCCGTTATTCAGAAGTTTCACAGTACGTATATTGGTTTTCGTCAAATAAAATTTATCGTTTTTAATCCGGTCGAGAGGAAATAATGTACAACATTATGACGCGTTCTATACTCGTTTGTATTGCAGTCGTACAAAGATACTTGGACGCTCATCGAACAGGTGGCGGGGGAAAAAATAATACTGTTTCGTAAATAGTGCATTCAGTTGAAATTTTTATGTTCTTCAATCCAATCGATATTATTCTAACCACGTTACGTTTTCTCGCCTATCGTGTGCACTAGCAGACGATATATAAACCAATGACATCTGCGCGCTCGTCGAGTGTACAGGTTAGTTAGTACGTTAGTGCATGGTTGTAGGTTTTCATCAATAGAATATTATTAATACAGTATTGAGTGCACAGTTGTTCACGCATCTCTTAGAATAATCAAAGGCATCGGCCAATATACGCCGCGTATATTATCTTTGCAATAAAAACAAATCGGGGGAAAAAGAAAAAAAGAAATTTCGAGTGCAAGTGCAAACGCTATATTTAACATAAAATTAATACATTTACGTGTACGTTCGAAATGTTTTAAGCGCGTGTACGCTGTATGCTTTTTTCCCCTACGAGATTGTTTATTGAAATTTATTGTGAACGTGTACACGCGTGACAGTTAATCAGAAATTATTTGTTATTACATTAGGTAGGTGTGTATAATGTATTTAAACGGGAAATCACGATCGATCTCGCGTCGCGTATCCTGTACGTGTACGGGAACCCTCGTATTACGAGTACAATCGTTACATTTGCGCATGCATAAATTATATTACGTGCAAATTGAAATGTGAAGCTTTCGGGTTGAATTTACTGAAACATGTAATTGTTTTTATTTTTTTTTACGACTGACGGGTCAAGAAAGCCTCGACCTCACTTCACGCAGTCGTTGCATATTTTGAGCTCATTAAGATTTTTTCTCGTTCTCGCAAAACTTTATTTTGTTTCGATCATTTTTAATCGAAAACCGCACTTGAATTGCAATCGAACAAAATGTAATATAATACAAGTACTTCGCTACACCAAACAAATTTACAAATTGTAAAATGATTATACAATAGTGTTGCGACCGGATAGTTTAAAAGTATTTATATCGAATATGAATTATTTCTAACTTTTTACAAGAAAAATACTTTATAGTTGATTCTTTTTATTCTCTCTCAGAAATCCCAGAAATCCCTTAAAAAACACAACTGGTTTAACAAGATGAAATATACCTACTTTTATACATATATGGTTTATCCATAAGAACTCATCTGAACAAGTCTCAACACTGATAAGGACGGAACGATGTGGTTGTAATATGTGTATTATTCGTGCGTGTTTCGAAACGAATCAGACGCGCGAACTTTTACGTCGAATTACATGCGTCTGTTTCGGTCCGACGGGTAAACTTGATGCGCATATACATATATACATACGAGCATATAATAATATTACACCCTTATGCGTATGTGCGTATGAGTGTGCATGTGCACGTGTGCGTGCGTGTGTGTGTTTTTGTATGAATGTGCACATGTATATATAAACGTACTAAGTACGTTGTGCATTTTCTTCGGTGATTTATGTTCTGTGGGACTCGGCCGACCTATAGCCGAGTGTCTACTAACCGTATACGTAGAATTTCGCGGCAACTGCAGGGATGTTGCAAGGGGGTGGGTAGACGTTCAAATAGTGTGTATATTTATATATTTATATGTGTGTGTGTGTGTGTGTATTATATTCACACGAGCGGCAAAAATCGGAAAGCTCCCATCCGTTAGGCGTCCGTCCGAATCACGTTTCGTTTGACCAGCCGACCGTGCGCGCTCGTGTCGCCAGGAATCTCGGGGCTGAGAGTCAATTACGTATGTGTAGTATAGTTGTCACAAGACAGTGCCTTTTAAATTATTTTCCGAAGAACGGTCGGGAGCGCTGCGTAGGCGGGTGTATTGTATACGTGTTTCGGTGCAGCCACCGACGTATATTGTAGCCGAGAGAAAACAATGGAGCCGTGTTTTTACACCGGGGTGAAGCGGGAAACGTTCGTTTGAATAAACATCATGGCTCATCGGTTTCCTATATACACACACCCCTAGTCGCAGCGCACACGCCACCCCCGTCAGACGATGGCCTGTGCACCGGGCCAAACATATGTGTCGTGTGTGTGTGTGTGTGTGTGTGTGTGTGTATACGCGTTTAACAGCCGTAAAAATAAAATTCTCTTCTTTTCCCTTTCCTCCCCCCTTTTTCACTCACTGTAGCTATGCCGATCGCTTTCACGTATACCTGCAGCCAGCACACGCGTTTACCTTTTCGCCCCGATTCTTATTTTTATCAATTCGCCATTTCATCGACACCGTGTTCAGTGTTCTCTAGCAAATAAAATGTACACTATTACGTAATCCTACACCAACTGCGTGTACGTTTAACGGTCTCGTAAATCTGTACTGGACTATTTCGAAATGCACACAATCTCTCGCGAATCTCTACTACACATTTTCCGTTGTTATTTTTCAAACAATTGAATATTTAACTACTATCCGGATATATCAACTCGCCGTATCGCTGAAGACGTTTAAATTAAGTGCAGTATTCTTTGTACTGAAATGGTAGGTAATTGTAGTAAAACTTCAAAACGTTAAGTCCTTTTCATCCGAACGAGTTATGTTCTGTTCAGATGTTCTTCCGTAACATTCAGTAAAATGTCACATTTGTCCATTATGAAACGTTCTTATGAAGATCAATGGAAATTATATTGTCAGATTTCATTTCCCCTTATAGGAATAATAATCGTACTATGAATTACATTTATGTTAATTATAAATCCACCCCCTTATCGTCATGCCGTAGGTCTGAGTTTGTTAAGGAGGAGTTGTCGCGAATGAAAAACTAATGAATTTTTTCTAAAAACGCTATTTTGTACCGAAGAGATTGAATTGTATCAACAACCTATACTTTTTTAGGTTATTATCCACTTTGATATACACGTTTGTAAAAAATCTCAACGGCTTGTCGAAAATAAGGTTGAACAAGTAAGGCAAATTATTTAGATTCCTCTGCAGGCAACGTTCAACTATATATAGTGAAAGATTACTTTGTATGGGACTACAAAGAAACTTTAACTACCTCCCTAAGAATGTACCAGGAATAAAGTTTAGCGCACTAAACAATTTTCAAGCTCGTTTTAAAATCACTTGATTAACATATGTGTCCTGAGCAGTCATCCTATAGCATTATACTGCTATAGAGACAATGAATCTGTTTATCTGTATAAATTTAAATACATTAAAAAAAAATACATAGAACTTCTAAGACGTTCATTTTTGTATATTATGTGTATGTTATGATACTGAATTTGTCACTCGGAATGGAAATCGAATTAGGTGCGTTCAAAATAAAAATAAATTTAAAAAAATAATGACTATCTGCTAATGTTTGTATTTCTAAATAATTATTAAACCTTATCGTAATCGTTAGTTTTGATATTGTTTCAGAATCAACGTCTATTGAAACCAAGAGCAGCGACAGCCCAGGTAAGTCCAGACGTTAGCAATTATGATTATCCAACTAGCATGTATTAGATTCTGAGTCAAACTCAGATGTATAAAAACCTGGTACATTTCTGAAAGAAAATGTTGTCTAGATAGGTACTTTGAGGTGGTATTTTTGTAATATCTCAACAGTTTTCCGATGAAATGAAAAAACAGAACAAATAACTTCAACCGAGATCGGGAATTGAATCCGGCACCGTTTAGTGTTTTCGTCACCATCCACTTGTTTATTTGTTATGGGTGCACGATTTTGATTGTTATGTTATAATAGTTATTCGTAGCGACTCAAAACTTATATGATATCCATATATCGAAATTTTATTCATATTAGCATTTAATAGAAATATCACAATGTTCGAGAAATAATAAGATTTTTCCAGGTTGAATATGCTCACATAAAATTATTTTAATATTAAATTAAGAACATCTTAGGCTGTTATATTCGTATGGTTACTTTTTACAAAATTGCCCTCAGGCGCTTCATAATATTGATTGTGTTCAAACAACATAAGAATATTTGAGATGCAGACTTTTAACAAAAGTGAGACTTACAGCAATACGATCTCTGTATCTCGCTCGACCTATATATCCCACCCGACCTAATAGTGTCACCGTTTTATACATATTTAAGTATATGAGATATACATATTATCACAAAGTCTTGATGAGAATATATAATTATAATTATAAATATATCATCAATTAACTGTATTGTAATAATTATGAAAATTAGAGTATATAAATTATTAAGAATACAATATCATATTACGTACATCGATTTATTAATTTCTCTGATTTTAAATAGGTACAACTTATAGTATTATAATTAAGATATTTAAATCTACTACAATATTGACTATTTTTAAAAATTAAATCTGATAAGTCCGACCTCTTTTACTCAGAAACGTTTTTTTTCGAAATCAATACATTTGTTTCAAGTTAAAATGAAAAATTAAGTAATTATCCCATCCCTGCATCTCGCCTGACTGTGGATTCACACCCGACCTAGGAGTTTCACCCTTCTTCAGTATTATAATTACTATATCCTCATGTTTATTTGGTGTTCTATTATTATTATAATTATTACAATTTTAATCATCAACGCTATCGTTCTCATTATCATTATCGTTGCCGTTGTCGCACACCGGAATTTACTATAAGTAATAGTTATTCGTGAGTAGCATATAAATAACGCGATCCCAAAATATCCTCTAGTATCTCGCTGTTCCACAATATCCCCCATGCACAAACACATACACACACACACACACACACACACACACACACACACACACACACACACACGTTCGGGTTAGCTCACTCGCATTCTCTCTCGCCGTGCGTAGCTCTCTTTATAACGATAATGTTTTAAACGACCGATAAATTAGACACGACCGTTACGTCATGACATTTGAAACTGGATACTACGAGCAACAAGGGATAGACCTTTGCAAATAGCATAGTAAATGCCGACGAACAAAGCGTACTACCACGGCCAACACTACCGCGCACTATACCGTCATTACCACAACAACCGTCCACGGTGGTATTTTGGTTGTAATATTAAACGGTCCATATTATTATGTGCATATTACAATACAACGATTTACGCGTCCGTGTGATGCAACGGCGTTGTCGAGTGTAACACATACTGACGGACTGATGAACGCGTGCAAAGTGACGCAAAAACGTGCAAACACTTGATTGAACGCGATTTCCGTTTTGAAAATCAAACGTGTTTACAAACGTACCGTACATTTACTTAAACCTATTCGATTTCCAATGCTTATTTAAAGAAACATAAGGTTTTGAAGTACCTTGTTTTGGTTTTCCAAGCGGTAATAAATGCGTACAGCACGGATAAGTTAAAAATGTATCGATAAAAAGGTAAAAGCATCTAATTATCTAATTATTGCTTACGAAATATACAAGATAATAACAATAATAGTTGAACAGAGCAAAGTTTTGAGGCGAAACGTTGATGATGATGGTGCAGTAGACTTCGCTTTCTTGCAGCGACACATCGGTCTAGTGTTATTTTGTCCCAATAATACGAATTCACGAATAAAAACCCCTTCACGGATTATCTTCATAACACATTGAACAACATTCTTAAGACCCCATTTTGTACTGTTATTCGACCATTGACTCTTGGAGTCTGGCATTCGATTAAAAATCGAATGCATTTTTCATTATTTAATAATAATACGCTATGCTGAAGTACCTTCGTTGAAATTGTCTACTATAGCTATTAATGACGTTCGAGGAAAACACTCGTTGCGCTTCGCACATAAAATCTCGCTTATTTTATTCGTTCGAAAACACTAAACGGTTGTTTATATTCGTCAGAACGCTAGTAATAAAAATTCAAATTAAAACTACTATGTTTTTAATTTCTCATTAACAATGTTGATTGCCATCGCTGCGTTAAATGATGCAAATTGTAATTTATTATTTTTTGCTGTGAGGGTTACATTTGATTTTTGATATCGTTTGTGAATACTCCATGTATAATACTTTCAATCAGCAACATTAATGTGGTATTTACTCGGTATCGTTAACAGTATTTCTGACTATGTGTAATTATGTACGCTGTATTTGTCAACATTTTCCAGTCAAACTGATATTATATAAATTTTTTTGGTCGGTTTTTAAATATTACTGGAATTGTAATTAAAGTTAAAAACCAACTGTACTGAGGCAGCCATGATTATGTCCGTTAAATATATTTAATCATTGACTATTAAAAGTAAAGTTTCCCTCCCTCGTAAGCTACCATACTATAAAGTGTATTAATTACGGACAGAGGAGATATTTTGTTTTATGATTAGGGTACGGCCTAAATTAAGAAAGATACTATTAACGAATGAATTATTCATAATTATATAATTTAAGGGTTTTAATCACGCTGAATATTTATGAATCAAAAGAAATATGTAAAACACAGTAATTCCTTCTTTAAAATAAGCATTCGACATTTAGTGATAATTGTCCTGTATTATATTACTGAATTAGTTATATCAATAAACGCATTACGGTGCCGACAATAAATTATTGATGCAATTACACAAAACGTACACCTTGTTAAATTAAACATAACTATTTTTGAACTTAACTCTCATTTGAACCACCTGTTTCGATCGATCCGCGAGGAACGCGAGTATATTTTCTTAGAACAGTATTACGATGATAATACAATAAATTTTATTTGACATGCCGCAGATAATCGTTGAACGTTTTTATAAAAGAAATCGCGGAAATAGAGTTTTCTGGTCTGTTCTCTCCAGTTCTCTCATTCAATCGAGTTTAATCAAACGAACCTCATGAAATCCCTTCTTGATCAGATTTCGCCCGTCTCCGATACAGATGATGACGTTCGTCTGCACCACGTCGGTCGGTCGTCACTATCGTCGTAATGCCCTGGCACCAAAGTAATCTCACGCACAGTAGTTCGATAGACTACGGCCAAAATGCCAATTAATAATATGTGCCTCGAACCAAATAGAAAGCCGTCTACACTACGAGTGCGAGTAATATGTAACTAGTGCAAAATGTATTTTTACCTGCGTACCGTGCACACGTACCATGAGTTGTAATTTCATTATAAATATTGTCTGACATTTTGCTGTGACACTGTTAGTAGTTTATGAACAGGATGAGAACCAAAATGTGTTTGATTAAATGTATAATCGAGTCCGGTCCGAAATTTGAAAATAACACATGATTACAAAACATGAACTCAAACCTATTACAATTTTGATCACAATATGAATAGGTAACCCCTAATAAATTATATGTGTTTTTCTACTAATTTTTTATTTTTGTAAGAAGAATAAACAATCTTTTCCTAGGACAAAGGGTACAATAAGTAAACGGTATGATACAGGAATACACGTTTAAATTCAATTTAAAGAAACATTTACATTTTAACATATTGGCACCCGCAGGAATTTTATCCAGGAGGGGCATAATGAAATCAAATACGAAAAATTACATAAAAAAAGCCATAATAGAAGAGAAGCTATCGCCCACTGATGGCATTATACTGACTGTGATTACCTATTAATGAACATACGATTACCTATACATATATTGAGTTTAATTAAATAAAATATTATATGAAATTATTTTTGCCATCATTTTTAATAGTTTTATAATTTCATATGATATTTAATTTAATCAAACCCAATATATATATAATACGACCAGTTTTTTCAAATTAATGCAAAGTTATAAAATTGATGTGTTCGAATTTTGAGAGTATACTTGAACTATATAGGTAGTTGTGACTTAATTTAAGTGTTTTAAATGCTTAAGTTATTGGTCATCGAAAACCGAGAACAAAAAGGCCAATAGGACGTCTCGAGTAAATATGGAAGAATAAAGTGGACGAGGACCTTGAAGAACTAGGAATTGATGACGGATTAGATTTGACCAAGGAAAGAAATCGATGGAGACAGTGAAGATATATTGGATTAAAATAAAACAATCTATATGCACGAATAAAAAGTATTTAAGCACATTTCCTTTAACGTTTTCATGTATACGTATGCGTACCGTTTAATTTTAATAGTTGTACACCAACACCGTATACGGGCATTATATACTGTTATGCGTGCAATATGTGTAGGTATGGGTTATAAGTATATAAGTATATACAACTCGTACAATGGAAAGGTAATGCTAGTGTAACGAACAATGGACGTTTAAAATGAATCGTTGTGTGCATTAGTTACATTTAGTATCAACGCTTGTATCCATAAAATAATTAATAACAACTACAGCCAAAATTTATGATTTTAGCCGTCCAAACAATGCGCACAATGACTCGTTGTCTTAAATCCGCCGGCACACAATGCACTGTATGTCTTCTAAAACGACGGCGCGTGCACGGCCCTCCCCGTTGATGCCGTCGAATACCTTATAGATGCTATAATATTTACGCGCATAGGTTTCAGTCAAATCATCTTCGAGTCACTAATGGTCGTTAATTTTCATGTTGTTATTGTTGCGAATATCCGTAGAAGCGGTGGCATCGGATCTAGACTGAAAGTATTGTACGTAATGTGGTAATAAATCATAATATTATTGAAATTGATGTGTTATTCACCTCAGATTCAAGCTTATATTATCTAGATAATAATTTCAAATTTATAATACTTTATATCGTCTGAAGAAGTATTGTACCACATATCTATCGTTCTAATTGCACATCTTTATACTATAATATAGATTTGTGATGATTATTATTTAGTATTTTGTTTATTTTTTTTTTCGAGAAAATATTTAAAGACCATTTGAATAAACTAGACAAAAATATTAAGTATCATGTATTGTTACGAGACTTTTCGTTAGAGTTTCGATTGACTAACTTTAATCATTGTTTTGAAAATAATAACTTTTTAATATCTTTATCAAGACCTACATCTGTAAGATAATTTTGTCCGAGATACATTTGTTGTTAAATTTTCATTATCTTATCTAGATAACAGTTTTTATCTGCTCTCAACACGGTCGGGTCTTAGGTTCAATTGTATCGCGACACTGGTTATGTCGGGAACTTCTTTCATGATCTTAGTTTTTATTTGTTTTCAACGAAAAAATCTTGAGCAGAGTGACATTCAACGACGGAAATTCGTTTGCATTCACGTTCCGCCACATTTCTTCGGTCCTTTTTTCTTATTCTATTCATCCGTAATCATGTCATGTATCTGCAATGTATTCGTGTATTTATACTATATTATAGCTTTGTGTAATTGATTGGGGCGTGTGTTACCTCTACACGGTCTGAACTAATACATCCATTGTCATAGAATGCACAGGCTCGAGTCTGTTATGGAATAAGGTTTATGTCGGGTGGAAAATATTTTTTTGTCCACCGCTAAACTGTATTTACAATACGTTTGACGTTATTCCCAGGTAAAGTTTATTTCGCCAACAGTTCATCCAATGCACTTTATTGTACTTGATGCTTATCGATTGTTTATTTTTATTATACTCGTGAGTATATATTTGAATGCAATTTCCAACTTTTAACCCATATTTACTGCCCTCCGTTTTCTTTACCGACTGTTTTCAATTTGTTCAAGTACCACCTCAACATAACTGAATGAGACGAAACACATCACAATATCACTTCATGTTGATCTCTTGCCGGGTGATATTGTCTGCACATCAAACTGGGAACAAAACAGACTGAAGACGTCTATAAACCATCCATTATCAATAAGTATCTACATAAATTTTCAGTAAACAATGGCACTTATAGGTGCTTTGTGTTGCCCTGCATTGTCCTTTTGTATTACATCATCATCATGTAAAATCAAAGTCTTTTCGAATAATCGCAGGTGTAATTGTTCAGACAATAATATAGTATTAATGGATATTTTCAAAAATTTTATTGGAATCATAAATACAGATTATAAATTTTTAAAACTCTTTTAGCTCTTTACCCTAGTATACGTAAATAGTACATTGTTCGTAAATATATAGTAATTTATGTATTAAAAATTATATACGCTTATAAGACTTATTTTAATTATTCTCTGTGTACGATTGTAAACAGGTTAAAATTAAATGTAGTTATTTAGGGCGTGTTGGGGTTTAAAAAAAAATGTGTGCTCAATTTTTAGACACGTATAAAGTATACATTACCAAGTCGTATATCAATTCGACATGATTGTCAAAATTCGTTTTTCATGAAAATATTAGGTCAGGTTACTTAATTTTCTTAACACTACGTAAATCACATTTACCATGTTCACTGACTCGAAAAATAATGAACGTATATACAACGTATTTACTATTAACCAATAATTTATGTCTTTATAGTATATGATCCCCGATTAATGCGCTATCTTAAACATCATATCGTAAATACAATGTGGTGTATGTAAAAGTTAAATTAAAAAAAAATAAAATTGATTTCCTTGTGAAAAGTGCACACGTATTTGTGGAACAATTTATTGAAACTGATTACTCGTATACGTAAATAAGGACTGCTGAAGAAATTAACCTTAAGCATAAAGTATTTCATTTTGAACAGTATTGTGTTTTTTTGTTGAATTTAGGCATTGTAGGCGCGTAAGTATTGTGTTGGGCCCCAATGGTAGAATAGCATTAATTCACACGTCCTGTCATAGTTTAATTATTACGTTTTTCTTTTAACCGATTAGGGGTTGGGTATAGTAGCGTTGTAAATAGCTAAATACGAGTGATTGGGGTTGCTACTTAAATCTGACGAGCTATGTGGTGTATGATATGAAATGTGGACAAATGTGTACAGTGATTATAAATTAATTGAATAAATATATTATCAATAATAATACGAACATTATCATTATGAGATATTCATTGAGCGTAGGCTTTTTTTTCGTTAACATTTATTTGTAAGCTTATATTTTCTCAGTTGTTTTAAATAATTATATTTCTTCGATTTGTAATGTTTGTAATAATTTACACTTCAATTGTTTTCTTTAGACGTGAATTTCGTTTCGTGTATATATAAGTACGATGAATTAGGAAAATCGAATTTTATAGTTTAATAATAGAATTTCATCGTCATTATGTTATACAATTTAATTTATGCGTGTACGTTATACATTATTTCGACGTAAGTACGAAACGAATTAAAACTTTCTATTTATTCTAAAGTTCACTCAATATATTTGACACTTTCTTTTCACGTAGTACTAGAAATGTTACAACTTCATTAAGCAACTCTTGGAGTGTTGTATAATTTTTGAAATATTACATTCATAAAATATTAATCCAGGAATTACCTATAATATTTAGTTAGGTTAAATTGCCTCAATTTGTCAAAAGGAAGCAACATTTTTATTTTTTAAAAGCATAAATCAACAAAGCAAACGGACGTTTTAAACAAATCAACGACTTGTATTATTTATTAGTGAATTTTACCAAATTTTAATTTAATATTTATGTTTTTATTTAAATAGCCATTTTGAGATACCAATTGGTATATAGTATATTCTTATATTGCAGGTACTTATATTGATTGATCGGTATTTATTTATCGTTTGATTGCAAAATTACATTTAATAAAATTAAATAAGCTTAAAAAGCCTAAGTTTAAGATCAATTAAAAAAAAACAATTTATGTTTGTTTGATTTAATTTTTCTACGCAGTTTTTTTAAAAATTTGTTCGTGTTTAAACTATCAATTCTCTGATTTGATGATTTTTTTTTTTTATCTATTTATACAATTAAATAAATATCAGTTTTGTTATAATGTATAAGAATACACCATACGGATTTGAATGTAAACATGGGAGTTCAGTGAATACTATACGTACGCTTGTTTTTATGATATTGTTGATGTACATACGTCATACATACATACATACATTTTTTTAACGAACACGGTTCTTTGTATTTTTATGGAACGGTTTTTCGACATGAGATTAATTTTTACCGTGTATTGAGAATAATGTACAGACGCTGATTTACGGGTTCTGGTTTAATGCGTTTGCTATGGATGTGTTGAGATTAAAAAAAAAAAAAACATTAAACAAAAAGTCGCGGAGTAGCAATTTGATATTGTTAAATAGCCCAGAGCTAATGTACCGTGTGATCAGCAGCAGTGCGAACTACACATCTTTTCGTTAGCGGTATACGTACACAACATGCACACGCGATCTCTCATATTGTTTTTTATTGGTATCGTAAATCATTGTTTCAATGCGGCGTGGTATTCACCTGCCGCTAAGAATAAAAAAAAAAAAGAAAATGAAAAAAAATCTAATAAAAAGTATCTATATCATAGATGCTATGCATTACTTTCAAAACACAATAACACGCTCAGCGCGCAGCAGACGCGATAATAATAATATTTCGTTGTTGTTGACCGAGTGTATATAGTACAAGTGAAAAATTATTAGTTTTTTTTTTTTTTCATCCCGGAGTCGGTCGCTTATGCAAATTATGGTTGCGTAATTTATACGATACATAATATTGCGACCACTGATACGCGTCGCATAGCATTAACTATTTAAATTTTAAACACACGGCATTTGAGAAACGCCAAACGGACGCCGTGTTTGGTGTTTCCTAGTTGCGGACGAAATCTAAAAAGGTAACATACGAATTGCGGACACAAATATAACATACTAATTGCGTACAAATATTTCAAAACGTTGGGAAATTACTGTTCAATATTGACGATATATGTAAAAACTTTACTGGACTGATTATTTATCAGCAATAAGATTATTGTGCCGGTGCTTTTGCGTTTAATCAGTTTAGCGACAACCTTACTCGTGCTCGCTTAACATATGTCGTCTTTCTGTACGAAAATGTAAAGTGAAAAAATTAACGAGTTACGTGTGGTGGACGGTTTTAAGTTATAATCGCGTAATGAAAAATGAAATCCAACGGTGGGCGTGTACAAATAAAAGGTGTAATGCATTTTTAAAATTTAACACACATGGTGTTGAAATAGAAAATCATGTTGAACATAATAACCACGTGGCCGATGAGAAACGATCACTTGTGCGGCAGAACTTAAGTAATAGTGTCAAGCGCAAAGCGGCAGAGCAGCTATGCGAACGTCCCAGCAAAATTATACATTCTCACGTGATTTTTATTAAGAAAAAACTCTGTACGCAACTAGTATTATGATAACGAAAAACGTGTTCGCAATTATTGTTATGTTTCAATATTGACGTGAATAATTTCGTCCGCGACCGGTATGCGTCCGCCATGTTTTGGTTAGCACCGACGAGAATCGCTCGACGCTATAATATACATACGTTATATTATATTATTATGATCACCCGCACCTATACTCCCGGTAACTCCGCACGGTACGGGCTCACGTAATAATTATAATATTATGTGTGTAGCGCGCGTATGATTGATAGTTGCATACCTATTAGGGCATCATATATGGTACCGTACCTACCATTATTACGTACGGTATGACATTTGGATTGTGGGTGCCACATATATCAATTTTCATCTGTAAATCACATCACACGCCAACCGTCTTGATGTCCACGTTCCGGTAACCGGAACGTAACCGCAGTGCCGGGCTGCGAACCATCATGCACACAACAATATATCACGTGTGCTATATACGTACTGGCCGCAGTGATTATATTATTATTATAATAATGCGGTAACGTCACCCTGGACAGCGGTGGAGAAATAATTTTGAACAGTTTAGACACAAAGCCAATATTGACCAATCCATTGTGAAACATGACAATACACCAGTATATCGCGCCGACACCGTTATAGGTTACGTCGATAATTTAGTTGTAGAACGGCGTAATAATATTATAGCAGTGATAACAGTGACATAATTGAGACGCGTTGTTTATAACCGAAAACAACAATATTATTATTAAAAAGCGACAACAGATAACGGATAGCGGATTTGGAGAAATTTAAATGCTTATTATTATTTGTCATGATGAAAATTCAAAAGTTAAACCGTCACCGTTCTCAGAAAAATAAGCTCTATAAGAGCTTTGACGTTTATAAAAGTTGTAAAATAAACAGTTCATTGCATTATTACAACATTTAACTTTACAATATCAATGTCGACTAAATATATTGCACCCCGTTAGTCTTGTAAAAAAAAAAAGAAGAATCTTACTATATCTATTAACAGAGAAGATATCGCTCTGTGTAAATCCCGGTGGAACACCCTGTATAGTGTATATACTCATAATATGCGTGTGTATGTGTGTGTGTGTGTGTGTGTGTATGTTGGACTTTTTGTGCAAACGATATTTCCATAAAACTTCACGTATCGATTTCAAGTACAACTATTTATGAACCGAAAACAAAATTTGGGGAATGACAGTGGTTGTCCCTTTGTTGCAAAATAGATTTAGCCCCGAGTACAACGTTGAACCTTCTACGTAAGCGAAACATATGTTACCGTTAAGATACGACTATGCGCGAGTTCGTGATTCGCGGTTCGCATTTCGAAGGAAATCGTTGTTTCCTAATGGTATTACGAACAAGACTCTACACACTGTTCGTGGTTCGTGATATTCGCGATTCATGTTTATCTGTTCCCAGGGACTCGTCAACTGAAAAACTGTTAAAATACATATTTGAGATTACTGGTTAAATTAATATTATAACACTGACATTGTGAATTGTGTATGCAAACCGTGAAAGTACGATTCGGTACTAAATCGAGAAATAAGAAAAACCGGCGCATCGATAAACAAAGACGATAGAGAGAACAGTTTTTTCGATGTGTATTGAAATGGAAAAAAAAAATTAAATCTAAAAGGCACTCGTTTACACGCTTAACATATCATTGTCCCTACGGGTTTGTACGGTCAGTAACGAGACACTTCAGGGACTCATAATCAAACCCTTCCCCCCACCGAAGTCTGTTGCGAAATATCACGTCGTGTTGGTATGCTCTCGCACGAACAATCATCCCCGGAACTCCTGAGCTAGCGCATTTCACGTTCGCCGGCCAATACCGGTCGGAAAACTTAAAACATCGACCCTTTCGTCTAGAACCGCGACGGGAGTACGTATACACTACTGCTCGTGCGTGAGCTGCGCTAAGCGGGTACACGTATACCAAGAGGGTCGTTTTTCGTTACGTTTTATTCTCCACGGCGTACATACTATTGTGTATACCTAGTGAAATTTGCACCTTGCGATGTGCGGTTGAAAGCCCCGTGTACACACGCGCCGTGTATAAAGCGCTTGCTATTGAAAAAGGGGAAGGCACGCGGTGTATGGTATTTGTACGCGCGCCTTTCGTTAGGTACACACGTGTGCGCGCGCGCGGGGTCGAATGGCGGGGAGGGCATATGGGGGTGGATGGGGGGGGGGCACGGGAATATTTCCTAGGCCGTATAATACAGTGCGTGGCCGTCGTAAAACCGTCGGATTAAAGAGCCTCTTTCCCGGGCAACACTTAACCGTGATTTATATTCATTTATTGGAAGCCGCGGGCCCCACGTAAGTGCTCCTCGTGTACCATGAATTATAAACCAATAACGACTCGGATTTATCTAATGGAGGAGGTTTTTTTCTTCTCCCGGTGCGGTGTCTCCGCCAGCCCGCCGCCGTTCTTACGCCGCGCACGCGTATCCTCGCCGCCGAAGATTTTCCCCCATAAATCATCCCTTATTCTTATCTGTTGCCGGGCTCGCGATGTTTATTAAACGGGCGCGCGTTAAGGGTACACACACACGTTTTATGTATACCTAGTGCGCGAACACAACACCTTTGCAGACCACGACGCACCGCGGTATTACATCTGCGTACCGCATCCGCTCGTGCGCGACGACCCATGCCCGTTCAACTCTTCCTACGTTTCGCATTTTATTAAGCTCTCCTAGCCAAACTCGTCCCGTTGAAGAATACCTCCTCTCGTACGCCTCGCGTGTTTTTGCGTGTTTCAACGTCATGCGCTTTTCATTTTTCATTTTCATGTTTTCATAATCATGACATCACGGGCGCGCGTGATACGAAATATCTTCCGGCGGCTTCCCAAATCCAATATAGTTCACCTCTCCTGCTGGTGTATACTGCACATTTCTTATGTACTTTACGTTAATATATTTTGGTAATACACTACCAGTCGTGAGCTCGAGTTCTCCGCGTGGTTCGAAATCGATTTCAATCCATCACATCTGTGTATTAGTAAAAATTACTTTCCACATACGTTATATATATATGTGTATTCCCCGCAAGCTAATGCATTTTCATTTAAAATGCTTTTAATTTATACATCCGTTTGACGTTCATGACAATATTTGACGTTAATTAAATAACCGTTTCCGAATTATAGGCAGATAATAGAGAAGGCTAGACAGAAATTCCGCATATTAGAGGTAAAAAGCCAAGACTTTTTTATGACGTTTGAGTATATTATAATTTATAATAGAGTACATTTATTTAGTGTGTGATCTATAAATCAATGGTGACTTATCGTGTCATTTTTCATGAGCAATGGTGTACGAAAAATAATAAAAATCAACAGCGGATATATTGGTGCCTCATTATATTTTGTATGTTTATAGGATTTTAATATCATTACGGTTCAGTCAATATTCTATAGTTTTATTTTTAGATTTTTTTTAGTTTCCATCTCCTAGTGTTGTTATTTATTTCTCCGGAAAAGCAATTGACTATATGCTTACATCACACTTTGTACGTTTAAAGAAATCTAGATATTTCTTGGCAGTGAGAACTAGTGTTGTGGTGAATTTATTGGCTTATATATTTGAAAACTTTTTACATTGGCTTTGTAAATTCAGTTTAGTTGACTGACAAACTGGATAGTGTCCAGTTCCAGTTTTCTGTTTTGAATCTTTATGATCTATAAAAGTATTACTTGTTTCTTTTATAAAAATCTCATATTTCGTTTGTCAAAGTTTATGGAATATTTCCAAAGAAACTTTGTTCTTAACATAGAGTTTGCGGTTTTTTCTTCAAATATGTACAAAATCGTATAATATACAAATATGGGAACTGTTTAAGCTATAACTGTAATATTTTCAAAAAGAAATGTAAGAGAATTTTTCGATAAAATTTAATTTGTATTGTATTATTTCTATGGATTTTATTAATAAAATATTTCATTTCTCTCCTGTAAATCTAGTCAGTGGAGTGTTTTTCAGAAGTTCAATTTTTAGTCTCTATAAAATATTATAAATTTGTATTTATATTATGAATAGTGAACATTCTGAAATGCGTTAAAATTAAATACAAGTCGAACGCAACATTTTTTTGGCTGATTATATTTGAAATATCTCAATAACGTACCTAGAGTTAAGTCGATTTCTCCTGTAGTTCTGCGCAAAAAACATACTCGAATAATAAGTTATCATTATTGTTATTACGAATAATCGCATTTCTCCATGGAATGTGTTTATTGTATATTTATACATGT
Source organism: Periphyllus acericola (assembly GCA_949715065.1). Taxonomy (NCBI): domain Eukaryota; kingdom Metazoa; phylum Arthropoda; class Insecta; order Hemiptera; family Aphididae; genus Periphyllus; species Periphyllus acericola. The sequence continues at coordinate 8,246,985 of OX454269.1, read as the reverse complement.
GTATATTTACAATTATTCAAATAGTTGTTTTCCGTAATTTTGTGCGCGGCACCGTCTGCGAATATTGATATTTAACCTTGGCGCGTGTTTTTTGTTTGCGTATTATTTTTATCCTTTTCCGTACTTAAAAAAAAAAAAAAAATACGGTTTCCACTTAAGTATCAAAACACGCCGACCGTACTGAACGTGCAATAGAATCGTGCGTGTATACAATAACGATACGTAGAAATACAGGTACGGATTGAATATTCGGACGACCAAGCCCGACGACGATCTCGACGTGGGTAGGTCGTATTTATTTTGGGTTCGTTAAAGAACAACCGCTCCCCGTAATGTGCATCGGATCGCGCGGCGGGTACCACGCGTAGCATATTTTACCCTCGTGTTCGGGGACGCCGCCGAAGGATATGCCGCCGCGCGTTCGTTCACAAATGTTTTAGAGCCCTAATTATTTCGATAATCAGCCCTGTTTATTTACCCCGGACCACAAAGGTACGCGTGCGGAGCGCGGCGACATATCCTCGAGCACGCGAGCAGGCGCCGGTAATTTATGTGAGACGCGTAGCCGCGGAGTCCCGCTCGCCCCCCCCCCCCCCCCCCCGGGGCCGACCACCGTCGCCGTCGTCGGGCCCATTTACACGGATTGTTACGATTCGTTAGGTTTTTGCATTTGAAATGCAACGAAACGGTAATGCTGTGTTGATTCTACGGAGTCTGTTGTTTTTTTTTCTTTTTTTTTTTCCCCATTTTCTCCTCGCGGAAAACCTTCAGACGCACTCGCGCGCGCACTACCGGGATTAGCGATTTTCTAAAAACTTTTGCTCTCGCCGTTCATATTATACGGAACACATAGAACACCGCGTGCTGTAATGTTTCCGATGCGGCGTTCATCGGTGCCGCTGTTGCATCCGGTTCCCGGCGTGTACGTCACACTAAAAACAACAAATTATTCGAACGATTGGCGGGCCCGAACGGCCGGAAAAGAAAAAAAGCTAATATCGAAAAGTAAAGGCTATGATACATATAGACGAGTCCTTAGGACGTATGTACGAGGTCTGCAGCCGGGATAGTGTAGTAACTGTTTTCTCCCCTTTCTGTTGATATATATACCCGGCACACATACTTTCTCTCTTATTTCGCCCTACCCCGTCAAAAAAACATTCTCTCTTTCTCTCTCTCTCTCTCACGCACACTCAATACGTATATTTCTTTCTATTTCCGCGTGCATTTGGAAGGGGGCGACTTCTAAACACCCATGCGTATGTGTACTCGTATATATATATATATATATGTGTGTGTGTGTGTTATGCGTGTGTGAATCATGGAAGCTTTATTTAGGCTGGAAAATAAAAACGTATACGAAAAAAGACGCCCTCGATGGTAATAAAAAATACGACATGAACTGTTGGAGGAATACAAACATACTTTTCTCGTTTTTTTCTTTTCTCGCATTTTCCTCCTCCCCAACAGTTCAATACGCTAACGCACGATGATGCACGTTTTTTTTATTGCGGACTTTCCAATCCGCGTGCACACATAGTACACGCACGGTGTGCGTCATTCGACTGTACTCGTATATATTATGTAAATCGTACGTTTTACCTATCGATAATTATATTGTACGCAAGACCACTGCGAAAGTTTCACGATGTGCGTGTATACCGCTTCTTTCGATGCATTCGCGTTATGATGAATCGTTTCAAAGTTGACGGACGATGGTGATTTGAAAAAATGCCTCATACAAACCTCTACTAAAACGGGCACCTATCTGGACAGTGGAAAATTTCGAATCGCTCTGAATTATATAAATAATAAGAGCCACTTTAAAATTGTTATTAATTTATTGGCACACTTCTTGTAGGACATATTCGACCCGAACACCAACGACCGATTAAAATACTGAAATGTACCCATCTCGTTTTGACCTCAAATAGAATATAAGGTTATCCATTGTGTACGCTGGTTTTAAATTCAAACTGCTACCTCCTTGAATATGTTCAAGCGTTCTATCTAATAAACAAACCTGTCACAAAATATACGCAAATCTTACCCAAATATTTTCTGACAGTTTTTCTGGAATTTCATTACATTATAAAAAAACTTGCTCGAACATAATATAGTTGGTTGTGTGAATATTCATATTTTAAGCAAGAACTACGTACGAATAGCGAACTACATATATATATACTGTTAAGCTCCGGAGGAACGAATAACATTCATTCCTCATTCGTAAATAACATACATAATTAACGCGAAAATACTATAAATCGTTAGTCTTCATTTTAAATTTTTCATCAATCAGCCAATATTTATTTTCGTGGAACAATTTTTCCGTCAGAGGTTAACTACGCAGCGTTCGAAATAGCTTTACATTCGATTGTTTTTCGTGCAGCTACCCTGAAGTTTCCGTGATATCTCGCTGCAGTGTAGTAGAATATACGTTTTTTTTTATCGCGTTCTCGAGTATAACATCGCACTGTGCGGAGAAGTTTCATTCCATTGTATGTATGAACCGTGGAACTCGTGTCGTTTGCGTCGCGTGTCGCGAAAATTTCCAACTATGCACCCGAGTAAAAACGGTCATGTTTTTCGCTCGTCGCTTCGCCCGTACGCTCGCGATGAGCATGTTGCTCCGTAGCACACTCGAATTCGGGGAAAACGGTATATACATAATAATTCCCTAACCCCTTGACGGTTGCCAGCGAAAGTTTTCATTTAAATTTTAAACATAATGATACGTACGAGATCGCACAGGTACTGCAGTTAGTTGAGAAACTAGCAGTGTTTCGAGAGCCGAATAGATTTTACCTTAACCACAGTGTCATAGATACTACTCGTGCAGTGCAGCGAGATCGATAATTTTCGCGGGAATATCAGAAATCATGTGATTATTTAGGTGAATTGCCGATTGAATGAAATCAAACTGTTTCATTTCTGATCACAACGTTAACACATTTATGTATTGTTCGCTCAACTAGACTGTACGATTAACAGTTGCGTAGATACAATAGTTGGGGGGGGGTATTCCTCCCAAAAACAAAAGAAAAAATTATAAATCTAGTTTATTTGATGATAAATATGGCGGTTTCACTCAACATTTAGATGGCATTATAAATAGGTAAGCGCATTCACTCCCTTCCATTGATCTAATATTTTGAGTTGGTCGAAAAGCGCATCGCTATGAAAATATTCATAACTCGCACTGCAGTCGTCGCCATACTATACTCTTGTTTCGATGGATGGCGGTGAGTTGGGAAAATAAATTTGTTTACGGAAAAAATCGATTAAAATATTCATGTCTCCAATATACACTTACATATTATTGTATAATCTGTAAATTGTTAATTATTTGAGTTTGAAAACTTTTTATTGGCAATTTACATTTCTAAGTAAAAGTGTATCTTGTACACAATATTGTAATTTAAACATTTGAATGCGAAAATCAAGGTAAAAATGAGATTATAAGTTTTTGAAACGTCAAACGCAGAGGTATACTCGTAAATATGAAAGTCATTCTCTCTAATATCCAAATAGTACAGTTTCGGTATTTGTTTGGATATTTTACATTCAAAGAATACATTACAAATTCATTCGAAAACTATGGGTACAACATTTTGCTTTACAAAATGTTTTTCAGATTTTATAGACAATCACCGGGACTTCCTTTTTTTTTAGTATAGTTAATATTCTCATTAAAATTGTAAAATGTATTATGTTGTAACCATGAGTAAATTTCATATATGATTTCAACCACTATTATAATATAATTATGCGTATTTTAATTATGTCATAACACTCACAAGTATTATTAATTTTATAATAATATAAAACTGTCAATTTCTATACTATGTTTTTGATACTACAGTTTGGTTTTCAATGGTTTTAGAATTTCGTTTTACTCTCGGTAACACATTTGACATTTCGTATCGATTTTCCTAATAAGAATAAAAAAAAATATCAAAATAAATCTACATTTAGTACTCGCCATTAGAGGGATACGAGAGTATCACGGAATATTTTGATTGATAAATAATTTCCAGATATTAAATTTGATTATAATATAGCTCTGACCCCAGAAAGAGTTCATTTTAAATATTTAATTATTCACAGGTTTTTTTCAACTCTATATACATTTTCCTTTGAAAATATGTACATCATTTTTTTACGCATTTATCTCGATATATTAAATACCTATATATTTTTTTTTGTATTGTAGTACTACTTTTAAATAATAATTTTATTATAATTAAATTGTGTCAGTAGTTGAAAGCATTTAGTAGTAATTGTCTTATGTCTTGTTAAACTCAACTACCGTTGTACAAGCTTTAATAAAAAAAAAGTAATCGATTCGTGATTTAATAAACTAATTATAACTACCGGCTATATTGTTTTATCTTTTTAAAAATCAATAAAAATGTTCTACTACGTTCAAACGCACATTTTTTCGACGTGTAAAAAATAATAATATATATAATTTTAATAATAAGGTTAATAATATATATATATACTATACATTAATTATTGCCGTGTAAGCTCATACTCATAATTCGACTTAATAGTGTGTTAATTAAAACGGACGCCATTTATAATATATATGACATGGGTTATGTTCTTCGTTGTGATATTTTACACATAATTACGAAATACTAATAATATAAGAGACACGCGGTTGAATGAATGACAGTAACTATTTATTTATCCACACTTTAACTTGGTAATATCTAAATAAATACGTTATGGTGGGCTGTAATGTAAAACTATATAATATTACAGTTGTAAAGCGAAGGACATAATACTTTGATTTTTGACAAACCCGAAAAATAACAACTATACAATTTGTCTGATACTTTGTATTTTGATTTATTGGTTTATTTCGCCGGTGGTCATTTTTGATGTAGTCCACAAATGAGCCATTGAGAAAGGAAAAGTTTTTTGGGTGGGAAGGTTTAAGTGTTTTCCAACCCAGGTGGCAAGAGTGGTATTTTGATTTGCTCGAAGGGTCGTGATGTTATGAATTGGATTCAGTGACAGTAAGTGGGTGGGTATTGGTGGTTAGATTTAGAGGGGGAAGGAATATCTTGGAGTAAGCATTGGTTTTTTATTGATAATATTAGATTAATTATAGGCTGAAGTGACTTGATTTTGTTAGTTTAAAGTAGCACAAAGTTAAATATTTTCGGTAGCCATGATTTTCTCGATGTCCCTTTGACAATCCCATACTTGGCATTTGCAATCGGTACAAAGGTGGGGATGATGATAGAAGAGGCAGCCAAGATCGGTAGATTTCTTGTACGATCCATATTCTTATCACATTCCAAATTATGACCATGGTTAAGTTTTTCAATAAATGATACCATTTTTTCAGGTTATGTTATTATAATTTTGTTTTCAGATTCTGAAAACTAAAAATAATAAAATCTATAGTATTTATTATAATTTCAACTTTTTATAGTAAAGTCGTAACTACTAACTAGTAATAACGTTAATCCTCATTTATTACTTTTTTATACTACCTCCATAACTTGCTGTATTTTAGAATTTCTTTTATATCATTTATGATATAATATGGTCATTGCCACTCATTGGTCATTGATGTTCTCATAAGGGTATTTAATAGACAACGCCACAGATAGGTATGTAAAATGTAAATACAGTATAATAGTCAATCATTCATAAATATTTAATATTTAAAAAAAAAATTATAAAATAAATCCGTTTGTAACTATACGGCGTTATCGTACGTGAAATTATGTCCATCATTCATATTTATAACAGGATGGCTTGCAACGATGTGTTGTAAATTTGGGGAAACTGGATTTCTGTTTATGCGTGTGCGTGTCTGTGTGTGTGTGTGTGAGTTAGATGTATTGTAAAGGTCGAAGACTTGCGATTCTTCCTGTGCTTAGCTTGCCGGGGTTCGAGATACCTAGATTGATGAGACGACGCGAGCGTGGTTTCGATTTTACTTTTCCCGGACTTTTGCCCGAGAAAGCGGCCGTTGCCGCTAGCCGGCATAATATGATCGCTTTCATTAAGTGCGGTGATAATACACGCAAATCCGATGCGGTTATCTGGCGATAAGACGACCGTCAACAACCATAGGCAGGACGCGACAGGAGCATTATATTTCGGCTTAAAACATACAAAACTTAATACGATCCTTCGTTGATACAGTACCTCACTTTTCGCGAGTATTTCCAGCGTCGATTTCAACCGTCTGCGAACGACCATCAATAGATCCTGCGGTGGTGGACAGGATTTCGAATCAATCGTGCCAAATTTCAGATTTCCATGTCCACACATATTTATATATGTAAATTGTATATACGTATGATTTTTAAATAAACATGAAACGTATTAATAATACGCACTGTAATAGGTCACACTAGGGTCTTATATATAGTGGATATAGAAAATCATCTTATTTTATTAACATATTGTCAACACAATAAATACAAGTTAAGAAATTAAGTTAGAAATTAAATTAAGTTATTTACATTATTACACATTATACATTTATACAGCACGGAAATGTCAATGAGTTAAATGCAATTTAAGTGAATAAATTCCATATAAGGATATACGGTGAATGAAGTGCACTGGGACATAGAAGGAAAAATCATTAAATAAATTAAAAAAAAAAGCTGTGAACATGTTTACTTGGAAAAAGAGACGGATGGTTACCTAAAGCAAGCGTAGGATGTTTGAAAATATGTTTGTCGAGCGTATGTATAGGTGTATACATTATATACATTTTATAATTTCCACGCGAATAATCATTTATTTTTATGGAAACTCGTACACCCAAACACACACGCACACGTATGTACCTATACATTCGAGAATACCATTTATGTATAACAAACAAAACCCCACACTAAATTTTCAGACGTCTGCGTGCTTTGAAGAAAGAGTTTGGTGTTATCGACGCCTTTTATCAAAAAACTGATATATTCAAGGCTGTTGTACTCCCCTCCTGTAACTTGTTAAACGTCTGCTCATAACGATTTGAATTACTTGATTGTAGGTACTAAATAAAAAAAAAAATCTAACGCGTTTCAGAAAAAAAAAAAAATAATAATAATAAAACCTTTAACGTATTTCAACGCGCACCACTTAACTTTGCCAATCAATAGTATCCTACTTCCTACGTGCATTTTTTTTTATTATTATTCTTCAAACATCTTTACAGACGTCTCAGTAACGCCTGAATAGAGTTGAATAGTTCATTCGTCGGGAATTATTATGATTATTATTTTGTACGAGTAAAATATACATATATAAATTTATATTTTACAACTTTATTATAATCATCATTTGCACCAGCAAACAAATTTTATTTATATTTTATCGTCGATTCGTTTGAAACCGTGCAAGTGTAAAATGTCTCCGTGGAAATATAATATATATTATTAATATCAGATCGTAAACAAAATAATAAATAATAATGCTATCAGCGATCTGATTCGCGAAAAAGCAGTAAGACCAAAAACCGTAAAAGTTGTCCGCGTTCTGCGTTTTTCGCGAGGTGGTATCAAATTATATTGAACACAATAATATATAAATATTAATATAATAAAGTAGGTATAATATTGACGTCTCCGGACTCGCTTGTACGCAACAATCTACAGTTACAGTATTGTCGAACTCTCGTACTGTGTAAATCGTATCGCAAGCCAACGACTTATCTAATGAAATTACATGTTCGATATAATTTTGGTTTTTCAGTCTTCATATCGCGCGCGTCAAAACGTTGAAAATTATATCGATATCGCATTATTGACTAAGAGCAATATTATATCCTGTCAAAGGTTCTCTCAGGATCACAAACCGCATATTATTATTGTTGGCCTAATTCCTTATGGCGTTAGTTTATAATAAATTAAAATATTAATATGTATATGTATACTATTAGACTAACAGTAATATAGTAGGTCATATATAATATTTATAAATGTACAAATGGGTGGTACAGTTTACGCACTATGCATATTATATTCACCATCTGACACTAAGTTTATATCGGACAATAATTAAAAACATTTTTCTACGTCATTTTGAAATGCGATATGGTTTATTTTTATTGATATTGAAATGATGATACGTGAAAGGCACTCAGGTCAAATTTAATTTGAAATGTTGTTCAAATAAAAAAGGATGCATTATATCGGTTTTTTACGGGGGGGTACTATTCTAATCGGGGCCGTTAAGTAATAGCTGAAGTTTGACAACTATATTTTGTTATTAGCTAATAGCTTAAGATCACTTGAGTTAATTAAGTTTACATTGTCATTTTGTCGGAAGTCTCTCTTAATCAAAAGAAAATATTACACTTTTTCCGGAATGCCGGAAGGGGCTGTATGAGTGATAGGGATGAAATGTAGCACCGCCTGCAAACAATGTTTGAACAAACCTATGGATTCTAGGTATATGTACTATCAACGTTTACGATTTCCTCATATTTGTTTTATTAGGATATACTTTTATTAGTCCATAACAAGTTTCACAAATGTATTGACTGATATTGTTTTACAAATATAAAACATGAAGAAAAGTAAACTAAAAAACTGCAATACATAATATACATTCATATAATATTATTTTATTTTATTTTTATAAACCGTTGTATTTATTTAATTTTATTCTTGTGTAATTATACGTGTAGAAGCAATTTTTATCCAGTATAATATACAGTGTATATTATAATATAAATCGATTTTGCTGATACTTTTTTTTCTTATTCCTTATGTTACTCCTCTAGAAAATGAAATACGATTTGTTCCACAACCATAATGTCGAATGCTACAACTGATACAACTTGAACATTCTTAGAATATTTGTTTTTTTCCTTTTTCTACGACATTGAAATATACAACGACAATTCGCGACTTCGGTATCGTCCGCCCGCACCGCATATATTATAGGTATATTATAATTCAGTGACTACATCGCGTCACACGAGATGAAATGATAATAATATGACAACCGCTCGCTGCACAGTCGACGACTTGTCCGCGCAGTAATGATCCACGCGGAGGTTTGAGCTTGTTCGGAATAATGAAGTAATGGACTTTTATTGTCCGACCAAATACCACTTTAAATTAGCGAGCAACCCTCTCGGGACGCCCTGTATATACCGTGGTACACATTACATTGCTGTGGCGGGGGTGGTAAAGGTCCGTATATTTACGTGTGTGCGCGTGCGTGTGTACACACGACACGAGAACTCCGCTGCAAGAAACGGTCCTCGCGGAGTGCCAGTGCCAAGCCAAGTAATAGTTTCAGAGTTATATAATATATTACGTTTAAAAGTTTATTATGTACGCGAAAAGACAACCGCTGTCGCACGTGTACGCGCGCGCCCGCGACCTTTATCCCTCTGGCGCGGAGACCGGGGAGAGAAGCCCTTTGCCGCTGCCGCGTCCTCGCGGAACCGTGACGGAAAACGAACGCTGCTTCCTCGTTATGCGTTATTATTGCCGCGGAGCAATAAATTTTTATTCCAGCTGCTGCTCGCGCGGTGATTTAAAACGTGACGTCAATTTTCTCGGAACATTTTTGTCTCCACCCCATTTCAATCCTGTCGACCCTGTACGTACATTTACAAGCGGACCCGTGCACGGTTTAATTAATACATCCGCGTGCACCATGACCAATGCTGAATTTATCCCAATAAATTATCCGCATAATAATTTCAATGTCGAAAATCGCTTTGTTCGCGGAATCGCGCGGATGGGAACGTCTTGTAATCTGTTATAGTTACCTCGTCGCCTCGTTTCGCAAGACCGTTTCACGGGTCGGGGTAAAAGGAATTTACGTAGGTAGAACGTGTAATAACGATTCCCGTAAATGATTTATTTGGCCAATTTGAAAATACACTATAGCCGTTCTTACAAATTATTATATTTCATTTTATCGTACAGGCGCGTTGCATCTTGCTTTCGGTAAAATTATCTTATCCAGGGATTTGTACAAAGGTTGAGTGAAGATCTTAAAGAGGGGAGGATCCAAAGGTTTGGACCCTCCCCAGGGTCTATACGGTTTATACGTTGTGGTAGTATGCATACATTAATATATTATCATAATAATAATAATAATTTATAAAATAATTTGATAGGTTTTGCATTACATAAACGTAAATTGAGTTAAAAATTTATATTCGTGAAGATAAGTTCATTGAAGCTTATACCTATACGTATGGAGTAGTTAATAACATTTTAGTATGTTAAGATGCCGAACAGCAAAAAATTATATATCTTCTTATAATATACTATACTTTTTTTTTACCGCTAGAACATAATGAATATGATATCGTGATCACTGCAGATTTACCATTTTATCGAGTGCAGAACTCTTTGTTGATATCGAATTGACCGATGTAACGGTGCATCGCTGATGGTAAAATGATGTACTGTTTACACTTAAAAACTATTAACATTTTAATGGTATGGTTACAAATACAAATCAATTCAATAAACGCTCCTGTACACCGCCGAATGAGTTCTGCAGCAGCGCGTGAGTGTTCGAAACTAATAGATTTTTAATTTTTTTTTTTTTGCTTTTTGCAGTATAGTCAATCTAAAACAGCATTTGTCTGAACAAACGCAAAGCTTGCAGATGGATTAAAACAAAAAAAAAAAAAATCGTTTTCACAAAAACTAATCAAATCCATTACCGTTTGTATAGAGACTGGTCGTACTTGTACGTATACACACACTCTCTCATTCTCTCTCTCTCTCTCTCTCTATATCGGTTCAAAGCACTGCAGCTGCTGGTGTGTGCACGTGGGTGTGCTTGTGCGCGCGCGTGTATTTATAACGAATGGCATATGTATGTACATTTTGGTTCCTAATTGAAAAGGATTTCTGCCCTCAAAACCACCAGTGTGTATACACATTACCACCACTGCACAGGATTCGACAAGGATCAAGATATACCCTCGGCGGACTGATATGTATGCGTCAAGTGTCTGGTAAATACACATCGCAGTCCTGCGGCTAATAATAACAATAGGGGATCGACGAATATCGCGCGGAAGCTCACGGTGAATATAAGTACGTTTACACGCGATATGTGTGCGAATTAGGCCGATGACGGATTCCGGATGCTTGTCATTGTTTTGTCAGTGAGCCTCTTCCAAACAGAGGCAGCAACAGCCTTATAGAACAATTCCTATTATCGTTATTATTATTTTTATTGGCGTTTACGATAGAGTATTTGGTTTTTTTCATGTTTTTCTTTACTCAACCATATGTTCTATAATAATTAGTATCGAATATGATCGAATTGGACGCTGTCCGCAAGAGTTTTTCGTACTTATATAAGACGATAACAATTAAATGTCCTCATTACAGTTATCTTTATTCGCTGTTGGACAAATGGAAAACATTAAATAAATAACGAAACTAAATTCAACCTAAACTTCGAGGCGGACGGTGCGTGTATTCTCCAGGGTTAGGAAAACAAAAGTCATTATATAGAGACTACGTATGGGATGGTTAAGATAAAATCCGTGTAAGCACTAAACAATCAAACTTTTATTAAAAAAAAAAAAGAAGAAAATTATATCGATTTAAAGGACAATAATACGAGCTGTACCGAGACCAACAGTTCAGGATTAACTTTACACGTCATATTACGAGGGTGGTTAGCTATATAATAAACAGAAGTAGATATTTTTAATCTCTTTCCATCTTAAACGTTCCAACTCCAGAGCTCATCGCATACTTTATGTGCTTCATATTGTGTAGCTGTCGCGTCCGCAGCACAAAAAAGTTTTTAAAACGTGTTGTTTTCAACTACATTCATTCAAATGCGCGTACACGGCCAAAAACATATTGTCTTAATCCGTCAGTCTGATAGCTTTTATTGTAAACAAATAATAGAAAAAGTTATTATTCTAATAATTAATAATTAACTATGATACCGTATGTATTCCACACGATCCCGTTATAAGTTTTTCGGTAGAACCATTTTAGCGATTTTTGGTATACTTGGTCTTTAAGAATTAAGATATCATATTATGTTCAACAGCAACATAAATATGTAATGTACATTTTTTATTTTAACAACAATTGTATACATATAATTCATCTTTCAGTTAACAATAGCTCGTGTAACTTCAAAACGTTTGAACACCGAATTTAAATTATATTTTTGTTTTCATAATTTTTCCTTTTAAAAAACATAAAACACTTCATTTTTTACTTTTCCGTTTGTTCAAATACTTCCAGACCTTGTTGTATTTTCTGTAATTAACGAACAATTTATGGTAAGGGACAACATAATATTTTACTTCCTGACTGATTGATGAAAACTGATTTAATTCGTTCTTGTGAAATCATATATACTTTCGTAATATAAAAGTATATGATCTTATGACTTTTTTTTTGTAAATAGTTAAGATAAATATGATTATTTTTGCACTGTTACAAAGTGGATACACTTATTTTTTTATTTTTTAAATTTTTTTCAAAGAAACTTTTCAAATAGGTACCTATAACAGTATTATTATACCTTTGCATTATTTATGCCTTTTAAAAAATTAATACGCAAACACTTTTACACAAATTCACATTACGTTTAATATTATCGTTCCTTCTGTTATTTAAATGACATTAGTGAAACATTATGGTAATAACGATTGTACGCTGTCGCCACATTTTCGGCTGTTTATAATAACTCTGCCATTACGCTTCTCTAATCGTCATATAGTAATTATTATAGCGTCCATTTTTATTTTAAGTGAACCTCCCCCGCGCACACATCATATATTTTGAATACGCTAAAGAGAAATACGCAAGAGTTGAACTATCACAATATCCCATCTCCACAAAATCGCCCGCGTACATATTGTAGAACGATTTAAGTCTATTATTTTTTTATTTTTATTGTTTTTATTATTTATGACATGTGCTGCAGAATATAATGTTATTTACTATTGTTATACTGTAGTCAACTATCGTTCATTATAATAGATTTTTTCTGGTTGACAGTAGTGTAATAATAGTAGGTATACACATTGTAAATTGTGAATAGTCAATAAAATAACGAGACCACGTGATATTATTGACATAATATTATATATGCGCAGTCTTGTTCGTAGATACGTTGCAAGTTAAACCATATTTTAACCGAACAAATTGCATTTAAGTCCAAGTAGTGGTTTCGTTACCATACCGCGTTTAAACTCTCTACGATCGAGACGGATACCGTAAAATATAGTGTTCGAGGTGTATTTGAAAAGTAATTTTTATTCGATGCAGATATTAATATTTCATTTTTCAGTAAAAAAAAAAAAAAAAACGTATTTTATTCCATCATTATTGTGAGAATAGACTGTATTATATTTATGTACATTGTCCCAGATTATATTTACGTTAAAGTGACACTTGAATGGACGATTCTTCGACATTGTTGTAAATAAAAAGAAGCGTGCGATAAATGGGCGCAAATCATTTTTAACAACAGTGTTATGTATAAATTATGAAAAATGTAATTCTATAAAATAAGTCACTTGTAGTAGAAATTACCTCGGTATGATTAAAAAAGGTTTGAAAATCACAATGGAAACCCGAACGCAGAATGATATTAGTATAAAAGTATAATATTATATGTCTTAACTTATTTTTCAGAACTATAACAATACCCGGTATTTAGCTGTAATTGAGCTACTATATAATAATTGTGTGCAACATACTCCACCGTAGTATAGAACAGTACATACCGTTTACGACCCCCCTCCCCCCGTGGTTTTAAGGAAATATATTTTTCTACTTTCTTCTTCCGTTCGTGAATAATAATTATTATTAATGTTTTTACACAGCTGAAGTCTGAAATGCTGATTTTATTAGACGAACATTATTTCGGACAACCTATTTTATGCATTGATAATTTTTCGGGAAATTTATGTGCGAGAACGCGTGATGGAAACTGTATAATATGTCGGACCAGTACAATATTCCCGAAAAGACGACAACAATAGGGGAAGGGAAATGTTTTCGCCTGTGAACTGATCCCCTTATTCCTAAAAACATAATCTCATATTTAATGGCCATGTGAATTCCATCCATATTTTATTACATGCATTAATCTGAAATGAATAGGGCTATCATTATTAATTTATATTAAGTGACAATGAAATAATGTCGTCATAAAGTTATACAATTAATTATTTTGACGTTGCTCGTATTTATTTTAATCATTTATGTGTACGACTTTTGTTGTAATTCCGTTGTATATTTCGCCGGTTATGCGATTTTAATTGGATCGAGTGTAGGTGCGCAACGAACTAATTGTTAAATATTCAATGTATATACGAGTAAATGTGTGCACATCATCATGTTGATTATAAATTTTATGATTCGCGCGTTTAATTGCAATCGAAATGCAGCGAAATGCAGTAAAAAAAATTTATCACAATGTGTTTTACAGTTTATTGTTGTTGTAAACTCATGGGTCTGTATATTACGATGAACATTGCTCGTTGTCAATGAACGCAGAAATTATTCAGTTGAATATTATCTAACTTAAATCCATATCGATAATGTATTCTACAAACTCTATTCGATAGAAATAAAATAAAAATAGTTATTTTTGAATCATTTTCATCAACATGAAAGTTGATAATGTAATGCTTACAAGACAAAGGGACGAGGATAAATGATCCACATTGGAATAGGATAGCTTGATATTTTTTTGATATCCTACTAAAATCAAAAATACCGCGATTAAACTATGTTCAGGTTTATTAATAATTGTATGTTACCTAGTAATCTTTGTTTTCGCATCTAGTTACTTTTGATTATGCTACTTGTTGTATAGTGTTTTATCTTTATTTGAAATAAACAATTTACACCCGACAGGCACAATAAGTATAATATACTGTTAAAGGTGACTACATATGGACAAGTATAAAATCTTATGAAATTAATGAGTGTAAATTAAATAAAAATATAAAATTTGGTTTTTCGCGGAGCGCCCCGTGCAAATTGTATTCTCATTTTCTTACGTCCGTCTAATCCCATTACCGTATTCATAACTCTGCTAAGATATTGGATTGCGATTTAAAAATTGAACTGCAGCCGTCGTGTAGGACCAGCGGAAGATGTCCAACCGTCGAAAACCGACGAATATTATTAATAATTTTTGGCAACGGCCGTAGTAGTATCATCGCGAGAACTACGAACGCGACAATGTCTCCTAAAACGTTCCACGTGGAGAGAGCGCTGTGTGAAACCGTTGAGCCCATTAACGCATATTTAAAATACATAATTGTACGGGTGCATGTTTTATAAAATTTGTATTAACGAGATACGATGATACGCGTTTCGTCGGTGCACCGCAGTCGTCTTATTTAATCCGTCCAAAGGGTGCGTTATTATGTACAACACTATTGTGTCCGCGTGCGCAGTCTGTTTAGGTAAACAAAACAACCCTTTTAAAACCACTGTTTTGCGTATATACTATATATATATATATATATATATATATATATATAGCTGCGCCCGTGTCCTCGTCTTCCATTTGACGGTTTAAGTAATTACAACTACCCGTCGCGGCCGTAAAACGCATTATGAAGAGTTTAAATTACTTCCATCATAATGGCTGACATTATCGAAAATTAAAAAAAAAAAAACGTTAAAACAAATTAAAAAAAAAACACCACCGCAAGCACTTTCTAGGTTTTAATTTGACGGTGATCACATCTAAGCTTTTAATGTGTACCCCTGCCCCGGCCTGTTAGACAATACTCGAGTAAAATGTCCGTACCCGGAAAACTTCACTAATCAACAGCGAAATCTTGGAACAGCGCGCACCCTTCGGCGGGTTCCGGCCGCACGCGCGCCCCGGTCACCGGTTCCAGTCTCGTGGCGCTCTCCCGTACACGCCACCCGGGATAGTAATAATAATCGTACCTGCAACGACGACCGCACCTTGTCGCCGCGAGAGATAATGGTTGGCGTCTCGTGCGCATTGAATGCAATATTCCGGACGGAGAAAAATCCGTCTTGATTGGTTTCCATCAGCGTAATCACTACGCGAATGCATTGTACGCATAGACGGCGTGTAGTATTATGTTGAAATAGTTCAGACGACCATACGCGCGGCGAACCGAAGCCACCGGGTTCCCGCGTCGAATTCGTTCGGGAAAGCTATACGTGCAATACGCATTGTAATGCAATAATATGATATTATCATGTCTGACGTGAACGCCAACGTAAGTGTGCTTCATACGTACAAAATAATTATCGACATTTCTGGAACACTAAAATGCTCGAGTGTAATAATATATAATAGTATTATGACGGAGGACTATGACGCAACCTTAAATGTCAGCGACGGCGCGTACCACATACGAAACAATCGTACGGAGTACAATCGCCCATCATCGGACTCGCTTTGAGACCCCATCGTTTCAGTCCATTAATCGAACGGCCCGATATGGCAAAGGACCCGCCGAAAAAAAATTAAGCATTTTTTTTTTTTTCTAATACCGTGATTCCATTCAAAATATTTATTGAGATTTCAAGTCGTTAAACAAAGATGTGTATATCATATCGGGTGTCCCACCGGGATTTACACAGAGCGATATCTCCCGCGTTAATAGAGATAATTAAATTCTGTTTTTTTTTTTAAAGCATCCCTGGGCAAAGGCAATTTTGTTGACAATTGTTTGGTAAACAACAGTGTATTATTCAAGAAGTTAAGAAATTAACTTTTAACTTTTATAATTTTTGTGAAATTCGAAGATAGTCATTTTATATGGCATATTTTTTGAAAATGTTGACGGTTAAACTTTTAAGTTAAACTTTTTACTAGTGTACTATTTACACAATTTTAAATAATAACGACATTTTCAGCAATCGGGAAAATAACGAGGTGATAGTAATTTATGGTATTTCTTTGTAAACTTAAAATGGTTATTAAAAATCATGAGTCCAATGAAAACTGAAAGTTGAAATATTTAGAAAAAGAAGCCCTAAAAAATTGCTATCTTCGAATTTCACAAAAATTATAAAAGCTTAAAGTTCATTTTTTAACTTCTTTAATTATACGCATATATTTAACAAATTATTGTCAGCTAAATTGCCTTTTCTCAGGGATACTCATAAAAAAACAGAATTTGATTACCTCCAATACCACGGGAGATATCGCTCTTTATAAATCCCTCTGAGACACCCTGTACATTGAGTAAAATAACAAATTATTGTATAGGTTAATTATAAAAATTATATTATTATTTGTTCATGCGATGGAAAGTTCAAATGATGAGATAGTCTCTGCAGAGGTCCTATCTCATCCGTAAGTGAGGCATAATAATACGTGGATACCGTCACTGGGATTTAGCGGATGTGATAGAGTTCTTACTGAGTCAAGAGGCACTCCATCTCGGTTGCATTGGAAAGTTAAATGTTTTTCGATTATTGGTTTCCACCGTGATTGTTCAGACGTTATTCAACCAGACATTCGGTCGACACGTACTATATCGCTGACTCGTGAGTTCAATTCGTACGGTTCTCGAACGAGTTTTTCATTATAGTGGGCTGCTGTTTAAACCAATATTCAACCCCGACCGTCGAGTATACTCGTATATATATATATATTAGGATTATTGAGTGTCACTACGTTTACTATTATATAGGACGCAGGATGTTGGTCGTAGACATCGATATGTCTCGTCACGACTCTGCTTGGTGTTGTAGATGGGGTGGACATCAAACCCCAGCGAACAATACGAGGTTTCGGGTTTCTAGATTTTGGGTCACTTTCGGTCAGCTTGTGAGAACAGCCTTTGGCTTTGTTAGGACGAGTGCGTATGTTTGTGTGTGTGTTAGTGTGTGCGATTACATGTGTGTGCGTATGCTTGTGTTGCGTGCGCGTGTGTGCGCATGTGTGTATACGTGTGTGTGTGCGCGTGCGTGTTTGTGTTTTGGTTAAGGGGATGCAGGCGTGGGGGCGGTGATGGATCAGAGTTTGGGGAAAGGCACGTGGTGAATCATTATTGAAAATGGACTCCTGGTGGTATTGGGTTCGCCTTATACATCTGCAGAAGCAGCAGCAGCAGCAGCACTAGACGATATCGTGGTTTGGCTAACCGGCTGCAGCAGTACCCGCGCGCGCCTTTGACGAACAGTTAATGAATATATTTTCCTTTGAAGTTGTACATTTTCTTATGGGGGTGCTGATATCGGGTTATTCTCACAAAATCCACACGGTGTAGGGAATAGAGATCAAGAAGGGGGAAAAAGAGTGAGAGAGAGGGAGGGAAATTAAAAAAAAAAAACTAATAATAAACATAAAAATGCCAAAACAAACGACGGTCGAACTGGATACATGATAATTAAAACGGCTACCGCTGCCGTTGCCGCGTTACCGAGTTTACTGTCGAATGCAAATACCGTTGATTAAATACTGCAGCAACGGCCTTTCCGAATAATTATTACGTTCGATGAATTTTTATGTAATTCCGTCACGATGAATTCTTTTCATTATATGCCCGTGGTAAACAGCAAGGGCATCCGCCACGCGGTGCGGGGAGGGGTGGGGGAGGAAGGCACGAAGACGTGCGTGATTTCCGTAATCGGCGCGGGTTTTCGAACTAGGTCTTCTGCAAACATGAAAATGTCAGGGAAATTCGTACACGAGCTCTTAAGTCACGTCACGCCTCCACCGCTGTTGAGTTTATTGCGCGGAGACGGGCTCGCGCGAACTGATGAGCGAAAAAAAACCGTCAATAATATAGGGTTTTCGACCAGGCACACTTCGCTCGCGGTGAACTGCCGTCTTATTGCATTTCGTTTATATTTCCGAAAATATTTCGACTCGGCAATAAAAATTATAAAGTAGATTCCTACCGCCGCGCGGCGTACAAACACGAGAAATGTGTGATCGCGAATTATTTACATATCGGCAGGTGTCTATGCGTATAGTACCTATTGTATTCCTACTGGAAAAATTATTGCACGTTATGCGGCTCGGATAGTCGGATAAAATGTTGTGGCGAATTTGTCAGAAAACGTCTGCGACGTTTGTTAAATGGGAAAAAAATAAACAAAATACCGGTATCTTTCGCGGCATCATAAACATAGTTTGTGACGGTAAAATAGCAATTATTACATATAGCTGGTGTACACCCGCATATACTGTCGATGAGTGAACGTCATAAAGGTATTTCAGGTATAGACGCGTATATTACTCGTATATCTTGATGAATTAAAAATTGATTTCCAAGAAATTATTACAGTAGTTATCGTGAGAAAATGTATCTAGCGCAGACCTTTTTCTATATTATGCCAAATAAAAAAAAATTCAAAAAAATGCACCTTAACACTTCAAATGTTTGGTATGAAACATAAATCAACGATACCTACGGTAGTATTAATAATTGGGAAGTTTTTCTGCGATAGTAATAAAATATGTTATATTACGTGCAAATATTATAATCATCAACAGTATTAATGGTGATTCGACACAATCGTTGCGTTATATTACTTTTATTATACAATTAATAATAATGAAAAATATAATTTTAAAACTAAGTATTGCCTGTCAGCATATATGTTAATTCATCCGTCGCTAATGGGCCATTCTATAACATAAAATGTGCCACAAACGGCCCGCGTGCCGCAAGTTGGCAACCTCTGGTCTAGGTAAAAGCAGAATGTTCCAAAATACACGTTATGCCCACCGCACAACTTTTGGTTGAACTGTGTTTTCATTTATACGTGTTTTACGAGTTAAACTATACGCACAACTGTCAAATGACGTATAAATGATACATAATTTCTGGTATAAAAAGACAAATAGATTAAAACAGTGATGGATTAGTATTTTTAATTTGTATTACGATTGATTGCAATAATTGTGCGGGTCGTAAGACGTCCGCAGTGGCGGCACCATACAAACGCGATAAAATATATTATTTTCTTGTAATTTTCGTGTTGCAGCTTGTAGTTTGTTTAAACGTGCAATTTTCCGTTTCATAAAATGCAAATTCACGTGTACGAATAATATTTTAGTACGTTGTACGACAATAGTAATAACATACTAGCTCGTATTCCTTAAATTAAACTACGTACAAAAAAAAAAAAACTCAAAAATTATATACTCTTGACTGGAATATTATGTATAGGCATGGACAATACTCAACACACATCAATCGAGTATAGGTAATTGATTATAACATTATAAAGTTAACAAATGCATCAACGATAGTGCGTTTATCAATATTTTGGATGAGGAGTGAAAATTGTCGCGCTATCGATATATATATTGACTTGTATATCAAAAAATAACAGTTATTATCATGAAGACAAATCATACTTTTTCAAAATTCGTGTGATTTGACTTTTAAAATATAAAAACTTTTGGTTGACCCCGTTTTATAATCTATCACATGGTTAATAGAAATGTCGGATTGAATATATTTTGTACATAAAGCAAATACTTTTATTTCACATGGATCCTTAAAACGTTGTTGAATTTACTAGTTTCTTAACTAGTTTTTACTTTTTTGACTGTTAAAAAGCATTTTTCGACTTATTAATAGTAATAATATTCGAGCTCTTGAACACACCTATCAAACTTGTTAATATTAAGTATTATAAATTCATACATTTTAATTTCATACGTTATAGTAAGAATAGTTAAATTACTTATTAAGCCGATAAAAGTGCAACCATGAGTTCAAGGATTTGAAGGAAAAATGAATTACAAAAATTATTGTATATTAAGTCATATGTTCAATTAGGGTTAATATAGTTCTTGGAAAGGAGGTTAACAAGATTTAACAAAATTTAATTTTAAAATAAAATAAACTTTTGGTCATCTAGAGTATTTAAAATTGAAGAGCGACTAAGTCCTCAAGCCTCCCTAGTTGTTTCTATGTATAGTACATATTGTATTTGGTTGCTTTATTTAATAACTGAATCAAACTGAAATCAAATTATAAAAAATCGTATTTATCCCTGACTAATAAATCGTGTTTAGAGTATAAGTCGTTCAAAGAAAATATGCATTGAATTCGTTCTGGAATTTTTTTAAATTTCAGTTCTTAGCTTATTAATATTTACACTCCGAGCAGTTTCCTCTTACTTATAATTCTTCGGAGTACATTCAGATTATTTATTTTGCAACCTTTTCTTCCGACTGCAGAGCTCTAATTCTTTTTGTTTGGACATTTAAATCCATACAGAGAGAAGGAAACGTTAGCAAAATGTGCAATCATATTTTTTTTTGTATACATATATACTATTATTATGTGAAACTAAATAAATTAGTTCTCTTTTGTTATATCATATTGTTGCGAACACAAGGTACCTACAATGGTTTTCAGATGAAACATTTCACAAGTCAAGGGTGATGTATCAGACGGGGGCACTACAGTATAGTATATAATATATAAGGTTATTTAAAACAATTTAAATTTATTCTAAAGGGGAGCATTGTTAATTTATTAATTTTCTAAACAAGAATATTGTCGGGGAACCCCGTCGAAAATGTCAATTAAGAAAATTTCATTTTGACGAAGGCCGTTATTAAAATTTAATAACCGTAATAGTTAATTTCGACCTCACACCGGGCGGCGTACGGCGTCACGACCATCGCCCGACCAAATTACACACGTTATTTTCATAGTTAGTTTCAATATACCGTATAAAAGTACGAGTACACGCGCTACTGGTTTATAATATCGAAACGAATTCGAAAAGAACACAAACATACTCGCATAATATACCACACTCGCAACGGGTCTTCGGTTCATGTTCAAATACTATCCGAATCACAGGACGAAACAGCTTCAGCTAGGGCCAACGTTTTTTTTTTTAAATCCCTTCATATCGCCCATCTAGAGTATTAGAGAAACCATTATTTTTCATTTTTTTTTCCACGCGTTTTGCTGTTTTTGGGATGTAGCGATCGGTGAGCAATTAAGTGAGCTAGTGATATTTCAATATGTTTCATGTATATTATAATTTATAGCCCGGAAGATATTTTACTATTTGAGATAAGAGTCGTTAAACTATTTCGATGTGCAAAAAAATGTAGGTTGAAAAAGCGCACAATCGTCGTACCATTCGCATATATTCTAACGATATTTGTTTTCGTTTACTTATACTATACTTGTTTACGTTCATCTCAAATGCTGGTAATACCGTTAATGTCATATTAAGTATTATATCATAAATAAAAAAATAATGTTCTTCCTAGGTAACCGAAAAGTGAAAATATGCATACACGTCCAGCCCAAAACTTATATTTAAAGCTAAAATATGAAAATTTCAAAAAATCCGTTCATATTACGTAATATCTAGAGTATTAGATTTTAAGGAAACAAAAAAAGTAAAATTTCGAATAACGTTTTGTCGTTTTTGATTATGAGCGATCAGTGATTGGCATTCGAATTCTATGTATTTTATAGATTTATCAAAACGATACATTATAATGTTTTCTAGAGCCAAACACACATATACTGCATGAGTTAGACAAGCCCGTTGAGTAGAATAATATGACCTTTTCTCAAAGTAACATCAATTATAATTGACACGAAACGGTACTTTACACCGCAACTGTAATAAAAATAAAACCCGAACGTTTTACGAACAGACATAATATCCGCACGGACAAAACATTACGGTTCGTATACATAAAGAATGGAACACATTATATTATCATGTACAGAAATAACTTGGAAAACGTGTTCGAACGAATCCAAATTTCACCAGAACTAAAGTTTGCACTTTCGTGTTCACCCAATATGTTCTTAATGCATATCATTACTTTTGTACGGTCCCAAATGTGGTTTTCATCGGGTGTACCGACTATTTTATTATACCGCGTTAACGTTTGCACAGTCGATACCTTGAAAAAAACTAGTAAATGTTGCAAGGTAATATGCAAGACATCAACCTCTCGGGAAAAAAATTAAAATAACTTCGTCGAGGAACTATATCAACTATCCTTTCTTCCTCCCGTCGCGATCGTGTTCAAAGTTTATCATTTTATTTATAATATTTTACCATCGTTTATATTTTACATATTATTTTGATATTCTTAGCATTGCAATTTAGTTGGTTATTAACATTTTAATGCCGACGTTTCACTCGTTCTTTTCATACACCCCCCTCCGCCCATAACCGATTAAACGAATTGATGAAATTAGTATATAATATTATTCAGATGTATAATAATGCATATTTACACCGTCGCAAATATCAATTTATTATGCCGTTATAGAAATAATTAATTTGTCGCGAAAATTAAAATAAATTTATAATTTATACGATAATATTTATAAATTTTTTATTTTCGATAGTAACAGTTGATTCTCGCGATTTGCAAGTATAGTTTTCACGCTTGATTTAATTTTAAATTCGATTTCGTTTTGATTTAACAATAATAGGTTCCTTTCATTTCGCCTGAGAATGGTTTTTGCTTCGTATTTTATTTTTATTCACCGAAGACTTTGTTTTCATTTCTTTAAATGCTCGCCCGGTCATTATTTGGTCTTCCTTGCGTGCAAAAGACACCTAACGCTCTATTCTAATAGTGTCGTATAGATATCCACCGGCTTGCGCAATTTGACGTACACTCGTAAATTAAATAAAGCTGTCGGTTTGAATTTGAACTTCAACAGTTCGTATAATGGTTGGTAATTAACATATCCTTATCGTTGTTTGTGTGTTGCTATAATACTCGTCTACGTAATGGTCACGCGACAGACGTTAATGTTCTCGGCACTCGTACAAAAGCAATTAAAATCACTCATTGAATGGGCAAGACAATTATTATTGCACTTTATACATTCGTTGTGCGCCAACGTTCGTATACCTATGCGTATGGTAATTATTATGAGTGTAAAGAAATTCCCCCCATCGCGATCTTCAAGTTAAAAATTGCGACAAAATACGCTTTTTGGTTAGGAAATAAAATGCATTTTAAAAGCGCATTTACGAACATATTATGAGTCCTGCAGTTTTCTTATTATAAGCCAAAAGTAACTCGCGTTCTCCGAAGCATAATTATTTCTTCTCGGAATATTTTATATCCGAAAGCGAATGTCCTCATAATATTGCAACGATTTTGCCGAACGAGCAAAGTGAAATTTAAATATAACTTTCGCCGATCAATGCGTGCTGTAAACTAATTAACAACCAAATATCTAAGATAAATAACAGACTTGAAACTTTGAACAAATCATAACTTTAAAAAAATAACAAATATTGAAACTTACATTATATTTCTCAGATTCTGAGTGAAACGAGAAATATATTGGATTTACAATGTTTTTTTTTTTTTTTATATGTTTCGTAACTTTTTAGATCGAAAACGGATGATACTTTACAAAGGTCGCTTTTCAATCTTCTCGGTAGTTGTGATTACGCGTAGGTGTAGCATTATATTTGAAAATATAAAATCTTTCAAAACTGTTTCATAAAAATCTTACTCATTGTCTGATACACAGCTACTACTGTAGAATGGAATAATATTATATGGATGCTATATACTCGTATAATGCTTTTTGAATGATAAATTAAGATGTGATGAAATATTCAAATGTGATATTTTGTATTTAAAAAATGTATCTACCCGTACATAAATATAAAAAAAATATATTAATTAATTTTCAATATTATATAATTGTGATGAACAAACATAATACACCTTCTAATACGAGTATATAGGTATTTCTGAAATTGGTCTAGACAAATCAAAAAAGGTTTTATCGCAATAATATGTTATGATTAAACTTTAAAATTTTCTGGAATGTTCCTTTAATCTTTTACATAATAAGTACTTCAAAAGACTTTAAATTCTCTTGAGATTCTATTTAAAGGCAACTTCTTTTTGTTTTAAGCGGCAGCAAGAAACAGTAAATATATCTGCGCTTTGCGCGTACTTCTTTCATATTAAATATAAATATTAAACTACTATAATAATACACTCTAATTGGTTATTAATTACATTTATTTCGAAATATCTTTAGTATTAAATGTAATTAATTAACCTAGATTCTAACTTAGCACCGTATCCTATAGATAGAATACATTATTTAACACGATTAACTATCAAATGTTTCAATAATTTGTAAACGAAGACAAATTCAGGTATCGTCTTGTATTTTCCTGTTCATTAAAATATATTCATACATTTTAAGCGCAATATTTTGTTGGTTTAATACTATGCCAAAAAGTTTACAGGAAAATAATATTCACTTACATTTAGTTTATGTTTTATAACGCGCGTCGTTTCATCTTTTAGTATTTTCATGATACGTTTTTTAAATCTTATATTTTACATTTTCCTATAATTATAATATTCTGTCGGTATTTTCATTTAAAATGTAGTTGATTGACCTAGATTCTACCTTAGAACCTTATTATATACATAGTGTTTATTATTTAGTACTATACAGATATTATCAAATGATTCAATGATTTGTAAACCAAGACAAGTGCAGGTATCATCTGCTTTTTACAGTTCGTTAAAATGTGTTCGTACAATTTAAGCGCAATATATTTTTGGTTCAATATTATGCCGAAGAGCGTACCGGAGAATAATATCTACTTATATTAAGTTTATGTTCGGAACGCTCATCGTTTCATCTTTAAGCATCTTCACGATTAGTTTTTTAAATCTAATATAATGTATATTATAATGCACCTTTTTCATTTTCCTATAGTTATAATATTCCGTATTCAGGTATTTTCATTTAAAATGTAGTTAATTTACTTAATTGACCTAGATTCTAACTTAGAACCGCATTCTATATATAGTATATATTACTTATATAATACTATACAGTAACTATCAAATGTTTCAATAATTTGTGAACCGAAAAAAATGCAGGTATCGCCTTGTGCTTTGCAGCTGGTTAAAATGCGTTCGTACAATTTAAGCACAATGTATTTTCGGTTCAAAATTAAATTTTTCAACTTTTATATTCAGTTCATATTCCGCAGGCGCGTCGTTTCATCTTTTAGTATGTTCATGATAAGTTTTTTTAAATCTTATACAATGTTTATTGCAATGCGTGTTTTGCATTTTCCTACGATTATATTCTGTACCCGTATGTAGTACCTACGGTGTATTCGTGCAGTATGTGGCACTATATAATATACAATATACACTCTTATGGTTGTTCAATTATTTGATTTCTTCGTGAGTCGCATTTGACGGTTTCACGTTTTCGTGTCCGGTACACTTCTTACCCGCACACCTATGGACCGCATTCATCTTGAAACAATAATTACAAGCACCACGGTTATGCTCGTCCTACGCTAATATCGATGCGTAATATACAATTGTATATCTTTGGGTATTTTCTCCCGAGAAACGAAACTACTGCCGCTGTCCATTGCGTACGTCGATGCAGTTCACAACGGATGTGTATTACAATAAAGGCATTGTATCGTCATATTTCGAACGGCTAGGAGTGTACGACGGAAACTGCTTACATCATGTGGAATATATCGGTACTCAGGACCGCGGTAGCGCGAGACTCACCGCTTGTACACGTGTACTTGTACACATTTTTCGATAGATTAATTATACATGCAAGCATATTTCTTGTTTATTTGTATGATTTTTCCATTAAAACACCCTTTGAAGTGTAATAGTGTAAAGTCTGAAGTAATGACGTTTGATGTCATCTTTCACGCGTCACAATATATGACAATGGTGATACTATGTGTGTGTGTGTATGCATATATAGTCATTTTTAACGAGCACCATTCAATATCTCGGTCAACAGACGTACGTAATGTTAAAACAAGAGAAAAAACAACACTTTTACGTGAGTCGAAGAAATCGCGTGTATATACCTCTTACCCGCGAAGCGTTTTCGTATTGAAATTGAATTCTCGTTCGGCTCATAATTGTACGTGTCTATTGGTAAAACTGTATTTTATTTTACGTTCCGGTCGACCTTTACGGGGGCAACAACTTCAGCGTAGGTAGGCCTGCTGCACCATGCGCAGGACCTCGCGGTGCTCGCGTAAACAGTGCTCTCGACCGTTTTTTTTTTTTTACAAATAAATTCTGCAAACCCCTACCTATACGCTTCACGGTCGTTTTAGCCGCCCAAGTACCTTCACATAATGTAATGTGCGCGCCGCGTACCGCACAAATCGAGAGTCAGATTTCCGGTGACCCGGTCCTCGAGCCAAGACCGTCATCATCCGCACTCGAACCGACAACGTGCTCCGCGTATAGGTATATACGTATTTTTGATAATATCACGTAACGCTGCGCGCGGTCGAAAAACAAATAAAAAATAATGAATAAGAGTTCGCGAGCACCGCGGACCCCGGCGCGTACACATAATTCGACCATATATTATTATGAACGACGAACACGACCAATATAACCGCGAGCGTGCACACTCCGACCGACCCCCGGCAGCGCGGTATGGACCTGGGTCGTTATCGTGGTCCTTTCCACTCGACCACGTGGAGAGAATGTTAGCGCGCAATTTCACGGCGAAAGAGATCACGATGACGGCGGCGGGTAGCTCGTGTGCGTGCGTGTGTTCACGGTCGTGGTTCTACGATAATATTGCGGCAACGGCGGGGTGGTGGAGAGGACGATAATTTTTTTTTTCATTTTTTAAACGACCGCGATTGCCATCGCCGAGCGGTGCGCGCGGACGCGCCGCAATGTATAATTTATGCGTATCCCGGTGGAACCGGGCGAGGGCACGCGCTGTTGTCCGATTTATCGCGATCCAAAGGAAAGAATGTTGAAAACCCAAAGGGACGCGTTATCGGGTACTCCTATCCCATATATCCGAAGCCACGGAATCCCGTGCACCTATATATGTGTTAGATCGCCGCTGCCCCTGATTTACGTATAATGTCTACACGTGCGTGATATGTATCGTGGTACAGCTATAGGTGTGTAGTTGAAATGATAATGCGCTGTATTGCTGCATAGTAATACGATGATAAGTTAGGTTACACGTGCGCGTGGCACAAAAATCTTAGAGTCGTCTGCCGGGGCCACGATGAAACAATTTATGTTCAATTTTATAACTTTTTAAAAGTCGGATATTTGAAACGGTGTATTATATGGCCCGAAATATACGAGTAAATCTCGTGTCTCTAGATACATTTTTTTAATGCTTTATTTTTTTTTTCTCGTATGATTATGCTAAGAACGATTTGTACAGTGTCAAATTATTCCGTCTGAAATCCTGCAAAAAATCACCTAAAAAGTCGAATGCAAGAATTTTTGAATTCTTCTGTGCATGTATTGTGCGCGAGTATCCAAAACCAAAAACAATTGCAGTTCTTAACTACACCAAAACGCTAACCCAAAAATAACCACTGCCTACTTAGTTATACATATTATGCATCTTCATACAGAGTGTCCCACCGGGATTTATCTTGAGCGATATCCCCGCGTTTATAGAGATAATCAAATTCCATTTTTGTTCATAAGCATCCCTGGCCGAAAGTAATTTTGTTGACAATATTCAGGTAAATATAAGTGTATTCTTCAAGAAGTTAAAAAATCAAGTTTACTTTTAGAATATTTATGAAATCGAAGATATCTATTTTCTAGAGCTTATTTTTCTGAAAAATTTGACGGTTCAACTTTTTATTTGATAAATTTCTTGATTTTAAATATTTTTTATAGTTTACAAGAAAATATTATACTATTAACATTATTTTAAATAATAATAACATATTCAACAAACTTTATCGAAAAAATTACGAGGTTGTTTCAAAAAACATAAATTTCTTTGTAAACTAGAACAGTTATAAAAAATCATGAATCCATTAAAAAGTGAAAGTTGAACCGTACAAATTTTCAGGAAAGAAGCCCTAGAAAATGG
Source organism: Periphyllus acericola (assembly GCA_949715065.1). NCBI lineage: Eukaryota > Metazoa > Arthropoda > Insecta > Hemiptera > Aphididae > Periphyllus > Periphyllus acericola. The sequence goes on along the minus strand of OX454269.1, from coordinate 8,218,145 downwards.
ATATCTTTGAATTTCGTAAAAATTATAAAAGAAAAAGTACATTTTTTAACTTCTCTAATAATAAACTTATGTTCACCAAACTATTGTCAACAAAATGGCCTTTGCTCAGGGACGGTCGTAAGAAAAAACAGAATTTTCGATTATCTCTATGGGCACGGGAGATAGATACCGCTCTGTTTAAATCCCCGCGGGACACCCTGCATAGGTGTAATCGTCGAATTACACTTTTTTTGCGCGTGAACAATAAATGCGAATTTAACACAGTTCATCCCCTGCACTTGCAGTCCACGAGTAGTTCTGGAGAACGCATCGCGGCTGGTGGCATCCTGCACTGGCGGACCGCGCGTCGTGTTAATGGCTCGGAATCGCACCGATAACGACGGCGAGCCGGAGGACCATCTCCCGGTAGTATACGCGTAAGTCCTATCTCCCGTCCGCAATCTATACGCGTCGGCCGCGAATTGTCATCGCTCCCCCCCCGCGTGGTGTTTTCCAGCCGGACCTTTGCGAATTCCCAAACGTCCCGTTGTAACTGCAGTTTTCGCCTACCGTACAACAGTGACATCGTCGCGTGATACGATTAGGTCGTAGGTCGTTAACGAACGTGGGCGTACCCGCTCGAATTTCCACCCCCTCCCACCTGGTACTGATCGAAATAATAATAGTTTATTACTAAGTATACCACTATATGTACCTAAGCGGCACTCGAATAGTCGAATGCGACAGCCAAACATAATGCACCGATGACCGGTCTAACGCGCGTTCTCGCGGTCAATCAACTGTACACTATTTATTATACCGTCACATTGTAATTGGTTTTGAAATTAGGCCCGACCTACGAGTATGTTCACTGTGAAAAATAACCAAAATAAAAATGCTAATGTTTCAAATGCCTGGCGACGAAAGATATATTTAATCCTTACGTAAAGTTGTAGAAACCCGATGTTGGCCATGGTGGTTATACAGGTGATGATTTAGAATATAGACCAGAGGATCCAAAAATGTGAGTCGCAAAAGTGGGCCACGATTATATTTTCGGTGGGTCGTGTTAAATTTTAAAATATTCAAATTATCTTATAATATAAACAGATTGGATTACTATGAAATACGCATCAATTGTAAATATAGGTGAAAGTAGAAGAAAAGATTTTTTATGTAAATAAGAATACACTTTGGTACACTGTGTCTCTATATTATACAACTATACTCGTAACTTTTTGATAACGTCCAAATTTGGTTTTAAATGTTAAAGAGCAAAAAAATAGTGTGTTTCTTGTAAATAGGAGCACAGAACTGCTATGGTTATTTGAAATACATATGACGTCATTGGAATGGTAACGGATTTTAAAACATTATGTGAAATTTTCCAATTCTTAGCCCTTTTGGCGTGCATTATAGAACCCGATTTTTTTCAATTAGAAATTTTCCTACACATGAGTAGTTGTGACACCGGATATTGACGGTTTAACTTTTAAATTCAATTTTCCTATCTTTTAGTCTCGACGAGAATATTTTTCACGAGGAGCACTGCGGCTGCAGATTATCTCGTATTATGAAGAAACGGTAGTGCTATCCCATAAGTTAATTTGTATAGTTGATATTGTTATTTAATTTTAAGAGGAAAACAAATGTGGTTAATTTAAATTGAAACAAAAATCCATAGGTTTTTTGAAATCTGGTAATTTTGTATAATATGCATTATATCACACGCAATGTTTGGTTTAAACACGCGGGCATCTCCACGCTTGCCATAACACTTTGTGGTCTCCGAGGTTAATTTTTTTTTTTACTTTTAACCCCTTATTTGCAGTAGACGTTTGGTTTTTTAGTATTTAATGGTATTTTTATATCTTGTAAAATCGTATTCAAATGAACATTTTATATATGTACGTGTACTACGGTTGAACTTACATTTTTTGAGATCTCATCGATTGCAAGTTGTATGGAATATACGAGATTAATATTCATGATAATTTTTGTCTCTGTATTTCTTATTATATTTTACAACTGCTTCGACTAAAAATAATGCGTTGCGATAAATTGATTAAATAATCTATTAAGATACGTGCAAGTTGAATTGGTTCCAATTTGGGTCTTAAATTGTATATTTAATTTGTTTTGCAGTAGAATTCCAAGAACTTGAAAGACCAGAATTATGTATAATTCCAGTAAATGAGAATTCTGATTTAGGAAAATATGATGTGTGAGCGTGTAAAATGTTTCAAGAACATATTTCATTTTAAATTATCAACTTTCGAGCTATCAATATTCCATTGTTTTAAGCATAAGACGGGTTTATACTACTTAAGTATTTTCTCGTCAATTTATTATTGGCCAATGTAGAATAATATTTATCAATTGATTTGAACGAACTTTGTGTTATCAAAATACCAATATAAGTAATTAACTATAAATATTATTAAATATAATATTTTAAAACAGTTTTTCGATCTCTGATTGAAAGCGAATAATCTTAAGAGTGTTGTTGTAAATATAATAATGAAAATAATTAAATCGAGTGATTAGGGATCAAAGTTTTCGAAAAATAGGTCATCGGATGTAATAGCTCAGACGTATAAAATTGACGGGGGAAAAAATTAAATTAAAAGTACTCACGGTGGGTACGTAAAACTTGTAAGTGTTGTGAATTAAATTTGGTTCGATGGTAACTAGTTTTATATCTTGCATAATAAATAACTAAATTTACACGAGTCTTTGCGATTATACAGTCCAACAAAGTTCAGAAAACAGCAGAAAAACCTAATGAAGTATTTCAAAGATCCTTTATCAAATTATCCGCGTTCAAAGAAACCGCTAAAGGTTAAAGTTTATTATTATTATTTTTTATTATTTCCTCGTTCAAAATGACGTGGACCTTAAACAAAAGAGTTGTTTTCACTTATACACGAAACCGATACATTTGAGTTGATCGTTATGTATTTAGTAGGATATGCGAGTACTTTAATATTTTATTGCCATAAAAATTGTTGTTTGATACATACTATATATTATTACATACGAAATACGTATAACATTTTTGTTGTTGTTGAATGTGCTTTTTGTTAATATCGTTTGTACAGTGAAAATTATTAAGAATAAAAAAATAAGAAATGTTTACTTACATTTGTGCAAAGTCTCGAATGAAGTTGCCTATGGCTAATAAATATTTTACTCAAAAATAAACATTTCAAGTGCACTTACGTTATATTATTATATTTTTGGACCTCTACTGGCCATACGTTAATTTTAAATTAACTGTAATACCCATCGAATAACAATGTTCCATTGTACTAATATATGTCAATGTAAAATGTAGTAATTTGTACTACCAACCCTTTAGAGTTATAAATTATTACGACATAATATTATATTCTTTGAATTCCTGCCCCGGCTGGGGACATCTAAGGAAAAAGGTCATTTCACTTTTATAACGCGAAAGGTTAAGAATTCTCGCGGCCTTTGCACGACGTATAGTTATAATGGCACTGGGTTAACGGGTTGTCATCGCTTAAAGTAGTATTCCGGCGAAAGGGCGCGGTTTTCCCTGCGAAATAATACCGAAATTCCTGGGTGGAGGAAGTATTAGCGGACGGAGAAGAAGTAGCTAAAAATAGCAGTGGGTAAGGGGATGGGTGCGGAGAAGGAAATAAACTGGGAGGCTTTCCCCGGCGAACGCGTATAATAATACGAAATTACCGTCTAGGATAATGACGATTGTGCCGGAAAACAAGAGAAATCGCGTGACATTGACCAACGTCACGCTAGCTAGCTCAACTCCTCGGTTTACTTGGCCGGCGTCCGAGAGAATTTTCGTTTATTTTTACGGATAATGGAATTGTTTCGTTATAGCGTATTATGCAAAACTACATAGGGGTGCATAACCCGATTAATGAACCGCTTTACCACAAGTCGCGATCCTCGATAATATTTAATTCGCCTACGAACATTACGTGAGATATACATTTATATACGAGTATACTATATTTTCTTATACGAGTGGAAGTTATAGGAAATTTTTCGTAGCACTTTGGTGACTTGTCCTAGCCTGTTCCAATTGTTGGCCAGTAGAAGCAGTCCACGCGATCGCTTTGAAAATACTGAAAATAATTATATAAGTAATTTATGATTAATATAGTATGCGGTTAAAATCATGTACGTCAACTCATCGAAAACGCCGTATTCAGCGCTGAAACATTGACGTTGGTTTTCCAACATTACATAATATTATCATCGGTGTATGCAAACTTCAAAGACACGCGAGAGATAAAATAGAAAAATAGAAAGTTATTTATGTGTACAAACAGGGTGGTTTTTTGGACACGCTCACCCCATTTTTTGGCCGAAATAATTGGGCCGATTTTTGACTACGTTACTTCAAAAGTTCCAGGAAAATTAACTGAATAATATTTTGCGTGCGAAAAAGTGGTGCTCTAACCTAATGAAAGGGATGAACATTGAACATGTCCTAAAAATCACCCGGTTCGTATTATGTATAATATGTTACGTATACGTCTGTACGTGTACGTTTATTTTATTCACGTTACACATTGCAGAGCCCCGGTATTCGAATCTGTGAAAAGGATGACCGCAGCAGGAATTAAGCTAATGTAACGTATGGTCTCTACAGAAGTCTTACGCAAGCCACAATGTTATACGAAATAGAATCGTTCGACAGGATGAATACCGTGTCCATGTATAGACCTTATTATGCTGTACGTCCCACGACATTGCCATTGGTGCGTGTAGAATACGGCTCTGCGCGTGACCACTCGAGATTATAATATAATAATATATGTTAATATGAAAAAAGTCATTCAGTGGTTTCCTTAACAGTGGGTGAGTGAGACAAATTAACGAGATACGTTTATATTTTAATCGTCCTAATATAATCAACGAAATACCGGGAAAAATTAGCATGTTGCCTAAAAATTTCACGGTTTAACGAACAATGTCTCTAAAGGTAAAAATAACCCTAACTTTAGAACACCATTTCGTTACTCACCGGCCACATTTGAATTCTAGTTGCATTGAAAATAAATAAATTTATAACTTTACAATTGTTTTTCATATCTACTTCCTAAATTTCAAAGTTGATTTTTAAGTTTCTTATGACATCTATAAATTATAATATACATAAGCTAAAAATCTACTGAACAATTTATAATTATAAGTTTATTAAAAAAAAAAAATTAAAGCGATTACTTTCAGAATACTTTTGGTAGAAAAGTTGTGTCTTACAAACATTGTAAATACAATTAACATTTGAAAATATATTAAAACGCGAAGGTACTTTAAATGGATAAAGGTTATTTAAATATATTAAAATATTCGAATTAATTTTTAATGCATCCTTTTTATTTATAAAATTGAAGGGTTCGGTGCAATACCTAGATAAGTCCACTCGAGAATTCACCAGTTTATCAGAGATTGTATAGAGCGGTTCATAAAGTTAAAACTTCAATACAACGTATTGCTTTAACTTATACCTCAACTTCATAATAGTTTTGTAATGTATTTTAATGTCTACAAATTATAATGATTACCTATACCAAATTCGATCCAGTATCCTCTAAAGTTTTCAAAAGCAGTTGCTTTAATCCAGTTGTTGCACCGAATCCTTCAATCGGTTTGCAGTCCCGTCATTATAAATTTTCAGTTTTCCAATCCCCTCCCCTCCCCTCCCCACCATCACATTAAGTCGTAGTACGGTATAGGTGTTACTTATAACTGTTACATCTTACTGTGCTTATAAGGCTCATGTACACACGTGCACATCATTGACGGAACTGCATGGACCTGCGTTATGGTGTCGTATTGTTTTCAATTAAATTTTATTTTTGTGCGACTTCAAACGGTACCACGGCCGCGTATGGGAAGCACGGAAACCGCCTTTTGCGAAACCTGAGGGGATTCCCGTAACGTTGTGTTTTCATTTACTAACAATGTCCCTGTACGCGCAAATCTTGCATTGTTGTTAATAATACAACGTGTAAAGAATGCAAAATCGAATAGTTGGTTTCCGTCGCGTATTATTCCGATAGAAAAATAATAGAAACATTTCCAGCTGGAATACTTGAAATTCACGTTCGACCGATTGGGCGCGTATTATTATAAAAATGATAAAATTACATTCAGTGCGTATGGTTTAGAATAATTCGTGTAATAAATTATAATAATAAAAACAACAATAAAATGTTGTAAGAGAACTCTGTGAAAAAGTTTGTAGGACTCGTAGTGCTAACAAATAACTATTATTTACAATAATAATATTCAACCATTCGGACGACTGCAACGATCACCGAAAACGTTAAACTCATTCGCAGTCCTCGATCGATAGTTTTCAATTATCATATCAACAAATTGTCAGCACGAAAGATCAAGTCTTCTTGTTTATATTTACTTTATACACGTTCTGTAAACATGATATAGAATATTAATCGCAAAGCATTTCACGGACCAAATAATTAATTATAATTTATATATTTATGTATTTAGCATGTGACTCAAGTCGTGGGTCATTACCGTTAACGTTATAAGATATTAAATCATATTATCGAAATCATCAATTTAGAAATGAATACCATTTTATAACTTATTCAGTCTTGTAATGTATTTATTGCTAGCAAATTAAACGACGGACAAGTGTCATGTAAATAGTATTTTTTACGTGTTTCAAATCCAGCCAAATAACAGTGATATATGTATGTGCGGGTTGAAACTGATTGACTTTTTTTTCTTTTTGACGATGTTAAATTTCTCAACACAGTTCGAGATAGATTATATTATGAACTTGTTGACATGATCGCGAGTGATCGAGTGTCCGTTTGTCGAGCTCGTTATGCATATTCTTTTTTTTTCGTATAATATTCATTCTGTAACGACAGTTATAACAAAACTTTAAGTCAGTGTAGCTCAGGAGTAACACCCAGATTATAACGCATGGGTATGAGAAAAACCTAAATTGGCACGTGCATGCCATGTCAACTGTCAGCAGGTCCTAGAAATTATAATATAACTATTGCAACTTATTGCACTGTTAGTGTAAATAAATTATTGTGTTAACTGCAATTCCGGAAACCTTTATTATACCATGTTTGTTATACATCGCGTGTGTGCATATCTTACGTTTTATGTCATGGACATGATAGTTAGATAAATCATTGTGATAAATTCCTAAAGCAAAATTGTATTGGTAAATATTATTTCAATTAATTTTGTGTAGTTACTAAGGTTCGTATTGATTTATTCGCTGTATACAGATTTGCGGATGACGTTTATTTCAATTCAATATTTGTCGTATACGTATGCACTTTATTGTGTATACCAAACAGTATCGTTTTTATTTGCTTTATCTACATGTAATGTATTACATTCATATCATGTCTAAATTTGTAATATATACTTCGAATTAAGTTTCATGTAGATTTACGTGTATTGTGTACATAATATTCGATTTTTTTTGTTTATCATCGTTTAAGCGTTGGACGGACAATTTCGCGTAGTATTCGTTTTCATTACATACTCTTGTCTGTTGTCAACGGAAATTATAGGAATTTTTTTCGGCCTATTCACTAACGATGAATTAAGAAAAAATACAAATGATAGGATGGATACATTTCTTCATCTTTGTTGTTGGTTGATGTTTGACTGGAGTACACCGAAACGCTAAACCCGCGATATTCCTTCAGCGCTTTGTTTTGCTTTTCAGCGAACAATGTTATTATAATAATATATGTTACGAGACGATACATTATCGTGAAAAAATTATTTATTCGAATCGCAATACGGCACATCTATACGCGGTGAATTATATTTATTTATTGAAATAGGAACCAAAGTATAATTTTCCAACGACTTCGGAACACCCACGTGGCTATTATAAAATCAACGCGTCAACTCCAGCGGCTTTAGGTCGCAGTCGAACCACTTTAAACGTGGGGGAATCTGCACCGTTTGAGCCGAAACTACCTTCGCGTAACCCCGAGCTCGTATTTTACGACGGTCAGTATAATATCAATGACGCTCGAGACTCTTTATGGTCGAAATAACGTATAACGGTGCTAAGCAACGGAGGGCATTGCAAACTAGCCGGTTCTGTACTGTTGCGTACGCAATAAAATAAAATATTGAAATATATTTGTATGTATTTGACAAGACGTCCTTTCAACAGAAATCTAGAAACCTTTTTTTCAAATTTAAATTTAACGGTGATAATAAATAATGTTAATATACATAAATAGTTTATCGAACAACTTTGACCGTTATGATGAGTGTACTGAGTACATTGTACAGCTGTTACTAGCTAAGATAGTTTATAGTACGCCGTATGATCACAAAAATATCAAAAGTAATGGTTCGGTGTAATAATCCTAACGATTCTACGTGTAATTAAACGTTATATTTTCAGTACAAAAAAAACGCCGTGCAAGTGGTTTTAAAATAAAACTGTAAGTTATCGTCGTAACTGCCGAACGTATACACACAAATCGTACATTAAATAAAGAAAATCGCGATAACTCCTACGGTTGAACGCACTATGTACACTGTAGGTACGGCTGTTTATCGTTGGAATCAAAACGTTTTACTGCTTTTACCGCGTTTCCTTCTAGTGACATCACTCTGTTGTTATCGTTGATTTGCTGCAACCATACTAGCGTATACGATATTGATTGAACTGTATACGATACAGTAGTGTATCAGTTACCACCGTGATATCATAATGTGGGTATAATGCTAGAGTGAAACGCAGTAACCGCGTTATAATGTGAAAATGGCCGAAAGTAATTTATTTGTCACAAGGTTTGTAAATGTTTCGTAAAAAAATAAAAAAAAAAACCGAAATTTCCTCAACTCTATTAACGCGGGATACATCGCACCCGGTGTTACACACTGCACAAAACATTCGACTTCTGCTACAGTCGTATTCCAGGCGCAACTGGTCCGCTAATGCCACAGCAGTGAGCCGCACCGGTGCACGTGCGTCACGTATTATCCTATACTATGCGATAGTACGATACAGCCGTATACCCTGTGTTTCCGGGGGTTGAACAGCAGCACTGCGCCGAGTGCAATGTACCTGCGGCTACAACTCTAATCGTGATGCAAAGGGATCGTGAGAGAAAATAAGTGAGACGGGGTGGGTGGAGCGCGAGAAGTGAAAAAAAAAGTCCGACTTGGCCGCGTAAACGGTCGTGGTATTATGAGCGTTAAATTATTAATTTTCGGTGTTTAAACACCGAGTGGAAGGAGGCGAAACTATTCGGGTTTACGCGGGATTATTATTGCACCGGAACCCTCTGAACAATTCCAGGACAAAACGCCACTTTGCATATTTAAAATATCCCGGGCCGTCCGGAGTTATATTAAAACATACCGCGCGGTATACATATATTCTTAGCATTATTATTATTATTATTATTATTATTATCATCATCATTATGACTATAACCGCCGCCGCTGGGAGTAGACGAAACGAGACGACCGACGGCACGGCAGAGGGATGTGGCTGCATTTTAAAATGTAATCCAATGTGCGCGTGTGTATATACCGCGGTGCGCGTGTGGGCGAGTGTGTGTTGTAACTGCCACCACGACTGGCTACAATGCCATCTCCGTTTCCAGTCCGTCGCCCGCGCACTCGTTATCTTTTTGTTTCTTTGCGTTTTTATTTTAATTTTTTTTTTTTTATTGTGATTTCCCCCTTTCTCTCGAATCATTATACACAAACAGAGCAATCTCCTCCGCAAGTCTACGCGCCGTGCCGCAAAACTTCCGTCGAAATATTGTTTTTAATATCGCCCTTAATTGTTGCGCGGAGCGGGTGCGTGCATACCACTGTATGTATACAACGCGGTACGTATTGTGCGCATCTTTGTACGTCTGCGTATTATTATTACTATTATTACATACTTACGTGACTTTAAAAGACGCCAGATGACGTGTCTGAAACGACCGCGCGCGCCTGCGTTTTCACCACACGTCTCACCCCCGTATGTATATACAACGCGTATTATTGTATATTTCGACGGACGAGGCGCTCGCGCGATGTGTTGCCGGTAACACGTGTTATTCCCCTATACGCCACCGAAACAAAAGGACATCGCACATACTATTATTATTATTATTACTGCGGTCATATTATTATTTTTTTAAAACAAATAACGACCGCGAGCGCAGTCGCGTGCATTGTTTTCCCATCCATTTGTATTTTCTCGTCGTGCCGCGTACACGTCTATACTAATTAATAGGTACGCCACGACTAATATTGTAATTACCGTCACGCCATATCAACCGCAACGGTGTTTGCATATGGATAGGTACACTATAACCATTTCGTTTCGTCGATACTTACGGAGTTTGTACCTTCCGTACGTGTCTCATAATTGTCATATCAAACATATCTATCATCCGTACGTTTATATCCATTATCCGTCTCCATCATCGTCCGTCCGGTTGATTGACTCGTCGTGGCTCTCATGTACCTCCCCGTTCCGGCCTAGCATTATTGTTTTCCCCCAATATATCGTTCCTTGTAACAGCACAGAAACGGTACACGGTTTACATGGCGACGCGGAATTATAAAAATTAACGAAAATCTCGTCACGTGGCTGCGACTACAATAGCGTTTACAATAAACGGTATAATATCTGCGGATCGTACGTCTGCTAAACACCGCGCGGTCGACCCAGGCTACCGCAACCGTCCTGTAAACGCGGCGTGGGTGGGTATTATTCCCCGTGTGTGTCTACGTACGACGGCACCTTTCACGATGGCCGTAATGGATGTTGTCCAGAGCGCCGTAACGACGCGTATTTCTATCATTACGCACTATGGTTATTACGGTTATTACCGTTATTGCCGCTATCTACGAGTCATTAAATAGCTGTGCAGGTCCGCGCTCGCGATGCTGCTGCACAGTCGATCCCGGAATCCGAACCGTACATCTCGGTATAGTGTGGAGTGCGCACGGTTGGTCTGTGGCGTGCACCGCGATTTCGTAACGCAGCGACATGTAGGTCGAAATCAGCATATTATACTGTTATCATCGTAGAAGGAAAAGAAGACTCGATAAATGTATTGGTTCGATCACGTTGTATTTTGCCCGGCAACATTTAAAATGATTTAATGCGCGTTTACGGTTGAATATTGAACAGCTATAAGCCATGCATACATATACTCGTATATATACGTATACTGCGCGTTATGGTTCAGTAACGGCGGAACACCGACCGACAACGTGTAATGTATCCAAAAATCCATCTCCGTCCGCTATAGTTGGGAAAAAAGCGGGGGTGGGGGAAACGAGTTGAAAAAAAATCCTTGTAACTTATTTATAGCCAGTACAATAAGACTGCAGCAGTGCGTTCCATCGCCGAACAGACTGCTGCTATATATACATACCCGTGCAGTGCTCGGCGGCGGCGCGTGGTGCGTGTATAGGGGTCTACATGGGGTCAGATCCCTTAAATCATAAAAACAATAAATCGCAGACCTGCAACGAGCTGTATTGCGTCTCGGGTTCAATTTCCTCCCGCGAGAATGTTCTTCGATTGGATCGCTGAATTATTGCGCCGCATTTAATAGAACATAAACGCAAACGCAATGATTATTCATAAATGTCTTGTTCTCTAGGAAACCACATGATATTATATAATTTATTATTAATATTATTATGCGTTTCTGCGAATCTACGAACGACCTATTCGCGCGTACGCTATGAAATTATATTTGTGACGTCCTCTGCAGATCGCGCGCGGCAATAAATTGGAATATTGAATTCTCAGTGTTTATGTTATCAATCTGGTAAATCGTTTCGGGGATGCAAAAAGAAAAAAAAAACAGTAGTATATCATGGGTGACTTCATAAGAAGGGGTGAAAGGGGACTTGGTAACTGTGTTACTTCTTATTTTTTTAGCAGCAGCGTTTTACTCTTGTTTGTCGATCAATCTGTATATTATATTAGAACTGTGAAACCTTACAGTGTACGAATACGCTTATTGGTACACTCGCTTACTGCAGTGTACCACTTGCGAGTTTTATTTGTGTCGTTTTACTTTAATATTTTAGGAAAACTTCGAGATTGTACTGTTGAAGATATTTATTACACGGTTTATTCGGTTTATCGTACACACCGTGTTATTATAAAACGTATCTCGATAATCACTAGCACGTTCACGGTCAACGATCGATCAGTACACACCCATAATAACATACCTATTATACATCTATTTTTTGTTAATTTGCTGTATTTTCGAGTTCTAATAGATGGTGATTAAGACGGCGCCGCACGTACTATCGATTTCGCGCAAAGCCGTAATTAAAATATTGTTACGTCTAATATTTGTGTACGTTTTTTTTATAATTGTATGGCCCAGCGCCCGCGAGTTTAAATAATTCGTCCGTGGGTTGTGTGTCAATAAACGTCGCGCTTTCACTAATATTACTACGAGTGTTTGTACATTTTACTACGCGTAATACGCAAATCGTCACCTTATTTATAATTACAGTTCTCTTTTTTTATTACAGTCGTAAATTGGTCAACTTTTTGACGTGTTTATGTATCATCGCTAGGGGTGTTAAAATATGTTGTCCAAAACGTCACACCCGATGTCACGCTCGTCGAGTGAAAATTACAAACGAGTTAAATGCACCGTTTCCCTAACGGCGACTCGCAGGTTGTCATAGTAATTTTGTTGTAAAATCACAGTCAAAATCATAGGAAATGTCGTACCTATAAATATCTTAAGATAAAACAGAATCAGTTGATAGTACGATTTCAATAAACATTTACAATGACAACCAAATCTAGTTGTTAGGGAAATGGTACATTTTGCTCATTTTTATTGTATATGATCGTTTCTAGCATGGGTACTGTCGATTTAATATTGACATGGATATATGTCTTATCACTTGGGATCATGCTAAAATGTTAGTTAAAATAGCAACAAGTAACGACATTTTACTGTTAATATGGATAAACGTGAAGTGATCATAAATCGGAAAATGTTGAAAAATTTCCATTTACTTCAAATTTGTTTTTTGTAACATAATACGTTGGAACTTTGGATGTATCTTTATTTATAGTCGTAAACGGTACTTATATCTTATTCGTGATTGGTAGAGGGTGAATGATTTGAGCATTTACCGTTCGTTTGGTATTTTCACATTATCCAACACCCCTCGACCCTTCTCCCATCGACAAAAATATAGATTTTTGTACAAGACTCGCTGTTACATTTGATTAAACGTGTAATACAAATTTTGTAATTCAAAACTTTTCGTCTAATTTTAGTACAGATGATTGATAAATAAAAAACCATAGTTACGTAAAAAACCATAGTTACATAATTCAAAACTTTTCGTCTAATTTTAGTACAGATGATTGATAAATAAAAAACCATAGTTACGAATGAAATTGATAAAAACAGTGCTCTTTCAAAATATGATAATTTAAATTATTCACAGTAATTTAACAAAATAGAATATGAAACAAATGATTTCGACGGTATTTCATATTATGTAGATGAGTCTTAACGTGATTAAATAATGATTATTGATATATATGTACTCATTTTAAATAGTGTAGTAAAATTATTATAATTATTCATAAACTATTAGTTAAGTTTTTCTGCTCCACGCCTATATTCGAGTACCTGTTAAAACTGAACGCATAACATTAATAATGATAATAATAATTATAACGATAATATATGATTATACTGATCGAAATCGTTTAACGTGTTTTACAGATTGTCTAAAATGCCGCTGCTGTCTTTGTACGGCGTGTTTGCCGTATGCGCGGTGCTCGTCGTGCCGGAGACTCGGGCCATCACCATCGAAGAACTGCCACCAGGTAAGTGATCGTTTCGTGTTCACCGATTGCTATGATACAGACGCAATGTCATTATAATGAGCAACAATGCATTATTTACTTACAACGAAAACTTAGAAAAAATAAAACAGTATACGTAATAAACACACCGCTCCGCAGTAGTTGTTTTTTTTTTTTTTTTATGATTTCTCGGTAAACCCGTATTATGGTAATTTACCGTCTCTCCCGCCGACAGCTTGTCATTAAAAGTTTATTTCCACACTAGTGGCACGTTAAATAAATAATATTAAAACGCCATTTTTTCGCGCTCCGGCGGTTGGGGGTGACGTATAAAGTTTCGTCGGATACGTTTCGAAAAACTTACAATATTCTTCCCGGACGTGAGTGCGTGGAGAGGGGGCGGGGTGCGAGCGAAGGGGAACGAGAAAAAACGTACACGTAATTCCGGTAGGTATTGCTTTTAAATTTTGTCGTCACGCCGTACACCGGGGCGCGGAAAAGTTGCGCCGCGTTTTATTAATATTTTTTCCCGGCGCGGAAATGTACTCGCCGTCGAGAATATTACCGGTGCACACGTCACCGCGTGTCACTCAAATTCGAGTTTAATGCCCGCGAGGCCGTATCGTATCTAAGACGCGCACACGTACGTACGGGTACGACGACCGCGGGCGTACGCGATCGTCGCCGTTAAACGTCGTGTCGAATCAATACGCGCGCGTATCCGCAACACGGTGCGCACGTGACGATGTATGTATTGGATTGACCGAGTGGGGGAGGGTGAGGGTTGAAAGTCGTGCATGTCGTTTTGCCGCGGATGATCATCTCGAAAACGTCGTGCGAGTAACGAGACCGAGAACGAGAGGGAGGACGGATCTACTACATTATTGTTACACGTTCATATAATGTCTATTGGAAAACGCCGTCGGTTTCGAGCGGTGTCGCGAGAAGTGTATATAAACATGTGTCGATACGAGACCACCGGTGCGCGATGTTTTGGAGGGGAGGGGGCGGCAAAAGGTTGTGCCATGTTTTTTGTGTTGCATAATAACGTTATAATGATTACCGCCACTTCGTGTAACACGATGACTGTACGACGACTTAATCGTCCGTGCAGTACTTTAGATTAGATAATTATTTGAATTCCGTTTTCCCGGACACAGATATTGAATGTACACAATGATTGTATAGTTGGAAGTTATTTTGGTTTCGATGAATATCTTTAAAACACCTATCTTATAAAAGATGAAATGGACTAAGAGAATCACAGAAAAAAATGCTCTGATGCGGTGCAAAAGTTCATAAATCAAAAATTAAAAAACATTTATGCCTTTATAAGAATAACTATACCATATACTTCTCATCGAATCAAGTGTATACATAATTATGTATTATCCTTATTCTAACTCGATTCCGTGTTGTGGAGTTTCATGCAATGTATTTAAAAAAAAATCTGATGAGAATCAACGGACGGTCGAATGATATCGCTGTATCTTGGTCTTTAGAACTTGAAACCTGCATTGCTCTAAAAAAAAAACGATTCTGAGTGAAACAGGTCGGGTGGATCAGGTTTTTATTTCTTAAGATGGTTGATATAGAAGTAGGAATAAATTTCTTTATAAGATAAAGGTTTAACTTTTAATCGAACATTTCTAGTGCCTGTAAGCAGCACAAATGCCATTAAAATATTTCGAAAATCATTAAATTTCTATAAACAAGTACTTTATAGGAAAACGGTGTGACGCAGTGGTTAACCGCAGTCGCTGATCAGTGCTGCGGTTGAACAACGTCCGCCGTCGATAGTGACCACACAAGTTTTTAGCGACTGAGTCCCCTGTCCTTAACGTGTACGTGTTCCAAAAACCAATCGTTACTATCCTACAGCAAATGACCATAGTTGACGAAGCTCAAGATTATAATAATAAAAAAGCACTCTATACCTATATGTATATAGGCTAATTCTAATGAAATAGTGTGTGACAAAATATTACGCGGTACCGCGGGTCTAAAACACTACTGATGCTTGATACAATTTTTACCATTTTCTTCCGTCTTTTCAATATTATACGGAAAACTGTTGATAAAAACGACCACCCACAATATTAACTATCGATCCAATTTCCTATAAAAAACTCCCATGATCCCATGACTGCGATGATCGGATCAATCATTGTGGTCGTAAGACACATAAGAAAAACACATCATGAGACAACCAATAAATTATTCGTTTCACTCGGAATCAAAATTCTCCGACCAGAAAATAAAAAACCAAAAAAGTATAAATCGTGGTATAAAATGAGATGTTGAATTTAGTAAATCCTTGTGTAACGTATCCGCTATGTGAGCGAATGTGTTTTAGTGACAGTCGTAATAGTATTAGTAGTAATGGTAGCTAGTACTAGTAGTAGTAGTAGTAGTTATGTCTAAATCAGGTGGCGAGGAAAGGGTTGGTGCAGGGGGTGTAAGCCGTGTATGCCGATAGAGTGGGCGGCGTAGATGTTTTACACGAATACCGGCCCGGGGAGGAAGTGCGTTTTGTAAACGCGCGTGTAACATTTCTTGTCGGCGTCGTCGCTGCCGTGTAACCGGATCGACCGCGAAGGGATAGGATTTCTCCAACACCGGCTACCGGCTAAGTGTATGTGTGTACGCATTTATATATATATATATATACGTATATATGTGTACCTTACCTACTGCATTATAATATATTATTACTATTATTATGTGGTAGTACAGTAGTCGTCCTCGTCATCGTATCGTATATAATATAATAGGGGTGAGAGAATATATATATATATATATCGACGGCGATGGTAGTGGTGGTGGAGGCGGCGGCGTGAGTTTTCTTTGTTCGACAAATCGATCAGCGGCGGCACCCAAAAACGCCCGAAGGGGAGACGCGGCTATAAAATATATATAATATCATAACCCGTCACGGGTCGGTCTCGGTCGTTATAATATGCAAAACAAACGGTTATTATCGCACGTGTAAGACGCGCGATTCTCCGGCCCGCGCCACCGCTGCTCGCCCGCCGTCAGGCTCTCTCCGCCCGCGAACTAAGTCGTAACGCCACCGATATAATATAAATATACACACACACACACACACACACACACACGCATATTTCTATTTAAATGCGTAACACGACGAGCGCGGGAGCTACGAAGCGCAGTCGCGTATATAATACAGTATCATCGCGTCGTTCCGCGAGAATAAATCGTTCCCGGAGTACAATAACAGTAATAGGTGTATACGTACACACTATGTATAAATGCTATAACGCCCTGCGGCGAGAGTTCACTTCATTGTCACTCGTCACATGGGGGCCGACCACGAGTACAGGGATAGGCTCCGGTGCGGCGATATGCAGCTACCGCGTATCCTGCGGTGTCACGATGTTCCGTAGAAATGCGAAAGACAACGGTTCGAGCGGACGAAGCGTAGGATTCACAGAAGTGAAAATTCAAAATAGGATTCGGTCGGAACGCGCACCCGGAGAGTGCAAAGGTTTCGTTGACGTTCTAGGGCTAAACCTCGAGCTGGTTCCATGAAACGCGAAACCGGCAAGCTCCGTTTTAATACGTTTCCTGCCGTTCTACAGCCTATACGGTTTCGACCGTCCACCTCATAGGACGCTGCGAACAGCGAATAATAACCGCGTGCCCTTACTTTGGCACAGCCCTTGTCTGCTTTTTAACTTATATCAATTAGTTGTTATACATTATAAGATTGTTATTCATTTAATTATAATTCACAACCTATATTGTATGTATATTTTCAAATTGCCGCTTGGCTTATTTGGTTTATCAAATGAATAAATAAACTACAGACGCCTTCATCGTGTAACAGCTCAAGCCGCGCTGAACCGGTGTAGAATGAAGTGATCTATAATGTAATATATTATAATAGGAGTCGAATATCTTGGTGTTTTACAATAATTTCTAAGTTAACACTAGAGTATATAATATGATATGAAGTCGTCATGTCATAATTGTATTCAATATTCGTAGTTTGAAAATCCCCCTCGCCGAATTAAGAGAAAATGGTGTCGACGTTAAACATTTAACGGGCTTCTAACCATAATTTGGCAAAACAATAAAGTAAGTATCAAACAATTATCGTTTAGCTCTATATAATTGTTGTATTTATTTTATATCCTCTAATTTGTTTATTATGCCTTAAAGTATAGACTGTAAGTTTAAATTTAGTAACTGTAAGTATTCTAAATAAAAAAATCATATAATTATGGTAAACGAGTACAACTGTATAGTTTTGGATCACGATTTATGGTGAGCGTGGGTTATTGTTGGTTGGTTTTTAAGATATTTTTTGTCGCTGAACAATGTAATATAATTCTTGACTTGTGACAACATGAAGATTCGAGTTCGTCTCGTCGTGATATTCACCATCGCGTCGATGCATATTATATTTTTCTATGTGCATTTATTCGTATTGTTATTACCATTTGACCCATTTGACTATAATTATAAATATTTTTCTCGTTCTATAAAGCGTGGGTACCACTGGGTACACATGCGATCTTTCTTGCACGGATAGCGCTTCGTCAAATCGAAACAGTTATTTTCTGCAGACTTCTCGGGAAACCGCAAATCGAATTGGAAAATGACAGCACGCGGCAATATAATAATTGTCTACCCGACAGTATTTGTGAAGTTGTTTTTCGGGAAAACTGAATTGTAACATCACCACGCTGTTTTATTAAGTTGTTTGTTGACTTGACGACTGGCTGTTGAACGACAGTTGATCGTGCCCAGAATCAAGAACAACACGCGTTTAAAAGTTCTACCCGGGCCCACCGACATATCGAACAAATTTGTCTTGTCCTCTTTCAGGCCGATTTTTCAAACACGTTTAAAAATTCAACGACATTTTTCTTTTTCCGATTATATAATTGAACCGAGGATGATCATGTGAACGAAAAATACATCGGTTTGAAATATTAAAAGTCAAAAGGTTTTCTCGTGGTGAAGTAATAATTTGCATTGTTATATGCGAAGGATACGGCTTAAAAATTTATAAATTTTGTCAGATTTCGAGTTGGGAATTACACGTGGGACCCGTTTAGCGGCGGGTGTATACGGCGTAGTATGACATCTGCGCCCGTTCTCTCGGGCATAAAAGACAATAAAAACATGGCGACATAGATGAACGGAAAAATACCCTGATGGGGAGAGTAGCAGGTGATGTGGTACGATGGCGGTAGTGGTGGTTGAAATGTGGTATAAAAGCTCCGGTATTGTTTCGCCATGATACTTAGAAAAGGTTATCGTGTGATCGGACTTGCAATATGTAAAACGTGTGCGGGGCGCATATATACCTTTTCATGTTTTTTACCACCCGACGGTCCGTGGCCCGAGCTGCACGCGGGGAGTTTTGAATAAATTTTTCCGCACAACTCTGCGTGTACGCGTACGCATGTATTTTATGATTACGTCTGAGGGAGAATTTCCTTTTCCTCGGTGGCCAGAGAAACGGATATACGTGCCCTTTAAAAGTCACATAAAATTGGCGGGTCCGAAACAGACGCATTGCGTCCCTTTCCTCCCCGACCCGACCTGCATACGCGGCTATCGCGCACTACATAACTTTCGACTCTTTCCGTACACGCATAACCGTTACCGTTATATTATTATTGTTGTTATTATTATTATTATTATTATATCGTCGTCTTTGTGGTTATACGTGAGAAAAATCATACGACCTTTGCATATTTCACACACGCGTACACTTCACGCACCCTTCGTCGTATTCGAGTGCGAAGGCGTTTCCTCGTTTTGAACGCACGGCAGCTCTTTCTATTCGGGTTGACCGAGAGGACACGTCAACTTGAATCCGGACCGTATAAATCGGCCCGAAGAACCGATCACCGTCGGCATGTTGAATAATTTATTTCGACTGTACCTTTTCCACCGTGCGGTATAATATATTATAATGCGATTGTAAATATCATGTAAAATTGAACAAGTGCACCGCTAAATGTGACATATTTACATACGCACACACATATATATTTGTATATATTTATAAGCGTTGAAAGGACGTTGTTCTCGCGCAACGTTTTAATAAAGTTTATTCGACGGATTTTATTGTAATACACCGTTAGGCGTTTTTTCAATTTTTTTCATTTTAATTTACGCGCCGCTCAATACACTCGTCATTTCCGTTTGTAAAAACGTGGGCGTATACAGTTGCATTGTGTTTATTTGATTGTGGATGCAAATACCTGTACACTGAAGTCGAACTTCACCCGCACTCTCGTGGCTGTTACACTTCTTTCGGTAATGTTGGGCGCACCGACGACGTTTGAAGTTTAAATTTAATCAATCGTTTTTTTTCCCCCGTTATTTACTTTTAGTTCATAACTTAATAAGCTCTTCCGTGTACCGTAACGACCAGCATAATATATACTATACGCCGCATAGCTAAACCATCATAACCATACGTCATCGGCCAACACTGGCTATATATTCGGACGTATTATAAATTATAATGATTAAAAGCGTTTTTATAACGCTTTATTATTATAAAATAATAAATTTTAAATTTAGTTTTCCCGTTTGAGCTATGTATAATATATATTTATACGAATAATTTCGTTTTCTTGCACAAGTTTTACATTGCGCAGTGGACGGTTTCAGTTTTAGTTTTAATATTCATCACTTTGACAACGAGATTAGTTTACATGTATACATATATCTAGATTCTAGAGTAATATAGCAGATGAAATATTACATAAATTGTTCGCACAACGCGCGAATGAATATTGTTTGAAACTCTATGTATATTCTGAACGTGCACTTAATTATTTTTCATTATCATTCAAATGTGTTTGATTGCTCTTTCAGACGGATTCGTGTTTAAAAGAAACTTAATTTCGTATAAAACTGTCGGGAAATATTATTTGTGTTCTGTGTCTTAATAATGTTTAGTCTCGTCCGATTGCACATTTGGCATTTTTTTAAAAGTTTTGCATCCCCTAGAGGAGAAATAAAAATAACGATAAAAAAAACCGTCGTTCCCCCCTTCGCCGTGTTTAATGTGTTATTCCGAGGAAAATACACCCGAATGTAAATAAAAAAAAACGATATAATAACGTTGTTATTTATTAATAGATATTATTTCTCCGTTTTCCATCTGCGGCTTTTTATACGTTTCCACATATCGTTATGTCTACGGTACGGGCTGCAGGGTCCGAATTACCCAGCGTAATATTGTGCTCGATAATACGCGTACAAGATCGCATCGGACGTAAATTTCGACAAACATTTACCATTAACCGTGCATGCGTCGGCGTACGGGACCTGGACGAAAACCCGCGGTTATGTTACGCGGTACACATAGCTGCTGCGGTATAATATCATACCGCCATATGCCCAGAACTCTAATGATCGATGTGCGTACGCGGACTCTACACCGAAACCCCTGCGGTGGAACACGAATTTATCCGAAACGTACTCCGGCACAGTTATATAGGTATATATAGGTAACTGATTATTAAAACGCGATGTTTACGGGATATCATGATGGATAACGGATGTTAAGGAAACATTGTAGCGACGTGCTCCAAGGACATGATTTGTTTAGCCATCGTTATAATGACGTTAATCGGGAACCTGCAGCGTATCATTACCGATGCGTATTTTATGCAAACATTTTAATGAAAACTAAAAGTATTCGTGCGACTCATACCATGGAACTGATAATATAATAAGTGCCCGGAAGGTGATTTAAATTCTTAGCCGATGCTTTCGTATTTGAGGGCTGAGATGTTTTTTCAACCCCATGTGAAGCTAAATAACCAATTTTGTTTTTGCATTTTCTGGCTCACGTGAGTTGAGTTGTAAATGACCAGACAAAACTCAAGCAATCAGGCATTTAAGAGCACAACCGATTCTCTTCAAAATCCAAAATTACCAATTGCTTTGTTGTTTATCAATTCAATGTGTACTGCCTAACGCGTATGTCATATAATTATACCACTCCTGAGTCCTAAATCATATATATGAAATAATATAACATTAAAGTGTAGTCACTATAGTCGCGACAATTACAGGTTATATAATATTGTAACAATATTGTATCGTACAATTATAAGTTAGATTATGTATCAAGCCAACGGTACTTTGGTGATCAATTATAATATACATATAAACGCTTTCATTTTTTGTAAGTATACCGAGAGATCGTAAACCGCAGATAAATCCCGGAGGTGCGATTGAAACGCAAGACTTTGATAAAAAAAAAAAAACAGTGATTGCTCGCCATTGATTTGGCAATATCTCACCCGAAACATGTTAGATCTGTATTAACAAAATATAGTGTGATGAACGGTTGAACTTAATGTTTGTAATACGCAATACTCGTATTTTCATTGCCCAGCTATCGTGCAGCGATTTCGAGCCCGTGAAAACACTGTCGTCCGCGAGTGTATAAAGTTAAAATATTGTATTTGCTCTCCTCCCACTGTAAATAGCTTGCTGATAATCCGTCTCGGAGGGGTTGCGTTGAGCTGTAGCTTCCGCCCAGGAGCGGCGGGAAAATAATGATAATAAGGCGAAACGGACTATTACGCGATGGCGTGTGCGCGTACAGCGGTGTGTTTAATGGGGAAGGGAGAGGGAAAAAGAAACATCGTCGTGCTGCCGAAGAAAACGCATCCCTGTCACGACGATAACAATACAAATCGAGTGTGCCGCCGCTCGGTGCACAAACTGCAGAGTCGTTATTTCCACGTGGATTTCTGTCCGCCGTCTATCCCTCGTCTGCAGGGTTCTAGCGGTGGCGGATTCGTATCGAAGAGCGCACGCGGATAAGGATAGCAATAACAATCGTTTCAGGAAATTATTTCGCGAAACTATATCATGAGGACGTCTGTCCGGGGTACACTGCTGATATCGCGGATGAACGGTGAATACAAAATATAATTCAACGTTTCGCTCGTACCATTGTCTGCAGCGCGCGTGCCGCCGGGTTTACCTTATATTATACATTTCGCGGGGGAGACCGCTCGCTGCTACTGGATAAGTCAATTTATTGCCGGCGCTTCCCGAAGTCGTTTTTATGTCCATTTGTCCGCCGAAACGGTCGTCGTAAACGATCTCTCGGCGCGTGTGTATTTTTATCATTTCGCTATCTATTATTATTTTTCTCCGCGTCCGTCCGCTTTATACTGCTCGTGCACCGCGTAACGGTCATCGTCTTGGCCCGCGCGGAACCCAAACATTTTACGACGCCCATAGTTTTTTAATGTCTTCACCCCGTTTAGTATTCCGAGCCAGACGGACGCGGTTTATGCTCTCCACCGTCCGACCATCCGTCGCTCATTCTTTCTACATCACAACTCATTCCCCTCCCTCTACCGTTCTTCACGAGAGGACGGCTCGCGAGCAGCATATTCGCCGAAAACTGCGTGCGTGCGTGTTTGTGTTTGGGTACACGTATGAAAAGATATGGAAACCCTCATCGAGCGTTTTGTCCACCGCTGACGTCCGTTCAAATACGACCCGTACGAGAGCCGCGCGTGTATTCGATTTGAATACAGACCGCACAGACACGGTTTCGCAATGCTCTTTATGCAATGTCAAGTCCCCGGTGGAGATGCGAGATCATTTTATATAAATAAACTCTTTCTCTCGGGGCAGGTTAAGTAATATATTATTGAAACAAATACCGACCCTCGCGTCCATTTTAATCATTTTAAATTTTAAACCGACCCTAGACGGTTTCCATTGTAAACGTTCGATTTCTTCTCTCGACACACCTGTACAAGCTCGGATGCTGAATACTGATTGGTCTAAAATAAATAAAATAGGTTCGTCGGGAAATATTTAAAAACCCACGTTATATTTAAACACGTTGGGTTCACGAGAATATTATTTTGTATTTTTATAAAAAACAATTTGATTAATGCGTTCGAGTGTGTACGTTTAGAAGTCTCGGTTTGAATATTTCTTTTATTCTTTTCAAACAAAACACAACTTAGGTATTCAAAATAATGTTTGCATGTTTGCGCAAAAGTTGCAAACAACCTATATATATATATAGATGGAGACGTTCCGCGTCGATTTTCCAGGTAAATACGTGTTTCCCTTTCCACGTGCGAGTACGTGCACGGAGAACGTGATGTGGCCCCGGTTCGATGCCAAAACGCAAACCCAATAAATATATCTTTGAAATTTTAAACTATAAAGTTCGGTCTCCTCCTCGTCACGCCGAACAAAACGATTTATCCCGCGATTATTATTTGTCTTCGTGACGTCAAGCCTACGTAGGCAATGGAGTTTATTATGCTATTATTTTGTCGGCGCACGGCGGTGTTGATAGAATACCAAATGATATACAGGTAAATATAATCTCACCGGATTAATGGGGCGGCGGCGGCGGCGCTTCAATTTTCGTACATCGCGGCGACCGGTGGGAACGTTTCCGTTGGAATTAAATTTTTTTTTTTTACTATTTCATAAGCCCCGACTAATTCGATTCCGCGTGACGTGTTGAAACACTGCGCATTAAGAGATTAAAAATCATTTCAGTCGAAGTATTTAATTAAACTTTTATGAATCTCGTCACGGAGGATTTGATGGTGTGGCTTGAACGGTAAAAATAATATTACTACCGCAGTCACCTCCGCGTAGGAATTTAATCGTATTGAACGCAACGCCATATTATCCCGCCGACGGGTTCGGATTTTGAATAAACCGAGCTCCACCTGAGCATACCCCGCCGCCATTCTTGTAACCCTGCCGAACCGTCCTAGTGCGATGTTAAAATAAAAACAGTTATTTGCGTTTACCGAAAGAAAGTTCACTGAATCCGATAACTACCTCGGGATATATAATACAACAGCCATGTCATTCGCTGTTAATGTAACTACGTATATATTTTATTCTTTATTTCTTATAATTACACATAAATTGATTAAGATAAAAATAGAAATATAGAAGTAAATATACTCCCTTAAGTCTAAGCTTGTGTTGGAGTAGAGAGTAAAAATACAGTATATAACCTAAAATAAAATAAACATTACTAAGTTATCAGAAGAAAAATGAAGTACACCGATATAGTTAAAACAATATATTTATAATTCTCTCACGAGATCTGATATATCGGTCTTTAAATAATCAAATAAATATTTATAAACTAAACTTTTCCCATTTACCACTCTCCCATGAATTCATTTTTTACCTAATAAACGCATTTTGTTGCAATACGTGTACATCACCATACTCTTTCATTGAGACCATGCGTCTTTGTCCTGTAAACGATTCAATCGCTATTTTGAATTGCGGTAGGTCGTTCGTCCGCAGCCAGTCGAAAAACCACTAGTCAACGGGTGGCGTACGATCTCTCATCCCGTCGGAGTCACGCGCCGTATAAGAAATTGCGAAAAAAAAAAAAAAAACGATATTTTTCTTCGAGGGACGGAGAAATAATATAATGTAGCGGCGCAGTAGGTGCGATCCGAATGATTTACAGCGGCAATAACAATATGCGGCACCAGAATGATTCTACCCCAACGCGCGCGCATCCGAATTGTCGTCGGGACATCCATCACGCGCCGCCACTATAATATAAAATATATATACGCGCAATAAGAATATACGTAAGAGCATGTAGATATGCATTATAATATGTATACGTGAATTACCCCTGTGTTTCGCGGAGTGCATTATATGCACCAGTTCATTTCGGAAACTTTCGAGTTCGGTTAATGTGCCGGAAATGCATTTATATTCGTATATACATTACGTTTTATATATAATATATTTATATACATAAATATATACATATATAACGTATATATATATATATATATATATATATATATATATATATATATATTATGTATATTGTATACTATGTACAGTCTGGTTCCACGCGGATGGCCGGTTATTCCTTGTTAATTTCCTGACCGAGCCCGATGCCGGCGACCCGGCCACTTTGTATTGCTAATGCGTTTATCTTGTCGTCGTTTTCGGATTTATTGCCGGTTGACGTTTAGTGCCTTGGATGTACGAGAGCGCGTGTGTCTTTGCGCCGGAGTATGTGCGTGTATGCGTGTTGGGGAGAGAAGGGATGTTTCTCGTCTATATAGTACGTGTATAATACCACGCATTTGTGGGGCACGACCGTCCGATACCCGACCCCCGGGGATACGCCTCCCCGTAATAATTTCACCCTGTCAAAGTCCCGGGCCAAAAGGAGATATATACGCTCCTCCGCTCTTTTCCGACCACCCTTGGACATTTTCAGTCTGTGTTATTGTTATTATAAGGGTCATTTTCTTTGAAACGATTTTTTTTCCTCTTTCCAGACCTCACGTCCCTCGCATGCACGTCGACCAGCTTCTTTATTTGTTTCCAAATTCCGAAAACCACCGTTTTGCCGTACGTATATATGTAATAGAGGGGACTCTGCCCTCGAGCATTTTGTGTAATATGTTGATTTTTTTTTTAATTTTACAATATATATATACGAGTATATATGTATTAATATTATAATAAGAAAGAAAATACCTCTAGTATTCTCACAAATAAAAGCCATGTAACCATGTAAGTAGAAAATAAAACTAATATTGTTTAAATTTATATATTGATGGATATTTCTGGTTGACCAAAAAACTGATTAAGATGTTTTAAAAAAAAATCATCTAAAATGACAAACGTAGTACCAAATAAATTATAGAAGGGGCCGAACTATACAATTAATTGGTATTTAAATAGTTAATATTTTAGAAATGACTAATTAAAAACCATGTAAATAATGTATGTATAAAAGATACGACTTGGTTTCATTTTGAGTCGATTCAATTAAAATGTAGTCTTAGATATTTATTTTAAATCGAAAATTGATTTGTCTCTGAAACGCAGTACTAAATCTTTATATACGGTCTATACGAGTCCACGCCATGACCCCTTTCTTGTATTTTATCCCTAACATCTAAGAAATCGTGATCGTTGCACTCGGACTGTTGAATGGAAGAAAGGAATAAAGGTCCAAATGTGCGTGCGTGCGTGGGTGATTCGGATGAGATTCTAAGTCCGACTAAACAAATGGCCTTTCAGATATTTGCATCGTAAGCTAGCCGCCTTTGAGTCGGACGCGTTTGAAATTTGTCACTTCTCCGCTCTGACCGCTCCGGTGAACTTCAGTTCAAATAAATACCAACGCTGGGCCTGTGACTTTTAAATACTTTTGGTTCAAAGTAGTTGGACGTGTATACAATATTTAAAAGAATTTATGGCGTTGCTACGAGTCGATCCGACGCGAGAGTTATTAGTTTACTGCAGTCCGAAAATGGATTTTCTTCAACATTCCCCTCGCTGCTGCCGTACCGTTAGGGTTTCGGTCATATACAATAAAATAGATACTGTGAAACCGCTGTCGCAATAGTTATGAATGCATACGAACGGTACAGCAAATATCAATCTCGACTTAATATTCGAGCGATCGCTATTATATAATATATTATAAGACGCACACCAGCGCAACGCATTGATTATGTTAATTTCCCGTCTAATGGCTTCTTCTCGTTTTTTTCTTTTTTTTCCGTTCTTCCTTTGCGACAATTCTAACAATTCGTATAATGCTATGCAGACAAGAAGAAACGAATTTATGGTAGTATTATGACCTGATCCAATAGGGGATAAGAGGGTGGTTTGCCCAACTAGCAGCAATGTGTTTGTTATTGCTTTCGCCAGAGCACGATAAAAACGATCGCAGACGCAATGGGATGGTCACAATAGAGTGCTTGTTTGTATTTTTGAAAACTTCAAATGGCTATATGCGAAGTTTTTTTCGCTGCTTTGAGCAACGTCGTTTTACATTCAATTTCCCTTTTGCCCTCTGGATTTGCACCATAATAACATGTGTTATATATTGGTTATTCGTGCGATTTTTGAGGTATTGAATCCGCGAGTCTCCCTTACTTAACATAAAAGTAAACGGTTTATTATATTATTATATTTATTTATTATTATTATCATTATTATTATTTTTTTTTTTAATCCGCTTCACTATTTTTCAATTTTGCGGTCAATCACTCTGACAAAGCTTTGACGTTCCATTGTTTTAATAATGACTGACCATAAAAAAAATTTTAAAAATAAAAACCCTTCAGGATTTGTGGTTAACCGTAGGTGCTAAAAACCTGTATGCTGATAACGTCAATTGTATTGTGATGTCACCGGCCACTTGTTCCCGATGACAATGAGTTTTATTTTATTTGCGGTAATTCTATCCGGAATTGTACATAAATTAAACCGTCGTTTATTATCTCGCTAACGACAAAACGTGGTTTTTTCACAATGCAAATAAATTATGAGATCGTTTACTTTTTTTTTTATAAAAATTTTGTTTTTCCACCACTTGTGTCTCGTGTGCGCAATACCTATAAATCTATAATGCACAATGTATATTTTAACATTACCTAGTGGTTACAATAATATCGTATATAAGAGTAGTCAGTGGCGTGATTGCAGGCTAATTCAGGGTGGAAGGGAGCACTTGACCCCTAGTATTTTACTAATGGAATAATAATAATTTTGCCCACTCGGACGTTTTAAAATAATCGAAAATGTTAAATTAATGTACGGAATTTTTTTAATACCCAGAAATGAATGAGTTCACTGGACGGGAAAACTAAAAATGTAAATTTAATATAACATTTTTTTAGGTTTTCTTTCTGTTAAATCTTATAAAAAAATCATCTGCACCCTTTCCATGTTTTTCGTTGTCCCTTGATATCCTTACGTATCGCCAGAGTCGCAATTTATGTATACAATTTAATCGATCATCGGACGCGTATCGGACGTGAACTAATTTAGGATATTGTGTGTATGGCAAAAAATAAGCGTTCGCGTAACGATACGTGCCGGCCAGAAGCCGTAAAACAGCAGAACCGGGCAGAAGAGAGTTTCCTCGAACGCAGACCGCGCTTTCAACAGCGTTTTTTTAGGCTCGTGAATCCCGCGTGTTTGAAGAAATCGTACGCTACCGGTAATATGTGTATCGCCGTGAAGCTCACGAAAAGTCTAGACTCTTACGAAGTGTCGCATTCACGCGGCTCGACGGAGATAACCGAGTGAAATTTATTGCGTACGAGAAACGTGTGTGTAATGCTCGTAACGAGTGTACGACCTTTGACCGCCTCCGGTATAAAGGCAATCACGCGTTGAAAGTTGTATGACCGTTGTTCTATGAGCCCGCAGGTCCGTAATCAAGAGGGGGGAGGTAAATGGGTGCATTTCCCTTTCTCCTCTTAAACCCGACCGTCACCCCCCTGGCCTAACGATACGGGTTCTCCTGTACATCAGATCATCGACATTTTTCGATAGAATAGAACCGCGTTTAAAAATAGTTAAAATAAGATTTTAGAAGATAAAAATGTTTTTATTGAGTTTAGCTTAAATTTTGTAATGGATTTCAAAAATATATACCTACCCACAAAAGAAGAAATGATTTGCGTAAAAATCTATATATAACACAATATTTATAACATATTTTGGATGCAGCCCAACGGTTTAAGAATCAACGTTTTCCTGTTAAACACGTGCCCGCGTTGTAGTTCTTCCGAACGCGGTCGGATTCTTCGGATTATTGTCGTCAATCAGTAGAAACTATATACAGTACTCCCTCGTTAACACGAACTCGGTTAACACGAATTGCTGGATAACGCGAACTAGTTTTCTGGTCCCAAGAAAGGCCATATACTAGGTATGTTTTTTGTCATGTCTTCGGTTTCCACAAATTTTTCGATTACACGAAACTCAAACAAATTTCAGGAACCATACTGTCGTTTTGTATCATTCTCTATTTTCGTTTTATCACTTGTATGTACATAATCTAATCAGTTTTATCGATATCTTATCCCTATAAAAGGGGCTCGTTTTCATGTAAAGTTCAAGCAGACACCCATTACCAACTCGTTATGCACATTATAAATATTTATTATATGCATTGTAATAAAATTTGGCATATGTAATTGATCAAATATTTTAGTAAGTTTTAGTAAGTTGTTTCAACCTCCTCTGATAACGTGATTTCGTTCGTGTAAGCACAATTCGTTTAACGCGAACAGGTTATTCTTCGGTCTCGTCGAGTTCGTGTTAACTGTATAGGTACGCGTATTTCACGATCTCGTTATAATTAATTTCATCGGAACGTACCAGATTCCGGTGGTGGATTCCCGATTCAGGATAGTAGAACGACCTATTCTTGATCCGTATGTCTTATTGTACAATTATTAAATGGATAAAGCGTAATATTTGAAATGATTTTGATTAGTTTTGGCGTTCCGTGAAAGAAAAAGCTGGATTGACGCTATTGTTCAAAACAATGTGTCGGATTTTTTTCGAAAACTTTAAAACCCAATTATAATTTAGAAGTTGCAGTGTTATGTGGGTCGGAAGATAGTTGTGATAGTAAGGAGAATGGAAATTTAACGAAACATTAGTCTGACGATTTTTTAGTTCGCTTGGAGATTTTGGGCAAGGACCGTATAGAGATATTGGCACGTGGGTTTCGCCACTTTAAACGGTAACACAAACGGATAACGTTGCCCATGTGTCCCGGGGTCTAATGATAATAATTGTTACGGAGCGTTGATGATGATGATGATGTTTATTATAATAATACTCGTTCGGCACAAGACCGAATAATAAATACGACCAACCAGACAATTAGTCGTGGTCCGGGCAGGATGAGGCTGAGGACGAAGGGAAACGGTCTTCGCGCACGCCGGCCAGCGCGGTTTAATTTGATTTTAATTACGTTTCCGTAACGGATCGGGCGCGGGGAGGGGACGACTGTAGGCGACCAACACGGGCTGCAGGGAGTGGACTCGGCAGAAGAAGGACTCGGGAACAGGTCTCCACGGGGTACAGCGCTCGCGATTTATTATACGGACGGCGACGACGCAAACGACCCGTGAAATTCGAGGGAACCCTGTCCGAGATTCTGCAGCTTGGAATACGCGTGTATATAGAACGCCCGTCGTCCCTCGCGCGATCCGTGTCCAACCCGCGGCCGTCGCGGGCTCGTTACTTCGACCCCGCGAACCCCGCAATATGCGCACGCGTGTTGTATAATTATAGCAGTCGCGCCGTGATAATTCTTAAACAGTCTCGTGCACAATAACACCGCAATAACCGCACCGTTTCGCCGTGCACGAGACGATCGCGGTTCGGTCGCGTACTACATGCAACGATTGACTTCTACATGTTTCCCGCGATCGAAATTCGACCGGAGAACGTAACGTTGTTATTTAAGTTTTCGATCTGTTCGCGCGTACAACTAAGTCGAGCACGATCACTATTGGTAATAGTTATAATAATAATAACGAGTGTCAACGGTGATTCGGCCGGCCATGGGCAACATCGTAATACGGATTTGAAGTTCGACGGAAGATCATGTAACATGCCGAAAATGTGCAGCACGACTGCAAAACCTACACTCTAGGCCAGGGGTCTTCACTAGGATTTCTGAGAGAGCCAAATAGTTCATACTATAGGGCCGCAAGTACAAATTGTACAGTTTGGTCAGGGCCTAAACCTAAACGGTATAGGTTAATTATAAAATAATAATTTTTCTTAGTTATAATACACTATGAAGTGGCGTCAAATAACTTACAAACAATATGATTATAACATAAGTTTATTACATCAAAAAAATTAACTTTTTTGCATATAAAAATGTAGGGAAATGTCTTTTACTTAATTTCATGAATTTATTTCATTCTTTCACAACTCTCTAATATGGCATCTATGTTAGCATTTTTTTTTCAAAAAGATATTTGTTTCAATAACTCTAAAATTTATGTTTATCTATCCTTAGCAATCAGTCTGAGAGCTGCAAAAAATCGTTCCGAGGGCCGCATAGTGAAGATCGCTGCTCTAGGTTTATAAACCCGCATAATTGTAACTGTATTAAAATGTCCAAGAATAACATTCTGTGCACGTTTAAATGCATCCATCCCTCGAAATATTGCAACGTTGATTCGCAATTCCTCTGCGACAATCATATATGTAATCCGTTCAAAGAAACACTGAAAAAACACGGCAACATTTACATAAGTGTAAAAGAGATGTTCACATAGCTGAGTTGTGATAGCGCGTCCGAATTTGAGACAAGTATACAATTATCAATGGTCGGAAATCGCACCACTCGCACTTGTTCACTCGCCATCATTCCGTCCCAACTTATAGATCACGGAGCCACTCGAATTCTTATCGTATTAACATCAGATGTACATGCGTGTTTCGTAAAGGTGTATCAATATGTGCCGAAAGATCCGTATGATTAATGTCGAATAAGCATTTTTCGACTAAGAATAGTTAGCGCCTATTTCGACGTTGAATACTTATTACAAAATGTACTTTTGGGTTTGATCGCAGCTACCTGCAGAGCACGCGCGTCGTTGATGTCGTTAGGTGAAGAACATTCAAGTGTCAAATCATAGCGATATCTGATTTTGTACCTACAGTTTAAAAACCGTTTTTAGCTTGTATGTTCCGGTCGCATTTACACGACGTGTTTGCCATCGCTCAGTAAATACATTATCACTTTACGCTTTATTTTCATTTTCAAAATTATCCAACTCGTATTCCGCTCAAACGATGGCGTCCTCAATTGAGCCACGGACGTACCTACGACCGTCGAGAAATAATCTCGAAAAAAAATCGCGTCCGACCAGAGTACCATTTTTGATCGTTTTACACAATCTGCAGCAGTGCCTGCATAATATTGGCTTCTTCGAGTACGATTCGTGACCTGTAAACGCAGTCGAATGGAAATTATAACCGTGTAAATAAATTTGATAAAACCGTTGCGCAAAGAAAATAATATTTACTAGTGCGTTGCGGGTCGATAAAAAATATTGTACAATATAGTAACAGTCGTAGTGCGATAGGAAACATAATAAAACATAGTTATTAGGTCGATATGAATGACACAACGGTTTTCAATATAATAATAATAACACTGTACACCCCTCGTGCTTCGTATAGCATATATTATATCACTATAATCACCGTGTTACAGACTACAACGACCATTTACGTTGCATTTAAATTGTTTGTTTTCATTCATACCACGAACACCGTACGGGGCGGCAGTTATACGAATATTACACCATTCCTTTTAACCCTAGCAGTATTATAGACATCTACAATTTTTACGATATTCACCTGCCTCTGTCTACGACGTTCGCTCTAGCCGCGTGTCTGTACAATACGTTGTATTGAAATGCTTCTACTTTACCGCGTCTTATATGTCCTTTTTTAATTTGTCCGCTAATTTATACCTTTCCTGGTTCAGTTTTTATACGATTGCACGTCGTAATTATGTCGTATTATCTGACGTACATTCGTAAATTATTTTAATTTAAAAACATTCGAAAACGACCGACCACGTCGTACATTTACTATAGGACTAGTAAAACTTTATGTCTTCAACCGATTCAAATTTCAAAAACACATCCGGCAGGGTTTCATGTCGTAAGTTGAATAAAGGTTCGGACATCGGACAAATGTATACTGTCTGCTTGGTTTAAAAAGTTTGAAGATAATTCGGTTTTAGGAGTTATTGTTGTCAACTTGCCTTTGTGCATTACGTTCTGTTATGTATTTGTACGAGTCTTAAAAATACTTCGATGCAATATAATATAATATTTTGTTCGTGTAATGTGGATCAATATACAGCATAATACACTACGCAGATAATAGCCAAAACGAAGGTTTTGGAAATCAATAAAATTACATTATCCTTTTGACTCCATTCACTCCCCCGCAGAGATGTCATATAGTATTAAATATAAGTTGGTTATTCACTTATTTGCGAAAAGTTTCAAAGATAATATTAGCCGTCCGATATTTTACAAATGACCTATGAAAAATGAATCCAAAGCTGCGACAAAGTTTGGACTTCGCTAAAGTATAATATGTTCAAAGAATTTCTTTTTTTTATACGTCAGCATGTAATGAACTCTTTACTTCGAGAATTATAAAAAATAGTTGTATAATTTAACCTGAACTGCAACCCCATACACTCTATCTCTCTCTTTCTCTCTTTCACCCACGCATACCCACTACGTATATTCACTTACTACTACTTTCACGCCTTCGTGCGTTTCAATAGGCTCATGATGCTGAAAAAAATTACTCGTTTGAGAATATTAAATTTTTTTTTATAACCTCTATTGAGTATTATGTAAATTGAAAATGAACTGGTGCGAATATGACTCCACTTATGAAGTTTAACGGTTAGAAGGCGCCTGGGGTTTCCACCTCCACCATAATATAATATAATAACTTTTTCACATTGCTCCGTTAAGTCATTATGTATATAATATGCAGAAAAATGGGGGTTTTTTGTTTTTAAATCTCACATGTTTGTGTGTATTATTATTAAAGAATACTCGACTTTTATCAAGTGTGAGCTGGATTCAGGAAAACAACCCTTTGAAACCGTACTGCCACAACGTCGAGGGAAAAAAATTTTAAGACGACATATTATATGTATTTATCCCCTTAATAATTTTGTGCTCGAAAACGTTGCACTGCTGCTGCTACTGCTGCTGCTCTGCTGCGTCTGTACTGCAGCCGACGTTAATTGTTCGTAAAATTAATTTCAGGGTCCATTAGCTATTTATAATATTGTAACATATGTATGTACGTGTATTGTACTATTACGTGTTATTATCTTAGTGGTTCGCGTCAGAAAACAACTACTTTGTTATGCGTCAAATGAAAAAAAATACAAGAAAAACGCGGGAGAAACTATAAGTTTATTTGCCATACATTGACAATTGCCAATGATAGTCATCCCCTATTCCTGTCCGATAATTCTATTCCCCCTTCGGAACGGTGTTTCTTTTTCCGAAAAAAAAAAGAAATATATATATAATTTATAAATACAAAACACCCCAGTGCTAGTAATAATCACGGTTAACGCACAAAAATCTGTATTTAGCCCTCGGGTTATTTGTGACAATTATTGTTTGAAGAGGGGAATATGTACCAACTCCCTGCAGACGCGTGGTGTGTGTGTGTGTGTGTATATATATATATTATATAAGTGTGTGTATTTACAAAGTTTATACAAAGAACCATGAGAACTGAAGTTGAAAGGTTTCAAATTGACATTCGTCCCCTTTGATTTTGATTTGCTCATAAGCTACGAACAAAAATCAAACACATGAAATATAAGTATATACAACACCCGAGGAACGTTACAAGTACGCATTTTCTGGTACACGTAATAATATCGCGTTGAACGCAGTTGATATTATTCACCGTACAAAATCCAAACGAGGACAAACGTTCCTGAAAATATCACAATGTTATACTGATGCCGCGGCACTCGGTTATTATAACACATGGTTTGCATATATTAACACACGTTATGTGCATTAACCTATTTACCTATACCGTACGCGCGTATGTTGCGGCAGCGTCGAGTGTCTGAACGTATTGCGCACAAATCCCTTATAATATTATCTGTAGTAAGGACCTCTGCTCACGGGGTATAACTAACTAACTAACCAAAGCGTAATTACGGCAAAAGATAGCAATAAAGGACGGCTACATAATACTCAACAGCTATGGAATACCTACTACCCCACTGTATTTATATATATATACGAGTATATATATTAGAAACCTAATCGATCGTTATCCTGTTTCCGTTATTATTATTACTGCGGGATATTATTATTTTAACATTACGCGAAACTCGTACCATTATCACGTTTCGGGTGTAAAAACACTCAATACATGTATTGTTCAATTGGATTTATTCATACCGTTCCGCTATTGTGTTCGTAAAAGTCGAAAACTTCACAATCACACTTACAGCTGATAATTTGCGTACATTGTAAATTTAAATCACTTTGAGCTTTGCATTTTTAAAACGGGTCAGCGCGCCTTTACGAGCGTCAAGTTTTTTTAAGTCCAGTCAGTCAAAACACTCGTGTATCTATCGAACGAATACTCGTATCTATATTTAGGTATACCTGGTACTCGTTGAATCGTCCGTCATTCAATATTCATTATTGCTATGACGTACATTATTATTAAAAAATACAATTATTTAAACATGCGCGTTTCAACAGTACCTATATTTAAAACCACGATGAGGTCAATATCAACCGAAAAACGCTATAGATAAATAAAATACGTTCACGCGTTGCACAAATTTTAATAGTTTTCGCTCAAATTATTTATGGTTAAAAACAAAAAAAAAACGTTTAAGCGATAGCAACGGGTCGCGAATAACACGTGAAGTGAAAATTTACGTCATAATTCTATTATTAATAATTGTTCCTCGATGTTTCGCTGTAAAACGTATACAAATGTAGCACGTACAATTGGGTCGATAAAATTAAATATTTCGACGCCAATTTTATCGCACCCTCTCCTTTGGTTCTCGCCGGGTCATTATCGAAGCCGCACAACGGTGTGTCGTGCCATACCGTTGAAAACGATTTTATCTTAACGCCCGATCGCCCTCGGTTGCCCGTGAGGGTTTTTTTTACTTTTATTTTATTTTTTACATTTTTTAAAGGCTTCCATCGTTCGTTTGTTGGAAAATCTATCTACCTTTAAGATATATATACTCCAGAAGGGAAATCACAAAATAAACAGAATTGAAAAGGAATGAAATGAGAAAAAAGAATTCCAACAGAATTAAAGCGATAAAACAACACCGTCCCCTATATATAGTGTATGGTCGCCGCTACCGTGAGAATATCTCAGACAACTTAAGAGTGCTGCTCTTATCTCCGACAGATTGAAATTCAAATGTTAAGTAAACCCATGGCGTATATATTATAGAGAGTTTAATTTGAACTTCAACACGAGGATTAGTTAACTTCGTTTCACACACAGCCCTTCCCCTCGTCCATGTCCACTGCCCGCAATGCCGTCGAAAACTTATATGCACTCCCGCACTCCGAATAACTTTACTCTTAACATAATTATTGTCCTCCTTCAAGGCGTTACTAATTTCGTTTTTTTTTCCCTTTCGTATAATCAAATCGGATTTCTTATTTCGCAGATCTTTGCCAACACGATATCTTTATCGGCCCAACTTGTTTAATTTGTTCGCCGAGAAAACTCATAAATGAAGTGTTCCCAACCCTAGGCGCCAATCGGTGTGCCAATTCCGTTGGCATTAAGGCGTTTTCGTTTTTGCTTTTTTGTTTTCTCTCTCTCTCTCTCCGCCCGACGGTCTTTTGTAATCGGATACGCGCCATACTCGGCAAACTTTTGAGAATGACGCTTCCGGGGGAAACCAAAAGTCTTAAAACACTCCTACTCCGGTAATCTTGCACCCAGTGTTTTTATGTAGTTCAATTATTAGCACCGTACCGTATACTTGAAATATTATCACACGAAGATACACACTTTAATCATTTCCAGCGTCCCTACGTCGATGTGAAATTATATTATCACCGAGTACACATTTTTCTCACAGTGAGATAAATCGGACACGCGGTATTAAACGTAGTATATACTTACTACTAATATTAGCCATATCGCTATAGGTTTATCGTCCACTCGCACATAATATTAATATTATATGTATAATGAACATGGTACATAGTACATTCAATACGATTTCGGACAATTTATCACCAGTCAAAAACGATCGCGATGGACGTAAAATGATCACGTGTATGTAAGATATCTCGGTGGAAAAAATCGACACGTAAAAGTGAGTATCTAAAGCAGTGGTTTCCAACCTTTTTTATTCCACGCCCCCTTTGTAGATTTTCGAAACTCTCGCGCCCCCCCCCCCTTCTATAACATAATAAATATATCACTTTTTTGTGTACTTTACAAAGAAATTATAAAATATCCGAAATGAATTCAATCTTATTACTGATAATAATTATAAAATATAAATCATAGTAAAATAGTAAGTATTATAATATAATGAAATTTACAATTTATTAATGTGAAGGCTGGCAACACTTTTCTTTATACAATTTTTTTATGTCTGGCTCAATGTTTGTTTATTCATACTTTATCAATATATTTTTTTGATTATATTTGTCTCTTTATCAATACTCAATAACCGGTCATCATTAATTTTTCATATTTTCCATACATTTTAAAATAAAAACAGTATTTTGTAATGACTGCTTACGCTCCCCCAAGAAATGTCTACACGCCCCCCCAGGTTGGGAAACAGTGATCTAAAGTGACATTTTATAATGTACTTACGATCCGCGAACCCTGCGTTTACGTTTTTTTTCTTTAACCATCCAAACACGCTTTATAATGTTTAAAACACCGTTGCGAACGCGAGTACTTGCGACAGACTATGCGTTTCTCATAACACCGAAACCATATCGAAGCGAATCGATTGTCCGTCAAAAAAAATAACAATTGTCTCGCACCCCGATTTTTTAAATTTTTTTTCATTTTTCACTTAAGCCTCGTTGTCAAACAACCGAACGACATAGTTGCGCACATGGACGCGGGCAATGTAATCGAGTGTACACTCGCAGCTTGATCTCGACCGTAATATAGGCATGATCGCGAACACGAAAATTGGCATTTGGTTTTTGAGGGTGCGCGCATAATGTAGTACAGGTAGAGCCGTCCACCCCGGGGGTGGTACATAAAACGGACCGAAAGAGAGCGAGCCGCGCGCGTAAAAGAAAAAGAAAAAAAGAAAAAAAAAATGAGAAAAATAAGAAGGTAAATGGACCGTACTGAAATCCGACCGCTCCACTAATTTCACACCATTAAACGTAATTTATCGAACGTTTATCAGCCATC
This sequence comes from Periphyllus acericola, assembly GCA_949715065.1. NCBI lineage: Eukaryota > Metazoa > Arthropoda > Insecta > Hemiptera > Aphididae > Periphyllus > Periphyllus acericola. Next base: position 8,179,507 of record OX454269.1, on the reverse strand, counting down.
CTTTCCAGTGTTTACACCCAATAAAACGATTCGAGAATATTATCGGCGCTCGTTTTCGTCCTTTGGTTTGTCGAAGTTCCCCGTACACGACCGCGGACACTAGTTGGACACTACTACACCGTTCTGTTAATGACATTTTTTTTTATTTTTTTTTCATCCCTGCGGCGACGGCCAAAACGTCGTACAGCGCACGCACAGCGTTATATTATTACATATATATTTTTTTTTTTTGTACGAAAGTTAACAAACAGAAACATTCTCGTGGACAGTTGTATTTTTGAAAACGATAAAGCGGATTTGTGGAACGACTACATATCACTGCAGGCGTCCGTTTAAATATTACTCCGCCGCGCAATGCGATTACTGGCGGTGGCGTGGTCTGCACAAGAGTGTCCCCTTTAAACGCGAAATATTGACGAGAAGCACTGCAGATAGTATACAGTATACAGTATACACTTATACATATATTATGCAAAGTTCGAGTGCGACTGCAGCAGATGTAACCGACGACGTTTCGTTTTATAATTATTAATTTATTTCTTATTTACTTTTTTATTCACACGGCCTTGTAATTCCTCATGACGTCCGAACACGAAAATTTGTCACACATATATACACTATTACACTCTGTATATATACAGTCAACACGCGCTCGCAACTAGATAATCGTCGATGACCCAGAACTCTGCTGTTGTTATAATAACAAGACATCGTTTGACTATGCGTTAAAAAGTTTTTTCGAAAATAAATAAAAAAATAAAATCGTCATGTTGCGTGATTTTAGTCGAATTCATGCCATTATTATATTTAGTCATAATTAAACTTATCAAATTATTCGCCGTCGTGTTTGACGTCATTATACGTATAATATTACACCCATACATGTTTTTATATAATGTTCACGCCTTCACGGGCTACACAACTTTGTTTTTGTAGTTTTGAAATTTTGATTTTTTTTCTAAAAACATATCGTTATTGCTTCGGACGAGTTTCATACGTCGGCCGTGATTAAAACACAATCTTTAGCTTGCTACTCGCATTCGAAAAATAATTTAGCATTATGATAATATATGGAGATTAACGTGTTTTTTACTTTTTCTGTCTTTTTCCGGTTGACTTCGTTCTCTCCCTGAGAACTCTTTTCTCCTTATACAATATATATAATATCCCCTATCTGACGCTTAATTTCCTGCCAATCGCAGTGTTTCAGACGCGTACAGATGTTTACACATAATCAAAGAGAGTCGACGGTGTACTATGTACACACGCCCATATTTTCGAAAAATATAAATACAATTTTATACGCCGCGCCAGTCCGTGACATCGGCAAAACGTTTGAAACGTTTCTAACGTCGGTACGGTTTAATAATTAGCCGAAAACAAAAATGTTGATTATAAAACGCTTAATATACGTTTAAAGGATAAAATCGGATTTCGCGAGTTATCAAAGAACCCTTGCCGAATTTACGGTCCTACGTTTTAAAACATTTTAGTGCCACGGTTAGCTATACGAGTATCTTATAGGTATTGTAGATTTTACATCCTTTCTCATACGAATCACATGTACGTCTGGTAGTCGTCTGTGCATTAAATATATAAAAATACATTTATCTAAAAACTCATCCATAGAATTGCTTATTGTGATCAGCGCCATATAGTACACGTGTAAAGGTGATGAAAATATTTAATGAGTAATTACCAGAGACTTAGCATGTAACATTTCATGTTATATGTTACATGTGTTAACGCCAGGGTTTTCATCCTTGAAATGTAATACGTTATATATATATATAACAGTTCTACGGCTCATTAGTGTTATTTTCAAAACACGTTTTTGCGAAATGAGAAGGGAAAAAAACGTTGATTTTGTTCCGCCTTACAGCCCGGAAGTTCTTCGCACTGTTCTCGCGAAACACACGCGTGGTGAACGCAATTATTGTGACTCGAAAATTTGTTTTCACGTGCGCCCAACAATGAATAGCGGTCACGTATCTCGGGTGGAGGCGAAATAGAAAAAAAAGAAAAGAAGAATAAACTTTTTCCACAATTGAATTCTGTCGCTGCTGGAGTAATATCGCTTTCCAGGGATAATAATTGCGACCGGAAACGAGGTGTATCCCTCTTTTTATTTTTTATTTATTTATTTTTATTTTTACCACGATCTACAGTCGCGTTGCCGAGGGTGTAAGGTTAGATGGATTTTTGTTTTATTTCAAAAAGTGTGAGGATAGCTTGTACGTAGATATATATGTATACTACATAGGTATAAATGTATTTGGAGGGAATGATAAAGAGTGCAGATATAAAGTGCTTTTCGGTCGCAGCAAATCTAATTTTCTATCACGTGTTTACGAAATCCAATAAACTCGGCCGTCTGCCCGTCCCGTCCTCGGCCCCATCAACCCGCCAAGAAGTAGTCGTTAGAGCCCTGCGGATTTCCTGTACACTGCTACTACGTGATTCCAGTTGCAGCGATTATTTATTAGAACAAATGAGACCCGCAGACGAGCGCCCGATGTTCCGGCGCTGGCTGCAGAACCAAAGGGACCGATTCGAATTTTTCAAAAGCTCGCGGTGGATATTTGTTTTCGCCCGCAGCCAACGACCCCGTAAACAATAAAGAACGCTACTTGTTATATCATGCATTCAGACGGAGTGCCCTTTCGTAAATGCCCCGGACGTTTATTTGCCTTAGTGCCCTCCCAAAATGATTAGCGCCACGCGGAGCCCTCTCACCAGTATACGTGATGGCAGAACGATAATTGTTTAGGTTATTTTCGAGACTAATCATTGTAGACTTTGAGTTATTTTAAACTATTTTAGGTATTCAAACGTTTAATGTTTAAACTGTGAATATATATTTATACGCGTTGGTGAAGCGCGTGCGACGAGACTATGCATTATTATCAACGATAGACGACTCGAATTAGTCTACTAATTAGGGTTACGTGTATCACTGCGAGCGCTTAACGATCGTAGTCATATTCCAAATGCATTATTTCGTTTTAATCGTCCCGGTGTTGTTACAAGATACGTGAAACCCGAAAAAAAACCACCTCGCGGTGATCAGCTTGTCGTCGACGGTAAAAGTATGATAATATAGCGTGTTACGTGCCTGCTGCAGCTGATGAAAGTCACGCGTTTTAAACTAAATAATATATACGGGTGTAACGCGCGCACATTAATCTGTGGTACCTACGCGCGATCACGGTGTGTATCGGCGTTAAAGTATGGATTTATGTGGCAGACAAAAGAAGCGAACGAAACGATAAAAGATTGAAAAAATTTAAGGAACGAAAATAAAATCGGAAACAATGGCCCCACGTGGAACGCACTATGATTTCCGTCACCGAAAATTCATCTGCCGCGCGTAACTACTTTTTTTTACGACGTATCGTACACGCGCAACTCTCGTTGGCCCACGAACCACAAAATGCAGTTCCGATCTGTACCGCCGCTTCTTACTATGGCCAGTTTCCGTCGCACTGCAATTAAATACTACGTGAACGAGATTTTTTTTTTTTCAAATTTTCAAGTTCTGTAAAACCGTTTACCGCGATATCCAAATTCTTCAAATCCGTCCGTGCACACTCGGTCTACCGACACGATGAGCTCGCTCTGTCTGCGTTTATTCCGTTTTGACGATGTGCAGTAGTTATCAACACGCACGTGTGCAATAACTGAGGGGTGGTGAACCTTTTCCTGGTCGAGCGCGAAAATTTGAAAATCATCCCCGTGTCCTAAGAAAAACGTGATATTTCCTTAGAACGACTGCAGAGTTACTGAAGTGTTATTGTTTATTACGAACGTGTGATTTTTGTTGCTGATAGTTGATCATACGTTTTAATAAATTCTATTTGTTTTTTTTTTTTTTACGTGGCCGTTAAAATTCGGCCAACGTTCTCCACGCGTGCCGTAGGTTCGCCACCCCTATTATGTTATAAAATAACAGTTAACCGTTCTCATTATCGCGGTCGTAAGCCCATGTTGGTTCTGTTTCGATTTAATTTCACTAATCCGGTACCGCGCAAGTTGCAGTACGACGTACTTCTACGATGATAATATTATATGATATTATATTAGTTGTTTCGAACAGTAATTTGTCTGCACCGCCGTGGTTACATTGGTACAGTTTCCGCGATGATTGTCGGAGATGCGCCGCGTTTGCATTCAATCGCCAATGCCACGCGCGTTATTTAATAATATTAATCGCCATCCATCGGCAATGCGATTTGCTCGTTTAAAATAATCCCATTGTAATTCCATCTGAGATTTAACAACGTTACATTTTCCTCGATGACCGAATGTGCGGTGGTGGGGAAAAAAATGTATTTTTTTTCTCCGATTTTTCTTCTGCTCTGGAAACTCATTAGGAGCAGGGGAAGAAATCTCTCCTTAGGATTTGGAAAGAACGAAGCCAGTATTAACGAACCGAAATAATTGAACCACACACATGGCCCACGTATCCGTATTGAATGCACAGGGGCGCAGAGCTCTAAATTAAATTTCGTTAAGCTCTCTTTTTTTTCTCTCTCTCTCTCTCTCGCTCTTTCCTTCTTTTCGCTTGCCTCGTGTGCCGATTGAACGAATTTACGATGCCAACTAACAATAGACACGCCGGACATAAACCTTAACCGAGTTTATTACGATCTTTTGACCGGAAAACGTGAACATATGGATAAAGCGGCCAGAATAGACCGATAAAAATTACTGTTGCGAACTAAGGTCTGCGGGCTGCAGTATAATTGATGTATGCTTTGTACGGAGAAAAAGTATTAAAAAGAGAAAATGCTTACTCTAAACATTGTAGTACAAGAGTAAAACGTAAATCGAATGAATGCCTCCAAAGTATTCCATCGAAATCGGTAAAAATAATATTGAAAGTTATAAACTCTCCGGGAGATTGTTGCAGATAAAATTAAAAGAGAACATTTTTTTTTGAGAAAATATAGATAAGGTAAATATTAATCATTTCGTGCTTAAACTTTTAGGGACTAATATTAAGTTTCAAAACTTTTAAAGATACTATATAAACTTGGGGAACACGATTAACTATTAAACAGCTTATAAAAATACACATTTAACGAAAAAATTATTAAACAAAGAAAAGAAAAAAACACATTTAACCTTATAAATTACTATCACTTTATTCACTTTATAGGTTAAGAAATTACATTTTTGTTATAATATTAAAATTATTCTGTGACGTTCAAGTACTTATTACTCATTTAAATTTGATTGATCATCATAAAATGGTGTGATTTCAATGTATTACACACCAATGTTGTTCACCATATTATTATGCAACATAATAATATTTTTTGTTTGATAAAGTATGTCCCTGCATACCTGTATAATAACGGTTTAATTTTTTCATTACAAACGATAAACGGTTGTGAACTCATAACAAAAAAAAAAAAACAACATTAAACAGATTATCCATAGTTATAAATATTTATGCGAATAGTTCTCATATAGAATGAAAAATATACATAACGAGATGTTTGCGTCGTATAGGAACAACGGTGTAGAACTGAGACGCCGAGCACTATAGGTCTGTTTAAGATAATCGTTAATGATAATTATTATTACTGTTGCGAGAAACATGGCTAGGTCTACACATTTGGGTCTTGCTTAAGCTATGTTTGTAAAGAAAAAATAATAATACAGATGACGCATCACGTGGTGATGTTCGACTAGAACGGGAGACAAAAAAAAACCTAAGACACATTAACACCACGCGTATAACTTCGCCAGTACGCGCGCGGGAAAAAGTTGAACGCGAGACGTTAATAATTGCTAATACATTTTCTCTACGAGTATTTTTTTTTGTTGGAAATGCAGTTGTCGCGATGATATGAGGACGTTTTATATATATTATATTATTATGCTTCACAAAAAAGTAATATTATCGAAAGATTTCTCTATATGTATTTTTATATTTATTTTCTGTTGTTATAACACTACGTATTTATTTATTTTTTCAAGCATTACGTTTTCCGAGAATTGAGAAAAAGTTCGACGACGAAAGATCGAATGTTATTAGTAAATTACTTGCCGTATCTATGTACTGTACGTAATATGTAACCTATGGTGCACTCGTGTTTTGTTAGTATTTTTATTATTAGTAGTGGTAGTGTTGTTGTTGTCGGGACAAGTTATGATGCATTAAGACCGTAACACGATTCGTTTGATTGGAAGAAGCAAAATTGAAGTGAACGCAACGCGCGCGCCGAGGCGCAGCCGTGAACGTAATAATATTGTGTTTGACAAAGGTATAAAAATGCATCTCGGCGCGAGTCGTCAGGACACGCGTGTACGTATAGTGTTTTCGAGCAATATAACCCTCGCGATCCGTGCAAATATCGCATTAGGTGGGTCCAGGAAATCGAAATTACAGTCAATATTTGTTCAGCTCGCGTCCCTAAACTTTCAGCCCCGCCGACTGGTTTTTTTCAACAGAAAATTATGACGACAACGGCTGTCGAAACTGCGCTTCTGTGATACTACCTGTTTATAGTATGTGACGTGTTATAATGACGGATCGTAGGACGGTCGTTGTTCCCAAAGCGTCACATCTATAATATAGGTATACGAATGCAACGCGGATTGCAATGATCGAGCACAGCACCGTTCGATTTGAACGGACTTACTGTATTGTAATTCGTCCGATACATTTATTTGTCGGTTTTTTCGTTTCGCTTCTCCAATATTACAGTACATATTGCCTTCACGTTTAGTTTAGAGTGCGGTTCGAGATTTTTATAAAATATGACGACCGAGCTGTAAACCCTGCGGTTTGATGGTAATATATAAGGCATGTAGTACAATTATTATAATAACGCGGGTCGTCGTCCTCAAAGCGTAATCCGTGTATGATAAACACGCTCGCAACGCGAATAAACATTATATTATAATCAATTACCGTGTCCGATTTGAATATGCTATTCAGTAATTATTATTACGTATAAAGATATCTGATTTGTCTGTCGTTTTTCTACTCCGCTACTCTAATATAATGCATTGTAGACCTTCGCGGATTGTTTAAAGCTGGATTCGAGATTTCAGGCACCATAAATCATTAACGCTATCAATATTTTATTCAATTCTTCAGAAATTCACATATAAACATAAACAGTTGTGGAGAACGACTCGCTTATTGATATTTACTTACATTCGAGCAACATTGAATTAATATTTATTTTTTTGGAAGTGGGTGAAATAGTATACTTTGACAAAATGTACGTTCTAATGAATAACATTTTTTCAGAACTTTTATGTGTTACTCGTACATCTGCAGAATAGTCGAACAAGCGATTTTTAGTTAAAATATTTACAAAAAAATAATACACAAACAAAAAGTAGTTTTTTGAAATATCGCAAAATAATATATTATGAAGGACGTCATACTCAACTGGCAGTAGTAAATGATGTATTAGATTGCCGAGATTACGTTTTTCAAATAAGTTAGATCACATAAATTGGTCAATAAAATATTTTAATATAATATATACCCGTATACACGGACAATGATAACGTGTTAAATTAAGATTATCTGTATAAAAATGTATCATCCGGGTTTTATATATTTCAAGGCTATATGTTTAACATAAATGAAAAACAATATTCAGTTAAATTCGAATTTTCATGTGCAATTATTTGATTTTATAATAAAATATATGCAAAAAGGATTATCAAACAAATTAAAACATCAAATGTATATTTACTTTTGAAAGTACATTAAAGTTCGGTACTCCAACCACTGTGTGTTAATTTTCATTTAAGTACAAAATCACGTTTCGTTAAGGATATTGAATAAACCTTTGCACTCCCTATTACGAGTTAGAAAAACTTTTGTACATATTTCAAAAATGCATAGAATATAATCGACTATTCTTGGTATTGGTAAAAAATAATGTGTCCCGGAGAAATAAATGTATTAATACATATTATATAATATATAGCCGGGTTTGATTAAAAAATTTAAAAATTCAAAAACCTTTTTAATATCTCGAAATTGAATAAGAGGTATTTTTCTAACCAAGGTATTGTCCTCACTTTCAAAAAAACGATTCAGAGTGAATAAGGTCTTATGGATCAGTTTATATTTCTAAAGATGTTTTATACACAATATATAGTATTTGAACCAAATTTCTTTATAAGGTAACCTTTATCGTTCAAACTTTTGCGAAAAAAAAATGTTCCGAAAATTATGAAATAATGATTCGTGTTTATAGAATAACATGACCTAAGAACTAATATCGTGTAAGGAATAAAAATTCGTTAAAACGTCCAACTTCGTCAAAATTTCATTTTATAAAGCTCATAAAGTTTGTAAACATTTTTTATTGGCTACGAAGAAAATCTTAAAAAAAATATTGTATCCATGAAGCATAAACAAGTAGATAGTGAGTGACGTAATATACTAGACGGTACGGGGTTCGATTCTTGATCTCAGTGTTTAAAATCAATATATTATTCGTCTAAATCAGAAATTTAAACAGCAAGAAATTCTAAATCGTTTACCATTGTTTTACTTTTACAATTACTATTTTCATACAACATGTCATATTGAATTCTGACCGCTGTAGAAATACACACCATAATGGTAAATATACTATAACCACCATTCGGTATCTATGTACAAATATAGCTTGAGGTGACTATAAAATAATTATTCGTTAATTTACCGATTTTATAATAACTTAGATATTAATTGAACGCCTAAGTGTAAGCGATAAATATATTTTGCTTAAAATTATTACATAAGTTGTCTACACAAACAAAAACTTTTTGTTTAAAAGTGATCTATGATTAGGAGTAAAAAGTACTTCCGGGTACAATTATAAATACGCGTTTGGAAAAAATGCAAAAAAGAAAAAAGAAAAGTTCAACGTGAACCTATATTATAACCTTTGTAGAACTTTGTTTTTTTTTCCACTGCAGGGGTTATTTTCATATCTCAATTTACAGACATTTATATAGTGTACAATATTGTGGGTACGCGTTTCAGCCACTAAAAGCCGACTAAACTAAGATCAGCTGCAGTACGTCGATGTACACGTATGTATTTACAACTATCGCCCTAACTCGTGAAACCCTCGTTTCAAATCTCTCTCTCTCGCTCTCACTCTCTCTCTCTTTCCCGAGTAATCCACTGCATCACATGTGAATATATATGATATATGACATGTATGTACGCGTGTGTGCCGTACGGAAAGCGGCCGAAAAAACGCGAATATTTTCAGCCGCGGGCGGGTGAAAAAACGAACGCGGAAAAGGCGCAGAAAACTTTCGACACGGGACCGGGATTACGGATGCGGTTCCATATAGGTGACTATTTCGGACGCATTTGAAATTGAAATCTCTCGCGACGTATATCGGAAGTTTGGTCCGGAGATTTAAGAGGCGCAGTATTTGTCTACGGTGCTGCTGCGCGAGGTGTCCACCCCCTACCCCCTCGTCAAACGGGGTAGTTCCCGCGGCCGTCTTCTACCCGCGACCCGTAAGCTCATTTTTTTCCGCTTCCCTCTCACCCGTGCCCGTACCTATACGTATAGCTGTGCGAGCGCAAACACATATACGCGCATAAAATAATAGTCCCCAATGTCTTTACCCTCCATTTAACACGGTCTGGCTAAGCGCGCGTGTGCGTATAATAATGTACCACGGAGACAAACGATAAACTCATGCATATTGCATGCATGGTCACTTGTCGCCGTATATACCCGAATGTTTAACCGCCCGTCGTGTAATTTTCGAGAAGTTCCCGGGAAAACTTATTCCTCCGGAGAATACTGCAGAGACATAGTATTATATAATATACATTTGAGAAACGCGCGTGAAATTAAAAATGTATAACCTGTTATAACGGCATGTCGTCTACTGTACAGAAAATTGAAAAAACCAACACATATGTTATTTTACTACTTTTCCCGGGCCCCATAGTCCATATTGATCGTGTACCGAAATAGTATCAAATAGACAACGATCAATAATCTTTGGTACGAGAGCCGAAGACGGACTCGATGTAACCCGTCGTGGGCATACATCGCGACGATCGTACAGCGCTCAATACGTTTGGAAGGAGTATGTAAAGTTACTAGTTGAATAATAAACCGATGTGATTAGCAATATTTTATCGAAGTTTAGAACATTATAAGTTCAATCTATCTTACTAAGAAATTTGGTTCTACTAATTTATCAACCATGTTTAGAAATTAAAACTGACCTCGACCCGACCTCTTTCACTAAGATTCGTTTTTTCGAGAACAAAGTTTCTTAAAGCTAATTGCAAGCAATGGTAGACTGGTTGCTAGTTTAAAAGACAAATACAACAACTAACCCATTCCTGTATCTCACCCGACCTATGAGTTTTGCCTTTTTTTACTCAAATATCCCTCGGCTACTTGGTAATTTACTGACATTGGTGTACATTAGCGTATATTATTTTACAATAAGCTATTTATATTTATATTTTTGATGAATTTGTGAGTTTGTGCAATTGCCGTTTCGTCTCGTCCTAATGATTGTTGGAGGTACTATCTCAATATTGGTCTTAAAATATAAATAAATAAATAATTTTATTACATTGTATTGTAGGCACCTAGTCGAATGGGAGTACTACTAACGTACTATTATTCAGTTGCTAAGTGGTTACGTGAAAATCATACGATATTATATCGAAATGCGAATGTCCAAATAATAGCTATATACGTATTGCGCCATACATACTATTTCCAACAAAACGTTCGAAAAAATAAAAAACGTTTAAAAAAAATCCATTGTGATTTCCATGCGTATATAGTATAACTCGATGCAGGGAAACGATATATTATGTAAAAAATAGTAATAATAATAAATAAAAATAAAAAATCAAACATAAATTCGAATACGCCTACACATTTCTCGTTTCCTTCGCAACGTGTATAAATGTAGTCTATATAATATATACGTATACGCGAACACTCTCGATTAAAATTCCATTTCGGACTCGGAGGCCGGGAAAAAAGGAGATTTTATTTCCGATATGTCTGAGCACCTTGCAGAAACATGGTCACGGCCCGGTGTGCGCGCATTGTACAAACATTTTTCCTTTTTTTTTTCTTATATCCGGCTAAAAATCATTCCATTCAACGCGCAGAGGACTCGCCTTTACGCTACCCATATCCTCATCAATGTAGGTCAAAACGGCTGAGCTCCGCGCGTACCTTACACATACAATTATAATATGATGTATAGTGTGTATGAAAAAAAAAAAAAATGTTTAGAGCGACGTTTTTCATACACGGCGTTCGCCCGTACATACATAATCGAGACTAAGCGTTTGAGCTGACGTCATTATGAACCACTTAAGACGCGGCTCTTCAAGTCGTCTGGACCGTGCGCGCCGTAGTCGTCGCGTATATTATGAGGATCCTTTGTTTCACCCTTGGCCCACGCTTTAGAATGACGTTTTATATATGCATCTGATGATCCGGCGCGGCCTAACGCGCTAAACCTGATTAAGTATTCATGAACCTCCAATAGTATTTCGGCACGATATTTTAATGGTACGCGCGTTTTGATCGAATGACCTAGACGCCGCTTCACAATATGATAGATTTTTATAATAAATTTGTATAAACGTAAAGAATGGGTGAGACTCCACTGTCAGATGGGACCCCACTGTCGAGTGACATGCAGGGATGCACGAACGATATCGCAGTTTATTGGTCTTTTAAATTTGAAACCAATGAAATCAAAATAGGTCGAGTGGATCGATTTATATTTCTAAAGATGGTTGATACATGTGTATACTCGTATATATAAATCAACGTCATATAGTAGTAGAAGTAGTAGAACTAAATCTCTTAATATTTTCAGCTTTCCGGTAAAATTGGTATTTATTGGCTACAAAGAAAATCGTATGAAAAATCTTGTATTCTTGAAACATAAACAATAGTGAATAGTGCGTGACAAAATAAACTAGACGGTGCAGGATACCGGTTGTATGTATTTGGCAATTTGTTCCCTGTTTTTCTCATTTTATCGGAAAACCGTTGAGAAATTAAGAAAATGACCACCCGATTTACCAACCAGACGACATTTTCTATCGGAAAAGTTCCAGGGTTGTACTTGTCTATCGGAACAATCCTTCTGTTCGTAACCGTGCGCACAGACACACACACACATCATTAAAAAACCAATACATTATCCTCGTTTCGCACGGAATCTATAAAGTACAAATCATTATACAACGTTAAAATCGAACGATTATTTACTATTGTTTGTGGTACCACCGCCGCGTTTGTGTCTAATTTACAATCGATACGTAGTTGCAGAGCGGACTGCGCGAACCATTATACGTATATGCAGTGCAGGAATCGTTTTACACATACTAAAAGCCGTTTAACATGACAAAGTGAACAAACAGAAAAAAAAACGAACAAACTCCCACCGATATTGTAAAACCGATAGCTTGATGTATTCGCTCAAATGCACTATTCGGTTTGATGTTTTCTCTATGGCCATGAGCCATTATATATTTATATATAAAAGCTCGAATATTACCGCTATACATATATAATGTTATATACTCCGCTAAAATTTAACGCTGTGGGTCTCAAATGATTTTTTCGTAGATAATCCGTCCGTAAAAGCATAAAATAAATACATATAATGTATAACATTCGCTTAAAAAAATGTTGTCATCACGGTTCGACTCGATTAACGCCCTTTTGCGTAAACCTTACACTTAAACCGATGCACGCACTTTTACACGGACTTGTAAGAAAAACACGATCGACTGATCAAATGGAACTATAAAATAAATAACAATTGCGCTAAGCTATAAAAAATGTGATAAACGATGAGTAATATCATAATATTTGATAATGTCCAAATGCAGGCGCATGCAAACGAACATGTCCAAATGTCCCCACGTGTGAACGGCCGTGTCCAAATATCTTAGACTGGTAATATTTATTAGTACACGAAGTGGCGTAACATAGAGGAAATCCTGGAGGCGGCAGTAGTTTTTTTAACCATGAAGTTCAAAAATATAGTTGGAGACGCATGAGCCAGCACTAGACGAATTTTAGAATTTCCAGCTTGTAATCGCATCCTGTTTATTTTGTGATATTGAAAACATACTCGGCTCGCTCCGCTAACTAATAAATATTAACACTCTTACATTATTATATTTAATAAAATAATACCATTAATACCTATATTGGATTTTTATAACAAATATTCCTTGTGCACATTTTTACAAAGATACTGTCGGTAATTAAAACACTAAAACACATATAGTTATAATGGAAGAATTTAAATTCATAAAAAAGTTATCACAAACATATAATAATCATTGTATGTAACTTATCACACCGAACTTAGATATATTTATATCTAAGTCCGTGCCTACCACTTATTCATAGTCGAGAGCATGGGAAATAAGCGATAGTCCCCGTCTCCCGTACGATACCAAATCCCACACACAGCAATATTATATTATCATACCATCTATACCATCTGCAGTATATCGTCATTTTCGACATTTTAAATGATCGCCGGTTTGGTTTGTTTCTTAAAAGGCAGCTGCACCTTCTTTCACCTCCCCTCCTCCAAATTACGCTTAGGCTTATGATTTATTGTATGTGTGGATGTAAGAAAGAAGTAAAAGCACGCAGTGTCGTCCAATGGAGGTTTCCTTGTTGAAATTATAAAGTTACGGCGAACACAAGCCCAGCCCGTGAGACTACTGATGTATTGACTGTTACGATTTCGATTTCGAAACCTCTGCGCGGGATCTCGAGGTAATCGCAATGGTATGTCAGTACACATCCGCAAAAACGTCGTGTAATTTGCCTGCTACGAATCCCCAATCTCAGAATATTAGTCGTATATACACATAATATCTATATAATAATATATATTAGACGATGCATGTTATTGTAGAATCGAATCGATTACGAAATGGGTGCATGACGACGTGTTTTTATAAGTTAATTGCAATAAACAATACGGTTATAGCGAGTACAATGTGTAACGCACTGTATTGTTACGTCGAGCGAGTATTCGCTGCAGGTACCAGCAATAATCCAAAATACGATATGGATATATAATACGAACGACACTAGTCAATTGAAAACCAAAGGTCGCGCAGTCGGTCGACTACGTAGCTCGGTTTGAACGGTCCGCGGTGTAGCAGAAAACATATTATGTCTCGTCATTTTTTGGTTGTTGTCTAACAGGACCTTGGAACAACGCACGGGATCAACATTGGTGTACATTCGCAACAAGGCCATTCGTGTTTTTATTGTAACGCTTGCAGTACTATCAATAGTCGTACGCCTTAGAAAAGCTTTATAATATTCAGTTAGACTCGCGCCATCGTGTCTTGTGATTTTTTATTTTTTTTTTTGCTTTTCGTTGTATTTGGCTCGTTTGCAGGAATCCAATCTGAACGGCGGTGTGTTTTTATTCGTTTTATTATTTTTTGGACATAGACCAATATCAAATGAACAAAAAGGAGGAGGTGAAAACATCTATTTTTATTTCAAAATGTTTATGGTTCCCCATCGACATACTTCCCCGTGATGTACATTATTATCATTGTTTATTACGATTTACAATCGTAATAAATTATCTCTCCGTAACAGATGGTTTAGAAAAAATTTTGAAAGTTGTAGTATCCACTTAAATATTGCTAGTTACGTGGGACGTCCCGTAAGTTTGCCTGATAAGTCGGACGACATGATCAATGCTAAAAGTTCTTTTTATGAATTTGTTATTTTTAGTTCTTAGCGCTGTTTCGCGCGATCAATTTTTTTCGTTCGGTTATAAGACATTGCTATACATTTTATGAAAGTAGAAATAAATTTGTACGAGAAAAAATTCAAAACCTAGACATTTTTTTAAAGTCCGTCCGGAAATGTGTTGGTAAGACGGAAGTCGTTTACAATCCCTTGTTCTGGTTCACCGGCGCGTGTTCTATAAACGTTAGACCGCATTACCATGACGCGTGTTCCTCTTAAAACTTTTCTGTTTCCAAGTCGACGGGATTTGAATTTTCAGGTTTATCCCCATGGTTGTGATACACAAATGGAATAAAAACTAATAGTGATTAAATATACAATAACAGACGATTACAATCAAACTGCGATTGCTCTAATCGTTTTATATTTTGAAATTTGAGTTGAACATTTTTAGTGAGAATAATAAGTATACTATATTATCTACTGTTCTAAGCGATAAAAATTGTTATTCATATTTTTTATAGCCTGGAAACGAATGCTCTGCTACGGAATTAATTAACATTCTAAATAAAACCTAATACTTAGAACTAATTTAAAAAAGTATTTCGTTGTCCGTTTTAATCTCAAAGCATGCCATTTTAATGCGTAAACAAACACACCAAATTAACATTTTAGCTTGAAAATATTAATTATTTTCATATCATATTTTTAAATATTCATCAAAGTAATGATAATTATAGTGTACGATTGCTTGTGTGTAGCCGGGACTCGGCGTCGTAAACGTGGCTTGAGCGTATAATTTGAACAAACGAATGACGGCAATATTTTAAATGCTTTGAACAGCTCTGAAATTTATAACCCGCGACCCATAGAATTCGCCAATTTTTACCCACGACACATTCGGGTCGAACACGGATTTAATCTAATTAATCGTGGCTATTTATTTAAAAGTACCGTTTCGTCTAGGTCGCGGTGTCTGAGGTAATTGCATACATTTCCAATGCGTTTACGTCCATTTCCAAGTCCATTCGCTAACCAAGATCAATTTGCTATGTACTCGTAATAGAGCTCAACACTCGCCGCTCGTTCGCATTACTATCCAACACACAGAATTTTTTTTCCCCCTCAAACGCGCCCTCCGCCGGTACACCGCTAATAACACTCACGAGGTGTACCGATGACGGTTCCGGATCGTAAATTTCCGCGTGCCGAGTGCGTCGGCGACGTGAAAACCACTCAGCAGTGAATTTACGTTTCTTCGTTAATTATTTATTTTTTTCGTTCGCGTTTTCAACGGGCTAGTTCGCCGCACGTCATACGCGCGCAGAGTGCGTGTACGGTCGAAAATAAATATCCGAAAAAAAAAAACCATACAATTACCATGGTCGTGGTATAATATACACACTACGGGTACACGCATCACGTGTGAATACTCGCGCAATCGGAACGCGCTTCGGCCCGGTATTTAAAAAATGTAATAATAACAATATAATACCTATATACCTATACGTATATTAGACGAACACGTATAAAATAATATATTATTACATACATATCACGTATTATGCACTGCGGATGACGTGTGCTGCGAAATTCTACAAGATTAATGGGTTCGACCTGCGCCCGAAACCGGCGGGGGGGGGGGGGTGGTTGATCCGCGGGTCGGCGGAACGGTCGAGGGGTTGGGGGTCCGTCGGCGAATGTGTTCGTGGCATTCGTGCGCAGACGGGATAGCGGGCGCGGGCGCTCGTGGAGTTTTGCGGTCTCCCCGGGGAGCGAACATAGCAGCAGTCGGCAGACGATAATTATCACGAGGTTACACGCGCACACATACTCACTCACACGGACGCACACACGCGCACGCAACGGACCGCTCTGCGAGGTGCGAAACGGACATTTGAATTATTGCCGTTTTCAAACAGCCGGCCGAGGTGCGTATATCAGAGTAGTATTATAATCGTAGCCGTACAATATAATATATTATATACGCGCCCCGGTCGTCCTGGAAGTCGCGATGCTTTTGAACAAAGTTCTGGCCTTTTGCGCCATCGTCGGCACGCTTATGATCACTGCATCGGGACGCTGCGAGTGCACGCGTGCATCGTGTATTGTTATCACAACATTTTACCCATGTGCTATCTATCTGTATACACCTATATATGCGCGCAACGTAGGCGGCGAGAACGTGACATTATAGCTGCAACGGAAATGCGGAAAACACTCATATTATATTGTGCTTAGCGCCGCGAAAGTTCTGTGAGCGCTCGCCGTCGTAATATATATATAGAAGACCGATAAAACTAATATAAACCAAACGAAAACGCCCATAACCGTTATACCGCAGTATAATATTACGTACGTTCGGCTTTTAATATTGTATTTTATACATGGTCACGGGGTTGTGAACGTAGGTGCATAATTTTATAATATTTATAATAATTTCTCAATCCGACATTGTGCGGTATAATGTGTTTTCGAGTCGTAAACTCTCACGATGTACGGTATTATCCATCGCGCCCACCCTCGATTCGAAATCCTTTTCCAAATTATGTCACGTTACACACGGCCAAAGAACGAAAGAAAGAACAATGACTCCCCTACTTCCTCTAACACATGGAGCGCCCACGAGGTAGATTGTTAATTTATAACGCTTGTGATAAATTACTTAATAGACTATATTATCTCGAGTTTATGGGACACGTGTAGTGTGCGCATTACGAGTAAATTGACATAAACGTTGCCGTCGATTTCCTTAAGATTTTCTGCTGCCCAACTTTACCGCACTTAATTTATACACATAAATATATATATACTATACATGTTTTTTATACTGTCTATATATTTATTACTCAATACTAACCACATTTTTGTAACTTTTTACCAAATTATTAACTCAAATTTTTTCAGTCTATATTTACGAGGTAGGCACTTATACCTCACTTTTGTGGTACTTACATAAATACATATTTATTTTTTTTAATAAGAAACTAAATTCTCTCATAAGTTTTAAAAAAAGATTAATCGTCATAATTTAATTTCAAAGTTAATACAATTAATTATTCATTACACGAACTTTAAATTTTTCGTTTTTTTCAAATGCTGAATATTTAATTATCTTAGCCAGAGATTTTTATTATTTTCACCCCGACGAAAAATAATATCTTATTAAATTTAAATTTATTTCCTAAGAATCGTATTTATTTGGAATTTGGATTTTTTGTTAATTGTTGAAAATTTTCTAACAAAAGATTAATAAATCAAAATATCGCATTTTTAGACTAATTTAAATAATATTAAATACTAATTATTGACGTAAAAAAAAATATATAAATATTTATACTTTATAAAGTACAAGACAAATAATTCATAATTGAACTTTTATAATTTTCACATTTTTCTTAGTAAATCACGTGTTACTGGTGGTTATATCATGGACATTGAAAATTAATTAAAAGTTGGTTTGAAGATCTATTGAATGTTAACATATAATTCGTAAATAATTCGAATTCAATTTAAATGTTAATAAATTGTGTTTGCATATTTTATAAAGAATTTAGAGCTTCTTGAATAATCATTAATGTTAATTATAATACTAAATTGTGAATTAATTTAAGTTTTTGATTCAATAAGCGAAACGAGGAATATATTATAGTTTTACAATGATATATTTTTCTTTTTAGATTCATCGCAAAGCGAGGAATGTGTTGGTTTCAAAAATTATTTCCCTCCCTTATTTAGTTTAACTGAACCATAGAGTATATATATATTAATTTCAAACGACATGGTAAATTAATTTTGATAAAACTAATTATGGTAACCTAAAAATTATAATGGTCTTTCTAAAATAATTTCAAGTTTAATTCCACTAGCCTATACTCTAAAATCCAGTTTTTATAAAAAATTAATAATGATATAATATAAGTATTATATATACTTGCATAGTAATAATACTCTATAGTCTATGCACTTAGTACCTTCAGTGCCTCTATATAAGTAAAAATCTCTATTGATTAATTGTAGTCTTGCACTTGAGCATATATACTCGTATAAGCCAATCGAAAATTTAAAAATAGTTTTTAGTCTCAAAAATGTAAATTAGTTAAAATTATTTAGTTTCTTGACTACATGATATTATTTTGAGAATAACCTTCACTCACTGTTCAGAAATTATAGATTTACAAAATTAAAACAATAAATCAAATATTATTGATAAAAGCAGATAATATATAGAAACAATAATAATGGGTGGCACTTTTACTGAAGCCGTATTTCCTTTAAAGCTGTACGTTCCTTTAAATCAACGGTACATCTACGGTTGATGATAAAAGTTTAAGTTTACGAAACTTTTTTATGCAATCGACTATAATTTTTTGTGAAAAAAATGCGTGTCAGCTTGAAAACACTAAACGAGTTGAATATTCTATATATTGTATGGTGAAGAAAACCAAGGGAACTTTTTGATCTACACGTTTGAGTAAAATAAAACATATAAATACAATAAAAATAAAACAAAAACGCACTCTCAGAACCTTAATAACCAGTATGTTTGATAAACAACTATGTATCAATAATTATGGTCTAAAAATATATTATAACTCCGCTTACATCATGCGCTCTTGATTCAAATCAGAAGCCGCACTGCAGCAATAAACAATTCGAGCTATTAGCATGGTTTTTAATATAATAATTATTTATAATGAAGGCGATAATATGATAGAATCATTATATAAGCACCAATTTTCGATGAAGTCAAGAGGCTAACTTTTCCAGATGCCGTTTCACCTGTAGCACTTGTATGCTTATAAACGTTAAATAGGTTTTTTTTACTAATTGATCTAGACGAAACTAATATAATTATATATATCCAAGAAATTTTTCAATACCTGGCTAAAAAAACTATTTTATTTTATTATTTTTAAATTTAGCTGTCGGCTTTTAACCGGGATTCCGAATTTTATTCATGCGTGTTGAAATAAAAACTGTATTGATCATTTTTACAATTTTAACCGTACATGAATAATTATTTAAAGTTTAATTTCTGTGTACTTGATTCTACTGAGCTTTGTGAATTTTGAAAAGCATTTTTTTTTAGTAGGTTTTTCCGATTATTGACTTTCGGGCCGTAAAAAATCTCTCGTTTGTCGTACAAAACTAATACTTTGAAAACAATAGGACAAATATCGTTAACCCTCCGACCCTTTTACGCGACAACTAAGATTAGCTGAATGACTCGGACTGCCGATCGCGACATTTGAAGAGGATTTAGGTGTTCGTATACGTGATTTGTACCTACCTAGGTGCATGATAATTGCATGCTATATCGCGAGAGAAAAAATAAAAACATCAAACCGCGCATTACTGGAATAATATTAATAAAAATAGTAATACTAACTCTGCACTTCGGCGGCGATATTATATCGAGGCACCCTCTCTGCCGACGCGGCCGACGGCGTGTAAGCCGGATTGGCGTTCCGAGCGGGGCCGACGGCAGACGATCGCGACCGAACGATCCTCGTGCCGACACGACGGCCCGGAGACCGCGACCGACCCTCGACCATTCGGCGTCCGATCGCGCTGTCGGCAACGTCGTAGTATCGTTTATCGTCTCGCCGCGTTCGCGTGTGTGCAACTCAGTTCAGTGCGCGTTGCCGAGAACGGACGAACCGTCGTCGTCGCGGCGTGTGAAAAATATTATTTCGTCGCATAATTTGCAGTGTTCCGCGCGGTGTGCGATCACGTCCGGTGGACTTTCCGCTAGAGCACGGTGACAAGGTTACGGGGGAAACGGTAAAAGAAAAAAATCATAATATAACCGCCACACCGATGTAGAAGGCGTGAGCGCGCGCGCGTGTATGTGTTTTTGTTCCGTAATCTAGACCGCCGCCGACTCGCTGTGCGTGCGTATCGCGGGATAGTTTTTTTTTTTTTTCCCCGTCGTCGTCGCGGGTTAACCGAGAAACCCATCGGGTCACGTCATCGGACAACGTAAGCGCCGACGATGAGAATGCGCGAAAAGTGCGCGGCGACCGCGGCCGTCCTCCGGCTGCTGCTGTCCGTGTGCCTGTTCGCCGTGCACGGTCCGACCGCATCGTCGTGGGCCACCAACGACGCGGCCGGCGTGTCTTTGCCGGTCGTCGCAGAACAGGAGTCCGTGGTCGACAACTTTTTCGCCGCGTACTTCGAACAGCCGTGCTGCGTCCGTCCCCGGCACGTCCGGCACCATAAGAGTGAGTCAATACGCATAGACGCTTTTACGTTAACACATACCGCAGTATCCGTGTTAACCACGGTACCAAACCGACCGACGGATGCGGGATCGCTGTCGTATAATATTATCTATAGCAGCGGTTCCCAACCTTTTTAGTTTCGCGGACCACTAATTTTGTAAAAAAATATTTGATGCCCACCCATAGCATAGCTATTTACGTTTTCATAAACTTATAATATATAATATTTAATATTATACCTATGGCTCGCGGCCCAGTACCATGCTGCTCGCGGCCCACAAGTGGGCCGCGGCCCATGGGTTGGGAACCGCTGATCTATAGTATTAATGGTCGTCACACGTCGGCGTACAGATTCGCGAGAGTCATGACCGTCGACGCGTGTTCGTCGAGTCTTTGTGCGTAATAAAATATAATATGGTCGAGTATAGCGTTTCGATCAAGCATACATAATATGTGTCTGCGAGTGCATGTGTGTGTGTGTGTGTGTGTGTGCGTGTGCGCGCACGTCGGTCTCTATGTGTGCGGTACCTCGAACGTACAAACCGGTTGCTTCTTCGGTTAGGTTGCGAGTGTGTCCAGTCGCCTTCGTAATCGTAAGACATAGTATGTGCATGTGTGCAAGTAAGCCGTTTGCCATCCAGACAAAGACGCATTTCACCCACCCTCTTGCCTACGCGTAAACCAGGTACCTTTGGTTCGCGACATACGGTCTCTGTATGGGGTGGAAACGTTGTATATGTATTTATGTGAGTTTGTGTGCGTGTGTGTATTGTATTATATTGTGTAAATCGTCATGTGGCGACGGTTGATGATTGTGACAACGGTGGATTTTGAACGTAGAGTACTACAGTTTTCATTTTTACGTTTTATATTATTGTAGTATATGGTATAGTGATCGTTCATTTTTACTTTTTTCTCCCAATTCATGTAGGTATTCAATGTGGGTCACATCGCCAAATGCATTTTGTGCAAATTTTAGTACATTAAATGTTCTTATGTCGCGTTTAAAATTATTAAAATATGGCGTTTATTCCTACTCTGCAAGTGCAGTTCTTCTAGAAATTTCGAAATCACGCCGGATCGTAAATACAACATTACTTAATATGTCAGAGAACTGTCTTTTATGACGATATTATTATTTCATTTCAATGTATTTTTATATGAAACTGTTATCGAAAGTGATGAATTTTACTATTTAAATAATAATCAAAACTCTGACGTTATCTTTGAAAATAAAAGAAATGTGATTTAATTTATTTTTTTAAACACATGTCCTTTACATTCATACCAACTCCTTCTACTTCGTCCTTTATTTGTCCATTTAAATATAGAAACTCGTAGGAATTTTTTTTTTTTTCTACATTATAAGTTGATTTGGATTTATGGAATTTGTTAAAACTAAGCAAAGAGGAGAACAACCGGATTGAAATGATGATGTACATAAATATATATTAAGTTATTTTCTCTGTGAAGAAATATCGTTACTGGCAGGCGGCAGGTGTAGAAATGTGGCGTAGCATCACATAATGACTTAATATAGTATGTTCTTTCGAAAACCGCACGACACAACAAATAACATTATAGGTACCTTCATGATATGGCTACATTAAGAATTTATAATGATAGCCTAGGGATTGTACGATATTATCTAGGTATTTTTTGATTTTGGTATTTTTATTGGATTTTTTTATTTCGTCTTTTTTTACTCGTGTTTTTTTTAGTATTCTTATTATATATCTAACTTTTTTTTAATCCTTACTTAAATGAAACCTTTTTTTCGCAGTTTTCGAATTTTAAACACCATGTCTGCATATTATTTCAAATTCGTTGTAACAAAATAATATATTGTATCCCTTATAATGAAAAAATATTCATACCTATACGAATAAAAAGTTCGCATACCGCGTACATTAATTTAATCAAAATTTTTTTGTGAATCAATATGTTTTACAATTTTATTTTACTCAAAACCGTTTTTATGGTTAAAATATAAATTCTATTTCCATGTTTAAAATTACCATTCTGGAAAGTTTCAGTTAAGTTTTGAATCTTTATGATTTTTTTTTTTTGTCAAAAACTATTACAAATTCTGTGAGTCAGTCTAAATAAGAACACAAAATTTCAATTTGCATAAAACAAGCTATATTTTTATTTTTATTTTCTACGATTTTAATTTGCCACAACTATCGTCCTGGATATATTTTTGTACAAATTATCTTGCTTGTTAAAAAAAACTCCCTAAGATTTAAACGTATAAATAATCTGAAACTCGTATGATATTGAAAATAAATAAAATTAAACAAATATACATCATATTATAATATGTTGTTTAATATTAATCAAATTTTATTGTTTTATTTTACTTGTAAAAAGTTGGTGGGTGGACCAGTCAAGCTGGTTTAACATAAAGCGTGCGGATTTCATGTACAACATTCTCGTTCGTGTACATTTTGTAAAGTAAATAATATTGTATATAATATTTTATTATATATATACTACAGTTTTATTTTATATATAAAAATGTCTTATCAGCAGATTTTACGCGATGTCCTTCCGACACAAAAAGTACTCCAATAGTTTTTGATATCTTGTAAATAATAATAAATTCATTATTAAATGAATACTTTTCATTTTGTTGATTATTTATTACTTATGACAATATTATAGTTTGCCGTTATGGCATTTGGTTGTGCTTAACTATATCCGACAATGACTTACATCATTTAGTAATTCGGTTTTGTCTTGACTGCTGATACACGCTGATGCACGCACACCCCTTAACGATATTAAATTATTAATTTTCTACTTTACACAATATAGGCATATTATATAATAACATGGTGCTTGCGTCATTTGAATGATCCTTACAGTGGTTTTCTACATTGAATTTATGTGACATTCATATAGTAAATCAGCCGAAGATGTAAATTTTAAAGCAGAGTTCAAGGTTAAACGTAACACATTATAAAAATGGATATCAAATTCGTATTTTCGATGATCTTTCATAATCGCCAAAACACTTTTATCCCTATCCTCTGCAGTCTCATGCACTATATTATCATGTACGATAATTTTTTCCCATGTGTTTTCATAACGACATTTGTATATCTTACGATCGAAGCGGCTGTAGGGTAAAGAATTCCCTTTAATCGAACATATTATTAGTTTCACTGTCGTTTTCTTCTTGTAACTATGCCAAAACTCGCGCGCCTGACTGTCGATTATTTTCGGTTTTTTCATCTACTATACACAATCGTCATTTCCCTCCTTTTTTATCACTACACTATACATACATACCCATTCTCCGGAGCTCGTGAATTCTTTGTGTACAGAAAAATAAAACAAAAAACCTTAGAATTTTTTATTATTATTATTATTATTGTATACAAATACGACTGAAATTCTTCACTTGTTCATGCATGTTTTGCCAGTAACTCGTTAATCGCTTGTCAGCAGGAGATGAAGTGAAAAAAATATTTCCCCTTTCTAAAAGAATAGAACATAAACGAGGGGTGTGCCAGGCACTCGTCGAACTCTTATTGTGCCAGTTCGAAATATAACTTAGGGACGGGATGTAGAAAAAAAAAATCAAAGGGGCCTAGGTGTGAAAATGTGTGTGTGCGTTTAAAATACTTAAAAAGAACATGAATTACTAACCGGCATTATAATATAATGCTTCATTGCACGACAGCGCACAAATAATACGTATCATGCACTTATTAACGTATTATTCTTTTTTTTCGAAATGATACCGATCACCTTTCGCTCTGCGTTTGACACAACGCACGTGGATGTTTTTCGCATTATTTATAATTGATACATCGGGTGCGGTAAAATTAATTGGTATGAATTATTTACGAGTAACATATCTCACATAACTCACAAAAAGTTATTTTCACGTCCTATCAAGCCGATCTGAAAGATAAAAAACGTCTCTCTCCCTCTCTCTTCGATATTTGTATTTCCTTTGAAGTTTAAAAATAATTTCTTAGTTATATAGAGAATGTATAATATATTGGTTTGGTATTTCAAACAATGGGTCACGTGGAATGTTGCCCTATGAATCACTTTTGATAGCCTTTACCATTATTATTGCTACTATTATACTATTTATTTTCAGTGTTTACTATTTTCCGAAGTAAATACTGAATTGCTTGGACTTATAGTGATACTTCGAAACGCGTTAATTGTTTAATTATTTCCTATGTCGAATGTTGGGGTTATGGCTTTTGTATTTTTGTTTTGAAGAAACACTCGCGCACGTTCGCCTGTTGCCATATAATTCAAATGGGGGGTAGTTGTAAATTAGTCGCTCGCATCCGTCGAAACTTAACATTTCACTTGCATTTACCATAATATCCTCTTTTCTAATTTGCGAACACGGAAAGTGCATATATCTAAACGTCTTCAGAGAAAGCATACTGTCATCGTAGTAGACACTCACGCATATACACTCTCGTGTGTGTGTTTATGGTAATTGGTGAAGCTAACGCAAATACATATAATAATAGTATAATGAATACATGCACCATATATATATATATATATATATATATATATATATATATATTTAATATATACGCAGACATATTTACACTCACACACACACACACGTAGTAATACTATCGTGTCTACCCGTTAACGTTCATTATAAATAATAATAATATGTATAAACATAATCTGTATAAACTCTATTTTACTTATAGACTATAGAGCCTGTGGTAGCCCACGCGCGTGTAGTACGATATTATCGCTATCGGACGGCGAAGAAAATAAAAATACACATATAATAATGTTTTTGAAGTTCTGTGTGTATATATATTATATATATACATGTATGTACGTATATCAATGTTCGTAAATATGTGTTTATTTTTGTACACTGAATATTTGAAGACATTTTTATAGGTGATGCTGAATGGCTCCATTATAATATTGTTGTAAAAAGAAGAAGGTCGTTTGAAGATATAGCTGCACGTAAGCATGCAGCAGCGCCGGTCTTCGTATACTTATAATACATTATATTTTCCTAAAAACACAATTTAATGTTATGTGATTTTTTTTCAATCTTTGTAAGTGCATTAAACGTAAATTCTGTGTACGCGCACTCCTTATTTTTTCATTGGTATTTCAGTTATTTTCCTGTAGGGTTTCTGATGTGAAAAATATTATTTTGTTGGGTACATTTTTGAATTGCAGTTATTTCAAGGGAACTTTCATTAAATCAGTTACTCGTGTTCAAAATTAGCGTTACGTTGGAGAGATCAAAATTATTTTTAATATCAGTTGATATTATTTTTTCATCTAGTTCAATTGCATGAAACCATGAAATATTTATGAATATTTTATGTAATTGAGTTACTGAATCTGTTTTCTCCTATACTATAGTCAGAATAATGTTCAAATATGAACCCTGCAAACTTAACATTCAATATTTTGGGCTGAGGATTTTTTATTATTTTTTTTATGCGTTTAATTTATGTGTGCGTACTCGTATAAATAAAAAAATATATGTATATTGATATATTTATCTTAAATGTACCTATGTATGTTTATTTGGTTTATGTTTTTCCTTAGGGCAAAATACCGAATGTAGGCAGTGGGTTCTTATATACCGGTCGTAATTAAATGCCAGACGGTAAATTTCGACTAATTGTTGTTTGTCTTCCGATGTCAAGAGGAAAAAAATAATACGTGGGCACAGGGTCCGTTCAAACTCTGCACCAACATTTTTTATATCTAGTTCAAACACACGCGATCAACTAAGACGCAATATATACGAGTATAGTTTTCATCGACTCGTGTGTAATAGCTAAATGGGAATCTGAAAAATCGTTCGTCCGGTGCTCTGATTTCTCGAGACGAAAATCTCGTTCACATTTTGCCACACGAACTGGCGTGAACACGCACTTCTATTATTGTGTTAAGTTTGCCGGAAACCATACTGCGCTTTTGATGTATTTTACGGGCGAAAGTGTAATGATTAACATCGATTTTTATCATCAAACAATAATTAAACGTGTTGCCGATAAAGGCCCAAGGGTAGCTACAGAAAATTACTGGGTAATTTACGTTTCGATGGAACGCGTGCGCTTGGTTCGTAAAAGTTATCTTAACCGAAAATAAAATAAAAATGTTTATTTTGTTTTAAAGTCACGTTAAAAATAGGTTTTTTTTTCTTTTTCCTTCGATTCATAATAATGCAGTATATAAATATACTCTTGCATATTTATACATAATTTTATTCAGCACTATGAGTTTAGGCTATGTAATATACGTAGGTGATCAGTCATAGTCAGTTTTAATAATAACTCGATAAATGACGATAATTACTGGAAATTCGTTGTTTCACCTACGGTAAAATAATATATACCTCTGTATACGTATGTAATAATTAATATGATAAAAACACTATCGCTTTTGTTAATCGAACTTAATAGGTCATAACAAGTGTTCACTTATACATATTATATATAGTGTCACAAGAGGTTCCTATGTAATAGTTATATGTATATTTTATAGGTGTACCTACTACACCACCTAGTATAATATATAAACGTAAAACAAATAACGTCAACATTTCTGCTCATTATTGTTTGTCGCGTTAACTACCCGGTTTCTAATGTCGGGATTTTTCTTATACTATAATAGCATAGTAAATGACAATAATAATAATAATACTAGTAATACGCGTATAATACTGTAGCGTTTGTGCGTATATTAAATTTTCCATTGTGATCGACTGTCCAATCAATTATGATTCGCAGTTGTAGTCGACGGACGAAATCACTTAATCACCCCTGTCTCGCCCCGTGGCGCGCATATGTATATACTATAGTTTCCGCGTATATGATATGTATATTACACCAGCGATGGTCAAACTGCCATAGTGTATACGACCCGGGCTCTGTATAGGCCTGCATTGATGGATTCTTGTAACATCTGTTGACAACGAAACACCCGTCGGCCTAGCTGTATCTTGTTTGTGTGTACCGCCGCAGCCGCCGCCGCCATTTCCTGCCGTCAAACTCGGCAACGTGCGAGTATATTATAATTATCTTATATATTACACGCCCCCGCCACCCCACCCCAAAATATGCGATTTTTTTTTCGTTTGTACCCGAGACACCCGGTATTCTCAGTGTGTATATTAATATAATATAGCGGTGGATCTCGACGGCTTGAAACTCGAGACAAATCGCACTATTCGAAAAGACAAAATGTAACATCCCTGTGGGTTTATCGGATCACACTCGAGCTTATACAGTATCACAAATTATTTCTCACCCCTTCACATGTCATCAAGATTCTATACCTACTTTCTTTCCGTATGAGATTCCACGTGTTCTGTTTTCGAAACGGTTTTACGCTCCTCTATTTTAATATAATTAAGTATATATCATACTACAGTCGCAAATTTGACCTGACCATACTACGTACTGCATGTGCAAGCGTCAATACGTTATGTAACGTAGAATGAATTTTTATGGAGTAAAAATATTATTGATTTGAATCAATGCTAGAGCGAACCATAAAACTGTACAAACACTGCTATATGTTTTGGCGATGATGCTTCATGTACACGCTGTACGCTACGCGTAGGTATGTACGATAACCGCACGACGTTACTTGAGTATACTTCACAGCACTCGCTGGTTAAATATATACGTATATAT
This sequence comes from Periphyllus acericola, assembly GCA_949715065.1. NCBI lineage: Eukaryota > Metazoa > Arthropoda > Insecta > Hemiptera > Aphididae > Periphyllus > Periphyllus acericola. The sequence continues at coordinate 8,150,866 of OX454269.1, read as the reverse complement.
TAAAATATGATCGTAATGGAGTCAAAACGGCCAAAGATTTTAACCTAGAAAACAACATTTTTTTCTCGCGATTTTCACGAACGTCATTATGTAGGTGAGATGAACATTTTGTCGGGGCCCTTTTGATGAAACGCATCCAGGTCGACGCTGCAGCGCAACCGCCACGACGCGGCGTACTTGTTATCGCGGTCGTGAGACGTAGATATAATAGCCATGCGGTTAAACTCCTTCCTTTTTGAGATATGTATACTGTACACATCCAGTCAATCATGTACACGATATAAATGACGTGTACCGCCGTCGACTGTAATATATTTTTTTTTAATAATAAACGGTGTTGATTTTAGAACAATCGTCATTGTGATATTCGTCATTCATTATCCGTCACGCGGAATAGCGCTTTTAATATAGTAATGATTTGTAACAGAGAAACGTGTTTGTTCGAGCATCGGCGGCCGATAATGTACGATGTAGCGGTGTTTCAATTTGTATTTAAACGCGTCGTCATTATATAAACGAGTTTCGCTGACTTGTGTATTTATTATGGTATTCGATTAATCGAATAAATATTCACGTGACTATTTTTATCTACTACTACTCCCCCCCCCGCCCGCCTACTCCCAGACCAGCTAACGTCCGAAGAGTTTTTTAAGAGTGTTAACGTGACCGATAACGATGACAACCGTTTTTTCCCGAACGGCCTGAGCATTACGATTCTGTGCATCGCCAACAATAATACTATTATTACGGAAAAACTTCGTTGTACGGAGCAGGTGACAAAATGTATTATCGCGCCACGGGTCCGAAGTGATAATACGCACACGCTGTCCTCGCGGGACTTGAATCGCAGGGCATGTTTTATAATTATTTTCATTACCTCGCGGGGGCGGTACACGCATCGTTTCGTAAACGCTAGATGGCTCGATTTTCTTTTGAAACCCCCCGTAGCTCGGCCAACAGGCGCACATAATAGTATTATCTTCCCACGATCATTTCATCTCTTTGAGTAACTCGCACTAGGTATATTATTATTATATGTAACAATAAATCGTCCTGGCTTATATATATATATATACACGAATAGTCGATATCACAGGAACACTTATGATGATTATAATAATAACAACGTGAGACTAGTGTGTTTGACAATATTCCAAACGCCATTAATCACGCAGGATGGCCCGGGATAGTAATCGGTGATCGTATATAACCTGGGTAGGAGGTCTCAGATCTTGTTTATAGAGGCACCTGTCCACGGATATTGTCTTAGGCCGAACGAGACACTTGCGAGTTTTGAACGACCGAAAAGTTGTTAGCGAACGAGTTGTCGACCGCACTATTGCTGCACTCGTTGGACATGGACTTTGAGTGTGGTTGTTCTTTATATTTTAAGAATATTTTTTGAACGTCGCGGAAATTTACCCCGTGGCCATTAGACACAATTGCACTGCCACCACAATCATCGTCGCGCAATGCCGACTTCACATTTTAATTTACTATACAGAAAAAAAGGACAAAAACTGATTTAAAAGTAAATATCACATTCACTTTGCTAATTTTTTTTTACTTTTACGAACCCGGACAATGATGGCGGACGTCTTATAATATGATCCTTACCTATTCTCAATGTCGCTGTTTTAAAAGAAATGTAATTGTATGCATATTTGAGAAAAAAAAATAAAAAAATCGATGTTACAATTGTGGCGTAATCGCGGATTAAAGCGTAATGTTTATAATCCATTGACGTTTTTTAACTACTGGAAATAATTTGGGAGGTGATATTAAATGATAAATTTGCCCCACCACACGGTAAGATATCATGGGGAAAGTTCTCGCTTCATTATACTACATAACTATTATACGAATCGAGTACTTATACTATTATACTACAATTATACGTATAATGTTACAGTGCACTAAAAAGATAATCTTTTTGCACGTTAAATAGATACACGCGAACGTAATATTTCATACTATGTATGTGTGTATGGTATAATATAATACGACTTACGTACCTCGAGTCAATGTTCTATAACCTTCTAACAAAACCGGTTTATCGTCACCCAAGATATTTTTTTTTTGTTTTTGTAAATATATAAATAACGACACATGAATGCAATTCAACAGAAGTCATAAACGATCACTTTGCGTGGACCGTATAGTTATAACTTCAACGGTTAACCTAAAATACGTATTTATTGCCCTGGGAGAAATAGAAATATCGTCGAAAGCCTTATGAAAACACAAAAAACTTTATCGCCGTATGATTTATCGCTGCAATACCTTCGAAATAATGTTAAATCATATGCCAGTCGTCTAATATTGTTTTACTAAATCGGTATACCTTATATGAAAGTTTTTTTTTTATGAAATTAAAATAACTTTCTATAGGTGCAGGAGATGTTTTATATTTCCCTTAGGTTTCGTTATCTTAACGATTTTTCATCATTTCCAGATTTTTTATTTTTTTTACGCTGTATAACCGTCCCGCGCCGCCACATCAAATACTCATCGATGGATCAGACCTTTTTTTTTTTTGCTCTCCCGCACTGAAGCAAGCAATACGGAAAGAGGGTTGCGGGGGTCCCCTAACCGAACAATTGAAATAGGGTTTACCGTGGTGGTAATTATCGTCTCCACCGCGGACAGTTGAAGTTGACGTTTCACCGACCGTAATTAGAGCAGCGCCGCCGTGGTGTTTCGTACCTGACCAGACTTCCAAACGACCCCGTCAGCTATACGATTCAAATCCCGGTTAATGAATTTGCCCGTCGTCAGTTTTCAATTGATTCGTCTCGCGCGCGTTTTACGCCGAGGGAAAATGAGAAAACTGCTCGGCAACGAATTCTGATTTACTACTTTTCATAGTTTATTAACGTGTATCATAACATAGCATAGTAACTAATCAAACTACATTATTTTTTCGTTCGCGACGTAAGACGGTTAAAATGTAAATCCGTCGTTGTGTAGCTGTTAAGCTACATGAGCTGTTTAGCGCTCATCGCGGTCGGCGTATGAAACGGTTATCACTGATAACTTATCAGGTTTCCGCGTGTATATCGATCATGTATATCGATTATAAAATACTTTTGGGATAATCGATTATACCTATACACGTCATGTTATTACCGCGTGCATATGCAACGTATGGTTAACACCGTACGTTCGCAACGGTGTAATAACTGTGATGTACCAGCATTCGTATATTACATTATATGAATCAAAAGGAAGTAGGTGGCTGGGTACGTCGCGTTCGCGTTTTTCGTATGGTTCGATAAAATATGTGCTATATACTGTGTGTACCAGCCGCAGACGTCGTTGTCGGTTGTTAATTTATCGTGCGAACGTTAATACATCATCTTATAGGTACACGCGTGGTTTCTATGGCTATATGACGTGTGCACGCGTTACTGTTGTGTGTTGTGTGTAACGAGTCAATATTTCTTAGACCCTAGGTACACGTGAGTAACATGTTATTTGCGCACGACGGTATACTTCCGCTTAGAAATCTAAATATTTCGGTGGAATTACGTATTAATATGTGCGCGCGACCGAAAACGTTTGTACTTGATTACCATATCATACGTATTTCTACGTGTAACGTAGGTACGCGCGCGTAAATATGTTTCGAACACCTGGCGTTTGATAACTTCCAGAAGATAATAATTTAACATATTTCGTTGTTGTTTAATCGCATAAATACTGATGTATGATGATTGTCGGTATTATAATTTATACGTATCATATACTATACGCGCGCTATTCGATGTATACGATTTCAAATATTACTACTCTCTTGCGCACTGTTCATTCAAATTGATTTATTTCAGTATTGATTTAAACTAACATGCGTAGTTAAGTAAACCGTGTAACTCACAATAAAAGCTCTAAACGTACAAATATGTTAAAAGAAAAAAAAAACAACGAGATTATGTCCGAAAGAAAAAGCTGCCTGTTAATTTTCGTTCCGGATTTGTTCCTACCACATCAGAATTATATAACGTTCATTAATTAACTTTAAAACTTCAGTAGTTCATGTTTAGATTACGAAAAACTAAAACTTTCACCCCCTTGCGACTCTCCTCGAAATTACTATGTATGTAAAGTACTTTATCAAATAGTTTTTGCGCCGAACTTAATAATACATTAATATATATATATTGTACACATAATGTACGCACACAATATGCGTAAACATAATTTCGATAACGCAATAAATACACATACATACGCTCATAATATACACGTGCAACCCTATGTTTATTTATTTTCTTTACACAAACGTTAACGTTTTTTCGAGCGTTCTCTTTGTGCGTTTAGTCGAATGGTTCGAGTTTTATACCTCGGCTGCACCGCGGTGAATGTGCGTGAGTGTCTGTGTGCACGAGTATGTGTGTGTACGTCAGTGAGGGAGTGTGTGAGTGTACGTGTGTGTGTATACGTGTTGACGCATTTTAACCGACGGTAATGCGATAGTAGTATATATAATATATACCTTGTTTTCGTACAATATAATGTGCTGACCACATATTATACACGATAGGCACCTCAGTATAAACTAAAAACATATGTAATCATACAGTGTGCACACATATACGCACACCTTTTCCCCCCCTCTTGGAATTCTCATGTTTTCTCATATGTTGCAACGGTAAACTTTCGCTGCCGTGTCAATGGTGTATAAGGGATTTTATCGTTACCCCGGTGCGGGGAGGGGCGGGCGCCCGCAGGGGAGTTTTGCCTCTTCGTCCCGGCTGGTTCCGAGTCGTAAATCGCTCGCGCCGGGTCGGTCGAATAGATCGTATACGTTTTTTTTTCTCTCGGATGTATCGGAATAACTGCTAGTATGCAAATCTGCAGATATAAATCTCTGCATGTAAGCGTGTGCGTACGAGCTTGCATGCGTGCGCGAGTTTTTGTGTGTGTGTATGTATGTGTGTGTCCCTCTCTGTTTCTCTCTCTCTCTGTATCTATATCTCTGTTGCTCGATCGGAGAGGGGGTCGGTCGGACAGCCGCGCACGAATGCGTATCCAAAATGGCCGACGCCGTCGCTCGAACATATTATTATCGGCCGGGTGTACGAGTACGTGTGAGTATACTTGTATGTGTGTGCGTGTGTGTGTGTGTTACCTACCAACCTACCTGAACGACAGGTTTCTAATTAAGACATCAAGAAACTGGCCGTCGGCGGCAGTGAATAACTCCCATCGTGTGTAACAAGGTCCCCCAAGTAACAATGAAAAAAAAAATACACATATACACATTATATATATAAAAATACGCATGTTACTTTTATTATTATTATATACATCTTTTTTTCTTCTCTATCGGCTTCCCTTATCCAATTAACAAAACCCACCGAGAACCTATCGGTATAAGACTATATTATATTGTCCGTTGCCCGTGTACAATAATTGAGTTATTGTTACGACGAATGACTGCCATGGTTTCCATTAGACAACTGGTGTTCCTAAAATAAAAATAGTGACCCTGAGAATAATATATATTTTTTTAAATTTTTTCTTTTTTTTTAATATTCCTTGAACTATACGGTACATTTTATACATTACACCACGAGGGCATCATGAGCCTATTTGTGTATTATTTTATAGTATTCTTTTCGTTTCAAAACGTATTACATCATATATTAACTTTATTAGATTTAAACGAACTTTTTGATGTCTCCATTACACGTTGTATAGACTATAGTTTGTTGGATTTATCGAGATTGTTTTTTCATGTTTTGGGTACGCAACTCTTCATTTTTAACTTTAATATAGGTATTTTTATATATAATTATTTTCCGTGGAATATAATGTATATTTTATCTCGACAGAGTGCAGCGTTTAGAAAAACTTCCATGTACCACTATACGGTTCTCTCCCGTTGGCTATCAAAACTTAACTTAGTTATAAAAGTTGTATGGATCCGGGTAGGCCGGAGCTAAATAAACGTTTCTGATAATCAAAAGCGGCACCACTCATTCCGTCTTAATTTGTATAAGGAGTAAAGGGAAAAAGGAAAATTGTTGCGGCTCCCTGAAAGGTCTCGTGGGGGATTCGCTGTATAGCAGCAAGCGACACCTTCACTCGATGGGATCGTAAAACCACCGCACCTTTTCCCTTTTGGCTTTAACTTGTACATACTCTTTTTTCCTCCCCTTTTTTTTCTTCTATTAATAATTTAAATCTCATTCCTTTTAAAAAGTCTACCGGCCATCCAACAACGTAGCCCATCACTTTGACCTGACATTAATAATCTAGCAGTCCCACCGCGGTAAACGTGTATGAAAGAAAACCGAATTGACGCCATGCTGTAAGGGTGTATTGCCCTTCATTTTCCTAGGTTCGAGCAAACTGACATGCATTTCTTGTGGAGTAAATGTACGGAGAGGGAGAAAAAAAAAGTAACATGTAATTTTTTAAGTGCACTCTCTTATTCCGCGACAGTCTTTTGTTCTGCAAAAAAGTGTGCTGCGTTTTGTTCAAAGTGTAATGCGACCCAGTTAAAAACTGTACCAAGTACAGCATGCATATTTTTCAACTTGACTTAAAATTTTACAGAAAAAAATGAATTTTTAAAGGTTAAGTACTGAAGACAATTGTTTTTAATTAATTATACCTTGGAATAATTACACACACACACACACATATACACATACACGGAGACACAAAATTCGATGTATAAGAAAATGTAAAAAAATATATTTAAATCAATTTTTTTTTTTTATTTAGACAAAAAACAGTATGACTAATTAATAATTTATAAAAATAACTATACGAGTTTATCCATAAGTTTCTCAATCATTTGAAACTCGATACGCTATTTCTGTTTAGTTTTAAAATAATGATGAACATTATCAAATTTCGTTTAAAATATGATTTTAAATTAATTTCAAGATAAACATTAAACACTTTCGCGGATTGTATTATTATATTTAAGCATCGGAATCGATAAAGAACCCCCAAACTCTAAAGGAATAATTCTGAAAACAAAATGGAAGTGCTGTTATATGTAAATAACATTACGTCAGATATATAGAATCCTGATTATCATGTTTTTGATGAAGACTACTGGTTGGCGTTCAATATAATCGACAAACAAAAATTTAAAACGCGATCAAATAAATAAATAATAATAATTATAATAATAGTATTATTATTATCACGTTATGTGTGAAGGGTGAAAAAATTCGTCAGTACTGACAGCACTACTACTACTCGTAACCGAACACAAAACAATAACCCAACAAGGTTTCCGGGGGAGACTTTCGTGGTGTCATCATGGGAACAAAGCGACGGCGGACCCTTTGGTTGAGAATTTTAATTAATTGCCGTCCGTTATTATACTCGGGTGGTCAAGCAAGCGCAGGCTGCGAGGGGGACATGATGGATCGGATGGCTGTTAACGACCGGCGTTGTATCCCCCTGTCCCCCGAAGAGGATCACCGTTACGGAGGACGAGGACGCGTAGTTTTTGTATATGCTCCTAATGCGTATAATTTCCCAAAGGTTGATGACGTTTTAATTGGTGGAAAACGCCGAAAAACTCGAACTAACATTATAAATATGACACCGCGCACTTTGAAGTGGTATATAAAAAAAAAGTAAAACGCGCCACAGCAGCTGGACCGAAAGTGCTGTACAACGTTCTAATTAAAAATTCTTGATTTTTCGAGCAATCGGTTTTCTTTTCCAAAACCCTTTTCATTACCATACATTTTGGACGCGTTATAATCGATATACCGCACGCGTGAACAGTGTAAGTACATACTCGTGTATATCTATATACATATATATATATCTACAACTTATGTATATTATGCCGACCGCGTATATAAATGATAATATCAATTCAACTGCAAGTATTATACAAGGGCATCCGTTTATATGGTTTTAACATTTTAATAAGTTTTCAATACCTATGAGAATTCCAATGAAATGTAACCGTGTTTTATTTCCAAGGACCTTCGCGAGGAACCTGCAGCAGAATACTATCGTCAGCAAATAAAACCGAAAACACTTCGGGGAAACATTTATTTGGTATACATGTAATAGCAATACGGCCCCCTAACCATAACATTCCCGCGGGACACCGTTGACTCGTCTTTAACGGAAAGTCATATTGTTAACGTTCAAAGGGGAACATTAGTATAAAACCTTAAGTTGTAGTTTCATATTATTTCAATTTATTCTGCTACCGGATTGCAGAATGTTTCTGATCAAAGGCGTATGGATTTTGTCTTCTTCCCGTTAAAGTTTCTGTTGTGTGCCTAAGTATACGGATTTTGATCGGCATTTTTATTTTTTTGCTACGAAGATTGACGCCTGTTTCGTGCATGAACTTCAAAATGTATTACAACATATAGTTATGTTTGAAAAACAAAAGCTTTGTTGAATTTTTATTCGACGTATTATTATTTTATTAAGTCTACCCCTGCCGTGCATGACAAATGCCATTATACTTATTTTGTTTGTAGTTTGAATTAAAAAAAAAACTTTATGCAAGATGAAAAAACACGTAAATTACATTATTATTATGTCATACATAATATTATGACTGGGTCCTTATAATATTATTATTTGCTCTACCTACAAGACGTGATATACAATCCCCAGAAGGGGATTCCCATAAATTATATGTACTTCGACGTTCAAGTAAATTTGAGTTTATTATTTTAGCCCAGTGTATTAATATTACGTCGTCGTATAAAACGGTTCACGGCTGCAGGTTTGACGTATCAAGTGTTGAATTACGCAGGCAATCATAACGTTGGTCGAAATCGATTTACCGCGGCTGATGACGATATCATCCGGTATCCAAAATCCAGGATTTGGAATTCACGTTAGCGAGGATCGTATATACAGACGTGAACAGGAACCATATGTGTGAACAATAATATATGTGTGTACTACGTTGTAGTGCATGGTAGGTATGATATTGCCAGCACAATTTTTACACTTCCTCAAGAGACGCGGCCGGAGAAATAGCTCCAGGAAATGTCGTCACATCTCCTAGGGACAATTAAATTAATCAGTATAAATGACGGCGCAACGGTCGTGATGACATAAACCTCCATTATCGCGAATCGCGATAATCTGCAGCGCGTCGTAGATATTTTTGACACACGCAGTCCATCTCATTTTTTTTCTCCCGTCCGTCTTATGTACGCATTTATGGTGTCTAAAAGTTACGATCAGTATATACACTTTTAACCCTCGACTTTCGCGCTGTCATTGAACTCTTGAGGGTGGTCCGACCCCTATTACCGGCAAGCGGCTTACGATCTCTCTGGCCCAGAACAAATGACGACGCATTTGGTACACGTAATCACATAACCCTTTTGGCGACACTGTATATATAGTGTGCACTAGCTGTTGACAAAAGTAAAATAATAAAACAATTCCTCGATCGTTGATCACTGAAAAACGAATGTTTTGTCAAGATTATCTCTGACGGTATCGGTTGTTTTATGAGGTTCGATTTCCTGTGCGCAGCAAGACTTGGCAAGGGGACCAAGAAGAATGTATACAGCCATAACGGTGCGAATCCATCAGGCGGAATCGGAGAGCGGAAAATTCGAAAAGACGGTTGAGTAATGGCGGTAATATATTTTGATGAAGTTCACCGGCGTGGGTGGGGTGGTTTGGGTCATTTCGAAAGAGTGGAAATTGTGAAAAACGCGCGTTAAAAAAATAAAATAAAAAATAAAAACACCCCCGAAGAAGATGGATAAAAAAGGAGAGGCTTTAACCCTGAGACGTCGGCCTTAAATTTGACAAATCGGCCATCTCCAGAGTGTCACTCGGTGCTACGGCGAAAAAGAAAGAGCGATAGAGAGAGAGGGTGGGGAGGGTGAGAAAAAAAATAAACTAGAGGAAACTTCCAAGCTCGCGGAGTCATTATAATAATGCAGAGGACAATCTGGTTGGATGATAACAATATGCGCGGGGGAAGGAAGGCGAAAAAGAAAAAACGTGTTCTTGTCCAAAAACAATAATTAATAACATCGGCCAATATACGACGAGGTGTTTGTGAGTTTGCCTTTGCATTTTAAACAGCAACGTCTGCAGAATTCTATACGTACCTGTATATTATATATATATATATGTATTGTACATGTCATTTCAAATGCCCACGTATAAATATTGAATACTCGGACGATTACTTTTCGAATATAAAATAGTTCGAATAACGACGGTAATGAGATGACCTGACAGCGGCCACAAGCATTCGAAATCGATGGGTTTCGTTTTGCAGTGTGCTCTCGTCGTTAACGCGATAAATTGTTTCTCGGTTCGCGGGGGTTGTTCGCGGAACGCGTGGCATCCGAAATCTGGAGTATTCGCAACGAGTTATCTCTCGAGCTCCGGCGAAAATGTTTAGAAAAGAAGATGAGAGGGTATAATGTAATATGTATATAATATATATTATAATGTCTGCGTTAAGGGTTTTACTGTGTCGCGTGCGCGCGCGTTGCTCGTGGCGATGAATGGGAGCTATTCGCGCGCCCGGAGGGAGATTACCTCATGTAATGATTTCCAAGTGGATTTTTTCGCACTCCCGCGCGTCATCGTCGCGAATTCTATCGAATTTCAGCATTGTCGAACCGAAATCTAATAAACCACCGGGGGAAATTGCCTTTCGCATAAAAAATAATAATAATAATAACAACGGTAATATACCTATGTATTTAAATGTATATATATAGGTATATGCGCTCGTAAATAGAAATACCACCCAATATTTTGTTGCGCGATCTAAAGTAATTTAGTCGTACAAGTAATTAACATTTTTTTTTTTAATCAGATATGATGTAAAATTAGTCAACGCAAACCGTTATGGACGTTTGCGTGTTGCGTTGTAAAAATTATACATATACAGTATACACACAATGCTCATATATATGTGTGTGTGTGTATATAATATATTTATGATATCGATTGCACGAGACCTTTTACCACCTTCGCAGTGTGTAAGCGATACAATTTTTATTTTATTTTTCAACTACATATATATATTTATGTGTGTAATATTGACAGGACAAGGGGTGAAAAACGCAAATATGTTTCATGAATATTTGATCGTTCAAGCTAGGGTAATAATAATGGCGTGTTTTACGTATTGTAGAAATGGGTGTAATTATTGACTGACGGTTTTTTTTTCGTATACGAAATGTTAATCGGCGTAGGCTTGTGTTGAAAAAAAAATGTAATATATAAATTATATTCATAAATGTGTAAATTATATTTCACCATTTTACACAACGATAAAGCATTTCCATTGGCGATGAGGTCAGTTTGCGCCCCAGACTGACCAGAGTGTATGTATAATATTATTATTATACTGCTGCGAGTATTCCGATACTATTTCCATGTGCGCTTCGGTCGGACCTAAATAATAATATAATATGTACGGTCCACTGCACTGCTCTCGCATTCCGTTTTAGAATATTATCACACAAAAGTACCATCTCCCCTCCATCGTACCACACTTCTCTTTTTATTTTATTTTATATATTTATTTATTATTTTTTTTTTTTTAGACATGTTTCTTCACTTCACCGGTCAGCCTATTATAAATAGTATTATACGTCGATATAAAAACGCGTTCTCCCGTACAAAAGAAAATGTTGTTCCATCTCTTGAGATATAATGTAGGCAACATAAAAACGTTCGTGTGGGTCATTCATGTCTGACGGCAGCATACATTAATATGTTACTACGGGTTTTTTTTTACATAACGTAAAATTTAACAGTCTTTACCGAAAACGCGCAAAATGAACTGAAGTGCAACCATACATCCGTTTGAACGTTTATAATATTTAATATACTAAAAAACCATAAATTCTCTAATAAAAATACCATAAAAAAAAACTTCTCATATTACTAAATGAGTAGGGGCAGACTACATGTATCGTATTGTTGTATAGAGAACACAATATTCTATCACGAGTTTCTCAGCGGGGCCCATTACATTTGTTTCAAGAAATGAATGCATTTATTAAATTCAGAACAATTATATTATGTTTGTATGTATATTGTTAACTGTGTGGGTTTTTTTTAGATGTACAAAGCTTTTAATTTAAACTAGACGTTTGTACAAAAGTGAAATGAACTAAACAGAATTTGGAAAAATAAACTCATAATAAATAAAAAAATTAAATTATTATCTCCGATAGTATATAGTAGCTGTAACCCAATAATTATTTAACTTAGTCTTTATACATAAGTAAATATTATAAGTATAGTTACTATTGTCTGCACAACAACTCTAACTACCGAAGACAATAAATGCATCAATATTGTACTTTATAGTATAAACATTTGTGTGTGAAAATACATTACAATTTTTATTAAAAATAATCAAAATTAAGAGAGTATAGCTTATTATTCCTCTGATAGGAAAATTGAGGAACCGTAGATATATTTTTGGATGTTAATTAACAACAATTATTATTATTATTATTATTATTATTAATATCAGCTGTTATGTATTATGCACAAATACTTAGAACTAGTTTATTATTTATTTGCGTTTCTACAATGATAGTTCCGTCACGGTAAATCGGTTACGCGAGATTGTTCAGAAAAAAAAAAATTCATGTCCAGACCAGAAACATACATGTACGTTAAAAAAAAATAAATATTAATTTCTAAACATAAGTAGGTACATTTAACGTTTTTATAGCCTTTGCACTTTTCGAAACTCACATTTTTCTAGAACTAATTTATATACTATTATTGTTTATGTCATCGATTGGTAAAAACAATTATTAGTAATAAGTAATAACTAATAACAAATGACTGCAATCGATGCTGGCCACGTGTATATATTATAATATTAGGCACAGTTCGACGTTGAACGTAAATAACGATAAGCTGTAGCTTTTAGCACGATCTCCTCACGTCTTTAAAATATGTTTATACCGCACCGCACGTTGAGTTGTTTAATAGCTGACGGCTGCAGCCGCGCTCGGCTCGGAGTTTGCCTGAGAGACCGTGTTCAAACACATTCGCTAAGCTTCTTTGATGCACTTAGAATATTCTAAAAACAAATAATATATGTATATATACATAAACACAGGGAGCGGTGCCTCGGCGTCGAGTGAAATTCCGTATATTGCGTTCAAACACATTTTATATCGAAAACCGTAAAATCGTACCGAACCGCCGTCATCACGTCACCGCAGCTGTTTAGTAATTATTATTATTATTATTATTCAGTTTTATTTCGTCGGTTTTTGCTAGAGTGGATTTTGCTGCGCGATCTATTCTTAACACAAAATCGAATAACACACGCAAATTGCCAACGGTTAGGTTAGGTTTGCACATCGCCACGAATGGTAGAATTTTTTTACGAACGGACACGTTGCGCGGTGGTGACAAGTAAATAATATTATTCATATATATCACATTTAAGTCCGTAAATATTAATGGACTATTATGATTATTATAATAATTATTATTATTATTAAATATTTCGACAAAGACATTTTTTTGTTTTTTTTTTTTTGCTTTTTCTTTGATGAGAGGGTCGTCGTACAAAAGAAAATTAAATACGGGGTATTCTTTACCCCGCTTTTATCGTGAGAGCTTTTATTTAAAATTTGATTACTTTTTTGCCACTTTAAAAGCCCTTTTTCTCATCTTTACAGGATATACGAGGTGGTAAAGGGGGTATTTTCGAACATATACATACACGCGCTACGGGAATCCCACTCCCCCAATTATGAACCACCCTCGATTTTTTCACCCGTCTCCGCCTGCGTCGCCTTTCCCGAAATTCAGCTACAACGAGATTCGATTGCGTTTATTTGCAGATTCACAAAACCTATTTACCATGTTAATTCGATTCGTGGCGCGAAGCCATTCGCTGTGTAAAGTCTCGTCGTTTAAATAGCGATTTCGACAATGTTTTACCGTTACATTTTATGGGCGACGCGATAGCGACGAAAAGTGTAAATCAGTATTTGTACTCGTTTATTTATTACTATTATTACTATTATAATTATTATTATTATTATTTATTTATTTATTTTTATCCGCGCATGTTGAAACGCAATTAAACTCGATGGCTGATTTGCGCCCAATCATTCCGCTCCGAAACACTGTACATTCGAGTATATACAGTCGAAAATGACCGCTAAACACGTACCTACTCCATCATCCCCTACTCCCGCGTTTACAAATAACATTTAAAAAAATTTAAGCAAATTGAAAATGCACCGTACCGAAAATGCTGTACGTTCGAAATTAACATTTTATCCCTCAGCAGACATTCGCGTTTTTTATTAGGATTTTGATTTTGAATTACATATTGCTGCACTCACGTCATACTCACTATACTTTACGAATAAATGTATTTCTATTTGCGTGCGATTGCCGGTACCGCACCTTCAGAGCAATGTAATTTCTCCTCTTCAAATATTTATGTTCCAAATTGGATCCAAAAGATTAATTTTACCAATTGATACAACATTTAATGAAATTCAATATTCATCATCGTTTTATATGCTTGATAGTATATTATATTTCCCAGGCTATGGGAAGTGTTAATCTTATATGATGTTCAATTTAACTTATAAATTAATTATATTTTTGAAATATGTAATTTTAGGTAGGTACATATTTCACAATGAGCTTTAAATCAATTATGATTCGTTCAAACACGATAAAAATGATAATAATATCGTTTTGCGTACTTAAAACGTGGCGGTTTTGTTTAAAAGCCACCAACTTCAATACATGCCGGAGGAATCTATGACAATGAACGCACAGCAAGAACAAGAGGATTTCGTTTGTGGCCTTTAAACAGTTTCGAGGCGACGCGTCATTTTGTGATTCCACTGCAATACGTTAGAGCTTGTAGAGGTTTTGTTTAAAATTGTTAAGAGACGCGCGTGAACTATAGGTACCTGTGTGTGTTACAATGAGTGCAAAATAATAATAATAATAATAATAATATGTTCACGTACACTGAACACAGACTCGATACGGACGCGTGATTCGTTGGGACCTTGGCGGCGAGTTTCGAGTCACTGAAGTAGCAGCAGGTTTCCCGAGAATTTATTTAATGATCAGTAATTAGTCGTCGTTTTCGAGAATGAATATTATGTCTTTGCGAGCGCACGCACGTCACTATAATACACAAATTGCGTACGCGTATGTATACGAATCGTTTGAGTAATTAATTTCCCGTTTTGCGAGGGCTGGTTTTACTATGGCTGGTTTTACTATATATACATAAACATATATTATATATTATATGCGTATGCGCGTGTACATCGTGTTGAGAATTATTCGTCGTCGCGGGCTCTCGAAATATTCGAAAGTAAACCGAGAGGGTAAATGCTAAACTATATATATATAGTATTCGATTTAATTAAACCGGGGGACAAATACCGCCGTCGTGGGGTAAGACAAATATTTTCATTTCGGTGGCGGCGGTGGTAGTGGACGACGACATCTGGCGCTTAGGGATTTTTCAATATGAACCAAAGACTCGTCGCGCGCGCGGAAGTCAACAGATTGGATCGGGCGGAAAACTTTATTGGCGATTATATTAGCGCACGGATATAATGATAGGGTTTTTTTCTCCCTCTCTCTCTCTCTATCGCTCTCTTCGTCATTCTGCCCTTCTTCAATTTTTATTTTTCCAACCTCGCCCACCACCCGCGACTCCGATCCCGCGCCATTTACAAAGCAACTTTTTATATTAACTTCACGTTCGCGTTCATTATATATTCAAATTATTGGACGCGGAGACACGTCCCTCCCGGTGACGGCGGTCCCGACGGATTTACATAAAATCTGTTAATAATATTATCCAGACCGCATCACAGCGCGTAGTCATATTCAGTTAGTTTCGGGAACAACTTGTACTGTTTTCTTTATATACTGTATACAACGAAAAACATTTTCTGATTTAATCACAATCGATGTGTAAAGCGTATCAGATTGTATAAGTACTATGGTAAAAGTTATAATATTATGTTTGTGTGTTTGTTAGTGTTTGTATAATGCTTTAATTTATACTCGACGGTAAAATAATTGTTTATTATCGATACCTATAAGGCGTGTGCGGGTGTCGAGCAGTAATTTGTTTATAAGATAGCCGCAGATAACGTCGTGAGAGCGGAATACAAATTGATGGTAATATTTTTACGCCGCGCAGCAAGTTATGATGACGCTCACTTTCCGCCGCACTTGTTAAGATTTGTTTTCTTTTTTCTTTTAAATTGATCACTGTACCTATATAGTCCTCCAACAACATGATAATTGTGCATGCGAGAGCAATTAATTAAACTCGATATCTCCGTATATACACACGTGCGCGCCCGGTACACGATAAAAGCGAGGAACGCATTAATTATATAATTATTATTATTATTACTGTACTATTATCATCTCGTCCTGCGTTTTAAAAGGTAACCCCGGCCCCGGTTGTCGCGCGTAGTTCGGATGGACTTTTTGTTTTAAATGTATTTTCAGCCTTCTCTCGACGACGATTACTCTGGCGAACAAGACGAAATATATAGTGTGAAGTCCGTGCAGGGATCACGTCGTCGATGGTGGCCGCGCTCTGCCGCATGTACATGGTATATACGTACACCGCGTACTCGACGCGTCTCGACAATTTTATTTATGGTCTGGGAATAAAGTATACCTTTTCCGGAGAAACACGCGCAGGTACGCGAGCGCCGCAGATGTTAGAAACACAAAACATACCTGTCCGTAACAATGTGCGTGCGCGGTGTAAAACCCTGTTCGTCCCCCACGTACGGTTTTGCCCCCGTGAAACCGTCGGAACGATCGCGCACCGCGTAGAGGATATTCGCCGTAGAGGATATTCGCCGTAGAGGATATTCGCCGTTGGATCGCACGCATTGTACGGGAACACACTTTGTTTCCTTTGATTCAATTCTCCTGCGCGCCCCGAAAACGACGATCTCGCCCCGTACGTCGTACGACCACATATTGCTATTGAACATTTTCCGCGCATTATTAGCGTGCATCCCGCGCGGCCTGCTCTTCGGCGGCGGTCGGCTCAGAGGTTTCCTCGTCCTTTTGTCCGACGCTTGCGGCTGCTGCTGTTTCGACCGTCGTCGCAGTCCGCGGCCGATCGCGCGTGATATTCTCGCGCGCCGTTGTTGTAAACGTAGGTACGCGTCCGGTACCGTGCTCGACGAGCGACGGGTGCGCGTTCTCCGAAGCCCGGCAGTGTCGTATCGGCACCGTGGTCGTCGTGTCACCGCGCACTCGTGTAATTTGTCAAGTCACGTGTAAACGCGTAACCCGAGAGAGACGTTAACACGTGGTACGGCGGTATCCACCGGTGGCGGTGTGTGCCCTCCCCCTTGTGTGCCCGCCGCGTCCACAAACGATCGTGTCCGCAGGGTGTCCCGCCTATACGTTTATATTATACAGCCGCTACGTCGCAACCCCCCGCTTGCGTGCACCTGTCGTGCAACCGTTCAAGATATACTTCTCTCTTTCCCTCCATTTACCGATCTCTACTCCCTCGCTCTCACTCTCTCTCGCTCTCACGCGCACACACTCTCCCGCCCTATTTTCTCTTCTCTATTATTCGTCCTGCCACGGCGTGCGGAACGATTTTTATTATGATTATTTTTTTTTTTCATAATTCTTTTTTTTTTTTTACTCTACAAAACACAAAAGGTTTCTCGCCCCGGTCGCGCGTATATAATACACGTACTACACGTATATTACACACGCGTAATAATGATGATAATAATAATAATAATAATAATAATAGTTATATGTGGACGGGGCGTGTAAATCGTCGTTAAATCTCTGCGTTCCACACGCGGCAACAATGTGTACGTACGAAGAAACCGTATAGTGTCTATTATTACCGTGCACGCAATACCGGGCGACGGTTCGGGGATTTGGTGGCGAAAAATTTAATACAATACGTCCGGTTACCGTCGTGGTTATAGTGCGATTGCCACCGTGCGTTTATGAACTTTTTACTGCCCGAGACGGTGACGTGCTGCTGCGTGATCCGCGTAACCCGTGCACTAGACTAATATTAGACATGCACGCACTTTTGCATTCAAAATGTTCTTTAAAATAACAAAAATAATTTTCACATACTAATAATATATCTTACATTAATATGAAAACCAAAACTGAAATTTCGGATTTAGTGTTCGGACACTTACACTCTGGTTTGTGTTAAAAAATTGTAGTCGAAGGCCCTTAGTTTGTAGATATTAGATATAGCTGGTTGTGGTAACAACAAACAATTATAAAATAAGAAAAAAATGTTTGAATAAGAATATTTTTGGACCTAGGAATATGCCACAAATTTCTTCTACGAGAGAAAAAAAAAATATAACATGCGAATACACAGCCCTGGCCATAATATAGTTAGAACATATTACTTTCGTATGTTCCATTTGAAATGTTCAGACCGACCATGTAATTCTACACCATCACGGACAAAAAAAAAAAACATAATATTTATATTGTGCAATATAATATTGTTTCTCTATTTACCTACTCGTTTTGTTTTCGTTTCATCCTAATAAACTTCTATACGTTTTCTCTACTTATACCACTACTGTACAGCTACTATTTTCTACTGCTATACCGACGATTATTTCTATTGTCTGCAGTGTATATATACATCGCTCTTGGGACACTCGATACGCGCAGCTAACTTAAAAATCAATCTACCGAATGTAATATCATTAAAACCGTTCGAGTTTGAGATATTCACTACGTATTATATCATATGCTATATTACATAATGTTTAAACAGCTCTGAGAAAAAAATTCTTGGACAAAGTGTTTGTTTAAATATCTTTTATCGAACAAAAGAAAGAAATTAATTGTCTTAGACAAAACGTCTAGTACAACATGCCAGTATAATTAGATTTGGTTGATTTCATTATATATATAGGTAGTGAAATATTTGTGAAATTTTTCTGTTGCTATAGCGACATTTTCGTGGACCAAACGATAGAGAGAGAGAGAGACGATAAAAATGTAATAACAACACCTATATATACCTATTACCTTTAATAATGTAATTTTTATTCTTAACCGTCTTCGAAGCAATAATGGTATTCGCCATACGTGTGTGGTGTACGTCGTCGCGTTGTAGCTGTCTGACACGGCCGCGGCGTCGCTAATATTACTACAACGCGCACACATGGGTACGAATGCATGTATAATGTATACATGATACGTATAAATATATAGTATAAAACGCGTGTAGCACATATTATCCGTATGTGAGTCTGCGTGTGAATGAGCGCGTGTGCGTGTATCTGTTTGTGCGGCTGTCTGTGTGTGTACGCGTATATACGGTAATCCGCAGCTGCTTGTCGGCGGCGGCCGAGTGTTCAAAGCGCAGGACGGATAGAATAGGGATACTGTGCGTGTGAGAGAGTGGGTGATGGTGAGGAATGACGAAGGGACGAGGAGACACGGCGACGAAGAGGAAATAGAGAGAGTGAGAGCGTGAATGTGAGGAGGGAGGGTGTTACGCGCACCCGGTATATAATATTGTAATGCTCGAACGGCGGAGAGTAATAATGGCTGAGCAAACACCACCACTCACTCGGTGTTTACATTATTATCTCGAACGTAGAGTTCGGAGTACTCGTATTTACTGGTCTATAAATAAAATCCCGTCGTGTGTGCAGTGTGCGATCCGCAGCCGTCCGAGCATATGCGTGATATTTGTGTGTGTGTGTCTGTGTGTGTAACAAGCCCTTTGTTTAGGTATATATTATTTTATACTTACAAGATAGCTGTGCAAACTTCGCAACTCATACTAAGACTACGGGCGACTTCAATGCGGTCAGTTTGTCGAGTTCTTAGATCATAATGCTAATACGCACTGGGATACGAGCCATGTGGAATATAATCATATAAGAAATGGACCCAATGTCACCATTGCGCAAGCGCGTTTGACGTTTAAAATGTGGGAGACATTGTCTCATACTATGTATGACGCATACGCAGTACAGGATTTGGGTCCGAAACCGCCAACTGCTGTTATGCTTCACGCACCGAACACACGTGATATAGGCCACAGCGTAGCCATGACAATTGACTTGACCCACTGCGGAAGCCTAACTTAACGACCGGCGCTACCTTTTAATGAGCCGACATTTTTCAAAATTAAAAGTTATAAACATAACTATTATGACTCATAAGTACCTTCCCTCGTAATTTTAGAAAACAATTTCGTATATCAACAGTATGTTTCAACGCATATTCGGCCAGTAAACCATTTAGTGCACAATTATTATCGCACACGTGTTTTAATATCTTATAGTCTTATGGTGCGCATTCACTTATTAGAGCCCTTGTCATAATCCGCTTTTAAAATTCGCGGTTGGCCGGCGCCCTTCGTGAACTTCAGCGGCACCCTAGGCCGCCGCCGTTGACACGCCCCTGGGCCATAGATCTGTCCAGTGTGTGTATACACGTTGTACGTACGCATGATCTATACATCTTACGGTGCGATCTCTAGTCGATTCGCGATACAACGGTGCTCGCGGGTCAATAAATTACTCTTCTGTTCAACGCGAACCCGCGGTGCGTACACGCATGACGTTTGGGGTATAGGTATAACGGTATAGTGGTCGCTCTCACATCTCACCCTCCGGCCGGCCGTAACAAATACTCCGAGGGATTTTATTTCTGTTTTCATATTACAAATAATGCGCGCGGGCTCTTCAACGGTTAAAGTTGCACATTTACAACACTCGAATACGTATTATCGGTAGCTTAAAAACATGCAGCAGGCACTTCTGTACGCGCGTAGATTACTTTTATTCAGGGGCGTTAATGACGTTTCGTCGAGACAAAAGCTCTTTTTGGGTCCGCCGCGCTAATCCTTTTCCCCGCCGTCGCAGTCGACGGCCACGAGGGTCGCGCCGCGGCGTGAAGTACTGACCGACCGAAGGGATATGGCTCGCGCATACTTTTGTGTTTACTGAGAACCCCTCTTGTGAGGAGTATTGACTTATTTTTCCATTTTTAACGTAACGTTTTTTACGGCATTTAAGTGATTTTTTTTTTTCGCAAAACTGTTGTACACAAATGACTGTTTTAATAGCGAAAAACGTGGACCTTTCCCATCTCATATCGCGTATTATAATATACTTTCAGATGTAAATATTCATTTTTATTTTTTATGAACGTTTTTAATAATATTTTTCACGAAAATGTTATTTTATATATATATACTATACATAAAAGATACTTATTTAAGTTTCCTTAGTGAGTTTCTTTACATGCACATAATGACGTACAGTATGTGTCGTATACATTTTTCTCATATTTATATGTTGAAAAATAAAATAAATTAGGAACACTGATCCCTAAACTATAAACAATTTAAAGATTAAAGTACCTATATGTTTTATATAATACGGAATAAGCGACTTTAATAAAAAAAAAACCCCCAGTTTATACTACAACAGATACTGTTTATAAAATACTGCGTGTATATACGTATACGTATACGATACGTTGCTATACGCACGTGCGTGTGTAACAAAACAGATTAAAAGTATAAAAATTATAAACACAATATATTATTTGCACGTCTTGTAAAATTATAGCTTTGACAATGCACTGTATGTAATTCTGCGAGTACTTTTACATAATTCAAGTAGCTTAATTTAAGGGGGTATCATTGACTGAAAACGCGATTCACTCTTGTGCGGTCGATTCTGAAGTCTCTTCTGCGATATTTACCCCTGCGCGGCTACGCGGCGAAGGGCGAACAAATACCACTCAATTCCACAATGGTTTTTCATGCAATTATATTATACGACCTTTTGAATTAATTTCATAAGTTTTCTACGCAACACTATGTTGCCGTATAGACATTTTGAAGGTTCGCGCATATTATTTATACACTTGAAAATCATTACACAGTATATAAAACATTTCGTTTAATTCAGATCTATAAATTGTCTTCGAAAAAAGCACGCGTTTAGCAGCAGGAGGGAATTTCAACGAGATATTTAATACATAGGTAACTATCGTTTCGAGAAGACGTTAATAAATACGCAAATATAATATATTTATAATTGCATTCCGTTCCGTTGCGATTTTATTCATTACGGCACAGTGCATATATAGTACTATAGTATATACTGCGTGTATACCTCTAATGAACTTTTTTCAAAAGTCGCTTGCTTATTCAAGCCAATAAGTTCACCAGATGTTTTTAATGTTATTCCATAAATTACGAGTTATAATTATCAACTATTATTTCGTTTCGTTGTGTGTACAAATTAATGTATAATCACAATAATATAATATAACGTACATATAAATATACAAGATGGTATAGTAAAAAGTTTCAAAACAATGTATTATTATAAGGGAGGGGCATGAGAGTGCTGCAGCAGTTTTCTAGTGGTGCATTATATACAATAATATTATAATGCGCAAGGGTCGTTATATTATATTGGCGTATCTTGAAAATAAACTTGATCCGTTGTCGATGATAACAATAGCCACAATCGAGTATCTCGGAGACCTATGGGGAAATGTTAAAAATTAAGACCGACATTTCTCACGAGTGACCGGCGGATACATGCGCGCCCGAGTTTATCAATAATATACGCGAAAATGACGTTTCACCACCCTTTTCACGATCAATCGACGGTATACGTATATATTCATACACAGCCGCACAGGGTAGTTAGGTTAGGGTGATGCCGTGTTTTCCCATTTCGCCACGTACAGCTTATGCATGGCTGAAAACGTGATGGCCCGCCTTGTACATAATAATATTGACTGTACGAAATAAAGTAAATAATACACCTATATTGTATATATATATATATATATATGTGTATATATAATATATATATATATTATAATGTTCTATACCTTATACCTGCAGTGAGGTTCGGGGGCGTTCGTTCGGGGTGTAAATACCAATAATTTACGATTCTATATTCCACGCGTGCTTGCCACCACGTGCAGTTTACCACGTCCAAGTTCTGATACATATATCGTGTGTGGGTGTGTGTATGTACGTGTGTGTGGGTGTGTGTGTATGCGTGTCTGCGTGTGTCTGCACGCATCGGCCGTATTGCGAATTAATTGACGCTGACTCGACGGCGTCAGGGTGGGCAGTGAAGGCGTCCGGAGTTGTGTAACAAATGTTGTTCGAGATTTTATAGTCTGCGGCCGTATACATAGAGAATAAGAAGAGTGACGGGGTGGTGAGGTGTACTGACGGAGAAAAGAGACAGCAGGACTCTCGCTCTTGTTTTATATGCCTTCTGTTTTCTCCGACTATATAGAGAGTTAACTGGTTCCACCCGCCCCGACCAACCCCCCCTCGTGATCCCTGGGCCCCTCGGTCTCTGTAATTACAACGAGCCCCGCGGAAACTTTTCCCATCCGAAATTTCCAAAACGAATCCCCCGACCGATCGCGGGGCGCGCTGAAGTGAAGGAAACGTCTGCTTTTCCCAGCGCGGTCGTAAAACGGCTGACTTTCCGTTACTCCGCGCGAGAGACGTATAGAACAGCGTGTACTACAGCGTCTCGCGTCCTCTTGTTCGCTACCCCCGCCCTTCAAGATCCCTCGATTTTCACGTCCTTTGCCACACCCGCATGCCACAGCAGTCTTCGAACCCCGTCCGGCCCATGCGCACCTCTCTTCTAGTCGCGGTTATACCACAAACTTCCATTACCATAAAAACACGACCTGAACAAGCGATGATACTCTCTACGGCTGCAACAGAAGCAGCAGCAGCAGCAGCTCTTTGTGCACATCGCTCTCCTTATATATATATATATATATATATATATATATATACGCAATCCGTTTGTGTGAAATTTTTTTTATCTATTTTATCGTATACTTAAGTGAAACATATGCGTCAGAGTCACCGCGCTCGCATACAGCACTATACGGGTGCACTCAGATAAAGAATAGTGTTGTAAAAATAAAAAATAAAAAATAAAAAAAAATACGTGGTTTCAAAATCCCAAGCATAGACTTAACAAAATATAAGAAAATAAAAAAAATTACGATCTTACCCTCGATATTATATTATATAATCGCCCAAAAGAAAGAAGCAAAGTACATTATTGTCATTAAACATTCTGGAAGGGAACGGAGATAATTCAAAGAACCATTAGTTGTCTGCGCGTGCGTATTATACTATAATAATATAATATATAATATTCTGTTTTATCCAAAAGGCTTTGTACATTATGCAATGTTTTACGCATAAAATCAATGCATTAAAATGTTTTAAATAAAACTTTTACTTTTTTAAAACGTGGTGCCGAGTTTGCGGTTAACATTTCGGTTATAACTAGGTTATCTAAAATTTATGTCGGTTTACAGTTTTAATACAGTATAAAATAACATATACAATACATACAAAATTGTATTAGAATATTGTAATATTTAACTTCTCGCTATTTTTATCATAATATATTCTATTAATA
Source organism: Periphyllus acericola (assembly GCA_949715065.1). Taxonomy (NCBI): domain Eukaryota; kingdom Metazoa; phylum Arthropoda; class Insecta; order Hemiptera; family Aphididae; genus Periphyllus; species Periphyllus acericola. The sequence continues at coordinate 8,126,390 of OX454269.1, read as the reverse complement.
AGTCGTAGATGTTTAAAAACGGAACGTACTTCTTGCCTAACATATAATATATACATAAAAGATATTTTTAAATTAGTTACGTTTGTTCATTAAATTAATTTTAAAAATATATTATACGCTTCTGGTGTTCGTAAAAGTGGTTAAAAATAGTTTTTTCCAGACGATACACAACTTGAAGTCATATAGCCGATAGAAAACTAACCGGATTATTTCAATTTCAAGGTTTTACCGTGTCAAATTCCTTTTATCGTTTCTATATCAATTTACCTTTTAAATGTTTTCAACATTTATACACAGGACCAAAAAGTATCTTATTGTCTGCGTGTGCAACTATTGTCAATTTAGGAATGTTCTAAGTTTATATTTCAACATTTAGAATAGTTTAAATATTAATATGCTACTCGACAGGGGTTACTAAACAAAGATAGTTTAAACAAAGTATTATTTTATGATCCCCCCCCCAATTAGGAAATTCTTCGTTTCTTAGAATTTGTTTTCGTATTTCCTGATAGTTATTTATTCATTTACGTTTCAATTTCAAGTTAAAATTATGATTGATTTTTCGTAAACATATTCTTAGACGGTGTACAACAGATTATACGTATAACTTAGTGAAAAATAAAAATCGACCACTGAGCTTGTACAGTAGATGAATCCGCATTATTTGCATGGGCAAAAATAAAATAAATGTATTTTTACGTTAACTGCAGTGAAAAATCATCGATTTCTAAGAAAATAAGTTTGCTTCTCACCACCGCCGCGCCACCACCACCAATACCTTCTGCGGAAGTCATAAAAACGGTCGAGATTTAATCGGAAAAGCGGTTCTGGGTAGAACACCTACAAACCCGACGAAGGGACCAGAGCGAGGGCGAGAGCGAGAGAGGAAAGAAAACTGAACAGCGCTCGTGTATGCGAACTTGCGATTTATAGTGGCTATTATAAGGAAGCAACCCCGCGGCCGGAACGCCTCTGTTTTGACCGCAACCGTTACCGGACCTATCTATACCACGTTATACAGGAGTTTAAGTTTTGCTTTTTTCTGTTGTCTTACTTTACTTTTTATATTTTGCGTCCCGTCGTTCTGTGTAGGCCGTATATATATATAGCAGTCGAAGTGGTCGGCGGTGGTATTTTTAATGATTGGACAACAAATGATTCACGTCAAATATGCAAAAAAAAAAGCAATGTAAAAATATAATGTTAAAACTTTTGTCGAAACGAAATCGGTGTCAGCGTGAGATTTTTAGAGGCCCTTAACTTAAGTCAAAGCAATTTTTTCGTCATGGATGTTATGGACATCATGCTAATATGTTGTCCAAAACGCACACTGTTGAGTGAAAAGTACAAACGAGTGAAATGCACAGTTTCCCATACAACAGTTTGATAGTCGTAGTAAATTCATAGTAAGATCATTGTACAGGTTGTGTAAATAAAAGCAGAATCGGTTGGTACTTACTATGATTTTACGATGAATATACTACCAGATCGTTGTTAGGGAAACGGTGCATCTCACTCGTTCGTGTTATGTATAAGATATATCCATGCGTGCTTATATATTCATGTACAGGTTGGATACTTGACAACGTTTTCCTGCATATTTAGTCGTTTTAGAGAGTGCAGCATTCAACAATTGATTGGAATGAGCTATAGCTAGTCCTTGAGCGACGTTTATATTTATGTATATACATTTATATATATGAATGGTAATGTAAAATTAATGTGTACTTACTTGGAACCCCGATCACGTCCGCCTTGTGAACCCTGTCCACATTTGAGGAAAAAACTTAAAAGTACAGAATTTTGAGTAGGGCCTAAAATAAATTTGCTGTTACACATCTCGTTTTCATTAAACTTAACCGGCCCTTACCCTGCATAATCAACAATTATTTTAACTAACGGTTAAAATAAAAACCAAAATTAATTTTAAAGTACATTTACATTTCCTTCTATTTACTTTAATACTATATTCGATTTTTTTTTTTTTTTTTTATTTAACTCTCGACTCCCGTACTAGCGGGCCATGCCCAAAATAAATCGATGTACAAATAATTGTACCAGAAATTTGGAAAAAAAAAAACAATTCCTCATATTATATAATAACGTTTACTGTAAACCTGTCCGAAAAAAAAACAAGTATAATGTTTTGTTAAAATTTGTTAAATATGTTCGCTAACTACTTGAAATTATCTGATACGTGCGGTGGACGAGCAATATAATAACTCATCCGCACCCGCCATACCCTTTCTGCTACGTACAGCGAATTCCGATGATGTTCTCGGCAATCTTTCATACAGCCGGTTGCCGCGTAACATATGTTATAATAACACAGTATAATATGTAGCACGGATACGCAGAACACGTCGTATTATTAATAAGCATTTCGTGCCCGAAACTCAAAATACTTCATGCACTCTATGTATTCGGTGACTACGTATAATATTATAGTTTAATGCACGCGCAACGTTAATCAGGAATATCGTAATAATGTGATTTGATCACTAGGTACACACATGTATAAGCTACACTACACCTGCGTATGTGTCAAAGCTTTTGCAGCGGAAGTTTTCCAGCCGGCATCGACTTATGGCGCGGAAATTATATTATCCTTAAGGAAAACGCATGCAACTCTATTATTGGGCAGTAAAATTATAGGGGCAATATAAGAAAATACCTTAATACATGACGATGCGCGAGCGTGCGTATACACAGCAGTCGTCGTTTCGAGTGCATAAAATATTTGCAATTTTTTACGGTTTTGAACAGATATTATTCGCGAGCTACTGTATACGTCGGCTGTATAAATTTATACTCACCTTTATACTTTATATTTATATATATATATGTTCATGAGTTTGCAGTGTTTATGCGCGTGCACGGTGCCTATACGCATATTTCATAGTTCTAAAGTTCTACCCCCTACCCCGGCTTACAATATTATATTGTATTAAAAATATTTTACACACCCGTACGTATCGATGTACTTAAACATATACATGTATACGCGTCGCGAGATATAAAACGAAATTTTTACAACACGCGAGCAATATTGAAATAAAAAGCGAGAGATTGCCTGCCCCCCACCATTTTATTATATCTACTTCTGGAAAGATCATTATTAAATCCATAAAAACGAAAAAAAAAAAAACAAATTAGATGGAAAAAAATTACATTACCTATTTTATACCTATAAATGTATATAAAGTTTCATGACGCATTTTTACTCGAATTATTCTGCTCAACACTGTAAAGTCACTCTACAGTCTACACAACTACACAAATCGCGATGCAGCAGCCTTTGATTTCAATGCCGTTCCGTAACGAATGCATACGTCCGCGGTGCGCACTAATTGTAAATGGCATGCTATTAAATATGCATAACACGTTTTTCAAAGGCGTAAATATACATTCTCGTGAAATATCGATCATTACCGTGCGGTATACTTTAGGCGCACACGAGTGTGTGCAGCATTATTAATACGCCCGCCGCCTGAGATTTTGTCACCCACCTCTGCTGTTGACAAAAAGTAGACAAAAAAAAAAAATGCTAAGCCCTTTATACAGTAACAATCGCGAAACAAAGAATGTACACGGGCCGCCATATACGTACCATATATAATAAATATATATACATACGCAATAGACTATATATGCTGCAAATGTTTAATCATTAAACTTTAAAGTATATTTTATGATAACGAGCTGTTTAATTGTTAACATTTCATTTTGAATAAGTCGTCGTACCACCCGTACGGGTTCAATTAGTATTATGTATTATGCATGTGACTCGCGCGTTACTTTTAAACAGCACTTAAAGCGGCGGTTCGCCGATAAATTCAGTCAGTTTTATGATGTGCCAGTTGAATTCACCGTATTGTTTCAATTCATTTATTTGTTCCATTATTTTTTTTTTTCAAACAGCCCCGTGATAATAAGTTTTTTTCCGAATTTCCGTGTCACCGCAGCATTCGCTGCCACCCCTGTACCCTGCCACCGTCGTCGTCTTTGGTTTATGCTATTATTGTTTTTCTTTTTTTCCACCCCTCCCGGCGAAGTCTAATAACTGATTTCGATGAAGCCAACCTTCTAACACGTTCGCATCGTCGGCGCACGATTAAATACACGCTCTATATATACCTACTCGTACTATATGCAACATAATACATGTACAGGACGATTTTCTTTACGAGCAACACTCGCATTTTCCCCGTCGTAATTCCTGTGTTTTCGAATAAACTTTTTTCATACGACTTGAAGTCATTACAGCACGCAACGTTTATTTTTTTTTCGCGGAAAAAACATTATACTTTTATTGCAGCTCGACGTTGTAAATAAATTTCATTAAGTTTCTTAGTTTTTAAAAAAGCAATTTTCATTGTCGATATATATCCCATAAATAATGTTCGGTTTCGGCTGAGCTTGAGATCGAAAACATAAGCCGCGGTTTTAAAAAAGTCTTGCGCTGAAAAATATTAGTATCGTTTCCACACGACTACTCGAAACGTATAATGTAACAATAATCATGAGAACTTGAGGATTTTCCAAAAAAGAATTTTTCAACAACGAGTGTTAAAAATAATCACCCTGTGTCTCGTCGTTTGTAACCTTAGCTTAGGTTTGTGATTCGGTCTTACTAATCGTAGACTGTACAGCAATGGGGCCAAATGTATGTGTATGTGTGTATATGCGCGCGCGCGTGTGTGTGTGTGTGTGTTTGTTTGCGTGTGTGTGTACTAATCGCGATTGTTCACCTATATAATATTATTATAATGCGCTTAGTAATGTCTCGTCGCTATATAATTGCACGGAGCTGATAGAAAAACACGCATGTACGCAGCGCACGCTATGAATACGGTTATGTACGTTTCGTTGCAAAGAAAGTTATGACGAAGTGGTTGTATCGACGCCCCCGACTCGTATGATATTAACTCTGGCGTGCTTATAGCAAAATATTGTAGACATTGTTTCTGTTCCACTTCCCGGAAGCAATACGGTGTGTACACCGTAGCTACGTGTACACGATATTATTGTAATAACGCGCAGAGGATAATCTGCATTCCAGGTTAGCGCGTCCAGCCAATGTTTCCCCGTCCCTTCGCGCATCCACCCCCTCCCGTACCCCCGACCATCGCACCGCCGCCCTCATCGTTGTATCATCATTATTATTGTTACTACATATTATATATACATCGAATATTACTACGCGTTTTGTCTTTGCGCCGTCGTAACGTTGTGATATATTGTTATTGTTGTTATTCTGCAGGGTCGCAATAAGCACACTGTTTTTAATGTATTCGACGTCTTTTTCGACGTCTTATATTTCTGTTTAAATCGGGGGCAGGTTTTTATTTCTCGTTTAAATAAAATCAAAAACTAAGAACGGGTTTTTTTTTTTATTTTCATTATTTTCCTTTCCGAACAGTCGTTGAAATTATTTCAATGAAATATTTTCCCTTTTAATCAATATGTTCGTGAAAAGATGTTATCACGATTTTTTAATAAGATAAGCTCCCGAAAAATATAAAGCACACGCGAGGCCACCAAATGTTTCGCCATTTTTAGATTCTTTTCGGATAGAATCGATAATGGATTACTCCACAATAACGTATATATGTAAGGACTGAGAGTTAAAGCCACTGTGAATAAAACGGATTAAGTGTATATGTATAAGCGTTTTTGTTTTAATTAGAAAAATAGCTATTTTATCGGCACGAGCACTGCATTATGTGGAAATTAAGAGAAATGCGCACAGAGGTCAAAACGCATAAAGTATAATATTATACACTATATTAAAATGTCTGAAAATCGGTATAACCGTAGAAATATGTATATGAAAGAATAATAATAAAAAAATTCGCAAGAATATTACCCTGAGTGAAAAAAAGGAAAAAGAAATTAATTTTTTTTAGGTACATGGTCGAGGAATATTACAGGAATGTGAAAAAAACGTCGCTTACACGTGAATGGATTTCGTTCCGTCTGCGAGTGTATCCGTGATACAGTTGGTTTTTAATGTACCGGAGGAAAAAATGTTTATAATAGTTTTCCACACACACACACACACGCATACGTACACCCGCAGCAGCTACAACCCCTGTGTACTATAACGGTATAATTGGCCCAAAAGAATTACTACGAAGCGCTGCGCTGCCGCGGTGGTGTTATTGCGCGGGAAAAGGAGCGAAACGTTTAACAAGAGTAAACCGACTGCGTATATAATATGATATTATAATATATATGTATATTCATTGTACATATACACTGTACTTTTTATGATTATTTAATATTTTTTTCTTCTTTTATTTCGCATCAGCCGTGAAAAAGAGAGGGACGAACCGCATGTTTAATTCGGTCGTTAATTATGAAATTATTACGGCATAAAATCCTCGCGCGCCGTAAAAGAGAAATAATTATTCGCCAGATTTCATAATGAGTACGCGCCGTGTTGTATATAATACCTATGCCGGGAAACGATAAACATAGATAAAAGTTCGCTGCTCGCGTGTGATACGCGCACATATTATTAATATTATTATACACTGTAACGCCTATTTATGTGTTCTTCACGCGCGTACAGCTAGTGTTTAATGTTTATATTATAGAATATTATGTGTTATACTTATACATATCATATACTATTATTTCGTTTACCGTGTGTACGTCATATTACATTATTATTAAACAATGTTAATCGTCGTGTCGTACAAATCGCGCGCGTTTCTTTATATACTACAGGTATATTAGATATATTAGACTTTGCCGATTCAACCCTCTCCCCCCCCCTCCCGTTAGCATTGTTAATTAAATTCCGGAATTTCTGTGATAGATTATAATATTATAATACGCGTACATGAACGCTCGTGTACATAATATACGGAACCAAATGCATTCGAAAATATTTAATCAAAATGTTTATTGTCCCCCGTTCGGTCCGTATATATGATTAAACGGTGTGCAGCGGTGGAGATGGTTAGTATGTTATACAGCTGTTACAGTAATAGTTTAGTGCTTACAACCTAGTGACCGGCTCTTCCAGTGTCGGCCTGGAACACGATTGGACTCACAAAGTTAATTTTGATTTAAAAAGATGACAACTGTAATTTAATTACTCCTTGAGGCTTCTGCCACTGGGCAGCCTCCCTCCTCGTGCTATTTTCAACGTCATGATGTAACCGAAAACACATTTGCTTGTTGAAGATACTTGTTACACATTGTAAAGTTTCTATTTTAATAAAAAAAATAAATAAAACATAATCATACTAATTTCATATGAATCAATTAAATCGAAAAAAATTACCATTACAATATATATTATATACAGCCTGAACAAAATGTCTTATTTAAAAAAGTATAATGAGGGACAATAATTATTTACTCATAATTAGGCCTCGGAAGTTGATGCATTTTGCATTTTTTTTTGGAACGTTTTAGACGATGCTCTTCTGGCCACAAATGTGTTTCATCAGCATGCGGATCTGAATAACCAATTTTTATTTTGCATTTTTTTGCATTTGTTGGTGTCTTTTACTTTATAAGTCATTTTTTGACATTTTTAGGTCATTTTCCCACATTTTAAGTCATTTTTGCTGATTTCACACTAGTTCACTTCTTATCGTTTCTTGTCGACCATTATGCCGATAACTTAAAACTTGGAAATTATATTATTTATTTGTAATATTTGTAATTTTTTTATTTAATTTAATTTTTAAGGGCATTTTTTGTCATTTCTATGTCATATTTTGATATATTGGTAAGCTTTGATAAATTAATATATAGAACTTTATAGTAAAATATTTAAAAAAATTGTATTTTTGTTAATTTAAAACAAATATTTGTAATTTTTTAGGTAATTTTTTTAGGAAATTTTTTGTCATTTTTACGTCATATTTGCATTTTTTTTGGTCATTTTTTATTGTTTTTCAGGTCATCAACTTCACAGCCCTACTCATAATCTTTTCACCATAAGAATATACCTACTACCCGCATGAACATTTAATTGGCTGTTTTTTATTTCTCTGATTTTCACTTTCGACTATGGGCTCCCTATAGGTATTAAAAAATATCCAAGGGCCACCCGGCTCTGTGCATTACACACGGGTAGAAAAAATGGGTAGAAATATTGTCTTACGTCTTACGATTGAATCGTTCAAAAAGTGTTATTATATAGCCTCAGGTCTTAAGATGTCAGTTATTGTAATTATTTATCTGTGTCGAAATGAAAAAGAAAACTCTAAGAATACAGAAAAAAAAAATGTTTTTAAACAGACATTTTAGGAACGTATATACGTGTAATTTTCTTCGCTTTGAATTCAGATTGATCGTTTGTTTTACCACCGCCTACCCCTCACTCACTCCGGACTCACTCTCCCGTGCGGCTACCGCCGAAACACTCTGTCGCTGCGAAAACGAAACCCCTTGACCCTTAAATACTACTTGAGTTCATCTTGAGTTGTCTGACACACACGATACGTTTATTTTATCACTCAAACACCTTAAACAGAAAATCATAAAGGTCTATACTACTGCCGGGCACACCTTTTATAACGGATAAGTTCTTTTTCCGGACAATTGAAATCACCATGAAAACGTTGAAACTACCAAAGCGCAATACACACACACACACGCGCGCCTAGACTCTTTGTCTGCTCGTTTAAAATTGTCTATTCTTTCATCCGACCCTAGGCAAATCGTTATGTATTTTCTTGGGAAAAAAAGGTCAGGTCTATTACAGACGCTCCGGGTAAATTGCTTTCCGTATTATACTGCGATCAAAGGTCACACACGTTTTCTGACGGACTCCTTTTGTGTGTCAAGAAAAAAAAAATCTATAAGGAACTCGACGCGAGGTTTTTCGACTACCCCTATTTATTCAATACCTAACTATACATATTATGTAAGACTTTCCTTGACTTTTTTTTCTAAAATTAGAAAAATCGAAAAGTCTTCTAGTGCCCCGATCACTGGATCAAACGGACATGAAAATATATAATACAATATTACGTAACCGGTGGTAATCACACGTCGTAATCATACAGGTCCGTCGTTCTGTACGCGGATATTGAAACATGTGTTGACAAAATCAGTTTTGTTCTGCTACCGTTACCGCAATCGTTATATTATTCATGTGTACGATTGCACGTATGACGTAGGTACATCTTTATCTTTCCCGTTCCCCTGTATACAGAGCGACCGAAAATTCATGTGACAGCGGATTTTTCTCGAAAATAAACAAACCACTGTAATACAACAGCAAAACGGAATGTTTTTCAAACGGCGCGTATAATCTAAAATGATTATTTTCTGTGTTTTTACTGCATACATTTTGTAACATGATATTCTGATACCCCTGCGTATAAAGCCTGTACTCACCCCATTCGTCGTGTCGAAATATATTGACTGCGTTGTTCTCGGCGACGAGGCACCACGGTATACGCGTGTGACATTGTTTTATTTTTTCCGATCTCCTTCGCTCCCCCCCCTTCGCTAAGATTTTACGCCGTATTATACAATACATATATATTGGTGCGATATACTTATTGGATATTATTCAAAAGCCGCGTGCACGGCATGAGTCCCGTGAGAAACGATAAATTCGCCCGGACGCGAAATTTGCTCGCGACGGGAGTACGATAAAACGAGATTACCCCGCCGTGGTTTTCGTGTATGTATAATGTATATATATATATATATATACCAATGTGGTGCAGGGGTGTATAGGGTGGTTCCACGACAACGCCTCTTTATCTTGGATCCGGCCAGGTATATCTTGGCCGGAAATCTCGCGACGCCACGCGTTGGGAGGGTTGTGGTCGAATAACCGATTTATGTACGTATACCGCATGAACAGCTAATACGCGAGTTTAATGATGAGATGGCCAGGGGGGCTCGATGTGCGACGAAAACATGAGAGTCGTAAATCATTATAGATTTTACGCCGCGCACGATTTATATATTATATCATCGTTATTATATGAGTATCGGCTTCATATAACTTCTTATACTACTTAATATAACTTCAGTGGTCTTCAATACTATACCCGATTTCTGCTTGAGGTACACTTGTATATATAATCTTCTAATTTCAATGATTAAAATAACAATTACATATTACTAGTATTACGAAATGTATCTATTCGTTTCCAGTAGGTACTCGCAATACTGCGCGGGACTATAATGATATCAGTAGAATTCTGCACTTATCGCACATAATATGTGTAGAACTTCGTTTTTGGCCTTGTTCGAGTTCAATTTGAATCGTAAAAAAATATAACTATCACCAAAATGGCCGGTTGCTAGCCAGGAAATAAATGAGGTAAACTTATGTAGCTTATCATACGATTGTTGCCATGGGTCATGGGCCATCTGTGCGACGATCGTCTACTGAATTAATCGCGAAAGACTAAATTAAACAACAATGTTTTCAAATAATAAATTATGCGAATCGCCGAGTCCGTGTCACCGTGAACAGTGTACGATGTAGATATTACGTTTTGGTCGGGATTGTTGTTTTCGTTCAATTAAACTCAGAACTATCGGCATTATTATAGTAATACAGAACACTATCTCTAAACACTCGCGTCTAATAATAACGCACGAGTGTGTGTGTGTGTGTGTTTGTGTATGTATGTACATATAAAGTTTATCTCGAAACTATTCGAAATATCATCCGGTCGATTGTGATTAAAATATAATATATGGAGAACTGGGCGTTATAAAATACCAATCGTAAAATATAGTATAATATCATTAACATGCAAAATCCGTTGAAAACGATACGATCGAGATTATAATATTATAATGTGTAATGTTCTGTGCATTCATGAGTTGTTTTCGCCATTCTAATAATAATGTTATTATCAGTTAACCTACTTTATATATATTATTTATATATATAATATATATATATATGCACTGGTTAGATAAATAAGAATTTTTTTGAAAGTATAATTATTTAAGTTTTAAATAAAAAGATCAATCAATATACATATAAAGGCCCATAAAGTTAATAAATAGGAAACATGTGGTACTGCGATCAGTAGAATAGGAATCGGCCATACCAAACTGACCCACGGTTTCCTGATGGCCAAAAAAGAACCCCTCAAAATGAATCAATTATTGAATTAATATATATATATATATATAACTTCGAGCATATTACGCTAGTTTTCCTTATTGTTCATCCTGCATGGTAATTTGGTGTTGTGTCACGACTAACGTTCAATTTGTTTACAGTTTCCAGACTAATAATATAATAGTTTTGTGTAACACACTCTAGAAATAGGTTTTACCTATATTAATCGACATACAGATCTATCGTAGCAATTTACTCTCGTCGACAGTATTTCATTGAAACTAGCCTTAATTATTGATGATTGCTTTCTAGTCCTAATAATTAATTAAAAGTATTATTTATCCTTCTCGGTCACTCAACATCGTCTAAAATACTTATCTAATAGTTTCGGATCGGTTTATTTGAAAATTATCCGTCAGTCGACCGAAGCATGCGACATTTCAGCGAAATTTGAACAGTATACCATATAATAATAAACAGAATCAATAGGGAATTCTGCACAGTTCGTTTCTCCGGCTTCGCGTAAACGATTACAACAATGCGCGTACGACGATGAAACGTAATATATCTGCGGGGTGAAGGGCGACATAGAGAGAAGTGGGGGCCACGAGAAGGAGTAAGAGTATGAGCAGAAGGATGTGTGGATCGAGAGGAGAGAGAGAGAGAGAGAGAGAGCGTGTTAGGAAAGGACCAACGTCTAACCCGGACGTTTCTCTTCCATATGTATCGAAAACAATTAAACTCGGACGCGGACGGACGTGAGTGGCTTGCTGAAAATATAATATAAAAACCATCAAGTCTTATGTTTTTTTTTCTCCTTCGTATCTTATCTCTCTCTCTCTCTTTTTCGCCCTGTCACTCTCCTCCGCACCGGCATAGCCATCAAGCCAGATATACAGAGATAGACCCTCTTTGATGTCTGCAGTTTTGTTAAACTTACCCTCTCCGCGTGCGCACCCGGACGACTCGTGTATCGTTTTATTCGTACAAACGGCCTCCGTTCGTCGTCATCCCCTACCACGTATACGCATATATATATATAATATATATATAGACGAGCACGCGCGCGCCCGCGTACAAACTGCATCGTCGGCTCTGTGCCCTCGCGTATCTTCGTGCGTCGTATATATATTTTGCGAGTAAACAACACAGGAATTCCTGAACCGATACTGCGCGCGCGATTAAATCGTTTCGGCATTCGTTATACGCGTCCCCCGAATCGACGTGCTCCCGTAAGAACCCAAAATTTAGCACCGGAATTAATACAACCCTTATGTGCACGTGTGTGTGTGTGTGTGTTTCTCTATCGTAGTCCCTGGTCGGGTTGCTCGTGTTATATTACCGCCATCACTCACGCGCGTAAATGTACCTATCGCGACGTCTTCGTATAATGTACAAAAACTTCACATCACACATCGTGTGAGTGTGAGTGTGAGTGGGCATCAGCGATTGTTCTAATATTTCTGAGTCAAGATTTTTTTTTTTTCTTGGTTCCTTTAGTTATAAAGTTTTTTCTCCTATTGTAAAATCACGTTTTTTTGCACATTTGTTCTGTACCGAATATAATCCTATACTCTTAATAATTCCCAGTCCGTGTATATTAATATAGTTGTGTGCACGTTCGTAGAGTTTTATAATTTTGTCCTGTTATTTTTTTCCCCCGTTTCGTAACTTGAAACATAATATAATATACAAGATATTCTTATAGCTTTTAATATTATGCGATATGATACGACATTAAAAGTTAAATTTAAAATCAAATAATAATATTTGTGTTTATTATATTCGATTATATATAAACGTTTTTCGCGAGATTATCCAAGCGTACATGAAAGAAATCATTTAAGCCGGGATTATTATCGTTATTGTTTTTAATAGTATATTTTAAACGACTTTTTTGTTAGTAAAATCTTATTTATCAAGAATACAAACTTATATTATATACCTAATAATACTCAATAAAAATACAATGGACTGGATAATATTCTTCTTTCGTTTTATTGTGCGTGATACCAATATTTACGATTATATCAACATTTTCTTTTTATTGGGAAAAAACAAACACACACAAATATTATATCTATATAAAATGATATGAATACATTATTTTTGTTCTGTATAACGTTTACAAATTCGCAGAATGCTTTTTGTCTTTTATTTTTAGTTTTTATACTCGCAGTACACGCCTTATTTTTGATTATTTTTGATCTCGACATAAATATTTTTTCGTATAAATACTATTATAAAAATGCAAATCGCTTTCACACTTAGCACTCACATTTGTGCGTGCATACGTGGACTGTTGCGTTTTTTTTTTTTTTGTTCCATATTCCTTCCGATATTAGTTTCGTTCTGTTTGTCAACGAGACTTTTAACGGGTGATTGTTCAAAAGAATAAATATGGAATATTATCAATATGTAACAGTGCCGAAGTCCTATATCGCCGTAAATGTATAAGAAAATTGCGTGACCTTTGAAGCGTAATGGCATCCGAGAAGGCCTGAAGATTTAATCGGCCCGGATGTACAAGTGAGCATTTTTCCAGTTCGTGCACAACCTTTATTGCGTTCCGCAGTTGGCATAGTTGGCGAATTTTCAGTATGTATCCCATATGAAATTGTAATCTCACCGGATGAAAATAATAGTATATGTATAGGCTCGGTTTGCATTATTTTTACGTTTTAAGCGTGGGGGACACGCGCGAAAGGGGTTATGAATAACCGAGGTGGATCCAAAGGCTGCGGTAGTGCTCCTCGTGGGTAGGTGAGTCGGTCGTAAATAAAGATTTATGTCTTACCGGAGTACCCTCGATAAACAACCGCCCGGTAACCCGCGCGACCATCCCCTTTCCGCCACGTAGACGTGCAGAGGCTTTTGTGTTTCCCGAGCTCATTAGGAACCGAGAGCACCTGTAGACGTTCTGCAAATTTATCTCAATTTATATTTACCTACACTACATGCGTATTAATTTTTCTCTCTCTTTCTCTCGCTTTCTCTGTCTGTTTCTCGCCGTAGAGCGCGATGGCGGAGACCCAAGTCGAATGTTGTAAACTAAGGGAAAACTATATTTTATTGGAATGTGTCAAATCGCATTATTTTGTTTTATGGCAAGACCGTGTGAGAAAAGAATAAAATAAATATGCCTTCGCATACTAATGTGAATCGGTTTCGTGGTAGACGCACGTATTTTTATCTCATCATAGAATCTGACTCGAATACTATTCTGCCACGGTTCAACGCTAAGCATAAATCATTGCGACTTTGCAGCGCTAATAATGATAACGACGAATAATCCTCGCACAACGATTAGGTTTTAATTTTCGTTAATTCGTAGCATTATAACAGCATAACGCGCGGTAGCGGAACCGCGTTTGACTTATATTCGTCCTTAAAACTTAAAAGTATTTCCACGTCAAACGGTGTATGCGTGATGTTTTATATAGCTACAGACTTAATGTGTAATGTTGCATACGCTAGCGGCTAGACGAAATTTATCGTCGTTTTTTTAAAGAAAATGTCCTCGTACACGTAATACTATATTATATACAATTCATTAATCATTAAAATTGCGTTATATAACAATAATACATTCATTACTTATTTGCATAAGACACAGTTGAAATCATTATTATTCACAAATTGTAATTTACCCACTAAAGCCGTTTAATTATATATTAATCCGCTTAATGCGAGGTTTAGTATAGTCCTGTAAAGTGTTGATGAACATAATTAAAATGTATATGATGTGCGTTGTGTATTATGTTTAAATTCACCTTTTCAATAAGTGTCTTATGAAAACAAAACAAAAAAAAAAAAAATTGCTCTCTCATGACGGCTGTGGTTGTCAGGCATACCGGGGAAAAGTTCAGCTGCCGCTAGAAAATGGATTCACAAAGCCGTAAACAAACCGGTGATGTTGACATTTTAACTTAAAAAAAAAAATTATATTAAAAAACAAATTCCTGTTTTTTTTTTATTTCGCTAAAAGTTGTACGCGTCACAGACCTAACAACAAAAGCGACATGCACGTGCATATTTGAGTGAATTATATGATTACTAATTTCAAAAACTCAAGCTAATTAACAGTACATGAAAATATTTAAGTGCATTTATATATATATGTAAACTCACAGACTACATATTATTCACACACACACACACACACACACATGAAAAAAGAACACTTCCCCTAGGATCTGAAATTGAATGTTCCCTTTGAAAATCTCACACCCGACTTAAACTCATGGATATTATAATAATACAATGGTAGTGATGATAAGTACTTAAACTCAGTTCTGCGAATTCGTGTACTTTGAACGCAATTTAATCTCGACAGTTTTATTTTTGTTAAACGTGCTAGTACATATTCCCGAACGTGTTTTAAGTCCAATTGTATTAATTAAATACTATGTATGAATGCAAGCTACTACTACGCTCTATAAATATACTACGATGCTGCAGTACGTTATATTATTGTTTTATGTCTTTAGTAAAATAATTTCTCTCTCTCTCTCTTATATTATCTTGCCGAGTTGCTTATCACGTTTCGCAAATTAGTCACTATATATATATATATATATAAAAATATATATTATATTATTATGTTAGCTATTCGCGTACCACGAATCAAGTAAACTTCTGTAAAACCATCAACGTAATATAATAAATACCGTTGGACCGCGCGGGCGTCGTGTGGATTTTGTCAGTCTTGAAATACCTCAACGGCGTAAGTCACGTAGCCTGCTTTCAAGAAGTTTTATTCGCTTCCGCATTTCTTCCATCCCCTTTCATAACGTTTTTGACGTCGTAACGATTGATGTCGTAGAAGATCAACCTCCCCCGGGTTTTGGGTTTTAAACCCAGCATTTTTATTCGGTTACAAAAGATAACCAACCTAAGCCCGCACAAAAGTATTGATTGGTTAGAACTGCCGCCGTCATATTTATTCCCCGCATCGACACGTGTTCCGTCTCTACGCGCGAATCCCGACTATTACTTGATTGAATCGGACGATTTTTTTGAAGAAAAAAAAATGTTTAACGCTCGTGCGGATCGCGATGAGAACTCACATAAAAATAAAAGTTCATCAGTGATTGGGGTGACATAAAAAATGAAATAAAAAAAAAAAACAGCGTGAAAGAACATGTGTCATTTGTTCGGTTTACCGAAGACCACCTCTGGCCTTTGAAATTACCTCACGTAAACGCCATGGAGGCGTGCACACACGTCCGTATATGTGATTCAACTCAATATCTTAAAACATTGACATGTACAACTGTGCGGGGACCGTGGAAAATAAAAAGAGAGAAATGTCCGAAGGGAAAAGAAATAAAGAACAACATTCAATGGTTGTTCCCCGCTTCCCGGCCCTCCTTGTCGATTTACCCGGGCAGCGGCAAGAAGAACGGTGTCGACGTGGAAGTGCGGAGTGGGAGAAGAAGAAAAAATAAAATAAAATAACTTTCAGAAATGTAAATAAGATGACATGCGAAATATTGAGTTCCCTCGACACGTCTCCGTCAGAATTTCTATTGTGGTTGACTTGTATCGGCGACGTCTGTAAAACACTGTCAATAATAATGCTAAATAAAAGTTTCTGGGTTGTATTTTTTTTGTTTTTTTTTGGTTGGGAGGGAGCAATGTCGGATTTAATTATCGGGTCTTACACCTTTATACGTTTGTCATGTACATGCCTACGGACAGAGTAATTTTTTTTAACAATGAGCACCACTTGTTTTCTTGATGAATTTATTTCCAAACTATTATTTTTATATCGGTTATTTCCTATGTCGGTGTAACAAAACGTGTACAATTATATTACTTCGAACTGCAGAGTTGTTATGTTTCAAATGGTGATGTGCATGTTATAATGTATTCAATTCCACGTTTAAGAACGGAATATTTTTCTGAAAATTTTGAAATGTTTTCAAATCGAGTGTCAACCCACGATGTATATTAAATAAATTTTTCTAGAATATATACAGTTAAGACGATAAGCTGCAGCCGGTAGAGCATATCTGAATTATGCTCTCGCAACTCTTTCTCTTTTATAGGGTTACGAGTTCTGGGAAACGAAATAAAAAAAAAGTGCATCCATATCAAAATATAAAAGAACTTAAAAATTAGTAAAAACATAATTTTTTCAAAAATCTATTGACTGACTCATCGTTAGAAAAAATCACTGTTTTCATACTACATAGTAATCGCTGATTACTGTGTATTGCTCGTAGTAAAAATGCGATACCATTATATGAGTACTAATTTAGCAAAGAGCTAACAGTGACGATCGACTTTGACCTCAAACGATCGCCATTCGCTTCGACGTTTGTGACTTAATGTCTACATTATCGTTTCAACCGTGGAAACTGTTTACTGTTAACGCGTTTATGGGAGCTTGTTTTTATTTTTTTCGTGTTTCAGTCGTTTGATGTAAACGATGTACAGTATATGCATTGACTAATGAGTGACGGAACTCGCGATTCTCAGCAGCCGCGTACATAATATGACGTACATACTATAAAATATCCATCTATATATATATATAGATACGGTCTGCGCGGAAATGTTTCTGACGCGTACGCGTTCTGCAGCATTTGATGGATTTTCGCCGGAAAAGTTTTATTAAAAACTTTCGCGACGAGACCCATTTTTCAAGTGAATTATTTAAGAACAAACGTGCGCACTCCATCGTTGTTTTACGGGCCGACTCGAAAACACGCCGCGGCTTTGCCTCGTCTTCTTTGAAATAATAGTATTATAATATACCCAATTTATGCGCCCGAGTGTCTAGTAAACACTATATAATAACACAATGTAATACCGTCGTTGAACTCGCGCGAGATTTACTATAAATACTGCTTTGCGCACACGCGCGCGCTCCCGTAATTATATATCATGTAATATATACGCTTTATACGCTTTACAATGCGAACATGTGTTCCTTTCCGTCGAAACCACCCCCGTCCTCCGTCCCCCGGGCGGGCGGTCTGCACATTTCGATGACATTCCTCCCTCTCGGCCCGATGTAAAGTTTCCGTTTTTCCTTCTACCGTTGCGTACCACGCACCGCACGCATTGTATATTATTTTTAAATTTAACATTATCATTACTACGAATATACCTGCACGGCACACGTAGAGCAATCATTCTCCTCCGCGCGTCTCTCGTTGTCCCGAACGCGAACAATTTGTTATATTCTCATAAACAATGTGTAGGAGAGACACGCGCGCGTACGTTTGATTCGACGGGTCTCCATTTCGAACCAGTGTGCAGTGTATTGACGATTTCGACCGGACATCGCGTCACAACTACGTTTTATACTTCGGGCTGACGAAAGAAGGAAAAAAAAATCTGATCGATATGCTATTAATATGTATGCGAACACGACTGCGACGTATCTGAATCGCGTTGTTTGCGCAGCATATTATTATTATTATTATTATTATTCGGTAACGGTGTAAACACATATCACGCAGTGCATGTTATATAATAATGTGTGTAACGTGTACATACAGGGTGATGTATTATTTTAAGCGGGCTAGCCCCAGTCTCGAGCTTAAATTATTCATTTATTCAAAATCCGATCGCCGGTAATCCTCCCAATAACATTACAGATTCTGATTATCGCGAAAAATGCAGTCGACGTATACAAAACAATAATTCGGAAATCGTTCTTCTAGTGCGTGGCGGTCAATAATAATGCATTGTATTCGTAGCATTTGCGGCCTCAACTGTAATGTTCATGTAACGTATGTGTTGGTTAAAAAATAGTCAGACTTTGACTGAATACGCGTTGCGCGTAAGTCGTATAGCTGTAATACCGATAGTGGGTATACACCACGGCATATATACAGGGTGAGACTCGGTAAGACTGTAAAGCACCGCGGCGGCGGCGACCCTCCATGTCCGCAGTATATATATGTAAGTTATAATTCTATGTAATACTCGTAATATTATATATATATATATATGTTTATTGTTTATACGGGCACCACGTAACGGTAAAACTGCGCTCATTTAGGCCGCGAGTATAATAATACATCTGTATACGTCATAACGACGTTTCGATAATCCCCGCTGAACGTTGGTTATATTAATGACTTGTCGTCCCTTCGCAGCCCCCCCTCGTTTCCAGAACAACGTGTGCGCCGCTTATACGGCTCGCATTTTCGCTTTCGTCTTTGAACTTTGGCACTTGTGCACTGCGGTTAGCGGTGGTGGGCGTACAATATAATGTCGGTGTACAGTAATAAGGTCTGCACACACGCGGTCGGGAAAAAGTCATAAAACATAATATTCAATATACGTGGCGGCGAAATTGAAAATAAAAACACACCGCACGTCTCCTCCTCCACAAAGGCCCGCGTGAGGGCTAAAACCGCACGGAAAATATGATTATCCGCTCTCGATATTACCGGGTGTCGCCGAGCACACACGCGCCAACGCGGTGGTGGTAATAATAATAATAATAATAATAACGAGGTGCACTGTGCACACTCGCTGCACTACATATACGTTGTACACGCGCACTATGATAAATCGTTATTGTTTCGTCGGTTTTTTGTACTTCTGTTTCTGTTTTTTTTTTTCTTTCTCCTCCGCGCGTTTTCATTTTTCGCGACATACGTCGGGCGGTATTGAAGTCGGCCCCCGCGCACGTGTAATAATTGAAGGCGTTACTGCGCCCCGGGGACCGTTGTTGCGTCCCCTCTGCCGCCGGTCGTGTTACCCTCGGCGTATATATTTTATAATGTATTCAGACGTGTTCGGCACTAATTTAACGCGGCGCAAAGGGGAAAGAACTTTTCTTCGCGGCAAACTCGGGTGGTAGCGCGCGTCGTCTCGATCATAAATTAATCGGGAAAACCAATTTAAACCGTCTCCGCGCGCGCACGCTGCAGCTCGCTCCGTTGCGTGGGTATATGCGTACCGGTGCGCGTTGTGCAGCTACATAATTTTATAGGTAGCCGCTTAATTTTTGTTGTTCGTGCCACCAGCACCGACAAAACGGTTTTTATTCCGTTTATTTAAACTAATGCTCGCACACCGGTTCGCATATACATGTATATACCTCGTATACACGTGTTTATATTTTATACGTGTGTGCGTTGTAGTAAATTTTAAACTTTCGTGGCCGGGCGGGAGCTCAAGTTTTTATCGTTCGGCCCGTTGCGTTTTGCCGCCACGGACAAGTTTGTTTTACCGGCCCGGGTTTACCCATACACTGCTGCTAGTAATTTACAGTTTGTAACCTGCGGGAAAACAAAAATAAAAATCCTCCCCGAGTGGTGTATACGACGAGGACCCTTCGAAACGAACGCGACCGCTGCTCGAAAACGTATGACCCAAAGACCCGTTTTCTATGCCATTTGAACGAGTTTTTATCGCACCAAATCTGCTCTAGCTGTGTACCTATTCCCGTAGAACACGATCTCGGCTTTATTTTCGCAGCATATATTCTCGTCTGGCCGCGAATACAATACGATTATTTCGTGTGTTAAAGTAGATTTTAATGTCCTTAAAAGGTCGACAAGTGTCGTTCGAAAAATTACGTAAAACAATCTAAACAATCACACTGGAAGTAGATTTATTTCTTATTATTTTTTTTTGTGAATTTAAACTAAGACAAGTTGAAAAAAACCGTTATTTGTAGTTTAAAAACCTTAAAACGTTTTTAGGAATGCTACAAATAATACAAAAATGTACTACTAAATGTTGTATAGTTACTATAAAAGTGTACATGTTTTAATAGTGATCATAATTAGATGAAAATTCGACAGTGGGGAAACGCTTTAAAAACAGAAACAACAATATTTACGCAGCAAATTTATGAAAATGTTGTCTTTTTGTCGAGTTTTGCGTAAGACAAACAATTAAAATATATCAATCTCGCGGGAAGTTTGCAAGTACATAGTTTATTTTTAAACAATAATATATTTTAACGTTTCTATTGACAGTTGGTTTGAATCGGTCAGTTTAGTTCAGATTGCTTCGGACACACTTATGATAAACTATTTTTATAGTTATTTTTTTCACAGAATTGAAGTGGTCGAAGTGTTCGTATGTACAATTCTTATTGATAATAATTCAACTTGTAAAGCAGTCAGGGATATAAATTACAAATATTATACTGTTATAAATGGTTTGCGATTATAATAACGGAAAATTAGTACTTTGTATAAATAATTACCGTTGTTTGATGCCGTGTGTAATAAGACTATATGTTTTTATTTCAAACTATACAGTTCAAACGTAGGCGTTTTTCTATGCACGTACACATATTATCATTATTATCGCTGATAACGAATTAAAAATTACGTCGATCTACATTCTACAACATTATTAGCATAACGTGCCAGAAATTAGTTAGTCTATGCACTCGGGTCAGCTGATTAACATTTTAGAAACACAAAAAAATAATTGTATATTGTACCTATATGTATACAAAATATAATTTTTGTTCAACACACACACACACACACACGAGGGTCACGCACATATTATACTTATTATATACTAGTGTAATGTACTCTTTTCAGAGGCCACCTATAAGAACGTGCCTTGATCTCCTCATCAAGCGTGGGCATAAATTTACGGTCGTTTGTTTGTCTGTTACAGATCACGTGCGGGAGTTGTCCTGCGGCCGAATGTACTACAGGACTTTTCACTTGGATGAAAATCGTGACACATTATACGTCGGTGCCATGTAAGTTTCATTTGTCATTCTCACACGCGCTACTCCTATTTTTCATCCCCCTGCAAACCTCATTGACCAGTCGTATTCTTTTTTTCGTTCACAGCGCAACATTATACACCACCGTATACATTATATATAGGTACTATAATATGCACACTGTGTACAGGGTGTCCCACCGAGGATTTATACATTGCGATATCTCCTGAGATAATGAAGTTATTTAGTTTTTTTTTTTTTATAAGACTTTCAGAGACAAGGACTACAAATATTTTATATCTTAAGTGAATTTAATGTCTTGGTAAAATAAGTTGAGAAGGTAGTTTTTTTTTTTTAAATTTCTTCATTTTCTGGTAACTAAAAAAAATATTAAAAATAAAATATTAAGACGTCAGAATTTTCAGAAAAATAGATTGTATAAAATGGCTATCTTCAATATATTATGTTATAAACAAACTGTACGTAGTAGATAGGCATCTTATTGAAATTATTCTATGATTTATATTTATTCTTTAACAGTATAATGTTTTTACGTTGTCAATGATATGATCTAAAATCTCGCTCAAAGTCGCTATATCATTCTAAAATTGGTCATAACATGATTAACTTTCTTCTGAATTGAGTGATCCGCGTATGAATATTATCGTGATAGTTTAAAAACTTAACAATCTAAGGATCATCAACATCTTCAAAAGTATCTCAAATAAATGATTTGACATATTTTTAATTCTTAATAGATATACTTAAGAAATTGATAATCTCTATAAACAAGCGTTTGTTGTAAAATTGATCACTCGTCAAACTAAACTTTAAACTATTAAATCGTACAACTGATCTGTAATATCATAAATTTACAACTGTAAATATCGTTCATTGGAAAAACTTTTTCAACATTTTAAAACATAATACCTAATGATTTTTCTCCCCTGTCCGGCCATAATCTTATGTTGTTTGACGGATACATTTATAACTGAAAAATCTGGCCTTAATGAAACGTTTTGTTTTATTTATATTTTTTTTTTATCGCCAAACCGCAAGCGAGAGCAAGTCAAGTGCAAACGGTTTCGGCGTGAGGTATTATATATAGCTACATCGCGCACGCACATAAATATTATATGCACACTCGTCGAGTTTCCCATTGTGTTTTATGGCCACGTCAAAAAAAAAAAAAAACACAAAATCATCGTATTATTGCCTATACGCGGGGCTATGTATTAAATATTAGTAAAAGTCACAAATTATACATTTCTATACGCACACGTAGTTTTTTATTACTCTAAAGCGTTGTGTCAGCGTAATAAAAACGCGTATATACGTCTGCGAATAAAATATGTTTTTTGTCACATTAATTCTCGTTGTTAACATTTATTTTCTTCAAAAGTCGCACACACTCGCTATACACGTGATATGAATAAAATATTTCACATAATAGGTGTACGCTTTGATTTACATTAATTTATTTGAAGCTTTTTCGCGGAATCACGTCATATAGCACCCTTGTATAGTTTATAAAATTACAAATGTATGCACGGGCAACAACACACAATGATACCTTGAGTTTTGCGGGTGTGTGTATGTATGTGTGTGTGTGTGTGTATGTGCGTGTGTGTGTGCGTGTGTGCGTGTGCGTGTGTGTGTATGTGTGTGTGTGTGTGTGTGTGTGTGCATATTCACATCGTTTATACATGATCAATTGCAATGAAGTATTTAATAAAATAAAATATAATTCTCCGGCGAAATAATGGAACGGCAGTGATTCATATTATACGCATCCCGGCTTCCGTTCAACGAACGCGATAATAAATCCGTCTCGCATAAAATTATTATATTATTAGGTATCGTCCGTGAATGAAATATACGTATTACGTTTATTGTAGTTGTATCCGATTAAATTATTGCAGTCATCAATGTTAGCAGCGTTCGCAAACGATCTGCAGCCTCGATACTGATACCACCGCGATATTCACCTACAATATAAGGTGGTCTTAGAATTTAGGGGCGAATATAAGTTCCCGCATGAGAAGCGAGACAGGTGAAAATCACCCATCAGTACGCATACGTAAGTTTTGACACGATAAAAATGCATGTAATTCGTCGTACACGAGTTAAAATTATTACAAATACAAATTTCCTCCCCACTTTATTCATACTTTGGATTGACCGCTTCAATGCGGTTTAAATTTATTTGTTTTTGTATTTCATTAAAAATTAAAAAATATAGAACGTTTTACATGAATATTGAATATATAGGACGTATATTATAGGTGTATTAAATAATAATAATTATAATGATAATACAATTTTAAGTGAATCACTATGACATCTCAAACACATCGTATAGTTATTTTCTCATGCTAGAACTTACATATGTAATCGTTTACTTGCTATGTTTCGTGTGCGGACTTACCAAGCTCCGGTTTAAGACTGCATGGTGTCCTATTTGGGCTAACTCGCTCTACCATAAGAGTTTTAGAGTATAAGTAGAGAAATCGTAGATTATGATATATTATTAGCGTATTTTATACAAGGAAAGCACACTTAATGATAAATCAAATACTTGACATAGACAGAATAATAATACAGTTGACTATCGTTCTAATTTGAACTTATTATTCAAAGAGCACAAGGTCCTAGGGTAATTTCCTAAACTTTTTTATCGCCATATTAAACTTAAGCATGTAATTTGTTATATTATATTCAATTGTACTACTCGAAATTCAATTTTAAATTTAGTATTATGGTCGAGAAATCAAAATTACTATTATATATAAAAGTAGCAGCTTCTGTTTTGGTGCTTTATTCTTTGACTTGTTCCAGAGCACTAAACGTATTTGGAAGATTACACAAAATCTACACAGCTCATATTATGGTACCTTTACAGTCTACACGTTCACCAAACAAAATATGCCTTCCCATAATCGGAGGTCGATCGAAAGAACAATAATTATTTCATGTAACCACTTACGAGTTGAATACACGGTTTACAATAATTTATGATTCTAACATCGCGTTATGACTGTGCATTATAAATATTGTAATCCCTCTCCTTCCGATAGACGAGCAAAAGTATACTAGCACGCGCGTCTGAAGGTTACGTGTTCAATTCGCGCCATGTCATGCGGTTTCGTTTTCGCGGTAAACCGTCAATTAGATGTGCATAATATAAAAGTAGATACGTCGAGAAAGGGTATAATATCGTAATATAATAACATAACGACCGTTCTCGTTTTATCCCACGGAACCGAGACCGAAGTGCACGTATTGGAGAAGACAAACGAAATATACGAAAAAAAAAAAAAAAATCCGTTTAACGCGTGCTGCGGCATCGCGGTCACAGGTTTAAGTTGGTTTGCGTTTGCTCTCGTCGTTCGTTCGTTCGTTGTTCTTCCTAGAAAATTTCAATAATCCGAATTCCCAGTTGGATCACACTGGAGCAAGTCTCGTGCGTTTGCTTAACGATACGTGACGTTCGCGCAGGAAGCTGAAATATTATTCCCGGTGTGCGCTCGCGTCGCCTTGTCGCGGTGGTACACGATCGCGGGTTTGGCGGGCGATGAAGGTTGCGCGCGTGAGAGTGAGAACTAGCGAGAGGAGGGTAGTAGGGGGATAGGGAGAGACAGAAATAGGGAGACGGTTGCAAAAGGAGTGAGGGAGAGGAGAGTAGGACATCTGTTACGACCGCTACCCGCCGCCATTTATCCTTATATATGTGTGTATGCGTGCGTGTGTGTGTATATATATATGTATATATATATATACAAACGTGTGAGCAGGATACCTCAGGGTCATTGGTTTCCTCGCACGCGCCACGCGGTTTCCGTTCCGTAATAATAATTCCGCGCGTTTCCTTTCTGCGGGCTCCTGCTGGAAATATCTCTTCCGGACAACATCACCGGTCGGACGGTCGGTCGGTCGCAGTGAAAAACTATGTAACGTTATAAAACGTTTGCACGCGTCTAACGTGCTGCAGTGGTGATGTGTTTTCAATTCCCACCCCCTTCCCGTAGAAGGGAACCGGGGTTTGAGCCTTTTCGAAAGTGCACTTGATCGTGTAAAGGTCGCTTTACACTATGTATGATGATTCATATTATAGATGCTTTAGTACACTATACGGTCGCGTGTGCTCTTGTTGGTCAATCAAACACTTTTTATTTTAGCTACGAATGGTGCGTGGACACGATTAGTTCAATCGTTGATTCTGTTCTATAATCATTGGTGCAATACTTCTTTGTGTGGATTCACAATTATCGCTGCTCCGTACCACAAGTTTATTATAAAGAATTGGTAAAGATATATTTCCTGCGGGTCACGAACACGTGCCATTTATCTTATAACAGCGCTTTCATAGATTACAGTTATTCGTGATTTAACGTGTTTGTAATAAGGTCATCATAGTCATGGTTATTTGGATCGTACCTGTAACTGATCCAAATAACTACGTGCGGTAAAACGTATTTCCGTAAAAGCTGTAGCCTAACCTTCCCACCCCACGAAGGACATCGCGTCGACTACGTTGCGATCATGTACGGGAAACGGGTATCCCGTCAACTTGATGTATCTGTCTATATTTTTTTGGATACTCGGAATTGCGGGAAGGGGCGATACGAGCTCCGTGAAACCTCCCTAAATATACGCCACTGTTAACGCGTATGTATTTGATATATATAAATTCCCGTTCCCGGACGCAGTATACAGACCTCATCCTCGTTTTTTCTGGTTTTTCTTTTTTTCTTAAGCACAGCCCGGACGTGCAATAAAAATGTCAACACGAAAAGGTCGCCAAAGGCTAAATGTGCCATTAGCATTTTCAACAATGTATACGACAGCTCGCTCGCCCTCCGCCATCGCCGCCACCTCTGCACGTCCGGAGTGGTGGTGGCGGCGGCGGCGCGATAAAGAAAAACCTCACAAAGCATCTCATTACCAAAGAAAATCGATATAGGTACCTACGCGTGTACACACACTACAGGGAACGGTTTAATAATTATTTATGTTGATAAAATAAGTCACATGTACACACACACTATATATATATATATTATACCTTAGTAGTATAGTGTTGTCTACGTATATGTAAACTGTTTATACAGCAGGTGCGCGTATATAGTACATAAAGTGTATTATTTTTCTATATATATATACGTAGGTATTATCCTTCGCGCGCGTTACAAGCGGAGTCCGTTTTTTCTTTATATATAAAACTTTTTACTTATATCGCACGAAAAAAAATAACGGAAAACCATGTATATATATATATATATGTATTATATGACACGAGAGACCGATAGCGCTTTGTGATCGTATAAAAAGTCAGCCTCGGAAAAATTTAAAAAAAAAAAATCACTTTAAGCCAACAATTCGAACGATTTACCGTACGAAAGAATTTACATAATTTATCGACGGCGTCAGTGTCGACTTTCTTATACATATTATGTACGTAACACTACGCTGCTACCTATTTATTTTTTTTTTTGAGACACCGCCCGCGTAATAACGAAATTATTTTTGTCTTTTTTTATCCCGCGTTATTATAACGTTCTACGGACGAACGCATTTCGATTCGCTGCGACAGTAACGTTTTATCTTTCGATCGTTTTAACGAAGTACCTCCCTCGTTGTATTGGTTGAAATAAATATTCATCGAAAACATTTAAGTTCTTTATACCCACCCTGCAATAATAATAATAATAGCTATAATATAAAACCCTCGAATGTTCATTAATTACCCCTCCACCTTAAACTTACCGCTCGTGTGGGGGTGAACAAGAAGCTAGTACGAGTATGTAAGGGTTTAGGCTTAAATATAATAACAACAACAATCGAAATAATAATTATAACAATATTATAAGGACTATGACGTTTTTTTTTTTGTAAGAGCTTTCATGTGGGCAAAAGTTAATAGTACAAGATTAGACATAAAACGTTATTGCATAACACAATAAACTGAAAATAACAGCAAATATTTTTCAATAATAATGAATAAAGATACAATAACTAAACAATAGTAGTTGAATATCGGAATGAGATTAAGAATGTAATATTAATTAGGGGATACATATATTATTGTGATTATTATAACAGGATTATACTCTAATTTAATAATTTAATTCGTTCAAAATGTGTGTCCGTGTTTTATAATGATTCATACGCTCGCGTTAGAACTAATTAATTTTCTTTCTTTTTTTTTCCTCCGTTTAAATCACGAGCGTTGTGGACTTTTTTGTGCCTTGCACGCAAATCGGTATACCGTTGTTTTTTAATCTCCCTCCCCTCACTCACCGCTTCCATCCACCACCCCGGTCTGTGAAAACATGAGACCGGAAATGTGCAGCCTACTAATTTGCTTGGATCTCCGAACACTTCAACCTCTTCAACGTTTGTAATACCTAATTTGCGATCGCGTGACTTGGTTTCGGCCGAAGTGACAAGTAAACAGTGTTAATTGATACTCGAATTTATGAGCGCTCGATCGGTGTACGGCTGTGAATAATTTTCAATTACTAATCCATATAGTCACCTCTACATGCGTGCGCTTGTAAAGTTCCGTTTCATATATTATGTTTACAATACTACATATTTCCGGACTCTCGGAGTTTTTTCACTTTAATTATTAGATCGATTTATAAACGTTTGACTGTATCGTATTTTTAACAAAATAATAATTGCGATTCTAAAGAATCTGGCATCGTTTTGACGAATGATAGTTCATACAATGGTATCGGCGCGTAAGTTATCGTTTTGAAAACACGTATTATTATGTTTACTATCGAAGATATTGTTTTTCCACTTTTATGGTAAATCCGATTGGTAGCGCACGATACATTTTCCGATAAATCGCGTTTCCATACGTGTTTGTTTGTTTGTACGTTATTATTTTTTAGTAGGTACACATAGGTGCACGTATCACGTAGAGAACGTATATTATACTGTACTAGAAAACGTGAGGCAAACGCTGCAGGACGTTATATATCCTTTTATACGCGCCTGCCATAAAGTGGATTGTCGTTTGTTTGTTTTTCTCGTTTTTAATGTTACGACTTTAAGAATTTTAGTGGCATTTGAGATAATAATATTAACGGCCATTCAAGTAAACACATCGAGGTTTTTATGGCTTGGTTTATTTCCACTCTGATCTCATTGTCTCAGTTCGAATATATATATATATATATATATATATTTACCGTTTTCCGTAAAAGGGGTATTCTCTCTGCGTGATTCTCTCTCTTTCTCTCGCACCGAGTTCCATTCCAGTTGGCTCGATTTCATCCGATTAAGATAATACACGAGCATAACAAAGTATACTATATACTGCATAACCCGACCTGCAAGGCCCCTCTCTAGTGTACAGTGCAACTACTGCAGGCGAACGCATTACGACTTGACAGATTTCGACAGACGCTTGTACCGTGACCCCGTCCTCCCCTTGTTCCCTCTCGGCTCGCGCTTAAAACGCGTTCTTATAATACGCATTCGCTCGTTTCCGTGGCTTTTATGTGTTGTACACATGATGTCTGCAAGTGCAGCACACGCGGCCGCAGACGCAGAACTACGTAATATCGCAAGTTTATAATGTATAGGTATATAAAATGTCGTTAATAACGTATACTGTTTAATACACGCGTGGACGAGAGAGAGAGTGCAAAATACCGTTAATAATTGGATGATTTATTTTTAAATCCCTATACATATATCACATCGTGCAATGCAATTGACACGTCTGTACAGGATTTAAAAGGAAATTCTTCGCCGACCACAATAATATATAGTTATTAAAATGTATTGTATAGACTATTATATAGACCCACCACCGCACCGCAGTAGTTCGCCCGCGTCATTGTGCGTTGCTGATTGGGTTTAACGACGATAATTGTAGTAAATCGATACCGAGATCCGATGTAAACGAACAATCTGCTTTTCAGCAACCATAATAATATAATAATCGTTTTATTCGAGACGTTTAAGCATTGCAACGTTGTTTACGTCCGAAAAATATCAAATCGCTTTGTAAAACATTAAAAATGGAAAGAATGACTCACGCCAAGTATTTGGTGTTATGCCAAAAATCAGTCAATCCGGACTTCCTGGGGCATAGAAAACGCTTTAAAAGGACGGAACGAGAGACGTTTGGGTTTCCTATTCACGCGCGCACGATAAGTCTGTGGGGTCGTAAAATAAACGCCATTTGCGATAAAAGTTCTAGCGTTAAAAACTTTATTTTATTTTGTACTCATACATATATATATTTTTTTTAATACTTTCGGCTACTTGTCCTCTTCCCCCGGTTTCGGTCGCACCGGAAACGGAAGGTCCGGTTCCCGTTGACCGCTACAGATTTATTATTGTACATTCTCCGTGCTGCTCTTATGTACAGTTGACTCTTCGGAAACGCACTCGGTCGACCCTTTTTTTTTCTGGATCAATCTGAATTCCAGGGCCAGTGCGTATATGTGTGTTTGTGTGTGTGTAGGGAGCACGAGCCACAACATATATATCCTGTGAGAGGACGACGAGATAACCGGAAAAGTTTTTATCCGCCTCTTCTTGTGTATAACACTATTGTTTCGGTTATAAAATGGTATATATTTGTTGTTGTTTTTTTACTTTCACGTTTTATATCCACATCTCACTTAAACAACCGCAAGTTTAATCGAAAGACGTCACGGAGAGAAAAAAAAGTAAAGAAAACTTAATGTTTATCTCTCCTATTTTTCCCCAACTCGAATAATATTTAACGCATATACCATATTTAGAAATTTTCATCGCTAAAATTCTCTCCGTTTGCTAACTTAATCTTGAAGCTCCCATGTGTACGACATTTGTTTACATTGTATATCCTAATCGTTGAATTTTAGTACGAGCAGTTCATTGGCTAAATGATAAAAAACAAACAAAAATAACAATTTTTTTAATAAATAATGTCTATAAAATCGATCAAATATTATGTAAAATTAAAATATCAAAATTAATTACATAATTTAATAATAGCTGAATTGTTTTTTTCTTCACTTCGCCCATACGGTTCATTTGGTAACAGGACTCATTCTTTGCAAAGTTAGTCTTATTAGCATCGTTATTGTGTGATATAATTGAACTTAAACGCTGCGGTCAGCAGCAGTACATTTCTATACGTCATTCTGTCCGTTTGTGCCGCGAAAAATGATTTCATTCGTTCTTGTTCTGGTACATTTTACTTGGGCGCACGTGACACCCCGCGTAACCTAATAAAACACGCGATCTCTGCTGCGTTTAAGCGCGCCGTGTCGTCTCGGGGGAAAATGATCGGCAAATCGCGCAGTGTTCGAGTGTGCGGTTAACGACTGGCGGACCGACACGTATTCGGTCGCGTCCCGAATAATATAACTTTGCGTGAGCACCACTTGCCGGCGACGGGGTCGAGTTTTGTCTACGGGTTTTTTATTTCTCATTTTTCCACGCGACACGGACCGGTCGGCTAAACGACGTGACATCACGTAGAAACTGATTGGTATAAAAGAAGGGGGGGCGGGCTAGCGGAACAGACGCACGCGAAGATTATAGTGTCTGTTTCACGTGATTAGGTGTTAAAACGTAAATTATTAATGACGTCACACACGTACACGCACACTAGCGCAGGCACGCATATTGTTATACCACCCCCTGCGGACGTGGTATTGCGTTCCGTCCACCTAGAGCCGTGTCGATATATTTTCGCGTAGACAATGGAATCGGCGAAAACGTCAAAAAACCGTGTCGACGACGGGGCCGCGCGCGTGCTCCATAAATGTACGTACACACGTGTTATCGTACAGATATCGATCCGGACTGTTGCTGCAGGTCGCGGCATTTACATTGTAAAATCATAAAATCTCTATGAAAACACGTTTCGCTCGAACTACGGGTATAACGAACGTGACGGTGATTGAAAACGCGAAATGTCCCGTCGCCCGCTGCTCTCGCACGCATATATATGGCACGAGTTACGGTACGGATTTTGTACGTTCATCACCGATAGTAATCATTTTAATTTATACTCATCGTGTATGTGAATTGTGCGTGTGAAAACGAAATAACCATATTGCAGAAATGCCAATCGGCCGTAGTACGATAGTATCGTCGTCTTACGAGTGTATTAGATAACTAGGTGTATAGAATTTCAAGTTTTCAGACTCGTGGTACTTCCACCGTCGATCTCTGTGGGTCGGATATAATTGTGTGTAGTTCATAATAGTCTCCATTGGTCCGTTTATGATTGTTTTTCGTGTGCTGTATAATATGTTACTTCACGATTTCACAGGGCACGCATCACGATAAAACTTAAGACTTACCGCGCGAAAAAAAAACCCCCCGTGATTATTACTAACATTTATACGGTTCTGTAAGAACTTTAAATTTAGCGTTCACACTGTAGCGATAGAAGAGGCAAGTTCTTTTTCGGTCATTTATTTATACTTAATTTCCTTTTCGTAATTGCAAACAAATAAAATAGTAGTTGGTATACGTATTAAAAGTTGTACGCGCATTTAACTGCTTCAACTATAATGTTATGACTAAATACTGGTAAATACTAAACTTAATAAAGTATCCCCTACCTACGTCGAATAATTATTACTGACTTAGTCAAATTGGTCTTGCAACCAAATTTGTTTACGTTATGCGAGTATTATATGATTAGTATAAAATGTCGTTTTTGTTCGAAATCCCGCACACGGAATATTTAAATCAATAATACATTGGGGTGAGCTGCGACGTTATTGAGATACATAAATAAGATACGCGATGATATTTTACTAATTAATTTTTCCCACGCGAAACGAGCATCAAATATTAATAACAATAACAATAACAGTAATAATAATAATAATAATTGAAATCATGTTTATTGACGCCCGCTTAATGTTTAATAGATACAAGTTGCTCATTATACGTTGTGCACCATCGCCGTGGATCTAACTCGTGAATAATAGTTATATTTCCTTGAATACAACAAAACGAGGAAGAAAGGTTTTGTACGTGAAAACGATCGAATAACGAGGCAAGCTTATAATATTCTAAACTTAAACTTGAACATAAACGGTATAATAATCGTACAACAAGATATAATAACACCGTACACGGTTATCGAAAACTATGTTCGATATCCGTTTGAAATCCGAAACAACTATGCGGCTTTTACGGGTTTAATTAAATTCGCGGTATCTAGATTATAGGCGCTGCGTGTATCCAACGTACATCTATTATTTATATATATATATCCACATGCACGCAGGTACATAGGTTTCATAGGTGACATTATTTCGCGGTAATCTGATGCATATTTCAGCGTGTCACTGTCAAAATCGCGTCAACCTCAAAATGACGTGCGGCTTCACACCCGTACACAGCCACGCGCGCTCACACGTTCTACAAACTTGTCAGATAGAAGTTTGGTTTGCGATATAACTACGTTAGATCATCAATTTATTAACGTGACTCTAAGTGAACTTTAATTACGGTAAAATGGTCCGGATTAATTCGTCTAAAAGCCGCGCGTACAAGGTGTGTCGGATATGAGATCAACAAATACCGCGCATCCTGTATCATAATATTTACCATATTCTATGATGTAATATAATGATACGTAGAAGTTGTATCGCGTAATTTACATAATAATAATGATGAATGAACTAATAGTATATTTCTGTTTCCCGTGCGTTTCCGAGTCGTGCAGTCCCGTTATATACATATTACAATAATGTATAGCTTACATGTATACACAGCGTGGCCGTTGCTGTGTACGGTGCACACCACGCGCGGTTGATGACGCGTGTTTCGGGCGACTTACCAGACGGGTCATTACTACACAGTATATATTTCATTAGAATTACAATATTAGCGTTGACCATTATTATTTCTCTGCAGCGCCTTTGTATGTACCTATTACTACTATATCCTTACGTATACATATATACGTATATACCACGCGCTGCAGCAGTCCCACGAAGCAGGGTTAGGCCAAAAAGTCCATTAGTCCGACTAATCCTTTCCCGGGGGTCCTCAAATAATATATTAATATACTTAGAAAATTACCAGCTCGACTCTACGCTGTATACATATACACTACCACGGCGCGTTTCCCCGTGCACATTAAACGCGCGCCCCCGCGTATATATGTACCGTGGAGCGTACGAACGACGTGCACAAAAGGGTTCCTATAGCGAATATCCTCGCGTACTTCGCAGCCGCAGCTCTTTTATAATATGCCCAGGCGAAAAATGCATTAGGTCGTGCGCCGCGCGCTCCGTTTTTGTACGTATATTACTATTACTACCTGCCCAAGAGCGAAAATAACATTTTAAACATATTTTTATTATTATTATCATGTTGTTGTTTCTTTTCTTTTTTAATAATCCTAATGATGCTAGTATTTCTGCAGAAGATTATACAATATATCCTTTTTCCTCGCACCGCGCTTGCACTGTGTACCACCGTCTTTTGGTTACGTTTTTGCTGCAGACGGACGCAGGATAAATTGGCAAATACAGCGCAGTACGTGGTGGACCAGGGGGTGGCGGTAATGCAGTAGTAGTAGTACCGGATTGATTAACACGAGGAACATTGGAGGGATGATAGGTCCGCGAGCGTTGGGGGAGGTCAAAAACGGTGCGGAGATTTTCCGCAACGTTCGCGGCCCGACGTCCGGTGTAAAGCTCGGTGGAGGTGAGAGATTTATAAATCCTTAACGATTCCGGGCACACGTCCAGAATGTATAAGACATTCTGTATGAGAGAAATCGTCTGATTCGATTACGTTTCGAGACCTGAAAGTCCATGTGTGTGTGTGTATACTAGTGATTTTGTGTGTGGGTGTATGGGCGTATGATTGAAAAACGCTGCCGACGAGGCTACAAATGTTGACCCACGTCGAAAATATTGCCCAGCCAGTTAAGAAATCGCCATACTTTTTTGGTTTTTTATCCACCAAAAGACAAACCCGATCGAATTCGACATTATCGTGGTAAATAATTATCAACCCTGTTGAATACATATAACCCTGTGATATTATTAAGTTTCACGATAACATCTTTATATAATACGTTATCGGTGGTGCATATTTTTTAAAACATTTCAGAAAGTCGACAACAGACAAAATAAAAACTACAAATTACATTGATCCACGTGTTTTGTTAAGTATCCCACGTTTTCAAAGTACACGATTGGTTTTATTTTTTTTTTTTCAATGGAATAAAATGCTCACTCGATATAATATAATTTGATTAATTGAAATAGGTAATGAAAAATTCAGTTTTCTTCATTGCTCTCTCGATTCATTTTATTTTGCACTTGATGATTAAAAGTCCCAGCACTAATTACTTTTTATTATGCTTGTACGATTTTACTTGGAAGTATAAATAATCTTTAAGCAGCTGGGATAATCATATTAATTATGGAATAAAGTAAAGCAAGCAATTGAAAGTAATACGTTGAATTAACAGTGAATAATAATAATATTATCAGAAGAATATTACCATGATAAGAACGGTAAAATAATAATAATAAAAAACCGTTTTATTATATCCTTATTGTACATTTTTGTTGTAAACTTTTTGCCGACTTAATCAAACTCGATAAAATACGATTTTCTACATTGTAATTGTTTTGAACGTTGATGGCAATACTGTCATTAAAAGTTATTAAATTATAACGTTGGCTGATATTATATTCTTATAAGAAATACAATTTAAATACTGTGCCATGCTAGCGAAACACGCAAGTACGACAAACTACGCCAATGTAGAAGTTTCCCTTCGGTGTATCGAACGAAATATTATAACAGTTTACAACGGTCGTCGTGTGCGCTCCGATTAAAATTAATTGTCAAATTACGCCTAACGTGAAAGAAAAATAAGAAGAGTGCGGGTGTAGCCTAGGTGTGTACAATACTAGTCCGATGAGGGTCTTCGGCCGGTTCAACGCGATTTACTTGGAGTGGGAGAAAACCTGCAGTGAGTCTCCATGAGCGCGCGTTCCTTTTTCTCTTTGTTATGCACAATTAAATTGTATGTCCTTCCAAATAGAATTATATTATAATAAGTTGACTTAATACTAAGATTGCAGGAGACGTTTGTACTTTGTAAACTGTAACGTATTTTAACTAATTGGATGACAACGGAATAATAAAACGTATTCTGCGAAATGAAAAAGACTAAAAATATTTTATTAACAGCAACGGCAGAAATAATAATAATAATTAACGACCGTATTGAGCGATTTGTTATTTTTTCCCCTCGTATTTCTCGGTAGGTAACAAATACGTGACGAGGCGAGAGGCCTCTTTCGGCTTTACAATTTTGTTTTCACTAAATTTATCGCGTACTTCAAAACATATATATATATATATATATATATATATACCGTCTATAGTCATTTATATAAATTGCCGAGGATTACAATTATTTATTTTAATTGACTGTAAAATATCTTTCGTTTGAAAAAGTCTGCGCCGCCGACGAATCTACAGCTGGCAGTCATATACGAGACTTAATAATAATAATAATAATTCATTTTTGTCAGTAATTGAGTATAGGTTTTTTGCGTTTTTTCGTCGGTTTTATTTTACTCGCTTTTTACAAAGGAACACGGCTGTATTTATGTATACACCGCACTGGCTGACGTTGACGGTACTTTTCTAGTATAACCGAATTTGAAGTTTCCGTGTGAAACATACATCCGGACATTTTTTTCCGAAGTTTCCGTTTTGGTCAAAAATAGAATAGGAAAAAAACCCAAACACACGCACCCCCTCGTAGGCTGGCCGGTATTATTCTGACACTCGTATATAGGTACCATGTACGATAATTTTTAATGTTCGTGACCGGATCGCAGAATAGATTTTTATATTATACCCGAGCGCATGACGCGGGTAAATATATATATATACTCGTATATACCTATGCGTATATACCTATAGGTATGTATATACGGTATAATTCACAGTCGATTCACGTCCGGCAAACGGTTTCCGTGTGGCAAACTCGTGTGTATCTAGCGTCAAAAGCACACACGCGAAAAAAAAAAGAAAAAAAAGCGTACTGTAATTGACGAGGGAAAAATGTTGGGAAGCTTTTTTTTTTATTCATTGTGACGTCTATTATTGATGTCAAATTTACCCTTGGTACACATGGGATTTGGAACTTCACCTAAACTTTTTAAAAGCAAATATTTTCGAACAACTTTTTTGTTTTGATGTCATTATATTTCATAAAAACCATTTTTACTTCGCTTTCTAATATATCGGCGGACATTTTAAATTAATTAATTTATCTGTCCGCTGTGTACATATATATATATATGTCCGCGCTTTTGTCTTCTTAAAAGAG
This sequence comes from Periphyllus acericola, assembly GCA_949715065.1. NCBI lineage: Eukaryota > Metazoa > Arthropoda > Insecta > Hemiptera > Aphididae > Periphyllus > Periphyllus acericola. The sequence goes on along the minus strand of OX454269.1, from coordinate 8,089,292 downwards.
CTGTATCCTATACATAGAGGAATGTGACAGTACTATATTATATACGCTTACATGATATACATTATACTTATTAAATTTCGCATTGATACGCTACGGGGTAGAATACTTTTTACCCTCGTAATATATAATCAAATTATACTTTTTTTTTTTTTGAAACGTGTCACTTAATTTTTTTTTTTACTTTTCTTACGAAAATAAATGTTTACTTATATTTTATTCTTCGTGGAATAATTATCACATCCAAGTCAAACGCAAATATATGAACGGCCGACGGAAAAAATTATATTTTTTTTCTTGTTTTTACACAGTAAGACTAAGAGTGTTTAGTGTACATATCCATTTGATTTTATATCATGACAAACGAAGAAGACGAATAATACAATTTAGTGTGTTTTATCTTAAGCGTGTATTCTGTTTATACGCTGTATGTCTAAGTAAATATATAATGATTACGCTCAAATGAACATTTATACTTCAGTGAAAGGATTGGTTCAGTGTTATAATGAACAAAGTTTAGGTTTAAGTATTAAGGAATTTTTGTACCCAAAACTTTAGACACTTAACATAGAGCATTACATTTGTATTTCATTAGCATGGTGACTTTTGAGCCTTCATCATCCATTAATTCTCTCTCTATCTCTCTTTCTCTCTCTATCCCCCCCTCTCTCTACCCCCCACACACTCTCTCTATCACTCACTGACACACGCACACGTGCTCTTTCCATTTCCATTTCCCTTTTCCTTCGAATAAGATTTTTTTCTCTTACGTTTAAATTTTTAAACTCGGTTTGTGTAAAATATGCAAAAACCTATCTCGCTGTGTCTTACCAAAATTAACGTTTCTTTTGAGAAAATATATATCGTTTTTTATGCACTTAAACAGTCTAAAACTTTAAGTATTACCGATAAAACGCCGAGTTAGGCTTTTCATTGTCTCCAAAACTGCGTCGAGTTTTAATCTAATTTCTTCGCGTGTAGTTATAACGGTACTAACACGTCGAACACTTTTCCTTATAGAAATTTCTTTGGCAAAGATAATCGCCACTAATATCGTGTACAATATGGTACCGCGTATGCGTTGACTGTTAATACAAAGTGCATATTTTTTTTCGCGAAAACATGTTCATACTTTCTCTTCAAATCTCAATACCGCTTAGTAAAAGTTCGGGAATGTATTTGTTATTATTATTTTCGTTCTGATAAAAATATATGGTCGTTGCTTGAAAGTTTTGACGAGTTTATTCCACCGGTAACAACGGTTAAACTTTTGTTCCGGCAAAAACGCGTTTCAGATAATTTACAACGTTTCCCGCATCGTCCCAGTCCGTATACGGTTCTTATGTAAGCCCTTCGCTCCACTATTAATCAGCCAAAGTATGCGTGTTGTTGATAGTTCAGCAACCTGACCTATTAAATACTTGAGGAACTATGTAGACTTTTTGTCCGACACCTGCCTGGAACTCCAAGTTTTGGACTGATGGTATTTTTATGGTTCATGTCAAATCGCGAGATTTTATGATATCCGAAATTAGGGATTGGAAGCCTGTCAAGTGTGTATCATGGCGAAAACTAACTTTCAGTACGGTTATGTGTATATATGCGCAGCTAACGTGATACAAAAAATGTATTTCCGGTAGATTTAACAAAAGTCGCAATGAAGTGCGTTATACTATACATAAAATAAATAATATATATATATATATATTGGTTATGTAGCGGAAAGTGAGACAGAGAACGTCTTAATTGGTATATTTAAAGCAACCCCTGTCCTCGGCCAAAAAAAAAAAAGAAGAAAAAAACTGTTTGCATTCGGGTATGCATATACGACCCACTTGAAGTCTTTTCAATTATTTTTAAAACGAGTGTAAGGGCAAATTGAATTCGCTAAACAACGGTTTCCACGCCATTTGATCGACTACAACCGAATTCGAATTTGCATTCAATCTGTTTCGTTTGACTCGCGTCTTAATGTGGCCATTGATAAGAAATTGGTATACCACTTGAACGTTGTTTAATCCTTCATAGCTTGTTGGAACTTAAATCTTCACAATGACTGTGCAATAACAGTTTGAAAAGTAGTATATATACTTAGAGGTCTCATTTTTTTGCCTCGTTGCGTGAATATTCGCAACGATCTGTTTTGATGTGAAACTTCATGCGATTTCTTCGTAATCGTTCGTGTAAACTGTAAAATCGTGTTCTATATTATACGGTAACAAATATAATATCGGTCAAAAAAATATGCATCATTCGCATATGAGATTCCACGTCCCGTAGCATTTATATTTCAATTCCGGATGAATTATACGGAATAAACATAAAAGTCGTGCGTTTATTATGCACGGATTAATGCCGTGATATCGCACGTGTAACGTTACGAGCGGTCAAGGGTTTTTTTCTTTCTTTCTTCTATTAAAGGTCGCGCGGTTAAAGCTTTTCACGGAACATAGTCACAGTTAAGATGATACCGTTGTTAATGAAATCAAAATAGTACCGGTGGAATCGCGGAGGCTGTCCGTGGAGTCAGGTACGCGTCATTATTACAATACGTGTAGCCTCGTCGTGTTGATCAGGCAAAACGGGTACGTCCGCGTAGGCGAAACACGCGCGCTGTGACACTTATTGCGGTGATACGCTCTTGCGACCCGTGGTGGCTCATGCTCATATTATTATTAATATTTGTTTCTCGACGTTTTTCCGAGGTTCTATGGTGTGCGAGCGGAGAAACCGTTGTACGGACGACGTGATGGTTGTACACGACGAGGCAGGGGTGGAATTAGGGATCGGAATGATATACCGAAAACCCAGATGTAACGACGATAATTATTGTAATTACTATTATTTTTATGTTTTATTATATTCGTAGAATAGATGATATTGAAACAGTCACGCAATAATAATGGAGAAAGGAGTGACGTGGGTTACGGTAGGGAGAAGAGGCGAACACAGGATGTCGCTTATTCAAATTTGGCGACGACGCTTTTAAGCCGGATCGTTATATGGATTGCAAAAATTGACTGTATAGTTGTATACTTCCTCAAATAAATACGACGAGTGCGTCGGAGAAAGAAAGATAGGGAAACGTGGATGAATTCGAAAAATCCTATCTCTCTCTCTCTCTCTCTCTCTCTGTCTCTCTCTCTCCGCAAAAGAGTTAATTTCCTCTTTTCCGTTATCCCTTAAACGAAAAATAAAACAATAATTTTCGCAGTGAAATATGTATTTATATAAATACAAATAACGTTGTATGTCATGTGATGACGGCTGTTTAACATTCAGCAGATGGTATGGACAACATTATTCAAAAAAATAAATAAATAAATAAAATACCGCCGACGATCTCGTTTGCTATTCTTCCGTTTTGTTTGGTTTTTTTTTTTTCGTTATTTTCGTTCGACGCCGTTGAATACTATTTTTATGCATAAAAAAATTACTAGAGGAGCGTTAAAAGTCCTAGCTGGTAAATGTAGTGGAACTTGTAAGACCGCCGCCAATGGCTAAACAACGAATTACCAACGATTTGGTAAAACTTTTATTTTTTATTTAAATATACGTTTCACAATCTCTCTGCGCGGATATCGAAATAACATTTTTTTTTCTTTTTTTTTTTACTTATAATTGATAAACCCATGCAGCGTGTAATTAACCCGATTTCAAAACGTGCCACGTCCTTAGAATATTTAGTAGTATATCCTGTAGATAATGTATATAATCCATTTAACAATTGTGTAAACATGTACAACGTATACGTATGCGACTATTATGTGTTATACATATCATATTGTGTATACCTCAACATGTATATAATATTATAAACACTTAAAATTACTCCGACTGACACGAAATTGTATTGAAACTAAATACTACGTAGTTATTAGATGTTATATATTGTGTATACCTCCTTCGTAACATTTCATATTTTCGTATTGATTTCTACCCCCTCTCCGCAGAACAAGTTTGCCTATTTATTGCCGTACACGTATATAATGCTGCGTACATGAATACAATAAATTACTTGAGCGTGCACTTATGCGTGCATATTATATACTTTAAGTATAAGTACATTTCACTCGGAAGATGGCTAGATTCGTGATCAATTTTTCAAACTCGTACACTGAAAAATGTTAATTGAAAAAACTTACAAACATTATAACGCTTAGATGTTATCGAACAAGACCGTATAAATCATCCCTACATTACACAGTCGTAACAATATATACGTTTTAAGGACATTAAATTAAAAGTAAAGAAATAGACACGGAGCGAGACCTGGGTGAAATGTGAAAGAAAATCCGATAATTAAAAAAAAAAAAACTTATTTAAATTTAAAAGTTTGTTTTTGACTGAATAAAGTTTTTTAATAAAAAGAATAAAGGTCACCATGAGGCAATAGGTGTTGTGTTTTTCGCATTTAATAGATATTTTTCTTTTGTCGTTTTAGAGGTTCCTTTTATTCCCTTTTTTTTTTTTTTTTTAATTGAGTAAAAGCAAAACGATAAATTACTGAAGTTAACGTTCGTAACATGTTTTCCAAAGAAAAATAAAGGTCCTGTTAATTAGAAAGTTGTCCAGATGTTTTGGTCGTCCGACGGCTTTAATTGGAAATGTCGTGTTTAATGTAAATTCCGTTTGATTCTATACGCTGATGTTCTCGGAGACTGATATCTCGGTGTTAATGAGAAAACATTTCTTACCCCGTGAATTTATGTATAATTTACTTAATACGTTGTTGATTTTCCGAGTCAAACCGGTGAAACTCAAAAACAAACTATTTGCGTGCACATTTATTCTTCAGAAGAATTCGAGTTCTTTTCATTTTGAAATATAAATAAAAATCAGCGAGCGTCATTTGTATGTATAAGTATATTTATTTATTACATAATTGCGAAACAGAATTAAGCTACTGCGGAATCGTGAAATTCAACTTGTGCGTCAAAGACGAGAACATGAAACGCAACGATTATACAATTTTATTAGTTTAGTACCTATAATCAGAGATTATAAGAAACCAATAACTTTAATCAAAACATAAAATACATACTACATTATAATGAAATAGATTTTATAAAACCTCAATTGCGATGAATTTTTTCTTTACGATTTTCCAGTAAAATGCGCGTATAAAATTCCTCGGCTAAATTGTTTTCCTAAGTTCTTCCATAGCATTACTGATGATAACATGCTGAGATTTAAATCACTTGGAGGTACTGAGCAGGCTGAAGTTAAGCGACTCTATCCAACGCTGAGAAATCTTACCTTTACTGCAATAATTAACCACCAATATATAAAAATAGATAATTGACTTGGTTTACACAAAAAAGGTTATCCATGTACTATATAGTCGGGTACAATTTTCCAGTTTGATTTACCGCTCGAAAACCCCGTCCGTATTGACAATATTTTATAAAATAATAGTTTATCCTCCTACGCACAGATGAGTTTCTACTTTTTTTCTCATATCTAATAACTTTCAAACCTATGGAATTCCACCGATCGCGAACGACCGACCTAATTGTTTTCGGCCGTATACGCGAAATCTAACGTTCTCGCGTCTTATTGTCGCAGTTGTATATTATAGCATTGTACATTATTGTGTATAGTTAGACGCGTAAGCATTTCAGATGATTAAGTTTGCCGTTCGACGTCAATATTTACAACCGTCCCAAGCTTCGGAATAATGATATTGGAAAACGACCAATACAATCATTTACGTTTTAATGAATTTGCGCCGCGCGTACAACAACGGCGCGGCGGCGCGGCGCTGCGTAGCTGATTGCGCGTCGTCGGTGGAATTATAATTGTGTGAAACTTGTACAAACGATCGGGATTAAATTTTCATCGCGCGAGTTTTCGCCTCGTTTCAATACCAACTACAGTGGTCAGCGAATTATGTACAAATCCGCGAGTTCACCGGCGACCCTGCAGAGGTACTTTTTCACCCCTTTCGATAAGGAGCCGACCGGCGGGGTAAGTGTTCCACCCCAAACACAACCATAAATATATACACTCTTCCCGGACTTTCATGAATATTTCACCGCGCAGTGTAGCACAACTCACGCGCCGCACCGTACGTGCGAGGCGAAACAAATTATAATGGGTCATCTGGAGTAAAATTAATGTAACCATCTTTTGACCATTCGTTTCAATTCTCGGAGGATTTTTTGTGCATTATTAACGATGGCGCGAGATTAAAACCGATTTTGTGGCGAACATTACGTGCAATATATATAAAGTAAAGTACCACACACACACACACACACACACACACATACGTGTCCTGATGTGTATATAATATGTACAATGCTTCTGGCGGTTTTATACGGGCGGTACAGTCCGGCACTATTGCACCCGCGTGCGGCACTTAGCAATTTGCCCATCGATGAAAGTACCCATCCGAAACCATTATATATATATGTGTGCACGGTATCCTGCAGTTAATTGTCGCCGAATTTGTGCGCGCATCATCTGTTCAAAAAAAAAAAAAAATGTACCCGAATCGCGTTTAGACTTTACGACGAATTATGCACAATAATTGAAAATCGATGGTAATACAATAGTAATAAAATTAAACAATAAAGACAAAAAATATACGCGGTGTAGCAAAATTATTGGGACTCCGTTCCAACCACTTGTAAACTCAAAACGGTTTACAACAGTATCGAAAAATTACGCATACCGCATGACGACGACAGGACAAAAGTCGCCGTAATACGAGTCAGAATCGAATACTCCTTCGCAACCTATGTATTCATATATCGCTAACAAAAGTGGGCCACCCATAAAATGCCAAGCTAGTCTGTGCGCGCAACATATCGTTCAAGGTCTAGCCGTATAGAGAATATTAAAATGCACGAAACAACCGTTCCACACTACGGAACATTGAAGAAGCTTCTTCTCAACGAAAACGATTACAAAACAATCTTAAACTTCCAAACGTTAATTAATTTCATGAACGATATCTAACAAATCATAATTCTTGCTCACGAGTATAAATATACACCTATTTAATTAATTTACATAAGCTAATTGATATAGATGTTGACGTTTTAAAAAAATAATTATAGGCGAATAGAACGATGAAATCGATGAAATACCGACATCGGTAATACTAACCTGATCGATCAAAACGGTGCTTGTGCCACGTTGTATTTCATTTGAGTTATTATTTCAACACAAACTATTATTTGAGTATTGTTAATTATAGATGTTTGTACACTTTGAGATTTTCCTAAAGATTATTTGTAATGACACGCGGACAGAATGTTAAGTTAATAGCGAAACAGCGATTTCGAGTACCTTGATGTTGGTAAATATGCTAGAGTAAATGTGTAACGAAATCGATCGGAATTATAAGCACGTCGTTTTGGTAGTGAATATAGTAACACTATAATACATAGTACGTTAAAACAGATTATCACCTCGTAAAATGTCACATAGGTATTTTAACCGTCGTGAAATAAATCTATGGTAAAGAATCTGCTGTTAAATATTCCGAATGATTCAATCATCATTTAATAAATAAATTAAGTTAATCAACTACGGGGATGAATAATATTCGTGTACTAGACAGATTTGGTGTTGATAATTCGGCAATAACAACAAATACTGCGTTGTACTGCAGCATTTTCGAGTGTGCAGCCATTGCGTATTTATTCTTTTGCTCTGCATTTGGAGAAAAACAAAATATTTATTTAAAACAATTGTTATCTTGATAAATGCTTGAAAGACGGTTGCTTTTTTTTTTTTTTTGTTCGTCCCGAGATGACTATTTTAGATAAAACGGAAAGTATTTCTATTCGGACGAGTGATAAAAGACAGAAAATAATTATACGAGTACACTCGGACAATTATTTATCTGGACGAGTGCCGACGCCCGGACCCGCTGAAATACAGCAGGAATGCGAGGTACAACTGATATGTTTTATAGGTGCGCGTGCGACCGCCAAAGTCGATTGACACTTACACGGCGAACACGGTGTACAAGCGCAGGGCCTAAGTTGGCTGGGGACGCGGGCATGCTATTCGGGCTGCAGTGGTGGAGACGTCTGTCGATCGTGTCGCTACGGGTAAAGCGCACGTATTCGCAAAAGGCGTTACCGCGTAAATCACGGCGACCCATTAGATTTATGTGCGTTGTTTGTTTGACGCGGTGCGCGCATATAGGTGGTTTATTAGGATATAGAACGGGGCGTGGTCGCGGAGAACACGAGCAAGGCGGTCACCCATCCTGCCGCCGCCTCGGCAATAATTAACCGTCGCGCTCGCCTTTTAACCGGATCGCCGTTAATCGGTCCCTATGTAAATAGGTGTCCGACGCAAGACTCGTGCTCAGACATATATATATATACACGTAGTACATCACGTGTAATTTACCTATACCTATCGCAAAGTCCGGCCCGGGGATATACGTACGCGCCCCTTGTAAGCGAATTAAACGCACGCACAATGTGCGCGGTACTCGCGTACATCGCTCTGAATACGTCGAATACGATAATAAATAATAATATGTTCGCAGAGCCCGCGTTGGATCGCGAAACAACAACCGTGAAAGTTCCGTCCGGCCACGGCGTGTGTTATTATGATAATAATAATAATAATAATAATAATAATGATAATGATTTCCAGCGGAATAATAATTCAAAATTTACGAAATTCTGGGATATTTGAAATAACGTTCGCGGTCTTGCACGCGCGATCGCGTATACGTACGCTAGGTACACACACACACATATAATGATGTATAATCATAAATTTAGACGTATTAATTCTCCCCCTCCCTGCCCGCCTGCTTTCGAGGTGTAAGTGCTTATATTATACATATATTTATGTAAGTACCTATATACACGTAGGTATGGCAGTGGTATATATTATACGACTTAAAGTTTTGCCAAACAACTAATTACCTACCTTCTGCACCTGCCAGACTGCGCAGCGTGCCCATACATACCTCTATATACACATACCTCGCCGTTCGAAAATTTCGACCAACTTTATTATATTATATAATAATATATTCGTCGTAAAACGTTCGTACCGAGAACTTGGTTCGGCTAAAAACGTTTTGGATTTATGCGTGGGCGCCATACACACGTATAATGTATATATTATATATATGGCGGGTCCCGACCGCGGCGTTTCATAGGTGTTATAACTATCATTATTTATGACCGTTATAAGCAGTATTTAAGACTTTTCCACCGGCGGGGGGGGGGGGGGGTAGGAAATAAAACATAAACCTCTATAGAACGTTTATTTTTTACAAATTATAAAACAAAGTACAATTTTCCTAAGGATGTAGAGAATATCCAGTACACTTCATCCGGACGGTGACGGTTGTACAGTTTATGTGTAAACATTCACGTCCATAATCATTTCGACGGTAGGAAGTAATTTTAGTTTAGGAACTACGACGTTTTAAACTTTTTAATTCAATACCGGATAGATTATTTGCTCTTCGTTTACGCATAATAGAATTTCAAGAGCCTCCACGAGGCTGGGGAGGATATTACCCCGCCCCCTACTGTAAATACGTCACTGGCTATCAATGGATATTATTTTACGGCGGGGTCGTGCGTTGGTTGATTTGTATCCGGGAGACCGCGAAACGTTTCGAGCGTTGAACACTCGCATAAAGTTATATGATATATATAGGTACGAATGTGGCTTTTACAGCGTATACATGTAACACGCGCTTGTACATAAAAATGATGTGTAATAATAATGAGACGAATTGAATTATTTATCGCGGCCGTGCTGCGTATAGTGCTGCGTACCACTACGCCGTGGTGTTATTTACCTGTCGCGCGTAATAATAATAGGGCCCGTCTGAAAACTGACACACGACGTTAAAAACCGACCGAAAGACCGTATTCGGTTGTAGTAAAAAAAAAAAAAAAACACGTTTTTGGCATGGTGCTGTAAACCCCGGGGGACGTCGTACCTACCCTTTTTTTATATTCCCTCCCTCTCACCCTATCTCTCTCTGCGGCTATCTCTATCTCTCCTATTTTCATACTTGGCGCCGCCGTCGTAAAAACCGTTGAATATTAATACCGTTTTCGCTCGAATGAAGCTTCCTCCCTTTATATGCATTTCGAAAACTCGCAATCAGCCGCAAAAAACTAAAAAAAAAACAAAAAAAAATAAAAAAATCCACCTTGGTGGTTTTCCGCTACTATTAAAAATAAAACCGCGCCTCGCGTTATCACCTCTATTTATTATTTAAAGAGTAAGAAATAAAGGTCGTTTTGTTTTTAACGTTTTTGACGTTTTGACGTGGCTTCGTCGTGCGCTAGCTGCTACGTACAGGTGTACCCTCTGTCTGTAGTCTTCGTCGCGTCCCCGCCGCACGAATAATAATGCACTCGCAACAACAGCAGCTATAACGCGACCGTATAAAATACTATGTATATATTGTACGCTTTCAGGCATCCGGTTTTTGTTTTCGATTACTGCAGCGTGTGCACGCGTTTATAATACACATTATTCGTACAATATAGTGCCGTCGTCGCGCATTATACCGTTTTGAATTATTCACTAATATTCGCGTGTTTTTAATTTAATCGCCAACATTTTCGTATCGAAACCGATGCGCGCGCGCGCTACGACGACGATGACGACGTGGATATTCGCGGCTCCCCAGAGCATTAATCCCCTCGATCTCCTCCTGCTGCACACGTTTCCCGTGCGCGCACCTTGTGTACTATAAATACACGCGCACGCACAAACATATACGCACGTACACACGCACAGACACACGGCAATGCGCTTATAACCCGCCTTAGCCTGGTCGTGTTGGCGGCGGTAGATCTTTGTGTGTACGTTGGCGGGAGGGATCTATACACCGACAGGGCTTAGGACCGAGACAAATCTCATTATATAGCTTTTTGCTCCTGCCCCGACCCCTAACCACCCCGCCATCTATCCCGAGCACACCCCCCCCCCCCCGTCCCGCTAAAACTCCGCGCAGGTATTATATACTTAAAAATAATATATTGCGGGCAGAGGAAAAAGTGATTTCACCATTACCAGGCAGCCGACAATGGAATTACAGCGGTATACGTACGCACATACCGGATGTACAGCCTGCGGGAAGCGCTAATTCAATAACTCGCAACGTGCGTATAGTACAATGCAATGTGTTTGTGTACCGAAACCGTGGTAAGTTCGCGTAAAAACTATACACCGATAATGGAACCGAACCGAACCGGTTCCGGAACACACGCGTGAGCCCTAAACGTATTGCACCGATATGCCGGTGACGCGTGACAAAAATTAAATATCGTTTTCATATGGCTTATAGATATGCGTTTCTACTTTTATCTCTGTACGGAAAACGCTGATATCTTCGAGCTTATATTATTTATTAATTATTTATTATTGATAGCTTCACCGATTTCATGATCAATTGTATAAGGTATCGAGTTGATTGAGTTCCTCCCAATGAAGAAAAAAACGGTAAAATACCGTGGCCCATCCTACATATTATTATGTAGATGGTTTTATGGATTACGATGTTATAATACGCAAATACCATCCCTGTGCGCCGCGTTCTTCTGGCACTGCAATTTTGGTTTATTTCGAACGTTAACTGCATTTCGTTCTTATAACACTTAAAAACTTAAATTCACTCTACGAATATTCAATCCATAATGATATCGTTTCTCCTCGTGATAAGCAGGTACTCGCTCTATTCGACGTGTAAAATCGTTACAGCAAGTGATAATAATTATTCTTAAGTGCTTGTTACGGATTAAAAAAAAAACATGTATACATGAAATGCTCACGGTAAACAACAACCCACGAGACTTTCACTGCAAATTTCTGATTAAATATTTACTCCGTAGATTTATTTTTGTTTATATTACGCGATTCGGGTACAAGTCTGAGATTACATTTTAATTTTTACAGTTCTTATAATATATTATAACACTGTATATTAGTTCTAGTATAGTTTTACGAATATTTTAATTTTAATTAATCTTTTATTTTCCCGTGGAAACTACCTTTTTCATTTCGGAAAACTCAAAATTACGTGTTCGGACATTCATTATTGCTTCTCTTTTCTAAGGACCTCGACTAACGCCGTCTTCTCCGCCTTCGTTTATTGTCTGCACCAAATTGAATGTGTCGCAAATGAAATTTATCTGCAGCGCTCGTATTCATAAACAAAATGTCCCTCTCCTCGGCACAACTAATGTGCAGAGAGATAAACCCTTACAAACAGAGAAGAGACGAACACTTCCAGCTCTAAGAAATTTCAAAAGTTCAAATTAAATTATAAAGCGTATCTTCGTTAGACTTGTTAAACAGACTTGTTTTACTCGGGCACGGAGTTTTTTCGTTAAATGTCATAATTCAATTAGAAATTAAATGTTTTCATGACATTTCCTGTGCTGCGTTTGCAGTACACACTATTATACAACTTTAATTTGACATATTTTTATTTCCTTTTCACTCTGATTAATCTTGTTCTTATTAGATATCTTGTAAATAATTATGAAAAATAATTGAATACTCAATTAAAAGATTCAGCTTTTCTGGTGTTTATTTTCAATTCTAATCACAAGTAAAAAAAATAAATTCTATTGAACAGATTGATATGTTATTAACGACTGAGAGCTTAGTTGTAAAAACATAACTCAATGAAATATTTCCAAGACTTTCAATTCCAGTGATCGATTCATAATTTTATAATGTCATATTCGTCAAAGATATGTATAATATATGTACTACGAACTAAATTTAATCAAAACAGTTCCAAGAATATAAAAGGCCTTTGAAATATTGTATTTAAAATGTCCCGGTTGTTCAAACTCATAAACTGTATGTACCGATGTTAACAGCGGTTCCGGTAAGTAATTTAAATTTAAATATTTAAGAAAATATAATGTTTGTGCCCAACACGTATGATCTATCAATTTTAAATGATATCAGCTATAGACTATATGACACAATATTACAACCTTATATTATCGTAGTTGCCAAACACATTTAAACATTTAATAATTCTACCGATACATAATATACAGGATGTCCCACCGGGATTTATTCAGATCAATATCTCCCGTATTAATAGAGATAATCGAATTCTGTTTTTTATGAGCATCCCTGAGCAAAGGCATATTTGTTGATAATAGTTTAGTAAATTTAATCCAATTAAATAGGTTAAAAATAAACTTTTTATTTTAATTTTACTTTTATTTTGCTTTTTTATAAATTTCGAAGATATGAATTTTATAGAACTTATTTTTCTGAAAATGTTGACGGTTCAACTTTCAATTTTCATTAACTTCGTGTTTTTTTAATAATTTTTCTAGTTTACAAGACAATAGTATACTATTTAGTATTTACCATTATAACTATCAGCAAACCTTTTAGGAAAAATAATAATTTACATTATTTGTTTGTGAACGGAAAAAATATTAAAAATCAGGAAGTAAATGAAAATTGATAGTTGAACCGTCAACATTTTCTGAAAAAGAAGCCCTATAAAATGGCTATCTTCGAAATTTAAAAAAGTTATAAAATAAAAAGCTGGTATTTTAACTTCTTCAATAATACACGTATATTTACCAAACTATTGTCAACAAAACTGCCTTTGCTCAGGGGGCTCGTAAAAAATAAACGGAATTAGATTATCTCTATGAACCTGGGAGATAACACTTCGTGGTAATCTCGGTGGGGCACCCTGTATATGTTTACTTTTTATATGCAATATAGATATATACTTGTTGCGTCGAATAGTTCATAAGTTATTTTTCGTTTCGGTGTTCGAGTGGGATTCGTAGTATAATAATAGACAACAATGTATAATACGAGTAATATTAATGCACGTTGCATAGTTTCTGTGTATCCAAGAACATTATTCGAACCGAAAAAACCGATAAAAGAAATTCGCCGACAAACCGTCTCTGTAGAATTTATAATACATTGGCCGGTGTTCTTTGCGTACGATTTAATATTTAATATAAATATTACGACCCCTACCGCGTGCACCTACCGAGTATAATATTATACTACCGTATTGAGTGTAGGTCTCGTTAGCCTACCGTGCGCCGTTGATGCGAAACATTTTCCCGTGTAAGCCGACAGCAGAGATTATCGGAGCGTGGAGCGGAGACGAAACGGAACCGAAATCGGCCAACTATTCCTTTGCGCCGTGGACCGGACAGAATAAAGGCCTTTTCGTATTTCCATCCAAACGTATGTTTTTGCATATTGTTATTAAATTTACAATAATAATATAATACGTAACACTATATATATATATATCGTTGTTAATGGACGGGATATTAAATCGATCGCGTGAACAACGCGGAAATAGCTGTAAGGTGGTATAACTATATATTATGTTCACTATACAGGATGATGAGAATCTCCTAACACGCAGTGGTTTTGTAACGTAAAAATGATCAAACCGCAGTAATAACGTAAAACGGAAATTTGATTGGAACGGTCCGATAATGTAAAATTGTTGTTTTTCATGTTTTCATATACATTAATAGTCACATGAAATTCTGATCACCATATATATGAGACAAATAATGTTTATAATCATTACTTTTGAAGCACATAGATATGCCATCCACCTGGTCAGATTTGGTAGAGCGTACGTGGACGCAACCACTATACGTCTCTGTAATCGTTTCCATTCAACTCGGTGAAATTATAAGTTTTCAACAACACAAAACTGTTAATATTACGTGTCTAAATTGTCGTAAACCTGTGTGCGAAAGATTACGGCGACGTCTGGTGGCTGCGTCCATGAAGGTTTTAGCTATAAGCTGACGTTTCTGTATGACTGTATAATATTCTATAACTCAATACTATATTTACAATACATGTGGAAAACGAAGCGTTTCTTTTTCTCTCTCCTCGTATATTTTACGCGTGGTATATTATATTATAATATATATATATATATTGTTACGGACTCGTCGCACATGACGAAACGAATCCATCGGAAACGGCAATCGACGTGTATATATTATATAATACACGTATAAAGTACAAAATGTAGAGTTGACTTTCCGTGGGAGAATAAAATATGAAAATAAATTCATAACTATATACAATATGCATCGGGGAGCTCGTTCCGCAGAAATATTATGCGCCCGATATATATTGGGGATAGTATATAGATCGATTTGTAAGCGAAAAAATGTTCGACGACGCGAAATTTATGTCTGCGCAGTCACTCTCATTCCGCAATCGTATTTGCGCCAGAAGGGTGCGTGTGTGTGTATGTGTGTGTGTGTGTGTGTGTGTGTGTGTGTGTGTGTGTGTGTGTGTGTGTGTGTGTGTGTGTGTGTGTGTGTGTGTGTGTGTGTGTGTGTGTGTTAGGGGGGCCCAACTGAAGGCTGTTACCCCGGGTGGCTGATTTTTGTAAATTTTTTATTTTCTATTCTATGTCAAAACCTTTATTTATTATTTCCTACATTTAATATTCAAATTTAAATTTTTCACAGTCGTTTATTAACATATTCATGGTTTATTAATTTTTTAATACAACAGTTTTTTTAATTTTTTTATTTCCTTCCATAGGGCGGGAAATTCTTAAATACAGTCCTCTGTGTATGTTTGTGTGTGTGTGTGTGTGTGTGTGTGAGAGAGAATTCACATGAGACTGCGGTTTTAAACTTTTTTGTTGGCTGAACCCTTAAGATGCTAAAAAAAACCCCATAGAGCACAGAAAACCAAGATGCCAATTTTTAATCACAACTCATAAAAAATGAAAAAATTGCTCTTTAACCAATAGTTTCTTTAAAATTCGTATGCTGTATAAATATAAAATATTTAATTTAATTTATAAAAAAAAACCATTATATAATTAATATATTCATTAATTTATAAATATTAATGTGAATAATATTACTTTCATTTTCCATTTACTTCAATATTTTGTTTAATGGACGAAAGTTGAATCATGTGCATACGTTTGCTTGTATAATAATATAATATAATCTCTATAAACGTAACAATTTAACTATAGTTGGAATGTTTGGACTTGATTTAATTCAGATATGTCTACGAAGCCCCTAGATTAGGGGTTGGTATGAAAATATACATTACTATGGAGCTCCGCAGTCCATAGAGCATGGTTTGAGAACCACTGACTTAAGAAAGATATAATACGCCAGAATTGGCTGGCGATGGTTTATGGTGACTTTTCTCTCCTATCGTGTGTTTTTTTTCTTTTCGCACCATCATTTTTACCATGACTTCAGGCCGTCCCTCTCCCTCCCGCTGGGTTCTTCACGTCGACGACTAATTGTTTGATTTCGCCGTGATATAATTCAATTGATCCCTATCTTTTTCGTTTCCAAGTCATTAACCGTTTTGAATAGCTCACTATTATATTATAAATTATCTTTTTATCAAATATATTCTCGGATATCTCTCGCAGCTAAAAGTTTATTGTAATTATTATTATCAAAACGCCAAGATTCGTTTAATGTCGCATATAAATACTGTGCCGATGTGTTTTCAATTGCAACGCGCTCCCGTAGGTCCGCATAATAACTATACTGTATTTTATTATCATAGCTATATAGTGGCCGAAAAAAATGAAAAAAAGTATTTCGAAAATATATTTTTAATGATTCGGTTCTGTATTTTATAAATGCACATTAATCGTACTATTGAGTGGTATATTTATAGCTTTTGGTCGGAAGAAAAAAAAAACCTTTTTACATAGTAAATTGACAATGCGAAAGGGGGGTTTTTTTTTGTACATTTTTCGTAAGCTTTCTTTTGATCCTGTGCAAAACGTTCGACAATTTAATTTTTATATTTTCATCCCCCGCCCAATATTATCGACGGCCACTAAAAGTTTACATCGTAATAGCCGAGTTATAGAAGTTTGAATGAGAAAATTTCACGTGTTCGAGACACGCTGTCCTATAAACATAACATGTATACAGCGAAAACAATAGAACTTAGAAGTGCCTTTCGTGAACAAAAAAAAAAATAATAAAATAAAAATACAACACGTACAATACTTTTATTGAATTTTTGTTTATATAAATACTTTTTTTTATATCATCATCATCCTAGCCGGGATTTTTCATCGGAATAATCTGAATTTAATATCCCCTACTTATATATATATATATATCTATATATTTTTTTTTACGTTTATAGTATTTCTATATTAAAAACAAACATTTAATTTTTCCATACAATCATATTGCGTGCCCCGGATGGTAAATTATTTCTGCTATAAGGTTTTTTGTGCAATATCCATCCGTAATGCACAATTTTATAAAAATAAAACTGAACGCTTACGAACACTAGAGCGCGTAAATAAATATCGTAGAGCCGAATAAACATAAAAATAAATACTCGTAAAAATGTATAGTATTATATATTATAAAATTATGTTACAATATGTGTATGAATAATGAGGGGAAGGAAAACGTATTGTTTTTAATCTGTTACGGTTCAATTCGTACTACTGTTTTTTCACTATATACTGGGTGACTTTTTAACTGTGCTAGCCCCCTTTTTTTTGGCAGTTAAAATGCTTACATTTGTATTTTTTTTTATCTTATGTTCAAGTTACCATAACACCTATTTTAACTATAACTTTTTGTTTCGTGCAGCCTTTTAAATTGTCATGGAATAAAAAGTTACAGAAAACATAGGTCTTATGGTAACTTGGTAATTTGAGCATTTTCGTCGTGAAAAAAGAGGGTGAGCATGGTAAAAAAAATCACCCGATATATACGTGTCAGCCGAATGAAAACTCTATAACTACATACAATTATCATAATATGTCCCGACTTCCGGTTTTCTACAGTTACATTATTCGACGCGTGATTCCCTAAATTTGAATTCGCTGACATGAGTTACACATAGTGACACTTATAGCAACAAAAAAAATCATTAGCTCAAAAGAAACTATTGGTTTCATCGATTTGTAAATATCAAAAATATTTGATCAAACCGCGATGTGGCATGTTCGCCTGGTAAACGTTATTATTTACGTACATAAAGCTATTGCACTGTGACTATAATAATAATATAATATGAACTATTCGATTATATTCAGATGAACGAACACACATTAGGTATATGAAAAAAGAAAAACATCAAATATACGTATATACTTTCCAGATACATGAAGCACGGGAAGTTTATAAATTATATAAGTCTGAGACGTATTGCGAAATATATGTGCACTTGATCGAGTATAGTATTGGAACTCTTATTAATACTCATAAAAAGGGCTTTTTTTTCGTTGTGAAAATCTATCCGTCACCCGCGAGCTTAACTAAACGGCCAACGGAAAACCTCTCGTAAAATCGCTGATTTATACGTGTAATTATTATAACACCGTAGAAACGCGAAAATCGTCCAATCTTTACAGTATTATCGCGTCTTATAATATACATAATACCAATATAAATAACCTGCCCCGGCTGCTGACACGTGCAGCGCGCCGCGAGATCCGTTCGAAAGTTTGTTTTTGATCTGCCCGAGACGCGCACTATAACACTCTACATTATCCGTCTGTTGCTGCAGTTCTCAGGGCGTACTCGTTAAGTTATTAGGGGACGTATTATTATATACGTACACACGGTGCTCTCGTAACGGGGCGGGGTACTGGCACGTTGACTGGCATTAGAGGCGAATACCTGCGTGAATGCCGTCCTGACGCGACGTCGTCAGTTCGTCACCCTCGTCGCTGTCGATTAACGCGAGATTTAAAGCCGAGTCCATTATAATTTATGAGCGCGTATATACTATATTGTGTGCGCATACATCGACGTTTTATTAGAATCTTCTTCGCACTCGACGACTACAACGACGAGACGGGTCGCAAAAAGATGAACACAAAAAAACAAACCACACGCGGTAACCGCGGTATCACTCCCCCCCCCCCGACCCGCAACTTCGCTCCAGCTCATTCCACGGATAACCAAGGCCGCATCTCGTGTGTATTTGCTCTGCGAACTGAATAACGAGTCACACGCATACATACACACGCACACGCACACTAGTATATTATATATATAGTATATATAGCGCATAGAGTTTGCCAGTCGAACCGTGAAATTAAACAGTCGACCTCACCCGCTCTTTTCCTCGACTCTTCAACAGATATGTATATATGTGTATAATACTCGAATTTTCATTCTCTCTCTCTCTCTCTCTCTCTTCCCTCCTCCTTCCACCCTGTTCCACGACGATTGGCGCGTTCCGGTTCGATCTCTCGCCGCCGCAGAAGAATAGCGTATACACACACCAACCGGGGTAGGCTAGTTGTGGGGGTCTGCAGCTGATTTATACGCCGTTTCGTTATGACATTCTAAAGGCTGTTTTTAAAAAGTCGCCTCTCCGCGCTCTTCGCCCCTCGCCGAATTATTGGGACGAAAAATTCCCCGTCAATTTGTACGCCGCACCGCCATCCATAAAGGCCGCCGCGCCACGCCGTCGACGACGACACCCACTGTAATATATACCGCTCTCGAGATGAAATTAACGCACGGCTGGGTAGACGAAAAAATTTATAATTAAATAAAAAAAAAAAAAGTCATCGCTGGGGCTCCGTGGTGTACGTGTACTACTCGTCGTTTATATTTATATGTAATGGTAATCTGCGAGGATATCGATCTCTGTGGCCTGTGGGGCTGCGTGTGCCGGGCGAGACGATTATAGTACGTATACTGCATCGTTTAGCCCCCGTGGGCGTAAAAGAAATGGTCCGCGAGGAAAAAAATCACTCCCCGTCGAGAGAATCGCGAGTTATTACACCCTAACCTAGGGTTAGAATTTTATTAGTGTTTTTTTTCCTATTAAGATTCGGTGAAAATTTTGATGAATATATACATTTGTAGTGATCCATTTCAAAATATAGATTAGTCGTCGTCTCTTGAAAATTATATCGTTCTCTTTTCATATGATATAAAAACAAAATATCTATGTAAATCGTCACGATTCAAATATATACTTTTTATACATAAGTGCGTATTGTTACAAATGTCTAAGCAACGTATAATTTATATTCACGTCGAAATTAATGATTTCTAGTGTATATTTCCGAAATCCTTCGCATAACAAAAAAAAGAAAAATGTAAACCAAAAGTTCTATTGTAGTAACACATTTTTAGGAATAAAACAATCTAACATTATTGATATTTTCATTCGTATTCATGAAAACCATGTACTTCGCCGAGTGATCGAGGTATTCAAAAAATTTCTCATGTATCTGCAGTAAACCGTCTGTGTTAAATTTCCGGTCTGCAGCGGCAGAGAGCTATAGTACAGTATATGAAACTCTTGAAGCACTCCGCGAAGCGCGTATACAAACACTAAAAACACAAACGCGAATTCGTCGCAAAACTAAATTTTATTTCAAAAACACAAATCAAACGTCTCGTTCGCGAAACGCTTGTACTTCGCTATTCGCATACGTAGAATCATTTTGGTATTTTGCATAATACAACATTGCATTTATATTCAGAGACGTAATCGTGTGCACAACGACGTCTGTATAGTTTTAAGCAGGCTGCGTGTTATTTGCTCGAGCACTGCAATAACGTACGAGTGTACTCTTCTACCCGAGACAATAAATACCAAAAGAAAAAATTGATGGTACATAATACATATATATATATATATTGTATAAACGTTTATATACGTATGAACGAAATAAGTATGTAGGTCGCGTTTTGACTTGTCGCGGTAGCAAACTTCAGGCACCGGAATTGGCTGATCCAGGAAGGAGAGAGGATAGAGACGTAACACACTTTTCTTTACCAGCTTTAGTCGTCGTATAATATGAACGCATTGATAAACGGAAAGACGGAAAGATATAGGGTGCTACTCGGGTGCTTTGGTAAGGGCTTAAAAACAATTCTACCCTTCGCTCATTTTTCGAATACATTATACGTTTACCACGCTCGTACTGAAAATAATATTTGTTTATGCATTTCCGGAGAGTGACGACTCTGCGGAAAAACCCACACATAAAACCCTGGTGTGTACTTAACTTAAGTAAATAATAATAATTTATAAATATGTGAAAAAAGCAGCGATCTCGAGCTGCGTAGGCTGTTGCTTCCGGATGCTTCAACGTGCATCAACGAACAAAGCTCTTCGGGGCTCTTATTTAACCATGATATTCTAGGAACGTCTGCATTTAAGTTTTGTAAAGGCCATTCTCCCCTCCCCCTCCGAGTCTTGCCCAAATTTAGCTTTGGGTCCGTCCCTGCAGGTTCTCGTGGCGCATAATGGAATCACGGCACCAAATTCGCACGCATTGTTTCATCGACAATCAACGCATAGACTTGACGCTCGAACGGAGTACTATGTACTATTGCACACAATAATATTATAATATTCCGGTGTGCTTATATATACCTATAATAAGATTTTGGTATTCGACAGTTTGATCGTAGCTGAAAACTTCCGTGACGTGCGCGCGCGTTTCTCTTTTCGGCTGTGCGCCGAAGTATACTTATCACTATTATCATTATAAGTTATCGTCGTCGTCGCCATTATACACGTTGAGAGTCATCGTCTTGGCGGTGACGTGCGTGCGTTGTACCCGCAAACAACAAACATTCCGGTGAACGCTCGGTGCATGTGTGTGTGTGTGTATAATAATTAGCTCAGCAGCACATGCTCAATTGCAGCATCCTCTCTGGGATTGGCGTATTATTTAGATGTATATATATATATTTGTGCGAACATTTCGATCCTAAATTAATTCCAAAGTTTAATCATTTCCCTCTTGCTCGTCGCGCCCGGCCGATACTCGACACGAAGAGTCCGCGTGTACACATGTATTGCGTGTGTGTGAGTGTACGGGAGTTGGCGTTCCGCTGCTGCCTTGACAGTTCACTGCGCGATCCCGAAAACTTTTGGATTGTCTAAACAGTGACAGTCCCTTGTCTATTACAGCGCTAATCACTTTAGTACACCCCCAACCGCCCACGCAATATCCCAAACGTTCGTCCGTTAATTAATTAATAACGTCGGTTGATTTGGTTTTCAGGGATCACGTGTTCCGGCTGAATCTGAGCAACATCAGCCACTCTAGCTGCAAGGTACGTACTGCACAATAGAAACGTTTGCGTCACGACGCGCGATTCATTTCATATACATTATATGCGTTACTTACACTTAATATAATATTGTATAAGTATAATGCTAGGTGAATTGCCCGACATGTATTTTACTATTTTAGCTTAAAGCAATATCATATGGTACTATTTTAATATAAAACAAAGCGCACGTTCGTCGTAAATTATATAGACATGTTGTGCGATTGATGCGGGAAAGGGATTTCTGGACGCGATTCGTATGCAGCCGAAAAAATAAAAATAAATAAATAAACCGGTATGGTAGTTTTGGCTGAACGCTGAATTACCCGGCTTCGCACCGAGCAGTCTTGGCCGGGGCCGACATTTTTTTCCCTTCTTACTGCAAACCTAGTGTATTGAAGGAACTGTATACAATGTAAAATTTCCAGTTCATATACGTTTTGTCGGTTTTTATAAGGAACCGACGAGTGAGCGAGAGTGAGTTTCGATGAGTGGTATTTGTGACTTTTATACTTGTATACTTACACGACGTTGGACAAAAATAAACTGTTCGAAATCACATGGGCCTCCCGATCGAGACGCAAATGCGGTGTGTTACACGATTCGTACACACGAGAGACTTTGGTACGATGCGTGAAACACGAATAGAATCCTTGTGTGCTGTGGTGGATTAGATTAGATACAGGTTATTCGTGAGCTTACGTATTTAATTGTATCGCGCTGTTCTACATTAGTTCGATACTACATAAGTTTCGATCTGTCGTCGAAATACTTATATCATACACGTAAAACAATAACTCGTTTAATATTGCTCCACCATGTGTACCGTAATATGATACAGGATAATACATTTGAATAGCTACTCTTGACGCGTTGAATATAAATATGCACGTGCACCCTTGTACCTCCTACGCCGCTTTATCTCTTCAAGTCTATATACTGATAGACGGTAATGATCAATGTTACTTATTTATTTTTAATTCGTCTGAAAACAATTATTTACAATCTGCAGTTTAAAAACAATGAGTTAATCTAAAAATATTGATTGATTAAAACAAAAACTTTAACGTCGTCCATGCTAAACGATTTTATACTCAACGTGCGATCAGAAACGATTGTAATACCATGCAATTATTTCGAGTGTTTTCCGTTCGAACTGCGTTAAAACTATTTCGAATAATTCAATTAATGCTTAAGCTGAACAATATGCTTGAAATATTCTTCCAACATTAATGTACTGGTGATAATCTAATAGTTCTATCTAATTATTTAGTTTCCGAATCATCGCAAAATCACAATTATATTATGAGGACAAATTATTTTATATACTTAAATTTTAGAATATAACGTAGTAGTTAATACCAATCAATTGAACTATGTTTCCGTTTTAGTTAATAACAACGTTGTGATAATAATTGTATCGTGATCATATAGAAGCAGCTTTAAAGTAGTATTTACTCGTATACATTAACAGTTAGTGTATCTTAAAACCTTCAATGGAAAAGCAGTAAATAAAAAGAATAATTTCTCTTAGGCGTCCTCTCTTATTTTACGTTTTTGCCGTCATTTTATGCGTTCGAGTTGATTAAAAATTAAAATTAAAATCATTTTTCGTAACGTTTTTATCAAATTTAAAGGATTAAATTAAACCTATGAAATAAGAAACAAATTTAATACTGGTATGCAGTTATGGTAGGTGCGCGCTTATAATATTCTTCGAATTTATATTCTTGTTATTGACACTTACAGAGAGATAATACAACCGTCATACATAATTAAACATTCTTTTAGATTTGATTTCAAATAATTCTAGACTAATATTTTCTCTTTTGTGCTCATTCTTTTTTTTCCAGATAAATAAATAAACAAATGACAAGTTCGCATCGGCTTCTGAAGCCATTAGGATTGCATTGTGTTTTACACTATTTACCTAATATGATATTATTTCCCCCCTTAGTGTGATGAAATAGAATACAAATACAAACATTATTTATATGCTTTTGAATGAAATGAAAAATAAATAGCTATTATTATGAAAGGCATGCTATGAACCCCATGTTATTTTCTGATACGAATATCGGAATGAAGAACTGAAAACAGACTGACACATGATACCCGTATACATTTTATTTTATTATTAAGTATAAACGAAATACATGTCGTACAAAAACAAATGCCATTTTCTTGTCAAATTATTTCAATTAAAGTTTTATTTTGTTTATTTTTTAGGTGGAATTTTAAAAATATATATTCTCATAATTAAAAAAAAGGAAAGAAAAATGTAACTAGTATTTTTAATATCCGCTTTTGTTTTAATATCCTCGTTGCTTTTCGTTGGGAATTGTTTTAAGGAAATTATTTATTTACCTGAGGGGATATTTAAAGAGTTATTAATGCTAATAACTTCTGAGTTTAAAAAAAAATGTCTGAAAGGAGACGGGGAACAACAAGTAATAGGGGAGCCTTCGGAAAGCCGTGGGGAAAGATGTGGAAAAGGAGGAGGAGGTGTTCCGGGCATTTTGAACTAATTTCAAGTTGAAAGAACATCCCGAAATTAACGGCGCTCTCATTTACACGAGGAAGCAATTGTGGCAAATTAAAATCTTCAAAATTCTCGCTTCGGGGTCGTACATCAACGGTGCAACCTAATTGCATTCCCAGACCCTGTGAGCCTTTGACCGCATGTAATTGCTAGGCATAAATCACGTGTCCTGTTTAACCTCGTTTGGAGGTACTCGGAGGCAAAGAGTAGGAGATGAAAATTTCAGTATTTATATACGTGCGTGTGTACGGTGAAAGGGTCAAAGGTCATAAATTTCAAAAGCTGGTCTCATTTATCGTTATTAATATTACATTATACATGTTAAAAAAAAAAAAATGCATAATGATAAAGAAAAACCCAACTTTTCACTCACCTGAAGCCATTTATTTTGCACTTTTATTGAATTAAATTCGTGCAAAAGCAAAAAAAAAAAAAAACAAACAAACAAACAACAACAACAACGTAGTTATACTGCAGATATATATACTATACGCTATAACAGTATAATAACGTACGTACTCATGGTGTGTTTTTCTAAACAAGTTTTAAATCCCCAAAGTACGCGTCGCAACGGCCCGAACTATAAATCGTAATTAAAATAATAACTTATGGCCGGCCAACGCTGCAGCGGGCCAGCAGCAATGGACGCGTATAATGATCCCAATACGCTGATACTTCGATGGGCGCCCGCGCACTGCAGCAGCGTATGTATACACATTATACGGTCAACCCTTTTGGAATTACGGCCAGAACAGTGTTCGGGGTGGTGGAATGTTACCGAAAATCCATAAAACGGCCAATACGTCTTTAAACATTTAAACCTCTCTATCCTCCCCCGGAGATAATGTAACGACCTCATCGCCGTGTCCATCATTCACGTGGTACGCACACATATGTACGCGTATATTTATATGTACACGGCGAATCGCTCGAGGGCATAAAATTTAAGCACAAACATCCCGTCTTTTCCACCAACCCCGCCGCCGTTCCGCGATTCCAAACTGTTTATGGATAAGGACGACGATATTATATATATTATACGCGTGCACCGATATAATATCCTCCTATACAACCATTAGTGTTGACCGACCTATAATCGATAATACGGTACTCGATACGGATATCGCGCGAAGTTTTCGCAGATGTTTTCGTTTTTTCGATTTCGATAACCACCGAGTATAGATTTATCGTCTCGAATACACATCGCGTACATATCGCACGATATCGAAAACTTTTTTTCTTACATTTTGTACGTTTTTCTTACTCTTACCCGTTGAAAAGTTTGATAATCTAACATGTTCGATAAAAACTATTTAGATTTCGCAGTTAATATATCATTCGATACTTAAACCATCGTTTTCCGTACATCCGAATACAATTATGATTGAGTATAAAGAATTACTGCTGAGAGATCACAAAAAAAAAAAAAACCAAGAGAAATTACAAAATTATATATTTCATTCAAACAAATTTATCACAGACATTTATCCGGCGAGTTCATTCAGTGTTCAGTGTCCTCGGACCCTACTGCTCCTCCTCGTTCTGCTTGCACGCTGCAGTACATAAGTGGTATTTAATCCGGAGGGTGAATTTTTGACATTCATTACATTATATTGGTATTACAATAAAGTAGAAATTATTATTATTATTATTATTATTATTAAACACTGCCATTAGTCCGAGCCCTTTGTGCAAACATTTTATCATGTTGCCATTGTATTTTAACAATACTTATTTTTGTTTAACAAATCTTACAGTACCATTCAAATGTTAATTCTAATTTTTACTATTAATGAAACAAATATAAATTCGTAAAAAATTATAAAAACCTCCAACTGTATGAGCAGAACATTCAACGTCTTTATACTATTTATTATTTTTAAACAATACCTACAGTGGATACAATAATAATAAAAATGATGATATATTATCGTGATACTGATAACGAGCAATAATCGTATTTTATGTCAGTTATATAGTCCGGATTTAATTTCGTACTCTTTCGGTAAATTTAAAAACGTCTAGAATAAATTATAAAAAAAAAAAAGATAACTGTTATATACTATACCTATTATATAATATGCATCCCAATTTGCTTCGAATTTAATGTAATATAGTGCGCGTAAGTTTCCGTCTCGAAACGTACTTAAACCACTGGTATGATGTAATTTAAAGTTTAATTCGAATCATTTTACATTCGGAATGTTTTAATCGAAAGATATTCGTCATCGGGATGTACTACTACTATACGCGTACTTTTGCCCTACAAGAATTCGATTTAAGTAACTATGCCACATTTCTCAGTCGTCTCGTTGCCAAAAACACGGTCGACGATTTGTTGATTTCCCTAACGAAGTTTTGTCAAATGGTACAAATGAGAGTTGTCGGGCGGTATGGGTGGTACGTGCACGGAGGAGGGGATGGTGGATGCCGTGGTGAGGGTGCGAGGAACGCTCCGGGCGAAAGAAACTTGCTCGTCGCGTGCACGCGATTTACGTGCGTGAATACTTGAAGCGGTTTAAAGAAGTTTACCGGGTTACACTTTGGGAGATATGACGAACTACGTTTGGAACATGTTCTGGTACGCCCTTCGTTAATTGCGTTTAAAACCGAAAATCGCAAACTTTCGCTACACCCGCCGAGTGATCACTAGAATATCGTTTTTACTCGTCGTTTCCGTTTCCGTTTTTGCTCTCTTTCCCCGTGCATTCAAACCCGCAGAGATATGAACATATTTTCGCGAAAACGCTAATAATATTCACGCGATGCACTCCGGTGACGAATCGTTTCACGTGAGACGAGAGGAACAACAATTATACCGTCGGAGGCGTAACTTTTCAACGACAACAAAGAAAAATGTTTGAACACTGTTGTGCAGCGCGCGTATTGTGCTCGCGGGATATACCGTATATTATTTCACGGACGTCACGCTCGCACCGTAGTGTATATCGTATTCCAATGCGTTTGACTCTGCACCGTATGCGTATCGTACGTTTTGGATGATGTACACACATTCTAGCTTGTAAATTAAATATAATTACGTGCACCGCATTTGTCATGACATCGATACACCTCCTGCCACGCCACCCCATGCCCCGGTCACTGCTGAAACTCGCGTACGAACGAATAGACGATATAGAGCTATGGAATACTGTTTTTTTTTTTTCTGTACATTATCAAGACGAGTTTGTACGACGTATCTTTCGCAAACTACGTTATCCTTACGGATATCATCACGGAAAATGTATAATATTATATTATGACGTGTCCGTGTGACAATAATAATTGCATTCTTATAGTAGACACCTATATGTATAATATGCGATTTTCAAGGACGCTATACAAGGACACATCGCGAGGACACGGTGAATGTTATTTTTCAAAGAAACATATAAAAACGGAAGCCTTCAGATAATACAATTGTCGAATACGTCAAAGTGGATTTTGATTAAAACTCTTTGGCCAAAAACAGTACTCTCGGACACAATTGAGTCGTATAAATAATCGTATTATATAATATACGATGAGATCATAATGTAATGACAAAATAATCTTGTTTGGAGGTATTATCTATCTATCATCGACAGTGTTCTAGACCGAAACCGTAGCTGTTTGCGTCACCGCACCTCAATAAGCGTATATCCTTTCAAGAACTCGAATCTATGTAATATAATATATTATCTCGATATTGACCTGTTTAGTATTTTCTGTTTTTATTCTTGCGACGCGGACTGGACGATGCATACTATCACAAATTCTTTATACCGTGGCAATTATAGAAATAGCACGAGTGTACGCAAAAAATATATAATCACCGTTTCGGGGGGGTGGGGGGGGGAATCAGAAATATTTAAGTTTTTGCTGTTCTTCGAAGTGAATACTGCGCGTAGTATATACTTCACGGGCCCCGAACGAAATTCACAGTAATTATATGGTTTTATGACCGCGCGTTCTGATTACATGGTTTTGTTTGTAAATTATAATTTTTCTAACACACGCAGTGCAGGGTAACGTGTGTAAATCAAATTTGACCAATTTAGTGACGACTCCCAACCGTGAGCCTAACTATTCCCGTCGAGGGAAAATTCTCCCAACCGTTGTAAACCATTCTGAATGTATGGTTTTTTTTCACGCTTACAGAGTGCCTGTAAAGGGTTCATTAGTGACGCGGAACAATTTCTTTTAATGAGACACTCGTAACAAGTTCTTCGGCAGACAGTGATATTGTTTCGACGACGACTGGGAGGACGTTGCTAAAGAAAAGAAAAAAGGAAATAGAAAAAAGGGTAGAGTGCAATTTTTTGTTCTATCGAATTAGACCAATGGATATAACATTATTCTTTGAAATGCACCAGGAAATACCGGTAGAATAATATTTTTTATATTTAACTTACTCGTTAACAACAAAAGCCTTAGAATCGTATTAATTTTCATGTTCTTAAAAACAATTGATGAAAGAAAATAACTACAGTAGAGTTCGTTATTCATCAGAAATTTAATTTCAAACCCTTGGTGTATACGCGCGTGTTTATATTTTTTCTCACTACCCTCTCAAATTATTATTATTATTGCGAATAAGGGGTATCCCTGCTCCCGGCCTGTTCGATCTTCCGTCAAAGACCAAATGAACCGTAATGTCAGGAAATAAGCTGCGGCCAAGTAAATGAAAATCTACTACGATGTGCAAAGAGTGAATGGGGGAGAAAAAATAAATAAAAAGGAAACGAGACTTGTTGCAAATTAGTTTCACCAGAAGAGAAATTTCAAATAAAATAATGAGAAGGTTAATATTATATACTCTTCTACATCATCATTTTCAGATTTATTAGATTGTTCAGTATTATCGTATAGGTTTAATGCACTATTCGGAGAGAGAAATAAAATGCGCTTCATACTGGTCGGTTGCTATGCTTAGTTATATGTTTCATTATTATACGATAATAGTGATAATAACAGTAATATCGTAATTTGTGATAGAATTAAATATAATTAATGTTTTTCAATGACGAGTGGTACATAGTAAACATCCGTACTGCGTATTTTAATTAGTTTTCGTGGCTGGACCCATCTCCAAAGTAAAAAGTCAAAAAAAAAATATACGATATTTAATGCAATCTTATCATCAGTTTTTTATTCCTAATCTAAATAATATTTTTACGTAATTTAGCACGATAATATATTATTTTATTTTAAACATTTGGTTCAGAAAATATCGTTGTTTTTGATCATTGTATATATAAGGTTATTTCGTGTTTTTTTTTTTCAAAACAATAAATCGTGCAGTCTATGAATACGTGTCCTCTTTCAGGATAAAAAAAAATAAAAAACATAAATATCATCAGTTATTATTTATTTGCGTGATCGATTGTGCCACATAAAAAATAATTGAATTCCATATACGCACGCATTATATAGATTTTAACGTTTCTACGCTCTATCCTCGCGGACGCATATTACGTATTTTAATCAAACGAGTGCGGAAACGGTTCCTCGACGAGCGGGCGTAATGTTATAGGATATTTCGGAATATTGGTCATTGCGCTTTGCAATAATATAATAACGTGACGTTTTCGTCGTCGTAAAAACCGAGAGCGAGCAACCGAACGTCGTAAAGTGTCGTCCGCGAAACGTCTCGATCCGCCATCCCACACACACACGTACTATACACATACGAGCGAGCGTATATATGAGAACACACACATATATATATGTATATTATTATATTTATATTTATTTTTCGGCGTAGGAACGAGGAGGATAACCGCTTTTATTGGTCTGGATGGAGTCGAAAACGTCCGCGAAACGGCGCCGGCGGAACAAGAGATTCGCATACTGATAAGCGAAACCCTCTCCGCCGGCCTATTAAACGACCCGATTTATTCGACGGTGCCGATGCTATCGAAATCCCTAAAAGTCACCCGATCCTACCCGCACACTCCGCCCCGCCAACGGTCATCATCGTAATAATATCTTTGGACCTAATATATATATATATATGTATTATGTGTTATACGAGTATACGTCTCGCAGCTCTCTTATATAGTATTATATGGACCGTCGTCGTAGTACGCCAATATTGTATTTTCGGACTAGATATTAAATTATTTTGGACCTCGTATATGTACGAAAACCGTTTATTGCCCTTTTAACGCGCCACTGCAGTTCCCCGGCACTATGCCTGCCCACTGCGATCCCTGCAACAGTGGTCTCCTCCGCAGAGGCGGTGCGCGCGTGCAGTCGTCCTGATGCGTTCGTTGCACTGCTGCAGCGGAAAGCGGGTACTGTGCGGGCCGGAAGCGGAGTTGAAGGGCAGGACACTTTGTAAAAATTGGCCAATTCGGCCGTGTGTATATATATATACACGATATCACTGCTTTCTCCTGTTCCTGCACATATTATGTACACTAGCTGCTGCTGTATTTCGTCTCGTTTTTCGTTTTATTCCGTCGCACGTTTCTACTACGCGGACCGACAACGGGAACCCCTTATGAAAATATCCCTCACGCAGGAAACTCCATATAGTATATATATATATAAACGTATATACATACGTAGTATGATTGATTTCCCCTCGTCCCGATGCCCTGCCCCTCACCCTGTGCACTCTTCCTTGAGAGATGCCCGCGGGAGACGCGATCAGAGTATTTTTCGCGTGCAATTTCCACGGTTGCACACACACACACACGCACACACACGTACGTGACGATTTATCAACAGCAACCGTCCTGACAGTTATACGTGCCCCATTAGCTCCGAAATAACCTCATACACACACCCGTCTTACCTGTATACACTCATACGGATACAGGGTGTATCATCGCGAATATGCGCACTAGGTGTTTTCCAATGTGATGTCATACCCGTCGTCGTACGCACGTAGAAATTCTGGTGTCAACATTACATTAGATTGGGTGTTAAGAAGTTAGTGTGAATTTAGTGGCTGTTTGTAGATCACACCAACACCAAGTAGGTAGTTAGCGAAGTTCTACACGTCATCTTAGTTAATTTAATTCCAACGCGTGCTAATTTAACTAAATAATGCTATCTGTGTACGCTTGTGATACGCGTGCAGTATAACACAATTTCCTGTGCCGAACAAGCGCGCGTCTCTCACGTGTTTTCGGGTTTATCGCGTGACCGAGACGATAATATAATATACAATGTTATAATATTAATCACTACCGCGCACCGTTCGGGGTTTCTTTTTTTGTCACGGATGTGCGTTCGAAATGTTTGGCAGTAGACCACGCGGCCAACGCACTATCTGACGTACTACACTAGCGTATGTATTTATGTGTATCATGTGTATACCAGAACAAAAACTAACATATTACAATCTTCTATAGTATCGTACGCACGCAGCTCGCGGTTTTCGTATCGAGTGATTTCTGAATCGCATATTTGTCAAACGATTTGAACAACTACAATTCGCTTTTGTTGTGTACATATTATTATCATCATTATTATTATTATCATTATCAATATAACTATTATTATTATCATTATTATTATTATTATTACTATAGTTGCACACATTTTTAGTCCCGTTCAAATTTCGGTTTTATACTCCCGTTGTCGTTAAACGCTTTTTATCGGTCACATAAAAACGCGTGATTTATTGTTCTCCTGAAATTAACAATTTATACCAAATTATATAAATAACACTGCACGGATAGGCGTTTAAGGTTTTTCGGAATTATTACGCCTGTTTAACACACCAAACGGAGCGTTCATATTTCAACAGTATAGCCTGCTACCATTAAAATTAATAGTGTACAAAAACCGTATAAATTAAAATAAAATATACTAACACCACTTAATTACTTGGCATATGATTCGAATTTAATTTCAATTGTACCACATTTAATTTGGATTTGATATATTTCATTATACGAAAATTATACGAAAACGCGCTTGTATTTAAATATAAATTTGACATTCGTCCGGAATACTACAACATATTATCAGAACGGTTTGAATTAATTGATTATATTTACTCGTAATTTAATCTATATGGTGTTTAGAATTTGCTATTTATTTTCAAGTTAAATGTATACACATAAATAGTTAAAATTAAAATTAAAATAATTACAATTATGTACAATTGTTTGATATTTTTTCTGAAAAACTAATAACATCATTAGTATTCAGTTCGAAAACTTTTTATTTTAAATTGTTATTATTATAAATCGGTATTCGACAATAACACATAAATAATAGTAATACGTAATTTATACAATCTAGTACAATATTAAAAATGAGTACGTTTCGCGGTATTTTCCGACAATTTCCTGATTAGTATTTAAATGTTAAAAAGTATGTTAATAATTAAAAGAGTAACACAAATTCATATTTCACATCTGCACTCCCCATCTAGTCGTAGAAAAAGTCGAATAAACGTTTGAAACAGTGGAATTATGTATAATATTTATGATCGCGTCACGAACGAAAAAAAGCGAAAAACCTGAACACCATGGTCGTTTAAAAGTGTAAAATATTTAAAAATTAATGTCTCGAACTCACAAATATATATATATATATAGTACAGTTCGTTTGAAAAATCTAAAACGTGCCTTCTGGCTACGTTATTATGTAATCCGATATGATTATTTACCGAAAATCTCGTTTATCATTTACGCCGTCGAATCTTCTGTTGCAAACGATGATATACACAGCTCTACACCGTAATACAGTGATCATCAAGCTGAGCTCCGTGAAGCCCTAGGGCAACGCGAGAAAAAAGTAGGGACTGCACCGTCGAAACACCTGGATTAAATTGAATTCAAACGTTATATTTTAATATTTTATTACCTTGTTGAACTGTTATATATTCATAGTATAAATTGTACATGAATTTATTTGCTTCAATCAGTCCAAACATTAAAGTACTGGTAAATGGGGAAAAAAACAATATATTTGATCACATTTTTTTTTTTTTTTGCTATTAACTTTTAGTATATAAAATGTAACAGCTCAACAATTATAAATGATAAAACAACAATATAACGTGATGTATTACGTAATATAGAAAAAATAATAAATCCATATAACAATATTGTCTTAGTGCGAAATCCAAATATAATTTTTAACTATAATAGCTGCGAAGCCAATCAAAATGAAATACTAAATAATAATAGTGATAAGGTGGCATTATGAATAATTAAATACTCAAACGAGTCGAACGTGAAAATTGTTCACATTAAAACCCATAAATCACTAAATAGTACATTTCGTATTATGTTTGTTTTCTTCTATAAATTATACCGCGGCACACGAAATGTAAAGAAAATATTTCGAAAACGGTTCAGTGATAGGCAATTTTTACGAATAGTATTTATTCAAATTAGCGTTTCTGGTTTTTCTGGATCTGTGGATATTTTTTTAACATCTTTCCTAGCTCCGCGAACAAAAAAGTTTGAGAACCGCTGCTGCGTAACGTAACGCGTGTTGTCGCCCAACATCGTACTACATATATAATAGGTATCTGGTATATGACTGATAGAGCACGTCGTCGTGTTTTAAATATGCGTCGTAATAATTATTGTTGTTTAACTTCGCATACTACAAAACGACATTCACCGAAAAAACCCTAGAACAATCAATGGTAGAGGCGCCTGCCGTCCGGTCATAATCCCTCCTCCGGTCGACATGAACGGCGCAGACGAAATTATCGCACGATATCATCACGATAGCATAATAGGTATTACAATAGAACTTCAAACTCAACCCATCACCTCACCGCGCCGTGACGTGGCGTATTCAAGACATCCATGCTTCTAGTCCATCGTGTGCTAACATAACAGCCGCACAATCAGCACCCATCCAATACGTCCGATTCAATTTCAAGAACCTTGAACGAATTCAAAACCATATAAACCCCTTTGATTTCTCTGTAGCAACCGTTATTTTAAATGAACTTACGACAAACTTCCCAAAATAGTCATCCATTCCAACATCTATAATCGTTATAATGTATTATAATTTATCGTTAAGAATTATCATTGTCTATATTCATTTGCCCTTGGCATATTATTAACAGTATTACCATATCGATAGTTATAACATAAATGTTAAATGTTCTATTTTATTATATGATACACGTTACAGAGCTGAACAATATTAAATTAAATAAATATAAGAAAAATGAGCACATTATTCTAAGTTCCAACTGAGCAATCATTGCGTTTCGTGATCTCGTCTATATTCGGCAGCCGGTGGCTGGTAAAACAAATATTTGATATACGTAAACCAAGCCCCTGAGCCGATGATCGAAACTTCATAAAGATGTGATACAACTGATAACACGAGAATAGAGAACGAACTCCGTAAACGGTCTAGGAAAAGTATTACCTACATCTCTCACAGTTATCTGCCATAGTAATTTATCAATGCGCCCTTGAAAGAAGATTATTAATTTAAGGTACGCCATGCTATTCGTTGAAGAGGTATTTTTTTGCGCTCTTTTGGCGCTACCGATTCGCGCTGCTTTTGGCTTATTTCCCGGAAAGCGTTCGCTGCCAATCGGCTAACGGCGCCGATATCAAACGCACTGTCTATTTACCATTTAAAAACGGCGTGCGTGCGCGCGCGCGTATACCGTATTGTACGTTACTCGTGAACGCAATGCGCGCGTGACGGCCGCCGCTGTATTTGCTAACCGCGGTTATTAAAGCCGCAGAAATCATTAACCAAACCCCTTGAAACGTACCGAGCCACGACAATTGGACCGGGAGAATTGAAACATGCACACTAATAGCCGCCGCCCGGGGGTACTTATATTATACATTTACTTTTTTTTTTTACTCCCCCGCGATTTGTACACTGCAGCGGCGGCAAACCGCGGCCGTGCGGTAGTAAATAAAATTTTATTGCAGGACAATCCGCGCGATAAACACACACGCGCACGCACATATATATGTATATAAATACACGAGGCCGAGAGCTTTTATTGTAATTATTGCCGTCCCTGCAGCATATATAGTCGCTCGCTGCGCAGCGTCGCGCCACCGCCGCTGCTGCCTCCGCTTTGTACGGTTGCAGCCATCCCTTCAATATTTTACGACGCGATATATATTTGCACAAGAATCGACCCCCAAGTCCGATCGGGCCCCGAAAAAAAAAAAAAACACCGCATTACCGTCAGCCGTAAATTAAACGAATAGCTTATTAAACTGATACGTCCCCTCCGCCGTCGCCCTCAAAGTAGGTACACACAGCTAGTATATATATTAGGGCGATGCAGGATTTAAGCCGACGTCTCGTCCGGTCGCCACGAATATTATGGAAAAAACATTTGGAAGCCCTCCGCAGGGGTGGTTCTTGGTGCCCCTGCCTGCTCCGCTCTATCTAGCGCGTGCATCGAATCCCGTTCGAAGTGAAAATAACGATATAATATATCGAATATATTGTATGTAAAAGTCCACGATCAGCCACCCCCCCCCCTCATCTAGCCACGCGTTTTCAATCCTCTGATGGTATACAAAACGTATGTATATTATATATATTTTTATCGCTTAATTAAAAAAAAATGCACGCACACACAACACATTTAATTACTATAATCTCGTATAAAACGATTTTTTATTATTATTATTTGATTTCGCTGGCCGATGTGATTTATGGCATTTGGGTTCTAATAATAAATAACGTCCAGCTACACGTGACGTCTAAACCTCGAGCCTAATTGGGGTTCAGTGCTAGACCGAACTTTCTCGATGATCGTATGTTCTGAAGAAAATCATTTATAATTTGTGTTAGCTCTACAATCTACACGTATAAAATCTGGTTACAGTGGTTACTGGTTATAATATATTATATTTGTGTTTTATTGGTTAGAAAGACGACGACGGTTCATATAAAATTCGTGATTCCCTAATATTTACATGTTCTTTTTTTTAATTTTAATTTCATCAAATGACAGACCAAAATTTTAATTGGATAATTTCAATATCGTATCAGTGGTATGTCGTTTATACGCAAAATATTATTCCAAATAATATCGGGAATAATATCTTACGAATGTATTATAAGATTACATATATTTAAAACAAAACAATTTACCATGGTGTTTCTTTCTTTTTTTTAAGAAGACTTTTTCGTTTACTATACGGTGATTATATTTTGGCTTTATAGAATAATAGTAATATGGTGAGATAAAGTTTTAAAAGTTACATGAAATATATATATAAATATATATTAAAGGAGATAAAACACTTCAATGTATATTCACAAAATAGGTATTCTTTTGATTACTTTTTTTACATATATATTATATACATATAAGTATATAACCAATGTGATGATAAATTCAATTTTGGATTTCAATTTCAACGTTGTCGTTAGTTTCGAGTTCCAAACGTGAGCCATTTGTGTCGAAATAGAAATTGTATTATTTTTAAACTTCGTAAAGAATTTAACTTGTTACAAAATATTCACATTTTTCTTAAACCACTTATTTTTACTTTTGAAGAAGTTATAGTTTTATTTTACATTATCAGATTTTCATGCGTTAATATATACACCAAAAATTAGATAATGTTTAAGTTTATGCTCAATAGAGATAAAAAAACATTATATCTTTCATATATTTACATGTATAAATATAAAAAAGAAAATTAGAGAGGGAGAGAGAGAGAAAGAAAAATACACATATTTTTTTTCTTAATAGAGCGAACTACTTTGCATTCATCCTGTTCTTAAGTAATATTCCCTCAACATTTCAACTTGCACCGTCATTTAAAATCGTATTCTAAGTATACTATTTACTTAGTTCATCTTTCATTGTCAGATTTATACAAAGTTGGTATGTGTTAAGACCCGAGCGCGAGTCAGGTCAATCTTCGGTATATGTATACAAAGTTCCAGTGGCCATCTTAATGGATTATATAAAAGTTGGAGACAAAGAAAATGTATTGCCACAGGCTCGTATGAAGTAAAATACTATACGTAGAGTTTAAATTAAATGTATACGATTTACAGTATAAATATATGTTGCATATTATATCTTATTATTATATATTAGCTCGTAACGATAATTTTTAATCGTTTATAACAATAATTAATAATTATAAGTACGAAAAACAATATTATTTCGGTGTTTATACGGCTATAATATTAATACGATTAGGTCCGACTAAAACTAATATCCAACGTCGCAGGTTCATAACCGAATAGTCATATGTTTTGCCTTAGTGTTCATTCGACGTTGGTTCGAGAAATAATATTTATGAAATAAGCGTCGTTTGCAGAGATTCAGATTGGGTAACATCCCTTGCAAGCGGCCCTGAAATCTACAATATATTTTTCCCGCGTACCTGGATAAAGTGAATAAATTTTGATTATTATTTATTATGCATTGATCGTGTATTGTACACGTGTATAGTTGATCATAAAATACTGCAAAACGCTATGTTCGTAATCAACGAAATTACACGCTTCAACTAAATATTATTCCAACTTTTGGTATACGAATCGAAACTACGTGAAACGCACGGTATTGGTAATTAATAATTCCATGGGGTAGTTTTTAATTGAATTTTTTACCCTGTGCACGGCACTTGGATCAGGATTTATAGGGGTGGTGGTGCGACGTCCCGTTCCAAATCGACCGCTGAACCCAAACGGCCTTTGTAAGAGTGATGTCGGTCTGCACAGGTGCAGCAAAAGCACACAACGCACGCACACACACACACACACACACACACACACACACACACACACACACACACACACTACTGTACTGCACACCCGAGTGAGTATAGTGTAATGTGTGAAATTATAAAATAATATTCTGCGGAACTAATAAACGCAAAACGTCCGCGACTTTTATACATTACGATTATCGACAACATCCTACGTGTGTATGATTAATCGGAACGAAATATTACGAACATTTTTGCATTGTACGTCGCAATTCATCATAGTACGCGCTGTTTTGTTTATTTTTTTTTTATCGCAAAACAATAATAAAAAAAAACCCCCAGCGAACAAAATAATAGAATACGCTTGTAAGTTTCAAAACTGTATTTTAACGGTGTAAGACCTATCGTCTAGAAAGCAACAACAGTCGGTACGACGCAGTGCCGTCGTCGTCGGAAATTTCAACAATTAGATAAACGTTTTACATTTGGGTCGGCACCAGGCGTGTATTGAAATATTGTCATTTGGTTTTTTTTTTTCGCTTCCGTATGATATAGTTTGTCGACTTGTCGTACCGTGCGCGCGTATTATACGCGTAATTAGTTGGGCACGGGGCTACGAATGTAATCCTCCGAAACACCTACACAATAATTCGAAAACGATACTAATTAATGTTAACGGTGAATACTTAATAACAATAAGATTTTTTTTTATTATTATTATTTTTTTTTAACTACAGCTCGTTAACGCTTTTTCGAGCAGGGAATTTTCGGTGTTCTTATGACACTTCATTGCGGATAGCCCTAAATCGGGAAAAAAAAACAAAACGGGCTTATGTAGTATAATTCGCTGTAAAGAGTTTGTACAACTGACAATTGTCATCCCTTTTTTTCTTCTATATAATATACATACATCACTTAATATTCCGGACGCTCGCCCCCGGGCCGATTGCCAAGTATCAATAGCGTAGTCTTAGGCGTGTGTACATTGCGATTTGCACCACCGCATAAGTAAATCGCTATGTTTTTATTACGTTGCACGATAGAATATTATAATCTTCTAGCGCGTGCGCAATATTGAGTTACGTATCATGTAATATTTTTACCTAACGTGTCTACCACGTGTATAACGTCTGATCGTAACAGATCGCGTTGATAAATCCATGCTGCTACTGCAACAAATATGACGCTAATGAATTTATGGACGTACCACGGGCTGCCGGGACCTACTGTAAATTTCGCGCTTTTATTCAAATTGAGTTGAAGATTTTACTAAAAATAAATAATTATACAAATAGAACCGCAGTTTTTTATAATCACATATATTTTTCAAATATATTATATATATAAAAAAATGGTACACACGATAAATTACGATTATATCGAACCAAAATAGTAGACATTACTCTTGTTATAGGTACTAAAAGAAAGTATATACAATTTTTTTTTTAAATTTATTGTAGGATAAAGAGTATATTCGACCTAAATACAAAGAATCGTTCCAGAAGTTAGAACTTTAATACATTTTTAAATTAAAAAAAGTATCAGGTATCTGATCATATAAATAAACTATTCAATCTTTCTTTCTTTCTAGAAGGTCTAAATTTAATATAATCTGATAGTATATATCTGACAGTTTGGGTTAACTTTAATCTTTAAAATGATCAAATTTTATTTTAAGAACAGTGGCGATTATATAGAGTTTTATATACGAGTAGTAGGACGAAATATTAGATTAATGTTATTGTTCTCGTACAAATTTGATAAAACTCAAAACGGGATAATTTATAATAACAATACATGTCTTCTGTGATTAATTTAGTGTTATATACATGGACCCAAACCTTAACATACATTTTATAATTTTAAGATCAGTTTATTATAAAGACATTTCGATTATACGAGATGTCATCAAAAAGTTTATTTTGTCTTTATTTATTCTTGAGCCATATCAGGAATATCCAAGTGATGATCACGCTCATTTTCGTCCATCGATCTATTTATTTACAAGAACACGAGTCTTGCCCTTTTGTGCTATAATTCATACACG
Source organism: Periphyllus acericola (assembly GCA_949715065.1). Lineage (NCBI taxonomy): Eukaryota > Metazoa > Arthropoda > Insecta > Hemiptera > Aphididae > Periphyllus > Periphyllus acericola. Next base: position 8,049,008 of record OX454269.1, on the reverse strand, counting down.
TCTTACACGATAATGTACGCCATCGATCTTATAATGTTCTATTAAATTACAACCGAACCATTCGGCTTACTGTTAATATTGACAGCGGCCGCGTGTGCACTCGGCCGCTAAACTTTGCTGTATTTGTCTGCGTTCAAGAGGACAGGTACTTTAGGCGTACAGTGTACGGTGGCAAACCGACGATATGCACGCGTGTTGGAAAATCAACGAATGTACTGATATTTAATGCATCCAATGTAACCTTTAGCTTTTGCTTACTAAACAATAGCAATATTATTATGTACGTTCCTCGCCGATCGCCGTGTTATCCGCGTGTGAGCACTTTTCCGGCTTTGTGGTCTATGCACTGGTGGTCCAAAAAACAAAAAACACCGGTTCTCGCGCGTTGCGGTCTGCTGCTACGGAATATTCGTCTCGGCTGCATTCCGTGTGTTATCGCCAAATCTTACATTCCGGATTTGTGTAAGAGATCGTGCGACAGCGTTTCTGCCGACTCTGCGGGGCGATCGAGTCCGAGCAGACTTACAGCACGCTGGCGGACGACGAGTAATAAATACTACCGTGGTCTCGACTGAAACGCACGTGTTACGACTGCGGTGCGGTCTCGCCCTTGAAAAACTCGTAACACAATATTTTCCACGTCGTAGACTCACGGTTGCTGAGCACATTGTAAATCGGTTTTTGATAGAGCTCGCGTGTACGTCTAGATAGGTTCGTGCGCGTACACTTGATGCCGTCAACGTTTCACGTGAAGTATGGAGGGACAAAGGAAACGACGAAGTTAGAACGTATACGTAGGTGTGTGGTGCATACGGTGTATCGTTCGAACGGATCTGGCGACGGCGAAGACGACTATATAATCACGTGTTTTGCTCCTGTCCTCGTCGGAATCTCGGAGATGACGTGATGCTACGTCCTGCGGGTAGCGTCGAAAAAACGAAACGAAATTCAATCCTTAAAACCGACGACGGATGAAAACACCACTCGGTTAGCTCGACGCTAACGCGGGTGATTATCGACGTTATTATTACATTCCGGTTCATTATCCGTTCACGGTCGGATCGTTTCACTCGCCCGTAGCTCTGCAGCGCTCGCATACGCAAACGAACGTGTACATATATATATATGTGAGCACACACTGATGCACGCACGCTTACGAAAACATGCACGCACACCGTTGAGCACCTCGCACGCTTGGGAAATCACCGTGTGAGAGTTTAGTACCTACACGGAATCCCGAATCGTCAAACACAACCCCTACAATTCTTTTTCTTTTATTTTCGCGATTTCTTCCTTTTTTATTTTTTATCTGTCTCCTAAAATGTTTGCTTAAAGTGTGACTGCGCCCCCGCGAGTGTGTGCGTGTTGGCTTATTTGCACATCTCTCTCTCTCTCTCTCTCTCTCTCTCTCTCTACGCCAGCGAAGCAAAACGTTCTTTGATTACGCAACGTTAGCCCTATCTCGTGGCATACCCCTTTCAACCGTCCCACCACGTCTTATTACAACGGTTCCCCGGCGAACCGTTCGAGTGCATTATATTATAAAGACGAAAGGCCACCGAAAACTTTTACCGAACCCCTGTACATACATAAATACGTGTGTACACGTCGTGGTTTGACTCGTTGTGCAAACCGAATGTCCTCCACTCCGCTTGTCGCTAGCACAACTTCTCAGCAGCGGGTTACTCTTCGAAAGCTTCCCCAGAACGTCTCTAACGTTAAACGCCATAATTGGTGTATAAAATACGAAAGATTGGGGGAACTTACGACAACAATAATATTATACTGTCGTAACGCGACTTTTCTGCTCCGTACTTATTCGCAGTGTATTTGCGTATAAATAATAAACAACTGTATCACATGATAATTTGTATAACACAATATGCCAAATGTTATTTTTGCTCGAGTGTAGAAAAATATATATATAGTATAGCTGAGATATCGAGACCTAGCTATAACACGGAAGGCTTGCGCGAAGACGGCATGATGTACTGCACTAAATTTACGACTAATAACAATAATGCAGTTGTAGTCGTATACCTATGATATGTCGTAGGAACATGGTCAAGTATAGTCGTCAGACAATGTAGTCGAATAATTTAATTTTTATACAATTTTACTGTCCGCCAAGGCATTTATGGTGAATTGCCAATGACGCGAGCTAGGTAAATAATAATAAAAAAGAACGTTTTGAAAATAATTGAACTTTTTTTTTCCTTATGAATATTATTTACTGTTGTTCCGATTAATACTATAAATATTCGTATAATAAAATACTAATAATATTATAGTTTTCACGTTTCTTGATCCTTTCTCTACTCCCCTTGCTCGCAATGATTATATATACATTCAGTAATATATATATATACATATATATATATACATATATATATATACATATATATACATTCAGTAATATCATGTGAAAACTAGTCTTTGACCATTTGCCCAGGCGTTTAGTACCCGGCCTGATTCGGCTATAAATGCCTACGACGACATACCTAATATATACGGCATACGCGGGTGTACGTATTATTAATATATTATACATTATACTGTAGATGTATTGGAATACATTTGTACGTGGTCGGCGGGGCGGGGTGGGAGATCCGTAATTTCGCAGTCGAGATTTTGTCAACGTCATCTGCTGAATAAAACATTGTCCGACGCTCGCGACCGGGCCTTTTGCCGCTAGTCTTCTTCTCTCTTTTCCCGCCGCGGCGATCTTTTACGGTTCCCGTCTCGCCCGTCGCCGGTGGGGTACACGCTATGTACAATGTACATAGTAATACCATGCGCCGCATTTACATGTTATTGAGGTTGTATGTTTTGTGCTGTGTCGGAATAATTCATTCGCTTTTCTTTTTTGTCCAGATGTTATGGAATAATTTGTCCGCGAGGCCCCGGCGACCGGTCGCGTGTATCGGCGCCGCAGTCGTTACATTATTATCATCGGCGCGGCGTCGTAGGGAACGTATTTTGCCGAGACCCAACCGGGTTCGTCGCACATCCACTTCCGCCGCATACGGGGGCCCGTTACATCGGCGGCTGTCCTAATATATTATTCAGCATAAAAACGAAGTGGACAATCTTGTCGTTAGTACAGTAGTACATATATACATACGTATAGAAAGACACTGGACATATGCGTTAGGCGAAGGAAATGCGATTTTCCTATCCACTTGACTTCATTTTCTTCTCCTCCGCGCGAGTACGTGCATAAATTATACGTACATATTATACTTTATAGTTACAGGGTCTTTCAGAAAAATGGGAAAAATTGAAACAACCCTCGTGGAAGTAAAGAAATGCGTTCACGCGGGTGAATACAGAATCTACACATTATACGCACCGTTAAGATTAAAATTAACGTGTCTTAAGACTAATGTCCGTACGAAATGGTGTTCATTGTTTGTATGTCTGACATAAACAAGTTGTCATCAAAATCGTGGCCGTCAGTTGTTTTTTCATCGTTCTTTCACTACTATATCGGCAATTGGTGATCCGACGGCCCAAGCACAATTTTTATTTTACAACGTAGATTCTGTTTTCAATCATAACATTATGTAAATACGTATTTTTACTTTATGAGAGTTGTTTTAAATTTTCCCATTTTCCTGGAAGACTCGGCGTACCCGTATATATGTATAGATATATGGTAGATATTATGCAGTACTGCAGTAGTGTATAACTTATAAGGGTGGGCGCGCGCGTGTGTCGACGACTATATATACGCAATAAAATGTAATAAGCGCAATACACGAGTGCACATATAATTTTCTTAATATAAGCTGTGCGAACATCGTTTTGTTTATATTTTTACATTTAAACTTCTTATTATTCTTATAAGCGTACATGGTATGTGTGTTTTTGCACTCGTCGCCTGCAGTGTCTTTATACACACGAGGGTGGTGCCGTGGCGGTGTTATAAACGGGTAGTTGTTTGGAAAAAGCTGCGCGCAGGATAAGAGTGCGCGCAACTTTGCGTTATAATCGCAATTATAGCGATTTCAATTTACGGCCCGAACGGCCGGCGCGGCGTAGTACTTGTTTCGCCGAGATTAAAAATAAACGATTTTCACTCGACCGTGCCCGCCTCCGCCGCTGCCACCTCCTCGCTACCATTATAATATCATACAACGACGCGTTATAACTCACCTCGTTTTTATTAGTCCTTTTCGCGATAGTAACCGTGTTCTGGACTCGTCCCAACGTAACAAATCTCCTTTTCCGTTTAGCGTAAACGCTTGTATAGTGTTATATTTGAATATACACCGTCGCACTCACCGACCCTTCTCGCAACAACCCACCCCCGCTACGCGTCAACCCTAGGTCGTCCGAACGGCCGCGTTCGTTGTTTGGCAATCACTGTATTCGAATAAAATAAATAATAAAAAAACAAATAAATAATAAAACAATGTCGTCTTCGTCGCGATCGTCGCGTCGCCGTGTAGAACGCGTAGAATAGCGTCGCGTAATAGCTGGTAAACACGACGACGGGTTGAAAATATTGTTATTTGTTTATCCGGCGCAGAATGTGTTAAAACGAAGAGCTCGATTCGAAAGAAAATGTTTATCGAGAAATCGTTTACCGCACCCGCGATTTATAATTATTATTTCCACCGCGGCCGTCTCCAATTAATAGTTTACAAGCGTCTCGAAGTGCATCCGCCCTCGCGGTCGTTGTTTTATTATTATTCTTTCCGTTCTCGACAGCCGCGCCGCCACGCTCGTTTATCCGGACTCGTTTGGACCGTGTTTTTCCACGTACACGTCTCCTGGGATTCGGTTCAATTAGAATGCGAAGACATTGACGGTTAACCGTGCACATTTATGTATATATATATATATATATATATATCTATACATATGTATAATATGTACATTGCACGTATGCTATTACATTTCCACGGTGGACTTGTTTACACACGGTTGCACTGTAGTTATATCGGAGGCGAAAAATCGTTTAACGTCCGATGAGCGTAACTTTTGAAACGCCCGACGATAAATTTACGCATTTTATCTAATTAAAAAATGTAACATTCAAAAGAAAAATTAGTGTTTGGCTCAAACTTATTTAAATACAACCGGGAGTTGTAATGAAGATAATAATGTAAAGCACAAGAAGACGTGCCTGTAAATTAAATTCGTATTGAAAAAAAACCCCTGCGTATAGATTGTGGGATTACAAATTATTATTATAAAATATAATGATTTACGGTCCGAGAAGAATTATTGTGAAAGTTTTCGTTTTAAATAGCATGTTATAATTAAACCGAACGGCATAAAATAAAGTATAGAATATATATATATATATATATATATATACGAGTAGAGGCGTATTATGTAACGTAATGATGTTTATAGTAACGGATAATAATTCATTGAAAACTAAATCGAAAAGGAAAATCATTATTTTGCAAGTAATTTTTCGGATGACACCGAGGCTAAAATAATAATAATATACGGGATTATACGGGAAATATGTAATTTTACGATTTTTTTTTTTAACCGTGCCGAAACAATGAGCGGTGGGGTGGAAGTACGGTAGTCGTGCATTTGGGAAATCCAGCATCGCCCAGTTTTACGCGGTTCATCGGGCACTCGACTTATTAACTTAAAATTATTATGAATCGTTCCTCGTTAACGAATAACACCCGTTCGCCTCCACGTTTCAGTCCGCTATGTGAATAATAAATTCGCTTGTCTCCAAGTATACACACACACATACACACACACACACACACACACACAAACACGACGCGTATATACACGCGGAGAGTTTGGAAAACTTTCCCGTAATCCGATTGTTTTCGCCTCCTCCTACCCTCTCGTCAACGTGGTCCGCCCAACGTAGTACACCCCGGTTCAACCCGGGTACGATTTTCTCTCGAGTTGCCCCGCGTTAATCATTGGATCTAATTTCCACTCTTTCTCCTCCAACACCGTCCGAGGTAAATTAATGTATCGGGTGTATATTATTGCCGGACGACAAGCAAGAATCCCGCGCGCTTTGGCATCGAGTGCATTTGGCTGGGTTTCAAATTGGACACACGCACCTGACCTGCCGTCTACATGGGTGAAAGGACGATCGGTCGGTGGGGGTTGCCCGAGAATGGAAAAAAATGCCCCCTCGAAAACGGTAAATCAACCCCTTCCCGTAGAAAGTACGGCAATCACCCCTATCTGACTCTGGCCACCTCATCCCTCGTTCTACTCGTTACGAAATTTTGCCGGCTATCTACTAAGATTCGTTTGCAGCGCCACCGGCAAATGAATGGGAGGGGGGGGTGTTTTTTCGCCCTGCTTCCTTTCCTCTGCCAGTACTCCCTGTGTACACACTGTGCAATGTGCATACACCTAAAGGTAACGGCACTGGAACGATGTTTTTAGTTTCAAACGAACTTACACACCCGCTCGTCAGCCAACACGCATTTCAGTATAAGTGAGCGGTGCATTTATGCAAGGCGCGTCCAGTAGAATAAATCAGGGGTAGGAAAATTATTATTAGTTTAAAAACCCTCTGCAATGTGCCAAAGTCTACGACCTACGTTAGCTACAAAATTTTCCTGTTAACTGAACGGATGTAATAAATAATGGTCATTAAACATAAAAACGGCGTATGGTAGTTATTGAATATTTGCAAGAATATACGGATAAAATAAACATATGTAAAATAAATATTAATTATATTATAGGTAATACACTAATACTAGAAAAGTATAGTTATTAAATCTACAACTTATTGTAATATGTATTTATTTAATTTTTGTCTGAACAACTTTTTTTGTCTTTTTACCGGGCAACATACGCACGTACACCATACATTACATTATTACAATATGGGATCAAAAATCCGGTATTAAATGTTCTCCGTTTTCCTCAGATTATCCATCTTACAACTCGAGACCGTTATTGCACTACACAATACTACTGCACTGCCATATAACTTTTTGTTACATTAAGATCTTTAAACATAGAACGTAATTATATAATAGATAGGTGCATGGATACATGCGTTTTCCAACTATTTCATTATTATAAGCGATTATATTTTGATATAGGCGAAGTATTTTCAAATAAATGTAAATAAATTGCTGGTGTAGGTATAAATCCTACATCGACCGAAATACCAAACCGAATAACTGTAACGTTATAACATAATGCCTGTATACCCACCGATTTCTTATAATACTGTTTCTATTCGTGGAGCATATACGAAATATTATAATTTATTATTACCTACATATTCCACGAATAAAAATAATTACAAATCGTTGATATTCGGTTTCAATCAGTTGCGTGCGGTTGTCATCTGGCCGAATCGCGACAAACAATTTTTGTTAATATCTGCATACAACATCACGTTATGCACTGCTGCTGCAGTACGTTGGTAAAAAGTCGGAATAATAATTTCGACGAAAATCCTTTATGTATATAATACATTAATCAATATTTCGTACCTGTTGTACGTTTGTAACGTTAAATTATTGTTTATGGTGTACTTACGTAAATTGTGTAACATGTATATGTACTACTGCTACGGTGATAAATCTAAAACAAATGTTTTCGCTGAAACGTATACAATAATAATATAGGTACTCACACTCTTTGCCCGTCTTAATGTGAACGCGAACAATAAAACGGAACGCGGGTTGCAATGTTTATTGGGATTATTCCGAGAGATTCTCGTAAAGTAATGCGCGCAACAAACTGTTTGTAAATTAAAATAAATAACAACGTCGCAAACACATGACTCGGAAAACAAGTAAATATGTTTTAACCACCTAGACACAAACTCAAAAAGTTGTTCAACAATTGTACGCTGAGACTTATCTTCTCTCTAGTTCCCTTTATTATACATTACAAATTTCCATTCTGTTTACAAAATACAAGTTTACACGGGCTCTAGGCGGTGTGTACTAAACAATCGTTACACGGCCGAAAGTTTCCGTCGAAATTAATATTTATTAATAAGAAAAGAAAAGAAAAGAAAATTAAAGTTTCCGTGAGAAATTTTTCCGGGAAACCGCATGGCACGTGAACGTTACGGGCCGCACTATTGCTCGCCGACAACACTTTCGTCTCGGCAGAAAGATGAAAAACTTTTGTGAGCTTGGTGAAATTTATCGGACCCGTTAATCAGAAATATTTTTAAATCTCCACGGTAAAAAAAAATGTCCCAAGATTTTTAAAATGGTAAAATTATAAAGGTAAAGATGACTTTTTTTAAACAAAAAAAAAATAACTTTGACAGGTTTTATAACAATGACTCGTCCAATAAAAGCTTAAAAAAAGGCGAAAAGGAAATACGCTAAAAAAGTTCCAACAAAATTGCAGTTTGTTATCGTTTGTGTTTTTTTTTTCTGAGTATTCTATTAAATTTGAGATGTTTTAAATAACATAACCGATTGAACCTCATTTTTTTCCTTCTAAATTACTTACAATGCACACCATTTACTTATTTATTTTTTTATTTGAACTTTACTAGATATTATCTGATGGTAATAAATTGTATTTGAAAAATCTCGAATCTTAATCTAGTATTACACGTAATATATTATACTGCGCATCCATAGAATTCGAATATAATTATAATCGAGACGTGAATGATTTATAAGATTTACTGTATTTGTTCGCTCAAGATAAATGCGTGTATACTCATGAAAAGTAAAATATTTTTTTCTCCTTTTATCTAAATAGCCGGAAAAAAACGACAAATTGATTTACGTCTAATAACGTTGTTGTTGGACGCGGAGATAAATTTATTCCGTGATAGGTATTTCTATGCGAAACCGAAGGAATTGAAAAGCGACAACATAACGAAACAGTATACATAGTATAGGGTAATCATAGTTTATCGACGAACCGCCTAGACCGGTTGTTTAAACTTCGAGCGATAATCGCGTCACGTTACAAATATTATCGTTGCCGTTCGAATCGTTTTTAAACAACCAACAACTACCTATTGGTACTATTATTATTATTGTTGTTGCGTCGATCATCGATTTAAATAACGGGCACTATACACACGCTCGCCCGGGATGGTCGCATTTACAACCCCCCGTCGTCGCCGAAGTTACAGTGTTTAATGTAACGGTCGAGCAGCAGTATCGATAAAGTGCGCGGCAAACGACACCGACGATGGTGAAATAACATCGAATCGCGATCCATTTCGCAGCTGCGGTTACGCGCGCGGCTACATTTTCGGAAGGAACGTGTTTTATTTTTCAATTTTGCCCACGCCGAATGACGACCGCCGACACGAACGGCGTCCTGCTCCATCGCGAATCGAATGATTGTTTTTCACCTACACGCAAAGCTCGCGCACACCATGCGCAAGAGCGCTGTTTAAATCCAAGCCCCCGTGTACATAGAAAGTGCGTTGTGTTTTATTTCTTACATTCCGAGGGATCATTGCGAACAACGCGCAAACCTGTATCTTTTTTCCAACAGACAGCAAACAAATTTGATCCGTTCTAAAATGTTTTCGCGTCTTGGAATTGCATCGCGCCCTCGAAAACCGACGAGGACCGTGATCTTTTACACTCGCGAGGGATTAGGTAAACTTTGCGGTGCATAATTCAAAAACCTTGTAATGAGAACGACACCGGGGTTTTCGTATACTCCCTTGGATTTTCATTTCCAAGGTGTTTTAGTTGTACCGCAGTAGTTTTTTCTTTTTTCTTTCTTTTTTACTCTAAAATTAATGTATGTAATAAAGAGTCGGGAGCACACCATAAATATAAAAGAAAATAATAAATAACTGCAGCGTATAATACGAACGGGAAGAAGAATGAAATAGAAGGGCGAGAATGCGGTGTGCAAAAATGACCTTTAGTAGCTTAGCTTTTTTTATTTTTTTCTCTTCTTTTTCGTCTTCTTCTCCTCATCCTCCTATCAGAGCTTAGAAATTGTAATTCGCTTTGTGAATAAAATTACTATTTAAGACCGTTTCATTGTGATCTAATGCTCGCATGCATGCATGTATACGTATGATTGTGGTAATCAAATGTGGGGGGGGGGGGAAATGATAAATTTTGTCGTAAATTTTCTTTCGTACGCTGCAGTGTACGGCAATATGATCATCTAGTTAACACGCGCCGTTTACCGGACGACACGTGTTTTATGTATGCGGACACGCGTTCGCAGGATTCCGGTTGTACATATAGAGACAATTTTATTCGATCCCACAGGTGAGGCAATGGGTGGGCATTTCGAGCGTATGCGGACCGCGGCGGGCATCGTATTTCAACCGGAAATACGCGGCGGCCGAAGCTTTAATTAAAAAAAGACAAACGCAATTATAATCGCAGCGCGCTCACGCGCGCTACACACGATCTATCTCGCAAGCCCCCCCCCCCACCACCATAGGCATCTGCGTTATGTGTATACGTGCACGCTGTACATACCAGTGTACTATTCACGGTATGATAATATACAGCGGTCGAGGCGGCATTATTAGAGCAATACCCGAACCGGTGAAAATCGCGCTCTCGCATTTTTCGGCTAAACGATTTTTGTTTTGCATATAATATTTTATGTGTGTAATTTTATTTTCATTTTTTTCCATCCGAATTCCTGTCGTGTTCTTTTTCGGGTTTTTTAATGATAGCAGTCAAACGCCCGCATTCCGCGCTGTAATAATTACTGGAATACCGACACCGCCGCCGGCATTTTTTTGCCGGCCCCGTCGTGAATATTGAGAAAGATCATCGTCGGAGGCTGCTGCAGGGGTGCGGTATGGACCGGCCGTGTGGTCGTCGATATAGCACAACAGTAATAATATACACGTGTACCGCCGCGGACACACTCGCGCGCGCTTTCGGTTTCGAAAAATAATTGTTCGATTGATTTTGAAATTCCATGTTCGCAGTTGTTTGTTCGTTTCATTATACGAATAAACACTTTCCGCGCGTGTGTTTGTTGTGCTCGCACCTATACAGTATGTATATAGTACACATAGCCGTTTCGATAGCTGAGAAAATAGAAATAATTCCTATTATCCTCTGGTGCAAAAACAACATAATAATACCACGCACAGTCACACGCACACCCCCACACACGCACACAAGCGTTATTTAACAATGTCGAGGGGGTTTCCTTTGTGTTCCCGTTTTAATTTTTGAAATTAGCTCTGTAACGTACGAATTGTAGTATATTATTGTGTACTACGCGTTCGCCGCCGTACCTATTTCGCGTGTATATATTACTGTGTGCTCGCGTATTACTGTTTTATTTATTGTTGCGAAATGTTCGTCTGAACATTATAGAATATTATTCTACAACGGCGCGGCGGTGGCGGCGTGCGTTTCCCACAGCGCGTTTTGTATATTTATTTATTATTATTGCGCGCCCCCAACATATGTAGTCTTTAATTTTAATAATATATCATCGGGGATACAACCGTCGCGGGCCTCGTTCCCTTTTACTTTTACACCGAAATAATAATAGTATTAATATAGCAACGTTGCGCACTTGTACGTACGCACGATGCGATTTCGTCTGGCTCCAGCGCATGAACACGGGGACCGCGAAATTTGTTTAAAAATCACTAATTTTGTTTCGGCTCTAATAATAATGTTATTCGCGTAACAATATAATATATACTCAACTCTTATACATATATATATATATATATATATATATATATATATATATAGGCGAGTGTACGTGAGTCTACGTGAAACAAAGTGTTAACCGTCAAAACTTTTGTGTATTACCAACTTGAATTTTAACCAGGAGTGTTCCCCGTAACGGGTCGTCGCGTAAACTTATAATCGTATCAAACCACCGTTAATATCATCGCTTTATCATGACCGTAACACCAAGTTTTCATTTAAGCGCGAAAACGTCGTGGAAAATCGATTGTTATTACTATATAGGAGTAGTTATATCGCACGCGTCGACTGCTCTAAGGGAAGTAAGTGCAGCTGCACGTCGTTTAATTGCAAACATATAAAATAAAAAGGATTCTCACCGCATTCTTACACTTATATTATAGCCTATTACAACCCTTTCCGCGCTTTTCAACTGTTGCAATTATTGTTAAAGCTTTTAAATGCCACATGGACTCGTCGTCTTTGTTCAGACAAAAAATAGTGGTCAACAGCTGCGCTCGTTTTTTATAGAGAACACGTCTATTATTTATGAACGCCTATAGGCAGTCAATTTTTATTTATTTTTTATTGTTTAACTGTAAACGACGAACTTAAACGTTCCGTATGTGGTACTTAAAATATGAACAGTTCAAAAGAGCAGGCGAAACGCGGTATCACGCTTTGCGTTGCACTTACAAAAAATAAAAACGATCGAGCAACACGGTCCATTCTTATTGCTTTACTACTAATAAATTTATATTATGTATAAATATTGTGTTTCCCAATTCGCTGACGGATGAGTCCCGTCGACGAATATTATTCAGTTGTTATTCCCGCGCGTGTATATATACGATCCAGTCAGCGCGCGTATATTTATACTTATATATTATATTCTCGTACACACTCACACACACAAATAAACACGCACACACACACGTGTATATATACGTATAAACAAAGCAGATTATCGTCAAACACACACATACACTCTGACACCCCAGTGGTAGACATGCATCAACGGTCGTGAAAAGGGGAAACGGCACACAAGCGCGCGGCTTCACAAGTCGGTTCACCGACTGTGACTAATACAATAACATCAGCAAGACATGTGCCACGAAAGTGTGAAATTTATTTAATATTCAGTACATATATATATATATATATATATATATATATATATATATATATATATATATATATATATATTATATTTATAATATAATAACGTATTGTGATGATGACGTTGTCGTCGCCGAAGCAATTCGGGTTTTTTTTCTTCTTATATCCATATAGTGTGCGCGTGCTTTCGCTCGTAAGAGGTTTTAGTGCTACGCAATTGGAGAATTCGATTTCGCCACGACGACGTCCAATTTTCCTTTTTGTTTTCCGGCTTGGCGGATGACGATAAAATTACGTTTTCGCGACACGTTTCGCGCAGCTCAAAACGCGCATTAAGTAAGTAATGTGCAGTGCCGCGGGCCCTAAGTCTCGGATACGCGGTTGAAAGTTACGGGCCCGGTGTTTATTTGTATGTAAAAAAGCAAATAAAGTATAGGTTTATGTTACAGTTTAATAACAAACCGAATAATTACAAAATATATCAAGATATAATTCAACAACGTAGTCGGCTTTCAAATTTTTCCTACAGCCTTTCTATGTGGTATCGACGCGCCACTTTCTAAATATTATTATCTACTTGTTGCCTTTTTTTTAACAATCAACTTTAAGTTTGATCGTTGTGTACAGGCACGATAAAATTCGGTAAGAACGTTTTCGTTGCGTTGTTTTCATCATATTCTTCATAACCGTTCATAAATTATCTTTTGTACACCTGAAAACCATCGATGGGATAATCTTGGAACACTGTAAGGAAGCTTCAGAGATTCTCAACGCGCACAGGCTATACCGCGTCGAATCGTGTATACAATAGACTCGTTCGACGATGACGATTGTTTCCGAGCACTTTTCGACATTTCGTCTACTTCGGTATTTGATACATATATAGGATGTCCCACTGGGGTTGATACATATACAGGGTGTCCCACTGAGATATTCACAGAAAGATATTTTCCGTATTAGTAGAGTTAGAAAAATTCTGTTCTTTTTATGAACATTCCTGGTCAAAGGCAATTTTTTTGACAATAATTTGGTAAATATAAGTTTATTATTAAAACAAGTTAAAAAATTAACTATCTATTTCATAATTTGAACCATCAACATTTTCAGAATAATAAGCCTTATATAAAATGTCCATCTTCAAAATTTATAAAATGTATAAAATAAAAAGTTAATATTTTTTCTTATTTGATAATACTTTTATGTTTATCAAACTATTTTCAACAAAATTTCCTTTGCACAGGGATGCTCATAAAAAAAACAGAATTTCATTATCTCTATTAACACGGGAGGTATTGCTCTGTGTAAATCTCAGTGGGATACCCTGAATGTTATATATTTATGTACGATATATATATATATATACACATATTCACGAGTTGATACAGTGTATCGGTACGTATTTACACCGTTAAGGTGTTTGGATTTAACGAATCGCATGGTGAACATATAGGAACTATACTGCCCGGCAGGCAGGTCTATAAATACGAAATCACGGTGAAAATCTCAACAGTGTGATATACATCCGAAGGATCTGAAAATCTGGTCAGTAACTCGGTTTAACCAGAAGTCTGTAACGTTTTACAACTCAATGCTCCGTTCATTACTCGCATAAATAGTATACATGTATAATTACATATTTGTGTGTGTGTACTTATTTTATTAACATTTAGGATAACATACGAATTGTGTGACACTCGACGCATATAATAATATACATAAAGGCAAATTGTCATCATAACATCGCGCGTCGGTAGACTGACACACCCAAGCAAACAATTAATTCGGTCGTAAATTGTATACGCGTTTGACATTCTTGACACATCGTCTGCCATTCGTACACACATCTATACGCGCGCATAAATATAATATATTCGCGTTTACGATGGTGGCCCGCAAAGTTTGTCGAACATTTCATCGGATTTCGCCGCAAGTAAACAACAATGGAAGTAATAATAATAATAATAACCATAATATATCGTGCGTGGGTGCTAATATACACGTGCACGCTTAACGCAATAATTAGATTTGATAAGACTTGCGAATATCTCACGTGTTTAGCGTGTGGTTATTCAAAGAATTGTCATGCTGCTGGTGGGTCTAAGGCAGGGGTGTCCTACCAGTGGCTCGGGGGGGGGGGGCACTTGCTGTCCGCGGTAGATTTTAATATGGCCCTTACTTAAATTTCAAAACCGTCGATTAAATATGTATATAATATATATATATATATATATATATATATATATATATATATATATATATATATATATATTGAGAAAAAAAAATGATTTTAAAAATATTAGACTACAACATAAAAAAATTAAATTAACTTTAAATTAATCGAATTACATAATACCTACGAGTATGTTATTGGTATTTCAAAATTATTTTCTTCTTTTAATCGTAAGTAAGTGTAATCTCGTAAGATTATTTCCAACCGCTATTCGCTACAATAAAATTACTAGTAAAATATATTATTATAAAAATGTACGTGACCACGATAATTTTTTCTACTCGCGTAATGTGGCCCAGCTTTACCAAATGTTTGGACATCCCTGGTCTAAGAGAAAGAACAGTGCTCGTAGAAGGTCGCAGCAGAGACGTGGCCCGGCTGGCTGTGGCCATATTATGCTCTCGATCGGACGCGTTTCTCGGTTTCGATTGAAATACGATAGGGCGAGGCCGGGGAAAAGGAAAGGAAAAAAAGGACTCTTTCCTCGATGCCGGACATGTGGGGGGAAGGGGAGTGGATGCGGTAGATTTCATTTCAATCTCGCAAATTCATCATTTCAGATGTGTGTAAAAGTGTAATTCCGAACAATTCGACGTGCCTGGTATTCGTAAACGCGTACTACGCTCGCGCTCGATATAGATGCGTACACAACCCAAATCTATCATATGTTTTCTGACGTTTTTCCCCGAAAACTATAATACTACACGGCCTCGGATCTAAGTAAACAAAATCCGTCCTTATCACACCGTTACCATGCCAATGGACAAACAGGTCTCGAGCGTTTTTTTTGTACTCATATATATATTGTGTGTGTTTGTGTATATGTGTGAGTAGTATACGTATGAATGTGTTATTATAGGTTATTGTTTGCCCGTCTCGTCGACATGAACTCTTTGTGTGTGTGTGTGTAATGTGTACTCGCGTAGTATATATGCACCGGCAGTATTTTATACCCTTTCCGACCCAAATATTTATTTAACCAACTTGATTACCGTCGTCCTCGCCGCTGACGACGAATGAATTTAATCAGATCCTTCTGACCGGAAAAACTTCGGACGTGACGAACGATATGATGATAAACATTAAATTACAGTGGTGCAAAAGTTTTCTGCAGATTGATTGTGGAGAGGGAAAAAATTAAAACGATGACGAATCGTATGTGTTCGGTTAGAAAAGTTCTCTTTATTTATACATGAAAAAAAATGTTGTATCGTATTGTAAATTTAAAATTCTATAGACATCACGACGTTTTTAATAAAATATTATATTATTCGTTCATCACTCTAACGGCGCGTATCAAAAATATAACTATACACTCGCACACATTTTACACATACGTGCGTATGTAATTCGGTGCGTATGATAATAAATGTGTTACCCGTGTATGATTTTTTATTTTTTATATTATAAAAATGCATTTTCTATCGTAGAAGTGATTCATGTGATTTCGCATTCCGTCGTTTGTTACGTATAATATCAGTTGACGGGTAAGAATCACGGGCTTAGCCGATAGGAATAACGCGACAAGAAAGTGTATAAAAAATGATCCGTAGAAACATATTTGTAATAATATTTGTTAAAGCATATATATATATAAATATAATACGAGCGTCGAAAATGTATAAAAGTGCGGGTGGAAAGAGAAAAATAATAATAACATATGAATGTTCTACGTCAAACGAGGAAAACGCGACTTGTCGGTGTTCGCGTGTGCAATAGAGTAAGCCTATTCAAATTTCAAATATTCAAATTTTTATTCTCCGAAACGATATCAATCCGATTCAAGTGTGCGCATCATGGGCATGAAGAAAAATAGGAAGAACAACAACAAAAACAACAAAAAACATGTTAACTGACTACTGCGGCGGTATGTTGTAAAGAGAGGGTGGGAAAAAGACATTGACAAAAACAATATCGTGCTGCATTTTGCCGTCGACGGGTAAATATTGCAGCGAGAGAGGTTTCAGACAGAAAACACCAGCCAATTTGTCCTACGAGTCGCCCTCGTCCTGCTCCCCAACAGTCGGGTGTCTGGGAAAACAGCTTTTAAAAATCACAGACGGAACGTAAAAATATAAAAAGGCAAAAACGTACACAAATGTGCGGAAGCCCTGCGGGAAATCAAGACTGGGATCGATCGCGGATCGACGGGGGGCCGGAAGAAGCGGCCGGAGGAAAAGTGCATGTGTAAGGACGGCTAGAGATTAGCGGTGAGAGGATGCGGATAAGAACAAGTGAGCATTTGGAAGCTATTAATGCGACCCCCCTTTTTTTTCGCTTTTTTCATCTCTCCGGTTGTTTCCCTTTTGTGTAGCATTGACGAAGGAAAAAAAATGAAGATAAATCCCACCGAAATAGAAGTTAAATTGAAAGAGAGATTTACCTGGGGATTATCAAAAGTGTTGGAGTAGAGTCCTGCAATCTTCGACGGGAAAACCGCACGTATTCCACAGCGTTGTCACTAGTATATTATGTACTTTCGGCGCGTAAGGGATGAAGGAAAAAAAACCGTAATGTCTTCCGATATACGCCATGACTGTAAAATCCTGCAACGATGACAATGCGCGTAAAAACGATATTTACCTAGCAATAGGACGTACCATTACAATGTGCGGGTTACAATAATTTACGTTTTGTAGACGATGCTCACCTTTCACGTTCGCAAGTACGAGCATATAAGTTCAGCATCACATGGAACCAAAAAGCAAATCGATTTCTATCTTAAAAAAAAATCTGTCGAGAAAGTTAATTACAAACATGTACAATTGCGTATAAAGTTACAAATTGCAATATTATAGTTATGTAAAGAATGCCACTTAGCAGACGATAATGCCTATTGTATCAATTCAAAATGAACGACAAATGTAATTCCATTTAAAAACTATAATTTTGTTTTGGTGTTATGAAATATGCGTTATTGACGTGTACTTAAATAGTTGTAGTGGTCTATTTTAGAGCACGTATTAGTTTATAATATATAACTAACCATAAACTTTAGAATAGATATTGAAATGAGTTTTGGTATGAAATATTGTACCGCGACCACGGTCGTGTTCCAACGAGCGTATTACACAACTAATCGTAATTCTATTGCCGCCTATCTTCCACGCTTCGTATTACATGATTTACTAAAGAGATGATTTTTGTTTTATTTCCGCAGGATTCAATCAATCTGGAACCGTCAAACACTATGAGTTGCACGTCCAAAGGAAAATCAGAGGTAACGTATAGAACAAAAAATTAACTGTTTCATTCTTTTTTTTTATCTTATAACTGATAAAATAATTGATAAAATACTGAGTGTTGGGCGGCCTAGAGGTCTGAAGCCGTATTTTACGCAAAACAGGTGTACGCAAGCATTATAGGTGGAGACTTTAAGCTTTGTTCTTTTTTTTCATTCGGGGCCGACAGGATAGGGAGCAATATGTTTACAATAACAATAGCAGGGTAAGAAAGAAAAGACGGAATTATTTTTCCCCCGCGCTTGTATGTATGCGCGCGTGCGTGCGTGCGTATGCGTGTGTGTATAATATCCGCGCGCAGAGACAAAGAGTAATAAATTTCCGCGCATAGGTCGGACAAAAGAAGTTTTCTGAATGCAAAAGCTCGGATTAAAAATACGAAAATGTGAAATAATAATAAATAAATAGAGGCGACACGTTAAGGCGACACGTGCGGAGGAAGATCAACAGTGCCGGAAATCGTCTCTCTCACGCACTCCGTACATATATTATGTAATTGTGTAATTCGTGAAATCGTCTAAACCTCGGCCGACGCGCTCGCAGGCTGTAATACTACCCATAGCTAAAATAATAATAATGTGTACACCAACTTTGGTCGGCCGGACCCATTTTCACATCGAGTTTAATTTGTAAAATAGCTCTTAATGCGTAATCCATTACCGTTAAGCTCGGACGGAAGTCAATAATCCAATTCCGAACCCCCAAGTTCTTGCGGTTTATTAAATTCTTAACTCTCGCCGCCGCCGAACGACCCCGATCACCTACTCGCCGCCGCCGTCGTCTCGTCGTGACCGCACCACCGCACCAGCCCACCGTCATCTTCGTTCCTTCGTCCGTGAACCCCCTCCCCCTTCGGGCCATCGGCAGCGATTGAATTAAATCTACTGCAGATGAAGATAATAATATACCCAACATTGGCACTGGCCGTCAAAAGCAATTAGCATTTTAATTCGGACGCCGAACAATGCCCAGACGCCCTCCGGGGGTTAAAGCTATAGTGAGGGGGGATGCTGTATGCTACCGTTGACATGAGCTGCATGTATAGCAGACATATATTGTATACACAGGGTGAATTTTTAGACATGCTCACTCCCTTTTTTGACCGTAAGAATTTGATTAAATTTGATTTCTTTTTTCTTTTTCAATACCCAAATTTCTATAAAAACTATGTTATCCACTATATTTTTTTTTTTCATGATACCATAAGATGTATGGTCACTACGGGGTTTTTTTAAGGGCATATTACTGTGAATTTGATGTATCGAAATCGAAATTCGAACGACTAGTTTTTTGAAATATTCAAATTTAAGTATTAAGAAAAATATAGTATTTTAATACCTACTATTATAATATATTTTGTAATTGCACCCAATCGCTAATTGTTACTAATTCGATGTAACGCGAATTTCATACTTTTCATATGTAATTTTAAATTTTAAAGACACAAAAAGTATTGGTCCTAGGTTTGACTACGTTACATCGAAAATTCTAGAAAAATTAACTGAATAATATTTTGCGTAAAAAAATAAAATGTTCCCTTTTGAAAAAAAAAGCATATATCGCTACAAAACTTACTTAAGGTGGCATGAAAAAAAAAAATAGCAAATAAAACATGATTTTTATGGTAGCTTAGACAATGAAAAAAAAACCAATTTAAGCATTTTACGTCCAAAAAAGGGTGTGAGCGTGTCCATAAAATCACCCTGTATTTATAGTATAAATTTAACTTGATCCGCCGATCAATAGAGGATCAGACAAAAAACTTTGTGTTCGGTTTATTTGTACAGGCTACAGAGCAATTCTTTTTTCTTTTTTTTTTTAATTAATTAAATAAATAAAAATATTTATACACCCACATACGTATACGTGTATGGTATATTATGTATTCAAAATCAAGCCGTGGAATCAACCGTAGCCGTCAAAAACAGAACAATGTTGTTATCCGTATCGCTATTATGCAAATAATAATTATTAACTCGTCGTGTCTGCGCATGCGCGTCACGGGCTGGGCCGAGCGATTCAGCCAACTATCAAAAACAATAATGGGGTTTTCAACTTCTGTATTATAATACATACATATAATGGTTCGATAACTTGCAGACGAGTAGTTGTAATAAGAGAGGGCCGTTCGTTCGTTTGCGTCTTGTATAATAATAATAATAATAATAATAGTAGAACGTCGTGCCGTGATCATGGTGAGCAATACGACGTTGAAACTAGATGTATAAAGTCCTTCCAGATGGCCACTAAAGGAAAGCACCTATGTCCTATAGTGTTGGGTTTAATTATTGAACAATACGCGACGGCATCTGGTCAATACATGCGTGATATAAATCGATTATAATATTATACGGGATGGCCGTCGGTAACGAAAGAAAAAATACCGTATTAATGAGTTTCCTATGACTTTTTCCTTCGGGTTTATTTATTTGATCATTTGTCACACCCCCTCCCATCAGCTTAATATATATATATATATATAACTGGGTTTTTCTTTCCGTCTAATGTCAACATTTGACAATAATGGATCGTCATATCAAAAATCCAAAAACCTTATCGTTTTTTTATTTTACCTATTTATTTTTTACACCAAAACGGGTCACAACCGTCAATCTTCGTTTGTTTTTATAATTCCCCAAACGAATACAGTTTTAGCGAGTTCTAAAGGATTATATAGTATGTGTAATACATACAAGTTCAAACTTGAATATTATATTCATCACCATATGTATTTACTCTCGAATTATAAATGAATATTGTAACCACTAAACCAAGTATACTTGTTATTGCTTTAATTTTCAATGTCTCGTGCAAATAATAATCAGTCTAAATAGTGATTTTCACGGAAATACCACTGCTTCTTAATGCGAGAAAGTTGAATGTTCGCGGTTTATCTCGGAATAATTTGGTATTTTTAATCTTTTGAGTATTACACCTTTTTAAGCTCTTATAACCTTAATTGAGAAGTAATGCTGAACAAAAACTTACTGCAGTGGAAAGTTGTTCAACAAGTTTGTTTAAAACTTTAAATGACTTTCGGTCATCAGTAAATATTTAACGACGAATACACGTTGCTTAAATCCTTCTATACTAATATTTTTGTTTGTATAATATTTTTTTTTATATCTATGTATACGAGTAACTATCGAGAACAAATTTTGTTCGAATTCATAAGTAAAACAACGGCTCCGCACGTGTTCAAAACTTGTTACTTACTCGTATAAAGATTATATATACCTTATGTCCTATATGTAGGTACATAAAAACCTAATTACAGTTTTAATCGGTGTTTGGTATAGTAAAAAGCGGTCGCTGCTATGTGGACTTCAAAAGTATAACACTATATAACACTATAATAGGTGAAATAACATTGAGAAATTTAAAACTTCCGTAAAATCTTCCAAGGCCAATACGGCAATACAGCTAATGTTTGAAAAAAATAACAACATTTTTATTGTTATTATTAGTATGTAGAGTGTAAGTCTATGGTACCATAGAACTGTGAGTTTGAAACGTTTGAAAGACACCATACTCGAATTGTCGTACTTTGAGGGACTTACTAACTTTTGCCGAAACATAAGTATATTTTTTCGGAAACTATTGTTATCCTCATTTACATTGTCCTTAGAATTCTACGACTCTAAGACCCTACGAGTCCTAAACAATAAGGTCTGGTATATATATTTCACGCGTTGGCTGTACACTCGATATATTATGTTACGGTTAGATAATGTATTAATACTCGTATTTAATTATATCTCAAGAATTTTATCTGCAGTTACCAACCTACAAATTAAAATAATATACGAGTAGATAAACCATTTGGTCACAAACAACTGTACTTGACGACAAACAATTTTTAATTTATGTACGCAGAAATCAAAACGAATATTGACCAGTTTACCACTGTGTCCACGTGCAATAGAATCTATATAAAGTAAATTAATCTATACAGTAACACGAATATCATCCGTTTAGATAGTGAGTGAATAATGAAGAACGTATTAGTTTTACCAAGATAGTATATTTCATTAACATAGATATATTTTTGGGCTGGACATTTTTTTCTGACAATTCTCGCCTAACCGATTTAGCACAACGCTGTTATCACCACCTATAGAAACACAGGTCAATAATTAACAAGTTCTAGTCATTTCTGCTTTTACCCAAAAATATATATTTGATTCCTCAATTTTCTTTGCAGAAGACATGGTCCTATATCATTAAATGACAGATTAAGAATCGTTTTCGAAAAAACAACAATATTTATCAACGTATGTCAATTGTATCCGTATATATAAAATATGTGATATGCGTTTTTCAGTCTATCAAAAACCTACAGACACCAGCATTGGTATATTCGGAAATAAGGTTGAATATGATAAATATAATAAATATTAAATACTAGACATTTAAAGTTCATCAACTTAAAAAAAAAAATATGAAGGAACCGCTGCAGTGTATACACACTTGAAAAAATCCTAGTTGCGCTGCACTGCAGTTCGTCTAAATCCATATTTTAACGCTACGTAAACGTGGTCAGTAAAAAAATTTATCAGTATAGTTTTCGTGGAATTCGTGACGTTGTCAGGTTGGCCGGTTGGCGCTATTTCGTTTCCGCAGTATTAGATCGGCCGGAGTCGTCACCACCGTAGTCGCATGGGTCTTCTGGCATATTTTCCAAAAAATAATAAAAATCTTCGTCGTGTCGGCATTATTATAAGTGTCCGTAAGTTTAAGACGTGAGTGCTGCTACGGCCACGGGCGTAATAGGAACGGCCAATAAAATTGTGCGTACTGCAGCGTGCAAACTTGGGAAATTGGCAAAGTTTGAACGGGCGCGCGCGTTATGTTTGAGGTTAATACGAAACTTACCGGCGGCTGCGGCGGCGGCGTTTACTGTGCGTGAAATGTCCTCCTGGAAGGTGCGTATAATAGCGTCCTGGTTTCCCCGAGTCGTCGTTTTATGCGTGTGCACCGCTGGCTAGATGTGTCTCCGAACCGTTAAAACGTATATACTCGTATTGCCGTTTATTGTGTAATATAATGTTTCCAAAATTTAATTCCGACCTGCCACTACGGTTTCCTGCGTTATCGTTATAACGCTCGGCAACTGTAACTTCCGGGTGAAACTGTTAAAAAAAGAATTTAAAAAAAAACCAAATCAATAAAACCATCACCCCGAACGTTCACCCTTCTGGTTCGAAGTTGTGCACCGCACGTTGTACACACGCGTATAAATACTTAATATGATATACGTGAACGATCGATTTTTTTTCTTTTAAAACCGAATAATATTTGGTATGTATCGAAGAAAACTTAAATTTTTGTATTTTTATAAAACTTTATTTCACAAATTCTTTGAAATAGTTATATTTTGGCCCTCCGCCTCCGTTGCTCGTAAAAACGATTGTTGATTTTCAAATAACAAACTATAATATTTCCCATTCCGAAAGAGATTATTCTGCTGATTATTTCGATGTGCTTATACGTCTATGATGTCACTATACAATATGTCAGACCATTGGCGTTATAACTATCAAAAATCTCAACTATAATATAACTATACTCATTGTGCATTTATGTTCATTTTAAAATGAGTTCTTACTATGCTTCCTGCCCGAACTTTAAACAACTACCTATAACCAACCTAAATAATAATAACGATCATAAAAAATATTAGTTGTGATTTCAAGCGTATACCTTGTAGGTTGTATACTATGGTCGTTTTTGGGGTTTTCCACTCGGTCACTGAATTCGCGTGTTCTCCAATACACTAAATACGCTATATCATGTTTTTTTAATACCGTGTTTCGTGCCCAATTAGAAATATTTTAGGAATATTTTTTTAGTCGTCGAAATATCATGTCTAAGCACGATAAATAGGTAACTATATTTTATCTTATAATTATTATTTACGAGTATACGCAGACTGCAGACGTGGATATTTTCTTAATTACTCGTATAACTCAACGTAAACGAATTTGCGAATTCAGTTTTGGATGATTGATTACACGGACGCTTTCTGTATTATTAAATATAATATATTATAAATTATAATGTACTTTTTTTTAACGTTGTAACTTAAATGTTTAAACGAGTTAGAGCACGAGTCGAATTAATAACCCTTTTCGAAAGACTTTTAAATATATCACGATGGATTAAACTGCGCGTTACACGATACGCGCTAATACCGGTCGGCCGAATTTCTTACACTCGTATATGGTCGTACATAAAATTCTTACAAAATACGATTTTGACTATTGTTTCGGGCTGAGGTTCTGACACGTTTTTATGTCCTAGACTTGGAACGATTTATTATTTCAAGCAATATACTATTTAGTAAGATGTTTTAAGATAATATGTTTAGGGCATTTTTGACAACCGAAATTCTAAAAACGTCGGAAGTGTAATATTTCCAGTACTTAATAATTTTAAAATGTCAAGCAATATATTTTGTACACATATAAGTGTTAGTTTCCGACGCTGGGCAATTCAGTGACTTTTTAGAAATATTTGCTCGTCGTGTACTTTTTCGTGCAAATTTGTTGCAACTTTTAGGTCACCAAAATCTCAGCCTTACAGTGTTGCTACGCCGTAAAACTTTTAAACGGCAACTGGGTGTACCGACTCCGGGGAAACGTTTTGGATGTGTTTGAAATGCATTATCGGAGTTTTCTTTTTTTTTCGCCGCACACGCGCGACAATCGCGATTGTATGTTTGAAATTTTCTAATCCTATATACGTATGTATGCGCGAACGGTAATGGTACGGCCTTTGTTTCTATTCTAGACTTTTTTTTTATTGTTATCATTATTATTTGTGCAAGGTAAGCGTTGCGCGTCGGAAGCCACGCTCTTCCCTCTGCCGTCGAATATTGGATAATTTACCCCCGAATAACACCGTCTGACACCGTAACGAGCGCACGAACACAACGCAATTCCTTTTCTTTTTTCACCCGTTCGTGCACATCATAATATACGTCGTGTATATACAATATACGTATATATGTATAATGTATATACAATATACGTATATATGTACAGTACTTGTACGAATGTATATTGTATGTGTTTAGTGGCACAAGACCGTGACTGTTCATTGTCAGATGTACGCCTACGCCGCGCCGCCGCAACCACCATCGTTGCACACGCTGCACGGGTAAACAATAAAAAAAAAAGAAAAGAAAAAGGGTTGAAAAAAAACTAGGTAGGTGGTAAATCGTATGTATAACGGTGCAGATGAAAGGTGTAATGAAAAGTCGAAGAAAATCGGGCAACAAGAAAAAATAAGCGGCACGTGAAAAAAATTTAATTTAAAACATCGATTTTGAGATTTCATAAATCTAAAACCAAAAACCGAACGACCCCGGAACACGATATAATATCATATATGTTACAAGTGTGGCCGGTAAATAACTAAAAATACTATAACCAATTTTCGTTGTGTATAAAAACCGTTAATAATTAAATTTCACGTATGTATGCTCTTTCGCACTCTGCCCGTATTTATACGTGCGCTCCGCGTAAACCTTTTTTGATTAATTCAACTCGTCGCTGTTGAATCGGATTAAAATATCTCCAGAATTAAAAACGTAATATTGCACACGTGCCCCGCGTTACGATGAAATATTACATTAACATGATTATTATTATTATAATTATTATTGCGTATACCACCTACTGTACCACTCTATACGACCGCCCCGCGTTTAACCGTGTACCAATAATGTTGAAAACAGATTATTCCCAGTAAACATTCATAATTCATTTTATACGAATCTATATATATAAATATACCATTCAGCCCGAGTTATTATTACATCAGTACCTACCAGTACTGTATGCGCGGCGTTAAAATAAAATTCGTATACGTGAGAAATCGACAAACAACTTTTACCGCGACGGTGGTTTATTGAATTTAATGCGTGTTCGCTCGATTTTTCGACTTTTTTCGACTTACATAGTTCGTATTATTATTATTATTATTTTCGTCGTCGTCGCCGCATGCGTTCGTAACGTTCATACTGCGCCAACATGTAATAACGTACGTACGAATACTCCATTTAAATTCAACTTAACGATATTAGTATTTAGTACAAAAACTACAGGTTTTCTGTGTGTGTATACTTATGAAGAGTTTTTTCTTTCGGGAACTGCTTTAAAACGCGTGACCAATTATTATAACGACTTTAAAAAACGCAGACTTCTAATCGTTAAGTTTCAGGCAGTGCCCGCGCGCGGCTAGAATCGTTGTATCAATTAAAACGAATAACCATCGATGACCGCAGTCACCGTAGTCAAGTGCTCTTGACGAACAATGTAACTGACCAAGTGTTAATTGGCCGCTGTTCGCTTAATGATTGTCCGCCGTGCGCTCGCATTGTGTCTAAATTGCTCGTGTCTCTCTCTCTCTATATTTTCCGCAGTTTTTCCCATCTCCACGTCGAGATGAGAAGCGAAAAAAAAACACGCCCGCGATTTAAAAATATGGTATTTTTTTTTTTTCGTAGTACGTAGCGAGACCATGTACAACGTTATTAAATTTCTCGAAAAAAAGCACTAAAAATAAATATCAACCGAATCTTTTACCATCATCGAAATGTAATGGATTAAGGATCGCAGTAATGATGACATTATTATAGTGATGGATACTCGCATACGGTCAGAATAATAAAATCGTCGTCGCGACGATTATTATACTAGTTTATTTCTCGTCCGTGAGCATAAATACAGAAAGTTCGTGCACAGTATAATGTACACCACTGAAAAATAATTATTTGATGACAGAAACGATAATATAGTGGTTTTTCATCTGTTTAATGTCGACATGACACGAAATGATAAAATAAGTTTTTTTTATTATTATTACACGAGGAACCGTGTATATTTCATTTGTAAATCGGCAACAACTTTATTTGACTGTCCTTTAAATTTAAACACTATTAAGTTTAATTGTTCAGAGTATATATATTATATAGGTGCTATTAATTCAGAGGTCGTTAATCTTATCCTGCAAATTAAGAACATTAAAATTACTTACGTTTTGTATAATAATAAAACCCAGCGCTGCAGTTATGATGTTATTGAGTCGTTTTCCTACGCTTGCAGTGTACATGAAAAATTCAAAACATAAATTAATCCACAACAACCGATCACGTCGAATAGATAATTTAAATTATTTTATTTTCCATGGCAAATCTACATAGGTGGTATTAATAAACGTATTGAAAAGAGTTGTTTTCAACGGTTATTATAATACGGCTATTTAAAAAATTGTTTTCCAAAAAATTTCTCTGCAACAACTCACATCGATACTGCAGAGGGGGACCCTTAGACCTTATAATTTATGTTGGATCTGAACACGACACGTAGCGAAACACTTCAGGTGTTGATTTATCCGCAATAATATTTGCCAAGGTTTTGACGCGTCACGCATTAGCTAAAAACCCTTACGACACCCGGTAGACCGTATATCGTGTAGTTAAATAATATAGGTGCAGTATACCATGCGTACGCTACACCTAATCTATCATGATTTTGTAAAACACTTCGAAGTTTTAATTTAAAACTAATAAAAAAAAACAGCCACACCGATCCTATTATTTTGTTGCTACATGAAGAAATATGATATTATATTATTACTTTAATCCATACGTGGACCATAAAATAAGTCTGTGTGTTATAATAATAATAATATCATATTGCTCCTGTTAGGAAATTTTAAAAAGTTTCAGCACAAAACCATAATAAATTCATTATAAATTATCTGTTGTTTTATCGTGGACCGTGCTCAACTTGTTTTTATTGTAACTGACGGTTAAATCAATATTGTAATATTATACAAAGCGAACAAGAACCGAAAACATTGAATTTAAAGATTCAAAGTATTATATTATGTATACGGGTTTCTTTAATATAATAATATTGTGTCCAAAACGATTAATCGATTACTCGTGTCGGCACTACAACACGGGATGTGTATGTATACAATACGATTATGCTCACCGGCATGTCCAAGACGAACGGTTCGCTGGAAAACTTTATGTACACGTAGTAGGCCATGAGCTTTTCCGGTGTTTTCACGAATAGGATTCAAACACACGTGAAAACACGGCCGCGCGTGCATATTATAAGGTCGGATTACTGATGAACGAGTTGAGGATGCAGCGCTGACTTTTAGTGAAAATGGACGGGAAAAAAGTACTGTTACAGTTATTAACAGTTCAGAATTTGAATTAAATCCGGACCAATAGGAAAAAAAAGTTGAAAACTTGCAATAGTAAGCGTCGGACCTACTTTATATATATATATTATATAACGCGTTTTAAAACGAGGGGTCTGTGTTCGCGTCCGTCCGACGAATCGGTGAATCGAATAAATGATCGACTGTTTAATTATTTGGATTGTGTAAACGTCATAATAACGGCCACCCGGCGAGCAGACGTTATTCAAACGTGCGAGCCCGAGACAATACGCGAGTCCCGCGTTGTTCACATCGTGCTGACGCTCTATTTATTTTTCTCGCGTTTCGTCGTTGGGCTTATGTCATGATTTTGTACTTCGGCCAAAGTCGACTGATGATGCTAGCAGTACACGATGAGGTAATCAACTCTGTACGAAAATACCATCTCGCCGTAGGTTCAGTACGGTCATAAAAACGTCGTCAAACGTTACGCAACCGGAAGAATAATAAGATTGTCTTCCCACGCGCATGTCGCATTCGTATACGTGTTCTTCGACTTTTGCAGACGACCAAACGCCTACTACTGCGCAATGATTGGTCCGAACAATGTCACAGAGAGATTTTAATGAAACACGGAACACAGCAGCCATGGTGTATTTTACGTTACAAGTAATGTCTACGTTACTGCGAACACTTTATATTGATGACTTCTAACGAACGTCTTTAAAACATCACTCTAAGACTCCCCCGATCAACAACCAATTATAGTAACACTAAATATTATAGTTACGAAATAACACGTATGCAGCACCTGGAAATGTTACACGGATGTTTCCGTAACGCCCACGCCGCGTATAAAAAAAACGAAAAAAAAAATGCCAAAAATGATAAAGGGTCAGAATCAGAATCAGAACCTAACCGCGGTCCGATGGTTCCATAGTCGAGTACCGATATGGACTGTGCGGAAGAAAGAAGAAGCCTAACCACCCCTTTCGCGTTTGATACACATGATAGTAGTATAAACCTATTCCACTACGCGCATACAGACCTCGGGCGGTGGTCGAAACCTGTGCGCGTGTGTGTGCGTGTGTGTGTGTGTGTGCGTGCGTGTAATGCGATATGCGTACGAATTATAATATACGTTATTAATGGCGGGCGTATGGTGGCGTAGTAGTAGTTGTATTAGTTATTGTAATATATATATGATATCGACGCATAACGATAAACGTTTCCGAATCGTTTGCATATAAATATACGTCGTTTCGGCGCGGCAGTTAAACGCTAAACGAGATCGGCCCGAAAACCTCCCGGCCGAACGGGCACAATTTCCTGACCCCCGAGCCGGTGTCCGACGTGCCCGTCGGAATTTATCCATCGGCGGATTTCAATATTGGTCACCAGCACACCCGATTCCCCGGGCGATGGTAAATAATAAAGATTCGGATATCGCGTCCGGTTAACCGCAGGCAGTAAGGGCGGCCAAGGCGCTTTGTCATCCGTTTTCGACACGAACGCCCATCATTCATGCAAACACAAACGTTTTGAATACGGTTTCCGATTGTAATCGCGAAATCCCTTCGCCGCCGCCCCATCGTCTCCGCCGTGTTCTCCACTAAATTACATACGGGGCACAGCGTGCGCCGCCGCTGCCACGCTATACGTGTAAATATGTAAATACTACACGCACGCGCACTCGCCACCACGCGCTCACACGCGTATAATATTATCTATAGGTACGTGAGCCAATTGTAATTTAGCGACAGGCCCGGCTTGTGACTGGGCCACATGTGTGCGTGCGCGCGCGTGTGTGTGTGTGTGTGTGTGAGTGTGCGGGTGCACGCGAGAAGCAATGATAATAATTTTCCGAGTTATTATGTACGATTGGAGCCCGGCCGGGCCCCGTGGTCGTATATCATTCAGGAGAGGTCAAAACGTTATTGAAATTTTCTGTTTTTGCCACCAAAAATATTAGCCCACGCGAGACCGCACCGACGACGCGGGCGCCGCAGTAATAAAATAATAAAAAACGTCATCGTGTATGTCACGTGTACGCGGGGAAAAACCCATTCCGAAATTTATTCGACCGAGCGACGAACAAATTAAAAATATGTTTACCGAATGTGAAAACGATTTCCTATATTAGTATTTAACCGGTACAATACGCGTACACGTATATGGTATAACAGTGGACTTTTTTTTCTAACGCAGATTTATACGTTCCTGCCCTACTCTTTACCCCCCAGCTATTCCTTATCATTTATACATTATTATTATTACTATTTTGTTCCATCCATCATATTGACATCATCGAAACAGGTACTTATTGTGTAGTTGTAAAATATTATATCGATGGATTGTTCGGTGCACGTGAACTTTTTACGCAACATTCGAGATTCTTTAGTCCGTTTGTGCATGCATCAATACAGAGTGATCTTTTTGACGTGCCACGTGCCCATTCCCCTTTTTGACCTTAAAAATGCTTTGGTTTGAATTTTTTTCTTTCATTGTTAAAGCTACCTTAAGTATTCCCTGTTGCGATACAAACTTTGGTTTTTCAAATGGGAACACCATAAGTTTACGCAAAATATTATTCAAGTAATTTTTGATGTAACTTAATCGAGCATGTCGAAAACAACTCCCTGTATACAAATGCGTATTGTATCGATTTCTCGTACTATGACATAAAGTATCACTATCGTCGTAAATACCAAACGTTAATTTGACAGAGCTGTGAAATATATTAATTTTTTCCGCTGTTAAAGTCTTTATGGTTGTATGCAATCATCGTGTTGAGATCGCTTTTCCGTCCTAAAATAATATATTTTATTTGTTCGGATTTGATATTCTACGAGACCTTCTATTATTATTTTTTTTTTTTACGAAATACAAGAACAACGCATCTTTATAATCGAAATAAAGCCGCCACGCCGTGAATGCCATCATATTATACACCTTCCCGTGTATTAAATCACTTAAGATTTTGTAATCCTTGGAACACTTCGTTTACGTGGCCTAATAATAATTTTCAACAAAAATAGCTTTTTTAAATTACCGTAAAACAAAAAAAAATAATAACAATAAAATGCGTGCTTTTTAAATTAGTACCGGAAAAAATGTATTCCTATATATAAAAAAGTACTTTACCAAGTTTCTTTATTTTGTTTTATAGAGAAAGGAGAAGGAAAAAAAAGAAAATCGAATAGCCGCTTAAATTATTTTCGAAATTTTCACTTATACTTTATGCGCTTACGGGGTATAGTGTTAATGGCAGTCTAACGGCTTTCTAACGAAAGGTGCAAAAAGCCATCTCTAACCGTCAATGCGATAGGAGTTTCCATTCAGGTGGAAAAAAAACATGTCTAAACGAAAATGTTTAATTACATACTTCTTTTGTAGTGTTGCTGACTACAACTGTTGATGAAAAAAGAAAAAGAAAAAGAAGGTTGGAAAATAAATGACTTTTTGAAATGGAAACATCGGAAATAGATAACGACGGCCATTAGTTGATTGCAAAAAATATTTTACGCAGATATTGTAATTTGACATCCTCCGGATCACTTTTTACGTCATCACTTTAATATTCTGCATTATTAATTGTCGTCGACACGATTTTCGCGAGTGAACTTGCTATCCCGCCAGTCGACACCCGCCGATCGATCGATGGGCCAATAATTAGCGTTTAATTGGGTCCAAACCCTACCCCCATCCCTTCACCGTGCCCTGAATTAACACGAACGCCACATCACTATTGCGTATAGATGAATTTATTATTATATTTCTCGTACCGCGTTCGGTGACCGAGAACTTTTCTTTCGCCGTTCGTCTATTCGATTTATTTGAAACACTGACGGCGAATAAATATAATACGTGTAACGGTACATAACATACTATTGTTGTTGTCGTCGCTGTTGTTGTTATTACTGTCTTTTATTTTAATACATTATACTCGTAATGCGGAGAGAAAAAAAGAAACACATAAATCAGAGGTCTTAACCCGCGTGAACACCTAAATAGATGCGCTTGGAAATCCACGAAGTTGGTTTACAACGTATTTCTTTTTGTTTTACTACGCCTGCAGTTTATGATAAAATAGCTGAGGAGTATGATGCAATAATGATTGAAAAACACGTTTTGTAAACAAATAATATGGAGGACTTAAATTTTATTATTTTTTCGTGAAACATTCAAATATGGATAATTATGTAATTCTGATATTTTTATGAATATGTATACTATTCCAGAATTGTCTGACCTTCCAAGTGCGTTTAAATAATAAGTATATTTCAAAACGTTTTGATTGAAAATCAAAAATTTTCAGAGATCTGCGCACGTTGGCATCTATGTTGATAATAACTAAAAAAAGTACACTTACATACTTGACCATAATTCGTTTTTTTTTAATATTTATCGTCAATTGTTAAAAGTTAAATTAATATTTATTCTTCTAGGACATAACCATGTATTACTGATACTATAATATGTAGTAATATAAATTGTAATTACATATATTATGTTTAATTAATCACGATGGTAGACATTTTTTTTAACTAGGAATATTTTAAAACAAAATCAGCTTCCTGATTATGCTGTATATTTTATTGTACAACTTCAAAGAGTTTCTTCCATGACCCCGAAAAAGCTGAAAATCTCATTCCGCAAAGAAATAAAGCGATTGCATACCACGCACCAGCCCGATTGTACTGTGGCAATAATGTATAAGCATACACAAGTATACATACACAAACACACGCACCGATAGACTTTCCTCACACACGCGGGTGCATACGATTACATACTGTGTATACTTACGTGATGCGTTATCAATAACGAAGTTACACTGTTGAAACCAGCTATTGTGTGTGCGACTCCAGCCTATTAGCGTTACCCTGGATACATCGTTGTCGCCGCGTGGAAATTGACCGAATTGTGAATAACATGAAGAACGCGCACGTACACACAAAGGAGTTTTTCCCCCGAAATGTGCCGCCGTGGTACATCATTACCATATTTCGTTTTCATATTTATATTCGCTCGCCTCAAATGTAATATCGTATCAGGCCGTTTTTACGTTTCGATTTACGGACGTGTGTCGACCGATCGTCTCTGTATAGTCTCTACGTATACTTATCGTATATAAGTATCGGTTTTTTTTTCGACGACCGTCACGCGCGTCCTTTTGCCCAGAAACTGTATACATATCGCATACGGCTGCTGTCGTCGCGAAATTTTCGAATACACCACCGTCTGTATGCATTCCATGACGTTTGACGCATAAACGTGTGGTTTTTGCTCGTTTGTTTGCCCGAGTGTCACGATGACTAGAATATACTACATACATTAATTAATTTGTTGTTTGCGAATCGAACACGGGATAAAGTTTCCAAGTTGAATCGCGAGCGACAGTTTTGACGACGACATCCCGTCAACGCTTTGCGTTTTTTAGAATATAGGACGACCGAATACCCCATAAAATGTACACGCGAAATCATAAATGTTTTTTTTTTTTTTCATCACGAGTAACCCGCGGGACGGTCATAGAAATACGGTCGTGAAATTTATTAAAGAGCTGCATAGTTCCAAAACGTCTCCATCGATTTGCAGTGTGTGTCTTTTTGAAGTATGCATTAATAATTACGCATCGTGCATTCTTGCAGCTACGTCGATATAATGCGTTATTATTCCACGGGCTTTGGTCTTAGATATTTTATCGTCAAAAGCATCTGTTCGTCAAAAGTTTTTAGTTTTTATTTTCTATTATAATTAATTATTGGTTTTACATTACAAAAGTGTAGTACAAACATCATATCGAATTCATGTAAAGACTATTTAATGATATATAATATTCTATCCTTTAGCACAGACATATTGAGAAACCCGCCTCCCATATTCTAGTTTATTGCAATACAAAACATGATGTATATGTTATTGTAATGTTGAGGCTTACAAATGTTTGTTAATAAAATATATATGCGATGATATATAGATATAGTAGGCGTAAAAAAAGGTCGAAATTATTTACCATTGATGGTGCATAAGGGCCATCAATTTTCTTTTTTTTCTTTTTTAAAGACCATAAGAAAAATATGATTATAATAATAGAGTGTAAATTATTATTTATGTTTACTGCGCAATAAATTACTGAAATGCTATTAAACGAGCGTACACAGCGTTACATTAAGATGTATTACACAATAAAATAAGTAAATACATATTTCATAAATACCACGCGATGTGATACATCTTTCAGTCAGATGTTTATTCTTACAATGTTTTAGACGACAATAAAACCATTGCACCTTTTTCCCCACCGTTCGATAACAAAACCGTTAGTGATAACTATGTAAAAGTAGTAGATACTTCTGAATAAAAAATAACCATAATGACATTGCAGAGGAAGCGATGGAAGCTTTCGAAAAACAATATAGTGAAAAATCTTTAAACAGTAAAGTATAAAAATGATTTTTCCTCTCGAGCTACTTGTTACCGCAGCGCGTTATTGAAATCGAAATGTTTTGTAAAATATCTTTCAAGTGTAAAAATATATTCTCCACGTACAGGCGACGTTAAACACTAGCTATTACGTGTGGATTAATTGTTCTGAAATTATGAATGTAATCGTTTCGTTGCCGTCCGTAAAACGTGCGTACAGTTAACTATCGAGTTGATTACGGTAATATGTAGTGACTAACTAGCTATAAATTGTATAATCGATCAGAGTTCGTACGTACACAGTATAATGACGATACGTAGATAAATAATAACGGAAAAACGAATCTAATAATGACGCAGCGTAGTACGGCCGCCAATTGGCAAGGGTAACAGGCAAAAAAAAAATATATATCACGTGAAAGGAAAAATCGTCGTACATCTCCGGCAAAGTTGTCAAAATAATTACGCAGTCCAAAAACCCCAATCGTATAAAGTGGCTGACGCGCGGCGCTCGTGATCCTCGTTCGAAGGACAACACGACGTCCTGTTTCCATTTGTCTTCCTTTCTTCCCGCCCATTGGATTCAGTCACTTAATTCCCGTCATGTTTATGAAACTTTCGGTTTCCTTTAATACCTCCGAATAAACTTTAGTTCATTTGTTGTTCTACTGCTCTACGGTCCGTATACATTTATATATAATTTATATATATACACACACAGTCGGCCAGAGACAATTTAATTAGACAACACTTTATGGTATATATATATATATATATTATACAAATACTATGCTTCGCGCGTATAAAATCCATCAAAGTTTTGAAGTTAATTTTATTAACAATTTGTTTTCGTTTGTTTTACAGAATTTTGATTGCCGAAACCACATTCGAGTGATCCAGTCCATCGGCGACGGTAGCCGGATATACGTTTGCGGCACAAATGCACACAATCCAAAGGACTACGTGATCTACGTAAGTATCTATAATCGTTTGTAAGTGCGGATGCATGCGCGTATGATCGACGATCGTAGACATGTGCGAATATACGAACACTATAGGTAACCGTCTCAAAGTTGTCGTTGAAGCAGATAAAAATAAAGGGCTCGTGATTTCTAAGCTGAGAGGCGAATGTTTTTTTTTTTTTATTTTTATTCGAAATATCGTTTCACGTGTGGTTATACTACAATTCACCTATATCTATAGTAGTATATTTGCATATTATACCTAAATTTCAAGGACTGACGCCGATTTATTACGTATATATTCGTATGTTATAAATATATTACATGTATATGACCGATATTTCTTTGCACGCAGTCCAACCTGACGCATTTGCCCAGACACGAGTACGTTCCCGGCGTGGGTTTGGGTACTGCCAAGTGTCCGTACGATCCGCTGGACAACTCCACGGCCATTTGGTCGGAAAAGGGCAACCCGGGACAGTTGCCAGCCCTGTACAGCGGTACCAACGCCGAGTTCACCAAAGCGGACACGGTCATCTTCCGAACGGATCTGTTCAACTTGACGACGGGACGCAAGGAGTTTGCGTTCAAAAGAACGTTAAAATACGATTCCAACTGGCTCGACAGTGAGTATACGCACATAAAAATATATTAAGATTTAACCTCGTGAAGCTTTTATCACGTGCACTTTTCCGTCGAGCCCTCGTTGCCTGCCGCTCGTAAGATGGTTTTAGAGTGATTTAGGAAATTTGCGCGTCGATTGTATTATTTTTTTTTTCGAACTCACCCCTCCGTATATGGTTTCTATGCACGCATTGTTGGCGCGATGAGTTTCCGATGTTTTCATGCGCCCGTCGCAGGCCAAGCGCTATACTGCGGAACGACTGCGAATTCAGCTTATATTATTATGTAAATCATTGGAGCGGGTACACTATACGCGCGCACTGCTCGCATTCGGACGGTGCGGTGATGACGACGGAGGCGGAGATGTATAATTTGGGAACCCGGACACGTACCGACGGGGATAAAACGCCCACAGTAACTTTGCGCTGAGGCTTCGGCTGGGCGCTCGGAGTTTGAGAGAGGTGTATCTGCAGACGAGGTGGACAAGGAGCAAGAGGAGGGTAGGACGTAGAAAGGATGGGGGGGGAAGGACGACGACTACTATTACGACGACGACGACGAGAAGAACGAAATGGAGAAAAAGTTGAAAACGTCTTAAGAACACTGCACAACCGCGCCTCCGTAGTCATCGTATATGTAATGCGGGCTCTCTCCGGCCGCTGTGGCGTTGTGGCCGCGTGTATAATCCGTCGCCGGATAACTGACAAGACGTGACAGCGCAAGGCGGGTGATAAATTGTGCTCCGCGGTGGAGGAACTAACTGTGGCAGCCCCGAAGACACGGTCGTCTCTTCTCCCACCGAGGGACCCGTGTAGTGCGCGCGCGTGTGTGTGTGTGTGTGTGTGTGTGTGTGTGTGTGTGTGTGTGTGTGTGTGTGTGTGTGTGTGTGTGTGTGTGTGTGTGTGTGTGTGTGTGTGTGTCTATGTGCGTCAGCTTAGGCACCGCTGGTTAATTCGGGATCCGACAACGTCCAAACACACCATAATCCCTGATCCCAATATTTTGGGAAATCCTACTCCCAGCACGCGCAACACTCCAGTCCGAGAAAAATCGAAACGAAGCTCAAACGCCTAGGTGATAGTGTGGATGGAAAGCTGCTGTTTTTTGCCCTTTTTCTATTTTCCGTAACAGCAAGTTCTGATTGTGTAATAAACACACACACACAAACGTATTTGTTTTTCGACACAAGCTATTACACCGCGAATCGCGTGTTTTGTGCGCTTTGTTTCCGAAACATTCTTCAGAAACGGTTTTTTTTTCTCTTTTTATTACCCCTGTTGTAGAACAGCCGACGAGTGTGCGTATTTTTTTTTCTTCCACCAGAAAGACTGCCGATTCAATCAATAACTTTGTTTTATATTCAAAGAACGAAAATAAAACGTACATTTATTATTGAATACAATATTTTTTCCCGACCCGTGTTCGCGTTATCTCAGGAGTATTTATTAATAATAAATCCTTAAAACCAAACGAATATTAATAATTTGATACTTATATACATCGAAGAAACACTCACGGAAATAGTATTATATTCATTAATCGTAAAACATTTGTATGTATATTTATTTATACATATACACTCGCTCCTTAGATAACTTTGAAATACAACGTTGACATTATTCTCCGTGGAAATGTGATCTTGACTTGAATAGAATATATAGCTTTTTTATGTAGTTATCTACCCTTTTCATGTACGTACAAATGTCATCGCTGTGTATTCATCGACCTATAAAATATCGAGTTCATAAAAGTTTCAAGTCACTATTTCTTAAAATCAAAGGAAG
Organism: Periphyllus acericola; assembly: GCA_949715065.1. Classification (NCBI taxonomy): domain Eukaryota; kingdom Metazoa; phylum Arthropoda; class Insecta; order Hemiptera; family Aphididae; genus Periphyllus; species Periphyllus acericola. Next base: position 8,010,833 of record OX454269.1, on the reverse strand, counting down.
AACCATCGACCCGACTACTATTTTTTCGAGTTTCCCGAAATGAAAGTCGTCACGCGCACAAAACACCGCAGCGTCCTGTGCATATCGAACGGGATATTATTATTATTTGTTTTCCCTAGGCCAACGGCTTTAATTGGAGTTAAAAGTCTAGTAAATTAGGAACACGTTTTTCGAATCACCCCATAAACGCGATAATGAAAGTCTTAAGACCCTCCGGGCCAAGAGAGGATTTCCGAAACATAACAATTATGGTTATCGTCCAATAAAATAATGATGGGTGAGCGGAAGTTTTGGATTTACTTAAGCTTATTAAAAATGTATCAGACTCCGATTAAATGCGCTATCTGTTACCTTGGTCAATACTTAATTCAAAAGGATTAGGTTTTCCAGTTTATGTATACGTACACAAACGCTTAAAGGGAAAAGCTGCATGAGGGAGAGGGGTAAATATCGAGGTGAGATGACTTAAAAGTTAATCTTCAGGATATCTCTGCATTATATATACTTGCATTTTTATAGCTTATTATTTTAAAACCAAAAGTGAGTATAAAATTAATAAACCGAAAATACAGCGAAACGCCCGCGCGTGGTAAACACGCCAAGTTTGAATCGAACGGGGTTCTGTCTTCTGTGATATAATTTCTGTACATACAACTAATTCCGGGGCTTATTGATTCATCTGTTTGGACGAGTAGAGAACGAGACTACACGTTTAAAGGGCTAAACCTTAATCATGACTTTGCGAAAATTATCAATTTCCAATGGGCTACACAAGAATAATGGCGAAAACTATCAAAGAACGTCCGCACAAACGGCCTCGAAACCATTGAGCGCGTATTATATTTCGAAACATTCACCTCGAGTAAATAAATTAGTCGTCGGAAAACGCGTCCGAAAAACACACCACAAAGTTTTAATACTAATTAATTCGACATCGGTCGGAAAAAGGGGAAAAAAATATTATAATACGTGCACGAGTCTAAGACCGCAAAGTTTCCACTCGAATGAGTTATACCGTCGAAACAGAAAACAAACTATTTCAATTCAAAGATTACCCCGGAAAAAAAAACTGTTTTATTTATTGTTCCGTACCACTGACGAATCTTCAATTCAATAGGGAAAAGTTACTGCTCCTATACTGCCACAGCTACTACCACTACCACTGCTACCATATATACTCTATCTCTACTACTACTACTACTACTACTACTACTACCAACTCTAGTACTTTTGCAGTCTGAATGGACATATTTTGGCTTTCGGTATTTGAAAACTTTTTAAACGAAAAGTCAAATTCCGACACAATCGATTACACATATATGTACGGTACATAAAATCGACTTCCATTTTCCTAACGTAAACAATGCGTGTATTCGCGACCGTTTTATTATTTCAATCCACTCGGAATATCTTGCCACGAGCTCTTTCGCGAGACGGATTAATATGCTTTCGCTCGCATATCTCGTGCTTCTTATCGCCACGCGGCGTAACCTAGTTTGTAAATAACGCGCGTACACATAACGCGCGTTCGACAACGATGAGCGATGATCTCGTGGATCGACGACGATGTGACACGAGCATAAACGTGTTAACGCGCCTCATAATGATATTGTTGTGCCGCGTGTTTACCGGCTCGAAAAAATATGTGTTCATTAGCCGTGCTAGTGACCCTTTTGGTCTGGCCACGTGACGTGCGCTTGAAATTGATCAGTCGCACTGCAGGCGCGTTATATGCAAATCCGTCTGTACGAGCGCGCGATAATCGTTTCACGCGGGCGAGAGCGCGGCAAAGTGTAATTTGTCCGGAAAACGACGATTGCAGCTATACGTGTATTATGATAATACAAATTACAAATTACGATTCAAAGGACCGCTTTGTTCGGCCAATCGATTCAACGGCACCGACCCAACACGCTCGGCCGGCAGGATCAGTGTAAGATCCCGCGTCTCCGGCGAAACGTGATGATAGACGCAGTCTTAGAAATGCACGCTTAGAAATCTGCAGTTGATTTTACATTTCACTCGATATTTGTCAAACAGCTAAACTGTAAATTATACGCTAATCGATGCGTACCTTACTACATCAACGAATAGTTATTAGTCTAACCATTGCTTAACGTAAAATCAACACCATGCGCCTCCTCAGCTCAAAATCAACACACATTGCATTAACATTGACACCAACGCGTGTTAAATCAACACCAGATTTCTGACTGTGTGTATACACCGCAGTGTGTTCGTGCGTATTCACGTTCGTTGCCCACCCGTGCTTTCCGCCGAGTCGGCTACACTTGAAAAATCACGGTAGAGCACTACATTATGATATTTTATATACTTATGCGTATATCATCGTAGTTACTACGTGTAGCGTACAGCAGTCGCGCTGTGATTAAAATGATAAAGTTTAATATAAAACTCTCTATATATATATACGAGTATATACGGGAGAACTGTACGAACGACACGACCCGGACCCGTCAAAGCGTATATTGTAGTACATTCTCCCTCGGCTGGATAATAATAACAGTTATTATGTTTTCCTCTGCTGCTGGTAACCGTTCGTAATCTGACTGTCCACCATCCCCTTGTAAAATAATATGATGTGTATACCGTATACACGGCGCGTTAGGCATCGTCGTCGTAGTCGCCGTAGTCCTCGTCCTCTTGTCGACCGTCGGTGATTCATATTTTTTGACTTCCCGAAAGATAACGCGCGCGCGTTCGCTCGCACCCTTTTACGAGGGCGAAAAAAAACTGTCACACGCTCGGCGGAGCGTAAACGAATCGACTGTATCAAAGGCCACCACCTCCGCCGCCACCACCACTACCCCTCCTCCCGACCAGCTGTCGCGCCAAAGTCGTCACTGTCTATACGTATACAACTCGCGCACACATGCATATATAGACGTATAATGCTTTTCGTATATACGAGTAGTTTGTGTTTACGTGTGTGTGACGGCTGATACACCTAAGTAGACACTCTCCCGCGGGGTTTAACCCCTCGAAATACATGTTTCTAATAAGAACCAAGCCGACGAGTATAATTAAACGGGAACAAGTTTGAGAGCGCGCGCGCATCAGTGTCACACAAACTTTTAATAACCAAAACGCTAAACGGACGCACAACACCATTATATGCATTTGTACGCGCGTCAGTCGCCCCCACCTGCAGTTATCGATTCACCGTAGGCCTTTTAGTTTTTCCCGTGCCGACGATGATACGGCCTATTGATGGAAAGAAACTAAAACAATTATCGCAACCAACGAGCCCTTCTGTTTCGCCGCACGCGCAAAAGTGCATTTTATTTTTATCGTTCGTTCTCTGTTATACGCTTATAGTATACTAATGGCCTTTATTAGCTTACAAAAATATAATCGCGCATTTATGTCGTCTGGTGTGGTCCGCATAATCTTACATCGTGTACAGCTACGATTTGCCCGTTGACTATTTTTTTATTTTTTCTTAATTCCACCAGAACCGGACTTTGTGGGCTCCTACGACATCGGCCAGTACGTGTTCTTCTTCTTCCGTGAAACCGCCGTCGAGTACATCAACTGCGGCAAAAGCATATTCTCCCGCGTGGCCAGAGTGTGCAAAAAGGACACGGGCGGCAAGAACATCCTCAACCACAACTGGGCCACGTACCTGAAAGCTCGGCTCAACTGTTCCATACCCGGCGAGTATCCGTTCTACTTCAACGAAATCCGTGAGTACTTACACGCGTCATACTTCGTGCTTTCATCGGTCGCAAACTCGCGAGAAGTTACCGCGCAATCAACCGCGTTTCTGTTAACACTTCAAAATCATTGCAATATTTTTTTAACTCTTCACGTCTGCTGTCGACCAGTACTCTACAGTGACGATACACCTTATTATTATCCACAGCCATTTGTTATTCTTTAATGAGACCAATTTATGTATATATAGGTTCAGAGACAACATAATTATAATTGCATTTCAGTTGTACTCGTCTTCTCTTTTAAAACGTTGTAGTGTAAATTAATTGTACGTTTATTGCGTCTCTCTAATGCACGCACAATTAACAATAACGAGCCACGCTTGAAGTACTAAAAAGTAATTTAAAAAAAAAATTACCCACATCGTCCGGCCTTATTTATGGTCGGCATATGGCCGGTGACGGCCATCGGCCATAGTTATAATGGCTATAACTATGATGGCATAGACATCGAAAAAAATTGTGTATAGCTGTTTATTGGTTTTCACTTAGTATTTCATTACGAAATTAAAAATATTATACCGCCGTGTAAATAACATCGGAAACGCGAATAATACCATCGTCGTTCGTGCCAAGGTATGTATTTAAATTCGTGTACGCCGACTGCTGCAATATAACGTAAAAGATATCGGGTTTGCGACCCTCGCCGTACGCGATATAATTATGTTGAAAATGTTATAACCCGTTTTTCCTCCGCAGAGAACATTTACAAAGTGCCAGGTGATGACACGCTTTTCTACGGAGTGTTCACCACGTCGACCACGGGCCTGATGGGCTCGGCCATATGCACGTTCCGGCTCGAGGACATCGACCACGCGTTCGCCGGACGCTTCAAGGAACAAGCCAGCTCCACTTCGGCCTGGCTCCCAGTGCTCTCCACCAAGGTACCCGAACCCAGACCTGGTCAGTGCGTCAACGATACGGAAACTCTGCCAGGTAATAAAAATTACAACTTGTGTAACAGTATCATTTACGTTTCTCGTTGGTACAAACATTACGAACGATTCGGTTATTTTGTTAAAAGTTGCAAGTGTACGAATTTGGAAAACCGATGTTTCACGCGTATAACGCATAACATGCTCCGATCCGTGTTCATGATAATAATAATTCGTGTAATACTTTATCGAATGATGCGTACCGCTATGTAGGTCCTAAATGCACTAATTATTTACGAAAACAATATTGTAATACGATAGTATGACGTGTCACGCATATATTATGTGTATACACTATAAAGTGCATGTCGGACAGCATCACAGATACTGTACGTATAGTATATATTACGTACGTTTGTGTACGGTTCGATTTTGCCGCCACGTCTAATGTCTATATCGGTGATATTATTATAACTATTATTATTATTATTATTGTGTTGCGCACGCAGCAGTCACTCGAAACGGTATACGATAATAATATATGTGCCGTTGCGTTTATAGATTCCGTGTTGAATTTCATCCGCAGTCACCCTCTGATGGACGAAGCGGTGGCGCACAAAGACAACCAGCCCGTATTCTACATGCGCGACTTGTTCTTCACGCGCCTCGTGGTCGACGTTCTCGATTACGTCGTGTTCGGCAATCATCTGCACTACACCGTCTATTATGCAGCTACCAGTGAGTTGAAAATAGCTATTAAGCGAATAATATATATATATAGTTAACGCAGGGTCACAGTGCCGGACTTAACAGTCCTGGGAGGCCAGGGCGCGACGACCAATCGGCGAGAGGCCCACTATAAAAAAAAACCAAATTTATCGACATAAAACTTATCTATTTCTTCAACACATGCTAAAATGAATTAATAACAACTATGATAATACGAATGAGTGATCAATGTTCAATAAACAATTAATTTTTTAATCGACATGTTTAATCGTATTATATTCTTATCACGGGGGGTCATATTGTCCGAAACGTCATGCCAGGTGTAACACTCGTCGAGCGAAAAGCTCAAACAAGTAATACCGTTTCCGTGATAACTATTTGGTTGTCATAGTAAACTCATAATGAAATCATCGACATTTTATGTGAATATTTTAATGAAAACATAATCGGTTGATTCTTATGATTTTACTGTGAATGTTACCATGACAACTAATCGTTGTCAGGGAAACGGTATATTTTACTCGTTTGTGATGTGTGTAAGACACTAAGATATGTAAATTATATTAGGTGTGACTAAGTTTTTTAAATCGTCATTCAATATTTGACAGTAAACTGTATCGATATATTATACTGTAAATTATAATTTATAATCATAGTTAATACAATGTAGGACCTCCATCTAAGACTCCGGTGCATTACGCTCTCTGCACTTCAGCTGAATCCGACACCGTACTGCATAAGCGTTGTACCGGTGCGTTTTAACAGTCGAAAACTGCAGAACTGCACTCGGACCGAGATATATGAATTTCGTGTGAATTTGTTTTTCCAGCCTTGTCAAAAGTCTGTCTAGGACAAGTTTTTCACTCTGTACCCGCTTGCCGAATAATGTAAACCCTCGCGCATTTTCACGTGCATACAATATAATATTTTAATATACTAATACGTTAGAATAAACGTTTCCAGTTTTGAAAACTAGTGTCGAACTCGCGCGCGTGGTTTATTTCATTATTAATTATTTTATTTTTTTTTTTTATCCAATCCAACACCACGCACTAATCTATAACCGATATGACATTTTTCCGCAGACGAAGGCAGAGTGTACAAAGTGGTCCAGTGGCACAACGACGAGGGCATGCCGGGATCGGCTTTGCTGGACATATTCGACATTATGCCCGGTCTGCCCATCACGGCGATGGAAATATCCAAAAAGGTTTGTACCGCCCATCACGTAGATACATCACGTAGTCGCATTTCGGTACGGCCTTCCGGACGCCTCGCCGGTCGCCACCGCGTTGCGAGCCCGCGAGGAAGGATTTGCGCCCCCGCGTACACGAGCATCGATCCGGGATCGTTTTCATCCCCCTCGACACGCGGTCGGGCGTAATGCTTAATTGTGATTTTTCGAAAACCCGAAGCCCATATGGCGTGTTTGACACCGGAAACTGGCCGCGCACAGCTCGTCGTATACGTGTAAGGAGGGAGAATCCACCACCGTTGCCACCGCAACCCCGACGCCGGCCGTCCGGACGCGCGGGGCGATACATGTTAACCCCGTCTCGCCAGATAACGAGCCGTAATCTAAAAAAGTTACGCGAAAAGGTGGTGTAATCCGAAACCGTGATAACACTGCGCGTACGGGGAGGCTCGTCGACACGCGATACCTCCGAACGCGCGCGCGCCACGCGAGACGATAGGAGCTGATGTAACATTTCCCATTCGATCGCAATCATCATCCGAACGAGGCGCGAACGCCGGAACGCGTCCTACGTGTAAATCCGTCTTTTTCACTCTTGTTTACCACTAGTGCGGTACGCGTCATTACGTGCATGTAATACTTACTTCGCTATTTTCGGAGCGTAACCGTTATTTTGTGTGTGTACACGATGGAACATTTAAGACTCAATTTTATTCCACGCAATAGTCATAAGCGCCATAGTCTTACACTTATCGTTTCTCTTTCTTGCTCTCGATCGCTTGTCCGCACACGTTCGAGTATAATTCGTCATAATGCGCGTAGTCATTAATTCAATGTTTAACGCGATGTGTTCCACGTTACAAGACAAAATCAATCCGCGATTCCATCCGGCTGCCAAGTTCGCAATGAATTGTTTCACTTCTGCAGAGCGCATATACATATTATGTGCGAGACAATTTAATTTTTTTTTCTTTCTCAACGCATGTGCAGTTCTATTCGTGTGTTCACAATTTCCGTATGTCCGTCAAGTTTCGCGAGTCCTATTCCAAAGCGATTATTATAATGATACACATAATTACGTTTCATCGTGTTGTATATCATACCTATATACCTACTATATAGTGTTATGTACCTATATACGTGCGGAACGATGGCCTCCGATAGAAAACCGTTTCGCTCTTTACGTCACGGCTCGGTGCAAACTCTTGCCGCTTTTTGACCTCGGCAGCGGCCCCCTGTCGATTTTTAATGACATATCTGAACGATTAGTAATCCCCCGTTAACGAGCCTGCAAACAACAGCGGCCACGTGACTCATCGAAAGGGGAAATGCACGTCTATTGTTCCGGACCGAGTCAGACCTTACATATATATACACCTAACGGGGCGCAGTAAATTAACCTGTAAATGGCGTACATACGTCTTCGGTAATACCGCGTGTCGTACAACTACAGGCTATATCATCGTTCGACCGTGATTTGTTGTTCGACCGGATGGACGGCGACGGGGAACGACGACTGCGCGCGTTTCCTCCCCATCCCCTCCCTCACCCCACCACGATATATACCGATTATTTCTGAAGTCTGCGCGCCGCGTTTCCTCTCGTTTTCCACTTCGTCTCGTTCTCGTCGATACAATATACTTTCGGCGTCTTAGAATTATTGTTATTACGTATTCCGGCGTCGGTGGCACTGGTGCTTTCGGGCCTATACGAAATCCAATTCGGTCCCGTCTCCCTCATAAAGATATATACGTACGCACGTGCCTGTAACATCTATACCATATACGTATATAAAGTTATTTAAACGGTAAATCGGTTTTGTCACACTCGCGCGGTACTCACGCATACACACACACACACACACACACACATATATATGTAATAAATTGTATGATTAATGCTCTCCGTGGTTCCTCCCGAATCCTGCCGCTCCGGAGCGATTGATTAGAGAGAAGTGTACACGCGCACGCACGCACCAAAGCTACATGCGCGCTCCTTTCGTGTTTATACGGTGTACATCGCCGCGGAGTTTTGGCACGTGTAAATGTATACAAATCTCATAAAGCCCAATCAGCAGCAGCTATGTATACGAGACGACGCGGAGACGACGATACCCGGCCCGGTCGTGTATATATTTGTTTAGGACTTGCCAAACGTTTCGCACTCGACTGCGCTTGCGATAACATCACGTCGTTAACATGTACATGTATTTATATACTTATGTGTAGGTATATTTTATTTACTGTATATAATTATATATATATATATATATATATATATATATAGGCACATGGGTACACATAAACCAACTAATGTTTCTATACATCTATAATATTTATAATGTATAAACGTGCAGCGGCTGACCGCCGACATGCGCCTCGTTGTGGCGTATTTCAACCGGCTGCGAAAAAAAACTGTACCTGTACGCACTTAACATGGGAATTAATAGAACAGAATTAACGAGAGAATAATACGGTTGATAAAGACAACGGTGTACACTTTACGTGCACGGCTTATTGCCATTCGTAGAGACATTCAGTATTCATGTGACGTGTGTGCTGGTATAAACGTGCAATATTGTAAAAACGCACTGTCTGTGAAAGAGAATACTTTTTCGTGGACACTTTGATTTTTTATACACACCGTGATAAATAATTCGGAAAAGTATTATGACCGCGGGTTAGCCCGCTTGGCTTTTCTCTAATTGTAAGTGCTTCGCAGACGCACACTATTTGTTATTATTTACAACTATTGGATATTGGGATAGGTAAACATTTTACGTAAGAAGTATACATTTTCTTTCAGTCTAGTGAACATTTAAAAATATATATACGCTTAAGCTCAGTATACATCTCTATCAAATAATAAGCATAACTCCAGTGTAAATAAAAATCGCATTAATTATATTTTTGTTTGCATCAGACAAACATATAATTCATTACAATAACATATTAATGCAAACACTTATATTTTTATCAAACAAGTCTATGGCATGCGTGAACTATACAGCGGGGCATTTTTCTTTTGGATCCCTGCACAAGTCTCAGAATCCTTTGTCGTAAACAAAATGTACGAAGAACTTTCGTGTGCAGTTCGTTTATTTTTATTTATTTTTCTTTGTCCAAATAAAGAAATATAGTTTATCTTTACCTAGAGATTCTTCCATCTGTAGACAGGTTCAGGCCAATAATTATTATTTATTTGTATAATTTACAGTTTTATGTATCTGTCCCATGCCCGATACCGGTGCGTTTAATCGCGTTTGTTTATTATATTATGCACATGTTACAAGCAATATCCTTAATACCGTGCGCAATGATTATGAAATCGTACAATGATGACATCGGAAGCGATCAGTAGATAATAATTATATTTTATTTGTTCGAAAAATGACGTTTGGCGGTTTTTGTTGTTTTCCAGCACAAGGCCCTGTACGTGGCGTCCGACGAAAGCGTCAGGCAGATCTACTTGTCCATGTGCAATCACCGGTACGACAGCTGTTTGCGGTGCGTTCATGACCCGTACTGCGGCTGGGACAAACAGTCCAAGACCTGCAAGCCCTACCAGCCCGGGTAAGTACACACACACACCCGCGTCGGTAGCCCACCGCAACGCGTAATTATGTAACACGTGCCGATTTTTATTTATTTTATTTTGTTCCCTTCTATTCGCCCCTAAAGGCTCCTGCAGGACGTGACCAACTCGTCGCGTAGCGTGTGCGAGAGCTCGGTGGTCAACAAGAGGCTGACCGTCACGTTCGGCCAGAGCGTGCACCTCAGTTGTTTCGTGAAAATGCCGCAAGTGCTGAAAGTGTACCCGGTCACCTGGTACCATCACAGCAAGGAGAAAGGACGCTACATGGTCTCGTTCAGGTACGCTATAGTAACAACGTACAAATAGGCGCGCATATGTAATTTAGTGTTCATGATGTTATGGTATAGTTCCCCGCAGGGCATGTGGCGCGTTAAATGGTTACAACATACCGCACCCTCAAATCGTCGGTAAAAAATTGTATTATTTTCATAAACGATGTTAAAAAAATAATAAATATACCGCATAGTATAGTTATTTTTTCGCCGACGATTATGCCGGTTGGGCGTTCGGTTTAATTGTAACTATTGGCGATACCATTATTTCATATTTTTTACACGATTAAAATGACCATAAAAATTATCAATCATTTTCAGTTTTCCTTGCGATCTTGGTTAAGGTTCCGAGATGTGGGTGAAAACGGAAATAAAGAATACCATCACAACGCGATCGGGACATCTCCGGGAAAAAGTTCCCAAATATATAATGCCACCCAATATACGTATTATTGTGTCGTCGCTTCCGTCGTTCGAGCTACTTTGGGGATCTTACTACCTATGCGGGGTGGCTGCTTATGGGGAGCGCGAAGAAATTAAATCAGAAATTCGAAACTCCACGCGTAAAGGCGCAGGATACCTATTCGCCTGAGGAGCCGTCGTCGCGTTGCAGTCGATGACGACGATACCGAAACGGCTACCCCCATCCCTCCACTCGTAGGCTCTTATACCGAGTACACAAATTGAATCTACATTTATTATCTGTTTCACGCGCGCGTTACGCCACGGTGACGGCGTACAATATTATAATAAAGAATATATAGTTCTCGCAATTGTTTCGTTCGACTCGTGGGACGGTTTCGGAGCGGAGTACGTCAATTACCGCGCAATAATACCCCGTACAGTCGTTCCCATATTATCATTAATATTATTATTATTACTATTATTATCACTACCGTACACCGCGTTGCCGTCCGTGTTCTGCCGTCTGCAGGTGTTTAATTCTCAATTTCCTTCCCCGACCGCACCGACTCACTTACAAGTTGAATTATCCCACCATCATCGTCCTCCGGCACCGTGCGATCCGATGTACGCATAATTCGTCGTCGTCATCATCGTTATTACCTACTGCTTTTGGCGGCCGTTAGAATTATTCACAATCAAAAACGACACGTGATAAAAAATAAAAATAAATCTTCAGAGACGCTTATCGTCAACCCAAAAATATCGTCTGATGGTCGATTTTTATTAGAATATATAATCCCTCGTTACGGTTTCAAATATCGTTCCCTCCTCCCCGTCCCTCCCCCCGTTGTTCGTGATGTTCATTGTTTATTTTTTTTCAGCCGAGTGGAGAAGTACATAGCCACCGTCGAGGGTGGCATGGTGATCGTCGGCGCTTCAGAAGATGACGGCGGCAGGTACGACTGTCAGCTGGCCGGCGACCTGTTGTGCACGTTCAACTTGACGGTGGACGCACACCGGTGTTCGCCTCCGGCTCGGTCGCTGGACTACCATCGGGTGTACTCGGACTGGTGTCATGAGTTTCAAAAATACAAGAGCGCCATGAAATCTTGGGAGAAAAAACAAGCTGTAAGTGCATACGGACACCGTCTCTGCATACGTGGACAATAATATTATAGGCGCACAACTACAGTAGGAATGTCTCCAGTGTAGGGGGGTGGGGGCGAAATCCTAATCTTAACCCTGGTATATTTCATAGTAAAATGTAAACCCGCGATAACAGATTGGAGTGTTTTTCGTGGTTCGAGCAAACCCCCCGGTGTGTTTTAGATCTGATATAGCCTCTACGCGTCGCGACTTGCAGGGGTTGGCCCACTCTTTTGTGTTAAATTTGAGAAAAAAAGCATATGATGCCTTAATCATGAGATCTTTTATTTATCGACGTAGACCCGGTGTGTACCTTTTGATTTCCGTTGCCGAATAAATATTTAAACATAAAATGGTGTGCACCGATAACGTTTTACGTTTTCCCGATCAACGGGATGTTATTTTTTCCGTGGTCGTGGACAGGGGAGTAGTAATATTGTGGTCTATCGCTTTCGACGGACGCAAACCGAAGAGGCCAACAACATCTTCGGCGGGCTCGCAAACGATAATTTTCTTTTCAGTTTTCCCTCTTTGTTCGAATATATTTTATCGAACGCCGTAATCTAATTGTTCTCTCTCTCTTTCTTCCCTCCCCCCTTAGCGCGCGCAAGCACGTTATTTAAAGCAAATTATTTAAATTATTCTACTCGACGTTTAATGGTGTTTAAAGTTTTGGCCGTTATGTATAAACGGTGTTTTTATTATGAGACGGTAAATCAAATTGCGCAAAGGGGTTCTCGGGGACCTTTGAAAAACTCCATCCGAAAAGCTATACGTATACTGCTGCAGCGTTCAAACTGCTATACGTGCGTCTCTGCAAGTCGCTATACCGAGTAATAACGTTTTCGAAACTTTCCAACCAAACGCGCCCTCTATTACCGTTTCTGGCCCGCCGAAACAGGAGATTCTCGGAAAATATGTTTGTGTGATGATCAAAAGACATACGTATCGTTTAACAGATTGGATAAAAGTATAATGGAGACTTTCCGTGTAACATGTTCGACCATTTGCAATGATGTATGTTGGCCGGCCCCGTCGGTCGTTCAAACGTGATTCGTTCGCCGGAATAAACTTGCAGAGAACTCGTGCTGAATGATAACGGTTCTAAACATTTCGTAAACGCCGAAAAACTTAATTTAAATAAACCTTTTGCGTACAAGTTCTCGAGTTTATTTTTACAACCGAAACCAGTGTCATTTCGCATGATCGTTCGAAGGTTTAATTATAAATTGAGTCCGCACTAGACCGTGGAAAAATCACTCCCGTCAAAATAAATCTATTTTTTCGTCGAATAAAAAGAGGAAAGTTTTGGTCGTGTATCATATTATATTTTCATTGACATCGCATTATAGTCTTAACGATTTTCCCTCCACATCGTATAGTTCTGGTTTGCATTCATTGCATTCATCGACAAAAACGTTAAGCATTTATTTTTGAATCATATAACATAGCGTGCGTTGATTGCGTGTTACAGCAATGTAGCAGCTCAAGACAAAACGAGACCGCGATCGCCCAGGGTCTTCTGTCAAACGAATTAAGCGCCAGCCCGGCTCTATAAGAAGGATCCTATTCCGCCGCCGCCGCCGCCTCCAATCCCCGTGTATACAACTACCATCACCATGGTCGTCGTTCAACCGCTGCAGCCGGAGAAAATCGAAAAGGAAAAAAATAATACATAATATATATGAACAAATAAATAAAAAACGATAACAATATAAGGTATAAAAAAAACGTTATCGTCGTCGTCCTCAAGGATATAGTCTCATCTTTTTTTTCCAACGCAGATTCATACGCATCTATTTATATATAAATATATATGTTTGTGTGTGTGTGTGTGCGTGTGTGTGTTTGTTAGACACATATTATATACGTGATGTGTACTTTTTAATACTTAGAATGTAATAACTTTTAAGACACAAACACAGACTGCCTATATATGCGTTGATACCTTTTTAAACCGGGGCGGACAGACGACGCGATACGTTTGACCTTTTTTTTTTAACGATATATACATATTTTATCTACAATCTTCTGTGATAATGTAGCTGTTAGAATTTTTTTTAATAAATATATGGAAATAATAATATATGTTATACTATATACCTAATTAGGCATAATATTATAATAGAGTGAGCTTTTCGTATTAAATATTTTTCCGTTTTATGTTCTATTTTTTTTTTTTTTTTGTTTGACTTTTTTTCAATTTTTCCTGCGTGGCTCTTCATTATATTATACATAAAACAGTTATGGTGCTTCGTTATAGCAATACACGGTCGTGACGTTTACAAAAAAAAAAAAAATAAATAAATAAAAAAATAACACTAGTTAAGAATGTGTAGGACCTATATCATGATGATTATTTGATGATTTTACTGTATTTTTATTTTATTAAGTACTATTATTATTATTATAATTATTATTATTATAATTATTATTATTATTATTATTACTATTATAATTATTATTATGATTATTAATTATTATGTATTTATTTTGACAATAAGACTCAGTTATTAGTTATCACTATACATTATTATCATCCCCCCCCCCACTCTTCTAGCGTAATACAATCAACTTTGTATTTTTAGTAATATTATGAGTTTGTTAAAAAAATTATCTCTGTTCACTTAAATTAGTATAATATTGTACTTAAATAGTATTATATTGATCTGTATAAATTATTATTGTTTCTGGTGTACGATTAGAGCCTTAAGCGAGATCAATATATTTTTAAATAAAATTAAAAAAAAAAAAAAAATAACCGTACGCGTTTTGAACTACTTTATATATTATATTATATAAATATATAGCTACACCGCGTATAGCGTCTAGGCCTAGAAAACAGTATAATGCTTAGGCACTCCCGTCGCTAAATCTACTAAATAAATACAATAGTTATAAACATAAAATGTAAAATGAAAAAAAAAAAATGTAATAATAATAAAAACTTAATTTAATTTAATTTTAACTCTCCCCCTTTTTTTATATATAATTAGAGATAAATAGTAATATTTTATCATGTACAGACATTTAAACCTACATGATTTGTACCAATATATAGTTTCAATTGTACCACTATTCTATTATATATGTATTTTCTTCGAAATTCCATCCATAAAACAGAGTTAATAAAATATACATATTTATAAAACCGTAACATACATAATACAATGCATACACTTGTATGTATACCGTGTATTGTATACATTTTGTTAATATAATATTATATACATGTGTGTACGATATTATAATATTATTAATTACACGTTCATTTTTTTAGAAGCTACGGATTTTTCTATACTGTAAATACAATTTGTTTAAAAATACTTGTTAAAAATATTTTATAACTTTTAAGACAAGTCATCGTTGTAAATTTTTTTTTTTTTTAGTAATATAAGATTATTGTATTTAACAGTAATAATATTATTTTAAATAACGTGTACGTAAGACTAATTAGACTTTTTTTTTGTAACCAAAAATATGTTTAGCAAGAAAACAACAATAATATTTTTTTTCAAAAATCACCGTGTACGTTTTGTCTATTGTGCCTGTCCTCGCCTTATTCGTTTTTCGAAAAAATACTAAACGCAGTGTTATACGACGTAGAGCTCGTCCAGGGCTACTTCCTTACAAAAGTATACCCGTAAGTTAACGTGAAAAAGTAAAAAAAAAATAAATAATTGTCTCAGCACACGGTAGTGTTGGTACGCACGAGGTTCGCTGTATTGGATTAACCATTTATGTATACATTATTATTATTATTATTTGATATGCGGAAGACAAAATGATCGTCTAATAGAAAAGGTACCCGAACTTTTTATAGAACGACCAATTTTGGAAATTTTTGGAATTTTGACAACCCACACCCGTTCAATGAACATATTTTTGCTCTATTTCCGTTTATGATAGAACTAAATTTGAACCTCGACGAAAATTAATAAGTACCTATACAAATTAGAAACACTACGGAAAATATTGTATCCTATACTCGTTTTTACACATAAAATATATCTATTCTTTTTTTACCCATGTGCACAATAGTCTATGTGTTTTTTACATGGTAATCTAATATTGAGTATCTCATGGTCATATAGTATTTATATAGTTAAAAGTTTTCGACCCACCAAAAATATTGTATATCGTTACGGTTACATTTCATTTATTTTCGTTATTTTCATAATTTTTAAATGTATTCAGCATACTGCTCTATTTTATAACGAATCAAAAAATACTTTAAGTATTCAAAGAGTATCTAAAGTCTAAACTTATATCTGAGTAGAGTTTTTGAATGATTTTTTTTTTATTTAAACTATCCGACGTGCGTGAATATTGTATAAATAATAAATATTGCATTGATTAAATAATTTAAAAAAAAAGTTCTTAGAACAACCCGAATCACACTTAAAAAAAAAAAAAATATTGCTCGACTGACTAAAAACAAGAGTGCAACAATATACCTGAACTTATCACCTGATTGTTGAAAATGTACTTCTTGCATGCCTACATCCTATTCTAGATGAGAAGTGGAAAACGACCGTGAGAATAGGAGTAACATGGGAATAATGTGTTACGTGCCACGCAATTCGATCGTACAGTTGGATTAATCAATCGTCAATCAGTCCGGCGATGTGATGATGTAGGATGTTAGCAAATAAATCAACGCTAGACTAGCTTCAATATAATATTTGTTTAATTTATTACTGCATAAAGGTTACTAGTGTTTTAGTAATGATTCTAAGTCTTTTAGATTTTAATTTCAACTGGTTGAAAAAGTCCTATGCTTTTATTTATCGTACACACTGGCGTGAAGATGCTCAGTGTTACTTCTTCTAAACTCGTCTGATTTTGATCCTGTTTCGTGTCTCTTATATACAACTGTTCCCCTTATCCGGTCTAGTTTTTAATAGATTTTGTTATCTTATTATTACTCTAAGAACTATGCAAAAACTCTTTTATCATTGTCGCGTAGGCATTAATGAAAAGGCCTAAGATCGATTCGTAATATCGCGTAAGATGTCAAGATGAACTCTCAGGTATAGGTCATCATATTAGTGTGTGTTAGAGACATTATATAACATGTTACATGTAGTCCCTTATCATATTGTGTATAAATAGATTATAACGGTGCGAAACCGCTGCAAGGCTGCGGGACGCAACAAATGACAAATGATTGAACTCGCTCTTGCTAATCCTCGGGTGGCCCGATGACCCGTTCTTATATATATACGTCCGTCGACAACGGACACTCGATTAGTCAGCGCTAATTATTTATACTGCTTGATCCGATGACGGAGGATTATCGGTGGTACTACGGAACGCCAAATCGCTATCCTTCAGCTCTAGCGTGCCCCGGATCACGGAACTCGACTTCTGCTTGTCCACGGTCGAGTACTCGTATAACTTCTCGTATATGCCGCTCTAAAATCATTATTGCACGTGTTTAATATTTTATACGTTTTCAGCGTATTGATTTTCGCTCGATACATAGACATCTTAGATAACAATGTTCTATAATATTGAAAACAGACGACGGCCGGAAGTGAATCTTACGTGGTTTGTTTCGTTTCCGGTGCGTATGACGACGACAATGACGGAATATGCACTTCGGATCGACATTTTTTTAAAATTACAAATTTATGACTTTTAATTTTAGAAAATGTTGGATCGTTTAGATACCTAGGTGATTTAGCTGGGCTGCCGCTGCGTATCAGAGGTGTGATTTCAGTTTTTTCTAGCGTAAGGCGGTAGGCTGTAGGCATGCTCTTATTATTTTGCCAACTCAAAGTTAGTTCTACGTATATTGTCATAATAGCACATAGGTTCGAAAGTGGGTCATTTTTAAAATGTTAGGTTATTGCAAATACGTGTTTACTGTTTATACTTTAATGATATGCCGACTATGGGATAACTAAACTCTAGACTGTGGCAAGTGCATGCGTTTGCCCTACCCCAAATGACGCCATTGGGATCAAGTCTAGTCATGCCTAGGTGAGAGTGAATGATTCCCAATAATAACGGTCTCGCGCAAAGAATGAAGAACTTCGTAGCCCGTGTAGTGTAGTGCAGTGTTTCCCAATTGTTGGTCCGCGGACCCCCAGTGGTCCGCGGTTGTGCACTGTGTAGTACTGAAAACAATTTTTATTTTAGTGAAATTATTAAAGTCGTAGTCGTTTGAAGTTCCAGGTATTTTGGGACTATCACTATTGAAACTCGATTATAAGTGTTACAAATGTTAAATCAAAAAAATATCTTTATACTATATATTTTGAGATAATCTTTGTTTATATTGTTTATATGTTTATATGTAATAATAATTTATTTCTTAACTTCGACAAATCTGCTATCATACTACATTCTTTATCTAAGCACACATTACCACCAATAAAAGACATAAAAATCCATGAATATAATTGTACAATAACAGACTCATGTTCCTGTAAATCAGTTATTGTAGTTAAAAACTATAAATATTTAGGTATAGAAATGTGTTCCGATATGAAATGGAAAATACAAATAAATTATATGTCTAACAAATTAAGAAAAATTATATACATAATAAAAAAATTACGTGAGATATTACCATTGAAGGAAATTAGAAATTTATATTTAACACTATTTAAATCAATAATCACATACGGTATAATAGGATGGGGAGGGGCATATGATAATGTTCTAATGCAGCTTCAGAAATGCCAGAACTCAATTATTAGGGTTGCGACTAAAAAAGATTGGAGATATCCAACAAAAAAACTATATGAAGATTTTAACGTTCTTAATATAAACAATTTATACATAAAAATTATTACTTTATACTTAAAAAAGCATAACCAATTATCTCCTATTAGCCATGAAGTTAATACTAGACACGCAGCTAATAACTTTTCTTTAGATTGGCCAAAAAAAACCGGATGCCGTAAAGTATACCATTTCTTGGGAACTCAAATATATAATTTAATGCCTACCCATATAGCTAATATGCCATTACCTGCTTTTAAAAAACATATTTCCCACTGGCTCCAATATGAATATAATGCGAGTAAAATTTAAAATATTATAACCAATTAATTCCTATTTTATAATTCAATATCATATAATATTATTATATTCTTATTTCATTTTGTCTTATATCTCTCATGTTATATTTTAGATATGTAATATTTTATTTAGAATATTGTAAATTGATAACCCTGGGCCTCCACACGAGTTTTCTCAGTGAGGCCCAGTAATCTTTTTGATTTCAAATAAAATAAAAAAAAAAAAAAAATAATATTATTACAAAAAGGTACTTGTTTAAAATTAAAATAAATCATAAAAATTTTTTTTTCATTTTTATAATTAAACAAAGTTGAAAAGTAAGTATTCACAAATAAGGGGTCCGCCGACCAATTTAAATTTTAGCTAGGGGTCCGTGGTTTCATACTGATTGGGAACCACTGGTGTAGTGTACCTACGTACAGGAGCCGGAGTGCACGTGTACATCCTGCATCCGAATACGGTGAATACGCAGAGTTGACCAGAACGGTGGTCGGTGGACAAGGTCTTTTTCCCGGGAGCTTGGTATTTTTTCCACTTTATCGTCTACCCGTTGGTCAAGAATCCGGAACGAGAGGCTCTGACCACACTGCATACTGCTGGATTGACGGAAAGGATAACGAAGAAACCTAATTGTATTACAGGTTTAACGATTTCTGATCGATTTTCGAAATGTATCATTTCCATCCGTTCATTCGCCAACGGTTTTAGAGACTATAGATTATAAATTCACTGTGTATTTTTAGCCGTCAACATTTTGAATAAATGGACATACGACTGTTTTTCTTTTTTTTTAATGATTTTTTAGTGACTGCAAGAAAATAACCGTTGTTGTCGGCCAAATAAATAGGGAAACGGAAAAATACGCTTTCCGAACAATTATTAAAATGTCTTAGAAAGCGTCTCCTCGTTTCTATACGAAAATGAAATACATAGGAGGTACCTTCTACCTATTTAATATACGATTGTATGTTTATAGTTAAAATTGAACGATTCAAATACGAATTAATATTTTTCTAAGAAATCGTTTAGCAACAAGTAAATAATGAATGTGTTAATCAACACGACTGTTTACTCAATTTTGATAATTTCTATCGAATATTTCTATTTTATTTCTAAATTAAACGAAACATGGACGATTATCTTATACAACAACAGGTGAGCGTTAATTTAATATAAGTAATAAGAAGTCCACGTGTTACTGCCGACCGTGAAGTAATGTACCCTCAGGCCTCAGGGACGTATTTAAGGAGGAACAATTGGTCCGTGCCTTCCCCAATCACTGTATTTTTATACAATTGTTTCACCCGAGACCATTAATCTAATTTTTACCTCTGCATGGATTTCTACCCAAACATATAAACACTTAAAAAACTATTCGTAGCCATTCTTACGCCTACACACACATCGGAAAGGTAATTTTCTTCACTGAAGATAATGAAAACCAACTATGGGAGAAATTCGATCGAATTTATTTTCATTTATTCGATTGTTTATTAGCATTCCTCGATGTACATCCAGAAATAATGATTTGACCTAAAGGAGTGGTTGATATATATGCTAATAAACACCCCAGGCGTATTCAGTTATGATAAATATAAAATAATCAAAATTAATTTAAAAATTTGTTTTATTACTTAACTGCCTTGCTAATTAAATTGTACGTTCCATTAAGCCTGTTTACTCTAATCCGCGCGTTAACTGTGTGCGACTGCGGTGACGTTCCTTATCTGGTTCCCGCTTTTCCCATCCATAATTATTGTCCGTGTGGTGTAACCAGTGTCTTTAATTGTATTATAAATATTATTGAAATTAACTTGTACTATCTTTCTTCTCTCGCGTGTTACATAATAATAGTCTTATAAATGCATATTTTTCGTGTATTAACCTTTTATTCCGAGAACGTCGGTCGTCGCTGTAACAACACGTTTTCTCTTTCTCATCGTTTTTATTTTCTCTTATTTTTCGTTGCGGCAGAAATCTATAAACCTATTTTCTTGTTCTTACTACGTTACATTGGCCGTTGCGGCAAAATAAACAAATACCGTTCAATTACGTTGTGTTCAAATCTCTTACGTATATGTGTACTCGCATCTTCATGTTCCCTGTTGCTCATTCCACGGCACGTCAATATAACTACGGTGAGCCGTGTCGTCACTGATTTCGTGAGTTATACTAATTGCTGTCTTCATCGTCATCAGTACCATTTATTTCGTTGTCGTAAGTTTCATTTAAGTTGTGCCCTGAATGTTTAGTCTAAGTATTGCATCCGATCTTATGTGAACTCTGCTGGTCATTACACCATACTGATCCGACCAGTAGAGCATCCCCCACCTTCATAATTACACTCTAATTTCTTCATTCCCTTGCAGGGGTGTAGCTATACATTTTTTTTTTAGGGGGGTAGACCCACATAAGCCTTCCACTGTTAGATGGAAGTGGGGACTAATCCCAATTTTGGTATTGGTCTCCTATAATTTCAAAGTTACCAATGATTATTTTTATGAATCATGAATAACTTAAGGCACAGTGTGCAATTCAAGAGTGTCTTACAAGATAACTAATAATTATTAATTACTATACTCGTAACTTACAACATATTCTTATTGTCTATTTATAACATATTTTCAAAGTCAAAATTCTACCTTCTTTTCTTTATGATAGCAAACTCATCAACAACAGCCAATGGATTATAAATAAATTGCTCACCTATTTCCCTTTCTATGGAGATTAACGTCAAATCGTTTAGCCTAGGAATTTTTATAATTTACCTGAGGTATGTTTTCATTCTTCTCATTGTTGAAATACTTCTTTTTCTTTTTAGAGAAAATCTGGGTAGGCCCGGGCCTACCAGGCCTACCTACTGGCTACGCCCCTGTTCCCTTGTACAAAACCTTTACTGTCGTCCTATCCTTCTTCGTCGTCGCCGCCGGCGTGTTGTCTCAGCAGTCGCCGCTTTTCGTGCTCGTGACACCGTAATCGGGATTGTGCCAAGGTTGGGTTGCTTACTCCCAGGAATCTAGGCGCAATAATGTGTAAGCATTAAGTTGCCTACCCCAAACTAAATCCAAGCGCAACTGACATTTTCATCAAGTGTCATTGAAACATCTTTATTCTCAATCATTTTGCATACAAAGCCATGTATTTAAATGAATTAATCATAAATTATTTTGAAACGGTAAGTGTGAGTATTAAATAAGCAACATTTTAAGTTTTTATTTGTGACCCTACACCTCTTAGATATTTCTAAATACGTCACAGCTAACCATTATCACTTCATTCCGCTCATCTTAAAAAAAAACTTAAGTTGAAATAATTAACCATGGATTTGATAGGTATTCAATTGATAACAGAAATATTGAAGAAATCGTTTTATATTTTAAAAAAATTATGAAATAGAAAATGTGCTTGAGAAAAAAATTAAGTATCTTATCAAAATTGTAAAAAATAATGCGTGGTTATGACAATTGACAGTGAACCAATAATATTTTTCAATAGTTTGATATTATTAGAATATTACAAAAAAAAATTAATTAGTCCCGGTTCTAAATTTGTGTATTAATTATTCGGAAAAGGAGTAAATTGATGGTAAAAAGCCAAGAAGATTTAAATATTATACATTTATAATTAATTTTTGTCTACGTACAATTTTGGGTTGGTTAGTTCACAATTTAAAATGGCTCCATAATAATGTCATTGTGTATATTAATTAATACTACAATAGTATAGACTAGTTAATCGCTCTTGACAGATGGTATTCCTTAATATGTTTATCTACAGAACAATCTGCATTTCCAAACACAGGAGTAGCCAACATTTTAAAAACTATTATATATTATAGGGAAAATAGTTAATTACACTTTTCCAATGTTTGAATCGCATTTAAGTTATCACCTTTTGGTTCGCAGTTAATACCCAGTACTCGCATAACATAACTTAAACTTCATTTAGCAGATACATACCATGAATTTATTGTCAAGTTGTTTTCAGAATCATTCTTTTTTTGATAAATTTTGACAGTATTTACTTTGTCATGGAGGTGACCCCCCCTCTTAGTGCATGCCCTTCTCTTGCCCAAAACTAATTAAAACACATATGTAGTTAAAAAATAATATTTTACAGAGTTTTATTACCCTCTTGTCTTTACTGAAAATTAATAATAAATAATGAATAAATAAATATATTAACTTCCACTACTTTTGAATTGAGTAATTTCAAATAATAGGTGTTAAACTTTTCATGCAAAATTCCTAAAAAAATAAAAATATTAAATAAAGTTATTTTTTGCTTTTCTTAATAAGTTTGCTAAAAGTCTAGAAAATTTAGGTTAGGTTCTCAAAATAAGATAATAAATAATATGTCTGTGCAAATATTCCATGTTTTATTTAATATTTGGTGATCGGTTGTCCGACTACAGCCTAAGGTCATTATATATTACATCAACAGTTAATAATTATAATATAATATAATGTAATTAATACCAGTTAATAAAATTTAATAATCAGGGCTCAGAAATTCTAGCAAATTCAAATTTTTTTTGGTTCGTCCTAGAACATCCAAAGTTAAGATACAAATATGTTTCATACTTATCCGACGTCATACAAAAAGTTTCATTTTACTATTTTTTTTGCATATTTAAGGTCTTTATTGCTATTTTGCTAATTTAGAGTTCTTGAGCTATTTTTGGATATATTTTAACATAATGTAGGATATAATCACATTTTGTTGAAAATTATTTTACTTGGTTATATTGTTAAAAATATTTAAAATATTGGAAATAAATAGGCCTCAGCAAATAATATTTCATTTTTTTTAACAGCTTATAATTCAACCAGTCCAGCCAGCCCCTTGAGCTGTTAGTGAACCTAAACATTTAATAAAATTGTATAGTTAGTAATTGGTAAATGTAATTATTATTACATTTCATTTTTCTTATAATAAATTTATAATTATAATTTTTTCAAGTAAAATGCATATTTTTTGATTTTTTGTGCTATTTATAGCGCATATTTTGGAAATTTTAACTGCATATTTAAGAGCTTAAAAGTAACATTTTTAGTGCTAAAACTTCCGAGCCCAGGTAATGATAGATATATTACATATAAAAATAACATGGCATATTTTAATGAATTACATTTTAAAGGTGTGTACAAATTATGTAACTGATCAATGATAAAAATTATAAATGTAATTCTGTTACATAACTTTCATACTTCAATATCAACTACTCATGCCTGTCCAAAGATATATTTAAGAGCTATTTTACTTTTTTTTCTTGAGCCGTTCACATACACCATGAGAAATTTTTAATTGGTACCTAATAGAAAGCATTTTTAATTTTGAATAATTTTCAGTTGGATAAAATGGCTAAATTTCTAAACCACTGCGCTGAAGTAAAGGAACAGGAAATTGATAGTGTAGCAGAAGAAAATTATAACACAGAAAAAGAAAATTTAATAAGTAAAGGTACAATGCAAGTAAATCAAATATACAACAAAAAAATTAAACTTTTAAACAGGGGAAGAGCAATGTGAGTATTAGACTAAACATAATTGCAAAGAATAAATCTTATAATTTTTAATGTATGATAGAATGATTTCCATCCGGATGACTAGTGCTAGGTTGGAAATATTACGAAGTAGAGACAATCACATTAAATCAGTAATGGCTGATGTTAATAAAAAACTGATTAAGATACGTAGCAATAAGACACACTACAAACAAATTCTCAAAAAATTAATACTACAGGCATTATATCAAGTATTACTGATATGATGTATAATTTATCAATAAATAAACACTTGGATTTTTTATAATTATTTATGTATGGATCAAGATTTTAGAAAAAGAAGTTAACATAATGCTAATGTCGAATGATGAGGAACTTGTGAAATCTATGATCAGTGAATTAGAAAAAACATACAGAGAAAACACAGGAATGGAAGTCAAAATAAATATTGAATATAATTTCAAATTACCTATCCAAGAAATATGTGGTATTTTGATAACAAGTAAGAATCGGAGGATTATAGTGGAAAACACTTTGGTGGCGCGATTGCTTCGTCTAACCGAACAAGCAATGCCATATATAACCTCTGGACTATATGGACCAAATCCTACTAGAACTGTTCAGAAAAATTCATGAATTTTCTAATCAAAATTTATTTCATCACAATATATTATAATATTAATGAAGTACAACAAGTAGGATATGTTATCACAGAAATAATATTTTTAGTACTGACTATAAGTTGTACTAAATCTCTATGAGATCTTGATATTTAGCGGCATTTGTGTCTGAACAGCTATCACTGAAAAATTAACAAAATTTGGTCATTATTCAATATTATTGATAATATTTTTCATCTAGATTCATAAATATCATTCAACTTACTTCATTAAAATTGAAGTAAAAAATGACGTATCGGAATGATCAAAATCTAAAAGAATAGAAAAGTTTATGATTTCTATCACTATATTGAATTAAGTATTTGATTGACATTACCATTTGATGATTTCTGATCGTTTATGTCTGAGAATAATAAACTTTGAGCTTCAGGTACGGTCTTATTGATTGGAAAAGACACACCATCACCAAGGCTGTGAGAGAAGTATTAATATTATTACATTCAGTTAGGTAAAAGATTAAAAATTAATTTATGTAAATTAATAAGCCAAAAGGATAAAATATCAGAAATTTTTTAGAGTATAGATTTATCTAAACATAGTAATCTTGAGGATAAAGGAAAGATTATGAAAATAAAATAAAAAAATACTTTAGAATATATTTTGTTAGATAAAAAACTTTGTTATTTTATACTTTGTTATTTGTACATGTGTTCAAAACAATTAATAGTAAACAAGCATTACCAAAAATATACAAAATGTCAAAAATATAAAATTGCTCACCTTATTAAATAATTAAAAATATAACATCTTAATTGACAAACATCAATAAAATTAAAAGTAACTTTATATCTGTATGAATATTGCATCTTTAAAGTAATAAGATTAATATAATAAATGTGAACACAACACAATACTGACTTGAGCCTTATGTATACATGTTTGTTTTATATTATATTTTATAAATTGTTATTAGAATAAGTACTTATAATATTTCTTGGAATAAAAAAATTGTTTAAACAGTAAATGGTATCCTGGATTTGTTTGGTGATTGCCTAACTCTATCATTTGACCTCAGGTCGCTCGCCAACGGAAAAGTTACACCATCCCCCAAACTAAAACAGAAAAATTAAAATCAGGTAACGTAACACTAATATAACGATATCATGATGTATTCCCCAGAATTATTTAAAATGTACACATACAAAATTGTTTAGAGAACGTTAAGAATGACTGTCAATACAATATAACTAGGAAAAATAATTGATAAATATTACTCTAAGTACTTAGTGTAGAAATTTTATAAAATGAAAAAAAAATAGTGCTAAAGCCTTTCTGTACGTTTTCAAAACCATTTCATAACAATTAAATGCACCTAACCGCTTCAAAAAAAACAGTTTTAAAATAGTTAAAAACTTTAAAAACAGAGTAAAAGTACTTTGTTTAATTTAGATAATTCAATTTTTATTTAATATAATAGTATATTTATTTAATTTTAAAGGCAAAATATTTTAAAAAAATGATCATATAATTATAATTGAGAATTATTTTGAAAGTATAAACCACAATACAATTTTATTTATATTTTTTAAAAAATAATTAAGCCACTTATTAAATTATCAACATTTCTGGGTTACTGCATATAATTCTGCCCAAAGCTCCAAATTACATGCAATAATGAATTCCTCAGATGATTTTTTCTATTAATATTATAGTCTACTCAGCGAGAGGGCACGCCGCGACCCGACATAAATTGATTCGTTCTGCGCATCCCCTCGCGTCACCCACCCATAGCATTCCCACTCATCGACGAACACCGTAATCGGACGTTATCATCGGCGTCGGTCGCCTATTAGGTACCCATACACGAGAGGATTTTATGACGGATTTGGTCTAACGGACTAAATCCTTAGGTCCTCGATGGATTTGGTCCGTCGGACTAGATCCTAAGGTGTGTCCACTAACGTGAAAATAAAAGTCCGCTACTTTTCGCGGAGCGAATCCACCAGTGGGCTAAGTCCGCTAGTTAGTGGAGGAAATCCGTTGATTTTTGTACTGAGGACCTAGACCTCTGGTCTTTCAAGACGTTTTGAAAGATCTGCGGATTTATACGACCGATTACAGCTATTGTATGATAATAATGATATTGATAAAAGAAAAATTCTTATCAAGGTCCGCCGAATCCGGGCTCTTAGTGTGTGGAGAAGCGAGATTTGATCCCGTCGGTTTAAATCTGCCGGATTTTTATACTAGACGGACTTAATCCTAGAACACCACACACGATAGGACATTTTAGGGAATTTAATCCACCAGAGACCAAGTCCGTCATAAAATCCTCTCGTGTATGGGTAGTGGGTACCTATTATCGTTGCCGCCGTCACGACAACCCGGCATCTTTGAGGGGGTAATAGGTCCTCAGCGAGCAGCCGTCCGTCAGTCTACATGCGCAGAACCGGCGTGCTCTGTTCTCGCTGAATAGACTACACAATTTATTACACCCATTAAGTACTAAAACTACGTTTAACTTTGAATCTATGAAATAGTTTTCTTAAACTTGTTGAGTTTTAACCATTGAATTAAGATATTACTAATAATAAGAAAATTAAAATCTTTAGTTTTAGGTGAAAAAATTGTAAAATGATATACAACATAATGTATACTACGGCCCACGAGAGAAGTAAACCGTATTCCGACCGAAACGCGGTCGGTTTCGCGCACCCCCAACCTATTTCATATACCGACGTTGTCCGACCACGACCGTTAACGGTCGGCAGGGCTGTATAGTGTGTATCATAACATATTTGTCAACATCGATATATAGTGTGTCTGTGTGACTGAACTGTGTTGACTGTTATTAAACTGAACCGCGCGATTACTTTGTTTACATTATTTTCGTTCGAGTTTTACTTATTTATTTTTTATAATGAATGTTTCTAACGAAGAAATTGTTTCTGTGTTGAACAACGAATCGACATCAACTAATGATCCTACTACATCTACCGAACAAAATGTTGATACTGCAGAAACATCTTCACCCGTTAAAAAAAATCAAAAAGGACGGGTAGGAAATTTTAAAATAATTTTATATTTATTTAATGTATACTAAACATTTTATGTATAGAATGAATCTTTTTTATAAATTTATTATTTATGTAATATCTAATGATCTTATATTTTTTTTTAAGTTGAAATTAACAAACATTTTTTGTCATAAATTATTATACTTTAATGTGTTTATTTTTTAGATTTAATATAGTACCTCTATATTATATTGTATTTGAACGTCTTATGATATTAATTAATATTATTATCATTTCAGTTTGTTGGAAGTCGACAAAAAACTATGATAAATTATTTTTTTATACTTAAGTAATGAATTTTATAATATAATTGTAAATAGTGTAATATTTATTTATAATTTTTATATATAATTCATTGTAAAATATATTTTAAAATTTAGGCATATGCATGTATATTAAATAACTATTACGGTCCTATAAAATATATATTTAATATTTTAAAACTAAACAATAATTTGCACTGAATATGAGTACAATAATACAGCAATTATTTAATCACTCTGTTCACCGTTTGCAACATGCTGTATGCGCGACGTAACACGTGACTGAATGACAAATTATGGAGGAAACAATAACTAGATAGAGGTCGTTGATGTCAGTCTACATACGCGGAACAGTTTACTTCTCTCGTGGACCGTAGTATAGGATAAATATATGATGAATTTATATATTATATGATATATATATATATATATATATATATATATATATATACAATGTATATATAATATAATATGATGTATATGAGTTTTTCATATTATGAATGAAAAATAATATTTATATCATTAACCATTGCTTTTCAATAAATTTTGTTTTTTTTTTTCAATGAAGTGCATCTAAATAATAAATTATCAGCTTAATAAACTCACCTAGTATCTACTGGAAAAGGCCACAAAATAACTTCTTTACCAAACACTTCCTGTATGTTTCTACAGCATCCTAAATTAAATCCATTTTTATCACAACCTTCTGAAAATTTAGGAGAACGGAAAGACTCTAAAATTAAAACATAATCATTATCATACATAAATATAATATAATATAAGATATTATTTAATTACCTAGAGTAGTGCGGTTTTTGGAAACCAAATAGAGGTGATATGCAAACAATGAAAATAAACTAATTGAAAACATTGACGCAATAAAGAACAAAAATATTATATGAATTTTTTCTGATCCTCCTGAAATTCGCTGTAAAAACAATTAAGTATGAGTACGTTTTATAATTGTCTAATTATAAATGCATATTGTTCATGAAATAGTCAAGAGATATTTTAATAAAATTTAGATTTTATTCTGTATTGGAAATTTAATCGTTAAATAATTTATAAGTATCAAAATAATTGATTAGTTTAATATATTGTTTCAATGAATATATTTTTTTAATTATTCATCATTTTTAACTATTTATGTAACATTATAAGAACATAAGTATTTAATTTAAATAACTTGATATTGATTTTTCTAAAAAGTAGTTATAAGTGTTTAAAATTATCATAATGAATCAATGCAAGATATATTCTAATTACATAAAATACTTGAATTATTAATACAGTAATATCCAAAAGAATCATTTAATAATATTACAGCCATTTTCATAAGTTCAATATACAATGTCTTTGGATAAATTATTATTTCGACTTATTTAAATAAATATTTATAGAAATGATGAAATAATAAAGTGCAATAGATTACCTAATAACGGTTCGATAACAATAACTATTTTGTCAACAATTATATAAGTAGTCAAAAGAACTCTATCAACAAATTATCAACATTTATAATATTATAGAGGTTCTTGATGTGTCTATTGTGAAAAACAACAATAAAACAAGAATCTACTAAAGTTACAAATAACCATTTTTTCGAACAGACCCTAGTAGCTATTAACACAATTGAAATATTACCACGTCTGGAGTAACATTCCAGAATTTAAGAACATATTCCGCTGTGGTAGCTACCACATAAATACACATCAGGAGACCATAAGCCAAAAACAGTATAAAGTATTTATAGTTTGAATATGACACACAATTATTGACCCATGGACAATGATGGTCCATTTTCAATACACATTTACGACACACACTGCAATGATGCGATCTGTCAGGTTTCACTATTCTACATTTATCACAGTACCGGATATCTGAAAAAAATAGTTCTACAATTCCAAAGTCATACATGAATTCTTTAGCATGCGTGTTGGATGATCATGTAACATTAAGGATTTAACTATTACCATCTGTATTTGTAAAAGTCATAACCGGTAAGTGCTCGGAGAAGTCACGTAAGATTGCGTTCTGCCTGCTCAAGTCGATGGGGTTTCTGTTGTACTCTTCGAATACTTCTTCAGGTAGCCGAAACTGCAGAGAGCAATAATATACACGCATATTAACGAACACCATCATATTACTTATTATAACATTACGATTAATGTAACCATTACTTTTGGCGGCACACCCCCAGGTTCTGTGAATATTGTTTTGAAGTAGGACCACAGGAAGAATACCAGGATGACATGATACATAAGCAGATACAGCGCTTTGACTTCGACCGACGTGATGCCACCTGAACAGAAAAATGCACGGGGTTCAACGAGACGGACCTTGGCGTTAGTTGGTAAGGGCGAAGTGTTACCCAGGGCGCTGATGCACAGATGGTAGACGTACGCGTAATAGGACCACGCGAGGATGCACAGGATGAATATGACCGGCACGCTCTTGACCGTTTTCACGCAGAACGAGCAGCAGAACTGTTTCGAGCCGGAGGCGTCCATTGCCGCGGTCGGGTAGGTCGGATATCCTCTCGGACCCGTTCGCTGCGACGACGACGACGACGATCGTATACCGTTCAGGCCTTCAAGGTGTCAGCTGCATCCCGAGCACCGCGGACGTCGTCCGGGAGAGCGGAACAAGAATATTGTGACGATACGTGACCGGAGAATACGAAAGAAACGATCGGTCGGCCAACGGGCGCCGATCACCGATGGCAAAAGGGACCGGGCGACGGGCCCCAACACCGGGCGCGGACTGGAGGCACCGTTACCGCGTTACGAGCATTCCACGAACGGCGGCCACCGATCGTTCCTGCAAGACGGTGTTGCGTAAGCCCTGCGCGTCACTGTAGTATTGCACACGGTGACCCGACAGCCGCGTACCGTACCGCGAACGCACTTGCACCTTCACTCGTAGGGTTACGGAACCCCGGAGTCGACGCGGCCCGTAGTTCCCACCGTACGCGATTGTGTTATCTGCGGGATCAGTGTGACCGCGCGCCGGTCTTTCGGTTTTTTCCCTTTATCGTGCAAAGGCGGGAGCGCGCACGGACCGTACGGCAGGGATCGGCAACCTTTTTTTTGATTCGCGGGCCGTACTTCCAAATGTTATAAAAAAAACTACAACCTATTACGTAATACAACGCCGTAACTGGTGATAATTTTTGTCGGGGGGGGGTTCTAAGATAAAAAATTGTGTAGTTCTAATTTTATAATAATATTCTATACAGGTTATTTGATAATAATATTAAATATAATAAATATATATATCCGATTATATAATAATTTGATTTGATAGGTTATTTAATATAGCATACAATTCATAATATTGTAATACTAATATTTATTAATAAAATTTACATTTAAAAATTTTTTTTGCTAAATTTTAAAATAATTATTGAACTTGATTATATTCATTTAATTTGAGAAATGGTTTAGACTTTAGAAGACAAACTCTTTATTTCTTTGTTTTTCATTTGAAAAGCGATTAATTACTTCTTCTGGATCTACAACAATATTCCTATGTACACTGAGTAATGCTGGGCCAGTCAATCGAGTCTTCTCCAGTTGTATTTCTTAGATAATTTTTTATTCTTTTCAGCGTCGAAAAATTTCTTTCCGGTGTTGCAGTAGTTACTGTTAAAGTTGCTAGAGCTTTCAATAAAAATGAAATATTTGAAAAAAATTTTGATTGCAGTTAGAATGTGCTTAGAGTATTTTAGGAGACCGTTCTAATATTGGTTTATCACACCATTTTCTTTTCCAAAGTTTTAACTAATTTGAAAGAGCATCCAAATCTAAAAACTGTAAAAATATTGTAATTTGAATACTTCGTAAACTGTAGAACGTAGAAATAAAACTAAATGTTGAAATTGAATATTGCTCGTGAAAAAATTTTAACTATTATATGCCATTAAGATAAGATTACTATCCGAACAAGTTCTTTGTCGATTACACATTCTGTTGGTAATGTACTAATATGTAAATATTATAAATGAATCCGGTTGATAAACCCGAAGCGAATTTTTCATGTATTGTTATTTATAACGTATTTATAGACCATAGCTATTAGCTGACATTCGTAAATGCACGAGACTACGAGAGTCGGGAGTGTACGAAGCAATATTGGGTATTAACTGCCTATGTACACTAACACTGTACCTAGCTGTAATGTTTATAATTATTCCAAATACGGGGGGGGGGGGTTGAACCCCCCCAGGTACAGCCTTGACGTAATATGTAAGCAAGTAATAATAAGACATTGATTTACTTTACAAAATAGCAACGAACTGCACTGAACACGTTCAACAAAGAAACGCGTTTGTCGTATAAATGTGTATAATATCACTTCATTAAGTATGTATGTTAATACTTAGGATTAGAGCTTTGACATCAATTATTGAGTTATTTTATTTCGTAAAAAAAATACTAATTCTGGTCGTCATCTTCCGGAAATGGGCGTACATTTTTATCTGGGTGTTAAAAAGTTAAGCTCCGGCACTGATAATAGCTTGTAGCTACAAATAGAAAACACAATGAATGCTTCATACTTACAAATTGAGGTAAAAAATGTAAACGTTTAAACACTATCACTGCCTGGGCATTCGTTACCAGCAGTTGAGCAGTGGTTCCCAAATCCTAATAAAAGGCTGCTGCTGTTGGTCAATGTTTTGGGGAAATTTTTAAAACAAGCAAAATAATATAATGTAATTCATATTGTGTTATGTTGAATTTTTTCATCAACTGATATATGTTTTCACAATGTTTATTTTTCATAAGTTGGTCAATATATCATTTGTTAGTGGCACAAGTACAAACAGGGGGAGACGGCGTTTTGGGTGTCTTGAGTCTTGACATCTCTTCTGAACTGTATTTATAGAAATCACACTCAATGACCATTTATTTTTAAATCAACAATGTTAAAATGCTATCAACATATACAAGGTTTAATAGAATTCAAGTAATTTGTATCTAAATATAAGTTCGATATTATGTGTTCTTTAGTTTATCAAAAACCACACTCATCTGTAGTGTATTCAGTAATAAGTTACGGTGCCACGAAGGGTGGATTTGAATAAGATAACATAATAATTAATATTAAATACTAGACTTTGATATTCTACAAAAATTAACTTTTAAAAATATATTCAGGGAGCTATTGGCAGACACCTTCCATGAAAAAATCCTAGTTATAACAATGTCATTCATAATACTTTTGAAATCCATAAGGCATAAAGTGTACAGCCATATTTATTGAAGTCTTGAGGTTAACTATTGCTTAGTGCAAATTAATTTTCTTTTGATGATGGTGTAGATTTTGGGATATTTTTAACAGCTCACATTTTAATAGTAAGAAATGAGGTAAGTGATTAGTGATTAGTGATTACTAAACAGTATAATAATAGTAATACTAAAAAACAATAATGTTTTGGAGGGTATTGAACATTACATCATTTATTTCACTGTCCAATAAATTTAATTGAAATATGAAAATAGAAAACTTTAAATTTAATACTTTCATCAGTCACATAAAATACATAAATAATTTATTCAAAAGCTTATTAAGAAATATTAAATTTAATTCAAGTCAAATTTATGCTCCAATTAAATGTTTTCTATACCAAAAACGGGCTCTAAAATCATCTGAACAAGTTAAAAATGCTGCAGAATTTGGCGAATGTACTATTGAACGAATTGGTCCATTGTGACCTGAAAAAAATATTATTCAATAAAAGATAATTTCAATAGTAAAATAAAAAAATAAATATTTACCTAAAGATAACAATTGTTGACGAGAGGCATTTCGTGCATTCCAAGCACACAAAGAAGTAGTGGCTTCATCGGGAAACATGACATACTCTTCTGTGTGATTAAACAATGCTTGGGTACGGTGCTCTTGTTTTCCTGTTCAGTCACATAAACCATTATAATACACTCAAACCTGAGATAATGCAAACAATAAATTACCTGTTGTTCCAGCCCCTGTGTAGGCAATTAGACATCTACTAGTGGATAACTCCCAAAGTTTCACTAATGAATCTTTACCTGATGATAATATATACTAGAAAATAATTAAATATGATTGACTATTTTATATAAAGTATCTTTAATAAAAACTGTTTACCTTCCCATTTCGAGAAAAAGTCACAGAACACACTTGGCTTCCATCATGTGCTTTTTCAAATGTGTTAATACATTTATTGGACACAGCATCCCACAGTTTAATAGATCCATCTCGACTGGAAGACACAAAGTACCTGGCGCTAGGTTCATAACTGAAACATTATACATAAAAACAATTTCACAAATGACAAAATAAATGTTGACCAGAATATTAATTTTATACTTGATAGAAGTAACAGGACCAGTATGTTGATGGCTAGGAAGTGAGCAAACATAACACTGAACCGTATTTATATCATAAAGTCTAATGATAGGACTATTAGTACCCATTACTAAAAAATCTCCAAGTGGATGAAAACTTATACATGTTATTGGTTCAACATCCTGTAAATTAGTAAAACATTAATAACATTATACAATAATGAACACATTAACATTAATAAAATATTACATTTATTGTCTTGAATGCTTTTTTTACAGATGTTTTTGAATAGTCGAAAAGCTTGACATGACAATCTCGAGAGCCTGAAGCTAAAATCGGTTTATTTGGATGAAATTCTAAACAAGTTACTTCTTCTAAATGGTCATATAAGGTCCGAATCACAGGATGTCCCTGTCCTTCTTGATTATCAGTACTGCTGATATCATGCGCTTTAGCTAACATTCTTTCAACATCCAAAATCTGTATACAAGAATACAGTAACAAAATAGTTAAAACTTACTCAACTTAATACCATAACATAGAAAAATATAATTACTTTTATTGATGCATCACTGCTTCCTGTTGCAATTAACTGTCCATCAGGACTAAAAGCACCAGCTCGGCAGGCCCCTTTGTGCGATGTTACGTACACAGTTTCATACAGCGATGGTTCAGGAGCAGTACAACTAACATTGGTCTCAAATTCCAAATCTAATTAAAAGTAAATAATCAATATACAACTCCGCTAAAATGTAATGTATTTATTAATGTTTACCGATTCCAGGTCCTATCAACATTTGTTGAATAGGATTCAAGTTCAATACTTGTTCGGATTCCTTTTGTCTATCAGTTTCATGTTGTAGACCTTTTGCCACCACACTCATAAGTCTATCCGACGGAGAGCACGGCGGGTCAGCGTTCACTTGGGTGGCCAAACTTGAAGCAATAGTTGAATGACCATCATAAAACAGTTGACTAAATAAAACACAAACAAGCTACAGATGCAAATGACCCGACTGATAGGGTTATTAAGTAATAGTTTACCTTATAATGAGTCTGTACAAATTGTCCCTATTCTTAATACACATTTCGGGTTTAGCATTATTAGTTTCACTTCTCATCTTGAGCTGATTGAAGACACTATTTCATGAAAAAAACTTAATAACCTAACCAAACGACATTAGGTTTGAAGTCTTTTTGCTTTTTAGATCATCATAATAACGTTATGAATTACAGTGAAAACTGAAAACAAGTAATAAAACAATAATATGTAAGCGAATGATTAATGATTATTATTTTTCAAGCTCTACACAGAAGTGCAGAACAGATAGTTTGAAATGTGATAATAGTAATACTATATTAGCAAATACTAAATAGTAACAATTTATAAAATATAGGATCATAGAGGAACTTACTCTACGTGTGGACTTCAAATGAATTGCGTTCGTGACTTTTCATACACAACACTTTTCACGGCTAGAGATAAGAGATAAGGGACCAATCACCGCCGCTAATATTGAAAAACCGGACAGTTGTCGAATGTCGGTTAAATTGCCACCGGTAGCAACCCGATCGTTTGCGTTAATTATTTGAATATTTGATAATTATTTTAGATTTTTGATACATAAATTGTATACTATTGATCATGAGCTATAACATATTTTTAAGAGTTATAATTACGTATTTATGCATGTATTTTGATGCGGATACACAACCTCATCAAGGGGACAACTTCAACGGATCAAGCGTCTCCTCACTGAACTAAATTATCAACAATTTGTTAGCACAACCGAATTTTACCTATCCGAATCACCAAGTTCGTATTAGATACTTAAATCGAAGACCAATCATCAGTATAACATGAACATGGAACATCTACGAACCCAATTGAATCTACCAACTTATTCTGCAAACACTTCTCATGAGTCTTTAGTCAAACAATAGCTTCTATATAACTTTCAGACTATACAACCTAATTTACCATTTGACCTCCCTGCATCCTCTACCACCACCCCCGATGATGTACTTTATGTGCTCCAAAACCTAAAAAATATTCGTTCCAATGATCCAGATGGTTACAATTGTCGTTATTCCCTAATTTACCACACTATAATTATACCAATATTATACCGATGTACTGTCGACAATGGTTTTTTATTCCCTGACGTCTGGAAAGTCTGTTCTACAACTCACATTCCAAAATCTGGTGACCTGTGTAATGTCACTAATTACCGTCCAATCTCTATAGTATGTGTAAATATTGTAAATGAATATTTAAGACAGCCGGTCGGACGAGACCGGGGCAGAGTGTGTGCATTTCGGTTGAAGCACGTATTGTGTAGACTACGATGCCACGCTTTATTTTGTGTTTTATTAATATAGGCTTTTGGTGTGAATTATTGTTTTATTTTGAAAACCCATCAACTCTTAATAATTGAACTAATATTTATTAGTTTTGATTGCTAAAGAGAAGATAGAGCGATACCCTCGAAACTCGAAAGAGCGGTATACGACACTATTCTACCTCACCTTGGCAAAATCTTTGAACTAATTTAGGCTGACCATTTTTATACAAAAAAAAAACGGGACAAAGAATTTTTGGATTACTTATAACTTATGACTTTGAGCTATAAAATTATTTTAAATTGTCATTTGCAACATTAACACATGATTATAATTTATATTCATCGAAAAGAATATCTTAATCCACATTCTAATGCCGGTTTTTCACTAAACGGACAAAACAAAAACAAAACTCAAACTCGTGTCGAATAAAACAAAATTGGAACTTTTCGCAAACATTTTGAAGACCGGCGTGTTTTGCGACAGTTGGAGTTTTGTTTTTCGGGTCCCGCTCGGAAACGGTAACATCAAAAGGTTTCGACGTGTTTTGAAACTCGAGTCTGTTAAGTGGAAACGGTCGTGTTGTGCCTAAAATCTGAACACGAATTCTATACCTAAATACTAGCTAAGTAAGTAAACAAAAGTATAAAGTATAATTATATAATAATATAATAGTAATATCATTAATTTAAGTAATTTGGTGGATAACCAGTGTTGTAAAGTATTTGAATAAAAAAATTTGAATTTAAGTATTGAATACTTTTTCAAAAAATGTTACAAAATAATTTTAGTTAACAACTGTAATCGTTGTTTATTATTATTATGTAATTAATTACTAAATAATAAATTATTTCGATTATTATTATTATTATTATTATTATTACTATTTATACATCATTATAATATTATTAAGTAATATGATTTACAGTTTGGACTATTCAATGTTGGTTTTTGTCTATTTTTACCCATATTACATTTCCCATGAAACAGTTCATCATCGACGACGACCATGTGATGTAAATTGTATGTTAAAATATATATATGTATATATGTATGTTAAATATACGCCTATACTTAGTTATTGATTACTGATTATATTATTGTGTAGATTGTTTAGAATAACGGCTATACTAATTGATAATTAAATAATAATAATAATAAATAAAAACTCCTGACAACCAGTGGAAAACGACCGAGAACGAAAACTAAACTCGAACAAAATGTAGCCTGCTTGATGGAAACAAGAGTTTTGGTTTTGTTTCAGTTTTGTTTTTGTTTATCAGGTTGTAGAAAACACAGACACAACATAAACACAACTGTCCGTTTAGTGGAAAACCGGCATAACAACTTATTTTTATCGTTTCAAAAAATAAATAATTAACTTTTTTGGTATATCATTCTATGTTAGACCATTAATTAGTTGGGTCTAATGAAATATTTTTAAATCTTCAAAAGAACTTCGCCACATAAAACTGGTTAGTTTGTTCTATACATTTTTTTGTGTATATATTTTTTGTCCATAATTCTAAGAGTAGTGAGTTAACACTAAAAGCTAAAAAGTTTTGTTTTTCTATTTTTAATTTTTTCACATAGTATTTCTGATACTTGACGTACATATATGCTTTCCCATTATATTCTTCTTATAGTGTCACAAACGATTTTTTATTGACTTTGTACGAAATAAAACTATATATTGAGACGGAGTCGCTAAAAAAATATTCTAAGATGGATCGGCATTTATTCTGAGAGTCAAAGTACGATTTTGAAGCTGAATACATTTCAATAATTTTGGCAACTGCTGGTTGTAGTATTATATTTCTTAATTAATGATAATTTAGAAGTATGAGAATAACGGGATTAAAACGGAACCATCCTCTAAAAACAGGATAAAAAGCGTTCTGTTCAAAGTTTATTGGGACAAGGGGACATGATGATGAACGATCCCGTTTTAAACGGGACGTAAGGTCACCCCCTAAACTAATTGTGCTCGATTATATCAAAAGATCTTTTAATCATGCGTTAATCGATGAGCAACATGAATTCCGTTCCGGACGTTCCGGTTCTACCATAATCAATAGCGTTGTTTTTAAAAATTATATAAGCGATTGTATTGAATCAGTTATCAGGTTATCAGTTGACTTTTTAATACTTACCGATTTTCATAAAGCCTTTGATACAATCAACCATGAATAATTAATAGACAAACTGGGGTGCTTAGGTGTAGGCTATCCACTTTTATCCTGGTTTAAGTCGTATATCACTGGTAGAAAACAATTTGTTTCTATTTCAGCATCCTCTTTGGAAATGTATGCCATTACATCTGGAGTTCCTCAGGGTGGCCACCCAGTAGCGGGCCAGTAGGGTATGCCACGGCCTGCCCTGTACGATTTCGTAGTATTTTTGCTGTGTACTGTACATCGTATTTTAAAATTTGTAGAAATACGTTGATTCTACGAAAAAAGAAATTCCATGCTACAAATAAAACTTACAAACTTAAGTATTATTTCTATTAAAAAATCAGAAGCTAAATTTTAAATTATAAATAATATATTTGATAACTTTGCCGATTTTTAAATTAAAATGAATATCATTGACATTATCATTAATATATATTAAAATATATACTTACCTATTGTTTAAGATTTGTAATTTGTAAATATATACCTATATTACCCATGTGTTTTGTAAATAATACAATGCACCATTATTAAAACAATACTTTATAAGGCAATTTTCATTATACCAATGGCCCTCGCTATTAATCAATGCCCCATGATTGAGCCATTTGGAAAAAAAGATTCCGGTGCTGCCACTGTGGCCACCTAAGCCCATTATTATTTACAATTAAATAGTCCTCTATCAATACTTATATGTTATTTCCATTCTTACTATTAAGTTATCAATTGTATAATTTTGTAACCATATTAAACTGCTATTTAACGTAAATAAACTAGAAATAATAATAATAATAATAATAATGCATTTAGTCAACAGTTAATAATTGTGTTATTATACTTGGATAAAGGTAGTAACTATTTAAACAAGACAAAATGTACTACAATACTTATTGAACTTAGTACTATAATTTTATAGTTGCAACACCAATGGTTATATTTATTATAATTTATAAATCAATATCAATTACAAAAATGCAAATTGTAATGTCTTCCGCTAGCCGTACACTTAAATTTATGGAGGGGACAAAATACATTGGTTTTCTTCAAATAATTGAGGTTTTCTCAGGAGACTAAAAGTGTTAATTGATTTTAGGACTCTTGAATTATCAAAAATCGAGACTATCAATTTATTTCTGTTTAACCTTTTTAATAGGTAAACTTGACATTTTCTAATATAAGCTTCCAATTATTTAACATTCATAATCATCACTATCACTATATAATATTTCCAAATTACTTAAATAAGTTAATAACAATTTTGGTATGGCTGATTGATTAGTCAACAAAGTTTCCATACTGTATTTGTACCTAATATCGTAAATACTTGAATATGAAAATAAATATTTTCAGTTTAAAAATAATCTTGAATTACGCAACATATTATATTAAAAATAAATAGGTAGGTTACCATCAAATGATCATGATTTTTTATCTAATACAAGTGCTTAACTTTTTATTTGAAAACAAAATAATTATGCAGAAAAATAATCTAAGATTTATTTTTTTACAATTTCTTTTTAATGAGAATATTTTAATTTCAGTAGTTAGTTAAAAATGGTTATACTTTCTTCAGTTATAGCAAGCTAAGTCATAGACAAATAGCACATTAGTTCTTAACACTAAACAGAAAACAATACAATGTATTTATCCTATAAATTTTATTACTATATTAATAATATGTTCAAAAAACATTGTAACCTAGTTGCATCATTCAAATATAGACACATTACGTAAAGCATCAATTAAAATGTAAAATTAACTTAATATTTAATTATCATTAATTTGTAATTATATAAAAATTGTATTAAATCATGTCAAATTTCAATTAAACAAACACAAACTAATAATGGATATGTTATTTTCATTTAGAACTAATACTATTAACTGTTGTAGCACTAGCACCAGTCTTTTCATGTCGACTTTTATATTTGGCAATCTCCCGACACACTTTCCTGATGGATGATGGAGAATAACCTAAGTCTAATAGTTCTAACATTGCACTGTAAACAAAACCATCACATAATTAATATACGTACAATAACCAATAAAATTGTTTCCAGTAAGTAAATTAACTTGAGTTACCCCATACTACACCACCTTGGCATTGATAATAAACAGTTTTTACTATGGGAATTATATAACATAAATATCAATTTAACAACCATAGAACATAATTAAATAAAGAAATGTAAATATGTAGTATGAAACATAAGAATCACATAATAATCGAAACCCAGCAACTATGACAAAATTAACAATATATAATTGTCTTAGCACTAGAAGTTATCACCATATAAAATACCAACGCTATCATCGCCTTCCACATGTAATATAATAAGGATAGAAATATTAATTGTTCTATGTTGCACTTTAGAAACAACTATTAATGTTAATAAGTAGAGTAATCTTCTCAAAATATACAACGTGATGTAGTAAACAGTCAATACAATTTACCTACCTTACAACATTGGGTGCAACTTTGATGCCAGCCAATTGGGCAAGCTCAACAAAATCTGATATGCTGCTGCACTCTGTTCTAATAAGAAGAAGATTTTAAAAAAGACAAATATTGATAGAGAAATTTAAAAATTAGATAGTTTGATATATAACAACAAAACAATAATGTTAGTAATTATTATAATATAAATTGATATAATGATATAATATTATAATAGAATAGACATTCAAGATGTACTTAAAAATACTATGATACTTAAATTAAAATTGACATCTTACATAAGTAATATAACTATTTACATTTAACATGTTTAAAAAAAAAACCGTCAAGAAGCATTAACTCGCATTTACATCCTTCAAATATTAATAATATAAAATGACCTAAGTGCATTTTGAAATAAGTTTGATAAATTTTAATAAAGATTATTAGATTATTATACAAAATATATGTAAATTTCAGCTATAAAGAATATACATATTAACTTTAATACAGCAAAAATTACTAAGTAGATTATCATTAGTACAAGAAATAAAATCTTAAGCCTTTTCCTCTTTTTCTTTATTGTACCGTTCAAGTTCTTTAAGAAACAGTGCTTTAGGTTTCATAATATTTGGTCGATCTCCACGACAATTTGGACAAAACCATTTGCCTTTAGGTTTTGTTGATAATGTAACACATGAGAAATGAAACCATTCTATTGGACACAAATCATTATCGCAACATATCATTTCTCCATATGATATCTGATCACAAAGACAATAAGTTGGCTCATCTGGATCAACAGCTACGTCATCATCATCGTCTAATGATGGTGAATTATCCTTCTGTTGCTTCTTGTATTTACCCTTCTTTTTAGTTTTTGTTTCAGTTTTCTGAGTAGTTTTTTTTAAAGTCACCTGTGATTGTACTTGAGCTGTTGCTGTAGCTCTTGGCAAAGGAGTATTGGAATGTATTAATGCCGAAATAGCAACCAAATCATCAGAAATTTCTTTATAATCTGGTTCATCTACTCTGTTTCTACGAGGTCGTTTTGTAATCTTTGCGTCATTATTTGATTCATTACTATCATTATCTGTGTTGCGTTTCTTCAGTTCCTTAGTCACAGTACTAGTACTAGTACTGGTGCTAGGCAAGTTTCGTTCTTTAGAACAATTACCAGTCTCTGATTTTTCTTTAACACTTGGCTTGAGAACATCAAGATCTTTGGTAGAGGTCAAATATTTCATATTGTTTTCCAACTTCCTGGACTTATCTTCAACCAAGTCACACATTTGTTGTAATATCTGTACTTTTCTATCCCCTAGATCTAATCCATCCACTAGCAGTTTCATTAACTTTTTGCGTCGGGATTTTTTCTTAGAGCTACTAACTGTGGTCTCCTCAATCTTTAAACAATTTTCATGAAATATTACGTCAATTTCATGCAACCGTGTTATGCTACGTTGTAAATCCAACGGTAAGTTTTGTGTAAAATCAACGTAATCATTTAAAAATTCCAAAGCTCTATTCGATCGATTAGTCATTTTCTTTTTTTCACACGACACCAACCACACACCTCGATATTCGATATTCGTATTCCGTTAGATTTAACAAATAGAAAATAATGATTTTAACCGAACTTACTTCTGTAAAACCATGTCGAGTCGTAACCGAATCTTCTTCGACAAAAAATAAGTTTTCAATAAGCTGCAGGTATTAAGACGTACGTAAAAGCCAATAAGTACTGCACGTCTGCACAACTGTTCTGTTCTAATTATTGACGATATTAAATATTGATTAATGATTACTATAATTTTCAACGGCCACTACATTACCGCAAGTCGCAACACTGACAAGTGACAACAACTAACAAGTAACAGTGTAACCTGTACTAACATAACTTACTATAACAACATGTTTTTCTGATACTTCTGATACAAGCACTGATAACCAATCATGAATGAGTACCATGGCTATAGCTGATATTTAGGCCAGCCTTTGCGATGGGTTGGTAATCATGTAACTGTGCACAATAAAAATTTAAATCGTACAATAATCATCAAAATTCAATTATTTCAAATTTTAATCAAATAATAAGTAACCCAAACTGCCTATTACTTAAGTTATTCGAGTAAACGAATTAGAACTGACGAGGTATTAAAATTAAAAATTAAATGTATTCATTATTTTTATTTCAAAATATAATTTTGTATTTAACAAAATATTTTAGGAATACTATACCTACAATTTTATAATGGTGAAAAAAACCAGTATTCCTGCGATTCTGTTCTTTAAAAATAATAATGAAAATGATCATATTGATATAAAGATTGTCCAATATCCGTACACAAATGACAAATGACCAAATACATGAAACCATTCAGTCATCTGTAATCATAGATTTTGCGATCAATATATATGTATAGTGGACAGTGGTGATAACATAGTCCATAAAGTAAATAACTATGGGTGGTAGTGGTATTATTTTTTTATAGTAATGATATCATAACTATTAGGTCAAATTAATGATAACGATAAGATGTCAACTGCTCAAAATTTTCTTGAATCCAAATTGCAAATCGACAATTGCAATTGCGAACTATTGTGAATCGAAAAACGTATTTAAATGTCTTTAATTAAAAATGGTGCTTAGAATTTTACAGTACTTAATGAACCATCAACAATTAGTGGACAAGTTGGCTGAATCAAATTTTATGAAAAGAATTGCACGTTTTATTGTTCACAAAGCAATTAGTGCAAAAGCTTTGACAGAAGATATGAAGTCTGAACAATTCAAAAAGGCATTACAGAATATAACTGAGAAGCTAAAGGAAAAAAAAGACTAATTTAATGGTAAACAGTTATTTATTTTGTTTTGCATTGTCAGATAATTAGTTGTACAACAATGAGAGACCATACAGTAATATTTTTGGGGTCAGAACCTGCAAAAGACAAAGATGTC
This sequence comes from Periphyllus acericola, assembly GCA_949715065.1. NCBI lineage: Eukaryota > Metazoa > Arthropoda > Insecta > Hemiptera > Aphididae > Periphyllus > Periphyllus acericola. The sequence continues at coordinate 7,966,124 of OX454269.1, read as the reverse complement.
ATCATACGTGCTCTATCATATTTCACAATGCCTGCTGCTGATTTACCTAAACGGATATTGCTGTCATTTACTCCACCACTACGCTCAAGATTGGTATACGTCGACTTCTTAGGACCATGTTTGGCGTTCATACTGTTGGCTACAATCCTTGGGTATGGAAATGCCTACAAAATGCCATTAGCTGTCTCCCACAGATCACCAACTTTAGTGTTAGCTATGTATTGTCTCTCTATGCCAGCGATATGTTATATCTTAACTCGTTTGGGAAAATCTACTATATCTTTTTTGCAGATATTGTCGTTATTAGGTTATGGTCTGTACGGTTATGTTTTTACCCTGTTCATTAGTTTCATGTCTGATGAAACAAGTAATGTAATATTTTATTTGGCTACAATACTTTTTACAGGCACTAGTGTTTTTAGAACATGTCTTATAATACTATTAACTATTAAATTACCTGGTCTTAGACTGTTGGTTTGTAGTACTATTGCCATTTTACAAGTGTTATTTGTTGTGTTCATGTATTTCACATTTGTTCATTCAAGCTTTGCGTTTCTTTAACATTAATTTTCTTTAATAAAAAATATAGATTATTGTTAGCTCAAACATGTGATTTTTATTTAATTGCACAAACTAACTAGTTATAATTATTTATTTTTGAAATTAAAATTATAAGAAATAAGATTGTTAAAGTTGCTATCAGTTTTCCTACAAATATAAAATTTGTCATTACATAAGAAGTGTTAGTTACATTATTGAATGTCACAACTCCATAAACACAAATTATCTTTTGTTTTGTCATCGATATACATAAGTATAAGTAATCATCATATACAGTTTTGGGAAATATTGTTATTTGAGATACATGACCGTGGGTTGAAATAATACAATTATTATATCTATAAATAAAAATTAAACATTGATTGAGTAAAATGTTAGGTGATTAATAATGTTGTACAAAATATACATATACTCGTATATATATTTGCGTTGTTATTTTTATTTTGGATTCACAACAAAAAAATTATTTACAATAACTAGTACAATTTTCAAACATGATATTTAAAAATGTAGTGAGTTCAAGTTAAAAAAAACTTAAAATTTTAAGTATTTATGTGTTATTAATAATTAAATTTGTGCATAAATTCAAATGTTCTTTATATTATGTTAGGATATTATATTAATTCATACATCTCGCAATTGATTTTTTTTAAAATTGGTTGATCATATTTTAGCCATGCAATATCGAAGTCCTCATACGGAAATTCATTATTAGTAATACAGCTTAATTCTATAATTTCTTCTTCACTAGTCATTGTTACTTCATTGTACAATATATCTGTTAAAAAACAAGTGTAATTATATAATGGGTACCTTACACATTTTACTAGTAAATATAGGTATTTATTACATATAGGTACCTGACAAGTTACTTGAAAAAATATTAAAGTCATGAGAAGGGTTGATTGCAAAATCATTAGGATTTAATATATTATCATTAAGTTTCAAATATCCAATAATTCCTCTGAGTACTGTTGAATTTTGATTGTCCTAAATTTTAAATAAATTAAAGTTAGTTTTACTTAGAAATTAAATTGATCACCTATTCATATTTTAATGGAAAATAATTTATGAAGTAGGTAATTGTATAATTAAGATTGTTAACCTCATTATTTCCTATGTACATATAATTTTTACACAGTTCAATTGATATGTCTGCTGGTATTCTCAATGTACGTTTTTCACCATTTACATCTATTAGCCAAGTACTTTCCTGTTGTTCGATTTCTACGTGAATCCAAGACGAATCAATTTCCTCAAATGGTATTATTACCTCATCAAAGTAATCATCTAATTTAATAATTAGTTTAATTATGTTATTATTAACATCTACCAGCATATAATCGGTTGTCATCCCTTTAATTAAAATTAAATTTCCATGGGCTAGAAGTTCAAATCTTAAATACAATTCTAACTAAAATGATAATATAAAATATTATTATACAACACTTGTATTGTAAAGAAATATAAATCAATATTTTTTTATCACAAACCCTAAAAATATTACTCGGCTGTGGACAAGGAATTTTAATTGTTTTGGATAAATTTGAATATGATTGTTCTTCTGACAGTTCATATATAGTGTTGAAAGTTGCATATGGTAAATACATATCTGAAAACTAATCGCGAATTGTAAATATATAATATATTATAAAAATAGAAGTGGGCATATATTACGGTTACTTTATTGTTAATAGTCAATGCGTAAGGTACAAAGTTTACATAAAGCTTTTCAATGTATCCTTCGAAATCTTCTCCAATATTCATCACTTGATTGAGATTCATAATTGAAATGAATGCGGTACATTTTATGTATTTTGAAACGTTTTCGTTATTAGATTGTAATGTTACTTTACGATTGCTGATCGAGAAAGCAACATCATTCCAACCAATCTTAACAGAATAAAAAAAAATATATTATGAAACAAGTTTCAGCTGTGTCCTGTGTACATTAACACGAGTTGTGAATGTTCATTGTGACAAACTACAAAACAATAGTTATTGTACTGAATTATATGTATTATGTAATTAAAGTTTAATTTTCATTCTTCCTTACGGACATGGTCGACGGACTAAGTAACGTGACATTGCATCCATACACATAAACTTCTAGAAACAAACGATTATCGATCAATTTCAAGCAAACACTGCCGCAATCGCTGCAATCGTCGAAGAACCGTCGCAATATAGTCCCGGACATGTCAAAAGGGTAAAACCGCAGAACAACGTTTAACATGGTCGTATTTACTTCTGTAGCTGAGTATTTGATATGGGACTGTTTGTCAAACGTAGCCACCATAATTGGCGGTCCTTTAGTACAAACGTTAAAATGTGAGTAAGTGTACCGTATACAGTAGGTACATATTTAGTTTTAAAATATGCGCCTATGTATGATTGTAAATTGTCATTGACAATATCTCAAACTTACGTAACATTTATCATTTAAGTTTAATAATGAATTTTTTCGAAAATTCGTTTGGTCGCGGTTTGCGTAAATAGGTGTTTAATAATTTGTGCACATAGTCTATACTTTCCCTATATTTATCTCTTAGATATGTAATATGTGCAGGCCTGACGAGAGGGGGGGGGGCAGCCGGGGCTTGGGCCCTGGGGCCCAGTACTCAAATAGGGGCCCGACAAAGCAATTAGGTCTTATATTTTACCGAAATATTATATTAATATAAACATTTTTTTAGTTTTAATTCATAATTTTATTTAATTTTATATTTTTTAAGGAACTATGTAAATAATAAAATAAATAATAATTACTTTATATCTTATAAATAACGCCATTAATAGTATAATAATTAATTTGTACCATATCCCATGACACATGTGTTACCGTATTAGTAACAATATGATTTTTGCTTTTTAATTTCTGATATACCTCTAACCAATATTATTTTTCATTTACATATTTTAAAAGAACGAGTAACGACGCGAGTATTGGAAGTGAGTTAAATTACATTATGAGGGGCCCGAATTAATTTGTCCCTGGGGCCCTTAATTTCTCTCCACGGCCCTGAATATGTGTGCAACACAGTTTTACCTTTACACGGTACCACGTGACAAGCGCTAATCTGTACAGATTCTCCAGTGCAGTTGTTTCCAGATTCTTCTGGTTCCGGTCGGCTACAACTGCGCACCCTGTATCGAATGCCCTTGTCACATTTTGCAGAACACGGGCTCCATCTTTGCCATTCGGACCATCCTCCGTCAACTATACACGAAAATGTTCCGAATTATGTTTTTTTATTTCCCCCAGCCATGTAAAAATAATGTGCAGATATAATAAATATTAGGTACCCCCGGGTACGTAACATTGGCAGATTTCGGTGTGTGGCCCGACGCACGACCGCGACATGTAGGAACTATCATTGAAGCGTCGACAAAAACGTTTACGGACAGAGATACCGTTGCCACCTCGTCGAACACTACATGGCGACCATTTCAACCATGTACACCAAGTGCCACCTGTTTAACAATACCGGGGTGTAAAACACATATATTTTCTAAACCAAGAAGCCGTAAGTGTAAAAATAGCGCTAGTTAAATAAATTTTGATTGTATACTTCTGTCGGCTAAACACGATTTTCCAAAACACTTTTTAAACTCTATATAGTTTCCGGTACAGTTTAATGACGTTCTTGAAGGTTTAGGATGATCGCAATACCGCAAACGGTATTTGACACCAGAACCACAGGCAGCAGTGCATTTTGACCAGGAATTCCATTTACTCCAGTCTCCCTTTACTTTAAAACGCAAAATTATCTTACTACAGTTGTATGCATATAACTAGAGAAATTATTCCGGAATAGTTTATTACCAGGACAGCCTATGTTATGTTTAACACACAAAAATGCACTCCAAAATCGATCCTATATATGTAACAAAGTATTACTGAATGTGTCAATACAATAATCAGTTTTATTCAATAATACTAACAGTATTGTCCGCAAATACGCTTTTCACGGTGTAATAGTCACAAAAGTCTGAGATACATTTATCTAAAATAATACGATTCGCTGTGTTTCCGAATTCGTACAAATAGTTCAGTTCGTTCATTCTGAGTTGATTTCCTTCAGATGCAGTCTTGGTGTAGTTTTCAATAGTACACCCGGCAACATGGCAAGTTTTCCACTCGCTATTGAATCCGTATAACATGTCACTAGATGTGGTGCTCCGGTACCGAGACATGTAGCCAGTTTCGCCGCACAAGCCTTTGCAGTAGGTCCATCAATAAGTTTTCGATCGGGTAAAAAAATCAAATGAAAAATTAACAACAGTAATGTACGCCTATAACTTAAAAGTTATGTCTACAAAAGTAGTATTTCTAATGGGAAAAAATATTAGATATTTCGCTATATGGTATAGGTAACAGTGGCGTATTTTGGGCGATATTTCGAGGGATTTCCTAAATTTTAGGAACCTCACGAACCAGTTTTTATAGAACTGTTTATTGAAAAAAAAGGCGATTTACTTTTTTAAAAATAACTATGGACACCATAGGTAGTATGGAGGCACATGATAAGTAATTTTACATTTGAAACTCTAGTATAGTGGCGCTCAATCTTTTTAGGACGGCGACCCAATTAATCCTCCCCCAAAAATTACCGCGACCCACATGGTTTTACGTTTACACTTTTACAGAATAAAAAGGTCGTTCTAAAAAACAAAATTTGTTCATTACTAACTACTTTTTTAGTTTACAGAGACTATACCTAACTTGATAAAAAATAATTATACAAATAATTATTATAAATATTAGTTTTAAAACTCATCGGTAATCATCGAGATCCCTAACATTTCTTAGAATCTACATAATTACAAAAAACTCTTTGCAACCCACCAAAAACAGACTCATGATCCACCTGCAGTGGGTTACGACCCATAGTTTGATAAACGCTGCCTAAGACGCTGAAGTATAAGGTATAATAGACAGAAAATGAAGGTTATTACTTAATACTGAGTACCTATATAATAACATTAATTTTATAAATTACGTCAGTTTACCCTAACATTAAATCTAAAAACTCTACGTATGAATTTTGATTTTTGAGGCAAATTTGTTATGTTCAGTGTTGTACGTTTGTAAGAGGGAGACAATACATGCGGACGCGCGGGTGTGCGGCGACCTCTTGAGGTTGTGAAATTCGAATACCTAACTCCACATTCCAAGATACTCCAATATAATCCTTAAACAAAGTTTAGAAATATGCATCGAACCGTGTCGTAGGATCTTTTAAGATTGTTATCACTTATGCAGTTTGGATGAAAATATTTTGATAGGCATGCGTAATGATAATATATCGAACAATTTTTTTTTTTAAGTCAGGTGGGCCGTGGGTGTCCATACATGAATGTCATCCTCCCAAAATACGCAGCTGATGTGCAAGTACACTAATGTAATACGTGAAACAGTTATTACTCGTTCCAAGAAACCAGGTTTGTTGAGTTGTATTTTCCGCGGTCTTCGTTAACTGGAAAACGTTGTGCTCCTAACGCGACGATACAGAGACATAAATACACAATAACGATCGTGTCGAACTCGTACGAATATAAGCAAAAGTGTTCACTCACCGCACCAATGGTAGTCGTCCATAACGAGAACGTATGCAAGTACGACCGACAACGACATATTATCGTCGGCACGTGTGAAGGTACCTATATTATTGTGTTTTACAAAATAGTTTCTACAAAATCGTCCGGACTACATAATCGGACACGATTAGATTCTTTAGTATTTTCGACTAGAATATCCTTGGCGGAGACCCGGCTCGACAAGGTCGTGGAATATTGGTCTCATCAAACGGTGCACGACGAAAACGTAACGGCCATTGCGTCCGTGTCCGCATCGTCTGCGAATTCCGTGGTATTATTTATTCAACTTTTCGACGGAACCCCGGGAACGCGACCGTGTTTTCCATACTCTTTGGGAATTCGGGATGATATTTGATAAGGTTTTAAAATGTTTATCGCATCGTGCGAATTCAAATATTATCATTATTTAGTATTTAATATTTACACTTCCTAAATATTCTTGGGCGATTATTGATTACTAATTAATTTTATTCTGTAACGTTGTTAATAAGTAATAACCGTTTTTTCTTTGGTACGAAGTATTTCTGCGTCATCTACTATTGACTTCGCAAAATGTCCTTTACGGTAGATTTAAATAATATTAATCATGAAAATCTTAATCAACTGACCAAAGAGGTAATTTATTTTTTACATTGAATATTAATCTTTTCTTTAAATACTTTTCACTTGTTTCTATATTATTACGGTCACTGCTGTTAAATTATTCATGATTTTGTTCTACAGGAATTAATTAATATAGTGTTAGACCTCAAAGCGCAGAAGATTAATCCTAAGAAGGCTGACAGAAAAATTACAAAACCAAAACCGAAAAGAAGTTTTGATTTCACAAAGTAATGAAAAGTTGTACTTCTAATGATTCTAGTCATTATATTAAAATACATATTACCTTCAATTAGAACATATACTTATAAAAAATATTGTTTATTATTCGAACTTGTAGAACATTTTATTTTAATTTAATTAACTATACTTAATTTTAAGTTTATTCATTACATGACACTTTAATTTTTGTTTTATACTTTTTTTATTTGATGTTTAATTTAATGTCTTAACTGATGTAGAGAAATCAAATCTATAGAAAATTTGAGAAGATGAACAATAATTAGTTCATTTTATTAATTAGATTTATTATACATATAAGTTAATCTTAGTATCTAAATAATCTAAGTTATTACTTGCAATATTCGTCTCATTTTAGTTAATTCTATTTTTTTAAATAAATTTCTTATAAAATGTGGTGTAATTGAATTGTGGAAAACTACTTTCAATATTAAGAATTTATTTGACTAGTAAATTAATCATGTCATATTATATTCTTTTAAGTAGTTTAAATAGTTATTTAAATTTTGAATTTGCTTCTTTTTTCCATTAAAAATTATGTTAAGAGGTGGAGGTTAAATGAAGGTGGGTTATTTGTACTTTTTTTGCCTTTATCTGAATAAGTTTTCCTCAGTAATGTCAATGTTTATAATATGTATACTATTTTGCAGGTATCAAAAAAGACATGTTGCATTTAAATTATTGTACTTAGGATGGAATTATCAAGGATTTGCCACACAAGATGTTACTGAAAAAACTATTGAACATGAATTATTTCGTGCTCTTACAAAATGTTGTTTGATAGAAAGTCGGCAAACATCAAATTACCACCGTTGTGGACGAACTGACAAAGGTGTTAGTTCTTTTAGTCAGGTAGAATACATAAATACAATTTATATTAATTATAACAATAATAACAATTTTCAATTATTATTATAATAATATAATATTATTTACATAATATTAATTTTTATTAATTATTTCGATAAATTTTGTTTCTTGTAAAAATGATTTTTCTTTATCGTAATTTTATAGGTGATTTCTTTAACTGTAAGAAGTAATGGTGCAGATGATAGTGAATTACCCTACTGTAAAATGCTTAATTGTTTATTACCAAAGGATATAAGAATAGTTGCTTGGAGCCCAGTCAATGAAGGTTTCAGTGCTCGGTTTGATTGTGGGTCTAGAACTTATAAGTATTGGTTTCCACGAGGTGATCTTGATGTAGATGTCAGTATTTCTGTCGATTTTTTTATTTTACCTTATAAAAATCTTATAAAGTTTTTGTATTTTGTATGTAGATAATGAATCATGCTTTACAGCAATTAGTTGGGACCCATGATTTTCGTAATTTATGCAAAATGGATGTTGCCAATGGTGTAGTACAATATTTCAGAAGAATCACGAGTGCTAATGTTAAAATATGTTTTGAAAATAATCAATTCTCAAATAATAGGAATTATGACATGTGTGAGCTTACCATAGTGGGTAAGGCATTTCTTTGGCATCAAATTCGATGTATAGTATCAGTACTTATATTAGTTGGACAACATAGAGAAAATGAAAATATATTTAAAGAATTATTGAACATAGAAAGTTGTCCAAGGTACTTCAATAACTATTTTTATTTATTACATAATGATTAACGTATATATTTTCAGAAAACCTCAGTATTCTTTAGCTGATGATTTACCACTGAATTTATTTGCTTGTGAATTTGAAAATGTCAACTGGATTATTGAAGATGAATCTTTAGCAGAAGTAATTTCTAGTTTACAATGTTCATGGGCTGCACATATGATAAAGTAATAATTTGTTTTAAAGTTAATTTGGTTTTTTTTTTATAATATAACATAAGCAAAATATGTTGTGGTCTTTAAATTATGTTGTTTCATTTACTATATTTTAATTCATTATATTTTTAAAAACATGATCAATAAAACAAATAAAAGTTTTTTAAAATCAAATTTGTTTTATTAAAATAATTTACAGAGCTACAATGATGGGAGAAATGTTAAAAAATACGGAAATTTTAGCAGTAAATAAGATTAACAATCAAAGCGAATGGTTAATACAAGGCGTCAAAGCTAAAATGTATCAACCACTTCTGAAGAGACCAGCTAGTGGTAATATAAACAAAAATATTCTTATATTTTGATAAAAAATAATAACATAAACTAATTTAAAAACTATTTTTATAACTATTATTTACTAAATTCATTAAATTAGTAACACAACTTTTTTTCAATACAATTTTGCTCTTAACATTATCAGTCAATTTGTAATTGTTATATTATGTACTCAGATGACTGAGCACAGGAACATTTTTTTTTAATTACTATTTTAAATATGATTTTATATTAAAACTAATTCAGAGAAAATAAATAAATTAAACAGTGTTGTTTTTATAAAATGAGTTTAAAATTACTACAAAATATATATAGAACATAATTTTACAAGTAGAAAAACATTATATATAATATTAATTAAATGATATGTTTAGTGTAAAAAGAATTCATAATTTGTATTTTTTAAATGTTTCTAAGCATAATAAAATACATGAATTTTATTATACAAGCATTTCTACAAATTATAATTTATTATTACTTTTTTTTCAGAAAGCTTAGAAAATCGTATTGAACACTACACAAAGAAAGAAAAGCTTAAATTAGAATGCAAAGAAAAATAAAATATTTATATGTACTATCTATTTTTTTTTTATAGATCCATATCTATACCTATACCTATGTAATCCATACAAAATAATACAATGACAAACATGTAATAAAGCACTGCTAAATGCGGTTGCGGGAAATGTGTTCCAACAGATTTCTATGAGCCCAAGTACAATTAATCTAAACTTATTGCCATAAGGTGTTGACCATAATAGGAATGGCAGTGTATGATAGTACCAAACATAAAACTGATAGTGTAACGAACGGCTAAACATTATTCCAATGAAGTTGGCCGAAAACATAGGTAACAAAAATAAATTAGCGCTGATGTCCATATTGATGTTGATCTTTTTCTTCTTCAGTTGTGGTTTTAAGTCGTGTTCAATTTGTTTCATTTTGGCATAAGAGTTCAAATATTTTATCCAAGTAGCAGTAAAACATAACAACACTGTAAGATGTATGGCTATTAAAAGTATATGGAAGTATCCACTAACAAATATGTTTGGTGGAACAAATTTCCAGTTTACTGACCATTTGTATAAGAATACTCTTGATAAGTCAAATGCACCCCGCACATAATTAATGGGATTATTAATTAAAAATGGTAATCCCAATAATAACTGTACTAGGGCACAATAAGTAATATGCTTAATTGTTCCTCGGATTCCAAATTTTGTAATGTATGCTATTAAAAGTACAGGAGAATATAGCAAGATATTCATTTTGATAGAAACAGCCAAACTGTATATTATACTACCAATTGTCCATTTATTTTTTAGAAACATGTATATGGATAAATAAAGTAATATCACTGCGATTGGGTCATTGAATAAGCGCAAGACATATATTGAATGGATACGATATGATGAAAAACATTGTAGTAACATGACAAATGGTGGCACTTTTTTACTACGTTCGTGTATTTTGAACACTAAATATATATTAAGCAGATACAACACCATGAATATGTATTGACCAGTTCTGATGTTCTTTCCGAATTCAGTCAAATAATACAACAGTGAAAATACATATACGAACCCAGCAGGATATACTAATGGGCCAGTGTCTCCTTTCAGTTTACCATAATCAAGTGTACCGTTTACCACAACCCCTTCAACTTCTTGCATGTATGCCTTCCAGTCGATTTCTGTGTACCTGACTGTTTGTATGATGTACACATTTAGTAGTAGTTCGATGACAATGACAATCCATTTGATCGACGACGTATATGAAGGATCGAACAGGTAAGACTTGATATTTTCCAACGATCCGTGGCTTTTAACTGTTCTAAATATTTTTACACTTTTTTTCCACATTTTAAAATATTTTAGGTACTAATTATACTTATACATTAATAGAACGAGTGCACATGCCGCAACGCTCGTATATTATTAAATATGAATGTTACTTATTACTTATTAGTTTGAGATATTGAGATGTAACGTTATCAATATTTAGCATTAGTGTAACATGCTCTCACGTGTCAACTAAATAGCTGATAAGTATTATCATTTCTGACATAGCCGGGCGGCGGGCACAGTGTTGTTTTTTATACAGTCGGCTGTCGTAATGTTAAGGCCGATCGTACTGATCCTTAAGGTTTAGATTACTGATTAGGTATACACTATAGGTGGACCGTAGACCTATAAAAACATCTTTGCAATTACTGATTACTGATCAGTGGACAAAAAAATTATCATAGTTTATTGATTTTTTTTTCTCTATGACGGATTGATAGATAATACATGAATACATATTAATGCGTAGTGTAAAATATTGATGGTAATAAAATACAGTACCTACAAACTACAAATACATGTTGAATACTAATTATTTATTGGAAGGTACAACTAATTCCTAAAGTAATATACATATACTTACTTAATACTTACCAAAGGTACCTACCTATTGATTAAAATAAAATTGTTGATTCGACCAAAGTTTCCCAGCCTCCCAGGTCCTCTATTTTTAGAACGTTTTTAATGTAATAAATGGCGAACTATGAAATCTTGGCAGATAGGTATATAGTTGGTATTTGAACAGCTATTTTAACTTAAATGTTAAACTATATTAGTCCCTACCTACGGAATATTTCAATTTTCAAAACGTTTATAATTCAATAGGTATGGTACATTCATAAATTATTATTTATTATATGTATTTCATTGATATATTTACGAATACCAATGTGAAAGTTTTAATTAATAATTAAATGGTACAAATAATAATTAATTTAAAGTATTAAATTGTATAATAATAGGATATGGTAATTATTTAACATCGCAATCAAACCATCTGTTTTTCTCAAAGTAGGTAAACCTCATTTATTTCTGGCACATATGAATATGTCTACAATCTAGATTTGTCCTTTTAATAGTGCTTCAACTTAAATATGGCTGAGAAATTCCATGAAAGATGTTCATGCAGCATTGGAGTGGTAAAATACAGGGGCGTATTTAGATTTTTTTTTCGGAGGGGGGTCTGAGGACTGAGCCACTGATTAAAAGAACCGTTGAATTATTTCTAAACATTCTGATCTACGACTAAACATTATAAAATTAAGTAAAACTTACCCAATTCTCATTCTCAATCCATTAAAAAGAATACATTATAAATCATAATAATAATAGTGATAATAATTTTTATACTTAGCTTGCAAAATCTAAAACTTTGCTTTTATTATGTCATTTAACTCAAGTAAATTATTTTCATAAAATTCAACAGCTTGAATTACGTCATAAGAAAACGGCGTTTCAACTATAACGCATAGTAAAATAAATTGTAAAGACATTGTAGTTTCATTAAGTGGTAAAAATCTTTCATTTAATGAAATTATGAAATCATCTAAGTATGAAAATAGATTTTTGTAAAATTCTTCTGTGTTATTAAATGATAAATTGCTTCTATTTCTTTGAATGTTACAAACTCAAGTAATTTTGTAACTCAACACGCATATTTATACTTAATTTGAGTTTTGAATGTTTTGATGTATTTCCATAAACCTGGCGACTTCAACATTTATCGTGACCTAAGTTTTTTCTGAGATCAGTGGCGTCGGAGAAGGGGTGGCAGAGGGGGAAATTGACCTCTCAGATATATTCCAACGGAGATTATCACACTGACCTACCACAATAAAATTAAACGGTATACAATTTTGAAAAGATATTAATACCGTGAATTTACATGCTGAAATATGTGTATTGAAACCACTTGACAACACTAGGCGAATCCAAAAAACACCAAAACGACTTCAATACACAAATAATCCTCTGACAAAATGATCACCAATATGTGAATTGAAGAAAGATATGTTTGAAATAATTGACTATTTGATAAATGAAATTGATAGACGTTTTAATCAACAATATCTAAAAACTTAGTTAAATTAGAAAACATACTAGTAGATTAAAACACAAAAACTCGCCAAGAACTTACTAAATGTTTAAATAATATGAATATGAGTAAGAATTTTGACATAAATAAGCTTCATGCACAGCTTATTATGTTACCATCTATAGTATCTATCATTAGTATTTCAGATATTATTAATAATTTGAGAATTGAATATTTTAATGTAAAAGATTCTTTGTTTTCTGAAATCACCAAGCTTATTAAATTAATTTTAACAATACCAACATCTGCAGCGACTGCTGAACGTTCTTTTAGTGCATTGAGAAGACTAAAACCATATTGAGGTCCACAATGACGCAAAAGCGATTAACTTATACGATGCTATTATATGTTCATAAGTCTATAACAGAAAACATTGATCTGAAGTTAATTGCCAAAGAATTTGTTTCCAGAACTTCACAAAGGAAATCAACATTTGGAATTTTTTATTAATCTTATAGGTAACAATGATTTTAAAAATATCTCCAAATGTTGATTTCCTTTTTGAAGTTCATTTTATTTTGTTTATTATTTTAATTTATATTTAATATTTATATACGGTTTTTTTTTTATTATTAAATTTTTTATTTTTTATTTTTTATATATTGTTACTTTTGAATATACTACCTATATCAACATTAAAATAATAAAATATTAAGAAAAGTTTTCTGTTTTCTGTTAAATAAATATATAATAATGGTTAGGTTTTTTATGTTTTGCCCCCCCCCCCCCTCATGAAAAATAGTTCCTGCGCCACTGCCTGAGATGCAGCAAAACGCGATCCAAATTGGCAGCACAGCAATACCTTCTGTACCGTATTTCGTTGGTTTAAAAATTAATAATATAAAAGTTTACTGGAGAGAAAATGACAAAACGTGCAACACAAAAGGACTTACACAACAGTCACATTTCAAATCAAACAGTTGAAAAAATGAATTTCTAATTCATATGAAAAAAAATAAAAATAATAATAATAATTTTGGAATCGATATTGAATAATAGTTCCAAAGCGTATAAAGATGGTATAGTTTGCTTAGCATGAGCATTCTTCGAGTCCATTTCTCAGTTCATTTCTCAGAAGTATTTATATGTTCTATGCACTCTGATGTTTTATTTTAAACCACATAGGTTTTACATGGACACATTTTACTATGGACCGATTTTTTATATTTTACTACTTTTTATAACTTGATATTAATGACGTTCCTCGTCCACCGTCTTTCTTCAATAATCGTGATAAAATATCAAAAACTACTTGTTAGTATTAATTAAACGTTTATTTTTGTTTAATAAGTTATGTATAGATGTGCACTAGTCACTTGTGTATTAGATGACAGGTATATTTTGTAACTTATAAGTTGCATGGTTTAAGTTTGTATTATAAAATGTTCTACAGATTCTATGTCAAAAAATACTTTTTTTTTACCATAAATTGAGTTCAATTTATTGTTGTGTAAATACTTTTAAGACTGTTGAGCTGTAATTCACTTTAGTATTGAATTCTTATAAAATATTGTAATTCTGCAGCTACTAACTATATAGTTCACGTCATTTTTTTGAGCCATTAATGGCCGATTTTAGTTGATCCTGAAAACAAAAATAATAGTAGATTGTAAAGTATTTTATCGCGTATTAATAGTTTTGTAAGTATAATATATCGATGGATAATTTTCCATAAGTTGTAGGTCCCAAAGACTAAATTTTACTGGAGATATATACGAGTATCTTATAAAGATTTTTTTTTTTTTTATTATAATAATTATACGATCTATGCATTGTAGCATAATAATTATAAGTGATAAGAGACAATACAAAAATAACATGGTATGCATGATTAAGAAGTCACCCACTAGTGACTCTTAGCGTGAAAGAATTAAAGATTTTTTATTATATTATTTGATTTTATATAATTGTATTAATGATCATTTGTTTTTATGCGTTATTTGTTGGGCACGTGGTTACTCGTTATAAATAATAAAACGCGATTTATTTAAATATCAATAATTGTGGACTGTATTTTATTTTTAGCTAATATTAATTATAATGTAAAACACTTTAAATAATAATAATAATATTTGAATAATAAATCATAATAATATATATTATATGTACTTAAAACGGATAACGCATCGCGTATTAATAATAATAATAAGTAGGGCTCGGAAGTTGATGCATTTTGCATTTTTTTTTGGAACGTTTTATACGATGCTCCTCTGGCCACAAATGTATTTCATTAGCATGTGGATCTGAATAACTAATTTTTATTTTGCATTTTTTTGTATTTTTTGGTGTTTTTTACTTTATAAGTCATTTTTTGACATTTTTAGGTCATTTTCCCACATTTTAAGTCATTTTTACTGATTTCACACTAGTTCACTTCTTATCGTTTCTTGTCGACCATTATGCCGATAACTTTTTTTTTTTTTTATTATTAGCTATAAGTAAAAACTATGATAGCTCAACATTTACAACAATACATTAAACAAATGCCGATAACTTATAACTTGGAAATTACCACGGACTAAGATTAGTACCTATCCGACTTTATCTCGCCGATTACATTCGCTGTTATCATTTTGTAGTGAATATAATTATAAAATTAAGCTTTGATAAATTAATATAGAATCTTATAGTAAAATATTTAAAAAAAATTGTATTTTTGTTAATTTAAAACAAATATTTATAATTTTTTAGGTCATTTTTTTAGGACATTTTTTGTCAATTTTACGTCATATTTGCATTTTTTTTTGGTCATTTTTTAATGTTTTTTAGGTCATCAACTTCACAGCCCTAATAATAAGTTATGGCTATCCGTGGAACGAACGAACACACGCACTGCGCTAGCGATGGGAGTTATGGCGGACTCGAACGCAAAAGACAAATATAATATAAATATACATCGATAAACCGATAACGAACTTGATACGCGACATTATTATTGATTCAATTGAACACTTTTTTACAAAGTGTACTACAAAGTACTACTATTAGGTCATATGTACAATAATATAATGCTATATACTATATACCTCTTCATCGGCCAAACTTTCAACCTGACGTTTGGTTTCTACTTCACGCGCATTGACTATAATATCGCCTTCACTGTTGTTTCTGCCAACTCTGCCTCCAATTTTTCACTATCGGACATCAAATGTTGTACTATCTTCTCCAAATCGGGGTTCTTCTCTCTCATCTGCGAAAATACGAACAGTTGAAAATGATTAATGTTTACGTCATTAGGTAGTCCGAGATAACGCGACTATGGTATGAAATGGATAAATAGAAGTAGTAAAATTATGTGTAAAATGTTTTGTTTAGGCCGATTCATTTTGCGTATAAGCGCTTTTCACCTCCAGTTCGTATTCGTATTATTCAGCACGGCAAACTCGTAACCAATATAATATAGACTTTGTTATTAGCTGAAAATCATTCGCAGTCAGTAAAAAGTAATTATGTATAATAAATATAATATGTAAATGTGTGAACACTAAAATATGACATGTGTGTAATACTATAATAAAAACAACACGAAGACGTGTTGATAATGGAGCGTTCAATGACACTACTTTAGACTTCCTATAAATTATAACGAGTAACGACTATTAAAGAAAGATACGTTTGCGGTTTGATGTGAAACTATTAACGCTCCGACGACGAGGTTCATTTTTTTTTTTTTTTGTATGGACTTCTTGCTTAAAAGATTTTTTGATAAAATAAGTATTGAATTTTATGTTTTAAGACTTATGATTTTAATACAAGCATATAAAATACTTTTATTACGCATTTGCGTTTAAATTATATTAAATAAGATATTAAATGTCTATGATGTGTATTGCACATTTGCACCGACCTTCGATCAGAATCGTTTTCCGAATACCATACATTATTCGTCAAAACTTTCAATTGTAAGCAAATAATGCTACACGCATACCCAAGGATTAGAAGGACTAACATCGCGGACTATAACACCCCGATGAAAAGTATCATACATGAGTTTTTTTTCGGTTTTTAGATCGAAACCATTAGTGTAAGCTGATAGAGAACTGACTGAAGACTTAGATTAGAAGCTCGGATTCGTTTTCTTTTTAATGAAACGATATATACTTTACTTCACATTTAAACAAACATGTAAGTCTTAAATCTGAAAACATCCATCAACTTATTTCTAACTTAAGTTACGCCATAACTATGAGGCCTACAACTATACCGTTCATCCATAAGGTAGACATATCAATTTGACATTTTCAACCATATTTCGATGTTCTAAACTAGTTCAGTATCGCTTCAAAGTTATTTTGATCCAAATGTATCAATAAGTTACTTTTAGAAATTATAAAGTAAAAGTATCGCCATTGGATGAATGATTTTACAAGTGTATTTGTCCTCATGCTTGCTGATGGTAATACTAATTGCAAATTGTATATGTTAAAAGAATATAACTTCAATAAAAAAAAAAAAATTTGGTTACGATTAATATACGTGTGTTTAAAATATAAATTATCGCGTGCACCTGATTAGGATAGGAATTTAAAGTTTTTCAGACCCAAAGATTTATCGAATTTTGATAAAACTAAAACAAATTACACAAATTGTTTTACGATCATATTAAAATGTATAAGTTTTTCCAGTAACGGATGTAGCAACAAAGTAGTTTTTTGCCGTTTTTTTTTGGGAATAGGTTCTAAAGTAGAAACATTTTTCGAATACATATGTGGTTATAATATATTTTTGTATACTATTCGATTATCTAAGACTGTTCGTTTACGTAGTTTATCAATATATCTTTTTAATATACAAGATTTAATTAATTTTACCAAGTGTTGTTTACAAGTGAATGTATTTCACATTTTTTTTTTCAACTGTGACATTATTTCATATTACATATTACTGCAGAATTATCCGTGCGAGATATACATCGATGTGATTTTAAGGTTGAAAAAGCCTATACTGAGTATATTCTAAGGATATTTATTTTATTTACTTATAGTATATTTCCTGGGTGACCAATGACAAAAAGTGAAAAAATGTATACAAATCCAGCTGAGAGTCCAAAACAGTTTTGAAAAATTTAAAATTGTGATTTTCAAAAAATCGTATCTTATTGTACCTATCTGACCTATCCGTAGTAATAAGTACATTCCCTCAAAATGTCAAACGAATCGATATGGTAGCTTAGGTTGTACGTTAATCAGTGAGCGAGTAAATGGTATTTTAATTTTATATACGAGTGTATATATTGTAAGGTATTTATTTTTAAGAGAAAAAGATTTAATTAAAACTTATAATTAGAATAGGTTCAGGATTTAATAGTTGATAAAATATGAAGAAATGTTAACATCACTCTTTGGGGAAGGAGTAGTGGAGAAACAAAACAAATGAGTACTTAACATACAAGTACAAAAAATTGTTGTTTACTACAAATTTTAACGTAGGTTAGATACTATTACTCCACCAACTTCAATTATTATTCAAGGAACTTGAAACTTTGAAAAACAAATAATGACGTACACGATATTCTTTCAAGTCGTGCCGAATGTGCCAACCAATTTGACAACTTAAACGCTTCACCATAATTATATAGATTGTTGTATTTAATAGATAAGTGATATATTTTTTATCGCGTGACATAAAATGTTATTATAGTACGTTACTATAGTTTTGGTACATGAACGATCCTAAGTTCTAGGTTGTAAAAATAAGTATAACTTAGGAGTATACAATTTCTAATATTTTTTTCAGTCTTAAGTTGTTATTAATTAACAATACAACAGGGAAATAATTATATCGGATTACTGCAGTATCGATGCGGTAATTATACGTGTGCAATGTAATGTACAAGACGGTTACAAACAGTTACTAACAATGTGCAATTATAGTTTGTTAGTGAACTCTTGTGATATTTACATTATATTATAATTTAAACCAATTTCAGGTATCAAGGCTTTAAGAGGACGCCACATCCGCATGCGTTGTATCCGTCTTACAAACGTACAACATGGCAAATCTGTGTTCTGTAGAACTAATTTTGTGTGGTTAGCTTTAAAATCAGAGTAACCCGCTATTATCGAACTTAAAGGGGAGAACATTATCTGTGTCTTCTCGTAGGTTTTTTAAGATATTTTAATTTCTAAGCTAATTAGAATCTTTTTAAATTGTAATATTTTACATAAACATATCTCGCTTAAAAATTTAAATATCGTAAAAAGCCTACGAGAAGACACAGATGTTCGAAAATAGGTCAGTTTACTCTAATATTAAAGCTAACTATAAAAAATTGGTTCTACTGAACACAGAGTTGGTATGTTGTGCGTCTATAAGATGGAGACAACGCTTGTGGGCTTCCTCTGAATTAAATAAAATAATATTGGGATCCTGAGTTATAATGATAAGTGATACGTTTCTTCCGCTAACTCGTTCATTGGCCTACGATGACATATACACTGCACGTTAACGTCGTACAAGATTATAATTTAACTCGCAGTTCCTCTTTAGCAATCGAATTTTGCGGTTTACGTCTTTTCATTTTTCCTATTAAATCACGAACGAACAGAAAAATATTATTGAGATCACTGTTACATCGAACAGTTAATAGTAGGTAGTGGTATTATTTTAATTTTATTTTACTTCACTATCTACTGAATAATATTTTTATACCTAACGTTTATAAGTTACGAGGTGTTATTTTATTATTTTGCAGCTCGTACGTTATGATTTGTACTTAGTAAAACGTAACTATAACTTATATATTAAGATCTCATAAAGTCTCAGTACTTTTCAATGCGCTGTACATTTTACGAGTTATCATTTTCGCATATTGTTTTGATTCTGATAATTTATTTATTACGAATTATCTTCTTAATTAGGTTAGGTTGTAGGTTAGATTGGAATTTTCATTTTTCCCCTATGAATCAGTCTTAGATATTAGTCATCAATTGGCAATCGTGTGGTCTCATTTGATTTGAATATTTAAACGATGACATTATTTTATTGAATAACTCAAGAATACAGTTTATCTATTATCTAAAACCTTGAATCCATGAGCGTTGAGCAAACATACAACATAAGTTACATACGTGATGTTTTTGATTTTTAGAACTGGCCAAAGACAACCTGACCAACAGATGTCTATTATTTCCATATTAAACTGTTTAACATTGATAAATTGTTTTCGTATACACGATAAATGCGTATATTTCATGAAGTTTACTTGTGCACGGTTGAATATTGAGAAATAAACAGCGCACAATTATTTTAACTCGTGTTGAATATAATTAAACAAATACGGAATAAGTGACTAACATGTAATAAATATTCTCGCGTAACAACACGAGTTACCTGTTAACCGGAATCAATATTATAATAGTATATAATTTTTTTAGTACATGACGATAGTGTTTTACTTTTTTTTAATACATTTATTAATCTTCTTTTATTTAAATACTTTGTCTCAATTAGTTGGTAGCGTGATGGCTAATATATTTATTAGAAATATTTTTTCAATGTTCTATCTTTTGTCCCAGAATTTATTGTTACAGATAATATATACCACAATACTATTATAATTGTTAATTGTAATTTGTTAAGTGTCAAAAGAAAAAAGACGAGAAATATTTTCATTGTTATTTTTCTTTCTTAAAATGTAAAAAAAAATTTAATTAAACGGATTAATTAATTAGAATAATTATCACAGATTATATTTTTGGATATCTATTTTTTTTTTATTTTTTTCTTATTAAATCATTAGATAATAATCAAATAGTATTTACAGTATACAAATTTTAGTGATTACATCTATCTCCTTTAAGCATTGCTAGTGATGGAGATAGAGAGTTATAAGTCACAATTTTAAAATACAATTTACATTTGAATTAATTAGTTATAATATAATATTCATAAAATATTTTAAATTTAAATGTGAGTGAGAAAAATATATAAGTAATGTATAAGTAAAAACAAATAATATAGTAATACCTAATATGTATTTGATATTTAACATAATAATTAAACTAGAGGTGAGAGTAAAAAGTATTGTATAAAATAGAATTGAAAATACATAGTATGAATAAGAAAGAAAAACGGTGTTTTTTTTATATTTAACATGATATTTAAAATTTAAAATCTATTAGGTTGCTTTGTAATAATTATATTATTTAAGATCTTAATCATTTATATGTTTACAATCTGGTGGTGTATTCGTTTAATATGGGTTATGGAGATATATATTTTTCCCACAAGACTTCATAATCTTTGAATTATTGATAATAGATTATATATTATTATACTTGGATAATATCTGTTAGTTCACGTTTAGTAGCTAGAGTAGGGACGTTATGGGTAGGGTAGTCATGCTGATTGATAATTATGTTGAATTTGAAAGCTATAAACTTTAAAAACGGGTTTGAACTCTTTCGATACAATAAGTATTAATTTTAGTACGAGGACTCCAGATGGTTGATCCATATTCTAGTATTAATCTTATTAACGTGCAATAGAGTAATTTAAAAGATTCTACATTTATAAAATCAGATGAATGGCGTTTTACAAAGCTAATACTCCTAGAGATTTTTTCACCACACATACAATATGGTAGTATAATTATATACTATAAATGATTCTCAAAAGTGTATTCCGAATACAATGAATTAGTAATTTTATTTGGCTTTAGGATATTATATTTTTTAATGTGTTTTTTTTAAAGTTATTAATTAGTTAAAATATTACAACACTACATTATTATATCTCTGACCTTTATTTTATACCAGATATAAATTTATCTGTGGCGTATTAAATTTTTTTTATATATAAAATATAAAATAGTTTATATGTTACATCCTGGATATTTTACTGAAAATATAAAAAAAATATTTTTAATTTGAATATTCAAATACGCTACAAATTATATATCTTACGTGCTTCCCAAGGATAGAGCTGAGCAACATTATTCGAAATAATAATTAAAATACTTTATGTTTTAGAGGCACTTGGGAAAAAAATATAGAATATTACGTGATTGAAACTCAAAAGCAAAATTTTCTGAATTTCTTGCAAAAATAATAATAAATGAGCATAACAGTCTAATCACTTTTGTATGAAAATTGTGAAAATTGAGTGCGGAGTTTAATGCAAATTGTATTTTTTTCTGCAGAATATCCTAAAACATTGATTTCCTAGCACAAAGTTCATTTCACACACATAAGAATTAAAAAACGAAACATTTATTTTACATTTTTCGTATTTTCAGAATGTTTTTTATTTTTAGACCATATTTTGATTATTTTTTATTAGTGCATTAAATTGTATTTTTTAGAGAATTTTTCCTGTTTTCGTTATATAATGATTCTGAGTGTTACCACTGGGTAATATCCCAATTCAAATTATTCACTGTTACTGTGCATATTATTTACCGCATGTCAAACCTACTTAATGTACAAAACTTATGTATGGATTGTAGATTTTCTTATTTAAAAATAAAAAATAATATAATGATTTCGGGACCAAAGGAAACGTGCGTCGAAAACAAACATTTACGTAATTATATTAATGTCGATAACGGCGATAACCACCTCTTATTGTGGTCGTATTGTGTGCAAATGCTCTCAAATTGTGTCGAGTGCAGCAGACTCGGTCGCGCGACTTGTACTCGAAACGATGGTAATTAATCGTACCGATGATCAACATCGTTCGACAAGCATGGGCGAAAAGATCTGTGCGCACGATGTTTGGAGGTCATCCGCATGACCACCGGTCGCCGATTCGATAAAAAAAAAAAAAAATACACGATGCGCAAAACAACGACGATTTCGCATTCGGAATCGATATTGCACAATTAGGTAAAATTATTAAACGCAGTGCCGCAACAATAGGGGACGCAAGGTATTCATTGCATTCCCAGAGGCCTTCTTAGGGGGGCTTAGAGGGCCCACAATTATCTGGGACTAGGCTACTATTAAACTTTTAAATTTTAATCCATAAAAATAGGAAACGTAAATGTCGTTTCAGATTTTCTTTTGCTGAGAAACAAAAGATTACCATGAAAGTTTTATTTTTATACCAAATTTATCAATCGAGTATTATTATTTATCATTGATTTTATAATACCAATCGGTATAATTCGTAAAATATTTACTACAATTATTATAGGCGGTGTATACGGTCTCTACACTATACTGATGAATTTATAATTTTATTAATATTTTATTCATTCATTTTTGATGGGGCCAATGGTTTTTTCTTGCACCAGGGCCCGTCAAAGCCTAGTTGCGGCACTGATTGTTCGGTCCACAACGGTCGGTGTACAACTTGTTCTTTTTTTCGCTCCCTCCACATCCTATCATCGTTATTGTTGCTTATCATTATTATTCCTATCAATTACATCTCGACCAATATGCGCGCGTTTTAATTACCGTAAAAATGAATACATTATCAACGTGTAGCTGCGCAGTACGCGATTGTTGTTCATATGGTTTTTTGGTGATGTTATTCTCCCGGTGTTCTATATTACATCTCTATCCGTATAGCATCATAACAATTACGTATAATTACTGCTACACTTTAATTACTGTTCGTCTTTCATAATTGCTCGTGTACTGAACCCGCGTGTATACCCTTTACGCATCAGTTGCGCACCGCTAAGCACCTCGAAGAAGGCCTCTGGGAATGCAATGCATACCTTGCGTCCCCTATTGTTGCGGCACTGCGTTTAATAATTTTACCTAATTATGCAATATCGATTCCGAATGCGAAATCGTCGTTGTTTTGCGTATCGTGTGTTTTTTTTTTTTTTTATCGAATCGGCGACCGGTGTCTGTCCACGCTTATCGGTCTAGGCCCTAGGGGAGACAAACCTTATATGGTTGCCACTCGTATTCGTCAACATTTTGCGCGAATGACGATTGTTGAGACGAAACGGCTAAGGGTTCGCGACGAAGAATATTTTAAATGTTAAATGAGTTTAAATGTTTGCACTCTAAACCAGCACAAAATAATGCACACATTTTTACACTGATTTCTTTAACGTCGCAAATTAAAATCGAGCGCCGGTAAGCTGTCGGATTTACGACGTCTTGGCGCGGACATTTTAGTGCGTGATTATTTCGGCGATAAAAATAATGTATGAAGAAATAAGAAAAAAATAAAACTATTTGATGAATGAGAATAAACGTATAATATGCAATTACCATGAGCACAACGATCATGTATGCAATAAATCTGCGATAATATGCAATAAATCAGTTGTTTGATGATCGTTTACTGCAGTGCACTATGTGCTGTATTTCGTAAGATAATTTATTATTTCTACTGTAGTGTTCACACACATTTTTTTAAAATCATGTCAATGGACACAAATGACATTTAAGTCGAACGCGAACTTAAAATTAAAAGTGTGGCGTATCCACTCTATTTAAAAAAGCAAATAAAAAAATAGAAGATGATGGGTCACACACATATTTCGACAACGCAAATACTCGTATTAGAGCAATGCAAATTCATCGTTAAAATTATTAAAAGTAATCTTGCGCGCGCTCGCAACAATGTTCACGTGAGCGTCAAAACCACTCGTGCATGCTCGACATACCGTCCAGTGCCCACACTATGCAAATTTAGGGAACGCACAACATGAGCACACACGTTCTATTTCTCTAAGTAGTATTCTTGAGGCAGCTCACTGCTCATATTTTACTAACCTAACCTAACCTAACCCGTGACTAGTGACTACCAATATGAATGGATAACTGGGTTAAAAATAACGATAAAAAATACGGATTAACCTCCACATTGGGTAACATGTGTAAATGGAGTTTTTAAACTTGAAACCAATGTTGCATTGCTCTCGGAAAAATCATTCCGAGTGAAAGTTCGGGTGGATAAGTTTGTACTTCTACAAATGGTCGATATAGTAGTGGAACCAAATTTTTTAATAAAGTAGTTTTAAATTTTGCAACTAAAAAAATTAGGAGATTTCTATTAAATGCTTATATCGATAGGTGGGTAGTAAATACCTATATGTTTCGAGTAGTTCAATAAGTATTTAGAGAATATCAACCAAATATAGAGAATCTCATGAAAAATCTTGTATCTATGAAAAATAAATAAGTGGATATTTCGTGACGAAAATACTAAATGGTAAAGGCGCAGGATTCAATTCTCAATCTCGGTTGAAGATTTCTGCATTTTTTGCTCTATTTTTCTCGATTTGTCGGAAGATTGAAAAATTCAAAAAATTACCCTTTCAAAGTACCAACTAGACGAATTTCCTCCCGGAAAAGTACCATTGTTTACATCGGAGCAATCCTACTAGTCGGAATCGTGTACACAGATACACAAAATAAAACACCAATACATTGCTCAATTCACTCAGAATCTAAAAGCGCCCATTGAAACACCCGTTGTTGTTCTCCGAAACAATCGCGCTAAACGTCCCATTCCAAATTTCCATTTATCAAAGGCAGGGGCGTAATTTCATCATTTTAATTGGGGTGGCAAGACCTACCGAGTGGTAAGGAATACTCACTGGTAAAAGGGGGTCCGGGTGACCTCCCCGACCCATTTCCCGAATTTTTTTTAAAAAACTGGCTTTAAATTTATTAGTTTTTGAAACTCTCAGACTATTTCTACAAAAATTTAAGTGCTAAAAATTTATCATAAAAAAAATAATTTATAATGATTTGAACTATTAACTAAACCACATGTAAAATAATTATCATTCACACACAACTTAAAAGTGTGCCTAATTTTAATTTTTGTATGCCTTGCCCATTTGTTTATAAAAAAATGATAGTTAAAGTAAACATTATACAAAAAAAAAAATATTTTAATTTATATCATCATACATAAGTTATTTTCACACAAAATTAAGTCTTCTCTTCTGGCTTAAATTAAATGTGTACCAGTAACGAACTTTGATCTAATATAATATACTAATATAGTAAAAATAGCAGTTATACCATTCGAGGTAGAAACTAAAAATAACCGATATTTCTCAAGGAAACTAGTACCGACGTGTGGTATCGTTGTCGCGACGCTGATAATGATTATTATATTTGTATACAATTTGTATATACATTTATATGTTGTTGTAGTTGATGAAATTATTCCAAAAATATGTTTCTATAGAATATTTTATTACTATTTTTATCATCGACAAGAATCTTACTATATTTCATATACAGAGTATTTTTCAATTAGGTATCTATTTGTCAATTATTGAGACTTATACTTCAAATTTCTGGGGTGGCAAAATACTGGGTTTGAGAATTCTGGGGTGGCAACTGCCACCCCTTGCCACCCCCAAATTACGCCTATGATCAAAGGTAATTATAGTACTTACTTATTATAATATTGCTTGTTATAAGTTATTGGAAAACATTTACATTACCTCCTTAATGTTTTCGGTTTTTCTTTAGTTTCGATAAAATCACCTTCCGGGTTTATGAACCTTATCAATACAATATTATACAGACTTAAAAAAATAAACCTACCTAAAGTCCTCGAAAAATGTAAAGGTTTATATTTTTTTACGTACACGGTGAATTAATTAAAATAAATAAATAAAATTAAAATTGTAAGGGCACATAAAATTAAATTGAAAAAACGAAGAAATGTGACTAATGACCTTCATGTCTGCGTCCATAAATGACACTAAATTTATTGTATTGGCCTTATAAGAAGATATAGACGAACCTTACGATTTTTTTTTTTTTGGTACACGCGGTACGGTATATCACGAGTATATATCAAGCGTTTTCTAGAACATCGAATCTCGCAAAACAATTAATCAAAAGCAACACCAAGATGATAATTGATTAAAATATCTTGAAGAATTTCCTTATTTTTTGTAGGTTTTAATCTTTTTATTTGGTTATTAAACTTACATAAAACCCCAGGTGCGATTGTATTGCACCATACGAAAATAATTATCGAAGTATATAAAAAAAATATTACTGCGATGACGACACTCATTTATTTGTTTTACTCGGAAGTTGGCGTCTATAATAATAATAATGAACACGTTGAAATAATTAGGAAATAAAGAAAAAAAAAACGCCAATTCGAAAGAAGGGTAGGCGCCCTTGATGATCATCGACTAACGAATCTCTTACTCTGCCGTATCCTCGATACGTCTAGACCAAGTGACAGTTGCGTATTTGACTTTAGTCTATGGTGAGAGGGGGATACTAAATTCTTAATTTATAATTATAACACTTTTTTTCATGAGTATGCCTATGCATTACTTCGGTACACGTTTTATTTTAAAATGGTGTAGACAAATTTATATTCTTGAATACATACCTACTGGCTACTGGTCCATTTTGTATTTCTTATATCTCTTGAGAAAAGTGAATAAAATAACACAACTCGAAAAATAGTAAAACAATATTTATTTATAAAATCAAATATATATTATTTTTTTTATTTTTGAAAAATTTTCAATTATTTGGTCAATATTGATGTCAATAGACCTGCAGGCTGCAGCAAAGCTAATAATCACTGGTGATATTTCCCCATTCTAGATCTAAGCCATGATTTTAATCTACGTAAAATAAATAAAAAATGTAAACATAATTATATTTATGGCAAATAAATTACCTATAGCTTTATAAAAACAAGAAAATATTCAACTATTCGGAAACAGAATTTCAGCAAATCGAATTTATGATTTTTGTATAAAGACTACTTTTAAAGAAATGTTATATTTTTTCAAAATTGTTAAGGTTAATTGTTGCAAAACGTAACAAAAATTATTTTAAAATTGCCAAAACTGAGGTATTTTATTATGGTCAGTATATACTATTATACATTAAGCATCGCCTTCTAAGAGTTTTAGTCTTTCTACAAGCGTGATTCAAGCATATAATTTGGGCCATGGAAGGAGACGATCGCCCCCCTCGCTACTTAAATACGCAACTGAGACTAACTCTCAGGTTGTAAAGTATTCGGTTATACACATTTTATGAGATTTTTGTTACAGCGTAGATGTAAATTTATAAAAAGGATTGTTGTCACATATTTCTAACTAGTTTCGATGCTGCCGTACTGATATGAATAACGATTTATAACTCGTGTATAGTGTAGAGTGTAGACTATATAGTTACCTCGATTAGTAATATTCGTGTTGTACTGAAATCGAAAAATGGAAACAAGTATAGCCGAAACATTTAGAAGCGGTACCGTTATGGTTACTGGATGTACGGGATTATTGGGGAAAGCAGTCGCAGAAAAATTACTCAGATCTTGTCCTGTGAAAAGTATTGCCATTCTCGTGAGAAGTAAAAAAGGACTGAGTCCAGATCAGCGAATGAAAAATATCTACGATCAAGCGGTTAGTAAATAAACCTTCATCATCTTTTTCTACTTTCTGAACTAATGATTTTATCGACATAGCTATTACTTTAATAAATCTGATTTGGCCATATTGGAAAAAAAGACTTAAATTATAAGATAGAAGTATATAAATAGTAAGTAAGTAAGAAATGTCATACTAATATTTTATGTTTTATTTTAAAATATTTTTAGTGAATACTTAATTAGTAAAATATTTTATGAATATTGTTCTATGTAGAATAAATATTTATTTCTATCCGAGATTAAAATTGCCCTAGCAGTACTAAATTTTACTGTCAATGTGTAGTGTGTAAATTCCCCGGTATTCCATATTGTCCGTAACATAAATACAATGACTAATGAGTGTATTATTTAATTAGAATATGACGTGTAATATTGTAGAAACATTTAATATTATTATTTATTGTCATACCCATACATCATGTACACCTGACATTTTACTAAAATGTGTTACTTTTGTTTGATCCGCCTTTATAGTATCATACATTTATCTATTTTCAGTTTTTTAATCGACTTCGAAAGGAAAAGCCTGATTTTATGAATTATGTAAAAATTATCGAAGGCGATTTAGAACAATCTAAAATTGGATCATTTGCCGACCGTCAGTGGATGATAGAAAATGTGAATTTTGTTTTTCATTGTGCTGCTACTGTAAAATTCAATGAACCCCTTGAGTTGGCCACAAAAATACACATCCAAGGAACTGAAAATATTTTGGCGCTAGCATCACAAATGAAAAAACTTAAGGTAACAAATCAGTACTTAATATATAAAAACAATATAAGACTTTAGTTAATTTGAGGTTTCTATTACTTTTGAATTTATTTTTTAATTGCGTACAGTGTGCATAAAAAGATTATTTTCGATTTTCTTAGTATTTATCCAAAATAATATATGAATAGAAAAAAATAAAAGTGCGAAACTCCATGGAAGACCTACAGATATGGGTGGATTATACTGCTGTATTGGTCTTTTAAATTTGAAACCAATGTAACATTGAAAGAGGTCGGGAGTATCAGTTGTTAGTGTTTATATTTTGTGGAAAAGCAAAAAGAAAACTTTTTGAAAAGGAATTCCTAAAAAAAAGTTATAATATTGATTGTCATTGAATTTCTTTTATATACATTTAAAATACATATAAATAAAATAAAAAAGGTTGACATCTTTTAAAGTTTACACCAACTATAAAATATGTTTATGTAAGTGTTATGTAAAAATTTCAAGTACATACGAATATTATATTTTGAGTTACGATGAAATAACTAACACCATTCAATCGATGTCGCGGAAAGACCCGATTTCATCAAAATATAATTTTGTAACGTTTATAAAAATGTTCACGCTTCTTCAGTAAAAAGTTTTTTAGTTTGCTAGAAATAGAAACTTTTATAGTACATTTTACTACATTTTTAAGTCTTAAGTATTGATATTGAAATGTAAATCAACTTTTAACTACGAAAAATTAGGCAGATTTTGGGATTTTTATTGATTTATCTAAATTTCAAATTCAAACGCTTATTTATAAAAATTGTGCTTACAGATTTTTGAGATTTTTTTACACAGGTAAAAATAATGTACGAGAAATATTGTGTTAAGATTTAAAAGTATACAAATCAACCAACATTTTTTTATTAAAATTTAACGAAAAAAAACAAACTAAGAAAACTCTCAAAATACAAATTACTATAAAATGCAAAAAAAAAAATCCAAAATCGTTCGAAATTAACACAATCTCTAAAAAATATTAATAAATTTAATGAAGTTTATATAGTTATGATATTTATGCGATGATATAAAAGTTATTTCTCATTTTATCGCCTGTATTTTTTTTTACAATAACCACACAAGTGTTTCGAATAAATAAAGCTAGAAATAAAAACAGTCGAGAAATTTGTTTAAAAACAACTTAAGTTTTATTGCAGGAAAACAGAATTGTTTTACGAAAAAAATTATAGGTATTTTTTTCATACGAATTTTTATTTTTTTCAATTTTAAACTCCTTAGACTTAAAATCATTTTATTCAATAAAAATCATAAATATTATAATAATTTTTTTTTCTAATAATCATAATAGTTGGTAATTTTTTTTTTTTTGTCAAATAATAATACATTAAAATGGAAAATGAATGCATAATTTTAATTTATAGTGTGTACACGATTAATTAATATTATAATATACCTAAAATATGTATTTGCGCCTGATAATGATGTGTCTACGTTGCCGACCTTCGGTGTTAATTTTTTTAGATTGCCATGGTTCTTAATGAATTTAAAATGTACGCAAATTATGTCTTATTATGACTATAATATGTACTAAGGACTTACGTAATTACAAAATTACTTAACAAACATTTCCGTGTTCGTTATCCGAACACTATATTGAAATGGCGAAGGATTATTAATACATTTTTGTGTCTTACCGGTCGTTTTACATTTATTATAATCAATTATTTACATAATGGAAAAAAAAAATATAAAACTTTATAGGGTTTCGTTCACGTATCCACCGCTTATTCGCATTGTCCCAGGAGTGAAATTGAAGAAAAATTCTATCCTGTTCCAGTTACGGCTAAAGAACTGAAAAATATCATTGGTTTGGATGAGTTAACACCAGGGTAAATATTTTTTGTGAACTTTTTTAGTAATTTGAAATAGTAGTAATTATCGTATCGGTAATAGCATTTTAGAAAATTGGCCCAACACGTACACTTTTACAAAAGCGATCACCGAAGATTTGATATCGAAAAACGACCATGATTTACCGATTTCTATATTCCGTCCATCGATTAGTAAGTATATGACACCTATACGTATAAATGGCATAGTAATTCAAATTACTAATAATAAATAATAATAATATAAAATATGTTCCAGTCGGATGCACGAGTAGTGAACCGGAACCGGGCTGGGTGGATAATATGAACGGTCCCACTGGTATTGTTACCGGATTCATGATGGGATTTTTAAGAACAGCCCCAATGGATCCGAGCAAAGTGGCCGATATCATTCCAGCGGATTACACTACCAATGCATTAATATGTGTCATGTGCGATACGGTGAAAAGGTCCGATTGAGCATAATGTCTGATTGTTATTTTGTATTTATTGTGTTCTCATTTTAATTATATTCAGACATCAAGAATCGTGTTATCGTGTAAACGAGGAGCCGAAAATTTATAACTATGTTTCTAGCGTCGAGAGTCCAATTACGTGGGGTAAATACATTAGCGAAATACACAATGTTCATCACAAATTCCCTCCGTTAGGCGCAGTGTGGTATGGATTTTACATTTTCTACACCAATCTATGGTTTGGTGCAATTTTGAGGTTCTTGTTACACCGAGTACCGGCTGCTTTGATATATGCTTTAATCATTGTAAATCGCAAGAGCCCCAAGTAAGTCATTGGTCATTTTTTTTTACCTCTATGTTTTTACATTTATGTAACATCAAATGTGTTTCTACGAATAGAAAATTACTAATCAGTCAAATATATTAGGAAATAATGTTAAAAATACTTTAGAGAAAACCACTATTTAGTAATCATGTGTTTTAAATAAACTGAATAACTTAAAATTAAATAACTACAATTATCTCACAAAAAATAATTTTTATCAGCGATAACTACGGTTAAGGGTAACTAATTAAAGACCATATCTAATATTTTTGACGGAATACTTTTAGAAAAAACATATTCTACACATACAACGAAATATAAAAAAGTTTAAGGATGATTGATCTATTGTAACGTATAATGCAATTTATTTTGTATTTATTTAGAACATTGAGATTATATTTGAAAACTGATAGCACGATTGATTTGCTTCATCAATTTACTACCAGGGAATGGAAAATTCACAATAGTAATATTAGAAAATTGTGGTCTTCGTTAAGTCAAGAAGACCGTGAAATGTTTCGTTACAGTTTAGATAACTTTGATTGGAGTCATTATGCTAACTCTTATTTCCTTGGAATAAGAAAACATCTTCTACACGAAGACCTAAGTAACTTGGAAAAGGCTTTAACGAAAAATCGAAAGTAAGTTTTCATTTATTTATAGTTTTTTAATATAGTTTTTTATATCGTATTTCATGTATTGTTTTTAGATTATTCTGGTTGCATCAATTGTCTTTGGTTCTCATTGTTTATATCATAATTCAAATCAGTTGGATGTTCTTAAAATATTGATTTCGGCTTCTATTATTTAATGTGTTCAACGTGTCAAAGAGTCATATACAGTAACGAGGTAGTTGAATATCTAAACTAAAACTATGTTTGTTATAGATACCAGTAATTACCGTTAATAACTTGAGACTAGTAATTTATTTTATGTTCTTGTAAATTATTAGTATTTTAAATTATAAGTGTATTTTAAAATATAAGGGTGTATAATCGGTTCACATAAGATTGTATTTTTGTTATTTGAAATAAACATAGAGAATTTTTGTAGATTTAGCTATTATTATTTAATGTCATGCGTACTATAATGGTGCAATTTAACGTTTATACATGGATACAAACCGGTTATATAAGAAAAAAGCGGTTGAATATGTTATATAGTGCAAAAGAGAGAGAAAGAGAGAGAGAGAGAGAGAGAGAGAGGTATGATTGAAAATTAAGTTCTATAAATATATTTCAATACGCATGTGTTTTTTTCATTTTTCACTACAACTGACTGCAAGGAAGATCATGAAAATCACTTAAATAATAAAACAATCAAATAAATTAATTTGATAACTCTTATGATATTTACATTTATTTTTATTGAACATCTTAGGTCGTAAGTCATAAGTTATATGACTCATAACCTAACCGTGAGACGTATATGATGGTATTTTAGTCGAGAGCAACTATGGATCTTATCCCGGTGAATATATTTTTATCAATGTATATCTGTCATCTGAGATACATTGTCGACCATCCTCTTTGTCACCCACTACGATGGCCTTATACTCCTCACCTTTTTGACTATTTTTTCAAAGTAGCTATATAATAATGAATATGGACCATGAATTAATTGCCAATAATTACTTGTGATAAAAATTCGTGATTTCAATGTAAATCAAGCTATTTCGTTGTATTTTAGAATACCATTTACGTTTATTTATTTCCAAATAAAAAATACTTCTCGGCTAGCAAATCGTAGTTATGCAATCGTAAAAATAGCATAACCGCACGTTTGTTGTATAAATCGTATTACAGCTCACATAACAAAAAAGATTTCGGTAAAAGAGGCCAAGAGCATCCAGTTTATTTTTAATAGTAAATACAAATGAATTGTTAACTATCAATATAACAATATCAATAATTCTTTAACAGGTTGACTTATTTTGTTTTTGTTTTTGTTTTTATTATTCGAATAAATAAATAAATAAATATTGACTTGGTATATAAACACTTTAGACAATAAAAATAATAAAATTTCCTATTTTATCTATATGTGACATTGGGTTTTTTGTAATAATAATAATTGTTCATAATAATGTCACAAATATGTGACATGCCTTAAAAAACAGGAAGAAATGGTAAAATAAAATTTTCTGGGTCAAAACTATAAAAGTACAAGTACTTATAACTAGAAATTAATTAGATTGAGTTTGGGTTTGTCCCGAAGATTTCCAAAAAGGTCTTATGAACAGGCAGTGAACGTGTTAATCGTTACGGATATATATTATAGTCAGCAAACTGACGCCCGTATGGACCGGTATGCACATCGTTGTCATTTTCATAACACACAGGACAAGATATTGACGGGTTTCAATTATGTATATACATAAGTACGAAATCAATGGTCGTGAATTAAGTCGCATTGAATTGGTCAAATCAATTAATAATTTATTGTATTACGTTTGAGTATACGGTGCGCGTGGAGAGACCACAGCGAAAGACTTGAACGACGGATGACTCAACATATACAACACGCACCCAAGACACGCTTATATTATTATTTATTGATTAACATGCGTAATCGTAAACGCCGATTCTCAATTTTATTTATGTAAATAATAATAACGATAATAAGTGTATTGACGCCCATTTATAGGGCAATTAAGTGAACAGACGTTCACAAACATTTATGAACAAAATAATTAATAATAATAGCTTAAGTAAATGGAAATAACATAGTATGCTTGAGTACTAAATAAACAACGATTACTTTTAAAATTGTTTAACATAAAATTATTACTTAAGACTATGGGTATAATATTAATTCTTTGAAATTTAAATGTAAAAGCCAAAGTTTAGACAGACACTATACCAAAATTAATGTCTAAATCTACGTGAATACAATTTTTGATAATACGACTTATTGGTCAATTAAAACTAATAACCTGGAGTGGAATGACTCGTTGTAGCTATTTAAGATCCAGAATGGCATGTAGAAACCAACCGACCAATTGCCTCCAAAATTTCGGGACAGTTTACGTGACCGTTTTATATTTTGAAAATAAAAGACACAACATTAAACTTTAGTCTGGTAGTGAGCATGTGCATACCTAGTTTCGAAGCTAGATCTTCTGTTGACGGTTGAGCAATGAGTTTCATATTTATTGGGAAGCCCCAATCCAGCTACTATACGCGAAATATTTGGTGACCCCAGAGACCGACACCGATACAATTAAAATACATTTTTCCATTTTATGCATTCAAAGGACCCGTCAAAGATCATATAACTTTTCCTGAATTGCTCTCGAATAATTCTGAGAGAAAGAGGCTGGGTGGATAATTCAAAAGATGGTTCATACAGAGTGATGGAACCAAATTTCTTAATGAGATAGGTTAAACTATTAATCGAAAAATTCAAGTGCCAGTAGAAATTTCATTAAAATATTTCGAATATTATGAAAATGCTAATACATAAGTATAAATACTCTATATAGTATTAATGAAATAATGTGTAATAAAATACTAGGCAGTGTCGAGTTTGAATCTTTGTTGAAGTTTTTGCAATTATTTTTCGGTTTTCTATCAATTATTCCGAAAACTCATGTGAAATTCAAATGTATCTAGTCGCTACGATATTTATATTTTTAAAATAACAACAAAGTAACTAATACCTACCTTTAAATTGAAATTTGTTGAAATTCTAGGATATCATTGTATTTTTTTGAATTACCGATTTTATCAATACTTAATTTTCCTACGATTATAAAAGGTCTTTTGATATTCAAAATAAATTTTTTTAAAAAATAGAATAAGAAAATCCATCATTGTAAAGTCAGTACATTTCTCTCTTCACTCTTAAAGTAATATTATAATTTATAATTTAAAAATACTTATAGAAAAAAATAAGTGCTCAAAGGGCAGGGATATATTCCCTGTACCCCCAACCCATAAATGCGTCACTGACATATTTAATACATAAACTTGTCTTGAGAGGAAAGGATCAATGACTGGTCTTGACCGTGGATCTAATGTAATATTCACAGCATAAAGATTTTGTTTTTTACCACTTGCAGAACACGTTTGTATTATATTAATTTTTTTTTATTCAGAAGATGTTTTTATCAGTCTGTTGAGATCATTTTATTAAAACTAGAAAAAAGTAATGCTTTTGTTGTTTTTAATATTTTTACTTGATTTATAATATTTTCAAATTTGAATTATTATATCACATATAATATAGTATATAAATGACGACCGCAATTTACATAGTATCTATCCCGTTAACGCTAGCTATTATTTTTACATGTCCATCGGATATAGTATTCAATATATTCAATACCCCGAAAGACAATTACATTTATAAACTATAATATCTATACAGTTAATATTGGTGTAACAATATATTTTTTTTTTACATAAACGAAGTTTTGGGTTGTTTAATTTTCGGGCAAAGGAGTTCATTACGACAAACTTTTTGGAATGAAAATAGGACAGTCATGTGACTTGTTGAATGCGATGTAAATATTCTTAGGTATTGCCAAACCCTAATCTTTGACTGTCGAATGTTTCGGGGACGAATTCACTTGACCACTCGGTTCTGTTGTCAAAAATTCAAAACGGTTGGTTTTGACTAATCTCGCGGCCCACGGGTTGATGTCATTATTTTGGCGATAAGATGCAATGATCCTTCAAATATTCCATTAGCAAAATGGTCGCCCGTTCTTATCAGAGTTTAATCGTCTCGTTGTACATTAATCAGTGCTCGTGGGTAAGGTAAAATATTTTTAAAAGAAAATTAAGCATTAGAAATAATTTTTTCATTCGTAGCTTCAAGAGCGATTTTACAAGAAATTATAAAAATTGTAAACTAAAATGTATTTTACTAGCCGCATAACGACTCGATATAAATATCATCGAATACCTAGAGGCTCTAACGATCAGTTTTAGTTCAATTTAAACATTTAACATTTTTGTTATCATAAAAACAATGCTAATAACATACGAAGAACACTTGAGTAATTTTTTAATTTTGTGAACTTATACTTCTAGCTTGTATTCAGTTAACTTTACATTTGACTGCTATTATAATAAAATGTATTACTAGCAATATGACGCTGGGGAAATACATACATTCTGCTGGCAATAGAAAAAGATTTATAAACATTGTTGTAAATCCATAACGTTCTCATCTTCGTTGGCGATCTTAAAATGAACTGAAAAATTGTTCTAGAATTGTAAAGACTAATATAATGCTAATGTAACGGATTATAGGCCGCATAACGTAAACAAAGTGATTAAAAAATTGTAAAGGACAAGTGGTTCTGTATAAAATATTAGACTCATTGTATGGGGCAAGTTATTGAAATCGTGTTTGTCACTACATACGAGATAGTATTTTCTAATAATAAGTGACACATGTATTATAGTGTGCAAAAATAATGAGGAAAATAAATGCAGCTGTCACCCTGTATTCATCCTAATAATTGTTTCGTTACAAGACATTAAAACTAAGGGTAAGTATGTAAAGCATTTCAAATGGAAGTTAATAATTTTCGGTGCAATAACTATCAGAAACTCTAAAAAATAATTAAATCTTTGTTTATCTCTATACTCTGACGCGGAACAAGCACGATCGCAGCCGTATCATAAGCATAAGCATAACGCCGTCGCCGACAGTGCCTTTGTTCTCTCGTCAATTACCAGACTCAATGACCCATCACTTAAGGGGGGGGGGAACTACGGACTACGTCCGCTGAGCACAACTTTGGAACCAGTCTGTAACATATTATTATTTATGTGGTAGGTTTTCCCGAGCGATTGAAAACTCTCCCGGTTGTTTTTCAGTACTATCAGAAGGTAAATTTTCCCGAATCTATAATCATTTTGTCTTTATACTTTAAAATTGTCGATCTACAATAGTCTGTCTAATAGCTGGTACTAAAAATTAAAAAAATAAAAAATCTAATAGTTAAATTGAAAATGCATTACAATTTAATGTCTATAATTATACATTCAAATTTTAAAAAAGGGCGAGACTTGAGTTACGAGTAAATAACTAATACCATTTAATCGATATTGCGGTAATACCAGATTTCATCAAAATATAATTTTCACGCTTCTCCGGTTAATTATTTTTTGCTTGTTGGAAAAGGCAACTCCTCTTAAAAACAATAGCCATATAGACATTTGGTAAAATTTTCAAGTCTCTACAATCAATACTTTTTGTGTTACAATGAGAAAAAAAAATCAAAATTGGCATTTCGTATATTTTGCCGTTTTTTGTATATTTCCGTCAGTTTTCCGGCCATTATTAGGAAAATGGTTGAGGAATTCAAAAAATGGCTTGTCTAATACACCACCTAGACAACATTTAGAATCGGAAACTAATACTACTATTGATGATAGGATAACGATTTCTGGAAAAATCGTGATAACATATACAAAAAAAAATAAACATCATGGTAGGACGAATACATTCCTCGTTTCACTCAGAATCTAGAAGGGATGTTGATGATTTGAGATTAATAGACACAAAACTACTAGAACGATTAAACGTAGTTTCTAGCAAAATGGCTCGCGCTGTCCGGAGAACATTTAAAGCCATCGAAACCCCTCGATAGCTCCCACTATACCACCCTCAAAAACCGGTTCTTGGTTATTTTGGTACCTTGGTAACGTGGATGAAAAAAAAAACAGTTATTAATAATTACTGTTACAATTTTGTTGGCAAGTTTTGAATCTAGACAGGTTGTATTTTTCTTTGCTGAAAAACATATGACAGTGCGGTAACCAGTCGCAATAAAACAATAAAAATGGTTACCTACTGTGGTAGTTATACATGATATATCTTAGATCTATAGATATATTCTAGATTATATACAGATCATACATTTTTATATGTTTTATACTCGCAGGACAATAGTATAATGAAGTAGAATTTCCATGTCGGCTAGTTCAATATAAATATAATATAATTTAATACCGGTTAAATGGTTTATTGGGATTTATATCTTGTCATAAAATATTTTATTATTTCGTCACGTGAAGGTCACGTGAATTAAATAGTACGGAGACGAGAAAAATTGTACAAAGGTATAAACAATCCGTTTGTTGGTAAAAAGTAAAACCTTATGTGAATAATTGATGAATTGTATATGCGTTATAAACTATAATAATAATAGCTAAGAATCTTATACTTTACTAGCCGACCTTGCTATTGCTAGATTTCGTTATAACTTATAAGTTATTGTCCTGCCCGTGTAATTTACCTCTAAAAATATGTCTATAGAATCCATAATTTGTTGCAGAAAAATGTAGAAAAATTAAGGAAGGCTTTTGCTGATGAGATTCCATTATTTTTATTGGTATTCATATATACGATAAACTATACACAGCACATCCTTAAATGAAAAATAATGTTGACTATTTCATTCGCTTGGTATAATAAAATTGAACCAACTGAAAGTAATTAAAAATAATGTTAACATTTGGTGTAACGCGATTGCATATACTATACGTTTGCTTCTCTCATTTAGGTGAACAGAGTTTTTGGAGTTCCTACTCAGGAGCAAGCAACATACAATTGACCTAACGAAAAACATGAATTTTCTTAAGTTAACCTGGCAAAGCGCAGTGAACACCCGTGAGTTTTGTTGATTGTCTTCGCGATAAAAAGACGTACAGGAAACTACAATCGTTTGAATGTACCGATAAAATAACTGTTATAAATTATAATTATATTAACAATGGTTTCTTTTTTCAACAATCTTTAACCGGTATAGTATGGCTATCGAAGGTTTTCCATTTTCTCCGATCATTTTGCAAATTTTTGCATTTTAGCTATTTGAGTTTGTTAATCTCATCTATATTTTGCATTTATAATACGTTTTTTCCATCGCCACTGCTCAATTAACCTGACTCAAAGGCTATAGCTAGGTTCTAGATAAAACAAAATATTGAATAATACAGCTATTAAAGTTGATATACATATTATAGTAGTGGCGACACGCAATTGAGAAGTGACAATTCAAAGCGTTATATTGCTAAAATTATCAAAATTTAATTTATACATAAATTCTGATAACTCCAATGTTAATTGTAACGTTAATTGTAATCGTTAATAAGAACGGCTGCAAATCGAGTAACGTGATAGATTTAATCAAAACGTAATATTTCCTATGTTAAATTGATCTTAATTCTTAAGGTAAGGTATGTGATTTCTGCAAAATGCACTGTTTCAATCGAAAAGATCATGTCAAAAATAAATATTTCCAAATCGCATCAAAGTGTAATATTTTTGATGTTATTTAGTGTAAACTGTAAACAAAATAATTAACAAGACGTACAATTTTCAAAAAATTTCTATAACGTGATATTTCCAGATTGAACCAAACGGGATAATTCATGTGTCAAATTTAAGTTGCTTGATATTTAATTATTTAATGGGGTTCAGTTATTTTATTTTATCTACTATAGCTACTACTATATTACCAACTGTTGGTTCAGCTGATAAAATTTGAGTTTTTGTTTTAGGAGTGATTAGATTGATAGCAAATTACGCTACAAAAGTGTGTGTCATGACTATTATATGATAATCAACCACTATGACTATGTACTATCTACGATACTATGCACTATACAAGTACACTGATATATGTTATCTATTGTTTTAACTGCTCAAGATTTTTATAAAAATTATTTATTCAAAATAAAATTAATAGAAATGTTCAGCTCAAGAACCATTAAAATAGTTGCAGATGGTACAATAAAAAATGACAGTGATATTTATTTTATATACATTATACATTATACGTATTGTATATATTATTTTATTTTGATTTATTAGAAGTTATAATAAAAGGGAACAAACCATGTGTTGTTTTAATTAAATTTTATACATTACTTATTTTGCGATTTTTTTTTAATGAATGTAAAATAAGGTTTTATCAAGATAATAATCAAGATAATATACATACTGCATCAATATTACGGCAACAAAAGATAAATAAGAGAATAATAGTATTATACAAGCCGTCGTTCTAATTACTTTTTAGTTAATTTATCGTGTTTTAAACACCACAAGAACAAGTTAACTACTAACCAGTAATACAACCTTGACCACTTCTGAACGAACAAGACGTATTTTTCGAATCGATGATTTGAACAGTTTGAATGATCAAAAACCAATCACTCATTTTTTTATGCGCAATATGGTTTTATATAGGTTATACCCAACTAATAACACATCAAGACTTAATAATAGGTAAATAGTATCAGTCACCGAAACTTGATTCCAATTCCTGAATTTTGAAATGAAGCATAAAATTAAAAATAAAAACAATAGTTAAAGATTAGCATTTTATTATCGTAAGTGTAGAGTAGCATTCTATAATAATACTAGCTGACCCGGCAAACGTTGTTTTGCCATATAAATTATTTATAGGGAATTTATAGTATAGAAAAAATATAACAAACTTATTGTAAGTGTGTAAGGATGTGGTAAATGAGTGAAAAAGGCATGGATCGCTATGAACGATAAGGGAATATAAAAAAAAACAAAACACCAAACATTAATTTTTATTAGTAATTTTATTATAGTTTATTCCTCAAAATTATATATATCATTAATAATTTAGCATATACGAGTAATTGTCGAAATTAATTGTAAATACAAAATTTCAATAAAAAAAAAAAAATCATTAATAATTAATTACGACAGTTACACTTATAAACAATATAAATTTCTTAATGCTATAGCGTGAACAATATTTTTTGTTAGCCCATCTTTAGCTAACACAAGCAAACTGGATGTTTACCCACTCGAGAGCATGCCACGTATAATTGTCCGTGTGAAAAACATTATAGATCACCAACATAGATTATATTCTAAAGTTCTGTATATCAGGTTCTATCCGAATCCTTTAACATCGATCAGATATACAGCTTTCGAAGGGGGTTATGATCACTGGCAAGTATATGACCCGAATTATCTAGGCCATTGCCCTCTTATGCAAGAGATAAATTATACACAAAAATATATTGACACATTTTTTTTTTATTGATCATTAATACATCGACAGATAGACCTTTAGTATATATATATATTTGTGGTATTTACATTATTTTATTATTTTTTATACAAAAATAGGTTTCATATTAAATTGAACAATTCGGATTTTTTTAAAAATTAAATTAAGTTTCTTATATCTAGTGGGTTTGAACCTAGAGTTTGGCAGATATGTTCAGAGATGTGGAATTGGTTGCGGAGAAGTTGGTATTTTTGAATTTTTGACATTCGGTGATGATATGGTTTACCGTTAATAAAATGCAATATGAGTCGCATAGTGGGGGTTCATCTTTGCTCATCAAGAAGCTGTGCGTTAGGTGGGTGAGTCCAATTCGGAGTCGGTTGATTACAGTTTCTTATTTTATATTGAGTTCACGATTTGGCCATAAGTTTATGTTGTTTTTTATTTTATTGAGTTTGGTGTTGAGATTTCTCCAGTAAGAATGCCTTCGTTCGCATCGAAAATTGTATCGATTGATTTGTATGACACTAAATCGCCTGGCAACAACTCTTGTATCTTGAGATATAATTCTTTGGTTACCAAGGTAACCCACGAATCAATAAACACATTTTATTTATAAATGGTTAGGTCTTGTTAAGGGTACAAAAAATTTCATGAAAATCGGTCAAGCCGTTTCGGAGGAGTATGGTAACTAACATTGTGACAAGAGAATTTTATGTATAAGATTATTGTTCTATTTTTTTTTTCAATTACAAATTGTTCTATTATAATACCTATTTATAAGTTCCATATTATTGATATATTTGACAGCAATGCGTTTTCGAAAAAGGATATTATTTACATTAGAATTTACCATTTTGTCTTAAAATATTAATGTATTTCAAAATGGAACTAATACAGAAATATTTATATTAAAAATGGACGAAACTTCTATCTCGGATGAAACTTTACTATCGGGTGAGATATAGGAATAATAGTCTTATAAAATTAAAACCATAGTACCATTGGTCTAGAAAAAACAACATAAAAAACAAACAACCGCTTAGCTTTTCATTTTTCTACGTAAGAAATCAAACAAAAATAAACGTGAAAATACAGTCTTGATTATTTCAACGGGTATGGTCATACTGGTAACACGTTTAACTTACCTTAAATAAATATTTCTTCTACAAGTATAGAAGCTAGTTGACCTACGGTTTATTGATA
Source organism: Periphyllus acericola (assembly GCA_949715065.1). Lineage (NCBI taxonomy): Eukaryota > Metazoa > Arthropoda > Insecta > Hemiptera > Aphididae > Periphyllus > Periphyllus acericola. The sequence goes on along the minus strand of OX454269.1, from coordinate 7,923,117 downwards.
TTGTTTGAATAAAAGATAGAAACAAGTTAATGAAACTAAAGTATGTCCTAGGACGCTATACTTCAGTAGTGATTTAGTCATCCTCGTTGTATATTTCGGATACCTAGTGTATTAATAATATATAATTAATATTGTTTTCTCCTCCTTAATGACTAAAAGTACTATGAATTTAATTAAATATTTGCAACCGGGTTAATACATAAATAAATTATTATTTTCTAACGAACACTATCATAAAGGTTATGTACGCAGAAGAATATCTTAATTTAGGCATTTAAAAAACACTTTATTGATTTCCACCTTTAAAAATTGCGTAATCAGTTATTTACGGAACAATGTAGTCTATGTAACAGCGCGTTGAATAAACGAAAGGCTCAAGTATATGAATTGAAATTTAGATGAAACTTTCAAAAAATTAAAAATCACAATTCCCGAAAATTTAAGTCGCCAGATAGACGTCAGTTCTACTCACTGCCAACATTTTGTCTACACTTTACGAACTCATACAAACGGTAGGTGAAGTAATATATATGAAATAAAGATAAAATAATTGGTATATTAACAAAAAACAATATTTTACATGTATTATTAATATATATATATATTTTTTTTTACAAATTAGATGATGACGTGCAAAATCGTATAGAAAAAATTTAGAGTTATTTCCGTACTTACTTCTTCAAACTTTGTGATAGTTCGGTGGGTGTCCTTGATTATATAAGATTGGTTCCTTCATCATTTTTTCGTTCCATCCGTATCATCGACACGCCCAATTCTGGAGTGTAATCATTTTTTGTACGTTCGATATTTTCAAAAACATATTGATAGACTTCCCCACCACGCAAGTGTCCTCTTTGGTTAAGTTTTCTTATTTTTACTACGGCCGGAAGGTCAGCTATATAAAGAGAACCGCCACTTCCATCCGATCGAGTTAAGAGTTGACCATTGGTCAAGTGTTGTGCAAGTGTAGTATTATACAGATTCGTTAGCGAGCTCGTTTGTACGGCGTATTCGTATAGTATATACGTGTCGCATTGCAACTGGCACGGTTGTGTTCTACCAAAGCCCAACGATGGAAACAAACATAGCAGATACATTTAGAAATGGAACGGTTTTAATTACCGGAAGTACTGGGTTTTTGGGGAAAGTGCTCACAGAGAAATTGCTCAGATCTTGTCCAGTGAAAAATGTTGCCATCATGGTCAGAAGTAAGAAAGGGCGCAATGCTGATCAGAGGATTGCAGATATCTTTAGACAATCTGTAAGTAATTATTTTCAAATGCTATATAGTTTATGTAATACCGTACACATATGGTGATTTAATTGAATATATTAATGCATTTTTGTGAATGAAATATCGTTTTGTTTCATCTTAAACAAAAATAATCAAATGGAAAATTATGAAAAGTACACGAAACTGTATATTTTTTATGACATTGAGCATTTATTTCAATTCAATAATCACGGGTCAAGTTGATTGTATAATGTTGCGGATAAATCACTAAGTTAGAGTACTTACAAGTGCATAGGTCATCTGTTTAAGTTATAAACGATTACCTATTTTTTTAATTTAAATACAATAATTTTTTTAAAAAAATTAATCCGAGTGGACTCTGATTGAACATTGCAGTGATATTATGTTCAATATTTTTATAATAACTTATTAATAAAGATTACAATATTCATTGATTATCGTTCATAATCATTACCTAGACGGTAAAAGTAAAATTAGAACATAAAATATATTTTAACAGAGATAAAGCGGTAAATTTAGTAATAGAAAAAAACGACTGATTAGCGACGGTAGGTAGCACGAAACTAGGTACCTATAAATTATACGACCACTCAATAATAAGGGCTTATTTAAAAATTATGTAAAAATATTTTTTTCAAAGGCATTTGGTTGAAAATATTTTAGAAAAATCATTATTGTTGATTAAATAGAGACTGGATCAAAAACCATAATATTTTTCTTGGAATAGTCTCAGTATAATAATAAAATATATTAAATATCTATAATAGTATTGTAAAGCCGAATAGATTACAAAAATATTATATCCCTTCATCTGACTAAAAAAAAAAAAAATACCGGAAAGCGCAGATAAAAAAATCTTTTAAAAACTTATAAATTACGTGTTCGAGTAGCTTAAAGTTTTATTAATTTGTAAAATATCGTTATAATTAATTTTCTATTACATCTTCATATGAGTTATAAGTTATATGTAATTAAATAATGATACATGCTGTTAACTTATCATTATTATTATTATTATTATGAAATAGTTTAAAATTATTTTTAAGCTATTCTAATATGAATTACATTTTTTTAATGGAATTATAAAGTATAAAATCATATAGTTGTGTAAAATGTTTGTGAGAATTAATATTTGCTCATGGCTGTTCAATAGAGTTATATATTTTTTTAGCTATTTGACCGACTGCGAAAGGAAAAACCTGAATTTATGAGTTATATCAAAGTCATCCAAGGAGATTTGGAAGAATCCTTACTAGGATCATTTTCCGACCGTGAGTGGTTGATAGAAAATGTTAATTTTGTTTTTCATAGTGCTGCTACTGTAAAGTTCAATGAGCCCATTGAGTTGGCGACAAAAATAAACATACAAGGCACTGAAAATTTATTGACATTAGCGGCACAAATGAAAAATCTTAAGGTAACAAATAATAAAAGTATTATTATTGAGAAATTATTGTCTACTTGTATACTGCGAAGTAATAAAAATTTAATCATGTCACATTAAGAACAATATCATTTTGTAGGGTTTTGTACACGTGTCAACAGCTTATTCGCATTGCTACAGGGTTGGGGTTGAAGAAAAATTCTATTCGGTTCCAATTTCAGCTAAGGAACTGAAAAATTTGATTGGTTCGGAAGAATTAACACCAGAGTAAATATTCGTTAATAACTAATAAGCGAACTTTTTTTAAATTTTAAATAGTAATAATTACCCTGTCGATAGTAGCGTTTTAGAAAATTGGCCCAACACGTACACTTTTACAAAAGCGATCACCGAAGATTTGATATCGAAAAACTACCATGATTTACCGATTTCTATATTCCGTCCATCGATTAGTAAGTATTTTTTAGTGTTTCAATAGTAAGTACAATAGTTGAGACGTGCATGTGATTTTCAATATTAATTAACATATTCAAAACTACAAGTCGACAAAACAAAAGTGATCACTGATCAAACTTAATTAAACAAGAACTTTTACACTCTAGTTGGTTGCACGAAATCGGAACCAGAACCAGGTTGGTTGGAAAATTACAACGGACCAACTGGAATAGTTGCCCCGATTATTGTCGGGTTCTTGAGAACTGTTCCAATGGATTTGAGCAAAATAGCCGACATAATCCCAGTAGATTATACTGTCAATGCGCTAATCAGCACTATGTGGGATACAGTGAACAGGTACGGTTATGTAACATACATTTTTTTAAACACTTTTATATCGTCTTGAAAAATTAAACAAATTGTTTAAAAAACAAAAATAATTATAAATACATTGGTTCTAGGAAGTATTTGTTTATATATCTGTTACGGGTAAAGTACAAAATATGGTTAGTGTTCACATTATCCGGGTAATGTGTACACTACCTGTACCTATTGGATAAAGTAAAAATACTATTTATAAAACGTTTATTTCGCACTTTACTCGGGTATTTTACACATTATCTACGACTGAGTGGGTAAGGTAGGTAAGAAGATAAATTAATATTGCCGTTGTTGGAAGGTAATACAGACTTTTTGTATACTATATTACTAATGAAAATATCTATGATGTGCTACATGATGTACATTTGAGTATTGGGCATGGTGGAAAACACCGCATGAATGCTGAAGTTAAAAAAAAGTATAAAAATATAATACAAGAAGCAGTGTCTATTTACTTAAAATCAATATTACGAACTCGGTTATAAAAATGGCACTCTTCATCAACTTTATTCCAGAAATCAATTTACTGTATGCTCTGAACCATTAATAGATATTTTAGAAGTTTTAGCCACAAAAAAATCTTTGCGTGAAATAGCTAATGAACAATCTTTTTCCGGTGGTCAAGGTTTTAAGAAGTGTTTATGTAAAACTAAATGCCTAACAAATAAATGTAAATGCAAATCCGGGGGAATACTTAGTAATCTAAATGTCATCCAAACTCAAATTGTTCTAATAAATAATTGTACTTCGCTTTTAAATTTTAATTAAGTAAATAGTAAAATTGTTGAAATATATAATTTATAGTTTAATAGTAATAATAATAAATAATTTTTTTTTGAATTAGTATAATTTGGTTTTTGCTACTAGAAAGACTCTGTATTATCTGTATCATTTTAAGTGTTTGATGCGTTGGTCATGTTGTACCGACGTTACAAGTTTACGATTGTAGTTATACGAATACATTATCCACAGCACACCGGATAATGTATAAATTGATTGGATACTTCATATTTAAGTTGGATAATGTATACATTACACTGTTCGTATGGATGAGGTTCACATTACCCGGGTAATATGTACACTAACCGTTTTTGTACTTCACCCGTAACATATCCACCGTTAAGGATGCAATTAATGATGAGAGAGATTACGAGGGAGACCGATAATTGAGGAGAAGGATATTATACTAAGGGAAGTGTAACATTTGGAAGAGAGTTACATTCTTAAAGAATGTTTCGCGTGGTTGAGAAATAGGAGGGTTAGTAGGAATGTGAACATGAATGTAATGTTTGTCATATACGGTTACATAAGTACATAAGTGTGGAGTGTGCAGAGCGGCAATCCTAACTTATATGATATTATTAAACCGGTTTCCGGTAATAGATTCTTACTGTATAATACAATTCTACATTATGGTACATTATATATTTTTTAACAATTATTTGCAGGTATCAAAACTGTAATGCTATAAACGACGAACCAAAAATATATAATTACGTATCTGGTGTCGAAAGTCCATTGTTGTGGAGTACGTTCATTAAACAAATGCACAACCATTACCTTGAAAATCCTCCACTGCAATCGATTTGGTATATATTTTATGTTTTCTATACCAATTTATGGGTCGGCGGAATTTTGAAATTTTGTTTGCACCGGATACCAGCAGCATTTATGGACTGCTTGTTGATTTTGAACCGTAAAAGTCCCAAGTAAGTGATACGTAATTTCCTTTACATGTTGAAAGCTGCCGAAAGGTGATATTTTTTTAATGAAAGTAGAGTTATAACGATTAGTTAAAATGCAAGGTACTTATGTTTTTTTTTTTTATGAGCATCCCTGGGAAATATTGTCGACAGTAGTTTGGTGAATGTTAGTGTATTATTAAAGAAGTAAAAAAATTTATTTTTTATTTTATAACTTTTATAAACATTGAAGATAGCCATTTTAGAGAGCTTATTATTTTGAAAATGTTGACTGTTCAACTTTCAATTTTCATTAACGCCTTGATTTTAAATAATTTTTCTAGTTTACAAGAAAATAGTGTGCTATTTACACAATTTTAAATAGTTATAATAACATCATCAGCAAACCTAATCGGAGAAATTATGAGGTCAGAGGCGAGAATAATTTACAATATTTCTTGGTAAACTATATTATATTAATGGGTCAGTCGCAATTTTTTTCAATTTTATGTAAATACTGATTTATTGAAGTTTAATAAGTTATACGTCATAATGTAACACAACCTACGTACCGTAATACATCTTATTCCAATTTTTGACGATTGTTATAAGAATATGTTAGAGCAAAAAAATTATTTTAAAATGTTCGAAAACACAATTCCGTAAGATTTAAAATTTATTGGAAGGAAATTGAGTTATGATATTTTAATTGCTCCTTACACTCCTACGTGCGTTGTCGCGGTAGTAAATAGCTCGCTAAATTACTGACGAAAAACATGTACTTATGTAAGCTGTTATTATAATTTTTGTTTTCATATTGATATAGAATGTTAAGATTATATTCAAAAACCGAAAATATCATCGATGCGCTTCATCATTTTACAACAAGAGAATGGAAATTTGACAACAGTAATACCAGAAACGTGTGGTTGTCGCTCAGTCAAAATGATCGCGACACGTTTTATTTTAGTTTAGAAGGTTTCGAATGGAAATCATACATAAAGAGTTATTTCTTTGGTATAAGAAAATATGTGTTACGTGAAGATCTCAGTAACTTGGAAAAATCATCATCGAAAAACCGGAAGTATGTTTTCACCTACTGCATGGCTACTTTTATAATATGTTTATGATTATAATTTATTGAACTATAATACTGTATACGTTGTTTTAGATTATTTTGGTTGCATCATTTGGCTATTGTTCTTATTATATACTTCGTACTTCAACTGAGTTGGACATTCATGAGTTACTTGTTTTAAATCAACCACCACGTTTAAATCATGTAAACAAAAGTATCGTTAAGTATTGAATTCTACGCCCACATAGTTGTCGCTGGGATTTAGCACTTGTGGTTTATTTAAAATATATCTCGTACGAACACTTTAAACAATTATTTATGAACGTGTAAACGAATATCAATTATATTTGTACTCGAAGTTAATTTTCAGTAAATATATTTATTTTAATGACGGAGTTACTGTTCGATAGAAAAAACAAGATTGTATAATTTGAAAATATTATTAGGTTAAAGTAATTTCAAGTTGTGTATTTAATCTAAACTTATTTTATCCTTAATATACCTATTATACAGATTGTTATTTAATTTCTATCATAATCCGTGTTGTATACAAACATCTATACATTAAATATATTAATTTTTTCTATGAATTAGTTTTTAATGAATTGTATACCAAAACGTATAGTGACGGTTAAATACCAGAATTTAATTTATTCTTGTGCAATATTTGAACTGTGCTGTAATTTTTTCGCGTGTCTTTTTTAGCTCTTTGTCCTCTAAACACATCCGCGTACTGATTTTACTGTTGCGTCATTTGTGCATTATTTTAATAACAAACAGATAGCCTACAAAATTTGTTATAAGTGATTCGTTTTTGTTATTTATTTTTATTTACTTATTTTTATGACGATAAGTACAACTTCATTAACATCATGGATAACATACAATAATAAATTAATACTTTCTTAAACAATATTGCATTAGTTTACCTATATTTATTTTATTTTACGTCTATAACCGAATGGTCGTTTGTTATTGTTCGGACGCGGGCGTTTTGGCGCATAGGCATTTGGGAGTAAGGACATTTGGATACCAATGATAAAATATAGTTTTTGACAGTTGTTTTGGGGCTAATTACGTGGGGAAGGTTAGGAGAAACAGGAGAGGATATCAAATGGCATTTTTTCCTTCCGAAATTCAAAACGATCACGAGCTGGTTTTAAATGGGAAAAGTTAAGGCGAATAATTATGCAGCAGCCGCCAACAAAAAACTTTATATTGAAATGTGAGTTTTTTTTTAATCTCATTTATTTAGTCAAATTTAAAATGTTGATTCCAATGTGATAAACTCTCATGACCCAACCATTTTTTGAATTCTCTATGGATTTTTCTTTAAGTAAATAATTGTAAGAATATAAGAATGCAAGTGACGAACTGTTATTGACGAAATCGATACAGTTGTTTGATCAGGTGACTTTATTTATTTGAATCATTTACTTTCAGCTAGACCTGAAACATTTACACGACTTGTTTCGTAATTGTGTTATTCTTAATAATAGTTTAAAACACTGCGGATCACAACAAAATGTATACATACTCGTATAACGGTTAATACTCATCGTTTTCATACAATGATAATTTTACGGAGCATACAACGTTCCGAACAAATAAAAGGAATTCAATAATTGCTCACTATAATTATAAACAGCTAGTACTAAGAGCTTGCAGATGACTGTATGAACAAACTTCCTATCTTTGATGACATTTTTAAATCATTATTTTACGCACGATATGGAGAAAAATATTGTCCACATGTTAAAATGCCAGATTAAATATTTTAAGTAATACCCTCTGATGGATGAAACATTGATGGGATTTTTTTTCTTCGGTTTTTGAGCGCTTATAATTTTAACATATCCTGAGCTGCACCCAGACACAAAACATTTATTTTGCATGGTTTGAATATATTTTGCTATACATCCAAAAAAGGAAAACAGAATGAACAAGACATTATAATGTATTTTTATCAATTTGATTCAATATACTTAACAATATATTAATTACTAAAAGATTCGAAGAAAAGGTACAACATTTATCAACCCAAATATTATTAAATTTACAATTATTATTTACTAACCTTAATAAATAATAGAAATAAAGATCATTATAATTACAATATATTTTAACTTAAACATTGATTATAGAACATTTTATTATTTAACATATTATTATGGTTGAACAATTTTTTTTAAATTGTAATAACATTTAACATTTAACAGTAATAGAGCAAAAAAAACGTATAAATATAAAATAATAAGTAAATTTAAACTTTAAAAAAACGTCTATAACGTTAAAGAAGCCAATATAACAAGAATAATAATGGGCCTTCTTAGCGCTCTTGGTGGATGATGGCGCTAACTAAATGCCGTCAGATTACAGCTCATTTTTAGCGCCGAGTGACTACACCGTTTTATCGACATCGTGGTTTAAAGATACGTATTTTTGCTAATTAATTAAAAGGACCCACGCTGGAGTATTCACTACTAGAGCCTCACCACTATCAAGTAAGAAATATATGAAGCTTATTTAAATCAAAAGCACTGTGTATCCAGGGTACCCTTTATATTTATATATTTATATATCGCGCCCGAATTCGATCTGGGTAGGCAATCCAGTACATACTCGTATGCATAGTTGCGCGCCGAAAATACTGCGGGTAAGCAACCCAACGTGACGCGATCACGTTCACGGTGCCAACATAACACGCGTGGGCGGCGGCAGCTGACACAACTGGCGGTCGCAGTTGTGATGCGACGACGGCGATGACGTAAAAGGAGCGGACGACAGTAGAGGTTAATTTAGCCCAAGGGGGTGCAGGACGTAGAGTTTAAGTTATAAGTGGGAACGCTCTGTTGGTCGAACCGGTTTTTCGCAATGACCAGCAGAGTTCACACCAAACCGGATGCAATACTTAATAATAAACACTTAGGGCGCAACTTAAATGAGACTTACGACACGGGACGAATGGTAACAATAACGATGATGACTGCTGCGGTGATCCGGACGACATCAGCAACTCGTTGACCTATGCGGCCTTGCACACAACTCAGCGAGTTGCCAGCGGTCATACGCAGAACTGGAGCTGATTTTAAGGGCTGGCCAGGGCCGTATTTAAGGGATGGTTCGAGGGGTGGGGGGGACAGGCCCTCTGGAATATTTAAAAAATGTCCCGGTAGATAACGCTTGGACTACGGTGAGACACCGAGCATCGTGTTAAGGGGTGACAAAATGTTAACTTTGATTTTTTAAATACATTTCAATGAATTGTTTGGCATTCGCAATGGATAATTATTTATGAATGATGTAAGATATGTAATATCAATTGCAAAATGTTTAATATTATTTAGTAGTGCATTGCGCATATTAATTATTAATGTAATAAATATAATTATAAAATGTATGCACTTATATTTATTTTATTTTATTTACACATATTTTTATTTTTATTTGCATATGACATAGTCGACTTTAGAGAAATGTTATAGATAAGTTAGTAAAATTTAAAACAAATAAATAAAAAAATATGATAATTAAGATAACTAGTCAACTATTCAAAAACAAGTAATAAAATACATAAAGTGTTAGTGTGATAGGCCACAGCAGGCATAGTAAATTATAACAACACCAGTACTAATAGCAATAAAAATCACAGACGAGTATTTAGTTCTTCAAGCCATTTTATAGCTGTTGGTCCACCCTCGTGTAGTTTTGTCAATCCTTCTTTGAACATTGTAATGGGACACGACTCAACCATATGTTTGATTGTCTGCGTTTCTCCACATTCGCAAAGTGGAGAGTCTACCATTCCCCATTTGTGAAGTAGGTAGTTGCATCTTCCTTGTTCCGTTCTTATTCAATTAAGCGTTGTCCATATAGCCCTTGTGCCATCCCAGCCAGGGACTTTTTTAAATGGTTCTTTGATCAGGTCTTTATTACGGGGTTCTGACTGTTCCCAGCGTCTCGTCCATAGGTACTCAACTAATTCGCTTTGAGTTTCTGCATGCCATATGGGAGCTCTAGACTTAAGGCGTAATGGCGGATGTTCGAGGATGTCATTTTGTAGTGGCAAAACTGGTAGCAGGCTTTTTAGCTTATGTAATATTTTTGTGGTGTGTGATAGTCTCCTTAAATCTGGGGGGGGCTATATTCGAAAGAGTGGGTAACCATATTGTCTGAGTGGACTTGACTGTACCTGATATGATACGCATGGTATGGTTTAGTTGTACGTCAATTTTAGCGCAATAAGCGCTTCTAGCCCACACGGGTGCACAGTATTCGGCTACGCTATAAACCAACGCTAGTGCTGTAGTCCGGAGTACATTGTTGTGGCAGCCCCAGGTGGTGCTAGCTAACTTAGCCACAATGTTGTTGCGTGATTTTAGTTTATTTTTCGTTCCCTCCAGGTGTTGGTTATATGTTAGGGTCCTATAAAATTTCAGACCGAGGTATTTGGGACATTCTTCTGATACAATATTTTCCCCATCAATTTGTATCTTTAATTCTCTGTTCGCTTCTCGGTTGTTAAGATGGAAAACCTTTGTTACAGACTTGCTTGGATTTAGTTTTAAATGCCACTTTCGAAAGTATTTTTGTATGATTATTAGATCATCGTTTAGCGTTTCCTCAAGTTCTGTGAAGGTTCTGGCTTGGGCGACAAGTGCTACATCATCAACGTATATGAATTTTCTTGAGCTCGTGCAGGCAATGTCAGCAGTATATGTGTTGAAAAGAATTGGTGATAATACAGATCCCTGTGGTAGTCCATTTTGTAGTATTTTGTAACTGCTTACTTTCCCATTGAGAGATACACTGAATTTTCTGTTAGAAATTAAGTTCTCTAGTAGTCTTAGTGTTGTTTTACATTTTATTATTTTAGCCAGTTTTAGTAATAGTCCTCTCTTCCAGACCGTATCGTACGCAGCTGACAGATCCAGAAAAACTGCTCCGGATTTTTTCTGCCGTTGGAAACCATTTTCAATGTGCGTTGCTAGCGCAAGGGTTTGGTCACAACAACTTCTATTTTACACATATAAAACAGGTTTTAAGACTACTTAATTACTTAAAATACAAATTTAAGGTCGTCATTGGTGAGACGCATCAAACGACATAGTGGAAAATTATAAAAGAAGTGAGTGGTGGAGAAAGGTACTAATCTATTTTGTTGCTTAATAAGTTTAAGACATCGTGTTATTGTCCGTAAATGTACAAGTTGCATGATATTTACACATTTTTATGCAAGTATACAAGAGATAGATTATCTTTTTTTAGCTGGACAAGGATATGTTATACCACCAGAATGTCATTTCTACAAATATGAAACTGACAGTATATTTTTATATTATATAGACTACATTTTAAAGTCTTAAGTATTGATATTGAAATGATTATAAACTTTTAACCACGAACAAATAGGCAGATTTCGTGATTCTTATCAAAATTGTTGTTATACAAAACAATCGATACAATTTGCGATGCCAAATTGCCAACGAAGCTGTAAATCATGCAACAGAGTTTTTGAAATCATTGGATTTGCCAGGCATGGTAAGTGCACTATTAACAACTGAAAGTTTTTGGTTCTTTTATTTTTTCAAGTGTTTTTTTCTGAGGTTTTGATATAATTGTCTTATTAGGATCATTGCGTTTATGTCTTGACCAATTTTTGTATGTGATAGTTCTATCTAATATCACAAGCAAAACCGGCTTTGGGGCCGTATCTAGCAATAGTATTTTTCTGATTAACTTCCATTTATTTATAGAATATATATTTTTTTTTCAAGCACAAAAAAAATTTAAATTTTTCCTCTTTCCTCGCTCGGGAACCCGAGAGAGCAAACTTTATAAACGCAACTAAAAAATAAAACATCGCGTTTATACCATAGATAACTAATGCCCAGCGCTGGAGTACACGACACACCTTTCAATAGACCAATCACCGTGCGCAACGGCATGTGAATGATAAAAAAAGAAAACATGCAAAAATTTGCAAAAAGTTTTTTCCCAATCATACAACTCTCCGTGGTGGCCACCTAGACGTTTTTGCGGACTTGATTTCTTTCTCAAGAAAGAACGTAAACGTTAGCAGGTTAGGGCCTTACCCTATTACTCTTGATTAGGTTCCGCAGGTGAAGATAATCCCTGCCTACCACGTGACCTTATATGCATTATACAAGACCAATAAGCGTCCAGAGCGTAGCAATCAGCAGCACTACGTTCCTTCCTCCACTATTTCTAATTCTACTATTTTTTTTTTTATGAATGCATTCAATCCTACTAGTTTCTGCCTCGTAACAGACGCCTTAACCGAGAGCGCTACGAACTCTTGATGATAGTATATAGTGAAAACAGTATATTTAAACTGAGTAATATATATATGGCGTCACATTCATTATTTTATTGCCCGTATTAAAAATATAATTAAAACAAACAATTTGAAATGAAAAATGTATCCCCACCATTACAGTTTGAATTGGAAAACAAATATCCCAACCATTACCATCTGAATTGCAAAAAATATCCAAACTATTATCCGTTTTAATTGCAAAATGTATTTTAAATGAACCAAGTCAAATATATCTCGCATCCCTTTTTAGCTATTGCCTAAACAAACCAAGAAAAAAAGATATCAAAACCAGTTCTAAGTGAAAAAGATCACAGTGCACTAGAACCGGCGCTTTTATACTACTCCTATACGGCTATACACGATAACTTATATTAAAATAGTCCGATTTTCAAAAATTTCACGTTTATCGGTAGGATATTTCATCTAATTTGTCCTATAAAAGAATAAACAGTTAATTTTTCGCTTTTCTCAACAGTTTTTTAAATTTTGTGAAATATTAACGAAAAATGGTAAAAATAAATACATTTGTGGCCCTCGGTTAATAAATTGTAAACAAATATTGTATACGAAGCTGGTAAGTAAAATATGGTATAATTGAGGACAGTCCATACTAAACTTCTCAGACTTAGAATTTAGCATTTACTAGAATCTAAATATTCCTATGACAACCAGCGTCATGATAAATAGTGTAGGAAATATCACAGAAAATGCTTAACTATTCAATGATAGCATCTCGGCGTCAATAATATTTTATTTAATATTATGACGATAATTCGAATTGGTATTCAAGAGTGATATTTTAATCATGTTGATTGTTTCATTAACGTCCAGTATATTATTTGGATTACAAAATAAACAATAAATACAATTTAAATTAAATAAATTATAATATAAAAACCATAATTTTTGTAATTTTTGTACATTTTACGTTTGGCCAACGCCAGTAGGCAGTGTTGTAATATTATTTAAACTGCTTATAAATAAATAAGGAAATTAATTATATAAATAATAATAATAATAATAATAATAATAATAACATAAATAATAATTATAATACTAATAATAATCATGACAATAATCATCAAATAATATAATGAATGAAATAAATTAAAAATAAAGGATAAAAATCCATTAAAACATTTTTCGTAGCTATTGATTGATGGTTTATTCAAAATGATCATTTTACTAATGTCCAGCATACTTGAACTACAATACAAACAATAAGAACGATAAGCAAATGATGCAACCAGAACAGCCTGAAAATAATAAATATAATTTTAAAATATTATTAATTTAATTTAAATTTGAAAAAAAAAAACCATACTTTCTATGTTTGGCCAACGCTGCTTTCATGTTGCTTAGGTCTTCTTTTAGTATATACTTTCTAATACCATGATAATAAATTGACATGTAGGAATTCCAATCAAATCCTTCGAAACTGTAATAAAATGTTTTGCGATCTTCTTGACTCAGTGTCGACCACAGTTCTCTGATATTAATGTTGTCGATTTTCCATTCTCTCGTCGTGAATACATGAATACTATTAGTCAAAGATTCCAATTGTTGGTACATTTTTAACATTCTATGTGAAAAAAAAAATGTTTAAAACCACTATACACCATATATTAATTAAAGTGTATTCATCATAAGTGGTACTACCATGGAGAGGGGACAGTGTATGATGCTTCCCCCCGGCGAAATCCCACTCCTTCAATTTAAAATATTGGTGGTTTTCCATAGCCCCTTACATTAAAAGCAGAGTATAGTGAAAATTAAACGAAGAAGAACAATGTTGCAAGAACATTTAGATAACCATTTGACTATGCTCATAGAACAAACATTTGGTTCCAAAGTAGATATTGATGAGGTAATTGATAGATTTAAAACATCGAGGCCAGACACCAGTTGAGCAACGTAAAGAACTTTTTGAAATAGTATGATAATATAAATAAATTAATAATAATTGCATTATATTATAACATACGAGAAAAATTAAAAATTAATGTTTCCAATAGCATAAATGTAAATTAATAACAAAAAAAGAAATTTCAGTTTTCTGATAAAATTGCTTGTGATGTTTTTGTTTATTGTCCCTTATGAGTTGTGATATTTTAATCTATTGTTAGTGTAACTACCTTTTGATTTGCCCTAAATAGTATGTATAAATTACCAGTGATGGATTGGAAAGGATGACAAAATAATCAGCACCTACAGCCTACAGCCCCCCTGCAGTCACGAAGTTACACTTATGGTTTTCAAACAAAAATGTAGTTTAACAAGTTTAACAGGCACACCCACTATGTTGTTAATACAAGAAATGTACGAAAGTAATTCCACACTATACACATTAAATCACTTACCTCGCTTTTTTACCACGAATCACCAATGAAAAATCGACCAATGCGGAAGGGACCCGATGCAATAACAATCTCAAAATCGAAACAATCCAAAAATGAGGGATATAAAAACAAAAAGGATACCAAATCGACATCAACGGAGGATAGTGCTTATGCATTTTGCTCACATTATCAGTTACCGCACGCCAGGTCGTCGGGCTCTCAGAATTAGAAACGTAGTTAAATATTTTTGGTTCCTCATCAAATGCGTTTGGGTCTTGAAATCTAAGAGTGATCAAAACTTTAGACAGTGTAGGCTGTTACACGAAAAATACAATATCTCAATCGTACCGTTTAACTGTATCCCACATTACACTAATCAACGCGTTGACGGTGTAATCGACTGGTATTATATCAACTATTTTACTCGTGTCCATTTGCATGGTTCTCAGGACTCCGGCAATCTTTGATGCAATCAAACCAGTCGCTGCTTTCTTATTATCTACCCAACCGGGTTCCGGTTCGAACATCGAGCATCCAACTGTAATATGTGGTTCTTAAATAATATTGCCATCGTTTAACGTTCAAAGTGTTTTATAACATGACGGATAAATGTAATAATAATTATACATTTAGGACTAGGGACTTATAGGAGTTTGCATGTTTTGTAATAATCATTCAAGACATAGCTAAGTTATAGGGCGATTGTAAACTCGGCTCGATGAAAAACAAATGTTCAAAAGGTCTATTGTAAACTCGGCCCGTGTTTTTTTCAGGTAAAAATTATTTAGGTGTAAACTCGGCCAGGGTCTTTTCAGGTAAAAATTATTTAAGCCGCGCATACACTAGATCCGAACCGGCCGAACCGACCGAACCGAAAAAAATCAAAATGCCGATTTTACATGTGAGTGCATCACTTGTACCGAACCGATAGCCCGAACCGAAATTCGGGTCGGTTCTGATTTCAACCGTTCAAACATGTTTGAATTTTTCGGCCGAAAATTAGCGGTACTATTCTATGTATAGGTCCAACCTCTTGATTTGAGACGCTGATAATAAATGAAATATTGTGGTCATATCACATTTGGTGTTTTAATAACATCTTTGTGTACCTATTACCCAGTTCCTACTATGTCCTAGTATTAAGTGATTTGAAGATGGGGCTCTCTAATAAAAATGAATCCCATTCATCATCTGAAGAACTATTATATTCCATATTTTTTTACTTTTATAAAATATTACTAGTAAGTACAACTGCACACCATGCGATGCATTCGTCAACTGTCGAAAACTGATTGTAGAAAATACAATACATGGTTTACTCTAGTTATTATCACAAGTCACGACATAATATGATTATTTAATTATATATTTAGCTATTAACTTTGTTTTCGGAACGAAAATTCGGGGACACTCAATGCAGCTATACCCGAAAAAATTCGGACCGAATATTTTTCGGTTCGGTCGGTTCGGCCGGTTCGGGTCTAGTGTATGCGCGGGCTTTAGGTGTAAACTCGGACCGAGTCTTTTTCAGGTAAAAATTATTTAGGTGTAAACTCGGCCCAAATAAAAATATTCTTATGATATTTGAGAACCATTTAGCATTACCCAGAGGACACCACGAGGAGGCGATACTCATTATCCTCCGAAAATTATTTTCATTATGTAGAATGAAATTCGTTATATTAATGTAAAAGTGTGTAAAAATGTAAATAAAATGTTTAAGTATTGGATTTTATTTAAGCATTCAGAGCAAAAATTATAAATAACATGCATCTATGAAAAATCGTATGTATAAAAAAGGATACAAATATAAAATTGTTGTGTAATTATGTAAGATTATAATATAAATTTAATTTTTTAAGTAAATAGCCATATATTTGACGTATTCACTCACCGATATTTCCTTATTTTTATATTTTTAAAGTGTTTTATCTAAGATTTCTTTTTTTTTTAGTTTTGTATTTTGAAATTTAAATTTTGCGTTTAGGCTGTTAATTTTTTAATTTTTAACAACAAATTGTTCATCACAAGATACAAAAATGATCGGACGAGCTTACAACCGACCTATTTTATTATCTTAAATGTCCGGGCCGAGATTATAATCTACCTATTTAATTACCTAAAATTTCCGGGCCGAGTTTACAACAAAAGGGTAGCCGCGGGCCCAGTTTACATTTGCCCAGGTTATATTGAAATTTTTTTCATAGTAACAGGAGTTTAAGGCAATCAAATGATTAATTTGCATATTTTGCACTTTTTTCCAATAAGTGCATATTTTGCTATTTTGGTATATTTAGTATATATTTAACATATTTTACCCCTATATTTACAATATATATTGATATTTTCAAAAAAAAGTAATGTAAGTATATCATAAGATTTTCATAGTAAAATTTAATTTGTTTATTAAAAAAAGTTCTGATTTTCAAAAACATCCCTCAAAACTTTTTTCTGAGTACGTCACTGGTTAGATAGGTCAGTTATGATATACGAGTAGGAACAGATAATTAATGGGTTTCCTTATAAAATACAAATGTCTACAATCATGTGTAAATGATTACGAATTTACTTACTGATCGACGGACGAAATACTGAAATCGGCAAGCGGCGGTCATTTGTCGATATCGAGTTTTCTAGAAGTGATTTCGTAAATGTATACGTATTTGGCCAATTTCCTAGAATACTGAACAATACACATTTTGTTAAATAACTATTAAAAAAACATTTATTTAGACATTAATATTCACTCTGGTGACAAATCATTGGAACGAATCATATTTCTTAGTTCAACAGCTGTAACCGTAGACGGATAATATTCCTCTTTGATTTCGCTTCTCGGACAATGCGAGTAAGCAGTCGATACGTGTACTAAACCCTGCAAAATCGGGAGTTTTATACGAGTATTTGGTTAGAGACAGCAACATACAAGACTATACCTATATTTTATTTATTTATAAATTTATATAATATTTATTTATAGATTCCTGTTTGAAAAATTATTTTTTTGCTTTTGTATAAATATTTGTAAAAACATATTAAACTGATCTTTCCGACCACATTCATGCAGAATCGTGTTTTCGGAAGCAATAGAACATTTAAAAAAACAATAATTAGCAGTATTAAAAAGCAGTAAAATTCAACCATCTCTGTAACTCACCCTACCGTAATCTCACCAGATCTACTAGTTACGCCATTATTAATTATTTAAGCGTAATTATCGGTACTTTTGGAAATTCTGCAATTAATTTTACTACTTTTTGACAACTACAAAATCCGTTTCCAATGCTTATCAGTAATATAAATGTATGATCTTCGATTATTATTTATTAATTATTGTAATAGCAATCATTTTTAATTATTAAACAAGGTATTATACAAATCATTTAATAATATAATTTAAGTTTTATCATAAGAATTGAAAATCTGATATTCATAGTAGATAATTTGTGAAATCTTGAAAACTAAGGTTACCTTGAGATTTTGAATCTTTGTTGATAGTGACAATAAATGTTCAGTTCCTTGAATATTAATTTTAAATGCAGACTCAAGTGGTTCATCGAATCTCACCGAAGCGGCACAGTGAAAAATATAATTTACATTTTCAATCAGCCACTGATGATCGGCCATTGAACATATTGTCGTTTCTTCTAGATTTCCACTAATAACTTTAATATTATTCATAAAATCTGGTTTTTCTATTCGAAGTCGATCAAAAATCTGTAAATCATACAAAATATAATTTTGAATAAGCTCATTATGAATGTTTGTATTTTGTAGGTACTTATACAAATAACCACAACATTTTAGAAGAAGTAAAATATATAATTGATTTAATTTTAATTTATAGTATATTATAGTATATATTATGTACAATTATATGTATAAATCAAATGTTATTAAAATGATCAAATACCGCATTGTATATTGTATAGTCTTAATTAATTTGCCTATGGTAAACATTAAAATTGTATTTAATTTCATACTCACCGCTTGTTCATATAAATCTGCAATCCTTTCTTGGGCTGATATTCCTCTCTTATTTCTCACGATGATTGCAATTTTTCCCACGGAACATGATCTGAGTAATTTTTCAATGAGTGTTTTTCCCAAAAATCCTGTACCTCCAGTTACCAAAAATGTACCATTTCTAAATGTTTCGGTGATACTTTTTTCCATTGTTTGAATTTGTTGTAACACGACTGGCATCAATTCGAACCTACATACATTTAATTTTTTTATATGCTTAGTCAAAGAACGCATCTAAAGCAATGGGTTAACTTCTTGATTTGTAAAGGGGTTTTATATATTATTCAAGTTGCGACCGTCAATATAATATTTCTACATCACTTTCTTTAAGGCCAGTAAAACAGGTTTGCCTTCCATATCGTCATTTGGTTGTATGTTGGAACCGCATGGGATTCTTAACAAGGCTCCTAAAAAAAGAAAAATATCGATAAAATAACAAGCCCTTATAATTTATTGCGATAAGTTATCACAATAAATTAACAGTGCTCGAGACTTGTAGCATTTGCATATTTTTTTGTAGTTTATGAAAAGATAGCAGAGTAAGCAATAAATCCATTTCAGACAAAAATGAACTCAATACCAAAAGTTTTATGTGCATATTTTTGCATATTCTAGAGGTTTTGCTATTTTTTGGACTATTTTGCTATTTATTGCTTATAATTTTATTTTACAGATGACAAAATTTGACACATACAAATTAATGAGAACAGGAAAGAGTTTTTAGTCATTGTTTGTAGAAAATTATAACTGTAAATTTATATAAAAATTTTTCTTTAAATTTTAATAATTATAAATTCATAAATGTCTAAAAAAATATTTTAAATAAATAATTTTTAAAGCATATTTTCATATTTTTAGTGCATATTATAGCGCATATTTTAAATTTTTTCGGTGTATATAATAGCGCATATTTCATGATTTTTTAGAGCTATAAGTCTCGAGCCCTGGTCATAACTGTTTATCGTATATTATATTTTTGAATTATGATACTTCTGTAATGCTTGTATGCGTGTATATGATTGGTATTTGTGTTGATATTAGTGTACTTATTATTGTTGATTGGGAAGAAGTAATCGAGAGTTTAGGTTTAGTCGTTTAGATTTCATATGCTGGGCTCATTCATATGCTTAATCCGCAATCCAGAGTTGGCCCTAAGGTGTAATAAATAATAATAACTATAGGAATTTCAATGAAATTAACACGTCATAGATACTAGATGCTAACGGCGAGGTGGTCTAGGACACATTCAATGTCCGCCACACACTGCGGCGGTAGCGGTGATGGTAACAGCATCGTCAACGATACCACCGACTCGTTCACATTGCGGCAATAGCGATTTTTCGATATTATTTAATTTATAATAAGACTAGCTGACCCGTCAAACGTTGTTTTGCCATATAAATTATTTCTAGGGAATTTATAGTGTGGAAAAAATATAACTAACTAATTGTAAGTGTGTAAGGATGTGGTAAATGAGTGAAAGAGGCATAGAGCGCTGGGAACGATGATGGAATATAAAAAAAAAAACACCAAACATTAATTTTTTAAATTTATCATAATTTATTCCTCAAAATTATATATATCATTAATAATTAATTACGACAGTAACACTAACAAACAATATCAATTTCTTAATGCTATAGCGTGAACAATATTTTTTGTTAGCCCATCTTTAGCTAACACAAACAAACTGGATGGTTTAACCACTCGAGAGCATGGCACGTATAATTGTCCGTGTGAAAAACATGGTGTGTTCCAATCGAAATTATAGATCACTAACATAGATTATATTCTGAAGTATATCAGGTTCTATCCGAATCCTTTAACATCGATCAGATATACAGCTTTCGAAGGGGGTTATGATCACTGGCAAGTATATGACCCGAATTATCTAGACCATTGCCCATACCTTTACATGCCATTGCCATTGCCACGAAAACAATTTATTTGGATTATTAAAATTATAAATGTATACAATAATTTGTAATAACGAAAACAGTACAGGGCAGTATTCACAACACGATTGTTCACTCTCACAACGGTCTATGGAATGGATGAATTATAATCTTAAAGGCAGAAGGAAGAAAGAAAGAAAGAAATAGATAGGATATGGGTATAAATATATAACAACTTAAATATATAACAACGGATACTGATACAACTTTCAGTTGTAGATAGAGCGATAGCGTGCCTGGCAAATCCAATGTTTTCAAAAACTCTGTTGCATAATTTACAGCTTCGTTCGCATCGCAAATTGTATCGATTGATTTGTATGACACTAAATCGCCTGGCAACAACTCTTGTATCTTGAGATATAATTCTTTGGTTACTAAGGTAACCCACGAATCAACAAATACATTTTATTTACCCACTAAGTCTACGTAACAGATTTTCCCACTTTTCTGTTGAAATGTTGAAATTATTCCTGAATTTTCTTTGCTATAAACCTCACGGAGCCCGAGACCTTTCCAACGAATGCAAAACCGTGGAAATCGGTTCGTGCGTTCTGGAGTTATAACGTCAGGAAGGAAACCCCGTCTTATTTTTATATAGTAGAGAGATAAACTACCTATAAATTATAAATGGTTTTTTCTCGCCATAGACTCCTTAGGCCTTTCTGTACGTAAGAAACACCGATATGAAACCGAGCCGATGCGATGGCGAGACTATTATACCTTAAGTTTCGTCTTAGCACTCGGACGTCTCACTCGCACGCGCTAGTTGTATGCGGAGTGCGAGAGAGTTAGAGCTAAAAACTGCTGTCACGTCTCATTTTTCGTTCGCTCGTACCGTGCTACTATTTTATTATTATACGCGCGGTACTTTCCGTCGTTAGTTGTGGCGATACCAGCTTATAAGTTATAATAGTAATAATAACATCAATCGCGGCGCACCGCACTCTTTATGTTAAATTAATTACCTGATAAATTAACTGTATTTCTCACTTCACTCCAGGGTTTTTTCCGTATTTTATCCCTACGAGAATAGGCAGGAAGCTGGTAGTCAAACGATTCTGGATGTTTTTCCACTTCTCTCACAAGTTTAATATCTAATATTTATTCATTCAATATGAATAAATTATTTATGATACATAGTCTACAATCAAACAGATTCCATCTAATGGAATAGAATATTATAATATGTTTTTTTTTTTATTGATCTATTACAACTTCGGCTGCTATGGCCATTAGTTACATTTTTTTTTTTTAATTTTTGGTAATTTTAACAATTTTACATTTTTTTTTATTTTTAATAAATTTATTTTAAATTAATTTGTCCAGTCCGGAGTCTTTGAGGAAATGGATGAAATTGTCCGTGGTGTATGGTCCAATTGTTTCGTATAAATTTGATGGAATATTATGTCTGTTATGATGTGTTTTACTGTATTATAATATATAGCTGAATAACCCGGCTTCGCTCACGTGCAGTTATTGCTTTCTCTAAATGAAATTCTTAATTCAGATGTTTATTATTCACCTTCTTTCTTTTTTTCGTCCCCTAGCTACATTCCTTAAATAAACGACGTGAATTTTCAAACAAAAATAATAGCACGTAGGTTGTACAGTAAGAGTTACAACATTTCGTTGTAATTGTGCCTCTTCACTTTGAGAACTCCTATGAGACTGTTGGGTGACATTATTACGTGATCGTCAGCCTATATTCTATTGTCTTGGTCGTGGAATTTTTTACACCTAAATCCATATAACTGAAATTGAATAAAAATCATTCTCATTTAATCTCAAACCAATTAATAGAAAATAGAATTTTTGTTGTCATATGTATGTGCAGCTGTACGATATATTTAATCAAAATTCTTCACACTCAAAATTAAAAAAATAATTAATCAACTTCAAAATTCGAAAAGTGTTATTATTACTTGGGAAATGGAAACGCAATCATTTAAAAATTCTCAATTTTATTAAATTTTCTATAAATTCATCAAAACAAATTTTCACAAATTTTATTTCACTGTAAAGAAAGAAAAAATTAAATTTTACATTTACGTAATTTTACGTAAAACGTAAATTTTAATGCCATAGACGCGCGTGCCACGGAAACAAATAATAAAAAATAACCACATAGAGTGTATATATCTCTCCACGGCAACACAATAATATTGTTGAATATCGTGCGTGCGTGTGTGATTAATATTGTGCACTTAAGAGGCCATAACTCCGGAACCACATTTCGCACATTAAACAAACTTCACAGAAACCATCTACATATCAATCTTAATATGCCCTGAAATTTTTATCGAAATCGGTTCGGTGGATCTTGAGCTATAAGATTTATTCAAAATGTACACTTAATTTTATATATATATAGATAATAACACTATAAAATAGATAACTAGAAACTCAAATAGCTAGGATACTGGGAAGTCGAGTCGCTATCAACTATAGTCTACAGCGCATTACAGACAAGTAAAAAACAGGTAGCGTCGTGTGCGGAACTCCATTTGATTAAATTGCCGAACACAAAACAAACTTATCAGTAACTAGAATTACTAATCGGTTTTATTTAAGTATCTCCATGTGCGGAGGGTCTTATAGCCTATATATAACTATATATTAGATTATTATTATTATAATTTCAATCAACTGTTTTGCAAGAGAGACCATAAAAAATGATCCGAAAAAACGTATGAGTTAATAATAAAGTTAATAGTAAATAATAACACTTAAGGATTTCGAGTGTTCAATGAAAAGACTGGACTGTTTTTTTTATAGATGTTTAAATTGTAATAAGGTAACAACGAACCAAAAATGACTAACAACATTTTGATTATTCAGTTACAATTGGAAAACTCCGATAATAGCAACTCCGGGCCCCGGCGATTATATTAAATTCTGTAATTATAAAATAAAAGCTTTTCCAACGTCGGACTGTTAATGTTCAACCTTAAAGCGAACAATACGATTGTTTTCCGTTTAGTAACCCTTCAAAATTAGGTAGCAATGCCGTGACAACCACACGCATTTCTATTTCAACATTAAGTTTTGACCGATATTTCGATTACGGCAAGTGTAGAAAATCTTGCTTTACACAAATATAATGGCGCAAATGGTAGTAACACACGCAAAGCTCTATTGGCTACTTCAGGGTGATCATCTTTAATGTTGTACCTAAATCCTAACGGTGAGAATGAAGAAAACGTGAGATCAGATGGAGTATTGATAACGCGACAACCCGAAAACTCCGTGTATAATCTTACAATATAACTGTATGCGAAACTATTGTTGTTTTTAAATATCATTATTTACCACCACGCAGCCTCGCGCCTCACAATTTAAGATCCGATGGGCTAAAACATAAAGCGTGCGGTAACAAATAAACTGGTATCAACACAACAACGGAAAATACCGCGCCGCGTATAATAATAATAATAGCGGGGTGCCAGTGAACGATAAATGAGACGTGGCCACCAACTCGATTCCACCAGAGTAAAATAAGTCAAACTGTTTCAAAGTTGTTTCAATATATTATTTAAATGTACGTGTCTTAACAAAAAATAGAAATCTGATTATGTTGTGACGCACTTTGGTATGGCTCCATTGACGTCATAAGCGTCCCTGGTGTCCTCGTTTGCATAACTACTCTTCTGCGTATAATCCGTTTAATTGAATATTAAAATAATGTTTAGCCAACATGTTTGACTAGATCTCACAGTTTGCGTTGTTTTTATTATAATTCGTGTGATAGGCCATAGGTCGGCAGTTTTGTGTAGTTTAACAGAAGGCGCGTCTTGTCTAATAATAGATTCATACGTCTAGATATGAATACGTTTAGTTATAATTAGAGCTAGGGACTTCATGCTCTAAAAAACCTTGAAATATGCGTGCATTTTTGCCCTTGAAAATTAACATTTGTGCTCTGAAAATATGCAAAAATGCTTATATATGCTCCAAGAAATATTTAATTTTCATTAAAAAACCAAAAATAGCAAATTGTTTTATTATTATTTATTAATTATTATAATTTCTTATTATTTTTATTTCTTCTTTTTTAAGTTTGTCTTTAAACAAAACAAAAACAAATAAAAAAATTAATTGATTCTGTTTAAGAATTAATAATTTAAAAACCCTAGGTAGATGGATTATTTAATAATTTATATTTAATAATTTTAATCTTTTTTTATTTTCAATTTATAGAATATTCATATTAAATATTGTATTTTATGTGTAAAATATGTTAAATATGTACTAAAAATACAAATATAGCAAAATATTGGAAAAAGAGCTAAATATGCAAAATATGCAAAATAAAAATGATTGCCTTAAACTCCTATAAATATGACACAAATTTCTATATGAATTAGCTATGTTTTAAATGATTATTGAAAAATATGCAAACTCCTATATAAGTCCCTAGCCCTAGACTTATAATGTATACATGGGTATACATTTATGCCCATACGGGCCATAACACTGACAAAACCGCAGTTCTTAGCTCTCGGCGGCGGCACGGTGTCGTATGTATGTTAAAGTGAAAGACTATCATTATTGGGTAAAATGGATAATTCATTTCTTGTATCAAAATTATACAATTATGTAGGTAAATGTTGTTAAGAAGACGCTACAGATGTCCAAATTCTTCCGAAAAACTGTTTCACGCGGGATAGAACCCACTCAGGCCTATTATATGTATATTGTATAATAATTATTCATTAGTAGTACCGATTGAGCGGTGTATAAAGCGCATGCATTCGCCGCGCGAAAACAGTATGTTATATCGGTCGTTGTATACGTTTCACTTTCGGTGACAGCATTTTAAATTAAAATCGACTACTTTTACCAATCAATGACGTAATTTTTCTAAGACTATTGGTTAATGATGATGAAACTATTATTGATAATAATTATAAACCGAACAACTATTTTATTATGTAAATAATGTAAATAAACATGATATTGTATAAAAGTAAAATTATTAATATCATGACTGTGACACTCGGAATTGCACAATTCCGCAAACTTAAAAAAATTTTTCATCTCTATTTTTGTTGTTTATGATATTTTCGATGGCATCAAAATTTTCCTGGTACCTACTTTATACTTTATCATTTTAATACTATTATAACTTTACTTTTATAATTATAATAAAAATAATAATAATAAATTAGATAAAAGTTTTCGAGACTTTAAGGTTACTGAGGTCGCACACACAACTTACCAAAATATACCCGTATGGCCGTATAGTTCATCCGTGTTGTTTCGCTTATTACCACAGATTATGAAGTTCATTGTTCGGGATTAACAAATTATCAACAGTAATAAAATAGTGTTTTTGTTCAGCTATCCTATGTTTGTTATGAATTTATGATATTTTTGATTAACGATGCAATGTCACTATACGATTATCAATGGGCGTCCATATACAATAGACTCATACCGAGGCATGCTGATCTTTCCGACCTTAAAATAAATAAAAATAAATAAAGTAATATACTTATATATTTAAATTTGTATTTTTCCAAAATCAAAAACTCACCTACCTTTTAGTCCTATTTTAACAACTTAATCTCCGAATTAACTGGTAATAACCGATGAATATTTACGAATACAACAATTTTCCACGACGTCATTCGCCACGTTAACATAAATTGCATATCTTTGAAAAATAGCATTTCTGTCAATTTTCGTACTAGTAATTTTGCATTTTTCGATGAACTTGAATTTTACAGAAATTCATCTGCACAATATACAGATCAATTCATTCAAATTCCATGTCAATTGGTTCATTAGTTTAGGCTAGAGGCTATCCGTCAGCCGAAATAATTTTCGTAAAATAACATGAGTATTTATTTATACGAGTTGGATGTATCGTGGATGTCATCGCGTCGTCGCGCGCTCGTTTCTTATTTTTACTTAGCACTGCGCCGCGACCGCCGCGTTGAATGATGTTATTTAGAATTTCAGTGAATAGGCCGTTATTGAAGTGCAATGAAAACGTGAGACCCGGTTGCAAAATTTTATTTTTTCAAATGAAGGCAACTGATAACTGATACTTTACGAATATTCAAAATTATTATTATCCGTAACTTATTTAAACTGCATAAGACCATGATCGAATGTTTATTTTAAGTTTTCTAATTTCCTATAAATATTTATGCACTCAAGTACAATTGTTACTTTATAATTGAAAAAGTAAGCTAATTTAATTTCAATTTTATTTGAGGAACGCAAAAAGTACCTAATTCCATTTCAACACAAACACTGCGCACTATTTATTATTATTATAAAACATAGGGCTACTTATATGATTTTGAATTTTGGTTGCTAATGCCATTAAATGTTCAATTTCTTGGATATTTATTTAATATACGGACTCAAATGGTTCGTTGAATTTGATCGTAAATACTAAAAAAGGCAAAATAAGAGTTGCATCTATGAAGTACTAGTTAAAATGAATTATGTACTTATAAAGCATTGCCTAAGATAACCTAAAAAAGGTGCACTTCGCATTGAAATCCTATCCCTATTAATTACAGCTGAGATTTTTACATTTAACATTTAAACGTTAACGAATCTGTGATATGATATGATATAATATGATACGAACATGATATGCGCTGTTTTACAGTAAATACCTACATGGTTTGATAAATAAGATAATAATGTAATTTGTATTACAGTAGATACCGCTTAAAAGACTCACTTTGGGACCAGCACAAAGTGAGTCTTATCACCGAATGAATCTTATAGGCGAAGTGGAAAAAAAAAATTAAATTCGTATTTATAAATTTTATTTTACTACATATTTTGCTTTGATTTTAATACTTTATTATTGAATAAATTTAATAATCCTGATAAAAAAAACTAAAATTATAATAGGTAAATATTACATATAAAAATATTATAAAAATTATACATTAATAAAAAATTATAAAGGATGTATGTATGTGCTATGTACATATAATGTATTTATTATTTATTTTGAAAAAAATTTGTAATTTTAGTTTGTAATACCGTTAAATGCAATGATAACTGCGTATGTACAATGTACATGTGCACGTGTACGTATGTGAATTTATGTACCCGTAATTACGATAACTGTACTGCCGCCAGATACCTCACTATAATAAGTAATAACGATAATCGTTGCGATAAATGTGAACTTTAATCTACGATAAAAATTATTATACGTTATAAGCAAGGCTCGGAAGTTGTGGCACTAAAAATGGTAATTTTTAGCTCCTTAATAAGCACTAAAAAACTCCAAAATATGCGCTATAAATAGCACGAAAAATCAAAAAATATGCATTTAACTTGAAAAAATTATAATTATAAATTTATTACAAAAAATATATATATAATTATTATACTGTTTTATAAAACGTTTATGTTCATTGACGGTTCAGGGACTGGCTGGACTGGTTGAATTAAAACTGTTAACAAACATGTTAAATTATTTAATTACATATGTGTTCTTATAATTAAATTAATTCATATATTTACCCTGGGAATTACACTGGATTATTAAATGTTTTCGTAAATTTTCGAATTTGAAAGACCTGCGGTTATTTGATAGTATAGTCTTGTAAGTAGAAAATGACCGCTCAACGTCAACGGACGTTATTGGTGCGTACTTATAAAATACCAAGTCATTACAGTTTAGATCTTCAGGTAGCCCGTCTAGATTTTCAGATGTTTCTTCACCCGTTAAAATATTAGATATTTGTATTAATGCCGACAAACCATGATTTTTTTCAAGAACTTGGTGTAACTTTTTGTTCACAACTTTCCCATTCTGATCCCTCAAAGTTTCAAAGCTTCTTTTTATATAAAACTATAAAGGATAAAGTAATATACTATACAGACATATCTGTAATCGTATTGATAATCTATTGCAATGATACAATAAGGGAATAACGCTGACGTCACGAACTATTAATACATTGGACCGTCGATGAATTGTAGAACAGTAAAAAACATGAAATATTATTCGCTTTATTTCCAATAATTTGAATATTTTTAAAAATATAACCAAATAAAATCATTATTTTCAATCTAAATGTGGTTATTTTCCAAATTATCTGATAATATACCCAAAAATAGCACTAAAAACCTTAAAATGGCAAAATAGCAATAAAAATCATAAATATGCAAAAAATGCAAAATAAAATTTCGTGTATGACATCAGATAAGTGTGAAACATATTTGTATCTTACTTTGGGTGTTCTAGGACAAACCAAAAAAAATATGCATTTGCCACAACTTCCGAGCCCTGGTTATAAGGTACCAACAGAAACTAGAAATAATCAACACGAATATTATTTAATTTTTCAATACCAATTTATTTCTAAATTATAAACAAAAAAGTTTATTTTCTACTATTTATTTTACGAAATTTGAGTCTTATAACCGAAGTGTTGAGTCTTATAACCGATTTTTTTTTAATGTATTTGGATACGTCCGGACCGTTCCAGACGATTTTGAGTCTAATAAGCGACTGAACCTTATATCCGTGAGTCTTATAAGCGGCGTCTACTGTATATAGGTATACTATTAGTTGTCAAGTCGGATAGGGCTGTGGATTTAACTGAACGCAACAGTGCCGTACTTTCTTTCGGGGGGGGGGGCTAAAATATTTACTTGCCCTAGCCCTAGCCCCGCATGCAGCCTTCCAACGATTCATATGTGGCCCGAACA
Source organism: Periphyllus acericola (assembly GCA_949715065.1). NCBI lineage: Eukaryota > Metazoa > Arthropoda > Insecta > Hemiptera > Aphididae > Periphyllus > Periphyllus acericola. The sequence goes on along the minus strand of OX454269.1, from coordinate 7,893,545 downwards.
GAACTCATTGAATTGATAAAAATTTAAATTTCAAAATAATATTATTATAAATATAAAATATAACGAAACAAATTTCGAAGCTATTTTCAAAGAGAAGAGAGAACAAAAAGAGTACATAGAATTTTGGAATTTAGTGTCAGGAAAATACAAAACCCTACAAAACCCCACAAATATCTGCCCACTTTTTGATGACAATGTTCACATTAACACGTCTATGTGAAATTTCGTATTCAAAAATGAAATATGCAAAGAATGTGTACAGAAATCGACTTACTGATTCACATATTGACGACTTGTTAAGATTAGAATGCAACAACTACAAACCAGATACATCCAAAATAGTAAAAAAACCATCTCAATATCAAAATTCACACTAATATACAATATACGCAACATATAAATTTATTTTTAGTTTTTTTTTTAATTTCCTTTCCATTAATTTCGACTTCCGCCTAATATTTTAAAATATTTTATGTGGCCCAAATAAAAAAAGGTTGAGTATGGCTGGGCTAGGGTATTACCGGATTTTTACAATGTAGTAAGTTGTTTAATATTATCATATTTAAGAATATTTAATTCAAAAGCTCCCGTGATATTTTCTTCGTTTTATCAGTGAAGTTATAACATGACATTTTTTTATTCTTTGTCGTCAATTAAAGCTTGTGGTTTTTTTTAAGAAAAAAAGGATATTTCAACTAAAACTTTTTCTTTTTATTTTAAATTTATTCATATAGATAAGAACTATAGATATAAAGGAAGTCAATTAAATAATTGTAAAAATAACTAAAAATACAGATCTTAGGCTTAAGCCCTTAAGTCCCCCCTAACTACGGCACTGGAACGCTAAGTCACCGGTTGAATCCCGTTATTCGGTGAATTCGTTTTCCGGATGGGATGACAGTCGAGAAAAGGAACCCCCTTCTACCAACTGCAGTATCAATTGGATAGATTAATACGGTTGTCACAAAAATAATTGTCGGTATAAAAACAGATAATTTGCTAACATTTTATATCAGTCATAACTCATAAATCATAATATAAAAAAAAAAAAAATAATAATATTATTATTATAGCGTATTAGCAACGAGTCACGAGATATACAGAAGTATTATGTCTCAGCTTCCTCTTAATAATCAATTTTAGCGCTTTCTATGAAGAATCATTCATGTTACATAATTACATAGTAATCAATAAAAAAAGGATTTAAAATGTTAAAAAAACTAAAAAGGCAAATAAAAGCATTTCATTTATATGAAAAAGCACTTACAAAATTAACTAAAAAATTAAATAGAGTTCAATTGATATAACTAGTTCGTGTTAAAAAACAAATTGACTTCTATGTACTTAGATAAGCTCTTCAGTAAAGCATTGACGGTTTGGGATAGAACTATTTTTGTATATAGAAAATGATCTCTGCGACCACCGAAGTTATTGGGGCGTATTTCATACATAAATTATTGTCTAAATTAAGATTACTACTTATTAAATCGTCATCGCTTGCTGTTTCTCCAATTAATACTTGGTTGATTTTTTTTAAATTTTAAATATTACATCGACAATGCACGGTCTTTACTGGCTGTTATCGATTTGTTAATATAAATCACCAGATCAATTGAAAATTAAATACAAAAAGGCATTTATAAATAGAAAAGGCGAAAGAAAATAAATACATCCATCGTCTTGACTGTGACTTGACAGTGCTTCTCAACCTTTTTAAAACGGCCGGCCTCCTAAGAAGTAAAATATTTTGCGATGCCCCCCTCCATCATTTCATTAAAATAAAAATAAAAATAAAAATAGTACACAAGAAAAGTTTAGAATTGAATAATTAATAAATATATGTATACCGTGTGTTCAATTTTAAAGGTAACAGGAAATATTTCGATACTGTGACCTTCTTAGTCAAAACAAAAAAACCTATGAGTTCCGTGACATCATTGAAAAATTAGAGGCCATCAGACAGGCCTGGCCTGACAGATAGGAACCAAAGTATGTTGTAACGGGCCCAAACTGTATGTTACCAAACTGCCTATCCGACATTGTTGTCTACCATGCGAATCACCTGTTATAGTGCCGTCAAGGAGGAGTAGAAGGCGGGTCATAGCTGCCATCGAAATCTTTGGGCAACCAGTGCCTGCCTTCAATATTTTATTATTGTCAAAAGATAGTTACGTATATTTTCAATGAAAATAAAATAACTACGAAATTACTTTATGATAAGTAGTGTTTGAAAAATAATTTATATATAAAAATGTGTTCCATATGATACTCAAGAGTCTCAACGGGGGCGATATCGCCCCCTGGTGGGCGGTGAAGGAGTATTGATGGGCGGTGAGCTCGTTTTGGGCGGGGGGGGGGGCGGTGAGCTTGTTTTGGGCGATTGGGGGGCGATGAACATTTTTTCCGTTCAAACCAACGCACCAAGATTTATCTGTAATTGTTTTCGTATTTATCGATTTATAAAATAAACTCATGATTATGAAATATAAGCTACATATACCATCTCACTGATCAATACATTTAAAAACATTTTAATTATCCTCTTAAATTATATTTTAACATTTTACATTTTATTCTCATTATATTCACATTTATATATACCGTGTGTTCAATTTTAAAGGTAACAGGAAATATTTCGATCCTGTGACCTTGAATTTGATTCGGGGTTTTTATACTGCATATAGGACTTATAAATACATATTTTTTTAATAAATTCAAATTTTTAATTTTTTTTTATCAGCGCATGCGCAGTAAAATAAACATTTCTTAAATAGCAACCACTATTTTGGAGACCGGATTACGATTTCTTTATTTTTTCTGAACAACTTTGATCTTTACAGTTTGTTGATATCTTCAAAATTGCCATTTTTATGACAGTCGAAAGTTTTAAAATAGTTATTCGTAAATATCGCATTTTTCAACGCTCTATCTTAATTTATAGGTATTTATAGGTATTATTATAACAATTTATTTAATTAATTTTTTAATTTAATAAATTGTTATAAATTAAGATACCTATACATCAATTTTGAATCACTAACATCTAATACACTAAAAAATTGAATGGAATAAATTTCACAGGTTTCTCTGAATAAATAACAATAGGTATAAATATAAAACAAAGTGTACACCTAAGACTACTTAGTCGTCGTACGACTCCACGAACAGTTACCGACGAAAAAAAATTAATTATAACATAAAACAAAGTCTTTGATATACTGGTTACCGCTACTGATTGATCTGCATCGTTGGCCGTTTTTTGGTTCGGCCCGCCGTGAGCCGCTCGGTGGTCTCTAGTGTGTCATATTTTACTGTCGTCGTGACATTAGACAAAAATAGTCAGCTTGGCTTGAAACGATGTGTTGACGGTCGGATGTCCCAAACCCGAATGAAAAACCTATTTACAGATGCAATGGTCTTGGGCGTACGGCTTTACTGGACCTGTTAGGTGCCATAAGTTAAGGTATTTTATCGATATTCTTTTATCGGTTCATTTACATTCTCTCTCCATAATATTCGTTGGAAATTACGATGCTTATCGACAACTAATATTTGTCGATACATTTTTTTTATATCCGCCGATATAACGAAGTTAGAAGGTGGAAGCGTATCCCTTGGGGGTGGCAACCGCAGCCGTCATTACCCAAACTTTGGAAAGAGAGCTTTTCGCGCGATTTGGTTACCCACGCGTGCTACTAAGTGATAATGGCCCTCAGTTCACATCGGACGTGTGGACGAGTGCACTCAACCGATTGGGGGGTGGAGGGGTGGACTACTCCTGTATACCACCCGAGGGCCAATCCGGTAGAACGACGTAATCAGGAACTGAAAAAGGGCTTACGGGCACTTCTGGTGAACGATAATCATCGCTCATGGGACCAGAAGCTTTCATCAGTTCTGTTTACATTACGCAACCGAAGAATCAGTTTCGGTGTTTGGATACGAAACTAAAAGTCCTGGAGATTGGGCAATTACCGGGCTGTTTGATAAGACGCCGTGAGTTCCGGCAGCATCAGACAGCATTACGGGTGCCGATAATACGAAGAGGAACCGACGGGCATTCACCGTCGGTGCTCGGGTTTTCGTTAGGGCACAATGACGCTTTTAATTGACCTCTATCATTACTGCTATCTCTGGCATATTTATTAACAAGGGAAAGACATAGGCAATTATTTTACTAATCAAATTTAAAAGAGACGATTTAAAATGTGGATTTTGTGCTGCTTATCTACGTAAACTCGATGGTATTATTTAAATCATACCGATAATTACGACACGGTAATGATTTACAACCTTATCGATCTTTTACGAATATCTAAACACAAATTTCCAACCTACGACCAATTTACTCTGCCTATTATTACTCTAACCTTTGATACGCGTGCCTAAGACCATAAATTACGGGAACCATGAGAGCTTAACGTGCATAATATGAAAGGAATAGGAAAATTAACTCTCTTACCTTACGAAAATATCTTCTATACCATAGAGGAGGACATCATCTAAACTTTTATGCACACATACGACTCTACAGTTGCTTTTCGACAAATTTCAGCAGTCACTTAATATTTTCCAAGTTCCGAAACTATTACTAGTTTATCTTTTACGCACAAGGTAAAATCCGGTTCGATAGGACCAATGTTTTAACGCATATAAATAACTAAAAAACCTTGTATTAAGTTGACTGTAATAAATTGTATATTGAAGTAACGCGCAGAAATCCGAGGCGTTACTTGTCAACGACTGACTCTCCGGGCTCATATATCACATAAAACCATTATGATATTTAATCACAATACGATATATACATAATATTAAATAAAGATAATAAGATTACATTATAATAATTGGCAGTATTACGTAACAATAATAATAATAATAATAATAATAACATAAATAATAATAATAACATAAATAATAATAATAACATAAATAATAATAATAACATAAATAATAATAATAATAATCATCATATAATATAATGCCTAAGATAAATTAAAAATTAAGGATAAAAATCCATTAAAATATTTTTCATAGTTATTGATTGATGGCTTATTCAAAATGATCATTTTACTAATGTCCAGCATACTTGAACTACAAGACAAACAATAAGAACGATAAGCAAATGATGCAACCAGAACAGCCTGAAAATAATAAATATAATTTTAAAATATTATTAATTTAATTTAAATTTGAAAAAAACCATACTTTCTATGTTTGGCCAACGCTGCTTTCGTGTTGCTTAGGTCTTCTTTTAGTATGTACTTTCTAACACCATGATAATAAATTGACATGTAAGAATTCCAATCAAATCCTTCGAAACTGTAATAAAATGTTTTGCGATCTTCTTGACTCAGTGACGACCACAATTCTCTGATATTCATGTTGTCGATTTTCCATTCTCTCGTCATGAACATATAAAGAAAATCAGCCATAGAATCCAATTGTTGGTACATTTTTAACATTCTATGTGAAAAAAAAAAATGTTTAAAACCACTATACACCACATATTATTTAAAGTGTTTTCATCATAAGTGGTACTACGAAGGAAAAGGAACAGAGTATGCTGCTTCTCCCCAGCGAAATCCCACTCCTTCAATTTAAAATATTGGTGGTTTTCCAATTTTCCATAGCCCCTTACATTAAAAGCAGAGTATAGTGAAAATTAAACGAAGAAGAACAATGTTGCAAGAACGTTTAGATAACCATTTGACTATGCTCATAGAACAAACATTTGGTTCCAAAGTAGATATTGATGAGGTAATTGATAGATTTAAAACATCGAGGCCAGACACCAGTTGAGCAACGTAAAGAACTTTTTGAAATAGTATGATAATATAAATAAATTAATAATAATTGTATTATATTATAACATACGAGAAAAATTAAAAATTAATGTTTCCAATAGCATAAATGTAAATTAATAACAAAAAAAGAAATTTCAGTTTTCTGATAAAATTGTTTGTGATGTTTTTGTTTATTGTCCCTTATGAGTTGTGATATTTTAATCTGTTGTTAGTGTAACTACCTTTTGATTTGCCCCAAATAGTATGTATAAATTACCAGTGATGGATTTGAAAGGATGACAAAATAATCAGCACCTACAGCCTATAGACCCCTGCAGTCACGAAGTAACATTTATGGTTTTCAAACAAAAATGTAGTTTAACAAGTTTAACAGACACACCCACTATGTTGTTAATACACGAAATGTACGAAAGTAATTCCACACTATACACATTAAATCACTTACCTCGCTTTTTTACCACGAATCACCAATGAAAAATCGACCAATGCGGAAGGGACCTGATGCAATAACAATCTCAAAATCGAAACAATCCAAAAATGAGGGATATAAATACAAAAAGGATACCAAATCGACATCAACGGAGGATAGTGCTTATGCATTTCGCTCACATTATCAGTTACCACACGTAAGGTTATCGGGCTCTCAGAACTAGAAACGTAGTTATATATTTTTGGTTCCTCATCAAATGCGTTTGGGTCTTGAAATCTAAAAGTGATCAAAACTTTAGACAGTGTAGGCTGTTACACGATAAATACAATATCTCAATCGTACCGTTTAACTGTATCCCACATTACACTAATCAACGCGTTGACGGTGTAATCGACTGGTATTATATCAACTATTTTGCTCGTGTCCATTTGGATGATTCTCAGGACTCCGGCAATCTTTGATGCAATCAAACCAGTCGCTGCTTTCTTATTATCTACCCAACCGGGTTCCGGTTCGAACATCGAGCATCCAACTGTAATATGTGGTTCTTTAATAATATTGCCATCGTTTGACGTTCACAGTGTTTTATAACATGACGGATAAATGTAATAATTATTATACATTTAGGGCTAGGGACTTATAGGAGTTTGTATGTTTTGTAATAATAATTCAAGACACAGCTAAGTTATATTGAAATTTTTTCATAGTTATAGGAGTTTAAGGCAATCAAATGATTATTTTGCATATTTTGCACATTTAGCACTTTTTTCCAATAAGTGCATATTTTGCTATTTTTGTTTATTTAGTATATATGTAACATATTTTACCCATATAATACAATATTTAGTATGAATTTTCTAGAAATTGGAAATAAAAAATTATTTAATATAAATGATTAAATAATCTATCTACCCAGGGTAATAAAATTATTAATTCATAAACACAAATAAATAATATTTTTTTGGTTTTTGTTTTTTGTTTTGAAAAGAAATAAAATAATAAATAATTATAAATAAATTTGTAATTTTTAGTTTGTTAATGAAAAATAAAATATTTTTGAGCATATTTGAGCATTTTTGCATATTTTTAGAGCATATATAATAATTTTAAGGGGCATAAATGCATGCCTATATTAAGGTTTTTTAGAGCATGAAATCCTTAGCCCTAGATTTATATAAATAAATCATCTGATGTCCGTTAATTTCAATAGTAAAGAACAATACTTAAGTATAAAATCATCTAATAATTAAAAAAAAGGGTTAGTTAGATATTTTAGTTAGGTCATTTATGATATAGGAACGGATGATTAATGAGTTTCCTTATATAATACAAATGTCTACGTTCATGTGTAAATGATTACGAATTTACTTACTGATCGACGGACGAAATACTGAAATCGGCAAGCGGCGGTCATTTGTCGATATCGAGTTTTCTAGAAGTGATTTCGTAAATGTATACGTATTTGGCCAATTTCCTAGAATACTGAACAATACACATTTTGTTAAAAAACTATTAAAAAAACATTTATTTAGACATTAATATTCACTCTGGTGACAAATCATTGGAACGAATCATATTTCTTAGTTCAACAGCTGTAACTGTAGACGGATAATATTCCTCTTTGATTTCGCTTCTCGGATAATTTGAGTAAGCAGTCGATACGTGTACTAAACCCTGCAAAATCGGGATTTTTATATTTAGTTAGAGACAGCAACAATTTTTTATCTGTTTTTTCGATTTTAACTCCTCTCGTTATCCAAAACAGTTTCTACATTGTTAAAGTCTTTTACGATATATATAGATTATTGATCTCCTATTGTTATCACATTAAAGAAATAAAATACATATATATATATATCTTCACGGAGTCCTGTCTTCTTTTCGCATTATCTTGATCTCACACATATATCTTACACATTTGACTGATTAACAGCAGATCTTTGATTTCAATATAAATTTGTCTATATCACATTATTTCTTCGCGTTTACGATATTCATACATGTAGTGTGTCCTTTGTTTTTAATTCAGAATTTTTTTAAAAACATGTTAAGTAAATTTAAATTTATTTATTGCATTAAAAATTAATTTAAAAATTTCCTGAAGAGACAAATCCAAATACCAAAAATCTGCTGTCACAATTTTTATTAATAAGCGTTAGAATTCAAAATTTCGGTAAAAATTAATAAAAATCGCATACCTGCCTAATTTTTCGTAGTTTAAAATTGATTAACATTTCTATAGCACTACTAAATACTTCAATATGTGGTATAATGTACAAGATAATTTGCTCATTCCAGCGAGCCAAAAAAATTCACCGGAGAAGCGTAAACAATTATTATAAGCATTAGAAAATTACATTTTGATGAAAACAGGTGTTTCCGCGACATCGGTTAATTGTTGTTAGTTATTTCATCGTAACTCAAAATAAAAGTATCGGAGAGACTTCAAATTTCCACAGAACAATTTACACCTATATAATCATTGTCTATTCATTGATATTTGAAATTTGGATAAAATTACAAATAAGACTATACCTATATTTTGTTTATTTATAAATTTATTTAATAATTATTTATGGATTCATGTTTAAAAAGTTATTTTTTTGCTTTTTTATAAATATTTGTAAAAACATATTAAACTGACCTTTCCGACCACATTCATGCAGAATCGTTTTTTCGGAAGCAATGGTATATTTAAAAAAACAAAATAGCAGTATTCAAAAGCAGTAAAATTCAACCATCTCGGTAACTCACCCTACCGTAATCTCACCCGATCTACTAGTTACGCCATTATTAATTATTTAAGCGTAATTATCGGTATTTTTGGAAATTCTGCAATTAATTTTACTACTTTTTTAAACTACAAAAACCGTTTCCTATGCTTATCAGTAATATAAATTTATTGTATGTTCTTCGATTATTATTTATTAATTATTGTAATAGCAATCATTTTTAGTTATTAAACAAGGTATTATACAAATCATTTTATATTATAATTTGAGTTTTATCATAAGAATTGAAAATCTGATATTCATAGTAGATAATTTGTGAAATCTTGAAAACTAAGGTTACCTTGAGATTTTGAATCTTTGTTGATAGTGACAATAAATGTTCAGTTCCTTGAATATTAATTTTAAATGCATACTCAAGTGGTTCATCGAATCTCACCGAAGCTGCACAGTGAAAAATAAAATTTACATTTTCAATTAGCCACTGATGATCGGCCATTGAACATATTGTCTTTTCTTCTAGATTTCCAAGAATAACTTTAATATTATTCATAAAATCAGGTTTTTCTATTCGAAGTCGATCAAAAATCTGAAAACCATACAAAATATAATTTTGAATAAGCTCATTATGAATGTTTGTATTTAGTAGGTACTTATACAAATAACCACAACATTTTAGAAGAAGTAAAATTTATAATTTATTTAATTTTAATTTATAGCGATTCAAATGTACAATTAAATGTAAAAATCAAATGTTATTAAAATGATCAAATTAACTGTGCCATAAATAACATAGCCGATCATATCCTAACCGAATCTAATGAAGATATATTTTAATCATCTTACCGCATTGTATATTGTATAGTCTTAATTAATTTGCCTATGGTACACGTTAAAATTGTATTTAATTTCATACTCACCGCTTGTTCATATAAATCTGCAACCCTTTTTTGGGCTGATATTCCTCTCTTACTTCTCACGATGATTGCAATTTTTCCCACGAAACATGATCTGAGTAATTTTTCAATGAGTGTTTTTCCCAAAAATCCTGTACCTCCAGTTACCAGAAATGTACCATTTCTAAATGTTTCGGTGATACTTTTTTCCATTGTTTGAATTTGTTGTAACACGATTGGCATCAATTCGAACCTACATACATTTAAGTTTTTTTAAACGCTTAGTGAAAGAACGCATCTAAAGCAATGGGTTAACTTCTTGATTTGTAAAGGGGTTTTATATATTATTCAAGTTGCGACCGTCAATAAAATGTTTCTACATCACTTTTAAGGCCAGTTAAACAGGTTTGCCTTCATTATCGTCATTTGGTTGTATGTTGGAACCGCATGGGATTCTCAACAAGGCTCCTAAAAAAAGAAAAATTATCAATAAAATAATAAGCCCTTATAATTTATTGTAATAACTGTTTATCGTATACTATATTTTTGAATTATGATACTTCTGCAATGCTTGTATGCGTGTATATGATTGGTCTTTGTGTTGATATTAGTGTACTGTGTACTTATTATTGTTGATAAATGTTTTGGTAAGACGTAATCGAGGTAAATTAGGTTTAGTCGTCTAGATTTCATATGCTGGGCCCAGGTTAATCCGCAATCCAGAGTTGGCCCTAAGGCCTATGGTGTAATAAATAATAATAACTATAGGAATTTCAATGAAATGAACACGTCGTAGATACTAGATGCTAACGGCGAGGTGGTCTAGGACACATTCAATGTCCACCACACACTACGGCGGTAGCGGTGATAGAGAGACCGCCGACTCGTTCACATTGCGGCGATAGCGATTTTTCGATATTATTTAATTTATAATAAAATAAAGTACTTATAAATTATAAATGGTTTTTTCTCGCTGTAGACTCCTTAGGCCTTTCTTTACATGAGAAACACCGATATGAAACCGAGCAGATGCGATGGCGAGACTATTATACCTTCAGTTTCGTCTTAGCACTCGGACCTCTCACTCGCACGCGCTGGTTGTATGTGGAGTGCGAGAGATACAGAACTAAAAACTGCAGTTTTTTTCGACAACCCGAAAACTCCGTGTATAATCTTACAATATAACTGTATGCGAAACCATTGTTGTTTTTAAATATCATTATTTACCACCACGCAGCCTCGCGCCTCACAATTTAAGATCCGATGGGCTATAACATAAATCGTGCGGTAACAAATAAACTGGTATCGACACAACAACGGAAAATACCGCGCCGCGTATAATAATAATAGCGGGGTGCCAGTGAACGATAAATGAGACGTGGCCACCAACTCGATTCCGCCAGAGTAAAATAAGTCAAACTGTTAAAGTTGTTTCATTATATTATTTAAATGTACGTGTCTTAACAAAAAATAGAAATCTGATTATGTTGTGACGCACTTTGGTATGGCTCCATTGACGTCATAAGCGTCCCTGGTGTCCTCGTTTGCATAACTACTCTTCTGCGTATAATCCGTTTAATTGAATATTAAAATAATGTTTAGCCAACATGTTTGACTAGATCTCACAGTTTGCGTTGTTTTTATTATAATTCGTGTGATAGGCCATAGGTCGGCAGTTTTGTGTAGTTTAACAGTAGGCGCGTCTTGTCTAATAATAGATTCATACGTCTAGATATGAATACGTTTAGTTATAATGTATACATGGGTATACATTTATGCCCATACGGGCCATAACACTGACAAAACTTTTTAGTTCTTAGCTCTGGGCGGCGGCACGGTGTCGTATGTATGTTAAGGTGAAAGACGATCAGTATTGGGTAAAATGGTAAATTCATTTCTTGTATTAAAATGATACAAATATGTAGGTAAATGTTGTTAAGAGGAGGCTACAGATGTCCAAATTCTTCCGAAAAAACTGTTTCACGCGGGATAGAACCCACTCAGGCCTATTGATATAATCATTAGTTGTACCGATTGAGCGTTGTATAAAACGCATGCAAGCGCCGCGCAAAAACAGCGTGTTATATCGGTCGTTGTATACATTTCACTTTCGGTGACAGCATTTTAAATTCAAATAGACTACTTTTACCAATCAATGACGTAATAGGGCTAAGATTGTTGGTTAATGATGATGAAACTATTATTTATAATGATTATAAACCTAACAACCATTTTATTATGTAAATAATGTAAATAAACATGATATTGTATAGGAGTAAAATTATTAATATCATGGCTGTGACACTCGGAATTGCACAAATCCGCAAACTTAAAAAATTTTTTCATCTCTTTTTTTGTTGTTAATGATATTTTCGATTGCATCAAATTTTTCTTGGTACTTACTCTATTCTTTATAATTTTAATACTATTATAATTTTAGTTTTATAATAATAATAAAAATAATAATTATAAATTAGATAAAAGTTTTCGAGACTTTAAGGTTCCTTAGGTCGCACATACACCCCCCCCCCCGACGGGACCCACCTTGTCGAGTGGGGGGGGGCTCACAGACCATTCGCTTGGTCGGTGCTAAGAGGTTCCATGCACTAGCGCCATCTCTAGCCTTGACTGGCCGGGGATGGCAGGGATGAGGTAACCTGCTCACACCAGGAAAGCCTCTGAGCCGGTCCTTACTTTCAGTAGTCGGGGCCGATAGTGTTTTGGCAACCCGTAAGCACTTACAAAATGCAACCCACCTAATCCTAAACCCGTGAAAGGATGAATGGCACCAGGTGGCCCGGGTATCAACAATGACGGGGAAAATCGTGTCCACGGGGAGCCTGCAGGGCACCAAGCTCACCCGCAGTATAAAGCCTTCATCACGGTACGGCCGCGCTGCCGTTATGTGACGACCCTTTCGGCCCCACTCGTGGGCACAAAATGGAAAAACTAACAAAAAACATAACAAGCGGCTCGCTGGACGCTTTTTCATCAGCAAACGGAAGTCCAGCCGGCCAAATGGACACCACAGAGGAGAATAGAAGGATGCAAACAAGCAGCAGCATCTGTAGCAACCTAACCCGCGGGTCGCTGCTTGAGTCTGCAGCAAAAGTAGTCATGGGCCTCATTACTTTTGCCGAGAAGCATAGAACTGCTCACAGGGTGTTCAAGGAGGGACTCCCTTTGGTGCTGAGGCACATCAGGGCCTACCAAGCGGCGTTGGCTAGTAAGCCATCTTCTGGAAGATGGGTGGTGGTCAACAAAGACGTTACCACTTAGACATGCCCTGGACAAGGACTGGCAGATGGTAGTCGTGTGGGTGTTTGTACGACGGATGCCGCAACCAACACGACTCCAGAAGAGATGCCGCCCCAAAAAACGCTGCAACAGCAGCAGAAACTACTGCAACATCAGCAGCAGCAGAAGCAGCCACTGCGGCAAAAACCAGCTCAGCAGCAGATGCAACAACACCAGCAGCGACAGCAGAAAGGGCAGCAGCAGCGTAAGCAGCAGCAGCACCAGCAGCAGAAGCAGCATGCGAGTCAGCTGCAGCCGCATTAGCCGCAGCAGCAGCAGCCACAGCAACAGCAGCAGCAGCCACAGCAACAGCAGCATCAGCAACAGCAGGAGCTGGAACATGAGTGACCACCATAACCTGTGTTTCTCTAATCGAACCGAACGCACGCCCTCGGTCAACCGTGGCATCCCCTTGGCTGCGACCGGGGTGGACTGGCGATACCTGGGCTTGCGAACAGCCCAGATGGACATCGACCTCCTCGCCGCGGCCGTGATGGCTGCGGAATGGACGGGGGCGACTTCGCCCCGGGTTTTTCCAACCGCAACCGAAGGCGCCGAGGCCGAAGCCGAACGGCTGATCGGCAAAGTGACCGCGGCATGTGACTTGGCTCTCCATCCGAGGAACCCGCAACTCGGAGGGAGGACACCGGTTCACTAGTGGAACGGCATGATCGCGGCCGCGCGTGACGAATGCGTACGACGGAGGCGGTTATGGCTCAGACGACGCGGTCGCGACGACGGTGACGCCGCCCCCGTGGCGGAGGCTGAGCGAGATTACCGAGGAGCTCGAAAGGAGCTTAAGCACTGCATTCGCGAAGCGAAGGCAAAGTGTTGGGTGAAGATGGTGAGGAGCGTAGACGACGATCCCTGGGGAAAACCCTACAAAATCGTCCTAAAGAAGCTTCAAGGGCCCCCGGTGACGGCGGCGATGGAACCGCAGACCATTTGCAACATGGCCGCCGTCCTCTTCCCCGAAGGGGTTGGTGACGGGGTGTCAGCCGACCTCTGCGAGGTACCTTCGGACATCACGGAGTTCTTCGGGGAGTTGTTCACGGGTCGCAACCTGAGCGACTGACGGAAGTGTTTAACTCCTGTCTGAGGGAAGGAATCTTCCCCGGCCGGTGGAAGCGTGCTCGGCTAGCGCTGATCGCCAAACCGGGAAAGCCGGTGGGTGTTCCTACTTCGTACCGGCCGCTGTGTCTCTTCGACGACGTCGGTAAGATCTTCGAATCCTTACTGGTCGTTCGGATCGACGCTCACATGGCAGTTACTGGGCTCGGACTATCGGACAGACAGTTCGGCTTCCGGAGAGTCCGGTCTACGGACGTCGCGTTGTGGATGCTGCACCAGCGGTTATTGGCCGCTAAAAACGCGCGTCGTCCTGCTGTGGCCGTGAGCCTCGACATTCGGAACGAGTTCAACAGGATCGAGTGAGATGTTATCAGAGCGGCGCTGGTGCGTATGGGCTTCCCGCCATACCTCCGGCAGATACTGGAGTCGTACCTGAGCGCGCGGTCGCTGTACCTGCGCGACGGTCCCGGGGGCGATCCTGTGACAATGGGTGTCACGTGCGGAGTCCTCCAGGGATCCGTTCTTGGACCGCTCCTGCGGAACATAGCTTTCGATACCGTGTTCCGCTTACCGATGCCCAGAGGTACGTTGACCATCGGTTACGCGGACGATACGCTCATCGTGTCGGAGGGGGACACGTTGGAGGCGGTGCAGAACCGCACGAACGCGGCACTCGCGACGGTCGACGGTCACATCCGGGAACTGGGGATACAGCTTGCTGTCGAGAAGACACAAGCTTTGGTGTTCAAGTCTCGGAACGGGCCGACCGACCTGAGGTTACGACTCCAAGGTCAGACTTTACAGCCGTGCTCGACCCTAAAGTACCTGGGAATCGTGCACGAGAGCAAGAGGATGTGGTACAGAGCGCACTTTCGTGCCGCGGCCGATAGGGCCGGGCAAGTCATGGCGTCTCTGTTGCGGCTTATGCCCAACATTGGCGGCCCCCACGAGAGCAGAAAGCGCCTGCTGACGAGCGTCGTACACTCCATACCGTTGTACGGCGCTCCGACTTGGGCGTTAAATCTGATCTATGACCGGCGGGGTGTCGAGGTCTTGGCATCTGCACAACGCGGTGCCGCCATCGGCATTTTACTCGTTACTCGCTTCGCGTTGGACGTGATAGCCGCCAAGGAGGAAGCGGAACGCGAAAGGCAAGCCCGGCAGGGGATAGCTCCCTCTAGGCAGACGAGAAGGAGAGCGGTGCGGAGGCGGGTCGTCTAGCCGGCACGCATCCCGCCCGCACCAATATATGTTTTTATGAATTTATTTAACTGTGAGGGGCTGTCTGGGGAGGTATTGTCTCCTCCACACCCCTACCCATAGGGTGAAACTTATTGTAATTTTATCAATAAATTATGGCGACCCGCCACCAGAAGTATTGCTTCACAGCATTTCCTGGTGGCGGGTGTTTGCCGATTTAATAAAAAAAAAAAAAAGGTCGCACACACTACTTACTAAAATATACCCGTATGGCCGTATAGTTTATCCGTGTAGTCAAATTATCAATAGTAATAAAATAGTGTTTTTGTTCAGCTATCCTACGTTTGTTACGAATTTATGATATTTTTGATTAACGATGCACTATACGATTAGTATTGATCGCAGAAATTTAATATTTTCACCAAATATTTATATAGCTATTTTTAGAGATGATTTTAAAAGATTTCAAGTATTTTTAAGCTATTTATAGGTATTTGAAATTAAGATAAAATAGAAAAAACGACAATTAATTAGACTACATCTTTTTTATAAGAATTTCTGCTTGAAAAGTTACCATTTGGCTTTTTAATAAATATATACATTACTAGCTGACCCGGCAAACGTTATTTTGCCATATAAATTATTTCTAGGGAATTCATAGTGTAGAAAAAATATAACTAACTTATTATAAGTGTGCAAGGATGTGGTAAATGAGTGAAAGACGCATGGAGCGCTGTGAACGATGAGAGAATATAAAAAAACAAAACACCAAACATTAATTTTTTAAATTTATTATAATCTATTCCTCAAAATTATATATATCATTAATAATTAATTACGACAGTAACACTAACAAACAATATCAATTTCTTAATGCTATAACGTGAACAATATTTTTTCTTAGTCCATCTTTAGCTAACACAAACAAACTGGATGGTTTACCCACTCGAGAGCATGCCACGTATAATTGTCCGTATGATAAACATGGTGTGCTCACATCTAAGCCACAAACAGACATCGTTTGGCCTTAGGACTTACTGATAGTCATTGTAAATGCCAGTCTAATCGGAAACTGCATACGTTTAAATTGAATTGGCACATCTGTAGGTATAATAGGGATTCGTGGTATTTATATATATTCACCTCGGAACTTAACCGCTAAAAATGCTCTTTCCGCAAGCCACTCATGATTTATGTACTGTGTGTGTACATCGGGAAATATTTGTTCAATGAGAGCATCTTGCGAATTAATGATTGTGCAGAAATTGGTCGGTAATTTTACGCATCCAATTTCATCTATAGTAACTTTTCCAGTGCCGATATCTAAGAGTTGTTTTGAGAATGTTTCAGCAGATGGATCTTGAAGCATTTGAACGAGCATATTTACTTTCGGCTGTACTTTTTCAACATTACGCTACAATGACGATGATTTTAAGCAAGCGTTGATCTCATCAGCGTATGTTGATCGTGGAAAGGCGGGAAGTGTTTGTCTGAAATCACCCGAAAGGACTAACAGAGTGCCGCCAAATAGCTTGTCATTGTTTTTAATATCCTGCAATGTCCTTTTCAACCCCTCAAGCGAATGTTTGTGTGCTATAGTACATTCATCCCAGATGATAATTTTATACTGTTTCAGCACTGTGGTCATGGACGATTGTTTTTTTATGTTGCACACTGCGTCAGAGTTATTTTGAATATTAAGTGGCAGCTTAATACTGAATGAGCTGTTCTGCCTCCATTCAATAAAGTTGCCGCAATGCCCGATGATGCAACGGCCAATGCAATGCCATTATTTGATCGTATTTCGGCGAGAATTATCGAAATAAGAAATGTTTTGCCAGTTCCACCTGGTGCATCCAAAAGAAAGAACCCACCTTGTCCTGCTGAAACTGCGAGCATAATGCGGTCATAAATGGTTCTTTGTTCCTCATTCATTAGTGGGACATTGCGAGTAACAAACGCCGCCATTTCTACAGTGTTGTACTGCAGTTCACGATTCATTTATGCCTTTGATTCATTAAAAGGCCATAACTCCGGAACCACTTATCGCACAGCATCAAACTTAGATAGTAGCCAATTCTCAGACTAACTGAATATGCATATAAAATTTCATAAAAATCGGTCAAACCGTTTCGGAGGAGTATGGTAACTAACATTGTGACACGAGAATTTTATATATAATATAAACTGAACCTCCCGATCTCTTACACTCAAAATCGTGTTTTCAAAAGCAATGGTACATTTGTTTCAAATTTAAAAGACCAATCGAGCAGTATAATTCAGCAATCCCAGTAATTCACCCTACCTTGGAGTCTCACCCGACTTAGGAGTCTCGTCATTTTTTACTATCCTATATTTTCTAGTCATATTTTTATTTCTTGCATCGTCAACGTACATGTGGCGTTGTTAAATAATATATGTATTTGAATATATGATCGCAGTTTAAAATGAAAATATAAATAGTTCATACATTTGTGCCATAATATAAAGAATATTATTATAAATAATCATAATTGACTAATTAGATAATTAATTTATTAACGTCCAGCATGTTTGGAATACAAAACAAACTATAAGAATAATAGCCAAATGATGGAACCAGAATAGCCTGCAAACAATTAATACAATTTTAAAATATAATAAATTGAATAAAAACCAAGAAATTCGTAAAAACGGACTTTCTATATTTGGCCAATGCAATATTCTGGTTACTTAGATTCTCTTTTAGTACGTGCTTCCTTATCCCGTGAAAATAACTTTTTATGTAAGAATTCCAATCAAATCCTTCGAAGCTGTAATAAAACGTTTTGCGATCTTCTGGACTTAGCGACGACCACAGTTTTCTAGTATTGCTGTTGTCAAATTTCCATTCTCTCGTCGTAAACACGTTAAGCGTGTCAGTCGAAAATTCTAATTTTTCGTACAATTTCAACCATCTAAATTCGTACAAAAATTAGATTAATACCATTGCTGCATGTCATTAAAAATGTTTTCAAATTAAAATACAGTTCAACGGGCCCGTTTAATGTCGTAAATTCACGAATCGTGTATGAATATAAGACCAAACACCACTCACTTCGTTTCTTTACCGCAAATCTTTAGAGATAAATCTAATAACGCCGCAGGCATCTGATGCAATAGCAACCTTAAAACCATAACTATCCACGAGCTAGGGGAGTGAACACAAAAGCTATACCACATTGACATCAGCGGAGGGTACTGCTTATTCGCTTTGGAGATACCGTCAAATATAGTGTTCCAGACCACCGGGCTGTCGGGACTAGAAACGTAGTTATATATTTTTGGTTCCTCGTCAAATGCATTTGGGTGTTGATTCCTGCAAGGTCGAAACTTTAGACGGTGTACGCGTTTTTACACCAACCGTATACAAACGTATTCAGATTCATTCGTACCGTTTAGCTGTATCCCACATAACACTGATCAACGCGTTGGCCGTGTAGTCCACTGGGATTATATCAGTTATTTTGCTCATGTCAATGCGGAGGGTTCTTAAGACTCCGATCATTATGGAAGCAAGCACACCGGTCGCTCCGTTCCTGTTGTCGGTCCAACCAGGCTCCGGTTCGGATGCCGAGCACCCAACTACAATGCAATTAACATATATTAATGTATTACAAATCATATTTATCGTTTACAGTGACTTGTGCGGCGTATAAAACGTATACTATCTGGATGTCAGTTAATTGTCATATAAACGAACAATGAATATATATCGACAACCTCTTTGAAGAAGAACGCGTAGCTCAGTTTTTCATTTTTAGGTTCAAGCATAACATACGCTGGTCGTGGCTTTCGACATGTAGATGTAGATGACATAGACAGCGTGGGGATGAAAAAAATTAGTTACGTTCTTCTTCGTATATGGTGAATATTAAAAACGTTGATTAATGCTTAATAATAAGAAAAGGGTGCAGTGACACCGCTGAGGTAAGATGAGATACAAAAATCGGATGAGATGCAGGAACGGGCGACGGGTTATACGATACATGTCAATTTTTCTTATACATTTGATATCAATGTTGAAAGTGGTTTCGAAAAAAGTCAAAATCTTTTAAAAATTATTCCATCTCTAGAAGACGGCGTTATAAGTATGCAATTTTGGACTTTTTCAATTGAGTTATTAGTTATTACAGAAAAAAAATCGTTTTTTTTGTCGAATGTTATTGTTTTTTGTTAGCATTTTTCGTCCGTTTTTCTCAATTAAGTAATTGGAAAACTTTTGAGGAATTCAAAAACAACCCTCCGAATGCACCGACTTGACAAAATTCACTATCTCTCCTTTAGCTAATGTAGGTACTTACTTATCGACGGGCGGAATACTGAAATCGGCAAGTGGCCGTCATTTGTTGATATCGAGTTTTCAATGACTGATTTCGTAAATGTATATGTATTCGGCCATTTTCCTAGAATGCTATCCTCAGCACAAATATACAAGTGTAGATTAACATTTATTAAAGAACAGTTTATTTTATTAAAAATATTTACTTTGGTGGCAATACATCAGAACTAATCATATTTTTAAGTTCTACAGCTGTTACTGGAGACGGATAGTATTGCTCTTTGATTTCACTTCTCGGACAATACGAGTAAGCAGTCGACACGTGCACAAAACCCTGCAAAATTAGGTTTTTCATACTTAATTTAAATCATTACTCATTTTTTCCTTTTCTTTAGACTTCATCATCTCATATTTGTCAAAAGTTTTTTTTCATTATTTAAGGCTTTTACCGATGACTATCGGCTATCGATCACCGATTGTTTATCAATTTAAGTAGTAGAATACGAATCTATAATATAGTAAAGATATGTCTTTTATTTTCTTCGCCAATGCTCCAGACTGTTATTTTATGATCTATTTACCTCCAAATATTGTCTTGATCTCATCCATATATCTTACATACACTACAGATTACCAGATGTCCATATATCGTCCTCAATTTCGATTTTTCTTTTTTACATTAACTCTCCGTGGTCACGGTCATTTATTCGTATGTATTATTTTAATTTCAATTTATTACGCATTTTAAAATAATTTTAAGTAAATTTATATTTCATTTTTTTACACTTAAAATTATATATTTTCAAAATGTTATTTTATCAATAGCAATTTTCATTTTTTATTATATTATATACTGTCTTTTCTTTCGAGTAAAGTTTTTGATCAAATACATTCACACATTATTTGCAACTAATATAGAAGTTTTATCTTAAGTGTATACATTGGTTATTAATTCGCGTTATTTCTGAAATCTGGACAACAGTAGGTTACCTTAAGATTTTTAATTTCTGTTGCTAGCGCTAATACATGTTCAGTTCCTTTGATGTTTATTTTAAGTGCGGACTCAAGAGGTTCGTTGAATTTTATCGTAGCGGCACAGTGAAAAACAAAATTCACATTTTCAGTCAACCACTGCCGATCAGCCGGTGAGGTTATTGCTGATTCTTCTAGGTCCCCATCGATAACTTTAATACAGTTCATAAAATCAGGTTTTTCTAATCGAAGCCGATCGAAAAGCTGAAAACCATGCATGCGTAATTATGAATATTTAATTATTTACCTTCACGATAATCGGGTAATGTAAACACTACCCATGCCGATTCGATAAAGTAAAAATATTATTTGAAAAACGTTAATTTTATACATTAACCGGGTAATTTGTACATTATCTACCTGAGAGTGGATAAAGTGTTTTGAGAAAATAAAATACGATAAAATATCAATCGTAGCTAAAACTTAGAATTAGTCGGATTCACTCAAAATTGATACCAACATTTAGCAACTTTTTGCAACCAGCATTAAAAAATGTGCAAGCTATTCCTTCGTAGCGAAAATCTATTTTAAAGTCCAGGGAGATATTTAATGGAATCAAAATATTATGAGATGTTAGCAGAAATTAAAAATTTGAAATCAACCGGGGGAAAAACAAATAAATAAAATAATAACTTAATAACACCTAATTTACACAATAAATTATTTTTTTCGATTAGTATGATTTGGTTTTTTCTGCTTAGTGCTTTATACACAAAATACTGGATAATGTATACATTGTACATATTTAAGGTGGATAATTTATAAATTATACTGTTCAGTGTTCATATGGATAAGGTTTAGCTACAGTATGACGCTAATGGAGTCATACTTTCATTTTTGTTCGTATAGTGATTAATGTGTTTACATTTTCATGCAAATTGCAAACATTAAGTAATTTACATTTACTGGTTTATTTTATCGAAAGAACGTAAGTATAGCTGTTCATCGAAATATTTTGTAATTTGAAGCTATAAAAATATAAAAATATTTTGAAATTACATGAAATAAGGAACACTAGTATTATTTTTAGTATAATATTTAAATATAATACTAGTAGTTTTATTAGTACCTAACTTTAGTGTTATTCATTAAACATGAGGTAAAGTTAAAAAGTTAAAAAATAACAAATCGACACACATACATGTGGTATTTACGAAATAGGGTTGTAATCGCCAAAATTATTTTCAAACGCATACTTACTGCTTGTTTATATACATCTGCAACCCTTTGTTGGGTTGAAATTCCTCTCTTACTTCTCACGATAATTGCAAGGTTTTTCACGGAACAAGATCTAAGTATTTTCTCAATGAGCATCTTCCCCAAAAATCCTGTGCTTCCAGTTACCAAGAATGTACCATTTCTAAACGTTTCGGTGATGGTTTTTTCCATGGTTTGTCTTTGTTGTAACACAACTGGCTTTAATTCGAACCTACATACAATGAAGATTAATTTGGATATGGAACTCAACATACGTATTTCCATGGCAAATTGTAAAAAAGATCCACTGGACGGAAAGGCTTTAAATAGGCGTTTTAACTGAGAGATAATTGTTTGCGTAACATCTATACATGATAATTGATAAGCAAACATATATAATGATGTAATTTATTGACGAATTATGAGGTATAATGTCGGTTACTCGGTTAGATAGGGTTTCCACCCAGCCACCCTTGGCAATTATATTATAAACCTGCACCCATTCATTGTTATACTGACTAATTTGCTAATAATATAGTTGATAGTGTCCATTACACATTAGTGAATTACAATTTTTACTATAATTATTTAGATCATCAATCGTTTGGTTTTCGTTCAACTTTTGTGTTACTTATTATCTTTTCCTTGCTGGATATCGACGGGCTTAGGCTGTAGGGATGTGTGTCCGAAATCACAAAATCTTCGTATCGTCTATTACACCGGAATTATTAACATTTTTAATAGTGTTTGGGCCGAGAGTACTAAGTATTATAGTAGTTTGCCCGGACACCGACTACTTCGCGCAACT
Organism: Periphyllus acericola; assembly: GCA_949715065.1. Taxonomy (NCBI): domain Eukaryota; kingdom Metazoa; phylum Arthropoda; class Insecta; order Hemiptera; family Aphididae; genus Periphyllus; species Periphyllus acericola. Next base: position 7,870,778 of record OX454269.1, on the reverse strand, counting down.
GCGCCTTTCACCACTAACCGACCGTTTGTGTGTGTAGTGGTGTAATAGCTCAACTAGAATTGGTTAGGTTCGCCGGGCAGAGACTAGTGAGCTATGTAGTGCAAAATGTGTGTAGTGTGTGTATATTTGTCGTGTGTCTTGTGTACTTTAAAACTAGAGACAAATAGAAAAATAGGAACTAACAATAATAAAAGATATAAATAATGTTTTGTCTATGGCGACGGTATAATACAAATGAATAACAATTATTTGTCTATGACGGCGGTATAATATTAATGAATTATACAAAAATATTTTCTAATAAAAATGGTTTGCCTGACCGGCTAGGCCCGTCGACCTATTAAATACTAAATAAATAATAACCTATTAACTCGAAAATGTAACACTCATGTAACTCACATGTAACCGAGTTTGGTTAAATCCCAATTAGTTTAATCCCACGCTACCACACCGGGGAGCGTAATTATAAGAACAGTTTTAATACAATAAAAAGTCCCCGCGTGTGTGCGACCACCAAGTCAAAGTTGCCAACGATGAATTCACACCGTCTACAGCTCAATACAGCGGCAATGAAATGGACCACGTGATTCACAATAGAGTATAGACCACTATGAAAAGTGGTGAATACAATAAAAATGGCAATGCAATTGCGCAGAGCGACACTTACCAGACGGCGTACAAAAACGAAACGCGGACAAAACGTGGTTCTACAAAAAATGGCTGCAGACGTACGATGAAAGGTACTATAGTGTACACTACGAAGATGAGAAACGAAGTGTCTGTACGTGGCCATAACGAAGAACACACAGAAAAATAGACAATTATATCGCAGGCAATGGGCTTTTACGATTACATAATTCACACACATATAGAAACATTAAGATTAAAATTCAAATTTTATAATTAATGACAATAAAATGTGTATGTGCGTGTGCGTCGGTCAGCGATAATTGGTTGCGAACCAAAATAAGTCGGTGACCGTGAAACTACTAGGGTGCGAGGGCGGGTGGACGGATTAGTTTTAGAATTTCATCGTTTTATACGCAATTATAGATAAACAACTGCCTTCCATAATATTAATCATTTACCTAAATTAATTTATGTTATATAGGTGGTATTTTATTAAATAATTATTTAATCTATCATTTATACGACCCATGTATGATAGACTAGTTTAATGTTTTAAATTTTAAAGCTGTTTTCAAAATGCAAATCACTAGGAGACTAAGGCAAAAGTAACTTCTCTAAGCTCAAAACTCTAAATTCTGCTAATTTACTTGAGTGAATTCGTGTCTTAAATAAAAACTGGTTTATAGTTTTTAATTTAAAAATCGATTTTTCATAAAAAAATATTTAAATATTAGATATGACGACAATGCAATGTTAAAATCTGATGACAATATTTAGAACGACATTGTTTCTGCTATCTATAAATCAGAAAAAATCAAAATAATTATGTGATTTTTGACGTCACTATAACAATATTAGTATAATAATAACAAGATAATTAATATAAGTATTATCTTTCAGCTCCCTCGTGATACTCATTTTAACGCTTCCTATAAGAATCATTCTGTGTAATTAGTATAATTATTTCATTTTATTAGTGATGTTGAGTTATTAGCAAAAAAAAAATTCATCAATGTTATAATTAAACTTAATAATATTTAATTTTTAAAATTTTGTTTTGTTTCGCTAGTTTTGTGATTTATATAATTATGGTTACAAAATACATTTATACATAAAATTAAGAGGAAGTACACCCAGTTCTACATAATTATCTCCAGTAGATCCGTCCCCATCTGTCTTATTAAGGTTGAAACAAACAATACTATTTTGTGTTATGTTGAATTTAGTGGTTTTAGCGTGTTTTCAAAGCATATTAAGTAAGTAATCATTACCGCGGTAGTTGGTAAGTATGTAATAATATGTGCATTGATCGTACATTATAAATTTATAACAATCAGTGAGCTCGTGTCCATAAGCGCAACTAGAGTTAACATTTTAGAGGGACTAAAAGTATCAAGACACAACAGACCCTCGAATGCTATGTCCCCGATCCCTCTTTTATTAATTTTATTAATTACTTGCAAATCCAATATTTCAGTACTCACTGCTTTTTGGTTCAAAGTTTTTCAAGACTAACCCTCACAATTTTTCCAAACAAGTCCACAATGGCATTCTCCTCATAATGTACAAGATTTATATTTAAACAAATTATTATTTAATAGGTGTTTGGGCCGGGTGCACCAAATATTATGGTGCGCTTCCCGGGCAATCAAAAAACTTCGCGCGCTGCGCTTTATACCACCGACCGACTTGTGTGTTTATGTGTGTATAAATGTAATAGCAACTCAATCGGTGTGGACGGGATTGCCGAGCAAAACCGACGAGTGCTAGTGTGCGGTGTGGTGTGTAAATGTGTATATATGTGTGTGTGTATCCTTAATTAAATAAATAGACCTTTTAATTTGATTAATAAAAAAACGTGAAAAAATGAATATCTCCTCCAGAGACCTTTGTCGAATAAAATAATACGAAACATTGGTCAGAGGATTGAATAATAATAATTAATACTGTTTATCTCTTTTTTCCCCTAACCTGGCAAATACATTGTAATGACACGATTTATAGGTACTCACGAATATTAACAGTTATGGCCACGCGATGTATAAACTTTAGCTGTCGAATATCTTTCGAAAAACAGTTAAAACACTTTAAACCCAAAAGAAACTCGACGTGTGCCCTCTTGGCGTCATGTTTTACTCTGTGATTCCGTAGTCACTAGACGGAGACTGTATTTAAGCGCTTATCAATTTTTCTACAGTAAAATATGTAGAGCAAATTTACATTGTTATTTTTTCTTACGACATGACACCGAGCTCATGTGTTGGATTGCACATTTCGTATAGTATAGTAATTTACCGCACCTGTGCAGTATCGCAATATATAATAATGATAATAAACTAATAAATCCCATAACAATTAATACCGATACGGAATAGCCATAATTAAATAATATATGTACACTTCGATATACCGGTTCATTATAATTTCATCTTTGAAATAACGAGATTGGATATTGCATTATGGATTTCAAGGGCAGCAAAAAGAACTTCGAGAAGTCGAATTTTTCATCAGAAAAAGTATTGATAAATTCATAATGTTATAATTTTATAAATAAAAAAATAAATATATTTTAAAAATATGATCTGTATTGACGATTTTTTCGAAATACGTTAATGATTTTGTAATAATGGTTCTTGTAGAAACGTAGATTTAACCGGTTTTTAAATTTCTGAATCAACACCGGTACATTGTGAAACTGGTATTAAAATGCACCTGCAACTGCAGCTAAACCGTTTTTTCGGTATTTTGAATTAATTATTTATTTAGTATTCAACAGACTTGTTATTAAACAGTTTCTTATTGAAAATAAACTATTTTTTGTTTATGCATGATTATGGACTATAAACGGTTAACTTAAATAATTCATGATTTGATTCAGTTTTGCCTATACATAGGGTCTAAACTTATCTCGTGTAAATTTTGCCGAAAAATAAGAAATTATCTGTTCATCGTGATAGCGATAAAATTACAGATCAACCCATTACACAATGATTGATTCTGATATATACAAAGTCGTATTTAGGGGTAGTAAGCTGGGGTCTGTTGTCCCAGGTGGAAGATTTCAGGAGGGCGGCTGATTATACATTTTTTATCCTAACATAATATAGTATTTGCTTATTAGTTATTTCCTACATTTAATATTAATATTCGAAATTTTTATAGTAATTTATTATCATATTCATGATTTATTAATAATTTTAATACAACAGTTCTAAATAAAATGTATAAAAGAGTATTTATTTTTAATTTATTTTTTGTTGGGAGTTTTTTTTGTTTCCCTGGGGCGACAAATTCCTAAATACGGCCCTGGATGTTTAAAACATGTTGAAAATTCCGCCTGTCACTTAAAAAAAAGTATTTCCGCTAGACATTATTCAATAACTACATTCCATAATTATTGTTGTCCCATGCTGGAAATTAACTTAATTATTTTATTATACTATTTATACAATTCACTGCTGTTGTAGTTTCGTACGCGATCTGAGTAAAACATTTTCACTATTTGAAGGATAACTACTGCAAGAACTGTATTTGGATAGGATATTAATTAAAAAAAAAAAAAACAATCATAATTATATTACAAGTTACATATAATAAATTTTAAAAATCAATGACCAACGACAATCGACACACAAATGCCAAATTGTTCAATCGCAACCTGGGTAACAAACAACAACATAACTTGCTGTGTTTTCATGTACAACCAAGGCCGACGAGAAGGAAAGGTGATTCATGTAGTCATCGCGGGCAAAGACGCAGTTTTCGAGGAGGTGTGAAAATGCAAAATTGCAAAATGATTATATTTTGAAATTTTCAATTTCAAAATGAAAAAAATTACCAATACTTACTGCCATTATTATGTTATGGAAAGTGTTATTTCTTCAGTTAAAAATGTATTCGAATAATGTTGCTCGTACAATAACAAAGTACACCCCCCCCCATCCCATTTCAAAATACATCGAAGAGACGATTTCAATATTGTTTGACGGTGGCGCTATTAAAATTAAATAACTCAATCCGGACGTGCGTATTACGAAACCTGCACGTTTCTTACGATTTTTAGTTTACTTCTTTAGTCGTACTTATGTTTGAAAAGCTATCGTAAAAATTCTTCAAGGTAATAGTTTATATGTAACATCAGGAAACCGGTTGAACACCTGCCTAGAAATAGTGACTAGACACAGATTTAATAAATATAAAATGTAATATGTGGATAAAAAGTCAATTGATCGAGGTTATATGAATAAAAAACATCGTAAAGCCGATCAAGCATTATTTTTTCGCGCATCTCATTTACATATTATAATAACACTGCATCTATAGTATCTTCCGGTCTTCGGTAAATTTCCTCGTAGGTTAGTTATTTAATAGGGAACGGATTCATTCGTGAATTTTTATTAGAATAAGATTTTATAAGATATGTTCACGATTTAAACCATTCTTATTAGAATGACGACAATTTTATTTTACATATTTCACTACCTAGTTTGCAAATACTTTCAAACCATTATCGTTTCGTCGTATTATACGTTTTAAAGCCAGTTATGTTGTTATATTTGTTATGTTTATACCGTTAACACGTTTATGTTGCAGTGAACGAAAACAACCGTTATCGGTATATTGTCGTGATTTATAAACACTCGTTATCTCGCTCATGATTTCCGGCCCTCTTTCCATTACATCAGCGATCCTCACTACGCGGCCCGCGGGCCGCATGCGGTCCTCGGAACGATTTTTCTGCGGCTCTCAGACTGATTGTTAAGGATAGATAAACATACATTTTAGAGTTATTAAAACAAATATTTTTTTGAAAAAAAAATTCTAACATAGATGCCATATTAGAGAGTTGTGAAAGATTTCACCCTTCGACTTCAACCAATTAACAAATTCAAGTAGGCTTATTCATGAAATTAAGTAAAAGACATTTCCCTACTTTTTTATATGCAAAAAAGTTAATTTTTTTTATGTAATAAACTTATGTTATAATCATATTGCTTGTAAGTTATCTAACGCCACTTCATAGTGTATTATAACAATAAGAAAAATATATCTTGTAATTAACCTATACCGTTTAGGTTTAGGCCGTGACTAAACTGTACAATTTGTAATTGCGGCCCTGAGGAAAATTTGATATGAACCATTTGGCTCTCTCAGAAATCCTAGTGAGGACCCCTGCATTACATGTTACAAACGACCGGTATGTACGTCAAGGGCCGAGCACTACTCTGTACCGGTTGTTCGCCGGTCCATACGTCAGTTATTCACGGTTGGTTCTCGTGTAACACATCGTGTGCAATGTCTTCTGCCAATTTACAAGTCGCTATCGCATCATTTATTTTAATTCATTCGATTTTCAAAAAAAAAGTCAAAAGTCAAAAAAAAAATCGTGAAAGGAGATGGTGGCAAACGGATTTAATGAAGTATAGAGACATACGTAGTGGATCAGATTTATTAAATAATCTTCAGCAACAGGAAATAAGTGGATGTTTGCGCCACTAACGCAAACATGTTATTTGATTAGCTTAAAACAATATTACGCGCGCACATATACCTGCCGCCGTGCCGTGATCAATTTCACGATCATCGGCCTATTTCGGTTCACCACCGACAATCGACAGACACACGCGCAATCACAAATTTTATCATAATTTTAAATACCATTATCGTTTTTATATTTGTGAGTGTGTTATGTAATCAAAAAGGCCCAGTGCTCATGTTTATATTTGTCTGTTTCTGTGTAGTACGAGCCGTCGTTAAGTACACATCGAACGAATATTTTATATTTTTGTATAGCCGCCTTAGCCAAATTATTATTATTATTATTATTTTTTTTTTATTGTTATAATTATTAAAATTATTAAACTCATGTATTTTAGCTTATACTTATATTATGAAAAAAAAAAACTATGACTGGTAACATGTACCAACCTCGCATATAACAAAAAAAAAAATATATTAAAATTGTGTTGTGCTGTCATAAGCGAATTATCATTTATTGTTTTATATTTTATTAATCGTACAAGTGAGTTTTTAGAAATTATTTTATATTATTTAATCATTATTGTTGTGCCAAATAGGCAATTTGTTATTTATTTATTTATTTACATTTTTACGTGTTGCTATGAGTTTTTTTTTTTTTATTGATCTTTATAACAACCCAGCAACTGTGGTCATTAGTTACAATTGGTAATTACAATTATTTACAAGAATTTATATATATATGATTTGGCATAGAGTATAAATGATAAGGTTATGGAATCTGGTTACTTAATATTAGATTGTATTGTAGAGTCCTGTAGATTTCAAGAATTTTATCATCTTGGTGTTCTCCTCGATATTGGGTCCCAGTGTAACGTCGAGGGTCGTATCCGATGATCTGTCGATCTTGTTCGAATTTTAAGGCATTCAGTTATTATTTACATTTTTACGTGTTGCAGTGAGTTTTATTTTCATTATAAATGTAATGCCTTGTTTACACGTGACGAGTACTCGGCCGTGTCACTCGTTATGTTGCTCGGTCTAGTACCGGAATTGACCGAGTCAGCGTCTGCCGTCTACACGCATTGTATTTGCTTGGCCGAGTGACTACCCCACTACCAAGATTTTACTGTACTCTGCGTGTCTAAACCGCTAGCTGCTAGAGTGCAAAATAGTAGTTGTGAATTCGTAAACACTTGTTATCAACAGTATTCAACACATTGTTATCTATCTGTCTAAATTTGTTAAATTGTTTTACTGTTTATTACTTATTTTTAACGCATTTAGCAAATCCTTGAAAAATCGTTTTATTTTACGATGACGATTCATACTTAAACAAATATTTTTGATGGAAAAAATTCAACTGCAGATTAAGATGCCACAACTACTGAACTACTCGTTACACGACACTCGGCTGGCGGTTTAGACTCGCCGAGTACCATACATCTTGGTAGTGGGGGTAGTCACTCGGCCCAGCGAATAGAAACGGTTTCTATTCACTCGCCCGCTTATTTTACTCGTCCGATTACTAGGATTACTCCGATTACGTCCGATTTCTATACGTCTTTATGTTTGCCAGGAAGTGGAATGGACTAGGCAGAGCAAAAACTCAGTCAAGAGTCTCAGCGTTGAAAGCAATTCTGATGAGCAAAACCAAGGGTGGCATAAACCACCCAATAAGTGGCAGCAGTCTAAAAACCAAACCTCATGAGCAGATTTGCTCATCCGAAATATATAGACATTTCTCATGATTAGTGTTCTAGTATAATTTTATTGTTTAAAATAAATAAACGTTAAATATTATTTCACTTTTTTTTAGGCTGAGCGAAACAAACTGTATCCCAATTTCCAACGAACCTAGGAGTTTCGTTTGTTTTTTATTATTTTTTACTGCGTAATAACTAATAACTAATATGATATTTTAGTGTATTTTTTTCTGAAGTCATGCTCAACAAGATAAAAAAATCATAAAAATGTATGGGTTTTCCTATTAAAATTGACAAGCGTCCCGCTCTGAGGGTCAACAACTATGGTGACCCACCGACGGCCATATATTTCGTGTTCGATTGTTTTGCATTTTTTTTACAATAAGTCAATATGATCACATCATTATTGAATATTTTAATAAACACTGTAAAATCACAAGGTTCCGTAATCACGTAATGATAAAAGTAACCACCACCGGTCTACTCATTTATTATTTTATGATAATCTAATAGTTATCATGTCATTTATTGTTTTAATATTTTCATTATTCCCACATCATTAAATAAATGATTCAATAATTATCTCAGGTCATATTTGTAAAATTTAAGCCCAATGAAACATTTTTAGAAAATTGTGAAAAAGTTGTAATAAAAAGGTAAAGTGAAAAAGAAACTTTTAACAAGAATATGTTTTTACTATGCGTACAACCAATTATTTTTTCTGACAATTTTTTATTAACGTAGAGTAGCTGATACAGTAAACAAAACATGATTAAAGTTACAAAGTAACCATAGAAACTGACAAAAACATATTTATGATTCAACGTTTTCCTGTGAAAAAGAAAACATTTTTTTGCAAAAGTTAGAACATTAAAAATTCAACCACTTCATATAGTTTCATGTATGCTATGGTCATTGATTATGAGTTATGACTTATGACTGTTATGCAGTAGCGCTTGGGCGATATTATGTTTTGGGCCCAAGTTGTTAAAATATTGAATGCATATATGAAAATATTCAATTTCCTTACAATAATTATTATAATTAAAGCAAGTATATATTTCATGTAATATACATGATATGAGTAAAACGGTTTTAAAAATATTTTTTTAAATACAAATTTATACTTTGGATCCCGTATTGGCGTTCTATAGCTACACCATTACTGTTATGAGTTCAAGAATAATGAGTGATGTTATAATAAATTATAGATATAATATGTTGAGTAAAAATAATAATCAGTATGTTTGTGTATATGGTAAGTAAAAACTAAAAAATATGCATTGATATGAACTACTAAGTACCCAATATATAAAACGCCATATTATTATGAGTTACACAAAATACAATTATTTCTTATCTTGAAAATAAATGATATTACACATTAAGTATAAAATGTATGTGAAATGAGTAATTTTTTATTTTTTAATAATGAAATATTGAAATACTTGAGGAGGTACGGTTTGAGATTCAAAACATTCCACGTTTATTGTCAAAAATACTGAAAACAAATAGTATATCACATTTAAACATTTTAAAATATAATAAAAATCAATACATCAAACTCAAAGGTTTTGAATACTATAATGTAAAGTAAAAATAAATATATAATAATATTATAAAGTATTAACAATTAAATAAATACAATAAAAATTGGTAGAAAAAGAGATTCGTATTTATAATATAGATATGTATTCATACACGCGATAGAATAGATTAAACATAACCATTATAATTCATAATAATTTTGTTACACTAATAACAATTTACCAAAACAACACCAGGGCCTTCAAAGTTCATACCCAAATAACAGCAAATTAAACAACACCTAGTGACTGAGTATGAACTAAAATAAATAAATATTAGATGGCCAGTTTTGTAAAAAATATTTTACATAAATTAAGTTACAATATTACTTATTTACTACTATAAATAAAAGTTAATAATATCTGAAAGTCTCTTAAAAAAAGGCATGGTGAAAAAATATGAAAGAACATTTTTGAATTTATAGTGCACAATATACTTTATTGGGTACATTGAGTAGGTAGCTTGTATAAAATAAAATCTTGTTTATAGACATTTTTAAGATTTATATATGAGTTATAAATGTATAATGTACAAATGTTCAATAAAAATGTATAATATTTTGGTCATATTACTGCTCTTGAGCATAATTTACTTAAATTTGTACAAAAAATGATATTTAGATATTTCTTGTCATGTGGTTTAAAAGCAACAAAATTAAATAGAATACTAGAATACTTGACTGTTAAATAAAAGTAAATATTATTTTTAAAATCAGTTATTGTTATTAGTGTAACAATTTGATGTTTATAAAAAAATAAATATATCTCTAATAAATATAAAATTAAATGAGCAATAACAATAAATACATCCAAACTCTTAATTTTTTTGGACATATTTTTCTTGATGATAAACAAGTAAATTATTAAATGATTGTTTTCCTATGGACATACGAATAGCAGCAGTTGATTTTAACATAGCACTTGATGTAAAACTTTCCGGTAACTTGGTTAAATACTGAGCACATGTAATTGAATCCATTTCCATTAGTTGAGATTCATTGCTGCGTAAGATTCCTAAAAGAAAAAAAAATATTTTACATTATCAAAGTTTTATTTTACCTAGGTTTATTCAATTTACTTTTAAAATTAACTGCTTAACCTCTAAATTTTTTTCCTATCACCTATGATTTTTCCATTACTCTACATTTATACATTTTTTCTATATTATCTCTAATCACTCTTGAGTAATAAAAAGATGTATCAAATCTCACTAAGAACTGATTGAATTATATTGAAAAAATTATACTGTGCCTTAAGTAGTAGTATATTATAGAATGAGTAATGACTGAGCATCTTGAAACACCTCAGAGGCATGTTTTGGAATAATTCTTTGTTCAAAATTCTTGTGCATTAGTATTTTAAATTGCAACTTATAATTTAATATTCCATTCTTAGAGGAATTAAATTAATTGCAAACATTTTTTAAATTCTATGTTTAACACAGTAAAGCAAAATTGAATCACATTTTATATGCTTTTTTACTTGTCATTGTATTCAATTATCAATATATGTTTTACGTATATCCTGTTTTGATAATTAGTTATGTTTAAATTATTGGTAAAAAAAAATATGTGAGGATAATAATTTATTATTTATCATTTAGAGCAGGGGTGGCCAACCTTTTTCTTTATTGTGCCAAATAATGTATAGAAATTTGAGAATGTGCCTTCAAAATATTTATTTATTTACATATATATATACTATATATATATATATATATATATATATATATATATACTATATATATATATACTATATATATATATACTATATATGAATTTAGATTTTAGATTTTTTTCATAGGTACTAATTTTAGGACAGTTCATTTGTTTTATCACACAATTAAAATTGTTATTGTAACATAATAATTCTTGTATCAGGAACTTCCACTGCGCAATAATAATAATCTTATTTAATAATATTTTTTTTTAGAAATATTTAAGAATAAAATTATGTATATATATGATATATAAATCTGACACTGGTGTGCCATTCAATATAACAAATGTGCCACAAATGGCACGCGTGCCGCAGTTTGGCCATCCCTGATTTAGAGAAAGCAATGACTGCACACGGGCGAAGCCGGGTTATTCAGCTAGTTATTAATATAAAATTCATAATTAATATAATTTTTCACAAAATTTGCCAATTAATCAATTTATTAAATGAAATTTGATTATAAAATATTAAAGAAACGCTGTTTCAACTTACCTAGAGCAGCACGAAACAAGAATTGATCATTATCTTTTAAAAAGTTATCCCAAATAATAGATGCTAATTCTAAGTTCATAGATTTTGCAAATACTGAATAAATCCAATCAACTAGATACATTTCAGAAGTAAGACCAATTTGATTAAAATGAGCATTAAGTCTTTTAAGATTAAATTTAAGTAGATCATTATACGTAGAAAAATATGAAGTCATCTGAAATAGTAATGATTAATTAATTGTATATAGCCTTTAAAGTTATAGATATACTATTTTAAAAATTATACTAACCAAATGTTGGTTTACAGTATAAAATGCATTCAAACATGGAGATTCCATTAAATTAACAAGACAAATAAAGGCATCAACTTCTTCCATATTCAATAGTAAAATTGCAGCTATAAAACACATGCCTTGAACGTAACCAATATCCGGTCGTAGACTAACATAAGCACTAAGAATCCTTTTCAATACGTCAAAGTATGGACCACCCTAAAAAATAAAAGGTTTTTACACAGTTTCTGTAATTATCAAATATAAGTTAAAAGGTATATCATTTCAGACATTTGTATATATAAAGTGGTTAAGAAAAGAAAAATAACTATTTATACTAACAATATTTCAATTTTTCATAATTTTTAATACAGCATTTTGATGGGTATGCTTAAGGGTTTTAAAATTTTAAATATTTTGAAATATGAATACATTTTGTAATTTTTCTTTTAAAAGTGTTTTCACTTTAACATAGTAAATGCCAACATCGGATACTTTCCGCCACTGAATACTAACGCGCCTGGCAGAAAAAGTCCAACGGATGTTATTTGTATTTTCATAGCATGAAGTATTCTAAAAATACTGATATTGTATAACACCAAAACAACATCGGCATTAAACGTGTTAATATTCAACTGCTATAATAATGGTGTAAGGAAATGTGTCTTCTGATAATGATGAAAAATACCAGTATTAAAACAAATAAGTCTTTTTTAAATTTTATCTACACATTCACAAAATAAATGAACATCCCTTACACAATTAACTTCTTATATTCAACAAAAATGTAAGCCTCAGTTATAAAATATGGATAAAACATTTCAACTATTTGAATATATATTATTGAATAATAAAGTTCAGTAAATTAAGTATTTTAAGCTTAAATATTTTATATTTAAGATTTTCATGATTTTATATCTGTTTGTTATTTTTATTATTTCATGTAAATTTATTAATTAATAATGCTAATAATAAAATAAAGAATGCTTATTTACTTGTTGAAAAATACCCAAATGAGGAAAGGTACGTGTAATATCTAAATGGATATATTCCAGGCAATGCATGCTAACTTCTGAATCTTTAAATTTGTTTAAGGAATTTAAAACACAGCTCTTGTAAAGTTCTTCATTGATTATTAAATCATTGCCAATAGCCAAACACCAAACTTTACCCCGTACGCTAGAAGGCAAACCATTCCACCATAGATTATGACATCTTTTTGTTTGACACCTAGTACAAATAAAAAAAATGTCAATACAATTTTAATATAAGGCTATATTATACCTTAAATATTTAAGTTTTTATAATTGTACATTTGGTTCCAATTTGGGATTATTTCTTGCGTCCATATCTGTGTAATATTAGCCAACCGTTTCTCATTTTTTAATTTTAGTTTTAAGTTTTCTTTATGTTTTTTTGCTTCTTCAGATTCTGTCAAAAATAATATAATATTACCTATGTTTATTTTATAATTATAATATTATAGTAATGGTTACAGGTTATAATAATACTGCATTTTACCTTTTTTCTTAGCATTTTGTAAAATTTGCTCATAAAGCCTTTCGTGTTCTAATTGCTCACTGATTGGTTTGGCAGGAATTTCAGCAGGTCTACAATTTAAAATTAAAGCAGTACTACCGGCTACTTTTTCTTTGTTGTCAATAGTTCTGTTGCTCATGCAATCAAAAGATTTAACACCAACATAATTCTTCTAAAATGAAAAATTATTATAAATATTTATAATTTATCACGATTAGTTATCTTACATACTTTTTGATTGGATTTGAGAGCACCTGAAATTGAAACCAAACAATTTTCAGATGTTTTCCTAAAGCAAATTACACATTATGTTAAGTATTTTATAAATGTATAAAATTATTACTAAATACATGCTAACAACAAGTAAATAACAATTATGAATAAATTAAAGTTACCCAATATTGAGACAAGTAGAATCAGTCGACGGATCAATGTCAATGAGACATTCGTTGGATTTTGAAATACTGCCACTACATGATGAAAACAAAACAGCTTCCGATTCCAATTCGTCAGGACCTGAGCCAAAGATGGATGAACATGCTGTCCTAGAACAACTACTGTCGTCCGAGTCAATTACATAGGTGACATCTTCAGCTACAGTTTCTTGATCGCTGATCGACAAGTTATCGAAGTAATATGATAGACAGCCATTGTCTAATGGACTGATTGGTGCTGAATCGTTCATCAATGATGAATAATCGTTTGTGCGGTATTATTATCAACGACGAACTAATGGACATCCTTCTCTCTCCATTTCCAGCATTTTGAAATCGAACGGAAACGCGTACCCGAATCGTTTTTATAACTTCGACTGCTATCTCATATTCTCACTCAAACACATCAGCGAGACGCGACGATCGCAGCTACAGCGTTGAGATTTCAAAATTCATCGGTCGTCCTTGTCCCAACTACCGGGTTGTTACTATGCTAGTCCAAACCTCGGCGATCAGCTTCGTCACCTCATCTACGTTCCGTGGCTCTGCGCGTACTGCGGCACAGCCATGAATCATGATACATCATACCTACGGTAATATCGTTCCTACGGTCACCACTCGCCGTAAGTCCATACTCTCCGTCCTTGTCTGATAATTTGCTCTCGGACCGTTGATAAGATGATAACGTTTTCATTCCATCGGAGCACGAAACGGAGGCCGCCCGACAAACAGCCATTCGACACAAGGCCACGCCGCAAAAAGCAAAAAGCATCTTCCGCGATGTAAACAATCGTACAGTCGCTACCAAGTACCAACCGTACACTTGGACACGATAACTTTTTCAATATTTCTGTATCGATTTCGGGAAAAAGTCAAAATCAACTATATTTTTGGCGCTATATTTAAAATATTGTTTTAGCATGAAAAAAAGAAAAAAACGCGACCGCGATGGTATCGTTCCGTTTGACTTTTCGTAGTTCACCGTTCTCGAATTTATTTCATAATTTCCCAAATCGCAGTAATCGACTCTAATCGTATAATCTATCACCACTGTATTACGAGCAATAAGCGAACGGTTGTCGACCGTACTGTGACCAAAAATGTATCTCCGAAGAAAATAACAGATTATTTTTAATTAAAACAACTTAACTATTGTTGGTTATAAATATGTGTGTAATATTCACCTAGTGTACCTGCTATAAATAATTTATTGTTTTCTATTAAATGATAAATACAAATTTATTTGTCTAGTTAATATTGTTACAAAAATGTTCAACTCTCTCCAAATACGAACTATTGAAATGGATACATACATAGGTGTCTTATTGCTGGGAATGTGGTAATTTCAAAAAAATTGCGGATAAGATATATTTCAAGGTGGATATACCGTAAATCCACCTTGACATGTACCTACAATATTTTAGTCTGATTGTGACGATGGTGTCTTGTCGAATGGTTTTTTGTCGTTAGGGTGTGGCTTTGTGTCGAGTGACTATTTGTCTGGTGGCTCTTCGATATAAAGATTATTTTTTACGATTTATTGCCAAAGAGTATATGCAACACACGCAGTACAATTATCGTTACAATGTCTTTGGTTTTCTTGAACTTACAAGTTACTACATTTATTACATTTCAATAAATTCCAATGGCACGTGAAAAAATCAAATTTATTAAAATCACAGACAACAAATTTTATTTGCTAAGAAATAGCCACAAAAATCACTCTAAAATATAATCATCACCTTTACATAAAATTCAATATATAACACCTAATTGTCCTAATTTAAAGATATTATTTTGTACATAATTTATAAAATAAAACAAACATGTACTTAATTACATTTTATATATTAGTTACGCGCCAAAAAAAAAAAATGCGAAATATAATTGTTAATCGACATTCGATTAGTAACGACTCGCCATTAAATACTTATTTATTTGTATGTACGTCATACATTAACAATTGACTAGTATTTTAGTCATTGTTCTCCTATGTACATCAAACACATTGTTGCTAACTATAGTCTATAATTGTGTGTGTTTAAGATAACAAATGGGTTTTATTAAATTGGTCTATTACTTGATCGGAATTCGAAAGACACTTTATTAATGATTTTGACATTACGTTCACAAAAATAAAGAAATATAGTGGTGGGTGCTTATATTCGACATTTTAAAACATATTTAAATCTGCAGCATTTTACGATGCAGGAAATATATTCTCGTAACCTATATTTGTGGACTATGAGGTTATATTGTGTCCTGGCAAGTGGTTTGGTGAAATACTGAAACTATTGAAATATTATATATCTACGTTGACTATTAACTTAACCGTTGTGTTACGGGTGTAAATGTATGATTTCAGGATTTCTGATTATCACCACAACGACTGTGTATCTTTATTATTTATTATTATTATTTGTACCAGATAGAAGTGGGTTTCGTCATATTGATGATGCGATCTAGGTTCAAGAAAAAAAAGTATGATACGATATAGTATATAATATCTAGACAGATTTTCCCAGGAAATTATTTGTAAAGCGTTGCTATGAAAACGTACACAATATATAATCAAAAAAAATGTGTCTAAAATCGATAAAAATGATAAATAATTATTGCCTTATTGGCGTTCATTGTTATTTAATTGTTAACAATAACTCAAATAAAAAATATATTTTCAAACAACTTGTTTTATAAATATTGCTTGGACTAAGTCTGAACGACATATGAGTGGATATACAAACAATGTTGGGTGCGCTTACTGCGAATGTTAAATGTTAAACATGAACATCACCAATGGAACCTACAAATATTACGAATACATATTCCAATTCATTGTATTTTCAGAATATCGAAGCTAATAAATAATAATTCATTAATTTTGATTGGTTTGAATTTGACATCAAGATTCTGGAAGAATGTGATTTACGTATACTTAGTTGATAAACAAAGTAGAACTTGAAATTAGCTTTATAATGTAGGCATATGTACCTATTTACGTGTTAGCTACGCTATAGCATTATTCAAACTGTATTATGCTTTTACGTATTCATAACCTAACACATGTGGACGTACAATTAAAATAGTAATTTAAAAATTAATTATCTATGGGATTTTTTTTTTTTTTAAATATTGGCGGTTTTTTTTTCACATTACATTTTGTACGATATGATGTTAGTAAAGTATTTTCGTCGACTTGCAGCTGATATATTGCATGATAATAGTATATACATTGTCATTCTGTAGCTGTTTCATTCTGTTATCAAATGCTATTCGGTGGTCGGTTTATCACTTTATTTGATGCAACATTAACTTTTCTTTACCAGTTAAACTCTTTTCATCACGTTTTTGTTTTAGCTAGAACATTATTTTAGTTATTAAATATATAAATTTAACCAAAACACATAATGTTGATCAAAGTCAAAACTCTTACCGGAAAAGAAGTAAGTATAATATACTTTGTTAGTACTTATTGATGTATTTGTTATTGTGTTTTTGATGTCATTGTAGATTGAAATCGATATTGAACCTACCGATAGAGTGGAAAGAATCAAAGAAAGGGTCGAAGAAAAAGAAGGTATTCCGCCTCAGCAACAACGATTAATTTTTTCTGGAAAACAAATGTAAGTGTAATATATAACTAATATTCATTACATTTTAGTCTGAGTAGTATTGTATTATCAATATTGGTTTTAGGAACGATGAAAAGACTGCTCAAGATTACAAAGTGCAAGGAGGATCCGTATTACATTTGGTTTTAGCATTAAGAGGAGGAATTTGCCGATCTACATGATGTGTAATAGAAATTATTCTTATTACAAACATTTTTTTTCAACTATTTTATTTATATCCATTTATATGTAACTAAATTCAAAAGTAAAAAATAAATAAAATAATTTACTATAATCAACCTGCAATAGTTTGTGCTTAAAATATGATTATCATTTATTCAGTCATTCCCAAACCAATAAAACATTTTTCGAACAACCAACTATTATTATTTAATTATAATTAGTAGTTATTATCCCCAAAAAATAATTTTTATTCAAAAGTAGTCACAATTAAAGAATATTGTATTATTTTAATACAAACAAGTATTTTTTAATTAATAATATTTTGACACATAACGATCTACGGTAATGGTGATATCTATATTATGAATTATTTATAGTTACTGTTAATATTATGAATTTTATTAATATTTGGGTTCAGAAGATAATATTAACATTAATTTATATAATTTTAAAAATCACGAACTTTAAACTTAGACTCTACAATCTATTATCAATACATTATGAACTCTTTTTAAAATGTTTTCATACAGACCCGCTGATGCCACTCTATATATACATTAAACGTATAAATGTATAATAAATATATATTATATACCCTTGATGAGTATATGTTATTAATTCTTTTCCATTCTTTTATAACTATAATAAGTACATTCAAAACAATTTTTGATGATTGTTATTTATTTTAGTAACTTATGAACTTTTTTCACCTAGTAAGTGTTTACATAGCCATTCTTTTTGTTGTATAACATGGTTTATAACTTATTATCCAAATTTAAAAAAAATACCAGTCATATTTAATTACTCAGTTAAACATATTTTGCTACCTTTTGAAATTGGTATTGTTGGCAGGGCAGATTTCATTGATATGTTTACACGTAATTATGCCTCTGATTTTAAGTTTATAAATAAGAAGAAAAATTAATTTGGTTGAAATTAGAAATATCAATATTTAATTACAATAAGATAATTTATTTTAAAATAATCATCTAGGTACAACACATATTTATATATTTTGATCAGACACAATATGCTCGCATCTTTTTTTACCAAGAAACATGTAGTCGTCTTATTTTTATATCAACATTTACTTTGATCCATTTTCCCAATATTTAAGAAATGAGCTTTCATAATATTGTGAAACTTTTTAATTTGATTCAACTTTAATTATTTATTGAATATTACTATCTGATTTATTTTTATGTATTTATTTCTTGTAGTAGAAAGATAAAATAGTCTAGATCAGCATTTCTCAACCTATGGTATGTGGAAAGCTCAAAGGTGGTACGTAAAGAACCTCAAAAAGAAAAAAAAAATTCTTATCCCTTTTGTGTCAACGTATCTGAGTGAAAATACATTTTATCATTTATATTTTATACAAAAAATAAATTTAGAAAACGGTTAAAGACTTAAAGTTACCAAAATGGGTAACTAAATTAAAATATATTTCTAATAATTTAATTTAATTAAAATTAATTTTAATAGTAATTGTATACACATTTAATTTGACTTTTGATCATTAAATGTTAATATTTTCATTATTATGTAGTTCCAAATCAAACTTAATAAAATACTCCGTATAATACCATATATAATATATACATTTTTGATTTTTTAATACAAAATTAAAGCTCATTAAGTTAAGATGAACATGAACATTTTCTGAATGTATAGGTGGTACTTGGACTTTAAAAGGTTGATAACTGGTGGTCTAGATACTATTATTGATGGGTTATAATTACATAAGTAGTTATATTGGTAATTTGGTTGCTTGAACACTCTTTTATCACTATAAAATTGACTTTACATCACTACATTTTTTAATTTAGTTTTCATTAAATTAATTTTTGGAAAAGGAAATTTGTTGAAGGTAAACGACAAGACTACGAGTAGTCTATAAGAATTAGTCCATTTAGTTTATTAATGAGTGTTGTAGAAAAATATGATACATTTTTAATATATTTTATTTGTCTTTATTCTTCTACATGAAGTTATTTCAAGTTCCTTTGTATTCCCAAAAACATATTATTTATGATTCATAGATTTTTCCTTGTAGAGAACATTTTTTGTCTACTGTCTCGGTAGAATTGATGATTTTATGATAATGAAGATTGACTCCTATTTGCTTACTAAAAATTAGTGATTTACTGATATACGAGTACCTAGTTGTATCATTACATTTTTTACGAATACAATTATTTTGGGTAGTTGAAAGTAAGTATTCTGAGAATAAATATGTATTCTAATTATAAATATTGAATTTTGAAGTTTTTAATGACAGTACTTGACTGAAAATTCACTTTTTAGAAAATAAATAAAACCTAATGGTGGACTTATTACTATTAAACTCATTAATTATTTTTATTTTCTTGAAAAGTATTGCATTATTGTCTATTTAAATATTTGGTAGTTTGATGGTCGTGTCATATAATAAGCTTTTAAGTTGTAAAAAGTTTCTTTTATAATTATTATTAAAAAAAACCAATTAAAAAAAAAATTGTATTATAATATATGTAGTACATTTTTATTTTAAATGTTAATTATACCATATTACCTATGTACACAAACAAGTAGTACTAATATTATTACGTATAAAATAAAAGCTTACATTTAATAATATAATAAAAATAAATAATAATAATAATAATTATAATAATAATTATGTACCTATATATTTGTTTGTATGGCAAATTAAATTTTGTCATACATTTTCTTATGTGTTCATTACATAGATATTTTTACATTGTATATGGACTAATGGACTAGTGTAAGAACATAAAATATGTAATATAATTTATAAATACTTAAAATGATAATAGGCTATCTTAGCTCTTACACATATACTTATAAATTATAACAAATACATTTATGTCTAAATCGGGTTATATAATATTCATATTATACTATAATAAAATTTATATTTTATACAAAAAAAACTAATGAACATGTAAATAATGTATTTTACAGTGATTGGTTAAAATAATTATTGTTATGGTTGAAATTATGATTATTATTTGTAATAATATTAGTAAATTCTGAATTATAATTATGCTTAGTTACAGGAAATTGTCTTCGAGGAGGCTTTTTATTATTTCCTGATGTTGTACTATTAGCAGTTATTAGTTTTTTGCTTTTGTATCGCCGATTTTGGAACCATATTTTAACTTGAGTGGGAGTCAACCTTATCCTTGAGGCCATTGCTTCTCGTTCCGTTGCCGATAAATATCTCTGTTGCTTAAATCGATGTTCTAATTCTGATATTACATCCTATAAAAAATAAAAAAACAAGGACGAAGTTAAATGCTAATTCATTTTCAAATATTGTAACTTTAAAATATTTATATTTTCAATTGAATGGTACCTATATTTTTGTCATGATAGGGATCCTTTTTCGTTTTAGTTTTGAGACACCTATCAGTAGCTGAGTTATTTTATCTCAAAAGTTATTTTTAGGTTCTAATAAATCTAACCAGAAAGATGTTAGAATAGGTTCCTTTTATCGAGACGGTCATTCCGCCCGGAAAGCGTAACCGTTGGAGCCTTGAAGGACTGATAAAAACCGGCGGCGCGGATGTGACTCAGTGAGTTCAGGCACAGCCCCCTAAGACCTATTGGATTTAAAGTGATATTTTTTCTGTAAAACAATACTAAAGATGTGAAAGATGTAAGAGTACACAGAACATATTATAACGGCTACACTTTTGAATTTGCCGATTGGTATTGTATAGCATCAAATTATGAATGATCCAATTAGGGAGGTTATTGTAGTTATCTACAATATTAAACAACTGAAATAATAACAAATATTTTAGCAACAAAGAGTTACCAAAATGTTATTATTATTATGTCATATTGTACAAAAGCCGTTTGGCGTAAATCCGATAAAATCTAAATATGATATACCAAATTTTAAAATTATCTATTAGTGTTACCTAATTACCTATACCTAGTAGTTAAGGACTGGAAAAATAGGTTTGGTACCTACAATTATTTTCATACGTCATGATAGTTAGAGAGATTTTAAAGTTTGATTTTTAAAATACATACCTATCTAACTATTCAAATATCTTAAATTTCAATTTTCAAAAATTTGAAATTTAATCTTAGACTGTTAAACATAATATTATATTATTTATTAATTTAGTTAGATAGAGGAGTTAAGAAAATGTCTTAATATATTCAAGCCATCTATAGTTTTACTAATATGAGTGACTTTTTAACCATTTTGATACAATTTTAAATTCGATGTTGATGTTATTGCTATTGACGATGATTACTTCGTTAATATTTTCAATATGAAATTTAATAATTATTATTGAGGGATTTTAAAAAGGATTTTAAGTGTCAGTGATATAGTCATTAATTTTTAAATGTTTATAATTTGATACAGTTATTGAGTGTGCACTTATTTGAATAAAATGGTTTTCTAGTTCATTTTAAAACCATTTTAAAATCAGAAATATTTACTACTGAGATATAAGTATATAACAAAATAATTACCTGAGAAAAAAGAACCCTAGGTTTTCGGTTTGCTCTTTGTCTTTGACTCTTAGATGGTCGGCTTGTAGTTTTTTTTAAGGATATTTGACCATATCTGTTCACTTTAGGTTTATCATTTAATGGCGATTCTAAAACAAATATAAACAAATTTTGGTTAAACACTTAAAACAATGTTGAATATAATTATAGGCTTTTACACATAAAATTGTAATGGGTACAATTATTATAAATATGTAGTATCGTTAACAAAATTACCACTAGGTATTCAGTTATAATTTTAGATTCTGAGTGAGAGAGTTATATTTTATCATGATGTGTGTGTGTGTTTGGGTACACGATTTTGACCACAAGCAGTGACCATCATCAGTATTCATCACGATCGTGGGATGTAATTGATTGAAAATTGTTATTAGTTGATAGTTTCAGGGGGTGGTCTTTTGAATTTCTCAATAGTTTTCCGAATAGTCGCAAACTATGCACCATCTAGTATTTTTGTCACCACGCACTATCCACTTGTTTACGTTTCATGGATACAAGATTTTGCATAAGATTATATTTGCAGCAAATAAATAATTTCTTACCAGCAAGTTGCAAATAAATTTTATGAGCGTTAGAAAATGAAATGTTGTCAGGTATTACAAGGCATTTTGATTGCCCGAGATTAATAATTTGGTTTCTATTCTATAAATATTAATCGAATCGATTCGAAACATTTTCTGAGTTTTTATACTAGTATTTAATAAAAATTTCATAATTTTTTATGCTTTTTTTATTTTCAAAAGTTGGACCATTAAAAGTTCAACTTAGGTACCTTATTCAGAAATTTGATACTATTACTATATCGACCATATTCAGAAATATAAACTGATCCACCCAACTTCTTTCACTCACAATAGTTTTTTTCAAAATTAATGGTAAATGGGTTCCAGTATAAAAGATCAGTCCCTGTATTTCACCCGACCGTGGAGTCTCACCCGACTTAGGAGTTTTGTCCGTTTTTAATAATATAGGTATACTATTTTAATGGGCTTTCTTAGTTGTACCTTTGAAATACCTATTAAAAACTCAATGCTGTAATCCCTAGTTATCTGGCTTGGTGTCCGTAATATTAAATACATTTTACGGGATTTTACAGTTAAATGAAATAATAATCCCGAGATAATTTTTTTTTTTAATTTTCTTTTAATTATTCTTATACAAATATATTAGTCCCATACTAAATTTTGACTACTATACTATTAATAATATAGTCCGTAATAAATCCGTAATACATTATTCAGTACAACTAATTTTTGTCTAAATTATATTTTATATTCTTTTTATGATTCGTGGTTATAAATTTAGTATTTAGAAAAAAGTTAACTTATAGTTATTAGTTATTGAAAAATTATAAATACCTACTTACACTTAACTATTTTAAATACCATATAAAAATGAACAAACTGATCATTTTTTGGATCTCGAGTGTTTAAAGACTTAAAAGGGCTTCGAGTGATATCAGTATAAGTATTTCCAGTTTAAGTCTTCTTTGGTCAGAGTAAAAAAAAAAACATTTATTAAATAATTATAAATGTTCCATGTATAATGTAAGACATAATTTTCCTACCACTATTTATTTTCGTTATAAAATATTGAGGTGATATCGTAAGTACCTCCTTCAACCGGAGTGGTTTTTTTTTTCTCAGATCGGAACTTTTCTAAAAGTTAAGGTGGCATTAAATGTTTTGAATTTCAAGGGGGCTAATAAAGTTAATTTATTAAGATTTCGGTACAAACACTTTAGAATATCTACATATTATACTTTCTTTGGCCATGATTTGTTATTAAAAAAAACTTTGCGATGACGCAACCTAGAAATCAGTTTTTCGTTGCATTTTCAATAGTATTTTTACAAGATTGATATTATCAAAATTACTACAATTTATATGTCAACACATTTGATAGAAGAAGAAAAAAAAAACGGCACTAAATGGAACAATCGTGATGTCTATTGCATGGCACCAGAGTGATACATAGGTTTCAAATGAGTTCGTATAACTCCATAAATTTAATTTAAATAAAATTATTAACTATTGAAGTTACATAGTTCTAGATTAACCCCTGTTGAAAAATGTCAAATATTTTCGTCCGGCTCGTTCAAACGACAATCATAATAAAATATGTGTATGATTGGTACACAACACGGTCATGTAGGGGAACTCGTAATGATTTTATTATATAATTACGTGTACACTCACTGAAGAGTTGGTCAGTGGCGGCGGCGGCGGCGGCAGGGCTGATTTGACTGGGACCGCGGTAGGATGGTTGAAAATCGTGTTCGACTGACCGATGACTTTCGTCTAAGAAACCGGTAACCGGTTGCGGAATCGTTAACGACGGTAGAGGCGGTAATGGCATCATGGGAAGCGGAATTTGCGGCTCGTCGACCGTGGCCGATGTCCAGTTGCACGCGTACGGGGGTGGCGGCCGCGCTTCGGCGGCATACTCTTGGGGCGACGACCAGCTGTTGCGCACCGTGCTATCGGACTGACCGTAACCGCAGTAGCCGGGGGCGGTATCGTAGTAGTAAGGGTCCGCGGGCTGCTGCTGGAGCTCGTAGTACTCGCCTTCGATCTTGACCGAGTGCAGGTAAGCCTGGGAGGCCGCCGGTCCGTATTCGTCGGTCGCCGGGGGATGATGCTGGTGGTCGGCGTAGAAGTATTCGTCCGTGAACAGGTTCATGGTATCGCGGTTGCCGCGCATAATAGCTGTTGCGTCTTCGGTGACGCAGTCTTCTCGTGCACTGCTCGTGTCCGCTCGAACACAGGGCTACTCCGGGTCGCAGCCGTGGGATCCCCGCCCAGGCCGGCCGGATCACGACCAATCGCGTGGACCGAACTGTCGAGCACATGGCCCGTCTCGTTCGCCTAGAAATAATAATACATCGTAAATACACACACACACACACTAATGCGTGGAATGTACGGCATCGGTGTCGTCGTCGATCAAAATCTAACGCGATCCAGAACGGTCCGCATAACGATATGTACATATTATATATCATACATGTACATTAATATATTACGATTATATTGTTATTACACGTGAGGTCGATAAAACGTCAACCCAGCCGACGTGTTTGTAAATATAACATTATATACATATGTGTATATACGGCGTGTAGAACACGGCGACTCAAAGTGTCGGGTACGTGGCGTGTGAGTGTCACCATCTAGTATTTTCGTCACCACTCACTATCTACTTGTTTATGTTTCATGGATACAAGATTTTGCATAAGATTATATTTGCAGCAAATAAATAATTTCTTACCAGCAAGTTGCAAATAAATTTTATGAGCGTTAGAAAATGAAAAATGTTGATGGGTATTATAAGGAATTTAGATTACCCGAGATTAATAATTTGGTCGCTGAAAAGTTAGACACTTAAAAGTTCAACCTAGGTACCTTATTCAGAAATTTGATACTATTACTATATCGACCATATTCAGAAATATAAACTTCTTTCACTCAGAATAGTTTTTTTCAAGAGTAATGGTAAATTGGTTCCAGTATAAAAGACCAGTCCCTGTATTTCACCCGACCGTGGAGTCTCACCCGACTTAGGAGTTTTGTCCGTTTTTAATAATATAGGTATACTATTTTAATGGGCTTTCTTAGCTGTACCTTTGAAATACCTAATATTGGTTTTTTGTATAATAATAATACCAAGTATAGTTACAGCCACGGTCAGATGTATGTACCGCATGTTAATTTGTCACGTAGTTACAAGCAAATCAGACGTTTTTAATCAAATGTATAGTTACCTATTCAATATAGTTTTAGTTTTTGTTAATTTCAGTTGTAACCTCAGAGTCTGGACAGAACGGATCACTTCAATCATTAAAAGGAGGAATGGTTTTCAAATGTTGTCTAGTTGGTGCATTCAGGAGATTATTTCTTTAACTTATCGACATTTTTTCTTAATTATTTGGAACAATTAAAAAAAATTGTATCCGTACATTTTGCAATTTTTTTTTTAAGCATTCAAATGTACTTACCTACTCTGGGAATTCACTTCTAATTCTACAATAGTTTACAATAGCTCAATCGCTTTATCCTATCAAATCATTATTTGTTACATATCTTTATTGTTTATAAAAATAATTTCATTATATATAGGTAAATATGTCGAGTATATAGAATACGTAAAACAAAAATATTGATGTTATTTGATAATTGACAGTAATCGACGAAAAATACTATAAAATGACTTAAAAGGCCAAAAATACAAAAAAAAAGGTTTCATAGTTGAATTAGTTGTAACAAGACTCAAATTTTGTGCCATAGTAAGCTACGTTTTGTAATCAGCAAAAAAAGCCCTTTCCTACAAATTCACAACCCAAGTCATCACTCATCACACATCACTGTATCTCACCCAACTCTTGTAGTCTTGTGTTAGTGGATATAAGTGTCTTCTTACATATTTGGACAAAATAAACAAAATTGCTGGGCAAATTGATAATTATTGATAATGATGGATAATTGTATAATAATTAGTTTAAATTGTTTATTGAGTTTAGTTAGTAAACGACAATAAAGAGCGCACATGTTATGAACTCAAAGCTCGTTGGGATAAGGTATGGTATCACTACAGCCTACGCCCTACGGGTATCTGTTTTAAATAAGATTAACGTAATATTTTAATACAAACCAGGAAACCAAAATTTTTTAATACAATTAGTATGTATATTGTATACTTATAGAGATTATAGTGACTACAAAAGCATTGTATTGCTATATGACCTTATAATTAGTACTTAGTAGACATTTTAAATGAAATGTTTAACCAAATATTGTAAATAAAATTACCAATTACTATATTATGATTTATGAAAAGTTACTAATATTTTAAATATGTATAGTATTTAAATATATTAATTAAATTACATTTTTATGAACATAAAATAAAATAAGTTTAGTGGAAACGATTACCCTTTATATCTATTGCTATAGATCAGTTGTTCCCAACCTTTTTATTCCACGCCCCCTTTGTAGAATTTCGAAACTCTCGCGCCCCCCCCTTCTATAACATGAAAAATATATCACTTTTTTGTGTACTTTACAAAGAAATTATAAAATATCCGCGATGAATTCAATTTTATTATAAAAATGGTATTTTGTAATGAGTGCTTACGCCCCCCAAGAAATGTATACACGCCCCCTAGGTTGGGAAACACTTCTATAGATACAAATTATACAAATTACAAAAATTTATATTTATGCCTTTGTAAAGGTTCTTATTCAGGAAAAACATGATTTTTGAGATTTTTTTCACATGAGTGAGAATGTACGAGGAACATAGTATTAAAATTTCAAAATTTCAAAATTAACTAAAATTATATTATTGACATTTTACGAACAGAATCTAAGAAAACTCTTAAATTTTAAACGGCTATAAAAAGCACAAAAAAATCCAAAACCATTTGGAATTTACAAAATAAAAATTGGCCTACCGTAAATTTTGCTGTTTTATGCACCAAACTTTGGACAACATTTGGAATCAGAAAGCTACCTAACAATTGGTGATAGGATTAGTTTTTCTAGGAAAAAACATGATGAATACACTAAAAAAATTAAAAAACCCACATCATGGTAAAAATAACAATACAATATTGATAAGTTATCTGTTATTTCAGTTCTTCTTGTTCTTCTCTATTATAGATGTTTCGGATTTCAGATTGTGCGGTGTACCCGTTATCCAATTTTTCTCGAGTGTCAGGAGTTTTTGAACTGAGTTACAACCCGTTTTTACACCAGGATTTTATAAAATTGATATTCTGACCTCTTTGAATAACTTGATTTACGGTATATCATTTTTGGAAATGTTAAATGTATCTTGTATCTTCGGGTAAAAATTGATGTATCTAGATCCTTTTTTGAGTATCCTGACCATTCCTGTATATACTACCGTTTTCTCGGAAAATAGAAAAAATTATTATTCATATGAAATTAGTAAAGTCGAAAATTAAAAAAATTAAATAAAAGTGAGGCACGACATTTTTGTTGTTGCTGGCGATAATATTATGATCATCAAAAGAATGATGTGACATCAAAAACAAATCTACATAGTTTAGAAGACTAAATTATTTATTAAAAAATGATCTAGAGAAATTGATTGAGATACAAAAAACAGGTGCTTGACAGTTATATGGGAATACGTTTTTAATCGGTTTCAAAAAATTGATTCCGAGAGAGTAATAGTTATTAATATTTTATCAAAGATATATCAATACATTTTTTTCTTCTGTAAAAATATGATATAAAAACGATCAGAGGTTCCTGATACCCGTAGGTTAAACTCTTTCAATAAAGCACAAAAGTTAATTATTTTAATACTTAAAAAACCGTTATAACAGTACACGGTCTTCATCGTTTTTATAGACAACTGTATAGACAGTATGTATAGAAAAATTAATTGTTTTAACTGTAACAAACAAAATAGCATACATTTTTGTAACACGAATACGAATCTCACAGACGTTTAGAGACTAAACTGTTATGATCTCAGCATATAAGTTGCTTGATA
Source organism: Periphyllus acericola (assembly GCA_949715065.1). Taxonomy (NCBI): domain Eukaryota; kingdom Metazoa; phylum Arthropoda; class Insecta; order Hemiptera; family Aphididae; genus Periphyllus; species Periphyllus acericola. The sequence continues at coordinate 7,842,065 of OX454269.1, read as the reverse complement.
AATAAAGGTTGGTGATCCATAGAACGAACTACGAAGGTATTATATAATTTGTAAGCTTGCAAATAAGAAAATAATGTATACTATAGGTAACAAAAAATATTATTTTATTACAATTACCTATTTAATATCCTGGCTTATTAATTATATATCCGTAGCAAATTCAGACCTTACCTTTTCGCTTATGTCAATATTTTTCGTTTTTAGTAAATCCTATTTAAATTTTTGTTATTTTAGGTCTAAGATCTGTTTATAGATATTAACTGTTCAGATTTTAAGTTGTATCACTATCATGTTAAGAAATTATTAATGTACCATATTGCATAAATGCCGTTTAGCGTATAATAAATAAAATTACATAAAAATAAAATAAAATAATCTTACTAATCCATTTACCCTCTCATCCCTACTTGTAACTGTCGATAGATAAGTATATAATCCATATTAAATGTAATGCGGGTTTTTATAGTAACTGAAATTAGTTGTATAATCTATGAAACCATCATGTAGGTGGTAAAAAAATAAAAAATAAACTTACATATATACTCGTATGTAATATATATGTATAATACATATCTAGTGCTGGACCATCATAATTAAAACGTTGATAGTGGGCAAAGTATGAGGTTAAGACTTATGAAAAATTAGTTACAAATAGTTACAAACTCACAAATGAGTTACGAAATATTGATAGGGGTCCGGAGCCGATCGGACAAAGTCGGGGGGCTACGTAGAAGTGTGTGCCCCATCACCAAAATGTTGATGGCGGGCAAAGTATTGAAGTTATAAATTCTGAAAAATGAGTTACAAATGAGTTTCAAAATATTGATATTGGTTTTGGTATTTTGGGTCGATCAGTAAATGTCGTGGGGCCAACTTCATACACTTCTTATTAAGTATTATTATAGAATTAGTACCTATGTCAAAATATTTACAACCGGGCTCGATTAAAATTGAAAAATCATCATCAGCTACGAAAAACGCACTCTTATTACACAACGCTCATTTTGTATTTTATATTTGTTTACATTGATATTGTTAGAAATATTTAATTATTTCAAAAAAATTATTTATATACTCGATAACACTTTGTTACTATTTCATAATAGTACATGGGTAATGCATGCCGTAACGGGCATTGTGACCACAGAACAATTTTATTTTTTACATGTAATTAATCGGTATGACTAGGCGGCGCGCTTATTTTCGTACAATCGCATACGGACAGCTGAAATAACGCAGATGACTTTTCATAAGGTGTGACCTCGCGCGTATAGTATTTAATACAGTAATTTAACTCGCGTCCTATTACTGTATACCGTGCGAGGACGAGGAGGCCATCACCTTTTTGTTTATTTTAAATTGCATTCGTCAGATGATTTCGGTACGTCCCGGGGTCTGGAATTTGTATTAGAAATATTAAGGTGTCCGCAACGGAACGGATTGTCAACGCCGGGGCCCGGTATCTAAAACAGATGGCCGTGCGGTAAATAATATGCTGGCGCCTATGCGGTCGTCGTCGTCGTCGGCGGGGTTATCTGCAGCCGACCATCGGCCCCCACGAACTTACACGTTATTAATTTTTAAAGTTTATAAATACGAAACACCACATGGATCCGGGTAATAAAAGCTTAATAATAACCGTCATTGTAATCTTCGGAGAAAAAAAAAACGAACGGGAAGAAATCAATATTGTGAAATGATCGACTGTTATTATCTGTATAGTAATACCGACTTGTTGTGCATGCTTATACAATATACGCACAACGTATTAGTGTATAACGGACGTTCCGAAGAGTTAAATTTATAACATTGAAACTCGGTCTGCGGACGGCTGTCGGTACCGCGGTGTAAACGGTAAAGTAATGGGATTGTTATAGTGAACTTTGATTTTATTTATTTTCTCATTTAACATTACATAACACGCTTGTTATTTTTAAACTGTTCAAAAAAAAAAAAAAATAATAATATAAAAATTTTACAAGCAAATTAAAATATTGTAACATACAGGTAGAGTTGTTTTTATGGCTTTACTTTGATTTCCATTTGTAATAATACATTTTTTTGTAAAATTGTAACCGCTCACTTTATTATTTTTACGACATAATATTTATTTTATTTCATGTGTTATAATAATGTCATTATGTTCAATGACGTATCGTTATTTCTTAAAAGAAGATAACTTCTTGAATGAAAATTGAAATACACATCAATTCTGGAATTCGCCTCTACGGCATATGGTTAATAATATTCTGTTTGTGCGATCTTTTTTTAGACATATAAGTTTCAAGATAAATATAGTTCTATATTATTCAAATTATACAAATACAACATGTGTAAAGGAGTTTAATTATTTTATTCGTTTTCTATTTGGTAGTTTCTTTTTCTAGATTTTTATTAAAAAAATAACTACTCGTATGCCTAATAACAATTTATTGTTCGTGTAGGTACAGATAGTAGGTGCAGACTCGCTAGTTGCTTTTAGTTGCTAGATGATTTTTTTTTTAATGTTAAACATTTATTTACTCAATTTATTAATTGTTTTTAAGAAAAATTATTATTATATTATTCGATTATTGTCACGCAATAATATCAATTTTTTGGCAAAACGTTGGATTTCTTATTTTTTTTTCATCATAATATTTTAAGTTTAAATTATGAAATTTATTTTTAATTTGATTCTTTAAATAATATATTAGTATACTATACGAGTATACTGTAGATACATTAAAAGTCACCTGGAGTTATTTTACAAAATACATTTTAAATTTCTAAAAAGATACTAGATACATCCCCTCCTCTTAAGATACAATATAGTACAAGATACACTTTTATAATAATTATTAAAGTAGGTAAAATTATTAAAACGTATATTATATTTTAATATTATTTATTCTTAACAAAAATTACATTTTAAAACAAAATATATCTAATAAAATTAAAACGTTAACTCTTTCGAGATATTTTTAAAAAAAAATTACTCCTATGCAACTGCAAAATCAATCAATAAATAAACAGCACATTAACAAAAGTAATAATTTTGTACAGTATATTATGAAATATGTTCTCAATTAATTTTGCGCTAATTTATGATTTCTTACAGAAAAAAACGTATTATTATTTGTATCTTGTATCTTCAGGCAAACAAAATAAAAAATATACGAGTTACACAACAACAACAAATATAGCTACAAGATATTATAAGGTACAATTCATAATTGTTAAACATACAAATGCACATGGGATACATATCTTAGATAAGTATCTAGGATATACTAGCCCAATGCCAGTAGGTATATATAATATTTATATATATCAAATATCGATAGACATTTCTTGCAATAGAGTTATTTCTGTTATTTGACATGTTGTGGCAAGTAAAAACAACAATTTAATAAAACACTTATTATGTCTTAGATTTATTTGATAATTTAGAACGGGGGAGTTGTGGAAAATGTTTGTTATAATAACGGTTGTAAACAAGTCGTAAATAGCGGGTATTGTTTATATAGGTCTGCAGTCAAGACCTATTATACCGGGTTGATATTGTGATTTAAAAAAAAAAAAAATTGATTCTGTCTTGGCCATGTAAATCAGATGTACCCCCAAAACGAGGCTTTTAAAAGTACTCGTGTTCCCACGGGGCACGGTACACCGAATAGGTTGTCGCGTGTGTCCGTGGGAAATACAATGACGTTGGCCACATGGCTATTTACAAGCTGACATTACTAAATCTGTCGTTGGATCACCTGTGCTATAAACACCGAGTTAATTGGTGCGTTCCATATACGATGTGCCGTTCACGTATTACAAGCATTTGATGTCGTTCCATACGTGCCGCCGATAAAACGTGATCGAATTAAGTGCATTTTTGCGATCATTATTGTATTTCTCATTTCAGACATTCTTGTGCGAATATACAACAACCGTTCAGTTTTGCTGGGCATTGGTCGGTTTTCATGTCAATCAATACCAATGAAATATAAGCGTTCAACTGAATTTATATAGTAGGTAGGTATTATTTTATAAAATTATTATCCTCAACGTATTATTTTCAGAATTCAATCAGTAATAACTAATAAATGTTTAAATATTATTGTTATTGTATTTTATATTTAAATTAAGATTCATTTTTTTTAAAGGCTATGAAATGTATTGCTGCATAAATTATGTATTCAACAATACAGATAGGTATTTTCTCGTACTAAATGGGTATACCTATTTGTTTTTTAATCCTGCATAGCATTCTTCAATAGTACATCGATATGCATGTCGTATAGAACTCGTAATCGAATTCCGATCAGACCAAAAACTAATAAATATTATCTCTTTGGTTATACAATAATCGTTTCGCCCGACAAAGAGATTGAATTATGTTTTAATTTATATTTCAATGCTATTGAGTGATATGTGGGTCCTGGCCTACACTATAAAATGTATTTTATTACTCTTGAAGGCTTAGTATTATAGTGACAAAATCATCTAGTGCATTTAATGCATAATTTATGATCATATATTTTATATTTTAAATATAGTGTTAGAACTATTAAACGTTTGCTTATATAATGCTGTTTTTTAAAATACGCGTGTTATAAAATGTACATTTGATGTTGGTTAGTATAATGTATTTGGAGTAGAACTTCAACATTTTCGAAATTTATAAATATCAAGTAATAATAATACAAATTTATCAATAATTTGCATGAAAATTATCTGAGAAAGTCTGGAAATTATCAGTATTCAACGATAGAAAATTGCAATCAAATTACTATTTGTTGGGAAAATGCTACAAAACTTACTCGTAATTAGCTAGTAAGAATAGGTAATTATTACTATTTATAGCTGTATTTTGCATGCGTAATATTGAATTTTTAAATTTTCCTTCAACAGCCTTAAACGCGTATGCAAACGGAAAAGATTTTAAAACACGAATCATTCCGCCTATGTATAAAAGCGTAGACAGAGTGGAACGCAGCGTATTTAGAGATGAGTAATGTATTATGAAGTTTGGTATCAAATATTTTTTATGGTATTGGTTTATTATTGTAGCCTATGTTTCCTTTGTTGTAGCCGAAACTCTTATGCAGTATGCTATAGTTTTAATAGTTCTAAATGTATCCAGCTGTTTATCGGTACATTTTTTAGTAATTATAAAAGTTACAAAAACCAAACAAAAAATACTGTGTATATTTTATTAATTAATTTAAATAAAGAAAGTTTAAGTATGCTGCCCGATATTCTTCCTCGTCAAGGAAAATTAAGTAATCATAAATATGTTTTTGGGTATACGCAGATAAATTATTAGAACTTGTTAACTATTTATTTGTGTTTCTAATTTCTATAGTGACAACAATAGCTATACAATAAATCGGTTACGCGAGATTGGTCAGAAAAAAAAGTACTAAAACATATATCTATATTAAAACTAATTTTTGGAATGCATAAATTAGTAGCATTTACGTATAGTCTTCACCTAATAATACTAAAAACCTTATTTACGTGATCACATTAATAACGTAATAATTTTGATTATTTTGATGTATGAATGTCACTCTCGCTATATTATAATTGTTATACTCAAATCACTTGAACGTATAGTTAGTAATTAGTATCTATTATTGGTATTAATTTAACTTTATTTGGCCTTTAAATGAGTTATTGTTTTTGATAACTGCCTAAGATACGAAATGCATATTTAAAATGTTATTTGTATACCTATAAAATAGTAATATACATTTTGTGTAGCATAATTCATTACTCGTTATACGTATAATTTAATCGATAAGGAAAAATTATGATTCAATATTTTTTATATATTTGTAGGAAACAATTTATAATATTATTATGATTTGTCATTTGAATCGTTTATCCATAGCACATATTATTCAAAAACATGAAATTACTTTTATGTCATAACACGCGCAGTATAAGAATAAATCTGCAATGTAATTGGTCAGAAAACCAAACCGCTCTAAAATCGAACTCCTTTTATTTTATCGAATTTCAAATACTCTGGGAATGCATTCAAGAATATCATGTTCCAATTAACTGTTGGGCGAAGCATTTTGAGTTATGAACGGAATTTTTTGAAGCTTATTGGACTGCGTGCTTAAATATTTTCTAAACGTATTTTCAAAACTTAAAATATGTAATGGACAATAGTTATAATTATCTAATACATTTGTACAGGTAGAAACATTTATTTCTTAGTACGATAGGTAATACGTAGTTAACAGTTAAAGTTATAGTAATTTATATTTTTGTGACTAAAGAAATAACATCTAAATACATTTATTATTTTAAATAATGAAATGTTGAAGCCCAAGCTTTAGAAAATATTGTATTAGCTTGTAATTTTTGTTATTATAAAGTAATTATAAAGTCACAAACAAATAATTAATATTATCTAGTAATTATGTAAGTATGTAATGAGACGTCCCTATCTCAGATTGCTCCGATCCAATTATCGGATACTCGGTATCTACCGTAATTGTGCAATAATTGTGTACTATAGTCCAAATATAACAAAGCTTACTAATTAACATTACATAATTAATAATTTATCATAGCCCAAGTATTAAAAAATGGTGATAATTTTATACTTGTTTTATGTTGCTCCGCGGAATTCAAAAATGACCTTGTACTCGTATATCGAAATTAGATTAATTTAAAAATTGCACGGACACACAACTTAAATTTCTACATACATAAATAGAGATTGTAGAGAAACGAAAAGGGACGTATCTGTAGTTATTGTGTACATATGAATGAATTGTATTGGTTTAAAAATATTAATGATTCAGATAAATATATATTATAAAAAAAATCATTATATCCGTGCAAATTACAATCTGCCGTCCGCCGATAATTATACAAATCGAAATCCTGAATTTTAAAAAGGCAATCAATTGTATAATATTTTATATCAATTTCTATACGATAGAATAAAATATTACTTTAATTTATTTTAAAATATAAAATTATAGACACTATTTTGACGAGTAAAAATAAAAGTAGGACGAGGTCCTAGGTCGGGTGAATTATACTACTGTATTGGTCTTTTTAATTTGAAACAAATTTACCATTGCTTTCGAAAACATGATTCTGAGTGAAAGAGGTCGGAGAATCAGTTTATAATGTTTTATATATAAAGAAGCAAAAAGATAACTTATTAAAACGGAATCCTGATGAAAAAGTGATAGTTTTGATTGTAATATTGTCTGTAATAAGTGCAAAATTGTAATTTTAGAAAGATATCAAGTGTTAGGTATTTAATTCTCAATATTTACAATATAATATATTTCTTGATTAACAAGGTATGCAAAGGGCTATGAATATCCTTTACAAGAATAATTATTATTATAAATTGGTATATTTTATTCATATCACATAATGAATAGTTTTATTTAATCATAAAATCTGTTGATATTATTATGTTGAAACGACGAGCAAATTATTTATTTTACGAAATGTTTGAGTCCTTCTCGTCTTAATTTACCATTAGTAGTTCTGGGTATTGCATCTACGAATATAATACCACCTCGTAGTTTTTCGTGATCTTCTACTTTATCTGTAAATATATTTCACCATCGTCACCAATACTTAAAAACTATAATATGGAATCCAATTTTGAACCTTACCATTTACATACGACACTAGTTCATCGGTTTCAACATTTTGACCACATTTGACTTGGACAATTCCTACTAACAAATCGCCGTGCTCGCTATCTTTACTCGTCACTCCAACGTCATGTACGGCGGGGTGACTGAGTAAAACGGTTTCTATATCGACCGGTAGAATCTATTTATGTACACATAGACATAAATAAAAAAAAAAAAAATTAATGAAAATTTGATGACATCGGGTTTAAAGGACCTTACCCTTCGGCCATGGTAAGACATATGCTCATTTATTCGACCGACAATGAACAAACAACAGTCGTTCGTGTAATAGCCAACATCGCCACTCTTGAACCAACCATCCTCATCGTACGAATTCATTGTTTTTTTCATATCGTTTACGTATCCGTTCATATTGGACACCGATTTAATATAGATTTCACCTTCGGAATTTGGGCCTACACACTTGCCTGTTTCCAAGCTAACAATCTGTACACAATGATATGTCAATAATAGTGTACGCTACGTACTGTTATAACTTATATAGCTGTACTATAATAATTGTGTCTCGTGTTACTTTGATTTTTATACCAGCTCCGGGTCTCCCAACATATCCGTCCTCGATGTTGTCCGAATCTATGTACCAGAGTGCTATGATGCCCTGCTCCGAAGATCCATATACTTGTTTCGTTCGTATCCTTCCGTGCAATAAATTCATATTGATCGCCTTCTGCGACTCTGGTCGAATCGCAGTGCCACCGACTACGTACGTCATTAAGCTTTCGACGTTATATTTGTGTCCATTCGACATTTGGAAGAACATAATTTCATTAGCTGTGGCTATGCTGGTCATCAAAAAAGTGGGCTACGTAACAGAAATAGTGCATACGATTACGTAAGGAACACGGTGGTCTTCTATCTAAAACTCGCACATCGAGGTAACACAGTTGAAATATAATGTGTAGGACGTAGGTACTATATAATGAAAAATCAAATACTGTAGATCTAGGTCTATTCATCGCGGTAAAATAGGTACGTAGAGAACAATTTATCGCCAACAATTATTCATCGCGGTAAAATATTACCATTATTGTTTTAGAGTTTTAGACGTACGAGTTGTGAAGGTCGTTAATTGACGGTTTTAAAATAAATTACCAATAGTAATTTTTAAGTAACCGTTTATAAATAGTTGTTTCGATTGCGCCTTTAAAAAGCAAGAAAGCTTAAACTTTAAATAAATGGAATGTTGAATGTGAATGATTGCCGGAAAAATTGAAATCCGGGTAAAACGAAAGAAATAAGGACCAGGTAGAACGAATTGTTTTAATATCCAATAAATATGAAACCAGACCTATTTTAGAATTGTTAAAGGGATGGTTTATAATTTTCAGATTCAATCATTATAAACTTATAATTATTTTGTATTTTTGATTATTGAGACATTTTAATAATTTATGAATGAAGTATATAATATATATATATATATATTAATGAAATTATCCAGACAAAAATATCAGTTGTTTAATTTGATTTTATCAAATGTATACAGGGTGTCCCAGGTCTATTTGACTAATGCAATAACTTTTTTTCTATTCAATATTTTTAAGTTTTTTTTTTTTGTAATGATTTGTAGAGCCCTGCGCTATAATTTGTATATCTTATACTTTATTTTATTTTTTTACAACAAAAATAAATAATTTAAATTTTGTATTTAATATTTTTCTAATAATCCAAGATAGCTATTTCATAAATAAGTATTTAAAAACCATTTTGGCGTTTAAAACTTTTAATTTGGTTAAGTCGTTAATTTTTAAACAATTTTCAAAGTGTGTTAAAATTAAAATTTATTTCTTGCTAATCACTGTTACTGCTGTAGTCGATTTTCAATTGTTTTCTTCCAAGAAACAATAAATTTGTTATCATTAAAAGGTAGGTCATTAGTCATTACATAATATTATTATACATTATTGTATTTTATCATTATTTAACATGGTCACGTGATGCTTACCATTGATGTTGATACTAAACAATTGATACTAAATTGTAGTGATGGGCAACGATATCGATAATTCGATACGATATCGATATTGTGACAAATTTCCGACATCGACATCGCTTTTGTATTGTACGATATATCGCGATATCGAAAATAATATTTTTCAAGAAAAATACATGGCATTTACTATTTGATATTTGTAGTTTTTAAGCTATAATAAATTAATAAATAATAATAGCCATTAGCTGATAACGTTTGGTGCACGTGTTCCGGTGAAATGTCAATTATTGTACACTATTAAAGTATTAAGTATTAACATTGATTATAAATACTATATATTGTATATAGTATACGATATACTGTATTTATAATCAATGGTATTAATAATCCATTATAATGTTATCTTAAAGGAATATTTTGCTGACTTTTAAGAGGTACACGGTATAGTACCACTGGATATTCCATAATCTACAGTCTAATTTGTGTCGTTGGTGCGGCGTAAACGTCTGTTAAGTACTCCGCTGACCGTTATATTTCTGTCATTTATCCTACAGTGATAATTATTTTCAAATTACAAACATTATTTTTAGTGATGAGTGAATTAAAATTGGTTTAATCTATTTAAAATTCAAATTTATATCCAGAAGTCTCAAAATTGGCAAAAAAATACTTGTCGATAGTCGCAACTAGTGTCCCATGTGAACGTCTGTTTAGTGAGGCTGGCAATATAACTTCAAAGAAAAGAAGTAGACTATCTACAGATCGAGTTAACAATCTTCTCTTTTTGAACTCTTATTATAAATCCACTAGGACGTCAGACCACACTTTGGTAAGAACATACATTTTAATTTTTCAAATTTGAATTCAAGACAATATTAAAATAAAATAATTATGAATTTATTTTCTAGGATACAGCTATCGGGGTTGAACACATTTAAGGAGAATATCGATATCGATATCGATATCGTAGAAAGAAATCTGAACGATATCGATACGGAAAATTATATCGTTGCCCATCACTACTAAATTGTAAGAAATAGTAAAATGTAACTCTGTAAATTTAATTTTTCAACTATAAGTTCAGTTTTATTTCTTAACATTAAATAATATAACAAATTAAATATTATGGAACAATATACCTAACTAGTAACTAGTATGTTTCATTATACATTTTTCATACCGTTCCAGAATTCCAGTTGTCGTGGATTCCAACATTTCAAAAGTAAGAGAGTTACACACATCAATTATGCGTTGTTTTAAATCATCTAACGACGTTGACTGTTGGGAGTATACTTTGTCCTTTAAGTAACCCCACAAAAAGAAATTGAGTGGTGTTTGATCTGGAGATCGTGGTGGCCAATTTAGTGGACCTCTAGTTCCTATCCATCTCGATTGAAAATTTGTATTTAAATAATCACGGACTATATTCGAGTTATGTGGTGGAGCACCGTCTTGCTGAATCCACATATTTACTCGGAGATTTAATGGAATATTTTCTAATAACATTGGTAGTGTATTAGTCAAAGAGTCTAAATAACGTTGGCCAGTTAGTGTGCCATGATAGAAATAAGGTCCAATCAAATAACCACTTATTACACCACACCACACATTGGTAGACCAGCAAACTTGTGCATTGGACTCACGTGTCCAAAATGGATTTGATTCATTCCAGTAATGAGAATTATGCCGATTGACAATACCATTATTATTAAAACAGCTTTCATCGGTCCATAATATTTTTTTCAAAATATTATTGTGGTCATGAAGGCAAATAATTTTTGAAATATATTGAAGCCTTCTATCTGGATCAGAGGGTTTCAATCCTTGTACATAATGCAATTTGTATGGATGGAAATCATTTTTCTTCAATATACGATGTATAGAGCTACGACTGATGTCCGTTTCTTTAGCTACCGACCTGACAGATGCATGAGGATCACTTCTGAAAGCTGCCAAGACATTCACTGTATGTTCTTCATCAATAACATAAATTTTTTTTGGTTTGAAACCATTTGGAAAACGACCTAAAAAGACTATTTTTTAATGTATATCTTAATTTAAAATTTGTATAATAATAACTGAATTATACATGTATGTATTAGGTTTTAGGTACATAATTTGTTATATTAATTTTATAGGAAATTTTATTGATAATAAAAAATTTACCTGTATTACGTAATTTTGTTTCTATATTACAAAATGTGTTTTTAGATAGCTGTTTCCTTTCTGGAAATTTTTGTAAATACAGACGAGAAACTTTTACTGTACTTTTTCCTCCACTTTCATAAAAAACTTTTAACATATCACGGTACTCTAAATTACTATAAATAGTAGGCATATTTAAGAAAGATAAAAATAAAAAATATTGAATTTTATATTTCAAAAATCATACATAAACTGGTTCATTTAATACCCATTAACATCACATTTAATTATAAAATATTTATAGATTATTCAAATATGCAATTAAGATCATTAAAATAGTTAAGTTTTAGAATAGGTATGTAAATAATTAATGAAACAATATGTATAAAACCAGTAATTCCCAATTCATATAATATAATTGATCATTCGAGGTTTACATTTTGTATGAGCTACAGTGTATTTCATATTAACTAATAAATACTTTCATCATGAGTAGTTATCGTTTGTCTCGCTCCGATTTGGGCTCTACACACTCAAGTGACCAAACAGACATTTTTAAAAAATATAAAAAATATAAAGATATGTGCAGGGATTTGGTTTTAGAAAATGAAGAGTTACAACAGGTAATATATTAAACAATTATTTACAAATTTATTAAAAAAAAATATTGTATGAATAACATATCTCTTAAACAAGTATTTAGCAACTGTAAAAACTACTTTTATACATAGGATGTTACAATTAATTTATAACAGTTTATAAGTTCAAACAATCACAAAAGTTTGGTTTTACTTTTAGAAAAATTTAAATTTATCTCGTCAATATGAACTGGAGTGCTTAAAAAATAATGAATTAGAATTAAACAATAGTCAGTTGTCGGATGATATTAAAAAACTGAACGATATTCAGGTAACTAAAATGATTTATAACATTCAATAACATTCTCTGCTATACATGTATGTATAAGGTTCTTTCACTAGTGACGCTAGCTGAAGAAAAAAAAAATAACCGACACCTATAATATAAGTTAACAATTTGTTGGCTAAATGTTCAAAACAAATAAAAGTATAATTATAATATTACGCAACGGTTTGCAACTAGCAGAGTATTCATGTATAAAACAATACACTCTTAAGTGTTTCAAACAATTTAACCATCAGAAGGATATTAAATGTCACATATTATGTCATGTAGAAAATTATTGATTTTATCTGTTATTAACATGAACTCTGGCAATATATAAATCTTAAAAGGGATTTCAATTAAGCTTTGTATTAATTTTCTAATACAAAGAGATCTGCAATAAAAAAATAATTAAGTGTTGCAACTATATTTTTTCTATAATTTTTTATAGTAAAAATAAAAATAGATATAATAAATTACAACTTACATTTTATATAAAAACCAAGATAATGTTAGATATATTTTTAATTTATAGTATGAAAATCTTTTTTTATGTTTTATTTATTAATGAATAACAAACTAAGGAAAATTAGTATTTATTTTATCTTTTATTCTGAAATTCTCAAAGGTTGAAGTCCCTAGTCTTAAAAAGTACATGACAAGTTGACATTAAATACCTATTCTAACAATTTCAAATCATTAACTTAATTATTTCATGGGTTATTTTTTATTCTTAGTAATTATGTAAACATACTAACACACTATGAAATATTCAGAGAAATACTAAAGAAATAGGTAGTAACGTGTTTATCCATAACAATTATCTACACACTTTCAAGCCAATCAAAACTATTTCAGAATGTCCTTATTTTTCTGTAATGTTAGTTGTTATAGGTATTTATTAAATTCTTACATTAATATTATTTTTTTTTTTATATAAACAGAGCTATAAATATGGTTAATATTGAATACATAAAGTTCCTGATGAACTAAATGACTAAATGTAAAACACTAATATTATATATCTACTCATCTACTTACAGCTAACAATATTTTTTATGATGTACAATTTTACCATTTACATTTTTTTTTTAATAAAATGAAACATTTGATTCATGTTGTTTTATACTTAAGATGAACTGGTTACAATTTAACTTCTGATGGTTTTATGTATAGGTACATACAACTAGTTACAATAGTAACTATTGTAAGTATACAAATGTAGTATTAAAACAGCAAGGTACAAAGCATTAATTATACAACTAACTGCATGTGATTGAAAATGAAATTGTTTGAACTCTCACCAAATATGTATACTTTTAATGTTGACATCCACCTAGAATATTTTCGTTAACAGTGAGAATATTTTAATTCATTTTATTAATAAATTAATAAATGTTAATATTAATATTAAAATGGTTAGGTTGAAGTATAAATTAATTTAATACAAATGATACTCACATTTTAACAAAAATCTTATTTTGCTATTCAAATTAAATTATAATCTTCAATTGTAGTACTGTGTATAGGTAATCTACATAATATTTAATTTTGAATATTTTTCTTGATAATAGTAATTTGAAGTGTTGAGAATTTAAAATGTTATTATATGTATGTTTAATTTTTGATTTTTTTGTATCTAGTTACCAAAAGTTTATAAAGATATTAAAATAAAATAATTTTAACTTGCAAACTAATGATAATATGTGCTTGTGTCCAAAGGCATTTCCAAAAATATTTTCTACGAATTATGTTCAATCTGATAATTCCATAGTATTACTAGGTATTTCTCATAAATTTAATACAATAGAATTGTCTTAAAATATGAGAAGACAAGTCTTAAGGTTTATAGTGATTACGGCAAAATGTGTTTGATCCATAAAATATCAACTTAACCTAACTTTAAATTTAAAAAGGACTTACAGAATAACTATAATTAATATTCAAACCACATGTCATTTGTTTCATAATTCAAAATCAAAATGTTCTAAATTTGTTTAAACGTATTTAAATGATTGAACAATAAAATATTGATGAATGATGATGATTTAAAATAAGTAATAGTAGGTACATCATGTTATAAATTATAATCATATTATGTTAAATTATGATAAAATACGTATTATAGTATGTGTATGTATTTAATATTGATTATCAACCTTTTAATGATAACAAATTTAATGTTTCTTGGAAGAAAACAATTGAAAATCGACTACAGCAGTAACAGTGATTAGCAAGAAATAAATTTGAATTTTAACACACTTTGAAAATTGTTTAAAAATTAACGACTTAACCAAATTAAAAGTTTTAAACGCCAAAATGGTTTTTAAATACTTATTTATGAAATAGCTATCTTGGATTATTAGAAAAATATTAAATACAAAATTTAAATTATTTATTTTTGTTGTAAAAAAATAAAATAAAGTATAAGATATACAAATTATAGCGCAGGGCTCTACAAATCATTACAAAAAAAAAAAACTTAAAAATATTGAATAGAAAAAAAGTTATTGCATTAGTCAAATAGACCTGGGACACCCTGTATATTAAATAAACTCAATCAATGATTTAACTGTGGTTCACGG
Source organism: Periphyllus acericola (assembly GCA_949715065.1). Lineage (NCBI taxonomy): Eukaryota > Metazoa > Arthropoda > Insecta > Hemiptera > Aphididae > Periphyllus > Periphyllus acericola. The sequence goes on along the minus strand of OX454269.1, from coordinate 7,826,817 downwards.
TGTATTTTACGGCGATGAATTTTTTTGCGTTGAATGACCGTCTACCGAATGTTTTAGATCTGTCTATTAATCCATATTAAGTCAGTAAAATAGTCGACAATTTATTTTGGGTATTCATAGTTCACTGCTCAACTTGTCAAGAAAAAAATGTATTATTGTACTCTGAATTTTATAGAAAATTTAAAAAACTGCTGAATGATCAAACATCAGATTTGATTTAAATTGTTAAATGTTTACAACTTAAACTGAAAATTATGCGTACTTTTATCTTACGATTGTTGATTAAGCGTATTAAGCGTAAATTTGATTTTTGAAAAAATATATTTACCTTAAATTTATGAATTGAAAGAAGTATTTGTTCTGCAGTTGGTTTTGAAGAGAAGAACAGTCTAGGCTTGCCAAAATGGATTCCTAACATTAATAATAATATTCCAGTGTACCAAAATATCGGAGATGTTAACATTAAACTATTTTCAATTGGTTCTTCCATAAAAGTCCTTTAAAAGACACGATATAAATATACATTTCTCAATCGTTTAATTGCTTAGGTATACTGTTATTTTCAACGAATCAACATTTGTACTTACATGAATGATATTAGCGCGGATTTAAGTGCATCATCGGACAAGTACACGCCTTTGGGATCTCCTGTAGTGCCACTCGAGTATAATATTGCACACGGGCAAATTTTGCTTACCGATTTTTTCGGGCGTGTAAAACAATCGTTTGATCTTAAGATACTTGAATGTGCGATAAAACCATCACGAGCAGTAGTAGAAATTTTAAGTATTGGTTGATGGACAGTATTTAAAATATCTTCTATTGTTTTTGTACCGGACGCGTCACAATATATCACCACTGGTTTAGATACTTTAATAAGTGTTTGCAAAGTATCTGTAGAAAGTATTTTATAAATAATAAATTTAATTTTACGAGTCTCAGGTGTAATAATATTAATAATTACTTTTATTTAAATTTAAATCCACTGCAGCAATAGTTGCTCCGACCAAAAGTCCAGCTAATAAAACTACTTGTGCTTCGTACGAACCAAAGTCAAGTGTCATCACAATGTCTCCATGTCCAATATTATCTTTTTGAAATCTTGTGGCCATTGCAAAAACGTCATTTTTTAATTTGGAATAACTGTACTGCTGACCAGTAGAACAGTCGATCTACAATAAATAGACAAATGCATATAGGTATTTCTATGTACATAACGAAGCGTCAAGTGAACCGTATTGTAATATACCTATAATAACTACCTATAATAATTATAATTTATTATCTTACTCCAAAAAGACCTTTATTGGTATTTAATTGAATCATGAACATTTCTGCAATTTTCTTATTGTGCATTATCAATTTCGGTCCAGATATCTGTATATTGACAGCCATTTTCTCAGATTAAAAGTCTTAAAGGTGAAAAAAGAAATAATTTAGTAATAAGAAATCACATGAACATAAAATTGTAAAGAATTATTATTTAAATTAAAACTTTTTTTAAAGCATTATAGAAAATACTTAAAGTTTCAGCTTGAAGGTCTGCTATTGTTGTTGATGTGGTATCAAAAAGGCGACTGCCTATAGTTGTTGTCTTCAAGCCTAATTTAAATCAATTAGTTGAGGAGCTTATTAGGTTTTAATTTTTTATCTTATCTATTATTGTTATTGATAAGTTATAACATATTCACATGAGTACGGTAGCCTGCAGGTTCATGCACTTAAAATAGCTTTACATTACGATGTTATAATTACATGATTTAAATAGTAAAAATGACGTCATTATAATATCTTACAAATTCCAATTCGAGAACATATCATTCTCACACAATTTTTACTTATAGGCCTAGCTCGAATTTTTAAGCATAAATGTTAATAATTAATCTGTTAACAAAAACCACTACTAATTTTTAATGTAAAATGTACAAAGTACCTATAACCTTTGAGACCTTTAACCTCGGGCTTAGAACTTAGAGTATAAAACCGGTTCTCTACAGCCTTACGGATAACAGTTAAATCGTTAAATGTTATATAATACTAGTTAAATTAATAATGACCCGGCCTCGTCCAGAAGATATTTTACTATTTTGAATTACAATATTTACATCGACTATTATTTCAATCTTAAAATTAATTTCACGTTGAAAAAGCGCACAATTTTCGTAAAGTATAATGGTATTTATTTTCATTTATTTATACCATATTGTCAATATTAAGTTACATATGCCTCAATCGGAGATAATTAAAATCAACATAGTAAACAGTAAACATAATAAAATATTTCTTAGGTAGCCCAAAAGTGAAAAAATGTATATACACGCAGTCTGCAGACCAAAACTGTTTCGACCACAAAGAATGCGTTTTTCGAAAATTCTCTTCTTATTGCACATCTAGAGTGTTAGACGAACCGCCAGTTCAGTCATTTTTGAGACGATGCGATCGGTGAGTGAGTGAGAGCCGAGAGGTATTTAAATTGTATCATAGACAATGGTATTACCAAATCGATCTTGGCCAATCGAATTTTCAATTTTTTTTATCTATATTCATCGCGTTTTAATCCGTATAGTAAACACTATGTGTATAATAAACTAATCCACATCGTTCATGACCAGCGTCGACTCGTCAGAGTTAATGTCATATAGTATATTATTGTTACGATTCCTGTCGGCCGAGAGTGTAAATGTAATGTTGTTCACGTAAACATTTTTTTTTTTCACTGATTTCGCCGACGGAAGGCGACTCGAAATCGACCGCGACGCGACGGTGTGGTCTCGGTGGCATTACATTATTGTACTGTACGTAACACGTGTGCTTGTACGAACACGGGTTTTTAGTGCGGGCCGACGAAAAACATCACCCCCGATAGTCGTCGCTCGGGTACCTTTCGGGGCCATTTGTCTCGGCTATCGCGTACAATATCCTGCGCCGTTAAATACCCCGGCAGAGTGTGTTTTGACATGCCCTGTCTGTCCCTGACATAATAACGTCATCGGCCTAGGTAAAACGTCCTATGCCGTACACACTGCAGGGTGGGCCACAGGGTCCGTCCCCCGTGCCGTCTGCACACAATATGTGTACATACATGCATGCCACCTTCTCGCTTATAGACAATAACAATAATATATTATATTTCATCTGGTGCGAGTGCGATGTGATACGCAACAGGTTAGCAAGAAACGTTATATGTATACCTCCAAATAAATCGACGCGCGAGTATATAATATGCGTACTATAACAAACAGTGGGCGTCATTTAGGCGTGCGCTGCAGAGATTTATGACAGGTAGTGTAAAATCGCCATTGGGGCACTAGGTAAAAATTAAAAAATATCAATCACTAAAATAATACAAATATACTAAGATAATAAGAAGACATCAACCTATATTAATAAAAATTATTATTTTACAAGTCTGTAAAATACATAACCATATTCACGATTCCAAACGATGCTATTCATCAGGCATCAAATGTTTAAATGCATCAATCACACGATCTAACTAGCCAATTCTTTGTCAACAAATATTAATAAAAGTCTAAAGTTTTGTTTTCATCATGCTCATTTTTGAAAAACTTCGTTCATAAGAACAAAATGTTTTGGGATCGTTACAAATAATGACCTTATAAATATAACAATACATTATTCTGATTTGCATAGATGAAAGGCAGTTTAATAAGTTGTTCTTTAGACAAATGCTTTAGCAATCTTATTTCAGAAATTGGTTCGCTTTTATTCAGCATAATTTTTTTGAGAGGAGTTTTATGCCAAACATATTTCTTTCCAGGCTTAAGAGTCTTCCTACACCTTTGATTTAAGATATTAAGGCTATTTAATAACTAAATAATCAAGTAATGAAATATAAATAGTAGTTTTAAATTCCTCTTCTTTCGTTGACGGAAAATATTGGTGTCTAGTCAAATTAATTTTATAGGATACCTTTCTTTTTTACTTCAGGTATAATTTTATGTATACAAATTAAAGTTATATCTCATATGACATACTCGTATATTAAAAAATAAGCATATTATATGCTTTAAAATACGAGCCCTACTTATAAGATTCACTTTGGGACCAGTACAAAATGAGTCTTATAGCCAAATGAACTTTACTTAAGTGAAGTGAGGAGAAAAAACATTTCAAACAAATTATTAATTTTATTTTGGTATTTTAATTTTACAAATTTTACTGATTTTAGATATTATGTTTTATTTATTAAAAAACTTGTTATTATTGTTTGTTTTTTATTACATACCTAATGTCGACCATTTTACCGATATACCTACTGCTCGTACTTGTATTGCATGTTAAAATAACTATTACAATATCGATAGTTGTGGTTAATGTGAAATACGATTAAGATTGTTGTACTTATATAAGGCATGAATTGAAACATCAAAAACTTATGTTAAAACTAATTTATTTCGAAATGTTATCAAAATTGTCTACATTTTCTGCAATTTTTGGGCAAAATTTGAGTCTTATAACCGACTTTTTTAATGTATTTGGATTCGCCCAGTTCGTTGCTGACGAATTTGAGTTTAATGATTTTGAGAAAGAATACCTTTTTTGTTTCTGACATTTACTATCATACTTTGGTTACTAATTATTCTATTGCTATAACAACCAAATAAAATAACTTTGTAAATATCGATAAATAGGCATTGAAAAATAATCTTTTTGTATTTTTAATTCACGTTATTGGCCACTCACATAATAATAGACTTACATTGATTGTATCTACTATGTACTTAATTAAAACCACAATATAATCCACAGTGTATATTTTATCTGCACCATTAATTATATTATTCTTAATTTTAGCTTTTTTCTCTTCAATTATTTGATCGTGAATTGTGTTTACATATTTTCACATTATAAACTATTGTATAAGATTTACATTATTATAATTTATATTTTATATTTGACATTCGTTAGATTTATTTTAAACGTTCAAGTATTCACCATGGAACAATTTGAACGGATTTTACATTCCGTGTATAGTTTTTCTGTACATCTAATAGAATATAATATAATCTAATAATAATCACCGTTCTACATTGGCGAACAGCGATATAGTGAGTTGTGCATATGCTCGTTTATTCTAAAATAGTGTTATAATTAATACCTATTAATAATTCAAATATTTCGTTTGAACTTACGAACATTAACGATTTAAAGATTTAAAATTAAAATTAGTGTACTAAACAAATAATTGTATAATAAACAATTGAATTAGAAAATTATATATTTATATCACATAAATGTATTATGCGCGGTAATTATCTCAATGGAAATATATTCTATAAAACTATTGTAGGTAACCCATAAGGGAAATGTTTAACAGTTTTGTTCCAGGAAACAAGGCAGCTTATTCATATTTTGCGCCATGTTACTAATACGGTTCTTAAACACCTACGCTTGTACGGTTTTATCGAATTTGAATACGAACTATAATCAAACAACTTATACTTGTACATGACATATTCAAAACGCGCGTACAGAACGACATTAATGCATAGTGCGAGTAGACATAATACACGTATAATGGTATACCTAGTTCTTTTGTATTCCAGTCATGCGTGTATATATTATATCTCGTACACATTCTTATATTAGTTAATAATCAAAAGTAATGAGCAAAATAACATTTAAACGTAGGTTTTTCATTGTACCCGCAAGGTGACGTACGAAAATTATTTTTAAAAATATTTATTTAACCAATTTGAATAATGTTTACGGTCGTTATATTATGTAGCTCAATCGTAAGTACATTGGAACGAGTACTCGGTTTATCAGAAAACAATATTTTTAGACTATTTGCTTCACACATAATTTTCTTGTGATATCATGTTCAGTAGGTTATTTTAATGTTAATTTGCTTGATATGTTTTTTATTTATATTTTTCTAACCACCTCAATAACCTTAATAAAAGGCTTACGATACAAATGTGATTAAATTTTCTTTTTTCATAGACGCTCCACCACGAACACACACTCGTAGAAAAACGTGTTATGGGTTAAAGTTACTCTTAAAAATAAATAAAATAATTTATGTTATTTGTTTTATGTACTTTTTTGGTTTTTTTCTTAGTAACAACATGAGAAGTATGGCGCGATCTAGTAGAATTTTAGGATGAAGCGTTCTGTATTTTCTTCTCCGGTAGAGGTCTCTGGCCATAATAATATCATTATCATGACTGCCGCCTGAAGCCCTAAAAACAAAATATTATGGTTTACTATTCGAATAGTAATTCGAAAATTGAATTCCATAATAGCCTCGGCAACTATTATGCTTCGTAATGCATATTTGCCACTCTCGATTACGTTATGAAAATCAACCGGTCGTATATTATTACGACTGCTCATAAGTCATTTGTATTTAAATGAAGTATTCAATTTCGTGCGCCTCGGCGTGATATTAGGTATACGCAACAAAGTATTGTAATTAGGTAATGAATAATTAAACATTTTTTTTTTTTCCAATTCGAGATTATAACCTATGGTTTATTGTTTTGATTTGTATTTTAATTTTATCATTATGATTTCTTTATGTTCAACCATTACGAAAATTAAAACGTATTACAGTACCTATACTCTTTACTTACCAATATTGTTGTAGTTATTGCATTTTCAGTCGACCAACACGAGCGTTCTTCATTTTATTCCACGTTGATGTGGTCCTAGTTAAAAATCAACTTTTCGGTTTTTGTCGCACATTAGTCGTTACGTATTGTGATTGTACCATATATTTTGTCTATCTGCTAGTGCCCGCGTATTAGGGGACTGTAGGTTTGTCTAAAACCGTATTAACAATATAAATTGTTAGGACAAAAAAATGTTACATGAACCGAAGGCTTTTTTGATGTTGAAGTTTATTATTATGTTTTATCTGTTGGAATCACGCGGCGGGCTCAATCCTTGTAATTTAGATACATAAATATAAAATAACATTAATAGTTAATAAATGATTCATCGTCACCGTGTATCCATGCACGCGTACGTTGGCACGTGACTACTTACGCGCAACACAGACGAGTAAAATACACAGTTTCCCCGACAACGATTTAGTTGTTACAGTATAAATTCATGGTGAATTCCTAGTCAAAATGGTATCAACTATTAATGCTATTATTCAAATGTTTGCACGTGATTTGCTATGATATTGACCATGATTTTACTATGAATTCACTATGACTACCAAACCGTTGTCAGGGAAACGATGCGTTTTACTCGTTTGTGCTCGTTTCGACCGACGAGTGTTACGTTCCGACACTCGGTGTGATGTTTCGGACAATATTTTAGCATGACCCCCAACACTAAGACATATCCATGTAGAAATAATTCATTAATTATTCGGTATTATTTTTCATTTTTCCTACACTTAACGATTCCACTCGCTTATTTTCGTTGTAATTGTTATGAAGTTCGGAATTAATGAAATGTTAGTGTATTATATATTTTATGTCTTTATAGTAAGTATTATCACTGGTCATAAATGTGCAATAAATGTTCTAAATTATAAGCGAGGTGAGTCTTATCGGTTTTACAAACAAGTAATATTTCACGGTTGGAATAAATTGTTGCGACAACAATATTTAGTTCAACCATTCGATACACACGTTCTATAGATTATAAGACTCGTGATAATTGGTTATTTATATATTTAGGTTCTAATTATTATGCGTTTCGCGCGATAAACTTTGGCCAATTCGTTAGTAGTTGTCGAAAAAATTATGAACGTTGAATAGACACGTAATTAAAGCAATACATTTTTTTTTTTTTTTTCATAAAACCTTGACCATTTTCTAATGAACCTGCACATTGTAATTATACTCGCAATAATTTTACGAACGGTACAACTGTAGACTCGTAGTACTACAGTGACGGTAAAATGTAAAACAAATATATCACTATAGTGTCATAAATAAGTATAAGGAACTATGCGAGTATTGATGACCGGGAATTTATATTATGTCCCCAGCATAATGGCTATAATAGAAAAAAAAATTAGACTTTTAAAGGGGGAAAAGGTTTTAAAATTACTTCCAGCTACTCTTAAAAAGTATACACGCTATTCAATCTAAACTTGATTATTTTCATATTATCTATTACAGCAACCAAAATACTTCATAAGTTTTACTATTATTGACGTTGGCACTTACAATTTGAAATCACGTGAATAGTTTGCACTGAAGTAGTTACATGTTCCTAATTCCTATACATACTCATTACTCAACTACACGAGTCATCTCTATGTATAATATATATAATGTTCTTTTTGTGCGATACATCAAAACATAATGTGCTAAATTCTTAATCTAATGATTTGACGGTTGAAATAAGAGAGTCAGTGAGCCGGACGAAAGAGATAATGGCAAAGTAGGGTGTTAGGACTTGGCGTTGGGTTTAATATCCCGTGTAGGGGAAATAACAGTCGGAGAATTCATAGAATACAATTGATTTTCTGGTGTGAAGAATACTCATTTTTCTTCTTAGAGAGCTTTGTAATAAATATGATAACATATAAATCATCATACTATTATATTGTTTATACATTTTACTCGAGATATGGTGCTTAATATAATAGGTTAAGTTTCACCAATGATTACAATGTTTTTCACTCATTAGATATTAATTTATTTCTGTATAATTCGAAAACATAATTTAAATTTATGTAAATATGTAGATAATTATTTTCTCTGTAGTTTGAGATTTCACCACATATAAAACATTATGCATAAGCATAATGCAATAAACAAATTATTATTTACTAAACATTAAAATACATGTTACTACTTATTTATTATTTGTTTTTTGCTTTTCTAAGATAAAATTGTAATTGGTGTTTTGTCACTGCGTGATAAAAAATGTCATCGTATAATATGGTTTTGAAATTTTTAATGAATTTAATGAAAGAGTTTAAAATAGCAATTTGATAATGAAACACATATTAATTGTAATATTGAAAGGCTAAGTTAATCAACAAAATCAGTCGGCTAACCTAATTTTATGATGTTTTGCTCAGGTGAATTGTTTGTCTTAGGTTTTTAACTTGAACCTACCACCTACCTACCTATAACCACTATAGTCTATAATATATTGAAATTCGAATGTGAGTATGATGCACCCACGAACAAGATATAATATGAATTTTTTTTAGAAATGCCCACATAGTGGTTAAGATATTTTTATATAATATTTTTTGATATTGATTTTTTTAAATATAAATCTTACTAAAAAGTCGTATAATATAATATTCTTCATATTTTTTTATATTTGAAACTAACCTTTAAAAATAGTAAATAAAAAAGTTCATATGACAGAAAGTTGAATTCAATAATTTATTTTGCCACACAGTATGGTTTTGTACACATGTTAACTGTATAGGTATGTATTGTGGAAAAAAAAAATAACTTTTTTAAAGCAGTATTTGTTGAAGTTATCGTTGATTCGTTTCAAAGTTTGTGTTCACGTGATAAAAAAAACGAATATTCTAATTATTTTTTTCGCTATTTTTTAAATGTAAGTTGTTCGAATTCACCAGACAATTTCAACTGGAAAAGATAACATTTTTAAAATTATTTATAGTTCTACTTCTTTCAGTGATTTCTCTGGTGAAATGAATTGGTACACTGAAGGTATTTGTTGACGTACTTATGTAATAAACAAAAAAAAAAGTCTGATACATTAGGAAAAAAGTATACAAAAGACGTTAACGTTACAATATGAACATTATTATTTGAACTCTGTTTAAAGATATATTTTCAAAAAATATTTGATTCATATTGTGTAATATATTATCATATTATACTTAATAAATTGGAATATATGGCAATAAATCATAAATCCAAACTGATTCCTCAACACCTTAGTCTCACTCTTTGCACTCTTCTGGATAATATTTTTTCAAATTGTCACAATATGACTCAGAAGTCTTATACCTCTATAGTTTCCACTATCTTGTTCAGTTGTACTTTGTTCATCACTCTTGCTTTATCATATACGTGTCAGAATAATCTCTGTCCTCACTTTTACCATTTCTCCTTCTTCATACACCTTGTTAAATAAACCTATCGGCTATCAATAACCCTAGTTATGTCGAAATTTCTGAACACTTTCCATGCCTCTACTTTTACCATCAGTCCTATACAGCTTTTTTTATTCTCGCTTGTCTTCTTAAAGTCGTTCCACACTATCTCGTTCCTACTCAATATTTTAATCCATTACACCGGAATTTTACGATTTTAATATTGTATTTCTTCCGTTGGAATTTGTTCATTTTATTACAAACTATTTACTATAGGTATAATATATTTATCATGGAAAAAACGATTGTTTTTACTTTTTTTAAACTTTTGTTATTAACGGCAATTAATTTTATCCACTCGTACTCACTTGCGCTATACTTACCGTTGTTAAATCATTTCTTTAATAATAGCGTTAATGGCCGTTTACCGTAGGTATCGTACACTGTGCTCGTACTCTCGTGTACGGGCAATCGTCAATTTCGAAGCATTCTGTATAATGTACAACAACGATGATGATGATAATAATAATAGTAATATGGTCGTTATTTGTGCCATCGTCGTCGGTGCGGACGGTCGTTGAAGCGAAAACCATTTTTGATAGGTGATAAAACTCCGCTCGCTAGCGTATTATGGAACAATATCACATAACGGGGAAGGCGAATCGTGACAGGAATGCCATATACCCTCCCCCTCACGCACATACGAATGTATCATCGCTTTTTACACTCTTCCGCGCGTAATGCGCGTGCAGAGGAGACCGGGGTCGTGCGGGCAGAACACGCTCGGCGGGTGGGGGTGGTGGTGGGGGGGGGGGGCGTTGTCGCGATCCCCGTGCCGCGGCAGAAGTACCTAGCAGTAGTCGTGCTCACTCAAAGCCTCATTTCCTGTCATATTCTCTCGCGCACGCAACGTTGTCGTCGTCGTCGTCGTCGCGAAAACCTAGGAAACCGAATACGTATAACACTCGTACGTATTATTATTGTAACGCGTGTAATATATTATGTATGTCGTGCGTACAGCGGTGATATTACACACGTGTATCGCGATAGGGGTGGCGGCGGCGTCAGGGGCCGGGGGAGGGGTGGTATAATATCATAGGAGCTCGGTGATATAGTTTCGCGCTTCCGGTGTACGTCCCGCACGGCGTTTGCATACGTAATAATCTTAATGCGCCCGACGGGGAACGACCGGAATCCCCGTACTGTCGCCGTGTCGGCGCGTTCACATGTGACGATTGTTGCGTATACGCGCGAACGGAAATTACCGTTTGTACGGCGCCGCGATCTGTGCGTGCGCGCGCAAAAGTACGTTACACGTCGTTGAAGTCTTGTCGTCGTGTCAATTTGCGCGCAGTAGGTATAACTATAGTGATGGGCAATGGGTAAATACCCGATGGGTAAGAAATTTATTTCGGGTAAATACCTGGGTAAATACCCATGACATAAATACCTTTCCAAAATCGGGTGTTTATTTTTTTTTTTATCGCACCGGCGGCCGTCACACTGCTGAATTTGGTTTACCTATCTATTTTAATATTAATCAAAGGATTGCATTTTTTATTTTTACTAAGAGAATTTTGTAAATTTTTTATGTTTTATTCTTTTATACCATGATAATGTATGTTATAAAAATTATAATTTGTTTTTATTTTATTTTAAATAATTAAAGCTTTAACACTACATAAGTTTTTAGCATGATTTATCTTAATATTTAATTACAAATTGCAATTAACATTTTTTTAGTTACATTATATTGGTAAATGGTTTTACAATTTATTTAACATTGAAATAAAATAGAAAAACGCAATAAAAATAAATACCCAAAATACCGGGTAAATACCCTGGTTATTTACCCTAAATTTATTTATCGGGTATTTACCCATCACTAGGTATAACGATGGTGTTCGTCACGGCCAGCCGGCGACACAACGATATTGTGCGCTGTTGCGCGCGTGTTGATGTTGACATTTTCGTCAACTTTAGACTGCAGAATGTAGATGGATTTTTTTTGATTTTTGTGTTGGTTTTCATCAACATTTAAAATGCAGACGCTTATTTGTAAAAGTTGTGAGTACACATTTTCGTGATTTTTCGCACAATTTAGAACAATGTGCGAGAAACGTTGAATATAAATTTCAAAATCAACTAAACATTTATTATTGGAATTTTACGAAAAAATCTCTCAGATTTCTGACTATAAATAGCATAAAAAAAATGCAAAACGTTTTGAAATTAACACGCATCTCTAGAATAGCCAGATAAATATTTGGTGGAAATGATAAGTGTCCCTGTGATCAATTCTTTTTGAATAACAATTGAAAAAAAAAAATGTTGCCGTAAATTGGCATACCGTAAATGTTGCAGTTTTGTCTAGTTTGGTGCATTAAAGAGGTAATTTTTTTAATTTCAAACCTAACAGTTTTTTGGTGGAAAACTAACAAAAAATTGCAAAAAATTACCTCTTTAATGCACCAAACTACACAAAATGAAACTTTTACTACAATTGTCGATACCTAGGATAACATTTTCTAGGAAAAAACGAGCTGTCATACAAAAAAAAACACAATATCATGGTTCACTCAGAATCTAAAACAAATATCATTAGATTGATTATTATGCGACAATAGTGCATTTGTGCGCTTTTTCATTTAACATATATTTTTTTACATCGAAATAGCAATTTCTCTAATCTTAATTAATATTGTTTAAATATTTTAATATGTCTTCTGTCTTCCACATTTCACATTTTTCACAGCGGGCATTTCTGATAGTAACATATTATAATCTATTTGGTATTTAATAATAATATACGTCAATGTATAGGCGAGTAACAATGCAATACTAGAGAGAAGATGAGTGGGCGCCACGTTAATGAAACGACCCAAACAGGTGGTTTTAAGACGTGTACCGTATACATTATATTATAATAAATATTGTATACATTAATACATTATTATTCCGAAAAGTAACGTTGTAATTAAGTATTTAAGCGACGAGTGATATAAAATCTCGATTTCAGATTTATGACCGTCTGCAATTTAATGACATCTATATAAATACTGTATTATACGAGAAACATAACCCTCATGCAACAAACAAGTTTACATATTATATTATGGTACATGCACATTCTAAGGTTATATAGTAATAATACATATTTATATTTACTATTTGAACGGATATTAAACTAAATAATGATTGTTACCACTACGGGTACCTTCCTAACGGTTCTTGGGTTCCCGGTAATTGAAAATATTATCAAATTTACTGATTGTATAATACGGTCACTCGTGTTGTGTATGAATAGATTTTAGATATAATTTTTTCTCAATTAAATAAAAAACGGTATGCATTACATGACGACGACATAAGAACAATAATTTGCTGTTATGGTATAATAATTTTTCGAACATCGAGATGGTAGCAGAAAAAAATAAATATAACCTTTTTAATAACCCGAGTTTTTAAATCCCTGTGTTTACAGGCTATATATAGTGACAAGGTGTAAGTATATCTACTTTTCAATGTCTGCGATCTCCGTGGCTCGTTCTGGACCAGAAATTATAATTGTCCGGGCTTGGGTGGTGTTTTTCGACTACCTATGAGAAAAGCAACGGTATTTAGTTCTCACATGGGTGTTCTTCCAGTACACGGTTGTTATCTAAACGAGTTTTTTTTTTTATTTTACGACCGCCGTGTTCTCTCCAGAGGTTACCAGTGGCAATTGGATTTTATATGTTTGAAGAAAACGACACAAACTTGCTTCCAATACATAAAATTCAAATTATACTAAATATATACGGGCGAGTAAACTCTATTACTCATTAGTCATTACCCCAGACCCAGTCTTAAATTTCGTAGGGTGTGGAAAAAAAATGCTTCGTTATTTAATACGCACTATTTTTAATTAATTAACAACATGCGAACACTGTACGTACCGCATATTGTTAAACAATACGACATAGGTGCCAATTAAGCATACTATTTTTGATTTAAAAACTTGTTTTCAAGTAAAAAAAAAAAATCGTTTTCATTTCGTAGGCAATCATTATAATAATATTATAGGTAGCCGAATATTGTTAACGGTATAGTTTCTAAAAATAATAAAAGACGTGCGTACAACATTATATAATGATATTAAAAACGGTGCGCGCGCGAATATCAATAATTATATTCACAAGATGACACATTCGAACAAATCAATAATTAAGATACATTTTTAAGTTTCTATAAGTCATAAATATACAATATCTCCGGAGTGCATATTTCATGTAATAATAATAACTATTATGGGCCGTGATTTATATTTTCTGCCCACGATATCCGCGTAGGTACACATCACAGCCGATGAACAATAATATGTTATTGCCGAACAAAGCGAAAACCACATATGACCAGGGCAATATAGTGCCAGTAGTTTTTCCGATTTACAAACATCACCGTTTTGTGTACTCTTATATCACTACGTGATCTGACCACAGTATATAGCGATAAATATACGTAGTTCCTCTCGTGGACGGACATATTTCGTCGGAAGATGGAATTTCTAGGAATTCCGTTCGTCCATAATGGAGTGCCAATTCATAGTGTACAATAGTTGGAGGATAAAAAAGTAAAAGCTAATGCTGTGTAATATTGGTGAACCGATGTCGGCTTACTATATTATATTCCATTAAAGAGTTTGTATAATAGCTGCCCAGGGGTCCGCCGTCGGCGATAAAAAAGAAAAAAAAAGTTTAATCGATAGAAATGCGCAGTCAATTGAATATATATATACATATTATTATTCAATAAACGGTATTGAACACTTAACCGCAAGAATATAATATAAAACTGTCTAATAAAGTATTGTACTTACGGTCGTGCATCCCCTCGCCGTATAATATTATACAACGGCAACAATTGAAAAGATAAACGGCCACATTTTACATCTTACGCGTATAGTGGTATATACGCCACCCCTCGGATAGTGATGGTAATAATAACCGCAAAATAACTTCATTCATAATGGCAACGATAGTATATCGTATATAATATAGTAGTGATAATAATTGTAATTTTTTTTTACCATCCACGGGGAAGGTAAAGGGGGGATGGGAGGTATAAATTATCCGTACCCATTCGGTATATTTACACTTTCTTTGGTTATTTTTCAATGGACATTTCAACGTAAACGATATAGTATACGCTCGACAGAATATGTTCGAGTCACACACGTTGAAATATTCGCGTTGGGGAAATATCAAGGTATATCATATTTATATTATTAAAAACACATTTACAAAAAAGAAAGGTATGCGTGTGGCATAACTTCTTCATTTCATTGTATACATTATTATTATTTTAAACGTACATCATAGCACTACACATAGTTACTTCATTTCATACGTTATGAGTTATGATCATATAACAGTACATAATATTTATATTGATAATTCGCTATAAGATATTATTTTCTCACCTTTGTTAAATATTTTACGCATAAAAATACTCCGTTATTATGTTATTGTATTCGAATTTCTTTAAGGGTCAAATGTTCGCGTATAAACTCATCATTATTTTTCTAAAGCTGCATTATAGCTAAGCGAGGTTCACATTTTTTTGCACATAATTTTACTTTTTAAAATGTTTACTTAATAAATTTAATGCGATTACTCGATCATAGATTATGGAAATATTATAGGAATATTGGTAAACGTTCAATACAAAATTAACGATCATAACTCGGTATATATGCATAGATTGTCATTTTGACATATGTTTTGTGGAAATTAAGTTTCGTGTTATTATTCAAATCTTTTTTTTATAAAAGCTTTTAAATGATGTAATACCAGATTACAATTATATGACTGTATGAATACGCACATATATATATATAGTTTTGTCACTTTAAATAAATTTCAGTCTAATAGTCATTATTTGAACGTCCAAAAAAAAAAAACCTCGTTAATCTTTGTTACACACATTTTCCCTCTGTTTATTAATAACAGCAGTATATCAAGTACCTACTGATAACATTTTAATCCGTTCTTTAATTCAATGGGATTTTTTCCCATTGGATTCGTGCCATATTGTTGTCGTTTTTTTTTTTTTATTATTCCGCTCACGCATATACGCGTATATTTAAAGCTCGAATCACTATCGCTTCCGTTATTAAAATACGTACAACCCGATTTTTTTTCCGTCGCATATATGAGGGCGGTTTTTATACATGCGAGGGGTGAAAAAAAACCTTATCAGCCGTTGTGTCGAATTGTGTAAACCCGTTTAAAAAAGATGTGTTCCAGTTTCCTGGATTGCTGCTGCCGCCGCCTATCGGTCCACTTCCTGTACACCCTCCGGCATCCCTTCAACACGTCCTGGCACTTAATATCCTATTTTCGAATAATAAATATCCCGAAAATACATATACTCGGGAAAAAAGATAGGAGGGAATTGACCCCGACCACTCCTCAACCGCTCTCCGGTCAGTTTCTCTAAAACTCCCTGAATGATTAATGGCACGCGTGGTGGCTGGCGGAATTCAAATTTTCAGCTCTTCTCCGCGCAAAGGGATCGCGAACAAGCGGGTTACACAGCAAATTTGACGGCCAATGAATCAGACGCGCGTTACCGAGTGCTCGTTTATAGCTGGAAATCGTCCAGAAATACGCATGCCGCCCTCATCCCGAGTGTATATTTTGGTCTTTAATTTTTTAGACCGTTTTGTTGCACGTTGACATGTTTACTGTTCAGGAGCGACGCGCCGTACGAAAAATGGTTATATACGATACACACACACATACATAGGTATATATATATACTAATAGTATACAGTTTTCATAAACGTCACCTTAAAGTCTCATTAGTATCCGGACCATTAAACGCTGTTACAGTCTTACCGTGTTCGACCTCACGATTGAGTTCGTGATCGGATTGTGGTTATTTCCTATTACAACGTTCAAATTTGGATATCAATTAAATTTTTTTTTTAGATGTATGCATAAATGATTACGCGTGATTTACTCGCTGCAACACGACTGCGTCCCAATTGCACGTTTCTACTTGTAAAAAACGCTACACGATAGCGCTCCATGAAATGGAGTATGTGTTGTACCGTTGTCCTTTAAAACAGTATTTTTCCTTCTCAATTTTACAGGCTTAGGACCGACAAAAAAATGTAATAATTGGCCGGGTTGAAAATTCTTTTATGTTATTGTAACATTAGTACCTGTACACAATCATTGATTATGGCTTTAGTTGGAAAAATACATATATTATTATAAACATGAAAGATGTTAATCACGCCGTGTATTAATATTTTTAAATTGTGTAATGGAAAATTGTAAAAAGTAAACGGGCGCAGTCGTGTTACAGGCCAAAACCCCAATGCTTACGTATAAACCGTTTGCACGATGGAACGTCAACAATAAAGTGTTGTTGAACATAGTGTACCATTAAGCTCGCGCATGTACTTTTGATTGGAGGTAACAGTGCGGTAACACGCGGTGTATACCTTAGGCTGACGTACGTACATTTAACTCGTGTATTGACAACCCTCGGGACTATTCACCGGCAGTTGACCTATGAACCGAGTGAGATACATATGTATATAATATCTCGCACGTTATCTCACTCGGCGGCGGGCGGCGGTCAAATCGTGCCGTATACGAGTTTGTTAAGCGCACGTTTCGACCGCATTATTTTGTCCGCCCGTAAATCATCTCGTTTACGGATCACGGGCGCGGCGGCGGCTAGGCGCACAACACACCGCGCACGCCTATTATTGGATATTAACTTATTTCGATCGACCCGTTGGTCCGGTCGCACGGGGCGTCGATGTGACACTATCGCGCCGGTGCCGATCACGCCGTGTCACGAGGTACGCGCGCGACAAGGTTAATTGGAGAAAACGCGGCGACGGGCGAACGTCACCACCGCGCGTCCGCATTGTCAACGGCTCGTGTCCGCCGCACGTCAATTATACGTGGTACATGCACCTTACGCCTGTGCGCGGATACCTATGTAATAAGGGCCGGGGACCCGACGGGTTTGATACGTACGCAATGTGCAAAATGGTACGTCCGCACCGAGTGGCTGGCCCCGAGGGTGTTTCGCATTTCTCCCGGTCGTCCGATCGTAACGAGTGGTCCGGACGACCCGCGATACGGACTGTCTTTGCTTTGAGGGGGTGGACTAGAGTCCGTTTACCATACCAGGATTGAGCCTTTAAAAATGGGTGGATTTTTGAAAAAGAATTTTGATTATTAGGGCAGCTGGTTTTCCCAGATTAAAGGATAGGGTTTGTGTATTTGTTTTGTTGATGGAGGGGAGCAAGTTTCGGCTAGAAGTCTGATGTGATTGTGGTCGGAGAAGGAGTTTTTATAGAACATAGTTTTAGATTGGGACTGAATTGAAATTTGTGGATTTTAAGAGGACCTAGTTTTTGACAAAAGTGGTCATGCCCGTTATTGTTCGGATACAGACTCAATTCGTTGCCATTGTGAAGGAGAGATATATGGGGCCCATGAGGAGCCAGCGTAAGTCAGGATAGGAGAAACGTATAGTTTAAGAATGTTAAGTTTCGTTGTCATTGGGACGGGGCTAGTTTTGTTGAGCATGGGGTATAGCAATCCACGAGTGCAGGTTGCTTTTTTAGTGATGTTTGATATGTGTGCGCCGAAGTTAAGTTTACGGCCGATGGTAAGGCCGAGGTATTTGACGTGTTTAGTCCAGCAGATAGTGTGGTTGTCGATGGTTATGGGCGGAACATTAGTTGTGGTTTTTCGGCCGAATAGAATGGCTACTGTTTTTGTCGTGTTTATTTTGATGCGCCAGCGGTGGAACCAGCAGGCTGCCAAGTTGATTTGGTGTTGTAGTTGGATGGCGGCTCATTTTGGGTTTTTGTCAGTAGTAAGGAACATGGTGTCGTCAGTGAATAGGGATCGTTGTGTTTTGAGAGTTGTAGGTATGTCGTTAATGTAAGTGAGGAAGAGTGTGGGAGAAAGACAGGAACCTTGAGGGACTCCGGCAATTATGTGTCTGGTGGATGAGAAGGAGTCTTCGATTTTAGTGATAAAGGTACGGTCGTTAAGAAAGGATTCGATGACTTTAATGATTTCAATCGGAATGTCGAGATATGGACTGTTGTCCGCGCAAACAATATTTATAACACGCGTGATGACGTTTAGATGCGGCGAGTGCGGGCAGGGGCTTGCCGAAATGGGTTGGAATACTATAAATAACTTTAAAAATAATCTACATACCCGTCCGTGCTGTTGGTACACATAATTATCCGCGTACAACACGATGATAGTTCATGAGTTTTGAAAGTCCATTGGAATGTTGAGGTTTTAGAAAAAAAGATGTTTTTATTTGGTTTCTCTGGTACAAGTGGTACAACGCATAACAATATGATGACTTAAGTTCCCATTTTAAAGTTTGAAATTCATATATCACGCTATTCTTATGATTTGTATGATACTCTATATTTTTATTGCCTTTGAAATGCAAAAAAAAGCGATCGTTTGAATTAAAATCAAAACGTCATTACTCAATCATGATTGCACTGGTGACGTTTAATAGAGCGATGAAACATTTTTTTCAGTGTTCTAAACCAAGAACGCGTGTTTACGCTAACCTAACCATCACGGTAAGCTGAGAAAACTAAACTCCGATGATTCGAATCGATTAAAGTTTGAATCCCGATTTCCCTACGCACGTAGGTATGCGTTTTATTTTTAAAATAAAATTATACATGCACAACAGTAGTCCAGAGCAGTAGGTACTCGTGCGCCTCCGCACACGCGTCACTGGACCGACGCGATAATTGTCAAGTGCGCATGTGAACTGGTTTTGTACAGTCGACTACCTGTAATTAAGTCGTAACCCGAGTATAAATATTCACAGTCCATAGAGCACAGGCATTTGGTCCCGTGCTGTAGGTACAACTCTACGTTACAGGTGCGTCATGCGTGAATTCGGGGTCCCCGCTAATGGTTGGTGGGCCGTCGTGATGCAAGTTCACATCGCGTTGATTCTGCGGTTGTTTCGTGTTCAAACGCTCCACTCGTGTGATCCGTTCCGAAAATAAATCCAAAAAACCAGGTCTCCTGTATAGATTATAATATATTTATACAAATATACTTCAGAGACGTCGAGTTTAGTACATCAACTGTGCGCAACGATAGCTTTGGTGTTTTCATCGTCGTATTATAAATGATTCATTGACGTGACATACCGACCATATACACTTGACCCACAGTGGCAGCCTAGTTAAACGAACCTTAATGCGCCCAGACATTTTTTCTAAATTAAAAGTCGTATAATTTGTAATTTAAAAAAAATATTCGTTTTTTAGAACATGTTCCCGGGCATATCTATTTAGTATTTAGTAC
Source organism: Periphyllus acericola (assembly GCA_949715065.1). Classification (NCBI taxonomy): domain Eukaryota; kingdom Metazoa; phylum Arthropoda; class Insecta; order Hemiptera; family Aphididae; genus Periphyllus; species Periphyllus acericola. The sequence continues at coordinate 7,806,417 of OX454269.1, read as the reverse complement.
ATAGTTATTGCATGCATATTTCATAGTATTTTAGTGCATTCACAGCCCTGGTCATACACCATCTCGTCTTAAGGCTTGGTTAATCGGTGCCTTTCGAAAACTGCAATGGCAGTTACAACATGAGTTTAAGCTTTGATTATAGTTTATAGAACTAATATAATTATTTTCATATCGACAGAATCGAACGTAAGTGCATGCCTGTGTGTGTGTGTGTGTGTGTGTGTGTGTGTGTGTGTGTGTGTGTGTGTGTGTGTGTGTGTGTGTGCGTGCGTGTGTGTTTTCCACATATGTTAATTGAGACTGGGCTTGCATAATTTTTTATTGAGAAAACGACTTGTTTATTATTTCTGAATCGAATACAAACATCAGATAAAACTTATAATATAAATCATATTTTAAAACACTACCGATGACCGTTGGCGTATGGTCATGTGCTAACGCAGGTCGCTCGCCCATATTATGATACTGCCTACTGTGCGCACACAGAAAATTAAATAAAACGTAAACGTGTGTGATATACATTGCTTTATGCGTATAAAGTTCGAGGAATATCGTCGTATACAAATGTTTTATTTTACGGCACATTAGGTGTATACAGGCCGGGAACAATTAGTTTGGCGGTTACTTCTTTATCATAAAAAGAAGAGATAACCGGATATCTGTTGGTAATAAAAGACAATGACTAATGGGATAATAAAAATATAAAACGACGCGTGAGCTCGCAGACAAGCGAATCGTTTTGTACGAGAGAGAAAAAAGAAAGAAAGATAATATGTAGATTAACAACATTATAACGACGACTTATTACGCCACGACCGCGCATTGTTTCCTCAGGAACTTAGGTACCGAGTACGTATATAAATTATACACATGCGCTTACATAAGTACCGGTAGCTAATAACTGAATACCCTGTCACCCATAATATAATGTAATAAGTATGTTCCTAACTAGTAACCTTTCCTAATCTTAAATATCATCAGGCGCGTTCACAAGAAAAAATGTAAGGGAGAGTTTTAAGGTTATCAAGGGCAACGTTAATGGTCATAACCGAATAGCAAATAACGACGGGAAATTTGATTTAGTTACCTTTACCGATGTAATATATTTTATACGGACCAAAATTGCAGATTGTCAAGCGAGGGTTTAAAAATAAAAATATACATTTTCTTACAATTCCTATGGATAGTGGGTGGATGGTTGAACTTCTAACACCTCCCCCCCTTCTTACGTATACGTGCTAGCTTAAATATAATTTTAAGGTATACGTCTTGCACCAGAGAAGATATTACATCTGTTATCTGTACTCGGACAGTCAACTTAAATTGCGCGATTACGTTCTTCGGGTATTCCGGCAAAGATGTTTTGCCACCGCACTCGCGTGTAGCTCTAATTGGATGAAATATCTTTAGAGAAATAATCCGTTTCGTAACGTTAATACTACAATATCATACGTATTTGTATTTTTTTTTATTTTCCTTTGTTATTCGACATTACAGCAAATAAATATAATATTTAATGTAATAAATTAATCTATCAATCAATGTATATTTAAAATAATATATTACCTAAACTAAAGTGTGTATGGTAATTAACTTGGAAAATTGTACGCTACATTGACCTTAATATTAATTTTTATTGGACATCTTGCCCGTCCAAATAAATAAATAAATATGATATGTTTATTTTATATGTGATATGTGTATAATATACGTATCCGTTTAAAGCCAGTAGTAGTTTTTTTCGCTCAGAAGTTCTGACCTATTTACAAAACTATCGAAAAAAGTATTAATTTTTTTATTATTATACTCCCCAGTCAGTGGCGCAGTAGTCATAAAAACGTGGTCGGGAAGTTTCAAAACCCAGTGACCTTAGCCTAAGGTTTTATACTTAAATATGTAATCTAGTATTAATTATATTTTTAGGCTACCATATTTTTTATTATTTTTTATTTATTTTTGGGCCCACTATCATTCAGAGATAATTTTAAATTTTAATAATAACATATTTTTCTTAACCCATATGGGTGATAGTGGTGATACATAATATGCTCAACTTTTACAATTATTTGTGTTTATATACTATGATACAAGTATGATAAAAATAGTATAATATAAGTAAGTACAATATAAAGATAATTACTATATTTAAATTAAAAATAAGAGCGGATGCTTAACGCCATGACGCTTCACCCTATCAATCGATTGGTTTAGAGTTTAGACCATAGTTTAAGCCATGAGCGGATATACATAGTAATCGGATCAGATGACCGAGTGTTACGGGAAGGAATTTTAAAATTTAATGTGGGTGTTTAGAATAGGAGCATCTATTTCCATAAATTAACTTACGCAAAAATAACATGTTAACCTCAACTATTCTATCTACTGTTTACTAAATAAATAAGACCAAGCTTGTACGTAAATGGCTGGTAGTTGTGCGGAGGTCGATCCATTTTCAATGTATTCGATGCAGAGTTTAAAAACCGCCTTTGGTTACTTTCTATGTGTGAAGAATACATTTGATTTATAGGGGTCCTACATAACTGAAGCATATTCTTAAAGAGATCTGACAAGAGAACAGTAAAGCCTTGAGTGAATTGGACACCTTAAATTGTTTAGACAATATTAAATATTGTTTATTTTAATTTTAAACTTTGAATTTTCAAAAGTAAAAAAAAGTGATATCAAGTAATGTCATTTTTTTGAAAATTTAAAATCCCGGGCTATAACAATGAAGTACACATTTTGTCGGAATACATTGCTTACTAAACGAGGACACGCCAAATGCAAACCGGACATTCACCTGCACATATTCAGACCGATCTTCTTTGTACACTATGTGCATTGAGCAGTTACTTGAAGACAAATGCCTCGCCCAACCACCGACGGAGCAGAATAATAATTGTCCTCGAATAGTGGTATCTCACATTATTCGTACAAATAGTTTCTGTACCGGCTCTAGATTCTTCGACGTTTACTATAAAGTTGTGTAAATAAGATTTTTAAAACAACTCAAATTATTTTCTGCCGACTAACCATGTTATGTAGGTTCACTTATTCAACTGTTATATGTACATTTCAATTTTATATTTATATTAAATATAACTTTCAGGTAAAAGTTCAATGTAAAAAACACATACATCCTACTGCAGTATATTACGATACCAATGCACTTATTTAATATATTTAATATGTAGAGTATGCATAAATGGTGTGAAGGTACGTGATAAATAAATGTATCGAACGGTACGGTATTTTAAATTGACGATTTTCGGAAACTGTTATCGCCAATAAAATAACGCGTTTATTCAATTTTTCATTTTTATTTTTCATTGTGATGACGACGTGGAAAGCGATTTTAATTAATCTCAAATCCGCGGGGTAATAATTCCAACGTCAACGTAGGTCGTTAAAAATGTGAAATATTACTGTACCAAAACTGATGTAATTATGGATTTCGTTTTTTACCGTTTCGGCGTACGTTACGCGATTATTATATACACGTGCCGCCGATTACGCACAGTGTTCTACATTTGACAATAACGGTGCAGGGGTGGGCGCAGGATAACGGATTACTGGATAAGCCCGCGATATTCTATTACTGTACCATAAATCTGTCACGCGGATTTTTTCCCGACTGTCGATGATAAATAATTCATTTCGTTCGCATACACAATATACTATATATTATTATGTACGTGTCTATATAAATTGTGTATTATATGGTTATTGTTTAAAATGTGTAACGATGTACCTACGAAAAATCGGTAAAATCCATGGACGTGTGTGTGCCAATGAAACGATAGTTATTTGTCTACTACACGTTTCATATTATTATTTTTTTTATATTCTTTATTCAGCATCAACAACAAGATTATTAGCTTACATTTTAATACGTTACAGCATATGCATAGAATAATATTTAAACTAATCTTGATTATCTTATATTAAGTTATACATTTCGATATTTTTAATGAACATTAGTATATTTTTTGTGTCAGAATAAGGTTCTAGCACTTATTTCGTATTATTGTTAATGTATCGAATATGCACGGTGGACTATTGCAGACAGAACATAAAACATATGAGATAATTGCGGTGTCTACGGTACAACTAAAAAGTAACGCAATAAGACTTAATTACCAACAAGTGGTTAGATACATTACAAATTGTAAATTTAAACAGCCACGGAACACAAGTTTATATTAAATAATAATATGATGATCATCATTGGTGATGCTTTATAATATTACGGCAACTTTAATTTATCATAAAGTTTTCTTCGTTCAAGTACCAGTCGGTCAGGATACGTTTTAATACGTTTGTATAGGTTTTCAGGAGAGCCGTGATTGGATGTTAGTGAGCGGTTGTCGAATAATTATTGCTTAACCTCGGAATAGGTATATCATAAAAAGAGTGGGCTGGCCATAGGAGTAAGTGCTGCACAGGGGAGTATAGCCATGTGATGACTCTTTGAGGAACATCAATGTGATTTTGGATTATACGAAAAAGGTCTTATCCAAAGTGAAAAGCGAAGGTGCGTTTTATTAGATATTAGACTTAAACATTCACGATTGTGATGGAGGTAAGTTGTATTTTAGATTGAGCAAAAAGTCTTGGTAACATGAACATATATTTTGAAAGATTGCGTGTGGCGCTTGTGGTTGTTGTTCTGTTTTGAGTAAATGTACGTGTAGTGGATTTTAAGATAAACTCGATTACGAATTTGACTTGGTTGTAAAATGTTTACAACTTCAATACATTTCCATTTCAACAGAATTTATTCGGAATAAATTTCATTTTTTTGGTTTTACTTTTGTTTGAATTTACGTTTGTGTATATAATTTGATTAATATTGCCAAAAATGCTTTGTTCTTGGGTGAGTTGAAAATATAAAAAAATGGGATTACGACTAATCACGACTTACTTTCAAATTACTCAGAAATCGGTTTGGTCGCTTATAGCCTATAGTAATTATAATTTATGTAATTATTATTTTGTTACGTTAAATTGTCTTGTTATTGTGCATGAAACACGTGTTTCCCAAATTGGAAAACGTCCGTAAATTCGTCTATTCCATTGGACTGCGGCAGGAAGAGACGGAGTAGACTGTAGTGTAGGTAAACGATTATATTATTATTATTATTTAATAAGTGGCGCCCACACGTTGGAGGAGCCGAGGAGCGGGCAGTGGCGACGGCGACTATACAAGCGGTAATAACGATAATTTAATACGGATAATATAAAAGGACAAAACCGTGCGGACGGCGTCCCGCTGGGTGCGACCCGGTGCCTAATGAATTGTACGGGTGTGTATTTGGTCTTCGGGTCCAGTACGGTCCGGTCACTGCAGCTAACTCTCTCGGGGAACATTGCGGCGGCGGAACGCACGTCATAATAATATGATAATTTTACATTATTATTATTATTATTATTATTATTTTACATAGCGTCGTCTCGTGTGTGTACTTTGTCGCAGCAGTCGTCGGCCAGGCGGAGAGGGATATATCATTATGTGCGCTTGGAAATGAAATTATTACGAATTAATAACCGGCCTACCCGACGGAATTGATCATGGTCAAACGTTCTAGCCTTGCCGCGATGACTACACGGCATATTATTATAATAATGTTACTTGCGGATCGATACAAAGAACGTTCGATTTCCCTTTCCAGCCGTACCGACGCGTCGCGACGTTTTGCGTAGTTTTTGCAGGGACCGAGAGTTTCACAAATATTATGAAAATGATCTTAAACTGTAGTAGTTTTTATTGATTAGCTTATTATCAAGCCGAATAACCTCAATGGTTCTGACGGAGCACGATTCTACAATTTGACAGCATAACCGAGGGCTAAAACCACGATTTCCACAAGACGTCCCGCTATCTTCAGACGACAACGAAGATGAATACAATTATGACCAACAATAATTTTAAGTAATGTTGATAATATGAAACATTTTAATTTTAATAAATAAAACATAAATTCTTTAGCCGTTCTATTACTATACATTCTCAACACTACTCAGTTACCGTTTATACGGAATTTTCGCAATTCGGTTACGAGTTATTGTGATAGTCAAGGAACTTCGTCACTTCCTCTTTGGCCGAGAAAATGAATCTATAATCTACTAGCCTAATTAGTAACAATACAATTTAAGGAACTATTATTGAATCTCTTCACTATCCCAAACTTCGCACCCGGCAGTGGCTCGTTGAGGATTCATTGGCTACTATTGGATTCGAAAATGTTTTCTGCTTCCGTACTCGTGAAGTAGAATACGCGCGTCCGTGTTTAAATTATTTACAGTTACGAGTTATGACTAATGTGGACCGTTTAAACGGATTAGATTTTCGAAAGTTCTAGTGCCAAATATCTAACACAAATCGACGATGGCTTGCAATGAAACCGCACTCTTACACACACATTTTATCACATTCTTAGGGCTGCACATCACATTTACTCAATGGTCGCGTCATCTCGTTAGTTAATATAGATGTTTAAGTTTTGTTTTTTTATTTATTCAATAGAATACATTTGAATCTTAACGTGTCGGGCGATTATACGGAGAAAATTACATGATCTTTATTGCATATGCGATGTTATCGCAATAAATAAATCATTACGGGACATCCTGTCTTACGTGCACTTAATATTACATCTCGATTTCCATTTTATTGTGCATCTGCTCGTTATGATGCGTGTATATATACAATATTATTATATACGTACAAAGTAGGCATTTATACGGACTGTGATCGAAAACAAGAATTAATATACTATACAGGAATAACTTACTAAACGAGAAGACCTAAAAGTCTCTCTGTAGGCGAGTAAAATACGGGTCGTCCGAGTTACGCGCGCGCATTCATTATAAATTATAATCATAATATGTGTAACATTATGTACACTCGACACCGCTTATAAGTGTGAATAAATATCAAATTTATTATATGTATACATATGTGTGTGTGTGTGTGTTTTTTTAGCGTCTTCGACCGAGGATACGTTGTATACGCGTTACGCGCATGTCACCACGAGCCTCTATAACTTGTTTTTACGAGAAAATTATTTTTATGTAAACCGTTTTTCGACTAAGAGTACATAAATCCTTCGGTGTTTTTCGACGTACAACGATATAGCGCACGTAGTTTTAAAGGGACAAAAACCGCACCCTCGCAATATACGCACTTAGCCACCGAGTCACAGTGCGCGCGTGTTTTATTGTACAAACTTTAGAATAAATCGATGTCGTTTATTTGAACTCGCAGCTTCCGTGTTTTCAACAGTTTATTGAAATGAAATCTGATGTGTTTTTATTTATCTGTTTTTTTTTTTTTTTTTTAGTCAAAAAGATTTATTTTTATAAACAACTCCGAAGGGTCCCGCAAAACGTCGAGGCTAAAGAGTAAAGACCGATTAATCTTATTCTTTACACGCGCTGCTCTAAATTGTATTAGTGTGCCATATTGTTTTTCAAATACAAGTAATTGTTTAGCAGAGCTCTCCGTGCATTAGGACTTAACACATTGAATCGTTAAGCACGTTTCTTTTTCTTTTTTTTTCTTTTTAACCCGAGTGGTTTATTCTTAACTTACGAGTAGTAGTACGCACGGCACAGGCTGCATAAGTAAAATAATGATTGTTTCTGTAAAAGGTCTCCGTAACAGCTGGAAATTGTTGGTTAATTGGGAATATATATCTTGTGTGTTTTTTATTAGTACAGTTAAATATTTTTAGTTAGTTTTTTGTATTCGTCTTAACCATTTCGTTTTAAATTAATTTATTACATTTTCAAGTTTTAGTAGCAATCCTTCAATTAACGACGATTTTTGTTAACTTGTATGTTTATATACTGAAATTAAATTATTTACACATTATGCAAGTGTTGTTTGCAGACGTTTATTTACTATCGCCCGATAATATTAAACAAATTTTTATTGCCGTAGAACAAAACGTAACATGTACTAGGTAGGTATATGTATAAAAAATAAACAATTCAGAAAATAGCGTGTTTAATTTATACGGGTATTAAAATCGAAAAATAATTACCTACCGGTGAGACCGCGATGAAGAGAAAAAAATACACTAAAGCTATATTAGACGGTGTTGTTGTAGTGTAGTTATACATATCGAACTTGTCTGTCGCTAATAAAACCGTATTATGCACGAGACGTCTGTTATACCAAGCCGCGCGTAGTATTTAATTTTCAGAAGAAACGATAATATTGCTGTACCTGTGTGTATACCCCCGACCATATCCTTATTACGAGATGTTGCTCGGCATTGTCGTTGTGCACATGATATTATTATAATATTATATCGAACAACGACGCAGCGCAGGAAATCGTTTATCCAGGTGTTGTGTCCTACATGTACGTATACCTACCTACCTACGTGGTCTGCGCATATGTAATCAAACGCTCGCTACAGCACGACAATGCAACCACCACGGGACTTCACGACAACACGTTCGTCGATTACATTTTAATTAACCGTACGCAATTGTCTTTATGTTCGCACAGCGTACATGCGAGCGGTACAAATGTACGTACACGACCGTTTAGCAGTCGTACGTTTTCAGCTAAACTGTACCCGCGAACCGTATCCGATTGTTACACGGACGCGAACGTATGTACGGAATACGGCCGAGCGGTATGGTGTAGAGTCTATACCAGGGATGGCCAACCCAAATGATCTTGCGGGCCACTTTGTAAATACATCACAATCCCGCGGGCCACATATAGGGTTGCCCAAAAAAAAAGGTCATCAGCCAAAATATTAATATAGGTAATCACATATAAATCACATATTTTATTCAAAATTAGGCCACATAAAATTATAAAAGTATTTAAAAAAATTAATATATATAAAAGTGATAGTAAAAGTATTTAATACAAAAAACATTACTATTTAGTGAGATATTTGTTTCTCAACTCGTTCACTAAGCTTTTTCAAGTCAATAGAAATTCTTGTATTTGCACACCGTAATTGATGTTGCAGGTTTTCATCTCTTAGGTTTGTGCGTGATTTATCTTTGGCGAATTTCATTTTCGAAAAAAACGATTCACAAGTGTAAGTCGATCCAAAAGCACTCACAATTTTTTGTGCCAGATTTCTCAAATTGGGAAAATGTTCTTTTGTGATATTAATATTATAAAAATCTATTTTTGATTTTGATGTTTCAAAAATGTGTTTTAATTCATTATTGCATTGTAAGTCAATGAGTTCCATTTGAAGATATTCTGGGGCCGAATTGACATCAGTATGAAAAGGAGATGAATATATTTCAAATATTGTCTTGTATTTGTCTAAATTAGTGAAACGACTTTCAAAAGCAGCTATAAGTTTCCTTATTTCTTTGCACCACTCATATTAAAAAAAAAAAATACAATAATAAAAAAAGTACGTACTTAAATATTTTTTCCACACTGAACGCACTTCAACAGTCACAGCGAACGGACAGATTATGACTGTTATTAGCCACGTTTTATTTTAACAATTCGATTTGCTATAAGCTGGTGTCTACTCGTATATACTTTTATCAGATTGGATAAGAATTATCACTTTTGTTAATAATACAGATACCGCGTTGCACGGGCATTCCAGAATATTCTATCGGCGCAAAAATAATTTTTTTTTTGTAAATATTTGATAAATGTCGCGGGCCGCAAAACTTTCCAAGGCGGGCCGCGGGTTGGCCATCCCTGGTCTATACTGTCTAAGTCTACACTGTAGACGAAACGGGGCACGCACTGCGATACGACCGTTCGCATTTAAATATATTATATATATATATATATATATATATTGTATTTCGGCCCTATCGTCGTGTACGTACGTGAAACATGGTCTACGACGCGGGGTGACGAGAACAAGCTATTGACTTTTGAAAAGAAAGCATTTAGGATAGTATATATGCCTGTGTTAAGCCCCATGGTTTATACGAGCGGAGAAAAAATGCACACTTGAGCAGACTGTATAATACGTCAAATATACAAGATTTGTTGAGATCAAAAATACTTCAATGGGCTGGCTTGAATGTATGGCGTGCAGAGGGAAGATTGATTAGATAGGCTCTCATTAGCAAGCCAAATAAAAAACGTCCTGTGGGAAGGCCACGTCAACGTTGGATGGATCGAGTAAGAAAGCGTTTCTCAACCTATGGTACGCGTACCACTAGAGGTACGCAGAAAGTTCGAAGGTGGTACGTGAATGAGATTTTTCAAAGTTCTTATCCATTTTTTGTCCACGTATATGTGTGGAAATACATTAATTAATTTATTATAAACAAAAAATAAGTGTAGAAAAGAACCATACAATACGACTCCTACTATCTCTTTTTTATTGATCTGAAGAATATTGACAGCAATGTCCATTAGTCACAATTACAATTAAAATTATTCACAAGTTCATATTATTGCCGTCTATTAGATTTATTGTAATGAATTGTATAATTTGGATATTTTCAAGAATTTTAAAACTTGGTTGATTGTGTCTGCGTTCAGTCCAAGTGCTGCGCCCAGTGTGTTGGGAATGTTGAGATTGTTGAGTTTTTCTGTATACTTGAGGCACTCTGTAATAATGTGGTTGACTGATAGTTCGATTCCGCAGGTGGAGCACATTGGTTTTTCTTCTTTTGCCATGAGGAATCCATATGTTAGACGAGGAGTGTGCCCGATTCGGAGTCTGTTACTTATTATTATTTCTTTCTTGTTCGTATGGGGATTTCGCCAACCGAAGATGAAGTTTTTAATTTTACTTAGTTCCTCAGCTCTCTACTTGTTTTTACTGATGGATCAGTGTCTGCAAATTTAGCTGGGTTTTCCTTTTTTATTCCTACGCTCAATATTTCATTTTATAATAAACTAAACTCTCTTGTTTCGTCTTTTACTACTGAATGTTACGCCATAATTAATTCCCTTCAATTTATTTTCTGTCTTGACTTCAACAATTTTCTGATCGTTTCAGATTCACAATCATGTCTACAGGCTATTTCCTCAGATTCGTTTAATTCATGTCTATCCCCTCTTATTCTCATCATCAAATCCTTAGTATACCATCTCAGCCTCGAGAATAAATTAATAAATTTTTTATGGGTCCCCAGTCATGTGGGTATCGCGGGAAACGAACGAGCTGATGATCTTGCTTTCTCTACTAAATTTAATAATAATATATCTACCTTTAAAATTCCTGCTTCCGACATTCTCCCTATTCACCGCAAAATGTTAGACAACGCTTGGCAAAGTAAATGAACCTCCTTACCGTCAAATTATGCCGCTTGGCACAGATATATCGTCCCCACCATCCCTAAATCTCCCTGGTTTAAAAATTTAAAGATTCCCAGACATTTAATAGTTTCATTCTCTCGCCTTCGAATCGGCCACAATTTACTCCCTCATCATTCCTTCAAACTCTCTCTCAACTCTTCTCCTCTATGTACCCGTCACCTCGATGAATCTGTCTGCGACTTCAACCACATTATTTTCCATTGCCTCTCTCTCTCTCCTAGCAGACAACTCCTTTTTTCATTCCTATCCACCATAGGTTATCCCACTCCCGATTCAAATCTTCTCCTTAATTCTCGTTCTACTCACATCATCAACTCCATCATTTCCTTCATCATTTCCGCTGGCTTCCTAATTTGAATAATAATTGTAAATAAATAATATAAATATTTTGTAAATTTTTTTGGTAAATAGTAATTGCATTGCTGTAATGTTTCTGACAATGGCAAAATAAAAAATAAAAAAAATAAAAATACTTAGTTCCTCGTTTTGTTTGCGCTTTGATCAGGATTATTTCATTGATTTGGTTTTTTATATCTCCATTAGTTGTTATGTACCAGCTATCTTATTATAATGTATTTCTAGTAATTTAATTGATTTCATATGTATTTTAATAATAAGTATACATATTTAATTTTACTTTTGTTCATTAAATGCTAATATTTTATTACTTACTCAGTAAGAGATGACATAAAAACGAGTCAGAAATGAAGCGAGAACCGAGGATGCGGAAGATCGGGAGGCTTGGAGGACTTTGGTAGAAGTTGCGAAGCGCAGAATGAAAAAAAAAATTGTATTCGGCCGCGATCGATGGAATTGAACTACTGCTCCACACGTCGCACATTTCCCTACGCGAATTGATACCCCATCGTTGCAGACGACAACAAGACGTATTAATCAAAATAATAATCATCAATAATTAATTAAACTATTACTATACTACCCGTGTATCCATGTGATTTAGTATTTTCACGAGCCAAACCGAATCAGAGACGCCAACGCACGAAAACGGATAGACATCGTTATAAATATATATATCAAAATAAATTCGTCGAACGATGGACATCGAAGAAAATTTCCATAATAATGTGTAACGCGTGGGTACATGGGATAATAGTTCGTTTTGTAAAACATTGTGAGTGGTATAATGTGGAGCCGCGAAACGATTCGTCCGATACATCAAATAATTATAGTATTCGTTTGTCGCGTCCTACACCCTCCTTCACTACGATATTTTTCGGTATTCAACGGGACAATAGCTTTAATCGTTGTATACAACTCGACAGGGTAGGTAATTGGTTTCAGGGGCTACCTACGTAATATATAACCCGCTATTTATAGCTACCCTATGCACACTGACCCTATTACGTAGCCGCGCGTATCAGAACAGCGTCATCGGGTACACGACGTATATTATGTCGGTACATATTATACGTCGGGACGGTTGTAAGATTGTCGAAAATCATTGAGCCAACCACCCCCTGTGCACGGCCAATTAAAAAATAAAAAATAAAATAACTGCTGGCTTACGGTATATATATAATATATATATATATATATAATATATATATATATATATATATATAGCTATTACTGAGGAGCAGTTACAAATTGAGATAGGTCCCGTACACCATATATATATATATATATATATATATTTATATAGTATGTTATTGTCTTTATATAATTTTACTCTTCTCGACGGCGTGCATTTGTGTCATTTATATGTTTTATGAGCCTTCTTCGGATGATTATTATTATAATTATTTTTTTTATCGCCAAGGCGGATCTGTACGGGGTGATCCAAGGGAAACGGCTTTCGTGAAACACGTGGATTCAGCCCGGGTCATTTGTAATATCTTTTTATGGCTACTTTAATCGTTCCCAGTTCTGGTAGATACGATCTCGATAGGAATTCGGCCCTATTACGAGTATGATACCCTGCTCCGACGTGATGATTCTCATTGATGAAGGTTCCCCATTATTTTTATAATCCGTATTTAATTACCGCGAGGAGTCTCCACGAATCGAAGGAAAACACGAAGAAATTCAGGGACTGGCGAAGGAAGACGATGACGGCCCTTTATCTCGGAACACTTTGACTCACGTTTCCACGTAACCGGGGAAAAAGCGAAGCTACCAAAAAAGCGATGTTCAAGAATACTCCTAAGAAACCTAATACTTAACATTTTTTTCGGTTACATATTAGGTGTATAGTTCTCATACCGTGCGGCTCATTTGTTTTGTCTACGAAATTAATTATTTTGATGGTTATCGCAATGTTTGAACTGCGATTGGTCTCTATACGATCTGTACCAGAACGGTAAATCAGTTTTGACGGACCTAATAATAAAACGCATCCGGTATCGTATGCAGGACTCGGCGAGAATAAACTGGCTCGTTTGTGTTTACGCATGACTTATCTGACTCGTTTTTAATTTATCGTATTGTGCCGTGTAATAATTACTCAATTAGTTTTTACACCGTTACTCGTACAGTAGTAAACTTTCACCCGACGAAGATATTATTACGAAGCTAATCACAGTTTTATTCGATGTTCAATCCAGTCAGCAGGTCGGCTGAACAGATTGTTTTATAGGTTTCTTTTTACGAGCCCGGCACATTTTAATTGGTGCTTATGTTCTACGGATCGAGCTTGTACGTACTACAGCGATTCCAAGAAATTATACCGTCTAATTTATCACGTTAAATTAGGTATACGTATAATATACTAGTTTGACATCTTAACGTTGTCTTGCTCCAAATCCTGTAGTAGTTTAAAATATTTTTGGCACTGCACTTTTCGCGTTAAATCACACTTATATTGCACATATGTAAAGTATGTAGTTGTACATCAATATAAATATAGATGTTTGCAGAACAGTTGACCGGAAATTAATTTTTCGATAGGTCTATTGGAACAAGTAAAACGTTCAAACGAGTTGATCATCAGTTATAAATTGGCCATACCTACATTAGTACAGTGATACCACGTAGCAGTTTACAACGTTATATTCGTACACGCATATGATATGTATGATATTAGCAAAGGTTTAATTATTTATTGATAATATTCACCATCACCATAAACATTTGAACACTGTTTGTGCGTTAACACTTTTGGTACAAGTCTTGGAAATGGTCTAGACTATAATATGTGGTCTTAATATTTCAAATGTCATTAGACATCGTATAATGTATTAAGGAAACTCTCGTTAAAGATATATTAGTTAATGTTATTACAATGCGTTCAAGATCGTGTCAAAATAGCCGTTTGCTGTAATACAAAAAGCAACATTGTGCGACATTAATCAATAATTATTAACTTCAGTTTCTGTAGGTTATAGTTGGAATAAATCGGTATAACGACGCGTATTCGAATATCATGAAATACTTGGATATGGAATGCCTATAAATAACTTTTGAAAATTAGTATTCTAAAAAAGTGTTACTGAATCACATCATGGAATTATATGTAAATAAATAAACTGTGTGACATCAATGTATATTTTGAATCTCAACTACCAATCAAACGGATTTTAAAAATGTACCGAATGTAGGATTAAAGGTAAATAATAAATTTATTAAAACAACATATTTATGTTGAAAAAAGAAATGCATCTGAAGTACACGAAATATAAATAGGTAATAAGTTATAAGTTACAAGTGTTAATTATTTTTCCATTACCATAAATTTGTTAATTTCTAATTTAGTTATATTGGACTGTAAAACTATTATTAATTTATTGATATTTTTACGGTAAAATTATTTCGTATCGTTGTTTTTGCTAAAAAATCTATTTTTCTAATTGATAATAAATCAATTATACGTCGTTGCTTTAGCTTTACATACAATTTAAATACTTACAGTATTTTCGTACACTCCGAATAAACTTGAAATAAATCACTAGAATTTGAAAATACTCTCTTGACAATATAAAATGTTTATCAAATGAAACGCATTACTACTGTCTTCTATTTTAAATGAATAATAATCTTGATTAAAATTAATGTAGGAATGTAGTTTGTTATTTAATGAATATACTATATATTATTATCATGTTATTTTAAAAGCGGTTTTCTAAAGTTAAAAATTAACATCAATATTATAATTTATTAGACTGTTTGTATGACTGGAATATTATTTTATTGATGAGTTACTACTTACATAGAAGTATCAACTTATTTATAAATTATAATTATATATATGTACTCATAACTGGAAAATAATTCTCTATGAAATAAACATTTTTATCTAAGATTAAATCTCTAGATTAACTAATTTAAAAGAAGTTTCATAAAAATATGTTTATGTATAATATTATATTCATATCGATTATAACATATTACACATGCAATTAGAAAAATGTAGTTTCAGTATTTACTGTAGCATTATGTATATTAATTAAACTAATTATCTTGCACTGATCTTTTTTTTTTTTGATAATAGGTTTAGTGTAATAAAAATAAAACTCATGTTATTCTACTTAAATAGAATTTTTTTTTTTATTATGTTTCTTAGTATAAGTATTGACCATAAAAGTTAGCTTTAAGAGTATTTATTAATTTATTATTTAATAGATACGTACATATATATTTATAGGTATAATAAATATTGTATAAAAAATTGTAAACCTTACCATAATGGGATTTACACGATTTCGATTGAAAAATCATAACTACACTTTAAAATACATTGATTTTACTATTAAAGATTTAATTTAATGTATATTTGAATAATGCGCGGAAAATTTATTTTAAAAGCTTATGCTATGTTTCTTGTTCAGACAATTTACGGTTTCTATTTTTGTCCCATGGAATCATGGAGTTTAATGTTTATTATTATTAAATTATGTAAATTCGTAATTTTTTTTTACGCACACACTACGAACGTTAAATATTATTTTATTAACACATATTATAATGCCCGACTAATTTGATAAATGTTTGTGGGTTTTGAATGTAATTGAATTCAACGCGTCTCGCGCGTACGTGCGCGTGCGTGCATCACGCATGTGTGTATAATGCGTGTAATATACGTGCGGCCGGAGATCAGGTGGAGTGCCAAGTTCACAATATTACGTGAAATACGCGCTAAGACCATTAAATACAGGCGCATCTGACGTTATTCTTACTGCAGTACACACCATAACAAGTGTCCGGCTGCACCTTAAAAATACAGTGTGACGTTTGAATTAACTATGTTCACGTAGAACCTATATACATGCTGTAGAGCATGTGTGGTCGTCCGAGTAAACTCGTAGGTCGAAGATATGACATTGCCGTCATATGTTACGGAAATTACTACACCGAACGGTGGTATATAATATCAAAGACCAAAATTATTCGTTGGTGCACATAGTCGTCCTACACCGGGAAGGATCTAAAGTTATTTTCACGACGGTTATTTTTCTTAACGTTAGATAATATCTAAATTATTTTTTTTTCCACTGGTTACTCCAGCATTTACTTTTTGATGTTTGTTATTTGTTTCAACGCATTTCTATTTATTGAAACCACCGAGCGTCTGAACCATAAAATATTTATCGAAACGTCATGTCAAAATCCATTCGAGGATATGCCAGTGCCCATATTATGTATAAAATGATTCGTAAAATACGAAATCATATACTCGCTGTAGTAAATTTTAATATAAAAAAATATATCCATCCCAAAATTAAAAATATCGATAAATCGTATAATAAAATTAAAATAACCACCACCACAACCACGTAACCTTTGATAGAAAATAGAATATTAAAGTAAAAAACGAATGAAAATATTTATGTATTTTAAAATTAAACCCCATGACGGCATTTTTGGTAAAGGAACATTAGTTTTCTGAACTATTAAATTTTTGAACAATTTTTATTTTGGCTTGTTAAAATCGTTCGTCCGCAGTAATTTTGCACCGTTCACATTTGACTGCTGTAGAACGTCTTGGCACTTTTTACTTACTGCGCCTGTTTACTATGTATAATTATATAAATATGTTTCTTTCCAATAATATTTGTACGAAAAGTTCCATCGCTTTCTAAACATTTGTTTCTAGATATTGTGGAAAATATGCATATTAGTACTTATAAGATAATGTGGTTGAAATTCTAAAAAAGTTATGAAAACAAAATGTGTTCGTTTTTTAGACGCAAGGCTTAGATCATTAAACGGTTTATTTTATTTGACTAAATGTCTTGAAGTTCGAATAAATTAACTCAATGTGTAGCTCCAGTGAAACTTAGCACGTACCACTGCTGAAACGAATACATGTAGTATATATTATGCGGCATGGAAATAATATTGTCAACGTGTAATTTTAATACGTTCATAAATAAGATTAATATCTTCATATACACTTCTTATATAGGTACTACGCCATTGATCACGAGATGAAATTAAAGCACGCCGTAGCCGTCAATTGATTGAAAAACCGTGTTTCACATGATTGTCAACTAATAAAAAAAAAAATTGATTTACTGTGCTGACCATTCACTCGGTTTGCCTCCTCCTTTCGACCTGCAGCAGCACCGCAGGTGCACAACAAGATTGCTCGGTCATAAATAATAATTCGCTTTTCTTGTTCATCGTCTCGCGAACGTTTACACGTCTTTTCCTACCCATTCCTCTGAAACCCTCAGAATTGGTCAATAAAAAAAGAAAAAAAAAAGTAATAATAATAATAAAAAAAAAAAAATGTGACACTCCTCCGTCCTTTTGTCATCCGCTGAGAACGAATTTCACGGACCGACAAGCGCATTATCGGTCGGCGACAAAAGGAGTCGGCGGGTTCCCACACACAGACAAGTCATACGATATGCCGTTTATGTAGTCAAATTATATCAATAATAATAATAGTACGTTTTTATTAATTGTGTACCCCATGGGGTAAATGCGTTGTATAAAAACTATATATATATTATTGTAACCCGTCTGGGCCGGGGACATAAAATATACACGTAATAATAATAATAATAATAATAATAATAATGATGATAATACCTGCGCAATAAACGAGCCGTACGTCGTTCTGCTCCTTCGCCCCTCGCGCACGGGAGCTGTAATTCGGGATTTGGTGCATCTCTCTATTATAGCCGTCGAAATACTACGTCGGTTGATAAAAACAAAACCATAAAAATGGAAACATATTATTTTCTTTTTAATCTTTGATTATGTATTTTTTAATCATAATTTCTAGATCATAAACAATATGCTTGCAGCAGCTGTTGTTTTGAATTTTTTTTCTTGACACACGAACCCAAAACATAATTTAATTAACCTAACTGTTTAAATTTTGCAGCAATGAAACTCGCGGTCACTCAAGTGTACGCACTATTTAAAACATGCTCAAGTCCAGCTTGCAACATGTTGTTTGAGAATCATGTTCAAGTCCTCATTACCGAACCAAGATTTAAAAGCAAGTATGCACTGCATATGTAGGATTATAAAAGTACCTGCACATACTTCGGTTTACTATTCCTTTATATTTATGTCTCAACATAAACTGTTGAGTACGATTTTATCTGTGTGTTAGATAAGTAGTATAAATGGGAATACAAATTTCAAATATACAGTAAATTCGAACTATAGAGGTTCACGATTTAGTGAGAGTTGGAATCATCGAGGAAAAAAAAAATAATTCGAGTTACGGAGAGTTGAATATAAGTTATTATTTAATTTAATTATATGTATTATTTATAGCAAGTACAATAGGTATATATTTTATGAATATTTATTACTTAGAAATACATTTATTTAAAAAAAATCTGTTATTTATTATGAGATACATTTCTGGGCATAGTCTGGTCCATAGAGCGTTCATACCAACATCTATTTACGGACCGAAACACATGCGTTTTCTTTGACTTATAAGTTATAGAAATTTCGCACTACCGAGAGTCAACTGTACCGATATAGTTTTAGATTTAGATACAAATCCATTTTCACGTTATATTTTCTAAAAACTCGTGACTTATTTATAGTTAATACTAATGTTGGTGAATAATTATCTACATTTTTAAAAATAATTCACGACTTGCAGAAACATATTATTATCAAAATATCTTAGAGTAAAACTCGTAGACTTTTTAAATTAAATTACACGCGATGAAGTTGAGTACAGCAGCTGACGCGACGCCTGGATTCCAAACTGTACACTTTATAGTTTTCAAGATACTCATATTGTGTGTCGTCTGGGTAGACACTATTTTAGGCGTTGGTCAGCGGCTTATTGTGTTACCTGTATACGAGTACGTCTGTTGATAATGAAATCGAACAAAACGTTCTACAAGCCCGTGTTTTGTTCATTAACATTTTTAATATTCGCAATAGCTGAACTGTTGGAATTTAATGGCGTAGTGATTACATTTTTCAATCCATAGGTATTTAATTTGTTTTTAATTCAATAGCATCATAAGCATTCCTTTTCGCATTTACAATGAAAATTAATTTAATCGTAATTTTTTTTGTTCGGAATAGACACTATGATACGTGGTTTAAACGTAATTTGAGAACGAATTGAATTCTTATACGACCTGGTACTTATATAAAAAAAACGAGTTGTACACTACTGTAATACAGATGCTTCGTCATTGTACATTAACCTATACTACTATATTGGATCATTAGACGAATCCCAGTATTCGGAAGAAATTATTATCTCCTTTAGATTAAATAAAAATAAACAGTAATAAATATGTCTCGGACGCGAAGTAGTTATAATATTACCGTGTCCATAACACGAAATAACAAATCAATTAATCAACCCGGGCTCACCGTCTGCGTGGTATTTATTTTATTTTTTATTCCGTCGGCCCTGCGTTGTTGTTGCGTGTCTGTTTCGGGAACGCATAAAACATGCTGAGTCGTGTTGAAACAATCATATTGTAATTATTAAAAGGTCTCGGCGCGGCGTGCCGACAGGGGTCCAAAATTGTTATTTATATAATTAAGTCGTTAAGATACTGGCTCCCAAGTAAACGCGCATACCATAACCGTGTTACCGAAAGTCCACGCGGCCGGTACGTACACACAATATATACACCTACAGCCGCGGTACACGAACCTACATCATAAACACTCAGGTCGTCCGATAATTTATGTCCGTGTTGCCGTTGATACGGTATAATAGTATATAATGTTATTACACCGTGTGCATAGTGTATATACCTTGTCAAGAGAACGATGACGAGGTGATCTCTCTTTTTTTCAGTATCAAAATTTTAGTTTATATTTATGTACTGCTGCACCGCGCCGTCTGCGCACCTGTTCCATTCAAATGCACTTCATGATGTATATATATATATATAGGTGTATAACTCTGCTGTACGACTGCATTGTCTGTCGACTGTTGGTCGGACTTCTACTGCGCGGAACACTGAATTGACTGTTGCGAAAATGATTGATGATTCTTTTATTAGTCTTTCGCGGCCGTCGCTAGAAATTCACATACATCGTATTATTATTTATATCTTTTATACATATCTTCATTTATCATCATTCGTTTTTCCATTCAAATTAATAAGACTTTAAAATAAATAACAAATTACTAAATCGTATTACGTGTTCGGTATACACGTGTAACGTATACGGTTCGATGTCAATTCATTTATCTGTACCGTCCAAAGAGTGTATGCAACATGATATTACATAAGTATAAAATATATACATTCATAGTAAAATAATAATAACAATAATTTTAATCGATTAATTACATGATTTGTAAATCTCTATAATATTTTCGATGTAATAACGACTAATGTTTATGAAAAACCTGGGTTTTCTACCTGTAAGACATTAGTCTTCTTATGGTTTTTATAATTTTATATCGAGTAAATATGTTGGTTTTTGTTTAACAATATATTTCGATTATTATATAGGCTATTTAAAAGAATTAAGTGAAGTATAGAAGTTGGTTTTCCACTAAATTATTGAGTGAAAACCACACTTTTTTTTGCTTATAGATTGATTATAGATGTTTAATTTTGCTTTGATTCGAATTAATGATATTAAATGTTAATTAAAAAATGGTCAAAGTTGCTAAAAAATTATGTTTAATGAATAGAATCTGTATTTTTATAGTTTTCACTTTTTTTTTTTTTAGTTCTGGCAAGTGTTTCGATTAAGATAAATATGTACATTTCAAAAAGGGTCTTGGGTCGCGTGAGACTCCACAGTTACAGGGATGAGTGAATTATACTGATGTATTGGTATTTTAAATTAGAAAGCAATGGTACATTGCTTTTGAAAACATGAGAGAAAAAGGTCGGAAATATGAGTTTATAATACTTATATTTATAAAAAGCAAAAGTATAACTTTTTAAAATGGAATACCTACAAAAAATGTATAGTCTTGATTCGTCATTTTATCTAAATCTTTTCTAGTACATCATACTACAATTTCACGACTTAATAATATACGTACGAGTGTGGTACACGCTATAATAATCGTGTTATTCGTTCGTACGGCGCTGCGGCGGACGCCTTGTTTCACGATACGGCTGTCGTTCCATTGTATTTCTCGCCACCGCTGCCAATGCCCGTCAATATTATGATAATTGTTACCAAGGTATACTTACCTACTTTCGAAGCGTCGTCGCCTTGCGTCGGTGCAGCACTTACGTTCTGTTAACGCAGCCCGTCGTACAATAATTATTGTGTGCGCATTTTCTGACGCGTGTGCCGAAAGATTTTCTTTCGTGCTTTTGCAGTACTATTATCGAAATTATATTTGTGTCTCAAACAAAAAGGTTTACCTTAAATCCTTAAATATAGTTTATTTTGGATGTTCAATAATCTTGGTAATACATCTTATGGAATACATTGTTGTCACCGTAGACATCAAGCATTGAAAACTGAAAAACCTTGAAAAACGAGTGTTGTACAATTTTTACGATGAAATCGGACGATCGTCTGATGATATTGTTAAAATTAATTAGAATCTTCCATCATAACATATTATAGGCATTACTCTGGTTGGTAATTTTCACTCCGTATTAAGCGGACGGTTTTTGTTTCTTGTTTTTGAACCGGCGACGATATAGCTTTATTGTATAAACAAAATGCGAGTACGAATGTATGTTTTTAAAATGTAAAAGTCACAGGTCGCTAGCCCGTAAAAAGCGAAGTGAACAATGAGTGAGAGTGAAGGAGAGAAACAGGAAGGGAACAACAATGCGGCTTGGTAGAAGAACGGGGTATAAGTAGAGACAGAGAGCGAAATGGCAAAAAATGAATATATTATGGTTAAACTCCAACTCGTTCCTCCGCCAAATTCCATTTCCCTTATGTCGCTAGAGGTACCAACTATTTGTTTAATGAGCCACTCACCATGGCAAATTATGCCGTACGCAAATGCGAAATCCATCTTTCTCTTTTTTAGATATACTCTATAATATACGGTTTGTTCAAAATATTTTGTTATACTTGTATAATTCGTTGTTTGACTTTGATCTGTTATTTTATCATAATATCTTATATTATCTTTTAATACCATTGCACGCATATTTACCAAGGTTTCGCCCGTTTAATTAAAATTAAAATAAAACATATAATCCGACGCACGACGCTCTTTGTGTAAGTCCAAAGACCTCAGAACTCACCCTCCTACGCACAGTCATAATATATCATCATACATGCACATTATGCCAATTATAATTGTCGAACCGCCGCGGCCGGACTGAGATATGATTTACCATGACGACAGTTGGCGTAGCGCAGAAGCGGTGGGTTAATAATATATAGTTTAGTATCGTTTCTAAACTGATTATTCGACGAGAGGATACCGATCGCGGTTGGGACGGCTCTGCAACAGATATGTAGGTATCAACATTCAACATACTGATAAAACTGCAAACGTACCTGGTGAAATACAAATTGCAAGTTCTAAACAATCTTGTTAATGTTTTTGTTTCGTCTAGTGAAAAAAATTAATTAATTTATAAAAAGTCACGATCGGGCTTACTCCATTCTCCCACCACACACGTAGGAAGTTTCGACGGTAATTATTCACATTTTAAAAGCGTTTAATGTTTGTATTGACAAATTAAATTAAAGTTATATACGAAAATACAAATTTTGGTCAAAAGTTCATTATTATCATTAGAAAATTTTAATTCTTCGCCAATTCATGAAAAAAAAAAAACATTATAATTGACAATGCTAACATTAACAAACGTATCAATAATATATTGATTAATGAAATAATTCAATGTTTATAATAAATTGGGTAGTACTAACTACTAAGTATTTATTGAAAAAAAAATTTAATTTTTAAATCAAATTTAATATATACCTATTTATGTACACACTAATTAGGATAGATTTGCAAGTCCTATTATAATTAGGGTATTATTTTTAAATTCAGTACTAAATCATCAAAAATTCAAAACTAAAAAGTTATTCAGGGTGAAGGTCAGTGAACTACACACATACAAATTTAAGCATATTACATTATAAATATTCAATGATTATTTGAACTTGAATAATAGGGACGAACGATATTAGACTTTTAGATTTTTCCGACTTTGGTTTAACCATAAACAGATTTTTTTTTTTTTTTATGTCCGTCGACAAGATTTCAACCAGACTTTTTTTTAGTGCTTGCCTAAAATAAATCAATAATAATAATCATATAAAAAAACTTAGTTTATTAATTTATATTACTTATAATTAAGTTTGATTGAAGAAGTTAAATTTTTACTTTGGCTCAAGATAAATACTTTCTGACTTTATACATATTTTCTATTTATATTATCTATTGTAATTTTATTTTGGTACCAATAAATATTATGATTATTTTTATTATTACTATCCATTATTATTATTTTTTATTATTATTATTATTTATTAATAGCTGACCCGACAGACTTCGTCCTGTCAAAAAGATTTGTAATGTGGCAGTTTTTGTGCCTACGTATTTTAAAAAATTCTCCTGAACAGAACCGTCACCCTGGTGATAGGGCGTTGTGAATAAAAAATAATTAAATAAAACATATATAAGGATTTAAAAGTAAGTAATCGCTTTATTGTTAATCATGTGAATCATAATTATTATTATTATCATTGTAGTGCTTTGTGGTATACGATGTTTTTTGTTTGATTACCTGGCGCATAGATAAACAAATCTGATGGTTTTCCAACATGGGAACAGGCAACATACAATTGACCATGGGAGAAACATGGGTTTTCTAGATTAATACCACAAACACTTAATGATTGCCCCTGGGACTTGTTTATAGTCATAGCAAAAGCAAGACGCACTGGAAACTGTAGTCGTTTAAACTCAAATGGCACATCAGTCGGAATCATTGGGATGCGCGGTATGAGAACATCTTCTCCTTTATACTTTCCTTTGAGTATAGTTGCTTCTATCACATTATTATTATTATTATTATTATTATTATTATTATATTATGTTTATGTAAGACCCAATCACTAGGTGAACTATGGCTTACGGTTTCTACTCCGTGGGGGCTGAGGATCATTATTTTATTCTGGATATTACTAGGGACTCTATGTACATTCTATTGGATGTACAAATTGAATTAGTAGTGCCTGAATAATACACATAAATTAATATTATCAGGCCGATAGCAAACAAGTATCAATATTAGCTATATCTTAATCAAATAAAAAAAAGAATCTCTTTAAAGTACATTTAAGGTTGAATTTCTCATCTAATCATAAACTATACGAAACTCTGAGTCCAGAATCAAATGTATTTCCGTTTTGTGTATTCTTAAATATCATAGTAAAAAATTATTTGTCACTTTCACGTCTTGTCAAGATTATAATTCACCGATAAAGACATAATTTGGTTACCTGTTAATAGTTTTTATTATTTATTTTATTAATTTTATTTAACATAGAAATGGTGCTCGTTATACAATTTAATTTAGTTCATCATTTTTTGTATTCCTCATAGTTTGTTCAATAAATGTTATAAATACGTGCATTGTAGTATTGTATAGTAAGTCATTTTTGATAGCTTAATCGTCACACGTGTAAATCGTTTTTTCCGTCGACGATTGAGTAAAGAATTTAAAAAATCTATAATAACGTTCGAACATTATGTACATTCGACAACGTTGTTTCAAGTTCTAAAGGGTAAAAATTTTTTCACACATTAAATTTTAATGAGTGCCGGTACCATAGATTTATTATACACAAACACACAGTTTTTAAATAAAAGTATTTTAATGCGTCAGTGATGTTTGTATTCGTTTATCGGGTGAAATCCATTTGTATATAAAATGAGAGATTTCATTAGAATAACTGATTATTTATTAAAGAAATTCTAAATGTATGTGTAACCTTGCATTTGTTACACAGGTCTTGATTGTTACAGTTTTGAGAAAATTTGCATAAAATGAATACCAAATTTTTCTATAACAATTGCGGCCAATGCCAAATGCAGTTAAGTATTTTCAACAATGTTCTCTTATTTTTGATTTCAATGCATTAATAAATGAATTTCCAACACATCATAATTTATTTTTATTTTTATACCGTCTACCTTTTAATTATGATATAAGTGGTCGATCGACGAACTAACACGTACAATTTAAATATTTTATTTTTACGAGATTTTATTTATTTAGTTAACAACTATTGCATTTCAACGTTCTAGGTTCTATGTTGAACAAGGAATATATTGGTTTTACCATAATGTATTTTTTTTTAAACATTTTTAAAATTTTTTTTTTTTTATTCGTTGACAATATTTCTACCGGTAGAATTTACTTGTCAGTTAATTCGTTGAATTGTCCGAATACAGATACAAATTTCGATTAAACGATGTTAGACTTTTTTGTTGTCTGAAAATGTTTACCTTTGGAACATGAAACAGTTGAAACATAAACAAAATACCTATTTATATTACCATTACCTGTACGTGTCCCATCGGAATTCTAGCAGACCTCTTTTCTTAATAAAGATAATCAAGCTTTGTTTTTTTATAAGACTCATGGAGCTTGCGAAGCTGAATATATTTAGTCGACATTGGTGTAATGAATTGCAATGTAAAAAATTAACTTTTTATTTCATAACCTACCAAATTTTCGATATGAATTAGTAGTACTCGTATATAATAACGTGCTAGTCGGGTTTATTGATTTGAATAAGTTTTAACGAAACAACTGTTTGTTAAAAATAATTGCACGGTCATGAACGACTGGCGGCCACGATCTGCGGGGCTTAGTATTCAAACGATTTTGGATTTCCAAAATTTCAAATTTCAATTTGTCGATTGAAATCGACAAATTTCCGACTGAACCGTCGGAATGAAATAATGTCGACCGTTTCGACCTAGTATATTCTGCGAGTACTCGATGAACAAATTATTATTATTATTATTATTATTATTGTAGAGATCCGTAAAAGGATATTGATATAGTAGATATTGATATAATAGACGATTGCACTTAAATCGGACTAAACGTCCAAACAGTATTTCTTATATTGTCAATAATTGGCTTGTTAAAAAAGTAAAAAAAAAAAAATTCCGAATGTTTTTTTTTGTTTCCAGGACGGTCGGTCATCGCAGTCGTTTGATTTCGTCGTGAGCTGGTATCGTATGTCGTTACTGTTCCGAAATCGTATAATCAAAAAACCGTCATATTATAGTTACATACAGAATTCACTTGTTAACACGAACGGTTAATACGGTCCCCTCGAGAAAGGCCCTGTACTTGAACTAAGAATTTTTACGGTTTCCTCACGGTTTATACGAATCTAGAACAAACTTTGGTAACCATACTGTCTCGTTTTGTCGGTTTATTGAGCAGAAGAGAATAGTTATTTTTCATTTTGGTTTTATCATATGACTTTATTATTTGATATAACAGCCAAGCAATTACAATGTTACTGATTTGAGTTTGAATCTAGAAAAAGTCAATTAATATATATATTTTTTTTTAGGTTATTAATTGTATTAATTAACCTATTATCAATGCAATAAATAAAAATAACCTCTATATTAAATATTTATTTTTTGCATTAATCGATAATACGAGTTAGTATAACGCTGTGCAACAAGAACGAATTCGGGTTAAGTGTATCGGTTAACTCACAATAATATAACACGAACACGGAACTGGTCGCTTCGTGATTCCGTCAAGTCCGTGGTTACGAGGGAATACTGTTTATCAATGATCATGACGTATATTATTACATGTTACGATGAATTGCGTGAAAACCGAAAAAGTCCTGACGCGAAATGTTGGCCCTAGAAGAGTCCTTCGCCGTTCTCTCCTATCCCTCCCACCATAACGCACCCCACGTATTATATCGTTTCGTACGAGCATATGAGCGGGTACGGAGGAGGGTTGAGAGTCTGACGAATAACAACCTTGCACGGCGGGTAGGGCTCGAAAACGATCGAACAGGTCGCGGCTGCACATGATCCCCTGTCTACGTTGCGGGGCCGTAATGCGCGCGTCTCGCCGTGGAGGAACGAACGAACGGAGCTTTGTACACGCGTTATATTGACGACATTTTGTCGCCGGTTTATTCGGTTTATACAGTCATACACTTACACTGTGCGTGTACAACGAAACGTAATATCATAACGCATTGCGTATAGTATATAAATATACATTTTACAGCTCGTGCGCGTACAGACGAAACCGTCGCCGGCTTAAACAATGGGGTGGAATCGCGTCGTCGCCGACCGCCCCCGTTGTATGTTATATCGGCGGTGCGGGGGCGATTATTCAATCAAGACCGAACAAAGCGGGACCGGCGGCGGCGTTCCTCCGCGCCACCGCCCGAATCTAAATCGCCGGCAAACAATGGTAAGCCGATTTCGAGGCGGCGACGGCGAATAAGCATCGTTTAGGGGATTAACGTTATTATTATCATTATTATCATTATTATTATTATTATTAAACGCGCGATCTCTGTGTAGTCGCGTATTATATACACACACACACATAATAATATATACGATGTTGTGTATATTATTACATGTATATAATACAAGTACGATCGCGATACGCAAGTCGAGCGCATGCGCGCGCAGGGGAGGTTCGCGCCGGCGAGGGGTTGGACCCAGATAATCGGTCGGTAATCGCGCGCGCATCCCTTTCGCCGCCTGCGTCTCGGTCCCTCCCGCGCCACTCTTGCAAATGCTTAGGGTCGAACAATCGCCTCCGCCCGACGTCGTTTCCTTCCCGCGTCGCGTTCCTCCACACCGGTCCTCGTGTACAAATCTTTACTAGTCCTGCCATTCGTCCTTTCAACGGTACAATAAATAATAACGCATACCACGTCCTGGCACAGAACATGTTATATCAATAATATAGCACTGGCAATATTACTATGGACGATTTGACGGGTCTGCGATACTGCGCGCTGCTGTTCATCGATTACCTATATAAGATGCGTTTACCTACCGCGGGTTCGTCCTGAACGATAACCCTGTGATGAGACATGACGTCCTCGCACACGTCCACCTATTTACTATAAATTCCGAGCGGCCATTCGTCCGGGTATCGCATCAACACTTATTCCCTCCTCGTATACTTATAATCACTCGCCGACAACCGTGTGTCTTACGTGAACGTACATCGCACGACGCCGTTTCATGTTATCGCTGCACACGATTTTTCGGCGAGTTTGATTGCGTATGCATGTTATTCGTGTAACACGGTGCATCCACCAATTAATCCTCTTTAGTCGCGAGGCGAGACGAGGAATGGACATACTGGTTTTATTATGATGACGTGTGTGTTTTATTTGTGTCTGTACACGGTTACGACCAGAAAGAGTGTTCCGATCATCGCCATCATGGGGGGTAATTGATAGGAAATTGTTATTAAAACCCATTATTTAGGCACGTAACCCTATCGTTGCGCGTGTTATATTATGATTTATGACTCATAATCTTAATTGTGAGCTACAATGTGCAATAATATTATGAATTTATAAATAGTATCATGATAAGTTGAGTCTGTTCAAACGTGAATAACACTATGTTAAAAATACTGACATGAAATCTCAGTACGATTTTCCGCTTGCATATTGTCTGATTGCCGTGATGAATACCATGACTAGTTTGTAACAATTAACATTTTAATCCTATTATTATAATGGCGTAGCTCAATTTTCACCAACGGTAAATGTTACGGCTATAATTATTGTTATAACAAACAAATGTTCTATCGTGTGTTACGAACTATTATAGTATTTAATCAGAAGAAAAAAATTCATAAATGTTTTGTAAGAGCTAATGAGCTATTGTAATCTTCGAGGGGCTTGTACAAAATTTATGTTTTCACGTGCTTGCGGGGGTGTATACATTTTTTTTTTGGTTGTACAAAATTAAGTACGTAATACTGTGTAATTTTAAAATTCAGATTTATATGGGGTAACGGACCTGGCATTGGATGGACCATTCCATTAGACTACGATATTAGTTATTTATTTACTATTTTGGTTGTCATAACGACTCGAAAAATGTAATGGTTACTTGTTATATTAGCATTTTATTTATAAAAATAACTATAAAAAATAATTAATCTTATTACAGTTGGTATTTGTTTCTATTATTTGACTTTTATTATGAAAGAAACAATTTTCCTTAAACCATGCAAAGCTATCATTAATTTAATGAAAAATTTACTTTTTTTAAGAATTTCTGTAAATAATAAATCGAATTCTATGGATCAAAATTGTACCCCTTTCTTATTGATTTAACGAGCTGGCAAGCTTTTTTCATCAGTGCAATTAAAGATTTTTCTGCGGGATAGACAGTCCGTAATTTTCGAAATATTTTAATAAAATGTATGGTATTGAAATATTCGATTAAAACTTAAATCAACCTTATTAAGAAATTTGGTTCTGCTACTATTTATCAACCATCTTTAGAAATATAACCTGATCAACCCCCGACCCTTTTCACTCAGAACTGTTATTTTGAGAGCATTGGTACATTGGCTTTATGTTTAAAATATGCATCCCATCATCTCACCCGTCCGCGGAGTGTCGACCTAAGAGTTCCGTATTTTTTAAATTTATTTATTAAGTAGATTTATTAATGTATATTTATGAAGAGGACGTCACACCCACGTCCCACATATGTTGTCTCCGTCTTAAAAACGTACAAAATGGTAATTCTGGGTTCAGTAGAAGCGATTTTGTGTTTTTAGCTTTAATATTAGAGACAACTGATTTTTTATCAAACTCAAAGTGAAAAATATTATCTGTGCAATGTTATAGGTTCTTACGATATTTTCATTTTTACGCGAGTTATTATTATGTAAAATATTTAAATTTAAAAAGCTCGTATTTCACTTGAAAATTTAAATATTATAAGAACATTAAGTTTATCTTTCATTAAAGTTTGGTAATATAGCTTAGTTTACTATAATATTAAAGTCTAAAGCTTACAACTGAACACCACAAAATCTGTTCCACTGCACGCAGATTCTGTTTGATGTACGTTTGTAAGAAAGTGACAACACACCTAGGAATTTCGTCCTTTTTTAAATACATAATATATATATTTTATTAATATTATTTCATCATCCTTAAATCGTGTTGTGTTATCATTACCAAAAGTCGTGGTTATGCCATTATGACGATTTAATAGCACATGCATGATCGTAATACTAGATTGGTAAGAACTATAATATGTGAAATGGCAAAAACGTACGTAACCATATTATAAGGACAGTTTAGGTGCGTACACCCTATACGTATAATATAATGTATATTAAAACTGTAACAATGGAGGGAAAATGTAATTTTGCGAAATAACTTACATGGCAACTTCAGATTACCTCCTCGTATAAAAGGCTTAAAAAGCTGTAAAACTTTAATATACTGAACTATTCAGTATACTCCATTATATCTAATTGGACATTTTCAACGTTTATCATCGTCGTATACTATTTCACCGCTTACAGTATACACTTGATGAGATCACGTTTTGTCAATGTCGTCCGACTATTTTCATTATAATATTCAGAGCCTATTAAAAATAATTAGTCAATGTTCATCGATATAGGTACCTTGACTAATGTTTTATGAATGAGAAAGCTGAACAATTACCATCACAATGGACACTAAGATCCTTGACCACCTCAACCGTACGCTATATGGCTGTGACACTGCGTTTATACGGCAATCGAATAGTTTATCTTCTTTACAATGAATAATCGTTTGTTGACCGAGTAAAAGTGTACAGGACAAGTGGTTTAGAGTGTTTTTTTCTTATTTTTTATTACATTTTATTTTCATCTATAAAAATTCTTCGGCCGTAAGAATAAAATAGAGATGACGAAAGCGTTTTAGTATAATTTTTTTTATAGCAAGATACACTGCAGTTATATAATAAATAGTTAAATTCAATAATATGTAATAGTAAAGACCATATAAACATTTGTTTTTACACTACGTTTAAATGCTAATTAAACCAAAATAAATTAAGACGTTTTATCATATCAAATTAACGATGGAGTTTAGGCATTCAATTAAATACTAATGATACTTTATTTTTTATTATTTATAAATATTGAATGTGTTGAAATAATTTCCATTGATGTTAAGCCCAACAATTTTTTCCAAAACGACCACTTTTCAGTCGAATAAATTCATAAGATATTAGAACTTCAACTAAATCAATTTATATTGTACTTTTTTATGCGACGTTATTAATATTACCGACTTTACCTTTATTTTTTTTAACGTGCATTTTTTCGTTAAAATTAATTTAAGATTCAAATTATCAAAATACAAATTAAACAGAGAGTGATAAAATATTTTTAAAAAAGCCAATGGTCTAGTAAGATTATTAGTTTTTTTCTACATGCAGTATCCAAAATTCTAAAAAAAAAAAATGTTAATTCGCGTTATTGCATTACATTTTACATTTTCATTGTCCTAAGGGGGGGTTCCACTTATTATTAGCATGTCTCACTTAATAATGTTAAACAGCTGAGTCACGAAATGCTTTTGTATGGACAACTAAATAATAAAACACTCGTTACCCACAACGATTTTGTTTTCATAGTAAATTCGTATTACAATCATAGGGATCAGTCAAATAAAATGCATGCACGCACTCCCGAAGCCTGCTTGCCGCCGTTGCCGACGACGAGTGTGACATCCGGCGTGACATTTTTGACATTTTAGCATGGCCCCCAGCGATAATATTTTGGTATGGTAATTAAAAATCAATAATGCATGTGTAATTTTATAAATGGGCTAACTTCAATTTCAGATATTTGCATCGTCATTGATTGCGATTAATTATTTGTAAAACACTAATGGAAATTTGATTGAAAAATGAATATGAAGCATACCATTAATTCAATTATTCTAATATATGTGTTTAACTATATAGATTTGATACAGTTTCAAAAACAATGAGATTCCTCATTAGTAAAACAGATGTTTAGCATAATAAAATAAGTCAGACAATTGTTAATAACTTATGACATTTCTGTGACCTAAATGTTTCAAACTAAAATAATTTATAACTTTTTCAAGGACACTATGATCTCTTCCGTTTGTTGACATTTTGATGTTAAAAAAAATGGTTTATAATAAACATTTGTGACGTATTTCATACCGAACTTCTGGATGTACTGTCATACAATCGTTTTAATAAATAAAACAGTTTCCACAAACTTATTGGTAGGTACGTCACGTAATATTGTAACTTGTAAGCACCCCGTTGTTTATTTTATAATGAAACTTTAAACTTCCTTTGTACAATTAATGGCACACATAAATATTTTTAATTCAATAATGATGATTATGATGGTCTGCAGGCTAATGATCTGGCTTAATATTAGATTTTCTATTTATAATGAGGTTTTCAGTAATCTCAGATCACGTTACTCATAAAATAAAGGAGCGCTTTGTTTGTGGACACACGACGATTGGTTACCCCTCGAGAAATCGACGAATGTCGCACATCGTTACTGTAGATAATGCCATAGAAAAATCAAATGGATCACCAACATCTAGTTATGTAGTTTCAGAACGCGCGAAGAATTTCGTCTCCGTTGTATACCATAGTGATATATTAGCATGAGTATGATCAGTGATCACTTATAGTTGATTGTATTTCAAAACGATTTTCAAGTCATATTGTATTAAATCTTTAATTTCTATATTATTCTTCTCGTGTAATCATCGACGTTTTTGTCTTTTTTTTTTAATCGTATTATATTATTTCATTTGCACATATATGATCTGTGTAATAAACGTGAAATGTCTTGGTTTTGTTTTTTAAACATGCAAATGCGATGCTCGGGAATTTTATTATTATCATATCATTATAGGGTGCCACTTGAGTATTTTATCGTAGGAGTGTATGTGCTGAAAAGGTAAATAATATTCTATTTTTTTTTTTTTAATTAACGAAAGCACCTTTATTATAGGGTAAACGATAAAAATAGTATAATTTGTTAATTTTTAAGTACTCCCGAATATGGGATGACACATAATATATTGTACACCGTTTACCTAGCTCTGACATTTGATTGGGTCGTATAACAAGTCTGAAGACTTTAGGATAAAGTAACTACAATAATTAATGTTTGACATTTATAATAGGTGCATAGAATATATTAAAACATAACATTATTCTTAACCAAGGAATGTCTTTATACCTAATTAATACTATTCGTATGCGATCATCGTAGTATTAGGTAAACCGTTCCCCAATTTCTTTCCGTCGGTCAATAGATTCTCTACATCGTTTCGTTTGTTTTAAAAAGGTCAACTAGGTGCTAACGTATTGGGTGCCAATCAGATAAACTACAACAAGTTTATAATTCGAATAATTTCGGCTGTCTTGCCAGGGAAAAAAAACGGAATACTTAAACTTTTCGCCGATAGTAATAATAATAATAATAATATGTCGTCGGCCGTATGAAAACTGATATAATCACGTACTACCTGAATCGTAAATAATTCAACAGACTAATTGGATGGTATTTTTATTTACTTTTTAAAGCTAAAAAAAACCGGATTCCACTGCATACCCGAGGTCTCAGCTACTTGTATTTCACTTTAGGATCCACATTCATGTTTATTCCCATTACTTTACAATACACCCAAACCGGCCAGTTAACCATGAAACCCGAGATCAATATTCTACGTAACAATAACAAAGTCATTATAATACTTACGAAGATAGATGTCCGCCGTTCTACTCTGTACATACCATTTCAAGTCGCCGCGGCGCGTGATTATTAATGGGCAACTATTATGCGAAAGGTAACAGAACGTGCGCCGCACAAAAGCTATGCTAATTGCATGGTTTAATTAAAACCTCGAGTGCTTTCATTCGTCGCGACGATCCGTTCATTTTATACACGGTTGAACAATGTCCAAAGCCTAGTTAATTCTCGTAAGAATTAGTCGTGAGTGTTTTTCATCCTTAAAAACTATTATTACGTCACAGTATCTATTCGACATTTTCGGAAGACGAAGAACCATTTATGTATAAATAATGTATCGAAGTCGCCCGCGATGATCAAATTTTCCCATTTTCGTATCATATTTTATCCATACGGTTTAGAATTTCATTATTTAATAATCACGAGCAGGCCGAATAGAAACGTTTTTTATTTTACAATACTCGAATGCACGGAGTCGACAGCGCACTAAAAGTTCTAATCGTTCAACGCACTGGACGTGCTCACTAGACTTCTATACTAAAATTTTTTTAAATTTTTAAATACATCGTTTATTTAACTATTAAAAAACAAAGACTTAGTCGACGACCATCAACTGAAATGCGCAACGGGCTAAACGAGTGTTGAGATTATTGTTGATCACCACACATACTTATTATTAGATTTAGAATTTTGTATCTCTATAAAACTCTAAAAAGTTCTCAAAGGAGAGAAAAAAAACACTAAAAAAACAAACAAATAAAAAATAAAATAGTCATATTAGTTTTATTTTAATTTTATTATATTTTAACATAATTACTGATTAATATGACAATTATATGAGAGGTTAAAATTACTTTATAATGCATAATATTATACGAGTACAATAAAATGGAAAAATATTTTAAAATTTGGTGTCTCGAGCCAGAGAATCTTGTAGATGTTAAGTAGACTAAAAAATAATGAATAATTAATGACTTATGTTTGACCCACTAAATCAAATATTACGAGATAAACGGACTGAGCTACCATCGATCAAAGAACGCACTATAAAAACAAATATCGATCTTGCAAATATGTTATATATTCAAATACGCATATCTAGAACACGTTTTGTAAAACTGTTATTAATAAGTAATAATATAAAGAAACTCTCAAAAAGAGTGAAAAATACTAAAAAAAGGGCATTTTAAAAGGAAATGTCTAAAATAGCAAAAATAAACGAAACAAGATTTCGATTAGTGTATTGTACGTAGTGTGAATCAAATAGATGGCTCACGTAGCTTCGTTTTAGATTAATCGAAAAAGAAAAAAGCAAATGCCCACAAAAACCGAACTGTAATTATTATAATGTCCGTGTGGTAACGGCCAGCGGTGTTTTATCAAAGATCTAAACGTTCGAGTTGCGATTGGCTTACACCACCGTGCACAGCGTACTGTAATAATACTATGAGCACCAAAAATTATTATTATTATGATTTCCAACGTGCGTAATGTATTTATAAAGTCCGACACGCGCGTGATAATCTACCGGCGGGCGCTGCGAGAGAGTTGCAGCCGAGGGACGTATCGCAGCGGTGATTGATGACTGATTGATATAATATTATAACGTCGTATCGATGAGTGGGTTTACTCGGAGCGGAATGAAATTACCAGAACGATGCTGCGGCGATGGCAGCGGAAGATATCTTGTCCGTCCACAGAAATTACACGGGTGAGTTAACTCGCGTTGACAAACACACAAACACGCACACGCGCATACACACATACACGCACGTGCACACGCACGCACACAAACTCGCACACTCAAGCATATTCAGGTATTTAAATTTGTCTTCTCATTTCCTGTCGATTACCCGCGCACCCGTGAATCCGTCCGATGGATCTCGGTATTTAATTATTTTTTTCTTCTCACAGTAGCACGCGGAATCTTTGAACAAAAACACATAAAATAGCTCCATCTGGATCACGCGCTTTGTATATTACGATCAAACAGAATGATTTTCAACGACTTCTGTAAGATTGAAGTCGTGATTTTTATTTTGTTTTATTTTTAAAACATTTAACAAGTAATAAGTTACATCTTACATGGATGGATATTCGATTTTATGTATGCAAATATTTACTGAAATATTCTGCTTTAGAATATAAAGTGAAAATAATCAGTTAATTGTTTTTAAAAAAAATACCTATTAAAATATAAAATCATTATAATAAAGTGAAAAATTTCAAAGTTTTAATTTTTCTCTCTGTCCGACTGACTGATCAACTTATTCATAAAAATAATTGTAAGGCACTTCCCATATAAGTAGAAAAGTGAAATTTGGCACAAAGGTTTGGTTCTGTGGTGTAATTATCGATCCCTATAAGAAGAGCCTATAGGTACGACAATGTCACTGGCAATGGTAAAGTTTTCCCGGCTGCAGGGTACTGAGCGCAAATGCGACGCGTTTTTGTCGATGACGCAATCACATCGATTAAATCTTATTGCTGGCCGTTATCTTACAAACGTTTAAGTACTATTCCGAAAACAGTTGTTTTGCTTGGATACATTAAAATTAATGAATAATGTGTTATGGGTTGCGTAAATATTGTTAGTTTTCACTAACGTTACTGTAATTCTCTTGGTAATCCGAAATTACAATTTACAATAAATATTGAAATTTGTTAATTTTGTGTTTAAAAATTTGTTACAACCCAAAATATGGCAGACTTTTTCACTAAATTCTATGACTATTTCGTGGTCATTTATTGGTTTTTTGTTTTCTAGGATTATTTGATCTTGAGCGTCAGAGGGATCATATATATAATATATATATATTCAATTGTATCTTCACCAATCGTGTAGATATCTTATAAAAAACGTTAAGGCGTAAGGGTTGTAATTATTAAACAAATTATATATTAAGTATATATTTACTGAGGGGTACACTTTGAATGTAATTACCATGTTAAGTGTTAGCAATTTAATACGTCACGTCTGGTATATTTATTTATAAATTATAATTAATACGTAATATACCTTACTATGTTTATGAGTATCAATCAGGGTTGTACTTAGATGTTGAAGAAAAAAAAGTAAAATTATTTTTGTTCCAGGACTCTACTCTATTAACCTGGTTATATGAAAGTAATTTGGTTTAAATTACATCATGATAATTCACCTTTTTCCAGGTGAAAGTGTTCAATTTTTTTTGGTGTGATATTTTAAGAAAATAATCATAAAATATTAAAGATCCACTGGTACAATTGGTAACAGCCAACTTTTCTTTCCCTTACAATCGTCAACTTAGATATTTACCCTAGGATACTGATAACTGTAATATATGAATAAAATAATAAGTGATCGATAATCGGTTATGCTAAAATGGAAAAATAATTCAAATATTATTTTACTTGATATAAAAACAAATATATTTATTTCTTATTTCATTTTATTTATTTATTATAATAGTCAGGCAGCAGTTATACCGAGTAAAATTTAACGATAATAGCGGTGGTACCGAACAGCTGTTATAATTGAAAAACTAATAGAAAATTAGAATTATAAAATTATAGGAAAAGTAATCACATATCAGATAGTAAAGTTTCAGAACATGAGGAAAAGGGGGTATTTATATGGCCATACGAGGTTTCCATTTGAGTAGGTAGAAATTATTATACGTATGATTTTGTCCCCTGTGTTAAGGGAGGGTGTTTTAAATTGCATCCCTCAATACCCCTACTTCTGTATAATTTACAAGTTTAAAATCGGTGTTTTTAGATATTTTGTTTTGGCGTTTCTTTCACCAGCCAACTTCGGACAGCATATTAGCAGATAGGACACTTGCAAATAGGTCAGTGATCGATGAGTACAGCAAATTGTATGCGTTATGTTTGTAATTAGAACCACGCCGATAGCTGGGATTTTCGCTGGACTTTGTGCGACGGGAATTATAACAAAAAAGTCGATAATCCGGAAAAAATGTATATATGGCGGTGAGATAATATCGTGAAAAATATCATTAGAACACACAATTGCCGGAAACCAATTTGGACGGCGAAGGTCATATTCCCAATTTCAAATGAAATCAAATATGTTTTCTTAGTATACATACTAACTGCTAGGGATAAATTTATTTCACTTAAATTTTTTATTTCTGTATTGTATATTTATTAATAATTGGTCATGTATAATAAAAAAAAAATTAAATTGTATTCGTATATTAAAATACAATTGTATTTTAATGTTGATCTTAATCACTTTTTGTTTATAAAACCAAATAAAAACCGGTAAGGCCCAGGGTCGGGTGAGATACAAGGGTATATGATACTGCTGTGTAGGTCTTTTCAACTTGAAATCAATGTATCGTTGTCAGTCGCTCTCGAAAAATGATTCCGAGTGAAAGAGGTCGGATGGATAAATAATTATTTTTAAAGATAATTAATAGACCAAATTTCTTTATGAGGTTGGTTGAACTTTTAATCATACATTTCAAATGCCTAATTAGACAAACAAAATGCATGAAAAAACTTTGAAAATTATGAAATATCTATAATAATTGCTAATATTATAATAACAACCAAATAACTAATATCGTATAATAAAAATTC
This sequence comes from Periphyllus acericola, assembly GCA_949715065.1. Classification (NCBI taxonomy): domain Eukaryota; kingdom Metazoa; phylum Arthropoda; class Insecta; order Hemiptera; family Aphididae; genus Periphyllus; species Periphyllus acericola. Next base: position 7,767,414 of record OX454269.1, on the reverse strand, counting down.
ATTGAAATACCCGATTTCATCAACACTTTATTCTCTAACGCTTTTTTGCCATTTTCATGTATCGTTTTTGTCTACAAAGAAAATTTTATAAAAATTCTTGTATTCAATTTCCAAGTCCTATGCATTTGTAACAACAAAAATGTATAGGATTTTCGTGATTTTTGTCGTGTTTTGTCAACATTTAATATTCAAACGCTCATACAATTTTTTTTCTATTAAAATTTGTTTCAAGTCTGATATTTGTATTGAAACGCTAAAGTTTTCTGTCGAACCAAATAAATTGATCGACATTTTTCGAAAAAAATCAAAGGCAATTTTCAAATATCTGCAAATAGTTCAAAATTAATCGAAATATATACAAGCATTCAGAGAAACGAAAAATTATAATTGATTTTGTAATTTTTTCTGAATTCTTAAGAGTCATTGCAATTATTACGTGGGGATAGTAAAATCAATGAAACTAGTTTAACCCCGAATAAAAAATACAAAAAAACGTATAGGCAGATTAATATATATACCGCGTAACTCAAAACATTATAGCTATAATTGTTTTTAAAATCGCATTTACCGACCAAGGTAATAAGTCTTTTTAAATTTCAAAAAAAAATCACTCCGCATCACATACGTATAGTGTTCATTCGTACACTAAATATTATGTACCGTAAAGATGTACTATAATGGTAGGTAAAATAAACATACACACTCACACACACACATATATATATATATATATTATATATATATATATATTATGTACACGCATATTTATTTTTACACACGCGACTATATATATGTGCTCACGGTTCTCGTGCCTCGTTGTCGGAGTACGATCATGCGCGCATAATAATATCACAGAGCAAATAATAAATAATAATAAATTACCATGTGCAGACAAGACGCGCACACAAACGCACACGCGCAGTGTCGACAATCGTGAACCGTCGAGCGTGTGTGCGCGTTTCCAAGACAAAGGTTTGTGTAAGCGTGCCTGCGTGTCTGTGTGTCTGTGCGCGCGCGTGTGCGTGTGTCGGTTGCCCACGGTGACATCTCTATCACGTCGGCAATAAGTGCGACCACACACACCTAAAGGTTGTGTAGCGCGAGTACGGTGCGCCTCCGCGTTGCGGCGACGTTTCCACCGAGCGTCTCTGCCGGGAGATTTCCACCCTTAACCCCTTCACTCGTGTGTACCGGCTGCACGTGGTATTCTGTCGTTGCGCGTGAGCGCGTACCGTTTCGCCGTACACATCATAGCAATTTATGTGTGTGTAGTATGTGTTGCGTTATAAAAAAATGACTTAATTTAATATTTATACACGCCGATTTTTACTGGTACGAATAATGTTTAGTAAGTATAATAATAATAATAATAATACAAGTACAAATAATTAAGTATTCCGAGGCGAGCGTACTGGACGTAGTGTGTCGCGAACTAGACTGTCCACTAATCAAGCGGACGAGATTACCAGAGTCTTATTAAAGATATATAAGGTTGTATATATTAGGTTGTACCTAATGTTGTATCGGACAATATGCGTATATACCGTCGACGTCGTCGTCTACACGAAGCGCCTCCTTCGCCGGTGACTTTGGTCACTTTTCGTCTTTCACTTTTTATCATTATTATTACTATGTATTATTATTATTATTACGACTATTATTACTATTATTGTAGCTGCGCCGTCGTTATTTATATAAATATATACACGTCGAGTGTACACGTAAATACGGCGTTTTGACGATAAATCAAACGGTTTCGCTCGCCGTATCCACTGCGACTCACCGTCCGGCGCAAACCGTGTTCCATTGTCCCCCGCGAAATCTGCCGTCTTACGAATGATATACGACGGTGCCGAAATACGACAACGCACTATAAATGCACATACTACCGCTAAATTACGTAGTCGGACTTGTTCGTGTAATTTTTTCACAACGTTCAATTATTATATGATATTGTTACCTCGTCGCCGCTCGATGTCTCGCCGCGAGTCCGGGAAATTAGCACGAATTCGCTCACGTAAACAAAACGGGTATTGTCGACGGATAGAGAGAGAGAGAGAGAGAGAGAGAGAGGGTGAGAGAGAGAGAGAGAGAGAGGGTGAGAGAGAGAGGGCAACAGTATAGTCGCATTTAAATCTTCATAATATACTTACTACGCACATTTATCGACTGTTAAATGTAAATTCACGCACAAAATGTCTTAACACTTACCGGATTCTCTTGGTCTATAATTCCATACCGTTTAGTAAGAAAAAAACACCGTACCGTCGCCACGGGGTTCTATAACGTTCTCGCATGACCGCGCGCGCGTTTACTGGTTCGCGCATTTGTCTTGGCCGGCGCTCAAATCGTGCTCGCACTGGCACATTATGCAATAATACAACGAATTTCAGACGCGATTATACAGTGGCATGGCGAAGATGGTTATCGAGAGACGGATGCCTAAAACTTTTTTTAAGAAACGGTGGGTAGGTGGGTAATAACTTGTGGGTAATCATTTAATTCTATAATCATAAGAATGTAGAAAAAGTGGGATTCGGTCGAAGGATCTACTTATATTGAACTCTGAAAAAAAGCGTACAAATGGTATTTTGATTATTGTTGAGCCTAACCCTAATATTTAACTCATCGATTCTCTCGTGTAATTTTATCCTAATCAATCTTATAATTATTATTATGGTTTATGTCTGCGAGTGGCAATCTCCCGCCACCCCAAAACTATAACTGTGTGTGCTTGTATGGAAAAACATTTATTAAGAACGTGATGAGAACCCAGTGCATATGTATATCAGCAGATGGGTGGGTGGATGGTTCATGACTCGCAATTCTGTTGGCAGGTGGATACTGGAAAAAAATACTTGCCTCTGAAAATATTTAAGTTTGCCACGCCACTGCGCGTATAGGTACGCGGAAAATTGCATTTTATTTGAATATTGTTTGACGTATGCGTTGATCGATATACTTGTTATGATAACTGCAGTACTGGAAATCACGCCGGTGGACTCAGTTTGCTGGGATTCACAGAAGAATATTAATAAAAATAATAAAAATACACCCGACTGACGTACACTGCAGCAGTAGCGTCTCGTTTTGAACACCCGCGAGGAAGCTCCAGGGCTTCAGGTACACATCATCGCATATAAATAACATGTTCTATAATATATAGTTTTACAGCTCGAAGTAATCCATCGAGCTATTACACGTGATTTCAATTGCGGTGGGAACCGAGTTATAATCGTTTTATAATCGCGTTTATTGACTTAAAATATTAAGCTCATTTTTCGCTCGCCAGATATACTGTAATATGCACGCACTCGGTTTGGCCAAATCAGGTTCGATACACTAGCGCGCGCACACGTATTATATTATATAGGTATTTATTTATAATGTACATTTAATATTATTATATACAGCCAAAGAAATGGATTATTTATGATACTCCCGGAATCGGTTGATGGATCAGTGCTGGTGCAGGAACGGTGGTCAAAATTATTTCATACGAAACCGGTATGTTGACGATCATAAATAATAAATAAATTGATACCTTTACCGTACGGGTGCGCGTGTATTATAAGGAACAGAAAAATCACACAGAACGGAAATTCAATCTCTATAGAGTTATGATGATATTATTAAATCGGGTACATGATTAAATACACTTAATACAAACAACCATTTTATTATAATAGCGCGTTTAATATTTTAATAAACGTGCAGGTATAGTATAAATAACTAGGTATTATACGATCACTCCGATTTCAATAAATACGTTTTATTATTAATTACCACCGATGGTCCAATTAATTCTTCAATGATTAATATGAATTATTTAATAATACCTACTCCGCTATATTATATTTTGTGCACGTGTATTCAAATTTGTTGTTTAAACATCGAACGATATCTTTCGTACAATCATATACGGTTAATTATTCCACATAGAGGAGCGTACACGCCATACGTTAATAATAATACGACATCAAACGGTTTATATACTAGGTATTCACCCGTCGAGGGTTTTCTTAAATGGTGCGCTATATTTCCATCGTGAATTCAGTTTTCAATCTGATTAAAAGGTTTAGCTTTTACAATTTAATACGCATACGCTTTGATTATGCGCACACGTGTCACCGATCGGCTTTTAAACAATCCAATCAGATAAGGATTAAATCCTTTGCCGATCGCTTGATAACGTACACAATAGTCCGATGTATTCGATTCGCAGTCGTTTTAAACTTATGGTTGTTTATACAAAACTTTGGTATCGGCAGAATGGCTTACAAAAACGACTTGATTAGAATATTGTTGTTGTATAACTTTTACGGACGGTTTGTCAATAATGGGTATTATATCGTTACTATAACAATACCAGTATAATAATATACCGAAAATGGCTGTATAATTTCTGAGTTTCGACTTTGGTTTTCCTCGCAACGACGTCAGGCGGATATAATGTAAGCATTATATAGTATTATGATTGTAATAATGTACATACACGTTAGACACTGTCACAGAAGGCTTTTTCGCCGTTCAGAAATCGATATTCATTATATTTACTTGGAACCTTTAGCGTTGAATGATATTACAATACGTAATATATTTTGCTATCATAAACGACTCGATATAGTTGTGTATAGTTTATAAATTCTTTAACTTGTTAAATTTTATATGCGTGTGCATTATGATACCGATGATATTGTTTTACACGAATATTCTTGTTTGTTCAGCTATAATTAATTTTACCGATTAATACGAAATCAAAGTGAATAATCGGATAATAAGAAAGAACATTATATTATGTGACTCAATATTCGACTGCAGTATCTTTTGTCCAAAGAAATAAAATCCAAAATACACTGTTTAATTTCCACAACTCAGGTTTACTCATGCTGTCCCGTCGAATTAAAAAGTCACGATGCCTTTAGCTAAAGACTTGCTTCATCCTACTGCTATCGAAGAGCGCAGGAAACACAAATTAAAGCGACTTGTCCAACACCCAAATTCATTCTTTATGGATGTCAAATGCCCTGGATGTTATAAAACTACAACTGTATTCAGTCACGCTCAGAGCGTAGTAATATGTACCGGATGTTCCACAATTTTATGTCAGCCCACTGGAGGACGAGCTAGATTAACTGAAGGTTGTTCTTTCAGGAAGAAAGCTTACTAAGATCCAGACTCTCGTATTTTAATGTACAATATGAATATGCGTTGAATAAAAAAAAAAAAAATCATTTGGATTGCAACTTTTCTCGATAACAATTATAATATGTTGATATCCTATATGTCCTTAAACTGTTCGTATACGTTCCATTTTTCATTATTTTCATTTGTTGAATTCAAACTTTACCGCCAACATACCCTTCAATAGATATCTTGAAAAATACTAACATACTATCAATCTACAAATTATACATTAAACAAACACTTATAAAATCAATTCAAATGCAGATACTGAATAATACAGATATAATAGACAGTAGAACAGGTTATAACATAAAATTACCTTATATATCACTATCCAGTACAAAAAGTGCTCCCGATTATATGGTCAAAACTATATTCAACAATTTAGGAAATGATGTAAAGTGTCTAATAAAGTATGAATGTGGAAATCAGTCTAATAAAACCAATGTAAAAAATATAACTAACAAAAATCATATAAAAAATATAATTACTAAAATAGTAAATGACCTAGATGAGAATGTGTGTAAAAATCAATTATTAAAAAGTATCTATGTGTAAATATCAATGATTATCTATTAGTATCGTTTAGTTGTAATTATAAGATAATGTTATTTAGAGAAGTAAAATATATCATTCTCAATTGTATAAGACACATGTCATTTTATTTTATTATATTATATAAGTAATATGTATAGGAACTCCGTATACCAGAAACGAGCTTGCTCAGTTGGTATACGTATCAGCTCTTATCACTATCACTGTAATAATTTAACTATTGTAATTTGATTATTGTATTGAAATAATGATATTGATTTTGCTGAAATAAAAAAAAAAAAATCGAAATTTTCGTTTTTTTTTTGTCGGGTCACAATAAACTCATAATTCCGGGGCGATGAGAAATCTGATAAACATTGTATTATTATCGTATTATAAATCTGCCTCGATTCGCGAGTGGCGAGTGTAATATAACGTACTGGCTTCGAAGACGACGATTTCAGCTTGTTTCTACGTGTTCGTATAGGACGTGTCTTCCGCAATCGGAATATCATATTATGATACATAATACCCGTTTACATAACTACGTACACTAGTATACTACTGGTCTTGACGTGTCGAAGTAGGGATTTTTTTTAGCGTCCTGTGCGATTATAGGTGCGCCGAACGGTATCCGTACCGCGAATACCGCGGAAAACGAGCGTGCACAACCGCACTCGGAGAGGAGTGACGGAAGGGAAAAGACGAAAAAAACGTCAATTTGTACACCGTGCGCCATTCGTCGGGTCGGGTTTGCGCTAGTAACGATTATCTTCTAATAATCACGCTCGGGTCGTCGCGGCGCGCGGGACCGGATCGTAACTTGTCGTCTACCCGTACGTACATAACATAATAATAATAATATAATCCGTACGGTATGCAAATCCGGAGGCGATCGGTTTCCACCGGGCGGTGTGCGAGCGCGTCTTAAACGGACACGATTAATTAATAGAACACGTTTGCCGCGGCCGCGCAGTATAGAGGTCCGTATTGTCACCGCGCGTACGTTGCGAAAGATACAATACACGTGCGTACGTGCGTTCACTTGTAGACGTGCTGCCGGTCGTCGCCTGGTAGCTCGGTATGTTAATTTATACAAATTTATATGGACGATAAATGCCCGCGGCGCGAGACGGCCAAGACGTATGCATTACGGGAATACCTCTGCGGTCCGGTACAACGACAAAGATAATAATAATAATAATAATAATGGAAATGGAAATAATAATAATCGAACGCGGGAGCGGAGAAACGGTGTACGAGGACGCGACGGTCTCTCTGACGGTGCCGGAGCCCGATATTCCGTACGCTCGCCGCAAAGTATTATAATACGCGTGCACGTTCTTTGTATGGAAATGACGTGTTACAACCGGAGGAGCCCCGGTGCCGGTCTCTAGCCGGCGCGCACGGCCGGGCTCTATCGGACTGTTGTGTTCGCGCGGTGCTGCGGCGTCACGGGCCGGGGCGAGATGGTCGAAAAAACCGACAACGTCGACACGCGCGCGGAGAGAGGATGGAGGGGCGGTGGGTGAATGCCGAGTCGAAGAAATTATATTATTATGTTGCGTATAAAGACATCGGCGCGCACAATAATAATCCGCCGCAGACGTCGTCGTAGCCGTTCGATAAACAACACGCGAACAGATAACGATCTGAGCCAGTGCGTTTTTCAGAGTCCTCCCTCCCTCTCGCCCTTTCACCGTGCACTGTGCTACGGTCTCTCTCTATTTTGCTCACCTCTCCCCTTTCGACGTCCCCTCCACCACGCGTCGTAAAATACATTCAACCTCTCTCTTCCGATACACATTATACAGCTGGTTTGTAATATGTACGCGGGGTACCATACCTCCCCGTGCATACAGACGCGAAATATCTGCGGCCGTCATAACATCGTAGCGCGGCTGCAGTTGAAAAAAGAAAATAACAATCACTCGGCTCATTAAAACAATAAAAATACCGTCTAATTGGAATCGATCCTTTGCGCTCGCGTTCGAGTGTTATGTGTGTATCGTTGTTTATGGTACCCACGTCACGTCATCAATTCATCATTCTCTTTGATTCGATTTTTCTTTTCATTTTTTTTTCTTCAACCCGTACACGTATACACGTCGCTGCGTTACCGTAACGTTATATCATATTATTGCGTACCGGCGGCTACACGCACGCGTGCGCGTAAAATATCATACCTATTAAATATAATAATGCACGAGATGAGAAATATAATAATAATCTCTCGCGCGCACCGGCTTTTGAACCTCATAATGCGGCGGAAATCGGTTTAACGCTTTTGTGTGCTCGTAATGTATACGCGCGACAACGGCAGCGACATCGCACTCCCTCATACCTGCCTTGTATATATATTTATTTATTAATTGTACACGTCACATACACGCTGTACACGCGTATTGTTACGAAGGGTTGTAATACGCGAAGGGACCGTGCAAACAAAGACAGCACAATCGGCTTATCTGTACTTTAAATTACCGTTGCGTCGTTAGCGCCGGAGTTTTGGAATATTCGTAATTACCAGTGTGTATTATTATTATATTATATGAACGCGCGGAGAACCCGGTCGGCAAACGGGGCGGCGGGGTTAGCGCGCTATTATTACGAATCGTCTAATCCGGGTCGTCCGTATAGTATAGTTTCCGTTGACTGGCTGTACGACGCGAAAACGACGGCGACGACGACAACAGGTGACCCGAGCTAAAAGGTCCTGAGAAACGGCGGCTGGACGTGCGTACACACGGTCCGCTACTGCCGACGCGACTCTCCCATGACCTCTTCAAAAACGCCGGCTGTTCGACTGTTTGTCAGCAGCACACACACACTCACACGCGCACACAAACGAACACACGCGCGCGTATATAATCAAATAGTACCTAACGCCGCACATCTATCCGAGTCAATGATGTTAAAAGCCTTCCGACAACAGCGACATGTGAAATCCGAACTAATGCTGTACTCGCGAAAAATAACGCGGAAATACGTCCTAGGCACACAATATAATATTACAGACCACTGTGATTGGTCTGTACCGATTAAGTATAATACAATATCCAATATTGCTGTATAACTAGTAAATACATACGTCATGTACGAAAATGGATGTTGGTGTACATTTGAGATTAATAGACTCAATAACTACTGAACTGATTTTTACGTGGATGTTTGTAAATTGGTCAGCGAGTTCCGGAGGTTTGAAACCATTGAAATCCTTTGATATCTCCACTATGCCATTCCCAAAACGGGTTTAATGTATTTTTGATATCTCGGTTATACGAATGAAAAAAAAAACGCTCGATATTATTTTATAACTTTAAGAATGTATAACTAACTAAAAATGTTTTCGCTTCACAGAAAATCATCGAATTATGGATATGTTTTTGACGGTTACCATGGTTACTTAGTACCTTTAATCATGTTTAATATACTCGTACTGTATCAGCTGCTCTGAGGCAATGTGATTTAGGTCGGAAAAATTGTCGGCTCTACCCGTAAAATAAATATATCCATGTTAAAAACGGTTATTAATTATTATTGCAGTTATTTTGTTGATATGTGTTAAATTACAAGGTTATATTGTTTAGCAAAAAAAACATATAACAGTGTGGCAACCAGGGTCAATAGAAAAATAAAAATTTTTTCCGTGGTGGCAATAATCGTGTTATGCTAATTGTTAGCATTAGTTTAAAGTATTGTTAGTTGGTTCAATTATATGTCGAAATAAGGCAAATGGAACAGTCAAATATATTGTTCATCCAAGGGTATAGTGTAAGTTTATAAACAGTTGGTCATCAATATATATACATCATTATGAGCCATCTTTTATTTTTCATATTTTTCACAACTAATTATAAACTCTAAATTACATATAGATCATTTATTTTTATATTTACAGATTTACATATTAATAATATTTAAAGAAATAGCAAACCTTTAGTTATATATATAAATACATGAGTAAATAAATTGATAATATTTTATTGTTGATAGTAATTATTATGAAAATTAGCTATTAAATGTTTGAATAGAAATATACAAAACAACATTTGACCTAAGTTATGGTCTGAAGACAAGAATATAATTTAAATAGTTAATTTTTGTTAGTCAAAATGTTAATATTTCTGAATTCATGTTACACCGCAAAATAAATTAATATAATTTATTTGGAAAATATTAACTATTGATTTTATTATACTTATGATATAATTTGACATTTTGACATGGTTTATTAAATTATTAATGTTTTAGATTAGGTAAAACCTGTTTATAAAAACAACATAATTTATTATTATTATGAATAATAATAATAAAAAATTGAATGCATACAATTTCCATAATTAATTAACGCGGACAAATCGTTGTCAACGGGTTGATATTTGTTATTTTTTTTTTTTTGGTTTTACATTATTTCTCATTCTACATTAATCTTTTGGATGAATACCAACATAAAAATCAATTGAAACCGTGTTTTTACATGAGAATTAGACTTTATTCTTGCGTCAAAAATTCAAATGAATTATTTATTCAGCTCTCGGTGATTAAGCTTATATCAGTCGTGCGGTGAGAGATGGAGTACTTGAGAACAGGATACATGAGAATACTTGAATAAAGTCCATAAATACTTATTTTAAATTTGAATAAAAAATAAGTATTTATGACATGTAGTACAATATTTAAATTTCTAGGTTAACAAATTGTGTCTGAACTTTAATATTATAATCTATTACGTTGTACTAATAGAAATCTGGTAAAAATACAGATTTGAATAACAAATTCATTTAATTTCTCACAAAATCTTAATCCTGTTTGATTTAATAATCCGAGCTCGTTCTATAATTTTAAAAACTCCTTCGGCTGCCCACACCTGCGATAGTATTATAATAGTTATATTTATTCGACCAGTGTTTTAAAAATGCATATGTAAATTAAAACGTTTTATAATAGTAAATAAACCATATGCACACTTGGGATTTATAACTACTATTCATCATACTTCACAGAAAAGGGTATTCCAGTGTTGAGACATCTTTTCAAGTGAACAATCAATGAAATTTTAGCTTTTAACTAGTTTAACTACTTAAACGCACTGAAATTGTGGGACATTATTCTAGTTGCAACGATGTTAATTTTTTTTATTTGAAATATAGTTCCATTTATTTATACATGCTTATGCGTCTTAATTATAAGCGTTTATTTTCAGAATTAATATTTGTATAATTTTTTGGATTTTGTAAAAAAGCGTGTTTGAATTTTATTCAATAACTCCAAATTCAAATATAAGTTCAACGAGATTGGAAAATTATATTTTAACTGACAAACCAAATTTAAAAGCAACCTATTAACAAAGCCTTGCAACATTCCTTTCCGATCTGAAAACCAGGATCAAGTGAATGTTGTTGAGCTTAAAACCAAAATCATTGACGACATTTTCTCCTCTTGCAAAATTTTAGAATCTAAAATATGATATAAGTGAATTATGAATGAACGATTTTGAGTGAAATTATGATACAGGGAAAGTCTAAATCACTAAATTACTCAAAAAAGAGATCTTATATATTTACACCAGAGATTGAGACATAATCATTAATAAATCTGGAACGGAAGTTAAGTTGCATATCACAAGCGAAGCAATGATGCAGTGACGTAACACTACACAGACAATATTTGAAATTATTAGAGAAACCGATAAAATATAGACAAATAATCACACTGATTATTTATCTCTAGTCCACTAGAGATTTCAGATTTCTGAAAATTAATAATTATACTATAAGAAACAAAAAAAAAAGTAGGACAAACGCATTCACATTTTTTAACGCAAAGTAAGCCACAATAATATTCTATAAATTCTCACGTAATTGTTTCAAATATACATGTTTGATCATATATGATTAGATATATCCATGCTATTCGCTTACTGTTTACATTTTAAGTTATTCAAATGTATATTACGCGGAGGACATATACTATACAGTAAATTCGTTTTAATACGATACTTCCCCACGAAAACATATATTATACAGAACGACGTAAACAGGGTATGTTATGTAGGATCAAATGTCAACGGATATGAACCAGAGGGGACACAAATGTAATCGAGGTTGAAATTCGCGAAATTATTAGTCGGCCGTTCCTTTTCGGTCACACGGTAGTGAAAATCACATTAAACGCACATTAATTCGCATTTTTAAGCAGCCTTTTGACCCGGAAGCCAATCGAAACGATATTGTCGGACACGATTAATTGCAAGTATCTAACAAAACATCAAAGACATAATGAGTTATACGTTTTCCGAACAGCTGATTCGTATGGCGTTTAGTGAACAAAATTACAATATTCTGAATTTGAATAAATTAATTTTTCATGAATAACACACGGCGGTATTTTTTAATACTCTCTACGGTGACTAACTCACTTTTATGCGTTTGCGGAACGTACGGTGGTTCAATGTTATACGTTTAAATTATTTTTCGTTTTTTCCGCAATATATGCAGTGCTGCAGTGATCATTATAGAGCACAAATACAGGATACATCGCCCCAGCTGGAAGAGGTATTGATTTCGTTAAAACGCATAATGCGGTTCGGAGATGAGCGAACGGAAATAAGTCAGAACTGACTGGAAAAAATGTATGAGTACGGTAAATAATTTTCACTTTTTCTTGGAAAACTGTTACGGTTAATATTGTACTCAGAGCCGGATTTTGGCCTAGGTATCATTTGAAGTGTGGCGCATATTAATAGTACATTGAAACAAACTCTTATGCTAGAATCTGTCCAAAATAATTTTCTCTTCACGGCACGTATAATAATGTTTTAAATTTTCTTAATATTTCTCTACTCTCTGACCGCCGTACACTTTTACTCTCTACATTTTTACAAAAATTAATATTAGGTTCAATAGATTGTCCTGAAATTCTATCTTTAATCCGTTTTAAAATTAATTACCTTAATACTAGAGATCCAAAACCCTTTTATCCACTTTTTTCAACAAAAAATTATATTTTGAACTCTCCTGCTAACCTTCTTATGGCTGCTGGTAATACTTTTCTCTTTGATTATATTTGAATAATTATTTCTATTTTTTATATTACTAATTTGATTTGTATTCTATATTTACTTTAGCATTATTATTATATTGATTCTCTAATTTTAAGTAGAAACTATAATTTATTGTATTACGTGTTACTGTATTTTTCACACACAATGTAGTTAATATTATTATGTTTTAGAACTCTCGTCCGTTTATATTAAATAAATAAATAAATAAAAATAAATAAATATCTTGCACAAAAAATCATCATACGGTGACAGCCAAACGCAGGTCGGTTGGGAGAACACGTGGCGTAATTGCTAATAAACACATGCATCAGTGCGAGCTTATGGTGCATCCAGCTGTGATTGTACACGTAAATCGCATCTATACCTAATAATTATGTTATTTTTAGGTGCAGTACATTATACATATTATATATAAACTTAATTTTTTATTATTAAGGCTTCAATTACAAAGATTATTAGCTGAGAATAATTGTACATGCTTATAGGCTTAGATTTATCTAATGTTATTTGTTTGAAAAATGTAAAAATATTGGTGGTGATTATTATGTTATTAATAATATTTATGTGTTTATTGATGGCCTCTTCTGGTGTTGATTTTTTTTTTTTTGAGGAGTTCCCACTAAATTGAGTATTTAGGATAGTCAATGGCTATTCGTGCGATTATCAGGAGAATCTGATCAGGTTCCTCTGAGATCGAAAAAAAGTGAGTAAGATGACAAAGTGTTGAGAGAGACTTTGCTGGGTGTGTTATTATAACTATCAGTTCTCTCCTGGCTTCGTTGTCCGGATAAGCACATTTAGTTATTGTCTTTTTGACGTTCCGCAGCTTGTCGTCGACTGGAATTGAGAATCTCAGTGTATTCGCCATGATTTTACGATGAGTTTTCGAGCTTCGCTTGTCAAGTGTTCGGTAGGAATTTTGTTTACGACGTCGGTGGTTGCGGCTAAAACCGCTTCATAGTTCGTCCGCCATTGCGTCCGGTTTTTCGTTGCCCGATATTGTTTATACGGTCGTGTTTCGAGCGGTCGCACGGCATCGCAGTCGTCGGACTCGTACACGCAACTATAACGCTATACAGCGGCGGACGAGACGTGGTGACGGTGGTGGTATATTGTTGCGACGCGTATTCATAAAGTATTTATAATATTATTATTGTTATCTGTCCTCGGCGCGCCGGCGCAGCGTTCCTGCGGCCACGGCAGTACGCGCGTCCGACGTTAAACAATGCGCCGTTTTGTCAAATTGAAACGAACGAACGAAAACCCGTTTCGCGAAACGCAGAACTATCTCGGCGACGTCCTCTCCGACGTACCAGAGCGTACAAGGGCCGGAGCGGCGCACAGTGGGCTGGAATACAATTTTAGGCGGACAAAAGTCCATTTTAAAATTTTCTTTTATCGTTTTCCATATTATGTTATTTTGTTATATACAACTTATTAAATAATACTATGGTTCCCCTGTAAGGTATATTATATCTGTAAAATAGAGATAACCTAATCTTTATAGATAAAATATAAGACGGATATGAATTATTTTGTTACGCAATTATCTACTCGGAGTTATTTATCCGCGGCGCGGCGGTGCATTTGGACCCGTTGCAGTCGAGTGTTGCGCGCGTTCCGCTGCAGCACATATTACGTGTGTCGTACGCGCGTGCGCGTGCGCGTGCACTATCATAAGAATAACAATACGAAATACATGTGCGACGGACGGACCGTCCGTCAAACGAACTTGACGGGTTTTTCGAAGAAATAGAAAATTCGCAAAAAAAAGATGCACAATTTTATTCACTTTAAAAACCCGTTTTCGCCGCACCGAATGAGTGAAAATAACAATGTAATACGTAATACTTCTTGTAATAATGCATAGGCATAATCCTAATAATATAGCGCGAATCGGGAAGATTACAAGGTACATATAATCATTGAGTTTTTTATTAAATCGTCATTTTCCTAACGGAATCACGTGATCCCGATCTTATTTATAAAATGTATTTAGGAGATAAGACGACGTTTCGGCCGTATCTCGCCGATAGACGCGTCTGCGCATTGCATTACCTAATGTGCCCGGTTTTCTTGTTTTTTTTTCACAATAATTACTATCGCTCATTACTTTTCGGGAATAAAAGCAATATTAGTCTGAATAAATATTTTCATTATTTTTATATTGATTATGAATGTTGATTTTAAAAGGTTGAAATGTTCAAAAATCAAAATAAAATATTCATCGTTTTGGAAAAAATAATACAATTTATTTGTTGATTCGTGAGTTACCACGGTAACACGGATGAACAAAAAAAGAAAGCAACGCAATAATCTAAATGCAACTACGGACCTGTAATAAAATAGTATAAAACAAAATGTGATAGTTCCACAACGACAATAAATGCATTGATATTTAGTCAGTTGCAAACATTGTATATTTCCATACATTTAATGAGGATTTGAGCGACAACGGTAATACGACAAAAGATCAACAAGGGCAAAAGTACTGAATAATTTCAAAGTTATCATTTGAGATGAGTGTACGATGGGGCACAAACGAGCATTGGAGTCACTCGACAGCACGTTTAAAGATTTGCGAAATAATCAGGAGCTCTTTGGATGTAAGACGAATTCTGCTGGCCGGCGAAATGCTGCCAGTAGTTCCATGATATAAAGCTGCTGATGAAATAAACTCATATTCGAAATCATCGGATTTGTGGACATACGTGAAATCCTTCAAGTTATCAACGAATATGCGAATCGCTCTACAAATTGATGAATTTGTGGAAGTATTTTCCGAGCAATTATTGAATTCTGTTTGACACTTCTACTGGTCTCATTCCGATTCCACAAAATATTTGTCAATTAAAATCGTCGAAAGTGTTCCCGAATACCGGTGCAAATTACAATAACAATGAAATTGTCAATACTATTATCTATTACCATAGTGAACACATACCGTTTTATTTTCATTTATTTTGATTGTGTATTTGGATTTAGTTAGGCGTAAAACATACATTTTACTGAAAATGAAATATTTTAAACTAATTAATGTGACAACAATTTAAATTGACATGGCAGCGATGAGTAACAATAAATATATTTTATAATCGTCTGCCGCATGTATAGGAGATCATACTTGACGACGGCTCGACCGCGGATTTTTTTTGTTGTGTTCGTAATTGTCCTGTTTGTTAATGTTTTTAATATTGTTGGTCTCGGCCAAGACTGTTTTGAGCGAACCACGAGTTATTCAGCTCGTTTGTATACAATATTTTGTTCATATTATACCAGTATGATTGTTATTGATACTATTTATTTATTTTGTTTCTCTTTGCGACTAATTTTAACTAAAAATTATTTTCATTTCACCGTCAACGTACCAATCCATAGGCCCAAATAGGATAGAGATTTGGGGAGGGGGGTCTGAAGCCATAGTTACTCAATGATGCAATTATGAGAGTAATGATAACACTTAAATAATTTCCATCGCTACACTAGGTTTCTAATAGAACACATACGCATACATAATTACAATAAAAGTTACTACACATTTATTCTTACGTTCTTTTTCATTTACATTTAATAGTAATGTCAAAATTATATTTACTATAGCCAATATATATTATGTACATCAAATAACATACAGGTATTAATGGTATTATACATATACATATGAATGGCTTTACAACAAAAAGTAACAACAGAAACAATATTAATACAAAAAATTTTTTTTGTATTAATTTCGACGATATTATAATTTAAAATAGTCCTCTCAACCTCTTATTGTCACAGAAACGTGTTTTTGAGATTAAGAAATTGAGAGTAAATGGTATATTGGTTTCAAGTTTGACAGACCCATCGCTGTAACTCATTTGACCTAGAAGTTTTGTCAGTTTTTATTCTTTTTTGTTAAAGAACTTTCCAATTCTAGTCTATAATTTCCTGGAACTTTATTTCGCCAAAGTTTTGGATACTGCGAATCACAAATTATTTATTTACAATTATAAAATTATAGGATGTGTAAAATTCGTCTTATATAAACATTTTTTTAATGGAAATCATGGTTTCATAAAAAAATTCGTTATGTACAGAATTTAATATTTATAGAAGTTCGGTAAATAAAGACTCGACCTTATGTTTTGCTGCCTGTGTATGCAGTATAATATTATATAGTATGGGACGGGAATACCAAGTAATCCGAACTCCGATTTAGTATTGTATATATTAAAATTCAACTTAATTTATTGTTGTTATTATATTCTGTATTCATTTTTTATCACTTTTTCGTCTTTCCAAATAGCATAGTATTTAATTATAAATTTAATTCTAATACTGTTCAGATCCATATAACATACGTGACTATTGCACGCATATAATGATACAAGTACCATACGGTCCTGTAAGACTGCAAGTGGCGGCGCCACCAGATATTTTACGAGGCTCTACAAATATTTGAGTGGGAATCTACAATGGCCTGGTGTATAGTAAATGTCAAAAAAAAAATTAAATTAAAAAATATCTTGAGAATATTTTCTACACATTATGTTATTAACTAAAAAGATTTAGTCATTACAGAATAATATGGTATTGTTATAGGCGTAGATGAAATAGGTTGAGGTGGAGGGGTCTACCCTGCCACTGAGTCGAGGGGCCTCGGATTTTATGGGCTTTAGGTACTTTGTTTTATAGCACCATAAAATTCTGAAAACTATAAGATCATTAAGCGTCCTAAAGTGAAAATAATATCTAAAAGTTGAATTCATGGAGATACTATTGCGTATACATATACATGATAATTGATAATATTCAAAACTGCTGTATCCGTTAAAATATATTTTAATATTGGGCATCTATTTTTAACAAGATCAACTACCAATACAGCAATATTATTCATGCGTCCATGTAGCTCACCAGACCGTGGAGCCTCACCACTTTTCTTGATCACTACACAAGTATTAAACATCAATCAGGTTGTTGATAACGACGAACGGTAACGTCGTCTATTTTCTAGTGAAATGTTATCCCGTACCGTACCGTGTTCATAGTAAGGGTAAACAATGAACAACCAGGCCGCCGGGCGTCGAAATCGTACCGACACGGTGTCGGAAGATTAAAAAACGTAGAAAAATTGAGATGTCGCGCAAATCCGGAGAATCTGGCCGCAGTGTAACACGTGTAGGTAGCCTCGTGTGTGGGTCGAACGGCGGTGTCGCGTTTCTCTCGAAACGTGGTCACATACGAATGAGAGATGTCCGGCGGCGTGCTGTACATATATATATATATATATATATATATATATACGCATCGTAATATATTGCTTTACGCGAAAATAATAGTCTGCGGTGTCCGAAGCCCGCGCACGTGTTGCCGTCGTTACACATTAGTGAATATTTAAACGGGAACAAGAACGGAACGCGAAAACGAGGGGGGTTAAAAAAAAAAAAAAAACAAGAAAACGAAAAAACAGTCGAATATCCGTGGACTGCAGTATATTATGGAAACGACGACGTTGCAGCAGCAGCAGCAGCAGCAGCAGCAGCGGTCGCACAAACCGGTCCCCCTGCAGCCCGCGCACGCGTACCTAACGTGTATGACCGAGGTAAGTTTTACAATATTATTATTATTATTATTATTACGATTATTATAATATTATTATATGTTTTAATATTTATTTGTTTTTTACTCCTCTCCTTCCCGTCGCGCGCAATATATAACATCTCATTCCGCCACTACGAAACGCGTACACACAGGTACATAATATAATACGTCTCTATATCATATTATTATGATAATATACGCAAGCATCGGGCGCCCCGTCGGGCGCGCGGCTCCAGTCTGTCGTCGTCGCCGTACGGATGGTCGCTCGTCTCATTTGTCATCGGCACCACTTGTGGCCGTCGTCGCAGTCGCAGTCGTCGGCGTACGAGCGCACGCGCGGTATATAATACAATAAAATAATAATATATGCCTACACACCGTAACAACGTGTGTACGAGTATATCGCTAATGTACGCGTGTGTTTCAAAGGGGAAGGAGGGGAAAAAATCGAAACAAGAGAAATCGAGAGAGAGAGAGAGAAATAATAAAAAAACAAATAAAGATATTACGCGGTGTCTGTATCGCATTACAATATCTCGTACACGTGTACGTACGTACGAGACGCGTATAATATTATAATAGGCGCATAATGTATAATAGTTTCGCGTGTATGATGCAAATACTGTGTGCATGCGTTACTACATTATCGCACCGCCGATGTGCGCCTCGTCGCGTTTATCGTGATTTTTCGTCCTTTGCTCGTGCCGACGCGGTTTCTGCATTATATTATTATTACTGTCCCGTGCCCATATTATATACTATGTGTGCATTATAATATTATGTTGTGCGTGTAATAATATCAGGAAAGCCGTCGCGATTGTTTTCGATAGGCGCACGTAATAATACATAATAATATATATGTATTTCTGTGCGTTTGTAACCGCTGAGGGGTCATCTCGCTGCTCCCAAGTCGACAGCCGTGGTACATTTTTTTCACGTATTGTGTACATTATAATATATTGTATTATAATATTATGCAGGTCTATTCGTATTCTGCGTTGCCATCTACGCACCGTCATTTACATTTATTCGTATTACGATCATTATTAGTTTCGTGGACAGCTGCTTATTTTTTCCCCCGTTTTAAATTATAAGACGTTTACATTTTTGCGCGATTCTCAACGCGATCACAACTCGCTATTTTTAGACTGTGGGTATTCCATAAGACGAGGGAAATGCAAGTTGGTCTTATCATGGTTTGTGTTTTTAAAAAAAAAAAATGTTGCGTGCCTGTAAACACGATTTCGACCAGATGGAGTGATCCGATCATCACGCCCACGGGAGGTTATCGATACGAAAAGGTGTCTAGATGGTACTTCGAGGAAGAGTCAAATTGCGAATTTCTCAACAGTTTCCCGAATTATTGAGGAAAACAGAGTAAAAATTGCAAAAAACTTCAACCCAGATCGGGAATCGAACCCGGCAGCACCGTATATTATATACGAGCAATTATACACGTATACGTACAATGTGTATACGCGTATATATAAATAAATAATGTATTCCTATTATTTCTATTTGACAATGTTTATTAAAATTAAATGTTGGTCTAGTCGGCACACACAACACTAGTTTACTACAGACCGTTCTCGGGATAAACGCGTTATTTCCTCACCTAAGAATACTGAAATTATATTATTCGCATGGTGGTCGACATTTTTTAATATGATACACATATAACGGTACGCTATCATTCTGTTTTATTACACGCCTAACAGAGTGTAATCTGTATATTTATGACAACTATATAGAATGCATGCGTATATTATAGTGACCATAATACGTTAGGACGTTAGGTTAAATATTGTAATATTTTTATCAGTAAATTATGTGGTAAAAACTTGATTGCATACCTAATATTCTTTAATATTATTTTTAATCGATTTTTTTCCATTTGCTTGTGTGTTTGGAATGTGTATACACCATACATAGCACATATGTCCCAAAAATAATTTTTGACCACAAAAGTGTTTATCGTTTTGTGTAATCACAAGCATGTTACAGTGTGACACGTAAGAAAATAATTAATCATAAGACAAACCAATAAAATAATTTAACTTTAAGTTATAATTTGTAATTAATCGAAAGCAACTTATGTCAAATGCTTCAGTTATCTATATCAATGCATATTTGTATATATTTTACATCATGCGATGATTTTAGGAATAGGTAAAGATGAGTTTCTTTCACGAGTTAAAATCAACAGATTTATATTGTTCCTATAACTTCAGAATGATGAATATATTCTAAAATTCTAAATACGAGTAAAAAAAAAAACATGAATTTAATTAAAATGTTTAAAAACTATATCAGGAACATCACGATGTAGTAATCGTTAAACATATATAAGCCTACATAGTACATATAGTAACTATAATTTACCATGTACCTATGTTCGCGTGTACGCATAAATTTAAATATCAGCGGGGTGCACCTATTTCATAATTAATTTTTAATTCTATATTTAGTTGTCAATACCGTTGTCCTATACGAGCATACGTATCATGCGTGTGTTGTCACGGTAGAGCGTTGAAGGGGTAATTTTTTTAACTGTAACTTTTTCGTTTTCTCGTGCTAAATGGATAACGGAAGGAAAATGCGATACACGTAGGTGATATTTAATCGTTTTAGAACAAAATAAATGCATTTTTAATGCATCGTGTGAGATTTCTGTCTCAGAATCTATGGAATTTTTGTTTTCCGACGCAAATCCATCTAAAAAATTTTCACGAACAATTTAAAATAATAACAGCACGCTTAAACGATGGAGACAAGACAAGTTGCCGAATTTATTCAAGGAACTGCAATCTTTCATTCTTAATCCTGGGCCGTTCCCGCGATAAGTTATGATAATGAACGAATCGATTTATTATTTACATAATACATAATATATATATATATAATATACATTCGTGTAATAAAGCATGTCGTGAGTAGTTATGTGATTATTGCCGATCATTTAAGATTTGGTTTCAAATAGATCGGGATCATCTGTGCTATTGCGGTGTACTTAAACCCATACGTAATACATACTATTATAATATATGCGTGTATGTAATACACAAGTAATGTCTGTGTGTGTCTGTGTGTGTATGAATACAGGAATATTATAATCGAGTCTGCAGTTCACCGGATCGCGTGGTTACGATACGGTTGCTATACGATCTGATATAAAGAACACTTAATATTAGGTAGTATACACTACTACTATACTTACGTATGTATAACGAAAATTACATTTTCAAACATTATTATACATATTATTATCAACATTCGATAGGACTCGGAGATAAGCGCCACTGAACAATTTACGGCGAACAAGACGTCGCATATCATATTATTACTATCCCCGGACAGGTTTCTATACGGTACGATTTTAATTAAAGTAATTAATCACGACTGATTTTTCGACCCACTTTATTCCCGTGTCCAAAACCGCGTCGATATCGTAGTTGGACATTTCACATCGTGTTCCCACAACTCGCCGTCGTCGTCGGTGTGGTCCGATTTATTGATAGTAATCGATCACACGCTGGCACCAGCACCGGTCCCGGCCGTGTACATAATAATAATAATAATAATAATAATAGTAGTAATATATACAGCCGGTAGTCTACCGCGTATCCGTTTCATTATAATTATATCTGTTATTAACATAATGTTATTATATTATATCGTCGAGTGGAGAGGAAAACGTTTTGTTGACATAGTGCGCGTTAAATTTTACGAGACGTTTATGTGCAATTCTTTAGTACGGTTTTTATTTCCCCTGTTATTTTTGTTCGGCTAAAAAAAAAAACAATAATTATTTATTATACTCGCACATTAATATAATATATATTTTGTACAATCGTGTTTATATACCGAATGAAATAGGTAATATATAATATATATAAATTCAACGGTCGAATAAAATTTACAATACGCGTTACAAGGACGCGCATACGAGTGTGCCTTAGACCTGTATACGGGGAAAAAACTCGTAGTATACTAATAATAAAAATAATAACAATAATAAACGAATAGACCGTATAATATTATTATAATATAAAGTAGCGGTGGTTTATTTTTCTCGATGGAAAATTTATCAAAATGTTATTATGATGTTTATGAAACGCGAATGGGTTGTGCGCAGTAGGGTACGCGTGTAATACGTATTTAACACGCACCATAAACATAACATTATAACATACGTGTATGGAAGAAAACGGAGGAAACGAGAGTGAAACATTTTAACATAATATAGTATACCATCGTGCGGTTTCGAAACAAAATATAAGATTTCGTACACTGCACCGCGATGGGGGGAAAGAGTAGGCATCGAAAGAAATGACCAACGCGCAGGATCATGCATACGGTCCTGTACGAATCGAATCCACCTGAAAGTTAGTGCGACGTAAACGCAACACATAATATACAATTCTAAAACCCACAGATGAGCGTATTATTTTAGGTTTACTCATTGTTTTTTTTTTTTTGTTTGTTTTTCTACCGTTTACTTAAATATTCTTTTAGACACAATAATTAATGAGCACCGTCATGTCCGTAAACACAAAGTCGTTCCTATAGGTAAATTATAATATAGTAATATCGTTTTTCCTATATATATATACACATAATGATGACATTTTATGTCGTACCTACGCGTAATATATTATAGCCAGCACGGCAGCACTATGTGTTTACGTAGGTTCTCCTTTTATTTTTACGAAACCACGATAAACGCGTACTGATTACTCGAAGAAATTAACGTATTTTACGATAATGTTGCCCCCGTACGGCATCGAGTTCGTTAGAAATTATATACGCGTACACTGCACAGTGCACCACGCTATACGTGTATAATATTATAATATAATATGCGCAGGGCTCTTATTTTTTTCCATTTCCACTGAACGGTAATAATACCATTATACGTATAATATCATTATCGCGGGCCCGTCAACGGAAAGCACCCCGTTCAATTAGCACCGTACCCGTTCGATAAATATTCATAAAGTTAATTATTACACACACACGCGCACACTCACGAACGCACACAGGTGAATGGAGACCACCGATTGCCGTCGACGAACTGAATACCTGTACGTGGAGCGTATACCTGTGCGTGTTTTGATTACGTTTTATCCGGATGGGTGTACGCATTGTAGGTCTTCATTAGCCGGTAATATAAAAACCACTTGGTCGCCGCGCCGGTCCGTCGGCGAGTGCGTTCACGGCACGACGCGCATGCAGCCGCTTATAATATATTATTATGATTATTTTTTATTATTATTATAGTACTTGTGTAGCACTATGGGCCAGCATTCGAACGCCGTATAGCTCTAGATCACATTATAGGTATTCTATTAGAGCTTTCGAACTTCCCCATAAAATCGTTAAATACGCGCTACAAAACGGGCACTTCTCCGGTATGGGGCAATGTTCGAAAACGCACTAAATTCGAGTGATCCAATCCAAAATATTAAGGATCATATTAAACGCCCCATGGTTTATTCGAAACAACGTTCGGCATGTCGATTTCAAAATACCTACTATATCAACGAACTCATATTAAACTGAATAAGAAAATAAAAATAAAACCGTTTTGAATTAAAGTAAATTTATTTGTACATCCACTTGCTCGTATGTATTTTTCACTATTTTTAACTTATAACTTATGAGTATACTCTTTAAGTAACGACATTTTTATAATATAATTACATGGTATGCATATATTTTAGATATAAATACCACCCATTATACAACATTTTTTAGTGTATTAGGCTTAGATGACAATGCAGTCAGTCAAAATGTATATTAAGTAATAAAAAAAAACCGGTACTTATAAGGCTACAAATATTTTTTACGAGTATACATTTTATTTAAACTTCCGCGGCGTATTTGGAAATGTTATATTCAGGTTGTACAAACATAGAACTCTTATCGTTATCAAGTTGAATACATTGTTTGGAAATTTAAATAAAAGTATTTCGCAATAATTTAAATACCTCCGCGTTCGTTTTATTCTTTACAAAGCGGAACGGAAAACCGCGGTGACCATACAACATTACCACATGCTGCAGTTGAACGTGTCGTTTTAAATGTATCACCTGTACTCCTTTTCGAAAATGTATCATGTTCCGTGGAATAATATTCGTGTAAACACTGGAAACCGAACAATGATAAGTTATACGAGGAGAAGTTCAAACTTGCACTAGTCTTCAAAAAAGTATACGAATTACTAGAGTAACTAGAGTTTGCGTGAGATCGTTCAAAGCTATATCAATCATGCACGCGAAAACCGCTGCAGCGGTACGTACGTATACGGTTCCGATATTAACAGGACACATCACCACGGTTTAGTACCAATTTATATGCTTATGTTCTCTTATAAATTACGTATATAAATGATAACTACTATTTTGTGTACCGTAAATCATCGTAATTGTACGTCGTGCATAATATCGCGTGGAACGATCGTCAAAATTATACATTCGATTGCACCGGGACGAGCGGATTCTCGAGAGTTACCTACGTCCGAAAAAAACAAACAAAAAAAAAAAAAACGTATAAACCACGGTTGTACGTAATATATTCGTACGGCGACTACGTAGTACATGTCAGCACCGGACTCCGGTAGTATATTACGCTGTATTACGTATACGTTCGCGACGGCCGTATTATTATTATTTTTTTTATTATAAACGCGTATTAATAGCTACTAACGTTTTGACTAATTTATTCGTGCGTACGGTCGCGACGCGACTATATTAGTTTCACTCGGAAACGACCGTGTCGAGAGACCACGGGGATCCTCGTGCGCGCGTAGGTACACATCGTTATTATTACGGTACCATTATCGTGTGTAGCCATCGAGACCGCGCACGCGGTCCGAACCGGGCTCGCGAGTCCTTCCGTCGCGTCCGTCCTGTACGGTCGCACCGCGAATATGACGTGTACCTGGCCGCGCATGTGCCGGATGTGATTTACATTTTTACCATTTGGGCCGATCGTTTTTTCTCAACGGGTTATCACTGCAACGCGTCGTGGTGCGTGTGCCAAAAGAGCGCAGTGCCGCGTGTACGTCGCATGCCGGCGAGTGCGTTTTGGTTTAACGCACGTACACGGTACGCATGTGTACACACTATGTTTTATCCTTGTCGCCCCGCGGTTCATACCTGGTAGCTGGTGGTATGCACCGTGTACGTATAGTGCGTACACACAACGATGTGACGTTAAAACCCTTTCAAGCCTGAATTTTCTAAAAATAATTGTTCGCCCCAATCTCACTTCTAATAGCTTTAACAAGGGAAAATGATAAAAAAAAACTTTTTCTTAAAATTATATCTGACTAAAAAACGTATGATGTGTAAATGGGCGTTCGTGTACAAATGTTGCAACATTGCCGCTTACAAATAGTATTTCGAACAAGGAATGATAAGAAGTGAATATTTTCGATGGAAACTGAAATCATTTTCTGTATACCGCAGTGATGCTAACAATAAAAGCATATATTACTTTATTCAACTATGCGATTCACAATGATCCACAGTCACCACAGAAAAAGACAAACATTGTTAAAATATATCATGATGTATTAAATCATCACTGGGCTGGATAGGGTTAAAAATCGAGTTCGCGTGAGCACGATTTCGCATTTTCGCGTTCGGATGTCGCACACGCATGCGCACCGTATTATTAATATATTACACGCGTATCTCTCCCTCTCTCTCTCTCGTTTCGCGAATACAAAATATCTCCGGAATTATTATTTTCACATGCACGCGTTAGTAAGTTCCGAATCGATGCGTACGGTCCAATGGCTGCAGCAGTGTTGCTGTCGTGTGTTATAATAATAATAATAATAATAATAATATGATCGTACGGTCGTACGACTTTTATACTGCGAGCGTGCGCGATATCTAAACTACCTATTGTCACGTCCGTAATTCGCAGTCGTATACAGGGTCGTTCAGAAAACAAAATAACCATAAACTCGTGTATGGTTATATCCGTATAAAAGTATATATGTGTGTACATGGGGTATTTTCTGAACGATCCAGTACATTACGTCGACTAATATAATACATATACATATATTCTACGGTGGCGGTCCGGTGCATATTATACAGTGTTTTTATATATATACACATATATATTTATGTAATACTACGGCATTACATGGCGTATAACGGCATAACAGATATAATATAGCGACCAGATACGGATGCTACGACGACGACGTGTTATCGTCGAGACGTTTTCGAAACATAATCTTTCCGCGTCGTATCACCCCCGCGTACATATACAAATATATTATATGTATAGGTAAAAGCGAGAATGAGAATAAGTGCAGTACCTAAACATAATATCATACTTATATATTCATGGGTTTTCAAAGTAAAGACCTAATTTTTTATCTAGAAAAATGAAACGAATAAAGAACATATAATAGTTTGATAAGGCGTATACAATTCATAATATATCATAATTAGGGCTGGGATTTTAATGCCCTAAAAAACTTCAAAAAATGCCCTTAAAAAAATGCAAAAATGACTTAAAAAACTCAAAAAATGCACTAAAAAACTTCAAAAAATGCCCTTAAAAAATGCAAAAATGACTAAAAAAACTAAAAAAATGCATTTAAATTATATTTATTATAAAACATGACACGACGAAACACAACGAATGCTATCGAGACTACGACGACGGACGTACTAATTGGTTACTAATTCAGTAATAGTTATCTAAGCCTAGCTATGATAAAATTGTTATCGACGATAACTTGTACCTATGTATGTATGTATGGTGTAATAAAAATAATAATTTATAATAGGTATAATATAACGGTGATAATTTTCGGGGAAAAGCCTAGCTACGATGAAATATATGAATATATGATACTATATATAATTTATTATTCGTACCGTCAGCAGTTTGCCGAAAATTTCTTGTGCATCGCAACAATTTTCGTTCATTTTATGAAGAAATTGTGAAAAATGCTCTAAAAACTAAGAAAATGCACTAAAAACGTCAAAAAATGTCCTAAAAATGCATTTATGTTTAATTTTGTCAAAAAATGCAAAAAAATGCAAAATAAATAATACTTTAAAATAATCAGTATCACCCAAAACACATTTTATACTTACGGATCAACGTTTCAAAACATTAGAAAAAAAGATGCCTTTGCATCAAAATCCCAGCCCTAATCATAATAGTTAACAATATCTTAATGATAAATTGATTTGCCACTTACTTTTCAAGTCTTAGTGTGCAAAATATTTTGAAGCATTAACATATAAATATAATATAATTAAAAAAAAAATAACTTGTTATTTCAATTATCAATCAAGTTAGATTATGCTCAATGAAATTACACTGTGAACATTTGACTTAACGAATAAATACGGGGCGGTTCGCTGTAGTATAATAATATATAATAATATTAATCTATTAACGCCCGAAGGCAACATAGTGTACAAAGAATTTATATGATATAAATTAACTTAAGATGAAGTTTTGAATTTAATAAAACAAGTAGGTAAGATTTTTAAATAAGAAGATAGTTAACATAAAAAAATATGCTAATACTTAAAAAATGTAAGCATAAACCCAAGTTCAGATTTACAGTCATTATTGAAGTCAAAATCATCGAGGGTGGAATGACTCATAAAAAGTGATTTCTGATTTAGTGAAATTATTAAAATCAAATAACCTATTTCTTCAAGTATTTCAGGACAATGACTATTATTATTTAAAATGTTTAAAATCAAAAGACACACCTTTAAATATTAATTGTATACTATTAAATCGTATCCAACGATATTTTTCTTCTCGAAATATTCAGCGTGGAAAAAAGCTGGTTAGATACTATACTAATCACGGTGGGGATAACATATAAGTGTACGTTTGACAGAAAAAGAAGGAGAGCAACCATTAGCCAATTCATCATGTTGTCTGCGGAATCTGAAAAAAAAAACACTTTCGATGGCACCAAAACTTAAGCGCTAAAGCCGCAGTATATTATTAAAGTGTAATATGCAACGCGTTACGTTCACATCTGTATGTATACAATAATATGACTTTACGCATTACGGTAATAATGAGTATTATGCGCGTGGATAGTGCACGAGACGTATATAACACGCGTTTAGATGTTATATTATAATATTATACACGGCGAAAACCATTACGGGGACCGCGGTCGTGGTGAACGCAAGCGGCGGCGCTGCAGCGTGTGTTAGCCATTATACCTGCCTATATGCGCGTACGTACACGCATAAGATAACCGTGTCGGCGAACAACCGGTCATCATCACGAGTCGGCTACGATATATGTCTCTATCGAACGTTGCACGCGGCCATTGTGCACGTCGTCGAAGTCTCTCTCCTCTCCCTTCCCCTTCCCCTCTCTCTCTCACTCTCTCTCTCTCTCTCTCTCTCTCTCGTAAATCTTTCCCTGTATACATCTACGTGGTACGTATATGTGTATACACACAATCAATATCGAAGTCATCGTCGTCGTCGTCGTTGTTGTTATTATTACTATTATTATTATTATTACTGGTATTGCCTACTATACACTGCGCATACGTATAGGTACTGGCGATATTGAGTATACGCAGGCATATGTATACATCGTTTGTTATATATACATACATCGCGGGCTATTACACGCGCGCGCACCGCATCGTATTTCTATACGTCGTCGTCGTCGTCGTCGATTTTCGCCATTCTCACGCGCGATCCGGTCGATCGTTGTGGCCGTACACACAATGCGATAAAAAATAATGTACGCGCCACTACGAGTATAATATAATATAATACGCTCGTTCGCATATGCACGCGTGTACAAGTCTGTGCGGCGGCGGCTACTATATACCGTATGCGCTCACCGACGCAGCGGTGCAAAGGTATAACCTATAACACGTGCACATAATGCATATAAATTGAACTCGCACACGCGCACACGCATACACGCTGTGTTCGTACCGATCACGACTATATTATATCACAAGTATGACGTCTCCTCCGCCAAGTCGCTATCGAGGACCGGCCAATTACCTCGCGCGACTCGAACGCGTCTTTCTCCCGTTTAAGGACATTCATCATCTCAGCTGCGTCTGTTGTTCGGCCAATGCTGTAACAATATGTATATTATCGTAAAAGCCCGATCACTAGGTGTAGAGAGCTAAGTCTTACTAGTCAACGCTACCGTTGTAATAGCTGAAAATTATTATTTTACTCTCGGGATTTTGAACTCAAAACAGTTTTTACTTAAAATTTTATTTGTGAAAGCTTTGTACACATGCAACAATGAAAATTAAAGTATGATCGATTAGATGCGTTATCTATCAGATATTGTTTTATCAAATTTTTCGGGATGCTATTGCCAGAAATAATATAAGTGTCGCTAATCAAATGCAATATGTCACAGTAAAGGTGCCATTGTAGTAAGTACACCGTTCGAAAATAAATAATGTTGTTGTAAAGAAAAGTAAAAGTAAATATGATGTTTTTTAAATTAATTTTATTTTTCTTAAAAATTTAAATAACTGTCAGATTTTTGTTTTAATTAATAATACACTATATAACTTGTTTAGTGTAATTTTTACTTGTCGTGCATTAATTAGCATTAATTTCTATATCATATAGGATGTATACAACATTCTTAGTAAATGCCCAAACACAATTATGATTTTCAGCTTTTACCGGGTACAAACAGTGAATCCTAGCATTGACTATAGTAAAATTTAGCTTTACCTAGTGATCGGGCTTTCACGGTAACTTATATATGCATGCATATATAATCAGTTTATTAATCACGAAACGCGTACAATGCCACGAGATGTCCGCGGCCTGAAGTCGTCCGTACCCAACCCATCTCTTTTTCTACTTACGATTTCTTATGTAACGTTTTCGGTGGTCGCTATTTGATTTCCAACGCATATTATAATATTATGTTGACATCGTTTTCTGAACACATTAAATATACATTTATCTAATGAGGCATACACGCGTACAGTAAGCCTGTTAAAAATAAATCAAGAGATGGATACGTTTTATAGAATATTATAGATAGTATTTTTGAATATGTATTTACATAGACGAGATCATTAACTGAATAAATAATATGTTGTTGCAGCTAGAATGAGATTAAAATTAAAAAAAGAAATAGAAACCGATATAATGCTTAATTTTGTGAAATATTTATTATTACATTGCCGACTGATGTACACGCATATCCATCAACATTATAATATAATATGTGTTGATATTCAAATCCGAGTTTACGCTTTTACAACAAATTTTAGTTTAATGTCGCAAGTAATCGATTTATATGGTAATTAAGCCTACATTATTAATCCAATGGCTTATATATACGTAAGCCTCGAAGAGAAATTCAGAATATTCATTTTAATCAATCACAGTAAGCATTAATATAATTTTTCTATTATATCTAATTTCTTAAAAGTAATATTATCAATTTTATGGTATAATATTAACAAACATTATCAATATAATCCAATTTTTAAGTAACATACTTAAGAGACCGTTATACCACTTATATCCCTCACTTACTAATGTGAAAACACGTTTACCTGAAATAGAAAAAATGTCCTTTTAAGTAACCTTAGTGTCAAAACAGTAATTTATTATAATAAAGATATAAAGCGATATTTCTGAGGAAACTTCATATGCTTTTGATCAAATATTAGAAGGAAAAATAGTTACAGACATTTTAAAATGAAAAAAAAAATTGATTTAAAATTTACCTAGTACCTATAGATACGATAAATAATTTACAATATATCGTTCAGTAATGCAAAACACATAATATGAGGTTTTCTTGGAAATATATTATCCTTTATGTAGGTTACTTAATTCTATATTAGTAAAATCATTACAAAGAAAATAATTTCTAAATATTTACATTATGATAAAATAGAATATTTCATATAAAATCAATTATTTAATTTTAAATAATGCGAAATACTCATGTAAGTCTCGTCATTCATAGAAATAAAAAACTTTACCAAAATAAAAATAGAACAAAAATTACGTTGTCAAACCAGAATGATTAACTAATTTCTGGCATAAGCTTACTTATTCCACTGATATAATCATATCATCATTTAAAAATTTATATAAATATATTGAAAAAAAATGTTCCACATAACATATAAATATAGCTAGTATACATTTGACTATAAAAAATACAACCTTTAGAACTAATGGCACAAGCTACCGCATTTTTTTAAATGATTAATCAAAATATAGAAATATCATATACAGTTAAAATAATAACATGAATATATGTCATGAATCTTAACAGTCATTAATCATAAAAATATTTCTATATGACTATATGTTACTTTTTAACTACAGTATTTGTATACTCTTAGTGCTTAAAATTTTCACCGAACATACCTATTATATTTATTGTAATTAGGAAACGGATTTTGACGAATTAGAGGACGTCGAATTGGGATTCGGTGACCTGGCAACGGAGGAATAAACGTTCATCTTTTGCAAGATCTGGCCATCTGGGTGAAACTAAATAATAATAGAATATAGTAAAATTAGAGAAAATAAATGTATAAGTAACTTAATATTCTCTATAAACTGCTCAATTAATATAATATTGTAAAATGCATTTAAGTTTTCACAAAATAATCATTATTACATATACACATATTATTAATTATTTTATATTAATTTTGAATAAGATTTTACTAAATTACGGATAAGGTGGAGGGAGGGGGTTGTTCGTTTACCGTTCCATATGGGATTTGTAAAATATTGGCAGGATTGGAGCGGATCGGACAAGGTGGGGAGAGGAGGCTAACTTCATGATCATTCACATTCTGTTTATAAATATATATTGCATAAACGTAGTAAATTATATGCGTATACAATTAGGTGATACCCATAGACAATAACATTAAAATGTACATGATATAAATGGTGACAGTGGCATGAACTGCACTCTTAAAATGTTAAATGGTATTTTTATAACCGTTAGAAAAGCTTTAATTTATGCTTGCATCTATAAATAAAAATGTGTTTACTGAATTAATATTTGGTTTGGAAATCTGTATAAAACGAAATCACATTTCTGCACTTAACTTCAATCGAATATATTTGTTCACATTAAGCGATATGCAAATCCAATAGTTTTTTTTATTTTTCTAACTAAGCTGTCTCACGTTTGGATTTTATTGAAATAATTAGCATAGCTAATGGAAGATTTCATCGCTTCATGGAATATTAATCTCAAATTTGTTTTAGTGCTGTTCGTTATTCGATCGATCAATAACAAATAATTTACGTTCTTGACACATAAGGTGTGGAAAATAATATTATCGTCCAACTACAGCTATGTATATCAGTACACGCGGGTAAATATCACACTTGGACGTAATACACGGCGTAACGGTAAATGCAACGTTTACCGTATGACAAACATATAGTGGGTTTTGAATGATACTTTTACTGGACAGCAATAATATCGGATAAATTATGAGTAAATAAACGATTAATATGTTATTATATCATCGAGTCCGATGAACGATGACCGATAATAAAACGAATGGCACGAATGAAAATCATGAGCCATTTGAAAATTGCGTGTGTTGCTTAGGTTTTACCATCAGGCACCAGTACAACTTTGCGGCCCAAGTCTTGTTTTGTATAATTTCGACCAGTTCGTATGGGAAAAGTTAATGACCCTTATCAATGTGTTATCTGTTTCGATTTGTTGAGATTTACTCTCGTTTTCACTTTGACACTCGAGTGCGATCCCGGTCAATCAGTTGATCGTTTTATCATACAATTTTGGTTCAAGTCTTATTGATGAAACTTATTGCTAAGAATCGTAAATATTAACAATTAGTTTTTATTGGCCAATATATATATATTTTTTTAAAACATTGAACATTCTCGGATTTGAAAATGAAATAATTATAATACAATTTAAGGAAAATTGTGAACTACGTCCGCGATTACTTAATTTGTTGTAAGCTCGGCCAATTTCATGTAAAAAAAATAGGTTGATTGTAAACTCAGCTTGGTTATTTAAGGTCGTAAATAATGTCGGTTGTAAGCTCGGCCCGATAATTTTCAGCCACGAAATATAACTGGCGTGACATAATTTAATCTCTATCGGTGAGTGAATACGACAAACACATGGGTTTTTACTCAAAAAAAAAATAATAGATTATACTTACAATTTTACATAATGAAAAGAACAGGGCATATTATTTTTAGGCAGGCCGAGTTAACACGTCAATAATTTTTACCTAAAAAAAAACCCTGTCCAATAATAGACATTTTGGATTTTTTTCCTCAGGCCGAGTTTACAAATCGCCCCAATTCAATACATTAAAGTATTTGTGGGTACGTAGTCATCAAAATAAATATTTCTAAAAACTGAATTTTCTAAAACGAAGCTCTTCTAAAACTTGGTACTCTAAAAGTCGGCATGCTTAGCTATCATGTGACATTTTAAAACCCAACATGTATGTAAGTACTACTATGGTAGTGTGCACCATACTCATTTTATTGATTTCGTATCACCGGCTCACCGCATACCACTATTCAAGGGTCTAACGTGATTGTTCAGGTCTCTTGTCGTGCTCATCGTCTCGGTATTGTACAATCCCATAACCTCGTGGTGTTCTCGGTGGCGCCTCGTCGCGTACAACTAGTTGTAGCGCCTAATATACGTGAGACAAGTCGCGGCACGGGACGCGGACGTTAATACCGTGTGTATTGTACCGTATCATAATAATTATTATAGTACCGCAGCGTGTCGGGAGACTCGCGCGCACACAGGTGTACACGATCGAACGTCATCGTGGTCGACGAAATAATATTAATGAGCCCAGAACCCCGACCGCGGTATAATTTCCATCCCGCCGAAACGCAGTGAAAAATGTTGTTACAGCACACCGTTGGACGTATGAAATAATGAGCGAGTGTGCGAGCCGTGCGTGTAACGTGCAGCAGCAGCAGCAGTAGTAGTCGGCATATTGTACGTGTACGCGACCGCGGCGTGTTACGACCAGGATTGGGAATTTATAGCACTTGCAATTGCATAAATATGCACTATAATATAACTTTATACATCGCTAAGCATCTGTTAAAAATATATGGCAATAAGAACAACAAAAAAAAAAAAAAAAACGGAAATTTATTAATCACCTACAAATAATTAGTGTGCATGTGGTAACTTAAGTCTTGAAATAATCTAGTCACTTTGATCAGAATCCCGAAGGACTGTAAGAAAAATTACCCGATCGCAGTCGAAATCGACAAAATCCGGTGGTAGTTAAAAGTTTAAAAATAGAACCAAATAATAAGAAATTATGAACGGCACAGTGTTACTTGCATCGCATCAGGTGTCCGCGTAATTGGTATGTTCACTTTGACATACGAAAAACGCTAGCAAAATATAATTTCATAAGATATGTTGTCCGACCAAACATCTGAAAAAGTTCAAAAAACTGCGATACATACAAAATAATATTTTCAATTCGAGTTCTCTGTATCATGAAACAGACATTTCGTTATTGTTCGTATTGTACGAGCACCGGCGAGACGTGACAGTTGATCGTTTTAAAATGAAACAATTTAAAAATGTGTTATAGATTAATGTGGTAATCGGTTGAGCGTTCCAGTGACAAAAATAAGTTCCACTTTATCGGAGAAATGATAAAAGGGACGTTTTTTTAAGCGCCGCGAAAGTTGTTTTTTAAGCTCTGCGGCTCACTTCCGCCGACGAAAACGGGAACAGCCGATAAGCTATATTACACGTGCCGCGTAGAAGAAAAACAAAAGCGTATATTTTATATAATGAACATTGATGCGCACATGGCCGCGGGAGAGGTTTAATTACAATCCCAAACTCCGCAGCGGCGCGTACATAACATCGTGGTGCGCGCGTGTAATATACCTGTGCTCGTGCTGTGGACGCTATAGCCTATATAGGACGGGCGTGGCGCGTACCGCGCGCATTCAATTATCCGTGTCCCCGTACACCGGGTAATTATAAACTTATTAATCTTTGTGAATAATAGTAATAGTAATAACAACAATATTAAAAACCCATACGACGCGGTGGCACCGATAGATTACGTGCACACGAAACGTACGTATATATTATAAATATGTACACGTCATCGCGGCAGGATCGGCGGCAGGAGCCCGAAGTCGACGGGACGGTTAACGCCGCGTACACGGCCTTTCCAACGCAGCATTATATTATACAACGCGCGACACGATCCTGTACACGGTATTTATAATGTACATATCATACTTTGCGCTTACGTACAAGACGTAACAACGTTACGGGTATTATTACGTGTGTAATTAATTTCTTCGGAACATTTGCTCGGGCACGAGGTTATAATAAATATTTTTTAAATTAACGTGCGCCTGTTCCTATACGCACGCTGCGGTCATAGGTACACATATAGTTCCTCATTGTACATTAACTACTGCACGTGGTGCGCATATTTAATATTATCAAATAGCATAATGCCGACTAACCTGGGCAACCCATACCCACCTAAAGCGCCTCACCTTAAACAACCGATCACGCCAATTACACTACCTTCTTACATCGAAACACCTAAATCTAAAGAATAAACTATTAATTTACAAAATGCTGCTCAAACCTATATGGACTTATGGCCTACAACTCTGAGGGGTTGCCAAGCCCTCTAATATCAAAAAAATACAAACGTTCCCATCCAAATGTCTCGGGCAAATAACAAAAGCTCCGTATTATATTTCCAACGACACACCTCACAATAATCTATCCATCCAAACAGTTTCAAACACTGCCAAATTATTTTATAAACGTCTCCACTCTAGTACTCACTATCACAGATATCCACTCTAGTACTCACTATCACAGATATCCACTAATAGCTGAACTCTCCATCCGCACTATCCCCGGAGACCCTAGAAGGCGCTTAAAGCGAACGTGGTGCCGAGACCTATTGGCTGACTAACCATCACCAAATCTCACCCTGAAGTCCCAACAACGGTTGGCTCCTTCGATCACGACTACTGTCTCGATGTCTACTTATTTATTATTGTAAATTGTAAATTTGTAAATATTGTTAAACTTTTCTCATTTGTACTTATTATAAAAAAAAGTTCACAGAATAATCGCACGTCCACGAGCAAAACATTTTCCCGGGGGCGGGGGGCACGAAAAATACCATTGCCGCTGCAGTACAGCACCCGTTCAATGGTATAGTCTTGTACGTAATACGATATAATATAATATTGTAGGAACATAATACGTACCTATACGAGTGCGACGTACATGCGTACATTTATCAAGGTGGTAGGGAATTTTTTTTTTTTTTATTGTAAATTTATTATAACGTATTCTTTTTGTTCGTCGCGTCCGCAGGATCAAAACGGCATTACTAGGTCCAGCTACAAATCATATTGTATACGTCCCAAATCTCTCGGATTTCGGTGCGTAAAAAACCTGGAGGGAGGAAAAATAAAAGTACCACCGAAAACACTAGGACGACGCGTGTGTAGTACCATTACGTATTCACCCCGTGGTAGTTTTTCACGCGTCACATAATATACGATGCCCCGACGAGCGTGAATACTGAATCCATTACATTCCGCACTAGTGGAATATGAAAATAATAAATATATTATGCGCACTCGCTAGTCGCTTGCATCGTATCGTGCGTACATAACGCTAGTACGCAGACGCGCGTCGGTCGGCAAGTCTGCCACCGGTTGGTTTCGAACCGAGTCAAATCCACGTTAAACATTTGCACAAAATGATTACAATATCGACAAAAAATTATCGGCTCTTTGGACGCCTATTTCGCCATCCGGGCGCCGGGCGACTGCTTTAATTCAGAACCTAAAATGTTCAAATTGTCGTAACACGCACACTGCGTTTAAAACAATAAAATTGTGGTTGCAGCCTGTCACGTACTCTGCAGTTCAAATAAATATAAGCCTCTAAAAGTCTAAACCTTCTGCAAATCAATTTCAACCTCGTATATCGTGCAAATGACGTCATTTTTTTCAGTGCTTAGCGTAGACCGATTCTATTTGTACTTTGGTGCTTTTTATTCAAGCAGCTGTTTTTGTGACTAAAACGGATACAATTGTATCATACACTTTTAAATTTCGCCGTTTTATTTTCTTACTACTCAAAGTGCGTCGTGTCCTGCAATTATTGTCGTACGTCCGGGCACTGTAGTATAACGACTCAACTACTTATGCGATTGTCCTTTAATATGACTAAGTTTAGGTTTGTAATAACCCAAAAGTAAAAAGGAAAATAAATATAATAAAAGGGGAAGTAAAGGGGGGAGGAGAGAGTTATAAGGGTGGATAGTTCGGGGAGTTGTGAGATATATGGGGGTTGGGTGTCTATCACCTTCCTCCTTGTTTAAGGGATGGTACTCGGGGTCACAAAGATTCGAGAGCCAATACAGATGACTGTAAGTCTTCCAAACTAATTCACGTCTACACCACTCACTTGAATCCTCGTCGCTGCACCGTGGCCGATGATCTACACTCACGGTGTGGGACTACAGGAATACTAAAAAAAAAACACAGTCTTTAATGAATGGAAGCCGGACTCTCTGGCACTCACACACAGACTGTATTCAGCTGACGGTGATGTTGGCACTTATGTGAACGTATGTGTCGGTGTTAGCCAAGCCCGTGTGCACACACTGACGACAGAGCTTCTTAGATTGGATGGCGATTTATTGTTGATTTTATAATGGTTGACGGCCGGCACTCATCACGACGGGTAACCAGAAATTTGTTTTTAAAAGTGAAACTGAGGTCACCGGAAGTCGTTGCGCACGTACTGACGACTTGCAACGGAGAGCTCTCTAAAGGGTTGTTGGTAGATGTTATGAAGACCGTGGACGAAGGTCTGGTAGGGTGCTTCTATGTCCAAAGGAGGTTTCCTTTCGGGATTGACCTAGATTGTTACAATTTAACCCCGTTATATTTGTCCCTTATTCTTTGAATTATGTTTTCTGTGTGTGTGTGCAGAAAGAGCCGTTATTTATTTGTATATATACATAATATTGATATATAATGATGATGCACATCATTACAGGTTATTGACCCCAGCTAAGTAGTTAAGATTTACTCGGTCGCAGCTATAATATAGAAATTACTTACCAAGCTTTGCTACCATTTCAATTTACAATTTATGTATACACTTGTCGTTATATGATTCGAGTTGTGTTCAGGCCGGAGCGATAATATTGTCATTTCTATGAATGTACTTTAGACATACAAACGTGTATGCGAGCGTGTTGATAAAGGACGAGGGAGGTTGCATAGGCTATAAAAAGCTCGGTGGCCTAAGATGTGAGTTGTGCATGTTTTTAATGACTGAACGACTAGACGTGTTAATTCGATTGCAATTACGTGTAGCTAAAACGAGCGTAATATAACAATAGTTATAACGTGTTTCTGGAGTCCGCTTTCTCGGTGTAGTGAGAAAAAACGCTCAATATTTCGAATGAGTACATGTCCCGAGGTAAAACTTCTGCTGTACAGCTTTGTGCGTAACACAAAAACCGAAGAATGACGCCCGTTATATTTGCGTACACCGCGGTTACGTTTATTTGAATAATTTTCATGTACGTATTACTGTTGCGGGACATCACGCGAATGTAAGGCGGAGAATACGTTATCGCATCACGGTATATCGTTCGAGGAAGAGCACCAACAATGACACCAACCAGCGTACACTATGTGTGTACCTACGTACTTTTTGCTATGCTTTATAGGACTGGAATAGACCGTTTACTGCACCAGGCTTGCGCCTTTATTAGTGGATGGATGTTTTTGGATGAGATTGTTTTGGAGTAGTTAGATTTGGTTAGAGAGTTTGTTCGCCCATGCCAACGGGTTGGGTTTGGGTGCGTGTTTGGTGGACGGAGGGGAGTTTTATTTACCTAAGAGTCTTATGTGTTTGTGATCGGAGAATGAGTTTTTATAAAACATTGTTATAGATTGGGACTGTATTGGGAATATTGGATGGATTTAAAGTTTGTGGATTTCAGAAGGATGTCGTATTTGACAAAAGTGGGCACTACCTACATACGTTCGCGGGGTAAAGTATATGCGCGCACTGCGTTGTACACACTGTAACATTAAACAATATATTATTCCGACGCGAGTTATCCGAACCCCACGTGTATATTACCCGTACGATATGCCGCGTATTCAGCGCACCGCAGCCTTATGCAGTTAATACCGTAATGCCCACCCGGTCCGCGCGTCGTGATGGTCGTGGCGCTCGGCGACGGCGACGGCAGAGGTCCTGTATGAATATGCACGGGTGATTGATCGGCAAGCCACGTGCTCTGCCGCATTGTTCGCGGCCGTATGCGCGCGCTGTAATCCGCCGCTAAGGATTAGCTACCCTTCCGTCGCCGCCGACGACGTATAATAACAACAACAAACAGATTTGTGTCAAAAATTTCGCATACCGAAGTCGACGTCGTCGCACGTGCCCCCCCCCCCCCATCAAGCTTTGCTGGTCGTCGTTGTTTATTTTATTTTTATTTTTATTTTTTCGGAAAAATACACGCGAACACAATACCTACTCTTCTCTAGCGACTCGTTACGAATACTGATAATCTATAGAATACGCGTATTCG
The DNA here is from genome assembly GCA_949715065.1 of Periphyllus acericola. NCBI lineage: Eukaryota > Metazoa > Arthropoda > Insecta > Hemiptera > Aphididae > Periphyllus > Periphyllus acericola. The sequence goes on along the minus strand of OX454269.1, from coordinate 7,727,371 downwards.
ACGTGAAAACTCACGATTGACCAACGTAGTTCGCTCTTCCTGTATATAATTTGCGTAACGTTATAGCTTGTTAGCTGGGACCGCAATTATAAGCACTACAGATCCTTAAAATATCCTTTTGAAAATACTAATCGATACTAAAAAATATGCATTCAAAATGTATTTAAAAAAGGTACTTCGTCGTGTTCAACCCGTTCTTCGCCAATATTCTATTGATCTTCTCCAAAAGTATTTTAAAACTACAAAATATTAACACACTTAAAAAAAATTAAAAAACATCTTATTTTTCGTTGAACTGTACATTACCTTAATGCACTGGACGATCAGAACTTGCTTAACATGTTCGAACGTTAAAGTCCTCGGGTTATCGGAGAGTATTTTTATATTTTTAATACGTTGAAATGCTTCGCTTGACATCAGCTGCACTATTTGTTGAAGCGTACTTCATACATGCAATATCACTGGCATTCAAAACTCCTGGTAGTTATTTTTAGCTTTTAATTCACCTGATACACTTATGAACTTTAACTTCTAACCTATGTAAGCAATAAGTGTAACACCGTAATCGCTAGACCGGCGTGTAGCGTGTGTGCGGTAAAATATGTAAAAACAAATACGTACGTTTTAATTATTCGACGCACGAGGTATAAATTTAAACGTGTTTTTATCACGATAACAGCTATTATACTCGTCATAACCGAAGAAATTAAAAATAAAAAAATAAATCGTGTTTTCCGAGCCCCTTTTTCTCGATTTTTTTTTTCTTTATAGACACGCGTATGAAATTGGTGGGCGTGTTAAATTATTATCCTTTACAACGTATTAGTGTACCACGGCTTACGCGGCGATGGGAATAATATTAATAATTGTTATGTAAATTTATGGGCGGATCCAGAGAAGAATTGGAACATTCATTATAATATTTGCTATACAGCATACATATAAAAGTTTAATAATTTGTCGATAGTATACGCGCGCGCGTATGTGTGTGTGTGTGTACGTGCACGTGATGATGGATGATGATTAAAAATAACCGCATACACCGTACAAATAGGGTGTGTTGATATGTTTGTATGCACGCGGAACCGTGTACATGTTATGCGTATAATATCTGCAAGCGGGCGCGTGTCAGTCAAAACCGTTTAAAAATTTTAATACTACGTACGTGTTAATAATAACATAATGTTGTGCACGTGATTATATTATAACGTCGGCGGTTGTCAGCGCAGCAGTGTTCCTCGGGACGAGGAAAGTTCGCCACAGGAAGCGGGCGAACAAGTCGAAAGCTCGATGGTGATACTAATACGATACGATAATACCATTTGGGGGACGCGGAATCGGGATCGTGTCGGAAAATAAGTTCGGTACCTATACGGACGAGTGAGCGGTGGTACATAAAATATGTTATGTGACCATGCGATATTGAACGTGTGGATTGAACTTCGAGACTTCGAGTAGGTGCTAATATAAAGAAAATTAATGTTCAAGAAATTCGCTCTGTAAGGAGAAATTTCTGAAATTGTAAATTGTTTCATTTAGGTATGTAAAAATTGGAAATATACATTGCATGTTGAGTTGTATTTCATAAAATCGAAAGTGCCATAAAGTTTGAAAAAGAATATAAAACTTACACGTCTTGCTGCTCACTGCTCAGTGGTGCCAAAGTGTACAGGACAACTCATACTAGACTACACATCCACCCACCTTGTCGAAATACCTATTTAAGTTTTTTACTATTATTTCATACACGTGTTCAAGGGTACTTAGTTTAAATGTAGATATATCCTGAATAGTCAATACACGGAAAGTTTAAACAAGTACATTTTGCATTATAAAAAGTATATGGTACCCACCTACAAGAATCATACAATAATAAACAAACTTATAGCAATCAAAAAATAATAAGTATTTATAATCTAAATTGGTACACAGATAGTTATAAATAATTAATGTGTTTTTATATGCTTTTTGATCTTTAGCTAAGAAAAAATTAATGTAAATAAATACAAATAATTATAATTTTTTATTGGAAATTTCTTACTTACACTAGTAAGTATACGTAATGTTGACGGTTGTTTATTTCTCCGACGAAAAAGCAACTATTTCTGAATGATTGTCAAAATTCAACCGTATAATATCAATCGTTAAATGTTATTACACGCTATTTAGGTCTGTGGACCGTCTGACTGATCTCCGGATATGAAATCTATAATTTATGTGATGCACTTGGGAATCAAAGCCGTATCGTCATTAATTGCCTAATTGTTCAAATTAAAAATATGTCATCAGAGTTTAACAGTGTTCATATCTCCGTGAGATACCCACACCCTGTATACGATATCATTATGTCTTATGTGTTCCACATTAAATAACGTTAAATCGTTGTAAGGTTAGGTTGGGACAATTTGATCTTGTACTCTTGGGATTTTCCGAGTTTTCAAGAGTCTCTCACACAGTTTGTTCAATTATATAGTACACAAATCCAGGGCCGGATATAGGGGGGAGGAGAGTCAGAGATTTATCCCAGGTTGTATAGTTTTTTTGGGTGTATTTTTAAGGTTCTAAATTTTGAAATTTTTGATTTTTATGTTAAAATCGTTTAAATTATTTGTGGTAAATAGTTTTTTGGTCCAGTATATTGCGAACGGCTTTGTAAATGGTTGATGCTCAGACTACTGTATGAGTGTGCTTGATTTAATTAAAATACTAATTCTGGTCATCTCCCTGAAATGGGCGTAAATTTTCCCCCGGGTGTTAAAAAGTTAAGATTCAGCCCTGCACATATGTACCCGGCCGCTACATTTAACGAAATGATTGAAATATACAACTAATAATTAGTATACGATTATTGTAAACAGGTATATATTATGTTTCACTATTGTCCTTAGTGATAATGTCAGGGAGACACTTTTCTAGACGGACGTTCTTAATAGTTTATGACGTCAAACACACCAAATAAATAGTCATTCATTATATACTCTTACTCTCACTTAGTACGTCAAACTGTGTGTACAGTTCCTGATGATGTTACATTTATATTATGGTTATAATATTACACATTGTTATAATCATAAAGTCGTGATACTATCTTTCCTGATTTCACTTTCAACAAAAATTGGTCGTCAGTTTAACCATTTATTCGGGTAGATTCAGAGACCTTCCGCAGTGTATTCGTTGTTCATAAAGTAACTATAAAACTAGTTTTTTTTTTTTTTCTGAAAGCCAGTAGTTAATAAATAGGTGTGTGGAATGATTCGATCTGTTATTTGTTAATCATTTTTTCCTTACTCTAAGCACGGCATTAAAATAATTATAATAACCATCACGCTAAATACCACGGTGCTTAATTATAATGATCGGAACGCTATAAAGTTTGCCATATAAATAATAATTTTCTGGTTTCTTATAATTCGGCTAATACTATAATCATTTACAAGTTGATACCTGTTCCGATACGTAATTTAGACCCGATTTCCATGTTAACCACTTCCACGACAAATCGATGTTTTGTTGTATTACACGTATATTGTATAGTAGGCGTATGCGATGGACTTAAAATAGAACACGCCGCACACATAATTATAATTTATAGGACGTCTACACGAGGCGAAACAAAAAACGGACGGCGCTCGGATTCGGTTTGTCGAAAATACGCACGCATAGACGTTTAATTAAAAACACGGCCAATTCGGACGGTACGAAGTTATTTGTTAATTTACATATTATATCGATCGTGCGTACGCGTGAGTGAGTGCGCGCCCGCGCGTGTGTGCGTGTGTATAAGAGTATAATCGACTTTCCGTCAGCCCGTGTAAATATTATAATGTAGCAATCTGTGTGCGTGTTTAAGCTCGTACGCAACGTATGTGTGCGCGTACGTAGTCGTCTAAAAGGAAATGAGGAACATCCTCGACGCCGTCGCACCGCACCGATACGGACCGAAGACGCGTCGCGATCCGGAAGACGACGGCGGCGGCGGCGTTGGGGTAAAGGGTTATATTGACAGCTTAATAACCGAACGATTGATTGTTGGAAGAGGACAGAGAAATAATTTGGTTATTAAAATGCAAATGCGTTAGGCTATGCATGCACGTAAACGTATATATTATACGCGATCGCGTAACACATAATATTATAATAGGAATAATAATAATAATAATAATAATAATAATAATGATTTAACGTATGCAGCCACCACGCGCACTGGCTTACGCGCGCACATACGTATGTACACACGCGCGAACGGGTGGTGGTGGTGGTGGTGGGGAGGGGTGGAGATGATTGATCGTACATTGCGTCCGGACGGCGACGTTTTGTCCGAATGTGCGTACTCGTTTACTTATACACCCATACATTATGTATATACGTATACATGGCATTATTACAGTGTGTGTACGTACGACGACGGTAACGCAACCCGATCGGTAGACGGCCGCGGCGAGGACAGAGGCGGTAATTATCGCGTACCGTATACATTATTGTGTCGTACACGCGCGGGCACAATGTCATACCGCGTATACCGCTCGTGGTATCATGGGAAAAACAAACACGGGACGTGTGCGCGTACACAACACCCGGCGCTGTACATGTTGTTATGTACACACGGTAACACGCGGTTGTTTCGCGAGACCCCGGCGGCTATATTTATTTTTTTTTATCACGTATCCCTCCCATCCCCCTCCAACCGTTTCACTGGAGTCACACGCGCGTACGCGGCTCGAAAGTGTTCACACGCCTCACGGACTGCACTAAACGTTATGATGGATACGCGCGCGTGAGCTTGCCGATTATCGTAATAGGTTTGCGAGTGATTAGCTGCAGATCAAACGGTCTCAAACGATTCCGAATGTACTTTGCTAAGCGTTTCAGAAGTCGCGGGTTCCGAGTGCGACCGATTGTGTGCATAATGAAAAGATTAAATCTCCGAGGATTAATAAACCGACAATGTTACGTACGACGCCAATCGTCGCACTGAAAGCTGGTGGATACATTGACGTATTTATGGGAGGGGAGGGTGCCAGGGGTGCTTGTTACCCTCAAGCTCATTTTTAGCATTCTTAATTCATGATATGCATCAATATCATTTTCATTCTACAGTATAGCATCATCATTGTATGGGATTACATTTCAGGAATTGTTTATAACATCCTTGAATTATATTTCATTTGGTTTAACGGTAGATATGGTTTTTTTCAATCTTTAATAAATAGCAATACTATAACAGAGTGTAATATCCAAAGAAATAAGAAGATAGAACTATATTGTATGTAGGGTAACCGAATAATAATGAACCTTTTCAGATTTTGAGTTAAACGAGGAATATGTACTGGTTTTATCATGATGCTAGTGTTTTTTTGTGTGTATAGAAAACCTGGTACATTTCTGAAAGATAAATTTTGTGTAGATAGTACTTTGAGGCTGTCATTTTTTAAATGACTCAATATTTTTCCTATAAATCTATAAAAACAGAACAAAAAAGTGCAAGAAACTTCGACTTAGATCGAGAATCGAACACTGCACCGTCTATTATTTTCGTCACTCAATATCCACTTGTTTATTTTTTATAAGGATTTAAGTAGTTGTTATTTTATAAATATTAATCGTAACTATTCGAAACATAAAAATATTATCTATATTGATTGGGTGGATCACGTTCACCCAGAATCGTTTTTTTTTGGAACCAATGGTACCTTGAATCAAGTTTAAAATACCCATACCCATATACCACCCGACCGAAGAGTCTCACGTAAGATATGAAATACGTTGGTACTCCATGGACTATAATTATAATCAAAATATAAATAATATGCAGTTAAAAATCATGGAAAATGATGATATACACAAATTTGCAGTAGATAAATTGCAAAATGTGGAAAATGAAACATTGTGTTTCGGATGCATTACTATATAGTTGAAACTTGAGGATAATCTATCAAGCTACTGTTTATAGACTGTTTATAAAAAAAAACAGCAAATGCATATAAATCCGGACCCTTTTCATAATATTTTTACAGTGTATTAACCGAAAAATTGGTTTGTGTTGGTTTTTTTGACATTTATTACAGCGAAAGATGATTTTATTTCATCGTATCGTCCCCTTTCTCCTTTGTTTTGTCCTCGGCGTTTAGCATGATTAGAACTCTTTATTACGCTGTTCGTGTGCTATGAAAAATAGGGTGTTAAGTACAAACGTTTTAAAACAAACGTAAGTGACAATTTACGTAAGAACGGCAATTCGATTGCAAATTAAAGTTCTTGTTTTAATCTTATAACTCTGTCATCACACAAATGCTTACTATTATTAAAATAAAAGAGAAAAAATAACTAACTTTAGATGTACTTTTTTAATTTTGGATGGTTTCATCATGTTTTCAAAAAAGTATTTTAAATATTTTAAGCGTTTCGTGTAGAGAAGTCAGGTGTCATAAATACTTTGGAATGCCTAGCAATAAGTCCATCTACAGTATATGCTCTAAAAGAACGATTTCAAACGACATTTTCCATGAAGTTTGCACGCGGGTCACGTATTGTTAAGGGAAATTAAAAACACGAGTGTTCATCCAAAATGGGTTCGCGCAAAACAAGCGTCATGTTCTCGCCGATAAACATCGGTATAATTAGTTGTTAAAAATATGTTAAATATAATAACAGAGCAACTAGTTTCATAATTATGTGGAAAAGCGTGCGTTGAATTGATTTTTTATTAGCTGTGATTTTTACCTTCGCCTTAATGCACATTTCGATATACCTATAAATTCATACCCGGAGGTTAGGTGCGACCAGAGTTGATAATAAATTATTTTAGATTATATAGGTAACCAGTTATATTATAGCGTTATAGTTGAGCGTGTTTTTCACGCTACATATTTTGTGTAAATAGTTAAATTATTTTTATCGAACACCGGAACACTATAAACCGTTTTTTTTTTTTTTTTATTCGTATATAATAATATCTCGTCTATACACGATAATTACAACCTCTCGTGCACCGCGACGACGACGACCACGGTGATAATGATCATCATCGTCATTATCATCGTCGTCGCCGTATCTCATTAGCCCGTGAAATGAAGAAGCTATCCTCTATTAGCGCGAGTCGTTAAGCCAATTTATTTAAATTATAAAACTGTATACCTTATGATAATATTGCCGTGCGCTAATGGTCACCCGAACAAAGAAAACATTAATCAAAACGCCGTGTTCTCTCTGAAACGTTGTCGCCTTAAAAAACAACAATATTCGTGCTGCCTCCGGCGTGTGATGTGTATACACGTCATATCATATACCTACCGTACAATGTTATGTATTACGATATCGCGGAGACCGGCCACTTTGTTGGGTTAAGACACGTTAGGACGAGAATAATAATCGTATACGGCAATCGATTTTCTTTTATTAATAATTGAAATACCGGTTCGGGCCGTATCATTTTACGCTCGAAGGATAAGCGCACGGATCCCGCAGTAATGCCCGTGTGACGTGCACAGGTTTACCATTAAAATATGGATTCGTATGTCTTGACAATAATCGAACGCGCACCGAAAGCACATCTGATACGTCTGATCGAGCAAATCGGTGATCGCACCGTAGTTTGTCGAATATCTTGTTCAAATTATCCTTCTTTAACGCTTTCGTGCGACGGAGTGTGCGGCGCATAAGATGTTATTCAAATACGTACGCTGCCAGAAACGGGTCGACTCGAAAAGCGGTATCGGAAACTGTATTGGTCAAAATTGGCATGTCGACACGTGATGGAAACCGGCTTTTTACACTCGCGGATTCGTGTACACGTGGTGCTGACAGCAAAATTGGATATCACTTAGACGATAAGTGGCGAATACACGAATATGTCCAACGACCGACGTTACGGACATTGCTTGTTGTAGGTCATAACTGTTATACTGACATTAATTGTCGGCGGACACCCTGCACGGGTTTTATGAAACTATCGTATATAAAATAGTATAACAATATAGTGCACATATTGATGTCATAATTATAATGAATGTTCGAAAAACGGAAAGAAATAAAAAAGTAGTAGAATACATTTTTTATAACCTAATTTTTATAAAAATTTAAATAACATTTTTTTCGAAAATTCCGGGCTAGCATAGCATATTGTATCAACAGTATTATATTATAATTGTACACCGTTACTATAGCTTTAAACTTTAGGAGTTAAATCAACTGCAGTAAGCTGTACCGTCTCGAATTAGAGCACAAGTTGTTTATTCTCTATCGGGTTACTCCTTTGTACCGGTAATTGGGATACTTAAGCGTTCCTGTATATGCGACACGCTAAAGTTTCAATAAATGTTTTTAGCCAGTGACGCACAGTCTGTAGACTTAAAGATGAGCGTATATCTTCTGAAAATTGGTTTAAATTGATCATAGAAGTTATTCGTACGTTGTTTTTCTTGACTTCCACGCCGATTCTACGCTATTTGTTTGTATAAGTAATTTAGCTGTTTTAGTGACTGAATCCAATTTGATTACACACTTTTTACTTTTTTTTACTGCACAATGTGTTTCGTGGTACACACAATTTTAGGTCCTGCGGTACCTAAGCCAATGCGACTCGTTCACTCTGTGCCTAAACATACGGCGGCGGCGGCACTTATATGAGCAACGATATTCGATAATCCCGAATACATCTGTCGCCGAGTATGTTTACATCTCCTTAATAGCCGTCTTCGTGTGTGTGTATAATATTGCCATTTACTGATTTCTCTCTACCGTCGTCGCCACCGCTGCCGCCTATAACATTAGTACCTATTTATATATATTATAAATAAATATAGTATTATATTAACGGGCAGGTGTCCGTTTCCGTTTCCGAAATGCCAGCGGTTCACACAAAAACACTGCGGCAGAGAGAGATAGAGAAGGAGAGAGAGTGAGAGAGAGTGAGAGAGAGAGAGATATATACAGAGGGATATACCCTCGCGGGAACGACGACGGTTGAAAAAAAAATACAAACACCATTTAAAAAGTCAAACAACCATAATCGCATTTCGTACGCCGTACATACGTACACACACACACACACACACGCACATATATGTACATTTATTATGTACGAAGGGTCTTTAAATGGAGTGTGTACGAGGCGGCGGTCCGTTTATGTACAATAATATATTATAAATCTCGTATACACCACCCCTAAAACGGCGGCGGCCACAGAGGATCCCGCGTGTAATGTTATCCAATAAACAATATGCCACAAGTCACTGTTTGCTCGTATTGTGTTATGTACGCGTATTCACACTGCACACGTACGGGGCGACGAGGGGAGGGGCGACAACCGCTGCTGCGAGCATACGTAGGGTTAGCAGGCGCGCGTGTGCGTGTGCGTGTGTGTGTGTGTGTCATATAATATAGAGTGGTTATATTTTTTTTTTCTCTTCACCCTTCACCGCCGGCGCGGCCTCCCCCGCGTCTAATGCTGTCGGCTAATCCGGATTTTATTCTCGCCGCTCGGCCACCCTCCGTTTAAAAACGTGCGCGCAAAAAAATAACAATAATAATAATAATATTAATAAAATCTCCGCCGTCCGACATAATATCCTCGTGTGAAACGGTTAGCGCGTGTAATATATTTCGTGACTGTTTTCCGTACATGATCATTGCACCTCGTTAATTTCGACCATTGTTCCGCCTTTTCGCGATTTCGCCGGTCATTCATTGTTGTCGCTGTTAAAAAACCTTATCAAAACGGGAAAGTTCGTTCGCGTAAATACATAACCATACGCACCTTTCTAGTAACATGTCGATCTGGTGGTCCGCAAGCGCGTAGAACATAGAGGGTGCTACAGCCGTCGTCGAAATCGAATAGTTGAAAGAATTTAATTAGGATACACCCCGCGTATTTACGTTCAAAAGAAAGTTTAAGACCACAACAATTATCGCGTCGCGGTACGTATATGTTGTAAACGCGTTATTTAACGTACAACGGTCGGGCGGAGCAATTCAAAAGTGCGAGGTGTAGTAGCTATAACTGTGCGATGTATTCGCCTAAGCGGCCAGCTGGTAGATGTTTGGGATTTATTCGAAAACATATGCGTCATTATTCCGTTCAAATTTTTATTTTTATTTTTTGATTTCGCACGATTTCAGTGTTCGGCATGTGCCTCAGCATTTTCGATGACAAAACGCCTCTAAAATAAATTCTGGATACGGTAGCGCGTATCACACGACGATACCCACGGATCAAGTGACGGTTTTTTTGATTTAAAACGGTCACGTTAATACCCACGAGAGAATGGGTTTGATACAGCGTATTCTTTGTCCATTCTATTTCGCTTTCCCGAACAATTAACGAATTTTCGAGGTTTTTTCATCCGATCAGTTCAAACAGGCTTTCCACCGTTTTAAAAATACACTCAACACTATTCTTTTTTGTACACTGTTCACCAATGTTTACAGTTCTGATGTCTAAAATATGTTAAAAATCGTCGAGTCGAATAACCCGCAATAGGTCGTTTTCCGTGGCTTGCACGAAATGTTGATGTGTTTTGAGTACTCAAATAAACTTTACCATCAACGTTTCGAACCACAAAACTATAACCGGTAATCTCTGGTATAAGATGCGGACGCGCGGTTTGTTTTCATCGCCACAACGAAACGTCATAATATTATTTCCTGGACGGACACTGCGGCGTACCCACGCGATTATAATAATGTTGTGTGCGCTCGCGTTCCGATCGTCTTGGCTCTCGGACACGGCGCTGCACGCGATAAATAATGACGCGCGCCTAACAATTGGCGAGTGCAGTGATGCTGGCGCGCGCCGCGCTACTATTGTTATGCGAAACAATCGTGTAAGAAAAACAAAAAACAAAACAAAACAAAACACGACGAGATAATACGCGAATGTGCACTGGCGTCGTCGTCGTCGGCTGCGAACAGTTGTTGCACCGGCTGTAAACGCATAATTATTTCGCGTACAAGTTGCACCGTACAGTAAAGCGTAATGTGAATATTATAATGCACACGCGTATGTTATATGTGCAATACATGCGTGTATACACAATACGTATATACCGCGTATGCATGCATTACAATAATACGGCCGGGGCTTAATGCATTGTGCACGGTGATATGCGTCTCGTACACGTATTATTGTGTATAGATTAACGATATGGTAATATTGTAATGTTTAATGCAGCGCTGTCGTTCTGGTAGGTACCTGTATGCCGAGGGTGACGAACTTACCGGAGAACTGTTTTGAAAACTAAAAAAAAAAGAACGTTTACTCTTCTCATCGCAGGACCGTTGTATATTATTATCCATACTCGTGCATCGTACTATATGGATTATGAATACGTATAGGAATGTATCGACTCTGGAAAAACTGATTTCATTTTGACTCTGATGAATATAAAAACACCGTAAGTCTCGGAATTGAACACAAGTCCACGAGGTTGTTCGCGTATTTCTCATGTTTATTCGGGTGCTTATAAGAATGTAGAAACGATTAAATATGCGCTAAAAAAAAATAAGGAGAAGTATCAGGCATATTATTTGTTTAGACTCAATTTATGGCATGCTAATTATTACGAATAGCAGACAGTATAACGTGATTTAATGAACTTATACTTTCTTACATAATTTTTGGTGCAGAATATTTATAGTTGATACATATTTTAATAACGTTTCTATAGACACTTATTGGCTTGCTATTATTATGATAATCATCGAATGTATAACGAGGTTCAATGACCAACAATGATAAAATTAAATCAATAATAACTCTGTGGCGTATTAAAGTAATTTTCAGTATGTCCACAATGATGTGATTGATCAAATTAATAATATGGATACTTAAATAATTATCATATGCAAATATGCTGCTGGGAAACGGCTTACTTTTCACGTTCAACTCGGTATTCAACATACTATCGCGAAACGTCCGACATAAAAAATAAATTCGGAAGGGGGATAAAAGCAAAATTGAAATCACCATTAAAATCGCATCGGCTAGTAATAACACGGTATTTGTGGTACTCTGGCAAAGTGTTCGCGCGGGTATTATCACCATATACGTACTTATCATATTCGTTCGGTTATGGATTATAATATTATTAGTATTCCGATACTTAATACACAACTAACATTAAACCACAATCGTGGACAATACAAAAACGTTGTCAATAAATCGGTTACACGTATTTTTTTTTCTTATGAAATATTTACATCAACATTATAATATATGATAAGTAAAAAAGCGAGTAGAACTCTTGACCATTTTATCTTAAGGATATGGGGTGGATTTTTAGGGAGAGTTATGGACGAACGTTTGGATTGAGAGGGTAAGTATGGTTATGGATATTACTGTAGATTTTTTTTTTACATGTGTAGGTCTAGGGCAGGTATTGTTGGTGTTTGTCGACAGTGATATTGTAGCGTATGGTTACTTACAAGCCATATTGACCATTAGCGACGAGTCGAAGTTATAAATGCATACCTATATATTATAAGAAAATATAGTCATTGACTAATTTATACAGAGCTGTGTACGATTTTTAAACGCTCGTTTTTATCATTTGAAGCTCCCCTACCCCCGGGTCGATTTCCTTACTTGGGCCACTGTTCATCTTTCGCAGCATCACTATTGCGCAACAAGCACTTGCGCACACTTGTGTTCACACTACGTTACGTTTACGCAGTGCCCAATATGTGTATTTGCGCGCGTTTCGCAGACGGAAACGCACACGCGGAACAGCGCCTACCCTCCCGCCGTGACACACCGGAAGCTCGCAATAATGAGCTTTAATTAAGATTGCCATCGGTGGCCCGGGTTGTTTTGTCGCACCGTACAATACACGACCGTGTACACGAATCAACCCCGTCTCTCCCCGGACGTCCGGCATCCCTCTTGTCATCATCGACGCGCGCTCGTGTTCGCTTCGTTTATCCCGTCGTCGCCGTTTGGATAATAATTATAATAATAATATGTACACGCGCGTGCGTACACGACGATTTATGCAATACAATACGCGACGTAAATTATTATTACTCCAACACCGGTGCGTGGGCGTGTCGCGCGTTTGTTATTACCGCGGTATACGCGTTGCGCACGCGATATTTTACTCTGCTGTACTTATTCATAATAGTGCTACAGACGTACAATATACACACACACACACACACGCATACATAATATATACTTTACATATTGTGCTTCGTATTTTATAGAGTTGTATACTATGATATGTACAATATATTAATGTACGTGTACGAGTTTTACACACAAACGTACATAATATAGTACACAAAGGTCGAGATATTAATCGGATGCGACGTGTGTAACGCGTGTGTACGTCGATTTCCCGTCGAATGGTAACAATAATAATAATTGTTATAAATTATAATGTGTATATTATATTACCGCAGTGTTCATATAATATATTATACATCGTTTGGTCGCGGGGCCACATAAAACGGACCTCATCGTATAATATACGCCCGTTAACCCTCTCTCTCTCTCTCCGTCCATTATATGCGAACGCATCATGACGTGATTTCGATCGTATGCAAACGATTGTGCGTGTACACGGGCGAATTTATCAACGCGATAACGTCACTGTCGACCGACGTCGTAAATACATCGGACGATTTCCCGGGGCGGCATTGCGAAGACATCGTCCAAACGATGGCGTATGTAATATTATTATGAAGTGCGCAGTGGGGTTTGATCACCGTGTTCCCCCGTACTCGTATATGAAAATATATTATGATTAGATACTGCGCGCTCCGTTCGGGGGTTTTTGTAATTTTTTTTTTACTAAAACTTAAACGACAAGAGTAAAATTACTCAACGAGTACCTGCATCGGTCGAACAATACGCTGAATAAAGTTCCACGCCGATTTCCAATTCATAGTTTTGTATACTGTAAAATAATTACATGCGACCGGCATGTTTCTTAACATAAAATATAGTCGAGTTTTTCATTCTTTTTCGGTTTTTAATAATTTATTACTGTAGTTACTGTAATGATCATCGATTTCAATCGTCTGATGACGAATAATTCAATGCTATACTAAATAGGTGCAGCAGTGAACATCAATGTATCCTTTACAATTCTCGTCAAGTACGGAATAAGACCGATATCGTCTTTCCAATCGACTCCGTTCAATCTGTTGTAGAAACGTAAAAAACGTTCGGTTGAATTTGATAATTTATTGCACGATTCAATAGTTAGTTTAATGCATTTAGAAAATTGGCGATATTAATATTATAATAAGATTGAGTAGTAGGTCCAATAGGCAATTAGTTAATTCCCATATTATTGGTCTGATAAATTCTCGAAAACTATATTTTAACCGTGTCTAGTGCTTTGTCTACACGTGACCTAATACGGTTTTATTTGTTCCTTGTAAATAATAATAATACTAATGATAGCCCAGAATGGTAATTAATATTTACAACATTTTTACAACTATCTATTTTTTATGTAATCGAAAGCATAAATTACCATTCAATTATTACATTATGTTTAATGTTGACCGTTATCAATTAACGTTATTAATAACGTAATGACCACAGCAATGACTATTTGAGCATCAGCAATCGAATCCCAATAAGGCGAACAAATTAAATTCTGTGATGAAATTCTTAATAAGGAATGAACAAAATATTTACATAAAACTGTACGCATTATTACTACATGAATAATAATGTTCAAACACCATGGAAACTTGAAAGTATAATGAACATTTCTTATTATTGAACTATTTGATTATTGCCACCGTACGTACAGTATACTATATATATATATATATATATATATATATATAAAATATACTATATGTATATTGTATAGGTATGTCATGTAATTGAAGTCGATGAAACTGCTGTAAATCCGTAATAGTAATGATTAGTATTGAGTTAATATTAATGATTTGAGAACCAATAGAATTAATTTAACTTATTATCATACTTATTCAATATATAACAGGAATTATAATTTAAACATTGTAGTACATAAAGTTTATAATGAACGTCAACGATAACTCTCTTATAATAATTATAATAAATTATTCAAATGAATAAAACGGGCAACTGCCCAATAGTACAGGCATTTCATAAGATGTTACATGATTAATTTATTAGTGATATAACATAAAAGTACTAAAAATGATAAGAATATAAAATAAATAGAGTTTATACATCAAATGACAAACATAACATACTACTATTTAAATGTATATTTTTATGAATCATTATGTATAGCAGAAGAAATAAGAGATTAACATCTGCCGGAAGTTTAATACATAACGCCACGACTCTTGGAATTGGAGAATTTTTTAAATAATTTTTGCTGTGTGAAGGCAATTAAAACATGGGTGTGGATCGTTTATCGTGTGCGGGAATTTTTAAGAATACATTTTAATAAATAAAGGCGTCAATGTGGTCATTGATTAATATATCTATAAAAGAAATTTCTGCTTATTGAGTGAGAGGAGTCGTAAAAAAACCATCGAGATATATAACTATATATATATATATATATATATATATATATTATATATATATGATATGTAGTATAGTTTATTTATATTGATGTAAAGATCATAGTTAACGCTACTAACACTTTAAACTAATATTACACATCCTGGAAATAGATGATTCTATTAATATAAATTTATCAATTAATTCATTATTTTAATGTGATGAGATTAAATAAAATATTTGAAAATAGTATTTGATTTTAAATACAGATACTCTGGTGAAGTAGTTAAAACACTAGGTCTAAGTATTTTTTCCATAAGTATTTAAAATACGTATTTGAGTACATACAAAGTATTTGAATACTTTTACTCGAGTACTTTACAAGAGTGCGTAGTCTCTACCTGGGACAGCCTATTCCTGTGCTCCCGGAAGGTTTGGAAAAACGTGTCGCTGCATAGCCGTTATAGGCAATCTGACATCGTAACGCTGTATACACAAAGCGGTCGGTGTTGCAGCTCAGAACGCATAGAGCTTGATATATAATTATACTAGTCTTCGGCGGAACATAGTTATTGTCAACCCGATTGCGCGCGCGACATCGCGTTTGGCGCTGCAGAGATGTACACGAACGGATTTCGTCCACCCCCGCAGCCGCGGATCCTTCGGCGCGTTTACATGCTTCTCAAGTGGCACACAACCACTCGCGTAACATAATATTGTTATATTATCGTTTGTCGTCACCGTCGCATCCTTCTTTTCGCCGCCGACGTTTCCGTAGGGAAAAAAACACACACACGCGCTGGTGTCTCGGTTATGTATTATATATGATGTGCGTGTCGGCGGTGCACTTTGTGGCTCTTCGTCCTCGCTCCGCCGCAGGAAAGACGATCGGCCCTGTTTCGAGTGCAACGTATTGTACAAGTATAGTGTATGTATGTATATATACACGTGTAATGTTTGGTCGCGCGTAGGCGACTGCAGGGACGGCGTCGGGAAAGACAAAACGAAAGAAGAAAAAAAAAAAAATACCGGAGAAGGCTGTTAAAAACCCATTTGGCGATTATTAGGACCGAAGATAATCCGGCGTCAGACGGTCGCGTAAATGTGTGCTCGTTGCGCGGTTCGCGTATCCTTTATGTGGAGGCGGCGGCGGCGGCACCGTGTAGACATGACGATTATACATCGAGACCGACTGTGTCACCGCACGTGTGTGCTTCTTACCGCGACCGATTTCACGCGGACTTTAGGATGTACACGTGTGTGTGTGTGTGTGTGAAATTATAATAATATTTGTTAGCGTTCTTCTGCCGGCCTTCTAGTTCGATCGCGACATTATGCACGTACGCGCACGCGACTTTCAACCCGTTGACTCGTCGTAGCGGTCTGTTCAGCATTCAAGGCTCACTGCGTTAATGGCGACGTGAAATAAGGTATTTAGTGCAGCCGTGAACTTACCCCTCGAGCCTCGGCTATAGGGCTTCTTCGTGTGACGATGAATAACGAAATAACGAAAGCTACAATCACAATATTATACATACGGTTTAACTCGGTGAAGGGGGGACAAGGGGAGCAAAGGTATTATCTTACCCCCTCTGCCTTAAGTTTTACTGAGTTATCTGAATTATGCTTATTGCCTAACTACTGTTTGGAAATATTTATTTTTCAGACATATCAAAGATTATAAATTAACAGATATAGTTATTCTTCCAAGTCCGGAGGCTGTAACTATTAAGTCATTTGTGTCGGAGGAGAAATTGTAGTCATTAGTTTTTCCTGAAAAAATGTCCTTACCCGCATGTTTTATCTCCATCTTACGAACGTTCAACATAGCTCGTAGGTAGCAAACGGCATTCAGTAGAACCGATTTTGTGTTTTTCGCCCTAACATTAGAGTAAACTGACCTATTACCAAACCTTAAAGGAAAAACATTATCTGTGCGAAGTCATATAGGTGTTTTATTTTTTAAGCGGGTCATGAGGTTTTTTATATTGTAATATTTCACATAGTTATTACTCGCATAAAAAACCTAAGACACTACACGGATCACGTATTTCCTTTGAGTTTGATCATTGCTCAGTTTACTGTAATACTAAAGTGAATAATACAAAATCGGTTCTACCGAACGCTCATTTGCCATGTGTACGTTCGTATGACGGAGACAACATGTCAGGCGGATGTGGCGTACTCTTAAACGCGTCACCGCGAAAGCTGCTTAGCGACGGTTTGGTTTTAAGGTTTAAAATATGTATTCTTCGGAATCGTGTTTCGTACGACACGAAGATTATGTTATTAATATGACTATTATCAATACTATTATTTGGAGCTCAAAAAAATAACACATCACCGCAGCAGATCCACCGAACGGACGATGATGAGTGTATCGGGGTGCAGTTACGACGGGTTTTTGGCAGTATTTCAATTTCGGTCGGGAACGGCGAGCTTCGGCACACACCGCATTGCGATAATATAATATCATCGTTAGCCGCGATGAAACGGCTGATATATTTACGTACATAATACGCGGCTGTAAACCGGTACGTAATACACTTGCCTGCTGTGCTAGTGGATTTACTATATTAGTGTAATGATTAATGGCGAGCAACTGAAGTAAGTGGCATACTTATGCGGCGTTTTAATTTGATTTACTACGTACGTACAGTTTGT
Organism: Periphyllus acericola; assembly: GCA_949715065.1. Taxonomy (NCBI): domain Eukaryota; kingdom Metazoa; phylum Arthropoda; class Insecta; order Hemiptera; family Aphididae; genus Periphyllus; species Periphyllus acericola. The sequence continues at coordinate 7,709,253 of OX454269.1, read as the reverse complement.
CCCGCGCACGACCGCACTACTATATCGTCCTGTATACAACACTCAACAGAGTCCGGCGATCGTAACTGTGTTAATATTGCACACTGTAGCGTTATATTTTAATATTATAATTGCGACTTAAAGCAAACATGTGATTGTCCTGAGAACAATAATAATCCGCAGAATCGCCGATCGAAGAGAAATAATCATAAAAAGCCTTAAGTCAACGCCGTTCTGTAGTATAATATTGATTTGTCTACGTTTATACATTGAGTGGTTTTACAGTACTATTGTGCAAGACGATTCTTACCCGTCAGGTTTCACCGGAGTATTACATTAAATTACTCATTCACATTAATTGCATTTTATCCACCAAAATGTCCTCCTTAATGTATATTATATAATGCAAATGAGAACGTTATTTTGACACAGAATACACCGATCGACATTATTCTATCGTCATTTCTTAAGATCGATTTACAAGTCTTCTTGGGTGGTTTTCGGGTTTGTTAGTAAAAAAAAAAAAATTTTGCTGTTCGATTTTTTTTCCTCTCAACATAGCACTCCCAAGTATATCGCATTTTATTATGTCATTATATCGATTTTACTTTTGCAATGCATCAACCATTTGATTAGCTTAAGCTGATAACATTTATACCGTATATTGATTCATCAACTTTTACACAAAATACTCTCGTTAACGACCGACGCTTAATATCTTATTGACTTAGTACTTACTGCTAAAGCTAAACACTTATATAGTATTTTATATCAATACAATTCGATCTGGATACGAGCAGCGGACCTCAGACGTCATTTGTACGCATATAAATGTATAATAGTAATAATAATATTATAATTATTTAACAGGAGCTTAAATATTCACTGGTAATTATTCCTTATCGCTATTTCGATCGCGAAAAATCGGTTTGAATTTTAATTCGTTTAAAAGAATAATTTATTAATTCACGCCTGCGATACGCGTTCTTTAACAGCACGATAGTATGCTATAAACGTAGGTATTTTATAATCAGAGATAATCGCTCGGAAACGGTCGCCGCATATAATCGAGATGAATTGATCGCGTACACAAATGCATTAAAATTACATTAAATTCTACTTAACATATCAGGACACGAACTTATTAAATTGTAAGAAATAAAAAAGAATTTTAACGAACGAATATAAATTCGTAACATTTGTCGTGAAAACAATAAATATATTATGATAACCACTTGGTAAAAGTCGTTTAATATAACAACAAATTTCCGTGGACGTTATTGACCACGTTGTTTTTTAAGAGCGATTTGACTTTATAAAATACAAACTCGGTAGGTTTGAAGAACTTTAACGAATTATGTAGTTATACATTTGATCATTAATCCAAGTAAAAATGTAATTCAAGTGATTAAGAAGTAGCACCAATGACAATACGAAACTTATCTAATTCCATTATTCTACTATGCAGGGTGATTAGAACTTCAAGGAATTTCCCCCTTATAATATGCAAAAAAGGAAAAGATGTATGATAAATAAGTCGCACTAATTAGCTAATTATATTATATTTGAATTGTTCCAAAAATATTTATGTTAATCACGGTCACGCACACGACACATTCTTTCGTGCAGTTTTTTATAAACAAAGCGACTATATGTAGTAGTACGTAATTTAAGCAACAATTATTATGTAATGCATTCGTAGAAGAAAACAGAAAACTGTGTATGTATTAAACTATAAATTATGTATAGTACTCGTAATAATATATTTTACTTTGCATAGTATTTTTATTCTAGAAACGATTGTACTATGCAATTTTGATCGTCCTGTATAGCAAACACTAATATACGCGGACGTATATTTTCCGGGAAATATTATTTTCGATATTCGTCATGAATTTCACGTAACTTACCAAAAAAAAAAAACAACCCTTTTGATTAAAAACATTTGTTTGTACTGAATGAATACACACATGAAATAATAATAATAATAATAATATCGGAAAACAATTCTAATGATACAATAAATTAATAAAATAAGACAAAATATGAATCAATTAAATAATTGATTACAAAAGGAAAACAGTATATAGTAAATTAATATCAAAAACTGGTGAAACTACTGAGATGGGCTAAAGTTTTAGGTTGAGATACAGCAATACAGGGATGGATGATTCATGTTGAACTTGAAAAACCAATGTAGGTACTTTTTATCTATTGCTCTTGAAAAAAACTATTCTCAGTGAACGACGTTGGGCGGATCAGATTATATTTCTAAAGATGGTCAATATAGTAGTAGAATTTTAGATTCTAAGTGACACGAGGAATGTATTGGTTTTATCATATCAAAATGTTTATTTTTTTGTGTCTGTGTATACGATTTCGACCAAAAGATTTGCTTTGATTTAGACAAATCCGGTAGTTTTCTGAAAGGAAATTTCGCTTTGTTGGTAATTTGAATTTCTCAATAGTTTTCCGATTAATTGAAAAACAAAGCAATAAGCTTACATATATTTGTACAAATTATATCATAATACTATAGGTATTATATTATTACTGTTCTCTTTTATACGTAAATTAGAATAATTAAAAAACTACTCGTTCGAATTTTGATTTCGATACATCATAATTTACAGAAATATGTCCCCAATAAAATACCGCATTGACAAGATGGTGCTCTCGTTTGAAAAAAAAAGTTTGTATCGCCACAGGACATACAAGGTGGTATGAAAAAAAGAAAATAGTGGTTAAAAAATGTTTTATAGTAACATGATCATTATTGAAATTTAAGCATTTTTACGGCCAAAATAGGAGGTGAGCGTGTCTGAAAAATCACCTTGTGTACTTGTGCAACAAATTACGAACACACGGACGAGGACGAAAAAAAAGTAACCCTACGGGGGCGGTATGGAAATAAAATTCGATCGAAAAACGTTCTGTTGGACTCGGTCGTCGGTTCCGGTCGGCAAACCTCTCGGGCGCATACATTTAATGAACATACGCAGTGCACTATTTATATCGTATTGTTGTCAACTGTATATGTCCGTATGAATTATGTCTCGGTCGTACGTCGAAACTTACACGTACACGCACACACACGCGGGCAGAGAGACGTGAAATATTTTCAAACGAGGGTTGGACACGCTGTCGTCGGATCACAAATCATATATATATAATTACATTACATACATAGGCGTGGTGCGTACGGGGTGCGATAATATTTTCATTCGAATACGCGTTATACAATAATGATAACAATAAATATATATATTTTAACAATTGTTACATATACTACGTTTACTACTATATATATAATATATATATATATATATTACTCTTAGTATTACTATTATAAAAACATAATATAAGCTGACTATAAAGATAAAAAAATTATACCAAATGACCAATTTGGTTTTAGGAGTAATCACTCCTCTCTTCACCAACTACACAGAATAGTTGACAATATCTCTTCATCCCTTGAACGAAAACAATTCTGCTCTGGTGTTTTTCTCGACGTTGCTCAGGCGTTTGATCGTGTCTGGCACGAAGGGCTATTATTCAAACTACTATTTTTACCCACTCCGTTATTTCTTTTACTCAAATCATTCCTATCTAACCGCACATTTTCAGCAAGATGTGAAGACGAAACTTCTGACCCACATCCTATAAAGGCAGGCGTCCCTCAAGGCAGTATCCTATCTCCGACTCTCTACAATATATTTACAGCAGACCTACCCCATTCTAACAACACCACTCTAGCTACTTTCGCTGACGACACGGCAATAATCTCAACAAACTCCGAAATAGACACCACTGTAAATAACCTCCAAGAACACCTAACTCAACTACAACATTGGTTCACTCTATGGAAAATCAAAATTAATGAAAACAAATCCTCTCACATCACCTTTACCCTCAGGCCAAAAACAACCCCACCGGTCTACATAAATAATCAAATTATTCCTATAGACAAATCAGTCAAATATCTAGGACTCATTCTTGATCAAAGATTAACTTGGGCTGATCATATCAAAACCAAAAGAATTTCTCTTAACCTCAGGCTTCACAAATTACGACCACTTCTTCGTTCCAAAACCTCTCTCACAAACAAAATTTTAATTTATAAACAAATTTTACGTCCCGCAATGACATACGGAATTCAACTGTGGGGAACCTCGAAAAAATCAAACCTTATCAAATTCCAAGCGTTCCAATCAATAACTCTACGGGTCCTATCCAATGCCCCCTGGTATGTCAGCAACCACACTCTTCACCACGACCTCAATCTACCTTATTTATCCTCACTTGCCTCTCATCATTATAACAAATTCCATACAAATACCTTTAACCATTCCAATCCACTAATATCTAAACTCTCTTCTAGGGCAATACCTGACAACCCTCCCCGTCGTCTCAAACGCAATTGGCCGCGTGATTTGCTTAAAATTATTTAGTACCATAGTATTATTATAAAAATTACCTCCCCCCCATGTTCATAATCTGGAAGTAGTGTCACTGGACACTCCCTTCCCTCACGTTGTCATGTCTAGTAATCAGGTTATCTAATTTACTTATTGTTTCTTCTATGTACACAGATTGTAAATATATTTTAAATAAAAAAAAAAAAAAAAAGCTGACTATACATTAAGTCCCCCCCCCCACTCACAGTTTATATTGTAAGGCCTATGGTCGACTATCGATATGTAAGAAAACGTCAGTTCTCCGCGATTACCATCACGCTAACTTGAACTCCGTGCAACTACGAAACAGCCCTACGATTGTTAAGTATGTCAGTAAGTCTTAATAAACCATTATAGATTAATAATTATCTTTACCAATACGCATTTATTTGTAATATTAAGATCCTATATACCATTTATGCTCCCGAGCTACGGTTAATAATATTCAAAAGAACCTAACTTCATCCCTGAATATCTTATATTTAACGGGTCATCCGCTAACACGTTACAATATGTGTGTGTGCCGTTTCAAGTCGCATTGTGTCGCATATTATTATTCCGTGATTTTAGAAAATACCGTAATAATATTGCGTGCGTGTGTCGATCGGTGGTCCACTCGCACCCCGGGAACGCACCCTCGCACGTTATATTCTACACCATCGGACACGCATCACACACGTAGCCGTCGTACACGACGTAGATGCGGTTTGCCCCTCCACTGGTCTTAAGGGTTGCGCCTCCACGTGCGCGCGAGCCCGTGTCCCGTGCACAATGCGTAACGCGCGGTGATAAATAAGAATCAGTCCCTTTGCGCCCCCGCGCGACGACAATGCGCGTCTTTGGGCCGCAATAACGGCATCGTCGATAAATAATAATACCTGTACGTAATGTTGATGCGCGGCCTGTCGTGCCCGGCCAAAAGCGCTTTCTAATAATAACCATTATTACGTACAATACGCGTGCAGGTATACGTGTGAAATAACGGACGCCCGATAATAGCGTTTTTCACTCGTTCGTCTGCCGGGTCGGTTCGCAGTCCTGTTGAGACAACCGCGCGACCAAAACATTAGAACCACCCCCAGTTTAAAAAGCCGGGTTCGATCGTTCTCGTCACGCCGCGATTTCTCCTTTAAATAATCTTTTGCTCTAAACCCACTTCTAACAGCTTTATCAAGATACATTCCGGTACAAATAGAATTTTGAATAAGGAACGATAAGAAGTGAATATTTTGTAGGGAAAATTTCCATTACCGCCGCCGCCGCCACCTTAAACATTCGACTCGGACGTTATCGCGTATAATTATGTACGCGTCGCGCTCGAGTCGGGCCTCAAGACCCGATGCAGCGCTTTTTATTTATCTATTTATTTCTCGTGCGGATATTACACGGCGCATCATCTTGTCACGCGTGTGTTACCACGCGCGGTCTTACGAGATGGCGCGTATAATGTTACTGGAATAATATCACGTGGCGGTGCTATAATGTCGTCATTATATTATTACCGCGCGTATACCACGTACGATGTAATATACATACCCAACGAAATGAATACGCGACTCGAATATACGTATGCTCGTGGAGTCGAGGGTTGGAATACGGGTGTGCGTATATACATATGCAAGGGTGGTTACGGGTGTCGAGGGGGGGGGGACGTGCGAAACGACATATAATAACGGCGGCGGCGGCGGCGGCGAGGATAAATAAAAGGAATCGGTGGTTTTATTATACGTCGCAATGCGCGCTCGAAACGTACGTATATAATAGCCGAACAATTTAAGCCGGGAAATATGATAATATATACGTATATTCACGTCATCGCTCGCGTTTTACTATTTATGTATTAGAATCCGCGCGCACGCGGCATCGGGCGCGCGCTTTTCTCCCGAGGCGCTTTCGCGCAATATTGTCGAAACGATAAAATTACAGGGCGAACGCGAGATGAATAATGCCGGCGAGCATTTTTTATGCGAACCCACGCGCCCGCCCGCTACTGCATAGCAACATAATATAATACGTATTAGAAAACGCGCGTACTCCAATCATTGTCGTGCCGTGCGCGTTTTCATTCTATTATTATTTGAAAAATGGAGTTCGGAGTAAATTCAAATGCGTTTTCGTAAGCACGTACACGAGATGTTGTTGTCACGTACCTACGCGTCGATTGCGAGTGAATTAAACCCCTTCTTCAGTCGGTATGGTGACAGTATGTGTGTAATGGATATGCACCTACGAGTATATAATTATTTAACACGGTACGTTTTCGTGTTTTCGGAAATCAAAAATAGGACTCTGGGCGTACACGGAAGACTTGCACAACGGAGGAGGAGATGTAATATAATCGAAAGTCGTTGGTAGTATTATAACGAAAGTTTCTCGGTCGAGTGTTAATGGGTTATCTATGATGCGTTAAACGTGAACAAACTGTGAACCGGGATAACTCTTCGGAGAAGGAGTTGCAACAGTGAAAACCAGTAATGACGTGTAGAGATGATCGATTGGTAAGACTTTTACGAGAAGACCCGAATAATATGAAAATACCTAGTCGAATGGAACGTAAAGTGCTGAGAATCGACGATCTAATAAAACGGCAAGAAACAAAGACGAATGGAACATACTGTAAATACTATACAGGTCGATACACAGCGATTTTCTAACAAAAACAAGCAAATCACAGAAAAAAAAAATCATAAGACGGAATTTTTTTTGAAACAGAAGTTGTTATTTTAAACACGGGATTTGTTAAAATTGTTTTATTTTATGTTTTAACATACATTTTGTAACATGAAATTCTGATCACCCCACGTACACATAGAGAAATGATATGGCTTGAAAACTCGAGTGGATAATGGATATTGAGAAATGAGTTTTGCTCGGCATATTGTAAATCCCTATACGTATAATACAATCTTGTACTAGAAAACGTGACGTGTACGGGAATACCAGGAATGGCTCGTGATGACCAGGACCAAGCTTTACCGAAATGGACTGGATAATGAGCTTAAAACGCTTAGAAAAGCGATATCATATTACTATATCTGACCGGATGTGTTCCTGCTGATGTTTTTCGTATACGAATTTTTTAACAATGTATTATATCACACGATGATTAGGTATCATAAACCGAGGGTTTTCTAACGCACTCATCCAGTTAGGATATGACAGACATAGCGTTGTTTAATAATATATATTATGGAACATCGGTGAATCACGCGCGTATCGAGTCCATAAATAATGAAATATATCGATAGAAACGAGTGGGCTTTATACGATACAATACAATTTCTGCGTACAATTATTATTATTCGTAGGGCGTCCAGACGTCCGATGCTGTCTACGGTTTTCAGCCTACGATGGTATTATATTGCGTTATTAATGTCATCACAGAAAAAGAGCGTAAAAGATCGATTTTCATCGAGTAAGCCTATCGGTGTAGGTACACCGGTCGATTAGGGAAATATAACAATAATAATAATGATAATTAAAAGATAATCGAGTGCTACGGAATCGAAAATATGTGTCTATACTATTCGCAAAATGACGAGAGGTTGTTTCATCCGCGGACGAAATGATTCGATTGCGATTGCAGGCGGGGGCGTTTGAGTTCACCATTCCGACGTGCTATAGCCTGCTGCCAGGAAAAGACGAGAAGGAAACCGTTTTTTCTTCTTACCTCTCCCTTTTATTTTCTCAATCCTCGGTATTTTATTATGTGTGCAGCGTATATATGTTTACGTATACCATTATATACCTCTACTCGAGATTTGGTTCTTCTGCAGCCGTTCACCTACCCCAAGACTGCGCCGCGTACGAATCGCAAAGCTAGTGCGTCACGACCCCTTTTAAGACGTATTTATATATAAATAAACGCGTGTAAAATATAATACATAAAGAACGGCGATGAGGGGATGGGGAGGAAAGGACAATTTCTACGACTTGAATTAACTGCGAGTAAACGATAACATTATGCGACTCGCACCCCTTTTCGCGGAATAGGTAGACCTGATAAACGCGTCGCATACGATACAATATAATATTGTATACATACATAATATTGCCTTTTTCTTATTCCAGCCATCACACGTATCAATTGTATGCGAGTATTATATTATTATTATTACCGTCGATATTTCGTGCAATGTCGTGTAGCAAATTTAATTGCTCTCGCATGTCGCATCATCCCCGCCGCCGTCGGTAGTATGTGTGTAACGCCGTACGTTTGATAAACTGAAAGCTGTAACGACTGTAACTGGAAATGAGATAACCGAAATAAAACGAACCTCATTTGAACAAAGCAATATTTTAATAATACCTGCTTTGCAATAAGAGATAAACTTATTTTATATAAATTGTAGAGTTTCTGCGGTGGTTTTACACAATGCAATCGATATAAGTGACTTGTTTAATAAACCTACTCGTTGTTTTAACCGATTTCCACTATAGCTATGTTAAAATTTATTACAATAAAACGTATAGAAATTGATGTTTCGTAAAATAATTGTTGTCGTTATCATATAAACGAGGATATGGATGCCCATAGGAAACGTTTTGGGGTAGGGGGATTCTCAGAATGTAAATTGAATAAAGGTTTAATGTTACTTCATAAAGTTCACTAAGAACATAAAACATGTTATACTAGATAATAAATATCATCAAAAGAACTTTCAATGTTATTGTTTCATTGACTGTGTAACGTGGTCGGAGATGACCCTTTAAATATAAGATATTCAGGGAAGGAGTTAGATTCATTTGAATATAATTAACCGTAGTTCTGGAGAGATAATGATTTGAGGGGTCCTATTATTAAAAATAAACGTGTATTGATACAGATATTTATTATAATATTATATAAATATTCATTATGACTTACTGATAAAGTTAACAAGCTTAAGGGTGTCTCGCAGCTGTACGGAGTTCGGGTGCGTAAGATAATAATCGCGGGATAACTGCCGTCCTCTTACATACTGGTTATTGGCCAAAGGTCTTGGAAAAGTAAATGTGGATGGGATGAACTTTATTAATAATGCCTAGTCAGCGTATGTACATTTTATGTGTATAGAATAGTAATAGTGATGTAACGATCGTTTAAACTATAATATGAGTCATAATTAATAACAATAATATTTATTAAATTTAAAGTTTGTATTACCTCACCATGAGGGGGATGGTATAAAGTAAGTGCTCCATCTTGTCCTCCCGCCTATTTGGCACAAATGAGCGCTGACGTTGTCTGTACGAACACTAGAAAATGTTTCGTTTAGACGCAAACCCCAAATTCAGATAATCTCGTACCCCTCTCCTACGTGTTACGAAACACGCTATGTGCTTGTGCCACCCGAGACTGCGATTTCGCGATACATATAATATAATGCAATGCACGCGCGTCTGACTTTCAGAGGGAAAAGTGTGAAATGCTATTACTGTTATAGTTGCTTCGGCCGAGTCACAAACCGTTTACGGCGACGACCGTTTATGTTTATAAATAATAATAATAATAATAATAATAATAATCACGACTCCCCTGATGCACGTACACTTTATACGTCATCCCATAAACACTTTAATACGTAATGGCAGCGAGCAGCTATTTATCCGGGTCGCACCCTATTTCGCGATAAGAATTTAATAATTGACTGCTTTCCGTATACATCCCGCGGAAGCGTCGTCGTCGTGCCCGGTTGTTTTTTATACAATAATGTAACGTAACAATGCACACACTATTATTACAGTCGAATGTACTTAAACGGCGGCCGAAGTTAATGATTTGCAACTGTAATCGCACCCGCGGATAGTACCTATATAACACACATCGTGACTGACGTATTATATCGCAAAAGAAAAATATATTCTCATTGTTTGGATATTGTTGGAATCGGTGTAACGTTCAGGGTATGAACGGTCCGATATTTTTTTTTTTTTTTATATATATTAATAAGCCGCAACAACAAAGGTTATTGGCTACAAACGTTAACAATTTTTAAATACAAATAAGGAACATTAACAAAAGTATATACATAACACAATAATTGTAAAAATAATGTGTTTGAGATAATATATCTAGATTATATTAGATGGTATAGTTTAGTAAGTTTTAGATAGTTAATTGTTTTTTCTGTGTTGATTGGCAGTGGACTTAGAGCTTCTTCCAGGTTTTCTTCTATATTGAGTTGAGTTCTGATGTCGGCGAATTTACGGCAATGGCATATTAGGTGTTCAACCGTGGAAATATTATATTATATCACCTTCAAACTGTAATCATATTGCGATCACTGAAGTATAAGATAACTTAAGAAAAAACTGATTCCTCATAAGTTACGACAAGAGCAGTAAAGAAGGACTTGGTAGGTATACGACATGAACATTTTTTTTTTTTTTCCAAATGCGGTGGAAAAATGAAACTCTAAAAATGTCAACTTACACGTCCCGCGTTCCGCTTGTAAAAACGTATTAGGTTGTGTGTAGGCATATACGTACCGCCCGGCGGACGAGACGTGAAACGAATCGATGATTTAAAAAAAAAAAATTACACCTCATTAAATTATTATTATTGCAAACATCTATATAACCGCTCGTAACAATATACACTACTACATTTGTGACTGGCGTATGCATGTACATTGTACAGGTACAGCACACACGAGATTCGCCGCCGTTTCGCCACGACGTCTGCGGAATATCAAACGCTCGCTCTTTTTTTTCGAACAACGTCGTCAGCTCTATTATTATTATTATCATCATTATTATTACTATTACTACTATCACTATATCGACGTAGCCCACACGTCGCACGACGCACAACTGCATCGTGTGATGTGTGTATTTATTGGTTAGGTTATGATATTTATATATATGGAGTAAACTTCTATACATCATGTACGACCACCGCGCCGCGCGCTGAGTGCTGAGGCTCGGTGTACTGCGCACGTATAATATATAATATATTATATTGTAGCGCGAACGAACGCGTTTGTCGAAAAAGGGCAAGACGTCCGATCACGAAACTCGATCGATTCGACCGGTGGCGTATACAGGGTGTTTCATCATGGTTTGACAGATGCGATAGCTTTTTGTTCAATTCAATTATTTTATATTTTTTTTAATACATATTAAAACGCTGCGGAACATTTATATCGGTCAGTTTTTTTTTTTTTTGTTTGTTATGTCTTGAAATAAAAAAATATATCGTCTTATGATACCGTTTAGAACGGGGAAAAAAATCAAATTATCCATTTTGTGAGTACCGCGAATTCTTGTATAAATTCGATACTTATATAATAGTTTAATTGTAGGCGCCAATCCGTTTGTTTTCTGCGAATTATGGAAATTCGTAATAATATAACAGTTTTGCTTGTAGGGACATATTATATTTATCGGCTGTTATAGGCAAAGGCCGATTATATACAATACGATTTTCACAAACTGAGAAATATCAGAAAACCAACGGGTTGACCTCTATTATGAACAAGGAACGTTTTCGAAAAATCAGTTTTACAAATTGGTTGTTTTGAAATTTTTTTAAAACTGTAAAAAAAATACTAATTTTTTAATGACAATTTAAAAAAAAATTCAACTACTTTAAATATCCTTATATTTATTTGACAATATGGAATAAATTAAAAAATATTTCTAATCGTCCAATCATACTGAAACACCCTGTATGTTATAAATCGCGCTACGCATGAGCGTGTATATTATATATGTATTACGTATGTAATCACGCACATGAATTAAACACACCTGTTGACGTTTTGAAAATAATCACGCGTGCCCTTGCGCACAGCGGTGTCGGTCGCGTCTTTTCAGAATTTTTTTTTTTCTCGCACTCGATGCCCGTTATACTACTTTACTAGTATTTGTACGATTGTAACTTATTTGCCCATATGGACTTATTATTATTTGTGTTTTTTTTTCTCCACATACGCTGCGGAATCGTGTAATAAATCATGACTTTGAATTCTTTTTTTTTTTATCTCAGCGATTCTCAATAATAATTATACTATCGTTATCTATACATAAACAACTCGTCCCGCGAGGACTTACTAGTCGTCTTATATCCACCCTGTACCGATAAAGACAATCGATTTATTTCCTTTCAATAACTCACATGACCAACGATTCCATTTGTTCATTATTTTTTTGTTTAATACATACTCGTATTTTAAACGCGTTTTAGTTTAGATTGAAATAAAAAAATAACTTTTTTGAATTGACAGTCAAGGAATAAACTCGGTGATAAGTACTTGTTTGATAACAGTATACTAATATTCTTAAAATTAAAAATTAATAATTGAAGTTTATAAAGCCAATAGGTAGATGAACCATCATAAGTGTTCAGAATACTAACCTCTATCAGATTGATTCAATTTTAAAATTTCAAAATTTTTTAATTAATAATGAAATATTTATATTTGTCTTAACCAATGAACTTACCGCCTGAAGCGGTAGTATTTAAAAACAAAATTTGATCATTTACACTTTTTTGGGATATATCTCGTTCATATCGTCCTATGAACGCAAACCGCTGTTCATTCAAAAAGTACGGGAAACGTAAATTTAGGTATCTTATTATTAATGTATTATCTGAGCCGAGTAAAGGTTTTGGTTTTGACTTTATGGTGGCAAAAGAAAACGACTCGTAGTACATTAGAACCTCACCGCATTTTTTGTAACGCAATAAACAAAAGGTATTTCGTAATGTTATTGAGTACAGTAATAAATAATGAAAAAATATAATATAATACAGAGAGTGCAGTAGGTCCAAAGACGTAACTTTTTATCGCGATTAAGCGTATTATTGTATTTATTTTTCACCGTCATCTCATCGCGATAAGAACGATCATTGTATTCGTTTATAATAATTATTATGCGTTGTATATTATTATACACGACGGAAGGATCTTTCAGCGGCACGAACAAACTGTATTCAATTTAGTCTTTTTGATAATAGATATGCAATATCAAAATTCAATTAACAAACACAACGACCGTCTCCTTATCAATTTCACTCTACATTAGGCGCATTCTACTCGATAGTAGATATTTTGTATCATTTAAATGTATGCGATTTTAAACAATTCTCCGAATCCGGTGTAACTTAAATGGCCGTTTAACTTAAGTGTCTAGTCATTTTTCGCTTTCAGTTTACGATGAGTGTCTGCAGAGCAGCGCTTTATGATATTAGTGTTACAGCGTTATGTATAGATAGTGTTTATTTTAATACGATTCCCAATTGGAAGTTCCGCACTCACCCCAACACACTAACAAAGGGCTCACTATAGGCACTATATGTATTGTTTCGGTGGTCATATAGCTATATCCGAAAGCTGGTCGTATATAATTACTGTTGGTAGGGTTGGAGTACCTGTATATAGTATTGGGTGCAAATTAAAATACTTAAGTATAACGTTCGCCTCAGTGTAACAAATTCGCATTAAAAGGTAAACGGACACTTTGTACTGTTTATATTGTTTAATTTGCAAACCACGGGCACTTTGTACGGTACAATGTAATCGAATGATAGTTGATCGCGAACACTTATAGTACGGTGAAAAGAAACGGATAAAAATGTATTGCCCGCACTTCATACGGTCACAATTATATGGTGAGTATTTACTTTTAACATTTTTCTATCGACTGTTTTGACCGACAGATCAGATATGAATTTGTTGAAATTTAGGAGTACGCACACGAACAATTTAAAAAGAACAAACTTAAAACCAAAACTAAATGAATATATGGTTGTGAATAGGGCTAGGGGACTTCTAGAAATTTGCAAGTTTTTCAGTAGTAATTATGGATATACGGTTTTACGTAATAATAGCACAAATATACATTGGAAGTGTTCAAAAGTTACTTGTTTTGCTAAATTGTATGGGGGCAACAACGAATATTAATAAACCGGTGAGGTTTATGTACAAACCGTCCGCTGTTTCCATTTTTTGGGGTTAACCATTCAAAGTATTCTGCAATACCGTATGGAAAGCGATAAATATCCGGTATACCATCACGGCTCGTATTCTTTATTAATTTCCGTAAAATCATGATTGATAATTATTTTAATCGAACCAGTTTTTTAGAATATTTCTACCTGGTCGCAAGTAAAACGGTTTATTGTACAAAATAGGATGGTAATGATATAAATAATGATAAACCTATTGTGCGAAATATTTTTTTACCGATTTATTTAATTCGAATAAAACATCAACGGATTAAATGGCATAAAAACTTAACGTAGCATGAAAATGTATAGAATAATAGAATACCTAAACGTGTTTTTTTTACCGACCATAGTAAAATATTGTAATTCACTTTGAAAATAAATTACAATACTTTTTTTTATACATTATGTACATATAGTATATTATAAAGTGTGTAGCAGAACTTGAAAAAGTCGGAATAAGTTAATAATATACGCTAAATCGGTTACCTATTAAAATGTTTTTTTTTTTACTCAAAGATTATTTTGTTTCAGTACAGTATAATGTAATTCAAACGAATTCTGCAGTCAGTTGACGCGCGTACAAAATACATATATACGCCAAGCCCACAATTGATGGAATACACGGTTTTAATTTTACATAATACACGCCATAACGACAAAGTTCACGTACCGCGAGTGAACGTACTAATACGTCCCAACCTTTTAGCCAGGCTTATCGGTTGACGGTTTCTACCGGCCGAGTTGATATAATAATATATCGATCTATACGACTATAAATCGGATATACAGGTTTTGTCGACTCGATCGCCGTACGGATGACGCACGTGAAACATAAATAGGTACACTATCTAATGTATGCTATGCCGTGCGATAGAAGACATGCACGTGGCGACCGCAGTTATATAGAAAACTGTATAACATACGAGACCGTTTAGAACGACTCGTTGATGGGAGCTGGAACGGGTAAAAAACTGCACTCGTCATGACGATGTTAATCACGAGACGGTTTTAGTGCGGTGCGAGTGGCGATATACCGTGGTACTAGCTGCAGATGTGCAGCAGTACCGTTACCTATAAATACTGCATAATATACATTTCTACCGTTTGTTTTTACGAATATTACTATAATACGAACGTAATGTATTTGTCCGTGCGGTTTAACGCGCTGAAATAACATCACGTCGATATCGCGAAATAGGTATTTGCGTGTAACGACTGAAAAGGGCAATAAACCGTGTCCGCGGAGGAAAAAGGTCGACGGCGTCGGCGGCGGCGGCGGCGGCGGCGGCGAAGAATTAATCCTGCGAGATCAATAAAAGCGCTCGGTCGAGAGAGAGAAGGAGCGAGTGAGGGAGAGTGAGAGAATTCGTCGACGACTATACTATATATTGGCGTGGAGGGGAGAGGGGAAGGCTATGAATACGTGTGTACGGCTGGGGAGACGGATACCGGGGAGGGGTGCTGAGGCTGCGGGCGGCTAGAGGGGTGAGCGCGGGCGGGACGGTGCAGCCCGCGCGCGTTACCGGTGGCAACATAAACGCACGCGTAATCCGTCGGCCATTTTACTTTTGCCCATTGTGTCGCCGCCCCCACCGCCGCCGCCGACGATTCGCGGTGTACACGCGCGCGACGCGGAAGGAGAGAAGGACAGGAAAAAAATAATAATAACTTCGAAGGGTCTTTGTGCGCGGGTACAGAGTACAATATATATATATATATGTATTTATACCCGTTTATACGACAACATTATTATTATTATATGATATTTTATATATACGCCGTGTACGGTTTGGTAGGTAAGTACAGACAGAGTGAGTAAAAGGGAGCAGAGTACACAGGGATGAAGGAGGCTTCTTTAATGGACCGAGGCGGTGGGAGGGAAAACGAATTTTAATTGCTAACCGGCGGCGGCGGGCCCTACGTATACAAATATAATATATACGATGACGATGATAACCGTTTTCCACCGCGGCCACACGACAAACAGATTACGGCCCGCACGCCCCCTCGGCCGCGAGACTTATCTTTTCGTACGTAATTAACCTGAACTTTTATAACGTTTAATTACGAGCCGCCGCCGCCGCCGCCGCCGGAGGAGATAAGCTCGTTTTTTACGGTTGGAAGGACGCAATATAATAGGGTTAATTACGATTTTTTGCCCTTTTCAAGAAGAAAATGTCATCGTCGTCGTTGTCGTCGTCATAATAATAATAAAAATAATACAATAATAATATCTCGTAATCGCGCAATAACGTGTAATATAATAATAATTTATAATAACGACGACGACGACGACGACAGCGATATTAAAAAGCTACGCGCGACGCGACAAACACCTCCCTCATCCCCGTGGTGGCGACGCGTCGCATATAATTTATGGATCTTCTCGCCTAAATGTTTTTATTTCTAACTATTACAATATTGTGCGTACAAAATTACAGGACGTTTCGTGCGCGAACTAAATTTGCCTATTCAACGCGCCGTGATATAAATGTATGTACCTGCCGCCGACCTGCGTTCCTTATCGTAGGCGACATGTACAAAAGTAATACTCGCGATTGCAACTATATTATATTTGACAACGTTAATAAAGTGTCGCACCACGATGTTATGCTAGGCATGATCATCAAATATTTTTGTCGGGATTTAGCAAGAGGACAATAGGATATTTATCGTTTTTTATTTAAATTAGAACACGAAATCGATTATTTTACCAAGAAAAAAAGGCGCACTATAAGGTACTAGAATTACATTATTTTTTACACTTTTCGTTCTATACCATTTGAAATGTGACAAAAAATATTGTGGGCGTCGAAAAATTCCACGCGTTAAATTCTGTGTGCAACATATATTTTTTTTTAATTAATTAAGACCCTCGGCAACATGAGCCATTGCGTATACATTATAGGTTTACATTTTAAATATAATATATATCTATATAGATTTATGAAGTAAAAAACAATAATTATGCTTTTACATAACAGTGTTGTATACATGTATAGGTTTTTTAAATTGTTTTCTGTAGTTTGGCAGCAATGATGAATTTGATGAAGTCGGTGATTGACTGTAGGTGATTGGTACAATATCTTATCTCGTGAGTTGATGCATGAACTCGAAAAATTGATTACGCTAGAATATAAAAATGAAATAACAAGCATTATCAATATATTTCTAGTTTGGCACATCATTTTTAAAATACAATAATGTATAAATCTTTATTTCTTGCTTACGCTCCTTTATTTTTTAACCGTTCGCACACAAGCATTAGCAATATATTTTTAGTTCGGCACATCATTTTAAACTATAAATATGTATAAATCTTTATTTGTTGCTTGCGCTTCTTTATTTTGCAACCGTTCCTATTTTTATACTAAATTAATAATTGCAGTTAATCGTCATTGTATAATACATATTATTATCATACTTCATTATATTACAATCGGTGTAAGTTGCTAATGGTATTGCACACACAACCTGAGTAAAAAGGATGCCGGATTATTCGGTTGGCGTGTTCTAGGTAGACATGTATTTTGGTCCCGTCAGTTATCTGATAATGACTGATATATAATATGGATGATTTTTAGATTGGTTAGAAATTTATCTTAGACTGAAGTATTCGTTGGTACCCCCCCTACCACGTGACCCATCTCCGACTATTTTAACTGCATTTGATAGATCCATACTGAGACTATTTTTTACAGCGTATTCTTGAAAGTTTCCTTATGAACATGATTGTTTAAAATATCTTATTACTTCTAGTACACTGAATATTTTTAAACTAACTACAAAGTCACAAAATAAATGGTAATGACGGTGGAATAGTGTCTGAATTTGTTAGTGCTTAATTGCACTGGGTGGACATGATTATTAAATTGATATTGTATTCAATAGGAAAGAAATAATTGATTGTATTCAAATTATTGTACACTATAATTATTAAAATCAATTGACTAACAGTATTATTTATTCATTCGTAAATACAGCTTAACCATTCGAAAAAATAATTAATTGTCCCATTAAACACACTTTTTTGAATAACAATTATATTATTCAAAGTATAATATATTCGGTTCGTTAAAACAACATGCACTACTTGACACTATTATTGTCATTAATCGTAACATTGAAATGTAAAATGTTTTTCCTGTACGAAATCAATTAGAACGACAAAAACGTTCGAAATAATAATGCTGTCGGAGCCGCTGACTAACTGTAGATGATCAGACGACTGGCAATAACTGCTACCTGGCACGTATGAGTGGGAAAGTTTATGTATTATGAAACATTACGGTTTTCAAAATTTCAAAATGTGCCCTACGGGCGAGCTGATTGAATGACAGTACAATATACTAAATTGTGTTTGAATATTTAATCACTTTGATTAAATGTATAACGTAAGATTATAAAAAATAAAGTAATAACATTTGAAGGAATAGCAATAGTGTTATGGCAAAGTATTAACATGTGAATGAATTTAGCGGTGTTTACATCTTTGGGCGATCTGTCCACATTACGTACATACATATTATATAGACGTGTGTTCGGCGTATAAGAGTTGAAGTCGAATATTGTGAGTTTTCATTGTTCGCACTATACGCTGTGTCACGAACAATCATCGGCGTGAATCTTTACGAAGGCTCAAAGCTTTCGGGCTAAAACGTATTTTATTGTTACCCTTTATCACAGTCTTTTTCAATTCGCTGATATGAAAATAGTCGATTTCCGATTAGAAATGTAATCATCTCAGTTTTTTTCAAACGTACGGCACATAATCGGAAAATAAATATAATATAATATAACCTCCGGCGTCTAATAACAGATTATGTTTCTCCTAAGGCAAGATATCATATTGGTCTGCGATCACATTCTACTTGAGCAACATACCGCGTGCTGTTCCATTGAAAGCACGTTTTTGGCCGAATCAATAATATTGTAGAAAATCGGTATAGATACGTTTTCTAATTCTTGTATGAAGTATGCATTTCCATGATTTCTGGTAAAATCTGAAAAAGCCCTTAACATATTGATTATTTTTTTGCCAGCGTCGTTTAAAAAATCCAAATGAAATTCAATAGAACATTATTATGTAGCATCACTATTCGGTGACCGACTGCAATTTACATCAATAAAAATATATTATGTAAAACTCCACTGAATTACGCCTGTGTATATACTGTGGAAATATTATTCTGCTATCATTCTCGTCCTGCATTAAGGTCCTCAACGTGGATGAGAGGAGACAATCAGACCGCAAAGGTTCATTTCCCCTCGTGCCAACGACGATTCCAGTGTTTCCCGTTTTTAGTAATTCGCATTTTAATTATACTACGTAAATATGAATACAATTTTATCTTCGCTTTTATTATTTTAATTAATTTTTTCTCGTACTTTATTTTAAAATTAATTTTTTCTTTATATATAGTTTTTATTAATTTAATACGCGAGCATTAAAGAGATTTGCATAATTACTTGTTATAGGGTGCAGTTTATTAACGAATCATTTTACGTTAATTAAAATGGTTTTACTGTTTTTCTTCTCTTTTTTTTCATCCCGAAATAATGTGTCCTACAAAATTATATCGATAACCGCAAAATGGTTGTCATTGCAGAATCATACAGAAATTTCAGATTTTGATTTTAATTTATGTTCATAGCGATAAGAATTATCTGTTCGCAATCCGTATTATATCGTATATCGAGCATAAAGTACAATAATGTATACATATTTATGTCCCAAGGGAAGGGTGCCGCTTTCGAAAAACACGTGCTATGATTAATGGAAAAATAAGTAAAAATAATAATATAATAATATGACTATACCACACCCCCGAGCACGGTGTTGTTAAATATCGTTAATTACGGCAATGTCACCGCCTACGCACAGTATACATCGTTTGCGCACCCTTCCGACCGCTGCGCAACGGTTCGGGACGAGTTGATACGATAATACTAAACGTTATTAAGAAAATAGGATAAGGAAGAATCAGAATAGGGGGAGAACTGAGGAGGAGGAGAAAGAACAAGATGGAAAAGTAGAAGAAGAAAACGAAGGAGGAGAAGGATAGGAAGAGGAAGCAGAAGAGTCAACCCGGGGATATTTTATTACGATCTCGCGCGCGCTCGGAATCACAAAAGACCGACCCCCGCCGATCGAGTTATTAAAAAACTACTTAAGAATATAATAATGCGACGGAACAACTGGTTGCTGCGTTACTTATTACGCACGACAATAATCCGACTGTCATTACTGCTGTAGTTATTATTATTAATATCGTTATGATGTAACGCGACGTGTGGCGCGGCATAGGTGAGGTGGGGGGCGAGGGAATGGAAGAAAAAAATAATTTTGAGTCTGTTCGTGGGCGAGTTGAGCGTGTGTGTTATCGACTCGTCTTTACCTACGTATTATACACACATGTCGTATAAACGCACACGTAACGCAATAAATAAAAACATTCATTCGTGTAGTTTTATTATTATTATTACACGTGCCAGTACAATACAACGGTTAAAGTAAATTATAATAGTGAGTAGCAACGCAATAAACTAGACGATATAATTATGCGTGTGCACAGGGTGTACGACGTGCGCGTATACGCCTAAATATTAATTCAAGGAGCTACTACTGCGTCCTGCGATGGCGTTTCCTGTCGGCGTGTGTGCGTCTTCTGTAGTGAAGTACATCATGGTGATATGATGTACAATCCGACCGAAATGTTACACTGGTACCGACACATATATAAATATTAGGTGGAAAAAAAAACGATAAATAAACAAAACGTCCTCAGCGCGTATGAATTATTCTACATAATATTATCATATAGTATATTAACGAGCATCCTGATGACGACCAACGAACGCGGTTTGACGCGTAGTACATCTCATGGTTTTTTATTATTCTACAAGCAAAGCATAAACTCTGATATTAAATAAACACGCGTTTCATGATTAGATCTAACGAGTGCGGAACGGAAGATATACCGTGACAACTGTTCGTATAACAATGTTTTTTTTCACCTATATCTGTGCCAATTGTTTCGGGCGGCGAATCTTTTACCATTGTACAATGTCGTGTTCGAATAGCTTATAACGACGGTCACTTGACATTGACATTCATTGACGACGATCGATGGTTTTCACCTTTGCTCTGTAACACGAACTGTGACCGCAGTGAACGGCATACACCACGTTTAGCCGAGCGTTCATGCTACCAATGTTACAATGTAGTAGGTACCGTCTATACAGGGCCGATTTTTGCCGCCCATAGGCTGAAATTAATTTACCGCCTAACTTACATAGGAATTGATATTTTACTTCTATAAGTGATACGTAAAAAACCCTCCACATATAAAAAATGATCATTAATAAAATAAAAACATAAAATCAATACTTTATGTATACTATTATTAATGAATGAAAACTCCTTAAGCATATTACAAAAAAAAAAAATACAAACAAATAATTATTTTTCATATTCTTCAGATTATAGACTTACGTCTTGATTTTTTTTTCGCAAAGTCTTCAATGATGTCGTCATATGATAACTGATTAGTTAATTCATGTTCAATACTTAGTATAGCAAGTGCATTTAATCGATCCTATGACATCGTAGATCGGAGATAATTTTTTATTCTTTTCAAGTAAGAAAAAGAACGTTCAGCTGAACAGTTAGTCACCGCAGTAGATGTATATATTCAGAGTGCTATTTCGATGTTGGGATATATTGAAATTAAGTTTTTTTCATGTAAAATTTGAAGAAGTTTGGGGACATTTTTTTTGCTTATCGTCAGCCAGTTGTATTATGTGTGCTTTTAAATGTAGACATTCATTGATTAATTCATTTAAATCCATAGTATATTTTATTAAGTTTTGTAGCTCCTTTACCAATATCATCATGTGATAGACTTTCGAGCATTACAATAAAAGCAAATGGAAAAAAAAATTTTTTTCCAAATTTCCGCCCGGTAAAGGGTCGACTATTGTAATATATATATATATATTGTTATTTATCATATATTTCTGTTACACCCTGTGTACCATTTTAGAACCTACACATATATTTTCTTATGCTTTATAACTAATAATATTATTTCATATATTATATTATTGCATGTTTTTATATTTTATATTTAAAAATAATATCTCAACGTAGTTTTTGGGTTACACCAAAAGAAAATTTGCCGCCCTAGGCTTTAGCCTACACAGACTAAGCGGTATACGGCCCTGCGTCTATATCTATCTTAGCGTACCGTCGTCAAAACAATAACAACAATAACGTATATGTTTACCATAGTATAAACATGAGCGCGATTAACATAAAAAGCGATGCGTTGTCGTCGAACGGCATCACGGGGTAGTATGAAATGCGCGTTACGCTTTCGTGTCCATGTCGTTTTTCGAAAGCAGGCAGCAAACGGCAAGGATGAAAAGCTCTCGACGCCCAACGAAGAAACTCATCTTTGGCGAACTTTCCCACCGTGACCAATCATATGACGAAAACGCTACACCATTATCGTTGGTATACGGTATCTATCGGTTCCCTAAGTTATATCTGTTGTTTTTCACAACGCTTCTACCCGCAATCACCTTGAAATTAAATCACTACGCGCGCATATGATAATATATAAGTGTAGAGCGCATATTTTTTTTTTTTTTTAATCAAATCATGGTTGGTCTAATCGCCGCGCTAAACTTTCCGGAACGTGTACTAAAGTAATGCGATGTTCAACGCGCTGCGGAGAATAATAATAATATAGTGTTTTTAATTGTGAAGACGGTTCGTTGATTTGGAGAAACGTGAGATATGAACGCGAAAAACTGCTGGAAAGTGTCAGCAGATAGTAGGCGAGGTGAAGACTTAAGGAAAAAACCCCCCGTACAGATGCGAATCTTTTAATTTTTGAAGTGTATAATGTAATATTCTTTTTAGACTCCATTAAATTACAAATCTATCCGCGTCATTAGCGCAGACGGGTCAGTGCACGGATATTGCAGCAGCGTATATACGTAGGTACACACGTAACACGAGAAGATAACAACAACGAAATGGAAAGATTTTTTTTTTTAAATATAAATTATATTAAGCGCAAAACGCTTTTGCGGCTTTTACAACCGCAGTCACAATATTTTAATTAAAAAAAAAATAATAATAATAATGATAATAATAGTAACAATAAAAGAAACAACACGAGAAGAAAATAATAAATAAAGCATATATTATGAATTCGAGGAGAACGCGTTGTATAGGGATAATAAGAAGAAAAATTATAGGCCGAGGGGAGGATAACAAAATTGCGTATTATAAGAATACTCCGTCGGGAGATAAACCCGTGCTGGAAGGGAGATCGCGACCAAATCTATAAATATATTAAACGAGGACACGAAAAACGGTGCCTCCCCGAGTGAGCAATAAAACACGCGAAATGTAAACCTACCGGGGGTAGGCGGTGGCGTCGGCGACGGCGGCGATGGCGACCGACGCGAGGAAGACGACGAGGGCTACGGTGACCGGAAAGAGGGCGCGGTAAAAGATGGTATTCGTTTCTCGGAGTTATTATTTCGGGCGGTAATTGAAAATCCTGCGCCCCCGCCGTCGTGAGGAGTTTATTTACCATTGCCGCGTTATATTATTATAACGCTGTGCCCGCGCGGAACGAGGCATAATATTATAACCCTCCCAATACTTTGTATATTTTATAGGGCCGTTTTATGTTCATTAAACCGATTCGAGAACCACCGCGCGCGAGTGTAAAATACCCCCGGAGGCCTTTTATCATATCGTATTTTGTATAATGTAATCGTTTACGCGCGTGCACAGGACTCGCCTCCCTTGTGTACAATGTACATAGAAATATATACACCGAGTAAACGGTAACGTGCGTAATAGTAATAATAGTCATAATA
The DNA here is from genome assembly GCA_949715065.1 of Periphyllus acericola. Lineage (NCBI taxonomy): Eukaryota > Metazoa > Arthropoda > Insecta > Hemiptera > Aphididae > Periphyllus > Periphyllus acericola. The sequence goes on along the minus strand of OX454269.1, from coordinate 7,684,977 downwards.
ATAATAACAATTATAATAAAAATAACAATAATAATCGGCATATGGTAATGAAGTCGGCGGCCGATAGTGACAGGGTTGACGCATCGACCGACGACGAAACGTACACAAAATATACAGATATTATTATAATACGTACAAGGGGTCGCGCGTTCGCGAGCACATATACCGCGCGAGGGAAACCGATTTACTTTTTACTCCTATTTTTCTCTCCCCACCCCCACCGTTTTCCTCTTCCGTCTTTCGGTTTCGTTCGCGCCGCCTGCAAGAGGGCTTACGCACCTGCGCAACTTGTATACGTTCTTTGGAGGGTAGCGGTGACGGGTCGCGCTAGCACCACCATGAAAGAGATCTTTCGGGGGTACACGCGGTGGCGGAAACTCTCCGTGTCCGGGCGCAAGTATTTGCAAGTATTACACCGGATGTATATTATTTACATAAACGTGTTGATGTAACATAGAACAACGCACGGGCTACAACAAATCAATTCATATCGTGCTGCCTCGGCGGTAAATCCCGCGCGAAGACCTCGGAAACCCACCGCCGCCGCACTATAAATACGTAGCTGTTTTACATCCCTTCTGTACCCTATATACTGTAATACATATATACTTTCTCCAATCCGTGCTTTCGCCATGTACTCGTATTATTATAATGTGACCGACGAGTGCGACCGCGATGGTTGTCGACTGAATAACAATTCGACGAGAATGCACCATACTACGCGGCCAGATAGGGTCCGTCGGCGAGTTTTTCAATCGGCGACTATAATAAATAATGACGATGAGCGTACATACTACTACGGTCGGTGACTGCAGGCGGACCGCGGAAGGTAGACAGCTGACATATCTTACATTGTAAAGCTAAAAAATAATTGTTGTTAGTAAAGAAGCACGAACAATATTATTGTTGATTCATCAAACTCGGATATAAACTCAAAACTAGAGACTAATATAATACGTTTTTTCTCTATATGGACCACGTTAGTCCGTTTTTTTATTCTCCCAGACTCTAATAGAAATATTACTTGCCGACCCCGGTTATACGTAATCGATATGTACGTATTTGAGTGTGTCATATTCTCTTTATGACGGTTTGCACCACTGTGCGCAGTGTACCTGTAGGTCACATTGTACAAAATGCATATCCGCGCGGTAACCATCGGAAAAGGGTTTTTCGATCTCGAAGAAGTTGAGTGGGCTTGTAACAACAATATGCAACAATAAATTATATATTAATACGCTATACGGTACTTACATATAAAAATCATATACGAAATACCACTGCAAAAATTTGGACCAGGAATGACGTAATCATACAAAAGCTTGCAAGCTCAACCTGGGGAACCTCAACTGAAACCCTTAGGATTTAGAACATCCTCGTAAACTTTAGTCGACTCAGCTGCAGGATACACTTCCTCTGTATAGCTAAATAGTATATGTACACTGTTCTAGATGATAATTATAAGTAAATTGTACATATATTTTACAAGTTTATTAGTTTTTTTTTTTAATTTTGATGTATCGAAATCAAAACTCGAATTAGTAGTTTTTGAATTATTCTAATATATGTATTAAGGAAAATAGTCTTATAATACCGAGTTTTGTGATATAATTTGTAATTATATGTAATCGAAAATTGCTACTGATTCTAGATCACGTGAAATATTAATTTTTCATACGTAATTTTAAATTTGAATAATTTGAGTAAAGGTCAAAATATTGATTAAACATTACATCAAAATTAAAAAAAAAAACAATATTTTGCAAAACCAAAATTATATAACCGCAGAACACCCTCATGTTGGCATGCAAATAAAAGTTATAGAAAGCATAATTTTTATAGTGGCTTGAAAATTAAAAAAATAATCCAAATTTAAGCATTTTTACGGCCAAAGAAGAGGGTGAGCATGGTTAAAAAATCACTCTGTATTTTTTGCGGTGAAATGCATTAAAAATATTTTAATTCAAAGATAATTACGTGGAACATCGTTCGCATTTTAAACACGAATGAAAAATACTTAGCCGGTCGAACCGGTTAACGATATTCACCGACATATTGTGCGATCATCTTCCGCATACGGCCTTTCTATTGCCTAACCTAACCTTGGCCCAACGACGTTTTTCACGATCAGCCGTCGTAATGAAATACTAACGATATATTCCTCTGCGTATTTGTCTCGGTCATTGATACCGCAGGGCTGACACATTTCTGCAGTGCACGGCCATAGAATATATGTGGCATACGGAATAAGATAGATTCCTTTGCAGGGCGAGAAATTATTTTTACGTAACGGCGTTTGGGGTGTAGCCGAGAACAACACATCCGTCTCTGAGAATATTTGGTATTTTCTATAGTTTCCATGCGAGTTATGTTGTCGGAATTTCACAAAAGCCCAATCGGGAAGTAAACGGAAAACTCGGGGAAAATAAGTTCTATATGAATGGGTTTGAGGTCCTGATCCTGTCACTCGTGTTGAACACACTCGCAATAGGCATACACACCGCTCACGTATACAGCACACACACACACACACACATACAGGTACATACAAGCTCGCTGTCCACCGTTTATCCGGTTTTATATCGGCTCAACGTACAGTGCGTTTTTCGAAATCGTTTGTGCCATAAACAACTTATAACACACAATATCATGATATTAACACGAGCAGGGCGACGTAATCGTAATGTACACGGTAAATACAATATGTTTACTTACATACCTATGCAGCATGTGCCGTGTGCGTGTTATTTATAACAGTACGAACAACGTCTCTCGCGCGCAAGTCGGTGTTCGGCTTTTATGATAAGAAGAAATAATATTGTTCTCTATCGGGTAAATCAGGTGTCCGCGTGTGCATGCATAAACATGTAATGAAATGTTTTATTCGTATTCTATCATTTTATTGAGCGCACCCCGTATACACGGTGACTTTTCAGTACACATAGGTACGTTTTACAGCAATAATATAATGTACGATTCACACCGTCGCGGTCGTCACACGCGGCTTTCTTGTCGATATCATCATCGTGTCGTAAGCCTCATAAGAAGTAGTGATCTTGCGCCACGATAGTTTCTTAGTATATAGTAAGTTGTTCGTCTTAGAAGATAATTTTAGGTCGGAGACACACTACACTCGGAGTGATTATATACTATTTTTATCCATTATAATAATATATTGTTATGACAAACCTGTTAGTGTCAACGTTGTAAACGTATATAATGTCAAATCACAAATTACGGTTTCAAAAATAAAAAATAAACTACTATTTAGTGCTCTCTAAAGTCAAGCACAAAGTCACACAGCTTTTGTCCTCTAAAAACCGAAACGCAACCCGTAGTTAGAGAATACGTTTGTCGTTAAATACTTTTGTCGTTTGCCGCTCACCTCATATCGTCCGAGATAACGGTCGTGGCCGGTGGATATGCGATGAGTATAAATGAATATAAAGCATTAAATGTAATAATATATACGTGATACATAATTTATATTCAAGATGTGACTGTATAGTCGTGGTAAAATATTTTGCGTGTTAAATCTGAATAATAATTGTGGTCATACTCGTCGAATTTAGGAACTTCATGAGCTTTTCAAGTAGATTTTTCTAGTAATATGGAACATACTCGGTACTATTCTATATGGACTGAGAATTTTTCACCTATCCAAACGAAATTCCATTTTCACAGTTGGTTGGTATTATCTTACAGTTTGGCATAGAAGCTTTTGATGAAGAGAGCAAAAGTTTCGATGATTGATAGTAATTTAAGATCAGAATTGAGGAACTCATTTGAGACAAACCACTGTGCTCCAGTACACAGAAGATATTTTTAAAACCTACACACAGTTTTTTTATATGAATACTTTGCGGAATCTCAGATTACGATACTATGTGCCCACACAGTGGTTGAAGAAGAATTATATACAAAATAGTTTTGATTGGCAAGGTTAAGTTTGAACGAAGAAGTAGCCGTAACAGATGCAGTCCAAAATTGGATCTATTTTGCTTATTTGAAGATGAGGAGACCAGATTAATCATCGGTTAAGTGTTAGGCCTAGGTACTTCAATTCCGTTGAATGAGGAATTACGATTTTGATGATAGTTACAGGTTGACAGTTATAAATTATGAGTGTGAAAGTGAGAAAAGAGGACTTGGATTCATTAATTTTTATTTGCTAATTTGTGAATCATTGTGAAAGAATATACAGGTGAATTTGCAGTTGGAGTTTGTGGCGGCCATTATAGGAGCGATTTTCAAAAGATTTTATTATTAGCTATAATGTGACTGGAAATATACTATTGGGTTTAAAAAAAGCCCACCGTGACAAACCGTATCAAATTTTACGTAAAGAAAGACCCTGGTGGAATATTTTTAAGCCTCAAGTGTGGATGAGATGGTGTCACAGCGAATCAATGAAATTGATGAGTTGTGGCGTAGTTTGAATGGAAACCAAATTAGAAGCTTGGAATAGTGTCATTTGATTGAGCTAAAATAGTAATGCGCTTAATAAGGATTTTTTCAAGAATTTTTTTAGACCCGTAGAAGGCTAATGGGCCATTACGAAGAGGGATTTTCAGAAGGTTTGCCCGGTTTAAGTGAATATCACCATTTCCAGGCTGTTGGATAATAAGATAACTTTATATATATATACGTATATACATGAGAGATATGGACGATCGTTTTAATAGCTAGATTTTTAACCCCTTTGTTGAAATTTAAATCATGTCCCGGGGATAAGTTGTTTGCCAGTTTTTTAGAATACCCGATATCTCCCCTGGGGAGGTTCGTTTTTTGTCAAGTAAAGCCGTAGGTATAAGTGTCAGAAGATATTCCATACCTGTTGAAATATGTGATTCTGGTGGGGAAGTAAGATGGTATTTGAATACTTTTGATAGTTTTTCAAGAATATCTGATTTTTCTTTGTATGTAGATGCAAGCGAGTTGCATAGTGGAGGAAGGGAGCTTTTAGTTCGTACAGAGTTGACTTTGTCTTATGCCAGAGAGATCCATTTGTTAAAGAAATATATTGATTGTGGTAATTGTAAGAGTTGCTTTTGTGAGTTTTAAGTAATACTTTATCTTATATACCGGGCAGTAAGTTTGTTGCCATTTTGACCTAGCCCTGCATTTTTCAGGTATAAATTGTCTTAAATCGGCAGATAAGTTGAACGTTTGATAACTAGGTGGTCCCTGGGTAGATGAAAAATAAACGAGTGGACAGTGCTCGACGACAATACTAGACGATGCAGGAACGATTCTTGATCTTGGTTTTTTCGCAATTTATTCTCTGTTTTTCTCAATTGTTCAAAGAAATATCCAGAAACCTTCGTTTCGCTCAGAATCCAAATAGATCAACACACTTATAACGATAATAAGTACGCACCACATAATTTATGACGTACAACACATTTTTTTTTCACGGGCGCTATTTTTAAAAAAAAAATAAAATAAAAAAAGAATTTGGACAACAGAAGAACATCATGAAGTTGTCATGTGAAGAACACGGCGTAAATTTGACGGGAATACTCGTGAGTGACGCGTAATAGTCTCCGGGCTAACGACGACCGTTCAAGCGGCCGTGTAATACGCGCGCGTGTACACATTATAAATATAACACAAAACAATATTATATTCGTACACGCGTTGTTACTAGTTCAAACGAGCGGTGACAGCCGCACGAAACGTTACGTAATATTATTGTAATGACAAGCGTGTCGAATACGGAATGTGCAGCACGGGGAACGGTGGCGGACGGAAGCGCCTTCCGTGTATGATTATTGTAGCTTCCGATGGCGCGGAAGTATAATTATTATTACTATGTATTATTATCATTATAAGTATTATTTTTACCATCATTATTAATAATATAAATTTTATATAATGCTTAAAATGTAAATGTATACTATTGTTTATTAATATTATATTACACCCATTATCACACCCATATCTCTAATAAAAGTTATTATTTATAAATACATTTTTTTCACCTACCTAATTAGTTTTTTAGATTATTTTTAAGGCAATTTTTTGAAGTTTTTAGGGCATTTTTGCATTTATTTTAGGACATTTTTGTGAATTTTTTAGGTCATCAACATCCTAACTCTAATTATTATTATTGTTGTATCACTGCTTATAAACAAACCGTTGAGGCATAACTTTTATCTTGTAAACGATTTGTCTATCGCCAGACGGTGTTATCCCGTTATGCTCTACACGTGCGGTTCTTCGTCGTCACTGTAGTAATATTTGTAAAAACACTTCCGCTTCGTAAATTGTAGTTAATAATATACTTACTCTTTTTACACTGGTCTTAACAGTTACTGTAAACGTAGTTCACAATAATTATAAAACGAAACGTCAGCATAATATTAAAAAAAAAGGTCCTTCCTCGATTCTGTTGACAGCGTTACATCACTTAGATGTCCGGAGAACCGAAGAAGGGATTATACATAAGTAACGCTCTTTTTTATGCTGTGCTGCTTATAATATTTAATATTTGTGAGCTACGTATGTGTGTGTGTGTGTGTGAGTGTACGGTACGTCAAGAGTCGAGGCCAATGACTACGATACAAATATACCAACTAAACACACAAAAGGTATGAAAATGTTGATTAAAATAAAAATAAAAATTTGAAAACTAGAAGCCCTGCGTCAAGTGTTATTGTAATTTACTACGTATACCTTATTCGTATAAATATATCCAAATATCTTAACACTTAAATATTTTTACTGCTGGTATCAAGCTCAGCACGAACCATTACATTTATTTCAAAGCAAATCACGACAACATGCTACGATGACGTATAACTACTGGAATTTAGCGATATGTAGATCCGAAGGCGAACTGACCTACGATCGTCGTCTAGCGGAGTGCGATTCACTTCTGTACCTAATACACTCTTGTGTCGTATTCGTTTGCGCGATTTTATAATTTTTGAAACTGGTTTTATTCGAAAGCATTGAAACGATTTAGCTGACCTGCCGCAGCAGATACCAAGTGGCAATAGTGCTGCGAGCCGTATAATTAATGTAGGCTATGAATAGGAAAGCGAAAATAGCACTTTCAGGATAGAACTTTTAGACGTGGCAACTCGGAACCTGCACTGCCGACTGTCGATTCTTTCATATACCTAATGCACGTTTCGGTTTTGAGTAACACGATGTAAGATGGCGTGCTGCTAAATCAATTACCATCGCGCTACAGTCGGTTTTCCGAGATTTGAAAACTCTGGATAGTCAATATAGCATTATAACTATACGATATAGTAAATTTTGATTTGCTCAAGCTAATAAATTACAAAAAATAGGCTGGTTTTCATTACTGAAATCCCTGTCTTGAGCTCCCTATTGATACTATAGCAAATGGTTTTAACAATAACGAGCATACATTATAATATAATCGTAAGCATAGAATTATATAATATACACGCATATAACGTATTGATTTCTTAAAAATAAAGTCAATACCAGAAAACTACAAAGTACGCTCTTTTTGCTATTAACATTGTACACGTGTTGCTATACGAGTATACATGGTTTGAAGAAATATGAACCGATTCACAAGCGTCTTTATGGAGTGTGTTTCGTATTATAATATTTTTATACCATATATACTTGTATATTATACGCTGCGTCGGTATGGTGTATACGTTTACATTGCACAAATAAATAATAATAATAATAATAATAATAATTCGGCACGATAAACTGGTTTTGCGATACAAAAGAGACGGTTTATATACGGTTTTGAATGACTCGGATGACGGAGTGATGTATCTCTGCTTCGAGAATAGGGAGCATGAATTGCCTTTGTGGATCAAAATTGTCAGCGGGTTATTATTATAACTCTCCCCCGACCCCACCACCGCCATCCCCATAACGATCGGAATGCGCGTTACCCGAAAATGAGGTGCCCATTTGTCAAAATCCGAACGTCGTATCCTACCGCATGCGTATATGATATAGGTTATAGGCGTGCATGCGTGTGTTATTACTGCAGCATTTGTATAAAAGTCTTATAAAACTCGAACTGACCTTTCGGAAATTCTCGAAATCGGTAACAAGAAGATGAAAAAATAAAAAGAATCGTGTCTTATAATAAAAACGCACATTACTATATATATATTATATTATACGAGTAGGATATAATGCTATAAATTATTTTGTGTTTATAGCGCGGTGACAATGGATTTGACCACTGCACGACATGTGTCCGTCGCAATAATAGGTAATTCCTCGACCGTGCGCACACTGTAATAATAATAATAATAATAATAATAATAATAATAATATTGTATACGCGATCACTCGTTATTATTATATTATATGAATTTATGTGATCTCGCGGGTGTCCGTTTAAGATATATATATACATAACATGCACCCGCGCCTATATATAATACTCTGTGCACGCACCACGGAGACACGTAGGTATATGAATTACACGTTATTATTTATTTACATGCACATTAAGGCACATTAGTATAATATATTATAGGCTACGGACGTTGAAAAAAAATATATCCAAACAGCGTCGATTGAAAGATGTCCAAAAAAGGCAATACTATTAGTTATCACTGGCGTTATAAATTATAACAATTCCCAGTGGGTTACAACACCGCGGCTGCAGCAGTACTATTATAATCGTAGCAATAATAGCCTATGGCCGGCAGAGTAAGCCCATGGTCGTGTAAAGTTTTCGAGTCAAAAGACGCGTGAGATTACTTCTTTTTTCAAAAATGTATAACACATATACTTGGCAACATTTTGCGTTATTTAAACTATATACTTCGATTGGATAAATTCCTGACAATAACTATTGAACATTTTACTCTTACAAAATGCTTGTAGATTTTTATTATTAAAGTTACTCCATGTTATTTTTGGTGCTAATCCATTGCACGAAAAAGTATTGAGAGAAAAATTAAAAAAGGACGAACACATCATTACAAACACAGTATACATTCTTCTCGTCAGTCGCAGTCTGAAAAAATATCAAGTAAACGAACGCATTTTTAAAAAGAAATAAGCCCGTACAACGTTAAAAACCATATGTTCCTTATTTCGTTTTTAGTATAAAAACGGTTAATCTATACCCCGGGGATACAACGTTTTGAAATAAACATATCCTTCGCGTCGATTATCTTTAAAATATAAACGCAACGGGGATTAAATCATTTTATATATTCATCGTTAAATTGTAACAACAATAATAATTTTTTTTCACCATTATTATGATCATATTAAAAATGCAATCATCTGTTTATAGTTGAGCCGTAGAAGTAGTGCAATGCTGAGGAAATTAAGTTGTACATTATTATACGATAAAAATGACGAATAATTAAAATCGCAGAGCCACGTTTAGTCCAAGTAAACATTAACCGGATTATGTACCATATAACAAGTATTTTAAATGAATTTGATGTTAGTTAAAATGCGTATTGTCAGTTGTATTTAATTACAATCGCGCATATTACTTTTTGTCTTGGAAAAGCAATGTCCCAGAATAACCGCGGGTATCTTGTGCAGAAATAAGTTGCACACACATCAGTGTGAAGTTATGTAATTATAAGAGTTTATTGTTGACAAAAACATATATTGCAATATGTATTATTATGTACAGTATAATGACTATCATAATATTTAAATATATATTATTATTATAATAATTGTAAAGTAAAATACGCACCATTATCAACGTTTTAATTTCCAAAAGCCGCTTAACCTTTGCCATGAAAATACGATACCTAACTTTTTGAAATACTAAAAACGTAATTGATACGTTTCAAAAAAAAAGATTACTTTTGATTGACAATGGTATTTATAGAAAAAATAACGACGCGACGTGTCACCGAATGTGGGTTATAGCTAAAAGAAAATATGGTTCTAATGAAAACAACCATCGCTATCCATTAAATTGAAAGTTAACGATGTATATTGTATAAAAACTATATGTGACGTTTAGTGATTTGAATTTCACCACCATATGTATTATTAATATTGGACAAAGCACAAACAGTCGGTGTTTGTAGTCGATCGGCTTTCTTTTTACAACTTATTTTGCGTTCATGTACTTTTATCGATCAGATGAAGCATCACTACGTAGACACATTTATTCGGGCAAAGTTATTTGAATTCCTCGTCAGTCATTTTATGTATATGAAAATGGAAGAATGCGGCTTCGTTTGTGGCTACTTGTCGGGGTTTGACGTGTAATTGATATATATATATATATATATATTATACTACATAATAGTAGTTATTGTGACCATTGGGCTATAGCCTTTATATCACGTATATGTGTGGGTGTTAAAACCTTATCCTTAGTTTCCTCCTTATGTCCTTTGGAATTCGTCCTTTTTGTACAAAAGTATTCCGATTGTGACCGACCGCACGAGTACACTACACGTGTATGATTTATAGTAATGTCATTTCGGTTAATGCGCTTTTGTAAACTATGTTATAGTGCTTAATCCACCCTTTGCTCCGACGAACATAAAACTACACGTGCTAAGCGACCGGAGAAGTCCGGAAGAACTGAAAGGCGTGTTTCTGTAGAGGAGTTAGCATAATATATATATATATATATATATATGTTGTAATGTCTTTATAATCAGTATGGTGTAATACACTTAAAATGAGCTAAACCGTACGTATAATGCTTGATCTATCGATTATTTAATCCGGGTCCTATAGAGCCGCAGGGGTGGATAGGCTAAATTATTGTTACAGGGAAATGTACGGAAAGGGCCCAAAAAATAAAAGATACCTAGAGCCTATGTCGAACAATAAATTAAGCGAAAAAAGGGTAAATTTTCAAAAAATGATTGGTATAACGTACGAAAAGTCTGTGGCTATATCTGTTTCCATTTTATACGTTATTTGGTCCGGGATACAAAGCCGAGCAGTGTGACCGTGACTCTCCGGCAAAAAGGCGACGACGGTTAAGCCGCGGTCGGGGTGCACGTAAAAACGATTAAGTGCGCGCCACACGCGCGAAGAAGAAGAAAAAGAATAGAACGTACAATACAAGATGTATTCGTTTGATCGGGACGCTCAAGCGTGCGGCGTGACGATTCCGATACGACGGCTGGCAATAATGTACAATAATAATAGTCATATAAAAAATAGTAATAATAGTAATAATGATGATATCGATAATATATGGACAACAATAAAACGACAGTCTGAGATTATTGCACTGCTGTCGCAAAGGACAAGTCGGGCGGTATCGCGCATTGTGTCTATCGGGAGCGCTGCAAAACGTTCCGGTCCATCGGTCCCGCGCGCGCACACCGGTCATCATCGTCATTCGTCGAGCGGGGCGGGCGCGGGGTATCGATCGATAATGCGAAATCCTGCAGCCGACCACCACGACCAGACCGGACCGAATCCGTCACACGGGAGAATATATTACAATAAAAATAACAATAATAATACGCCGCGACAATACAACAATAATAATAATAATAATGTCGAAGGAATATCATAACGTCTGCAGTCCGCGTTTATTGGCCGCATCGCACGCACGCACAAACATAATCGCACTCGCACAGACCGCCAAGTCATCCCACGGACCGCTGCAGATACGCTGTTATACATGTATACAATACAGTAATTTCGTTCGCATAACCCACACGCCGTTTATACGGTTCAAAAGTCACTCTCTCGAGTGCCTACCCGCTGCCACCGCGTATACGGGGTGTGCGTTTCTTCTAACGCGATTCGGCCTGCACGCGAACGGCGGCGGTGAAACGCCATCGTTTTCTCTCGCGTCCCGTGCGCTAATGCGAGGCTCAAAAAAAAAACGAAATTACGATCCGGACGCGGTGGAACATCCATACGGATCCTTCCGGACGATTTCGGACGAGCGATCCTTGCAAGCAATTGCTAGAACAAAAGTTCGACGCGGTGTTATATTGCACGCGGGGACGCGCGTACTTTTTGGGTGCGAAACCAAATATTACAATAACAAGTATGCAATACGGAATAGTATCGGGTCAACACGACCACCCTGTACACGTATATTAAGGACCGCGGGACGAGTGGGATGTAAACGTTTTTCTTAAAAACGCGTTTTCACGACAATGCCCCGGATCTGCACCCGGCCGCCACGTCGAATTCACACAATTATTATGCCATTATAATAATATCGCGTATGTGGAGTACATTATATTATCATAATACAGCGTTTTGTGTTGTTATTGCTGTTTATTCGCCCGGCGCACACCCGTCTGTATTACACATACGTCATTATTACATACGCGAGCACCACCACGGGTGGATACGATTTTATTCACCTCCGCCTTTTTTTTTTTACCGTCGAGTTAATACCAGCTATTATGTGTCGTGCAAGTATATTAGGCGAGACTATGTATGCCGATCGCGCGTAAACCGTATATTATACATAAACCTTTTGTACGGGCACACGCTACACGCGCGAAGTTATATTTATTAATAATAATACAGCAGTGGACTCTCGATAATTCGAACCTCTGCAAATCGAACTAAGCGCTTGGTCCCGTGAAAAAACCTTTTTATTTCGAATAAAACACATGGATCTCGGTCCTCTCGGTTGTTCAAAAACTGATGCCAGTGTGAGGCCGCGGCAAACACTCTACGACTCAAATATTTTTGGTCAGAACCTGTATAATTCGAAATAATCAAATTAATATGCGCTCAGATAAATTGAATTTGAAGTGCGGTTCAACTTACGCGCTCGTATTCTAAATGAACATGTATACTTTTAGCATGAAAACAATTACGACGGCGATCTGTTCTTAAATTTATTTTATAATTTCCCAAATCACTGTCATAGACTCTTTCCGAATTATTCATCATTTATCACCACTTTAAGCCTCAGTAACAACAGTTGACAGTGTATGATGGACGCTAAAAAATTATGTCAAAAACTGATTTTTTTAAATTTAAAATATATATAAGTGATAAATATTAAATCATGTATATATTATATTAGCATGCAAGGCTATTAAATAATAAACATGCATTGTAATAAAAATATTCCACTCTCTTTATTTCCAAATATTGCTGAACAAAAACTTCTTTAAATCAAATGTTCAACTCGATCCATAAATTTCGAATCATCGAGTATCTACTCAAACACTCACTAGACTCTACTGTATGTACATGAAAATATGCGTGAGCCACGAAGTCGATCGGTATTATATGAATTTATGATTTATAACAGCGCGGTACAAGATGTATACTACATAAGATATACATATAGGCTCTTGTCGAGCTTTTTCTGTTTTCCCAATCTATCGTTGTACCTTATACATGCGTTTAGAAAGCGATATTCCGTGCGAAGGCGTGAATAACGAAATTAAAGAAAAACTCACCCGTAAGCCGCACGATCAGTTGAAAATGTAAAATATATAATTGAATACTTTCATTTTTCAGTTGCGTATTTAATTTTATTCCATTTCCTACTCTTTTTCTCCCCATCAGGATATGTGAAAAAATTCAACGTATTTATACTGAAATTGGAAAAAATTCGCACTTCAGAATAATGTATATTTTCAACTACTTATTCCGATGTAGTAATATTAGTATAGATGACGAACGCACTCCGTACACTAAATTATCATCACCTTGAGTATCACTAACACAAGCAAAGATTTCAGGATTTTCACTTCGTAAATTAATATTTTGTTTTTGAAAATAATACACGAAGGTTATAGAATTAAAAATGTATAAATAAAATCATAGTTTTAAGATTACTATTATCTATATATAGTGTGGAACTAATTAAAGTGTGTACCTTACTAGATAAAATCAAGGTATTTTTACAACGTTTCATCAAAGATACAAAAATATAGTTTAAAATTTGGATTTTAAAACTTCTGAAAAATTAGAAATGTTTATGCCTGTACCTCATATATTTGTATATACTCGTATTAAGTTTTAATAATATATAATATATAAAAATAATATTTATTTTTCTAATGTTATTTTTATGCTAGCCTTGGCGTTGTATACCAGGTGTCTCTTGAATATATATTTGATCACAATCAAATTTTACCTGAGCTACTTTTATTTGATTACACTGCAGCAGTGCAGCAGTGTATTGAAATTATTAATGAAATGGATTTCAATTTTCAAGGACACATCTATCGTTATTATACATTCATATTTACACTTAATATAAATTTTTATTTACATTGGACGTGGATACAAATGATACAATACACTTACAACCTGTTCAGTGCGATTGTGAAAGAAAAACAAAGCTTACTTCGGATGTATAAATGAAAATTCAAATAGCTTAGCCGTAGTCAAATCACGTATTGGTACGCGAATCTTGGACATATTTTTATATAAATGATACATCAGTAAAAATAAGGACGCGTAGAAAACCTATGTTTATATTATTGTACACGTATTGTCATAGCTTTTCTTTTGAAACGCACCACCATATGTTAAATGAATGCATCAGCAGGACACGTTCTGTGTTTCGTATATGTACATCGGCTATTCGAAACGGTTTTTCGGTTGTTATTTGAACGAATTTTTACTTTTTTACCTGTTCATAGGTACAAACGGAATTAGCTGAGTTGTACAAATGAGCAATATATATATGTATAATGAACAATATCAATAACGAAATAGCTTGGGGGGGTAGGACGACAAAACACACTGGATCCGACTACCGTGCGCCACGTTTATACGCGCATTAACACTACTCGTGCTGTGCGCACATTAATATACTATACCATCGATTATTCAGGGAAGTGTACGATTTTCGTGTACAGTACAGGAACCGAACTGGTCGGAAGTATATTTTATACTGTCACCACCACGTGTCCCCGGTGAATTTAGATCGCTTCTTTACAAAAAAAAAAAAAAAACCATCAATGCGTGTAGGCCCATATATATTGTAGTATTGTAGTATACTAAATATACATTTATATGAATGAGTAGTGTATCCTTAACATGATTGATAATTCAAATTTCGAACAAAACTGGAATAGGTATAAAAAGAGCATAGCGAAAAAAAAACAATTTTACAATGATGTATTATTATGGTGCGCATTAAATAAACGGAGATTACAAAATGTCATAAACATCCGGTCCAGATGGAGAGTGGACTTAATAATAATAGAAATGAAAAGTTTTTATTCAGCTTCCCATACAAAAAATAATAATAATAATAACAAATAAAAGCCTATCGATAATAATTATGATTCATTTTCGTGTTCAACGCATTATTTGTGCGCTTTTCACGATCGATCACGCGCGTCCACTGCAGGTTTATCGTTTTAAGACATAGTTATAAATGGAGGTTTATTTGACAAGTGTTGAAAATTTAAGTCGTTATTTCCTCTCTCGTTATAATAATATATTATTGAATGTTCCTCTTTTTGGCAACGGGTGAAAACCCGAGGAGACGGGGAAAAAACCCGTAGAGCCGAGCGAAAAAAAAATAAAGTGTCGTTATAATACGTTTCGTATTTTGTTATATTGCAGTTTTTCGTTTGTTCGTTTCTCGCGTTTATATACACATATATATAATATATATATATATATATATACACACGCATATACATAATATATATGTATATACATATCCCAGAGACCTTATATAAATCGTTTTTATGTCAATTATTCGACCTGCGCAGATTTAATCTGATCCCGCCGAATTCGGATGTGCGCGCGGACACGAAATAACGTTATACAGAATTAATGCGCGTTACGATAAGGAACGAACGAACGAACAAAATAAAAAAAAACTCTCCCAACACAGCGGCGGGCGGGCGCTGATTTCGTTCAAAATAGGATTTATCGCGAAAACAAAATAAAAAAAAAAGGGAGTTTTAAAATGATTTTGTCAATTCGCCGAACCGAACGCGATTTATGCACACGCGTTTCATTCCGGTTTCACCGGGTGCGTGCGGACGAAATAATAATAAAATGTATACGTACTACACTACGTTTACGCTGAAAGTGTCTACCGCGGTGCACGTCGAAAACAGTGATTTCCTCGCGTGGGAATTCGTGTTGTTGACGTTATAATCACAATAATAATAATGTTAAGGACGATCGTGGTACAATACGAGTGGTAGCAGTTTTCGGGCGACGGACGTGATTTCTCGGAAACCCACCGGTGCACAATAATATACGGTACCTGCAGGTAACCACGTGAAACCGCGAAAACCGCGTCCGCGTGAGAAACGTGTTTAATACGTACTTTATACATTTCAATATTATGCATTATAAAGACGCGCGGGACATTGCCTCTTGTGTGGAATAGCTGACGGATCACTGGCGAACGTTTACACGAAACGCTCCCGGACCGCTCGTTATACGTATGCACATGCGTGCGAGGACTGCGACAATAACAAGTTCGTACAATGTCCTTTTCCGTTTAACATACTGCAGCTATTATTGCAGGTAAACGTTCGCCCGGTGTATACTGCGGGGTACATGCTATGCAACTGCAAGATGTTATATATCCACCCATACGCGCACTTGATAGGGTTGCGAACAACGTAGTTAACCGACCCGTGAAGTCGGTCCACCGACTTTTACCGAATGTTTTCAAATGTGTACCAACAGTTTGCGAGTGATTTGCGAGAATTAGCAGTTTTGAAATTCGCTTTCCTCACCTATCCCAAATTGCGTGTATAAAGCTAACAAGATGATTCACGAAAGGCACATATAAACGATGATGTAATAATATCTACCAAGACTTATAATGCTCCCGGATTCGACTTGAACATGGTGTATTTAAGTTCATCCACTCGGAGCCGTATTTAGGGTGAGTATTGTAGCACCGAGTGACTAATTTTTTATTCTAAAAACACGGTTATACGTCTTGTTAACTCATTTCCTTCGTTTAATGTTAAAACTAAAGTGCTTAATAGTGATACACGAATTTGTGTACGCAAAGTTCGGTGGTTACTCATTTTTTTTTAGTATAAGGGTGCTACAGCTGTATCGTTACTGAACTTTTTCCGTCTGCGGCAAACGAAAAATCACTTTTTTTATAATATTGCTATTGATGTATATTGTACATATTGTACACAAGACGTTTGTACGTTGACGACGCAAAATATTCTTGGAAAAAATAATTGGTGGAAAACGCGCGATTACTTCCCCGCTTCGAACTGGAAGCAAAAATCGCATTGATACACCGTCAACACCTCGGGAGTACTTTACAACCGATTTCTCGGTAAATCCACTTCCAGCCGTTTATACGGTTCTCACACGCGAAATATACCCGCAGACGTACGGACACCGCGCGACTTCTGCGCGCCATTGTTATGTTGTAACACACGTATCGAGCGTTGTGTCCGGACGCGTGGTATGTGCACGGGTTAGGTGGCTCCTACCATGTGGTAGCTGAAACGGCAGCCACCCCGCGACGTACGGACGGTCCGAGGATCGGATTTTGACAGGTCGAGTGATCGAACGGCGCCTTCCTCCGCTGTCACGCGTTAATAATACGTGCGCCGCGCGGCCCATTATTATTATACATTATATCTGCGTGTACGCGTATTGTGCAGGTACGAATATTGAATCACTACGCTTTGCATGCGTACGACTGCATTAATGCGTTATTATTGTACACCGTCCGCGCCCATTGTGTGGGTCCCGCGGACATAACCGTGCACGAGACGAGCCGCTGCTGCCGTGCGCTCGCGATACCGCAGTACATAGTTATAGTGCGTACATATGCGTAGCCCGTGTTGTCAACGTGTGTATACGCTGAACGGATCAATATCGTGCAGTGTGTGTACAGTTGGGGTTGGTCGTGGGCTCGGAAATGACTTTGAACGCACCACGTACACAACCGCGTCGTATCGCAAGTGTGCTGTGGCAATAGGAAAAGTGTACATCCGTACACGACATCAGGATGTATCGTACGCGGAGCATCACAATGCGATGATAATAATAATAGTATTTTAATCGTCTCGCGATCCCTTTGCTCGCGAGGCGGCTTCCATGTATACGTGCATGTGCGCGGCCAAGATATAATACAGTCGTACGTATAGCGTGGTACTACGCGATATAAATCTCCCACGCGGACGATAAACGACTTGTACGCGGCCTCGAGGTGTATTTTTATTGTGCTCGTGCGATGGGAAAAAAGGACTGCGTGGAAATTCGCGTGGGTAAAATACATATTACCCTTTACGTGCGCATATTGTCAATCACACTGTACGCACACACACACACACACGTATTACATTATGTATATGTATCGCATTATAAACCGTTGACGTCTGTATATTGTGTGTGTGTGTCTTCAATGCACTATAGATAATGACGCGCACTCAAACAAGTTTTGTGTACACAGTACCTGTAATAGTACGTACCTACGCGTACCCTTAAATATCTGCACGTGAACATGCGCGGACGTATCAAACAGCTTCAGCGTCGGCTTAAGCGCCGTCACCGATTTCAAATAATAAATGTCCTGCAAACGACGTCCCGCGCGCACGTCCTGAATACATTTCCCCAGTGTTCCTATACGCAATACATAAATAAATAATATGCGATACGTGCGCGTAACTATAGAGTGCACAATATATATGTATGCACGCGCGTATTGTACACAAAGAAGTTCAACGTGAAATAGAGCTTATGAATAATTGAAATGGTTCTCGATCGCTTACGCGGTGTACATTTTCTTTTCCCGGCGGAATACTGGAAACGCGTGAACGCGATGATATTATTGTTATATTATACTTGTATATCCGAGCAAGGAACAACCGATTGGATTTATTTCGTAAATAAAGGTATATCACTCGGTAAGCGCACGTTTTGTATTGACGTATTGTATATCATTTACGTATTCGCTTCACCGGATAAACAGTCCATGTGACCTATTTTTCCGTAAAATACAGCACGCAGTATAGAAATATTTCGTTTTTTTTTCACGGAATCCTTCTAAATGATACACTGAATAATTAAATTAAATTTAAAACTTGCAAGGCGCCCGCCTCCCATAATGCTGCAAATATATTTTACTATCAAAATCATTGTTCTTTTTTTCTTGACAATAAACTAAAACTACATACACTAATATATACCGATAAATTATTAAAATGTATAGGTACCTATAATATATAAATGTTTTTTTTAATATACCCTACTTTGAAAAAACTTTATAATATATAATAGTGCACCCTGCCCACGATTACGGTCCAATAAATGAAATTCTTAAGCTTGAATCTTTAGACCATAGACGAGTAAAATTCGATAAATATTTTATTGATAGGTTATTAAGTTGTGATATTGATGCCCCCCGTTTACTAGAGCGACTTGATATTCTTGTACCCTGTAATACTAGGTTTCAGAGTCAATTTTATTTACCTTTAAGTACCTAACATTTTGCTAAAAATGCACCCTTAATTAAGCTTATGCGCGAATATAATGAAAATCTCTAGCTTTGTACGGAGACATTTTTATTTTTATTATCATTCTTATACTTGCTAAGTTACTCATTGTTTACTATAAAAAAAACTTTGTACTACTACTATTATTATTGTATCTTCAAAAAGCCGCCTGGCGTTAATTAATAAATAAATATTATTTAACTTAAAACATATGTAAATACAAGTAAATTGGTTGTAAGTATGAGACTACACAAAATATTCGGTAAAATATTAAAAATTAATGTGACTGATGGGCTTGTTTATTTTTGCAGAATAATGTTTGGGAGGATATTTGAAACAGCGATGCGCAAGTTCGCTTCTACGGTTTGTTGTAAAAGGCATGATTTTTTTCATCAGCGCTTAAGAATAATTAAAATACTTGACATCCCTCCCCCCCTCCCCCCAGTAATATAGTGACGGCAACAGTTTGAGACGCACTGGGATAGGTGCATCATTATATCTTACTGCAGAAGAACGTTCGCCACAAATTATTATTTTCGACATTATAAAAGTACATCAATGCGGAATAATGAACGAATTGGAATGAACGACCCGGCGGAGTCTCGTTATTTTCGACCATCAACACGAATCCGACGAATACGCTCGTCCATATTGGTAAACATATACGATATACACATATATAATACTCTCGCGTAGTCGCGTGTACAGCACGGGACCGCAGAATACCATGTAATTTCGAACGAGCGGTACAAGTTATTTATCGCCATGTTTTATAGGTACGTGTTTCACGCGAATTACACCGGAGGACCATTAAAATACATTTATAACAAATAATACCCGTATAATAATGATATAATAACGTAGTATTATTATCTCTTGCGCGGAGAACGGCTGCGAGTGAATAATGTGCGCGTGTATATGTACAGTTATATATATATTAACGCATAGAAGGGATGGTAGATGAGAGAGAGAGACAGAGAGTGAGTGAGAGAGAAAGCTCTGATAAAACGACGACGACGACGAAATAACAACGCCCGGGGGCCGAAAACTACCCCTCCCACATCCCTGCCGCGTGCACCGTCGTCGCGCTTTCGTCATAAATTATCGGCTAATAACGTTCGGGCGGATCGTATCGGATACTGCCAGTGTCGCGGGGCAGCTTCGGGGGCGGTGGGAGCTCACACACACGCGCGCCGGTCATTGGTCCGTTCATTAGGAACGCAATTAAATACACGCCGTAGTAATAATAGCCGTACCGCTCGCGCGTGTGGTCATTATATTACCGTTTTATCAGCTCGGCGAATATACACTGCACCGACGACCCCGACCGGAACCCCTGTCCGTCCCTTGTACGTGTACATATATATAAATACGTATCACATAGCCTTTCCTTCTCACTCCGCTCGTCCCAGCCGCACAATATAATATCCTTTTGGCCTTAACCGTTGTTGTTCATATATATACAAGAATATACACACTGCTGTATCCTCCACGCGACCGATAGGAGAAGGAGCCCCGGGTGCCGCACCGCGTCCGTCCTATTTAACAATTAAGTCGATTTAGTTGTATATAATATGTGTGTGTGTGTGTGTGTACGCGTATAAATCGGTGGATGGAGGATAATATACGTGTTGAGAGCGTCGGGACAGTGCGGCGGTAGCGGTAGGGAGACCGTTTAATAAAATAGATTACATCTCTATATATATATATATATATATATATATATATATATATATATATATATCGCACGCGCGTGGCAAGGGATTGAACACCCCCTCGTGACGTCTTCGTCCCCCGCAGACACCGCTCATGTATACGGGGTCAAGACGAAGGTCGGAAGTTGCGGCCGATACGCGATGATCTCTATATAAACGTTAAACTCTCTTTCCCCCTCCCACCGTATATCAATCTCTCTTTCTCTTTCCTATCCTCTGCCACACCCCTGCGCATCCCCTTATTCGAGCGTTCGTACACACTACGAGGACGATATAATGTCCCGGGAGCGCACTTTTTACGCAAATCGAAAACGCCCCTCGATAAGCGGCCGTATACCGCAATCGACCCTTCGGCCGAAACGATATAATTAACTGCGGCAAATACATTTCAATTTCGCGACGATTAAGCCGAGAGCGCGCGTGCGTTTGTTACAAATATTTATATATATATGTATCATTTACTATAGACATAGTACGCTGTAGTTTGCTCGCGATTTACCGCAGTAATTATTTGTACATTGTATACCTGCAGCCGCGGCGTACATGTAACGATATAATAGGCATGCGGTCTTACAAAAACGTCTTTATATAGACGACAAGTCGTTATAATGCTTATAGTTATTATGTATATAAATAACGTACGCCTCGACGGCTACGAGCGTAATGCGAGTAAATCGTTCGTTCGATACATGCTGTCTTTTTATTTTCTATTATTTTTTTTATTTTTTTTTCGCTAAAAACGACCAAATAAAGTGTTATTATATACGATACGAGTGCCGTGCAGACGTGCGCGTATCGGTCGGGAAAAAACTCGACCGTGATGGCCGTCGAATACGACGCGATATCCGTAAAAATTACGATCGATTAATTTTTATCTGTTCGTTTGTCGGATTTAGCGGTCCGTCCGCGACGATATTAAGCAACGGCGACACGTGTCGACAATAATTGCGTGTTTTTTTTTTTTTATCTCGAATCCGTAAAACTCCATTTTTTTCCAGATCATAATCAAGCGTAACTATACAGCACTAGCTATACTGTTCACGTTGTAGGAGAGTATATAAACGTCGTGCGTATAGTCGCACGTCGAACTCGTGCAATTCGCTGAAAACCGGTCCCCGTGACCGATTTATGTTTATGGAAAAATAAAATAAAAAACGCTTTCCCATAACAGATATATATAGGAACTATTACATCATTGCGCGATGGCGTGGTTCAGTACGAATTATTGTCGTGTCTATATATATGTTTATATAGAACCGGAACAGCCCTGCAAAGAGTCGTACCGACAGCAACTATACATACAGCGTGGTAAAACAAATGCGACGGCAGCTGTTAGAGAGCATCGTATTATATCGTAGCAAGCGGTCACCGAGAAGAAATTATAGAAGACGAGACACGTTATCGTGCAATAGCGTAGTACGGTTTCTTCGAAGAACGACGAATATATCGTCAAAGAGCGTAGACTCAACGCATTATAGTGTACAAAATGCCCGTATTGCTGTTAAATACGATTTATTCAAACTTGATGCCGTCATTACACCTGATGCATCGCTACTTCATTCAAATACATCAGCCGCAACACGTCAATACGGCGCATGGGTCCGCAAATTAACCATGCACTGCCTAGAAAAATACCCCCGGACCGTATCTGAACGCCTATAACCGTGCACACTTCTGTATATTGTACCTGTATAGTCGCAATCGGCGAAGGAGAAGTAATGCACGTGTAATGGACGATTTTGCTCTTAATAATAAGTATGTGTCCACTCAAATATTGCGGGGCGTCAAGGGGCGCACCCCACGGTGTATTCTCGGCGATCGAATAGTCATGTGCGATCTGCCTAGGGTTGAAAATCACGATTATTCAAATTCGCGTAAACGCCAAATATATAGTGAACATACGAGTTTTTACGACGATCGAATGAATTCTGTGAGAATAATTATTGTTAATGCCTAATGTGATAGTGACTTACAGCTTATGAGAAACTACCAACTCAGGATGTATAGAACGTGAGTGATATTGGAGGAGAGAAGTTTGGAGTTACTTTAAAGAAACTATGTACTTTAATCAACTAAGAAGATGTCTTACATGAAACATTAAACTCTTAAAAAAAACATTCAGAAAGATAACTTCATAAAACAGCAATGAAATAAATTATGTTTATATATAATTAAAGCATACCACAAGATACAATTTATCAGTTTTTATATTATACCAATATATTATTAAATTTGTATACGTCTTATACTTAAACTTATCTGATACACCATACACTGTTTACTTTTGTACAAATATATATTTAATATTGTTTTGAAAAATGTTGGGCTCCCCAAACAAAATCTTCATTCACCACTGAATATAATCGTACTTCGAAAATATGGAGTAACGTTTTATAAATTGAAACCACGATGTGCAATTATAGGCCACGGAGTGGAAACGTTGAGTGGTGCACGCACATGTTCACGTATTATTTTATAAACCTGCGTGCCGCCGGGGTAAAAAGGAAAAATATATTGTAGTCACGTGAATTCATTTTTCCGTTGTGTCCAGGAAATAATCTATAATAATGTACAGTCAGTCTGTAATTTCAACCACATAATTTTCAAAAATACTTTTTTTCTTCTTAACCTTATCATTCCTCATTTTAATTTGCTATAGTCACACCTCACTCCCGATTCAAATATTATTTTTCTTAACTGCCCTTCTATTTATCTCCTCTCTTGTCAATTTTATTACCTCCACTGGCTTCCTTATTTAAAAATAAATATATATATATATATATATATATATATATATATATATCACTATCATTGCGGTGTAGACACTTTTTCATATTTATTAACCGCATTGCTATAATGTTGTTATAATAAAAGCTAATAAAAAAAAATATACTTATACTCGCGTTGTGTATATGTAAATATTCTCTTTTTAGGTTATTTTATATCGTTTGCGGAGATTTGTTGGTTCCGTTCGAAACTGTATCTGGTTTAAAACTTTTAAATCTCTTTATATATTATACATAACGGGTAGCTGACGCGCTGCTAAAACGGAGACAATAAGAATTACGCATTTAAACTACAAATAAAGTTTGTTTTCTAATAAATTAAAATATAAATCGTATAGTTGTTTTTAGACTTTTGTATTAGTTTTCGTATAAAATATATATATAGGCTATTTTTACGAGTTCAATAAGCCGTATGCATACTGAGTGTGAAGATAACTGTACAAAAAAAAATACATAATCAACGGGCAATAGCTATTTTCCATTTCTAACTCGATTATGAAATTATGATTATGAAAGCTCTTACGCGTTGTACAGCTGATAGTCAAGTGTCGACTGTTGGCAGTGCAGCGCTGATGGATATAAAGCACTTATTGAGTGTTTATTAAAAAAAAAAATATGATTACTATTTTTAATTAATCGAAAAGGTAAAATTACTGAAAACATGTATAAATCATGCTATGAGAAGAACGTCAATGAATGTTGAAGTTCTAATAAAAGCATAAGGTGAAAATCAGTTTTTCTCAAAACGTTTGAAAATCCCTTCTTACGACTTTTAGTTCATAATCTGAGCGTGTGTGTACATCACAACAATAGGTGATTGCTGTTGCCGGGACTTGTATATTAGTATAGCTACTCGTTAAAAAAAAAGTATTTAGCAGCGTACGCTGAAACTGTAGGGTGGTGAGCTTTTGTTTCGGCAGTAACGGCCAATTAACTATTTATAATTAACTAACGAGCAGTGCCCTTTGAATAAAATAAAAAGTATGTACATTTTACGTTTAAGTTAAAAAAAATAGTAGTTTTTATAATAAAAAATTATAATAATGTTGATTACAAATACAATTTTTTAAAGTAATTTAAAGAAAAATGCTTAAGTATACAAGAAAGGTGTGAACATAAATTGACGATACATTAACCCTTATGTCGGCTCGTTTTTTATGTAGTTGCTTTTAAATTGCGAGTATGAAAGACTATGGATGAACGAGTAGAATATTGCGGAACTTTGATAATGTATGTAAGAGAAAATGAGAGCAGGAAAGTCTATAGCGTTGTATATGAGATCACTTAGAAAATCTTGTCTAACGTCCGTCTACGATCAGTTAATATGCTAGGTCCGGAATCTTTGTGACTGGAAGCGGACAAAGTTATTTGAAGCGGATTATATTATATATAACTACTGTCCGTGTTGTGTAAAATTGTTGAGATCGAAGAAGAAACCGAGGACCCGCTACTTCTGATGCAAATATCAACAGCATTAACCGTTAATTCTCGCAAACGGACAGCGCGCCATACACGTGTGATATGATTACACATACAACATATGTAGCATGTATAAGAAAAACCCAACCGCACGTACTATACGTAATATATGGTGAGTGCGGTGTATATTATTATATTACGGCCCACACAAGTCCCGTTATATTATGATGTAGCGGAGCGTATAGAGGATCCCGCTGGCTACGAGCACACAAGTCCTCGCAAGACCCGTTATCTCTCGTGCGTGTATACTACGTGTGTTTGTGTAATGGGTCATGGGTCCTTAAGGGTGTTTCGCGACGTACTCGTGTGCGTGTAAGACGTCTGACAAATCCTTCTGTGTGCGTGCAACCCTGCAAACGATATAATAAACGCCGTGTTGCGTGCGCGATGATGTGCGCGTGTGTACACGGTATAATATCTCATATAAATACTACAACAACACCACGGTTTGTACGTACAATAATAATAAACGAGGCGCGCACATCGCACATGCGGTGGCGGAGAGAGTCGAGATTGGTAGGCTTACGTTTAGTAATTTTTAGAAAGCCGGGGCACCGACCGTTTTTACAATGCACAGGCAGTACCTGCAGGACAGACCGTGCACACGTCGTATATAGTACACCCGTGTCCGCCACTCGGATTTATGTTGTTCTAAACGGCCCTAAATAGAGCCGCGTCCCGTCGCGCGAGCCGTGCAGTGCCCGGACGGATTTTAATCGCGCGAAACGCCGCTATTTTCCCACACCGTTCGGGAGAAATTTTCGGTGAAAGGTCAACCCGAAAGAAAATCACATTATACCATGTGCACATTGTCAAATGCCGCGCACAATGGCGACCTTGCGTGCGTGCGATGACGTATACGCGTGTTACAATAAAACTATGCGTTACACAACGTACATATAATATAACAGGACCTCTCACTCTCTCTCTCTATGATACCCACACCGTATGAAGCGTATACTGCACTGTTATAATACTATATATTGCACTATATCGTGTACCGAATCCCATTGTACGTCTGCCTATAAGTACTCCTTTTCTTTCTCCGGATTAATAATTTCGTGTCCGTATCCTTTATCCGAGACCCGCTGCAACGGTAGTTTTGGCGACACACGACTAAGCGCAGACCATCCCTGCCCCGATCCCACAATCCCTCTTTTTCTCTCTCTCTCTCTCTCAACACCACTATACGAAATGTGTACATATATACGTTCGCCTCCACTCGAGAGAACCGTGTGCGCGCCATAGGGAGTACACACTCGGAATATCAAACTACAAAAGCCCGTGTAAGTAACGCGGTGCGGTGCCGAGGACGACAGATTGTAGATTTCCGTAGAGCAATAACAACAATCGTTGCGGTGAAATTTTTACACGCCCGTAACGGATCTTTCGCATAAAACTCCTATTGTGTATACCCCGCAAGACGCTGAGAAAATACATACGCCGACAGCGCAAACGCATTTCCTTTTTTCGGCGTGTGACCGCGTTAGGCGCGTGTGTGACCGCTGTGCGAGTCCGGTGATTCCGCGGGCTGGTCGCGTTCGAAAGACTCTTTGCAGCGTAAGGAGTGGTGCGGGGACGATTCCTATAGGTTTCGCCCGAACGGTTCAGTTGTTACCGAACCTGATATGCCGTCTTCGCTGCGATGAACTTTTGTTTTATTCATTCATTTGGAGAGCAATACGAGTACGTTTGAGGATTTCTCTGCGGACGTAAACACAATGTTACCGAACTTTTTAATTCTCTAATCCCCCCTCCCCACGGTCACAAAACTATCGTTTTCCAACAACTCGTCATGCACTTCGGATAGAATATACCCACGAAAAAAATTTGATTTTGTGCTGTATCTACATTTGATGTATAATATTATATTCCAATATTTCAATCATTCTGTAATCTGTGGTGTACTAAATGACCGCTTCCCCCTCCTCCACCGAACGTTCGATTCACGCGGTACCGGAGAAAGATCGAAACTATATCATTATTGCGCGTAAGATTTAAAACGAAAATCTGATGTTTTTTCGTCGATTGATAGCTGAAGCATGTAAACAATGTATGGTTTGAGTCGAAAGGGCTAAGCATATAGAACTCGGAACGGACTTGCACCGACCGAACGACACATTACCACTCACGATACATTGCTGTTACAACACACTTTACATTGCTCGAGATAAAAGCAAATAGGCAGAAAGAAAATTTATTTATAACATATATATATTATGGCCAAGAAAGAATATCAATAAATAGGTTTAAGTATATGTTGTAAGTTGAATATAAATATAAATAACTATCATAATTTAAAATCCTTTAAAAACTGTAAAAGAGTTCTGGATCCATCCAATGCTTAAATTATTAATTATTATTTATATTTTATTACAACATTTTTATTTCTTTTTTTTCTTTCTTCGTAGGTTATAAATTATTGGATGCCATTAAACTTAAATAGATAAGAATCGCTATCGCCACCCTAGCACAAGCTTAGCTTATAAGGGTAGCTGTAATATTGTGTCTTACTTTTAAATATCTAAATTGAATGTCTTTGTTATATTACAAATATTATTATTATGTGTTCCGTTATGGGTGTAGGGGGAAATCGCGTTGTAACGACGTAAGAAAACTCGTAACGCATTATATGATGTGTACAGCGTGCATCGTGCACAGTGAATACATACAACGAACAAGACGTTAATTAATTACGAACGCGTTTCGGTCTAAAATCTCGAAGCTCGATGTTATTTAACGATAATTATACGTATTATTATTACGATTTTGCGCTCGTTCGACGCAGATATTTATCGTTTCGGCGATCGCGACTCGCGAGACGTGCTGCAGCAGCCGTGTTTACGCGTACACGTCGTAATATCTGCATTTGTGTTTGTATATTGTACTGTTCTCGTCGCGTGGTGAAACGCGCATTAGGCGTACGATTTTTTTTTTTTAAAACCGTAAACAATTTATTACGAAACGTTCGTCGTACACCCGTCGGTGTAACGTATTAACCGATGTATACATGTACAAACCGACTCGTCGTGCGACCGCGACGTACGAATAACACTTTGGGTCGAGAGGGAGAGAGAGAGAGAGAAAAAAAAAAACGCGCAATAGGTGCTCGACTATTATATTTATCATCACAATAATAATACGGTATGACGCATTTTTTGATATTGTGATACTCGTAGTCTATATGCAAATATCACGCAATAATATGATAATATATTTAACTATTCAAGACTCGCACAAACGGAACGGTAAAAAGTAATTATTCTCGTATAAATTCGTACTGAAAAATCATAAATTTATGGTAAATAAATATAGTTTACATTATAAACGTGTATTTAGTATTGTTATGTTGTAGATGTTCAATAAAAACCGAAAGTACGTTTATGAATGTATGTAGAACTATTAATATACCGGTATCCGTACACGTACGTTGACAGGTGAATAATTTAGGTGTAGATAGTGGAAAAAAAAAATTTCAAAACTAATTGTACGCATGCGTATTATGCGAAAACGGCAGTAGTACGGAGTGCCTGGACGGGGATCAACTAAAAACCAAACTATCGATGGTAGGACGAGATAAGTCATCGGACTATAATCCCGAATTTTTTTTTTTTTTTTTTAGTCATGCGATGGCCAACAGTAGACATCCTGTACGTATATATATATACAAATCTAATTAAAAGAAACAAATAGGTAATATATCTTATGGTAGCACTGTACATAACATATACGCATAATAAAAACGTTATTATATTATTCATATATTATATGATAAACGTGTTCGACAGCCGCTAGTGTCCATATATCTTATTATATACATACATGTATAAATACCTACCTACACAAAACATATGACACATAATCGCAGTAAGAATACATAAAGAAGTATGTATATATATATATATATATATATATATATATATATATATATATATCCACACACACACATGTGTGTGCGCTTGTAGGTATACCTGTATATTTATATAATATTATAATGTCTAATTAAATTAGTAGAATTTAATTGGTATACACGGTTTGGATTATAAAAAAAAAAACTGACATTCAAACAAAACGGAATGTGCGTGCGTCCAGCAGACACCAAACCTATATGTAGGTAAAAAAAATTACCTACCCGCACACACACACACACACACACGCGCGCGCATAGTCTGGCAAAGACTGTAAACCTGTTTCGCGTGAATATATATTTTTCGAATCAAATATTATTGGAAACCGAAAATCGATGACTTTTTTCAGCACAGTGTATGTATTTTATAGTAAATGATATAGCCGCGTGCGTTTTCTTCTGTTTTTTATCGCATACAATATCGTATGCATATTATATTTTTGAGAATTCGTATTACATTTAATTGTCTCGCGAAAAATTCCTGTTTCACTTAATTTATCAATTATCTCATCAATTTATGGTTCGCGTTGAGAACTTACCAACCTTTTTCTCGCGTCCATGTCTACCTTTTCCTATGTATAATATTATAAAGTAACAGTTTTTGTTGTTTGTTCGTGGGTTAGACCATTAGTATGTGGTCTCCTTCCGTCAACGTGCGAAAACGTATTTGTGAGTAAAAACGTGTTCCGTGTGCGGTACTGATTAGCTGAATGTAATTCTAATTTTACGTTTTTATCGCCATTTATACCTGCCTCATTTTACACAACATTTATTTCTACCAAAAAAATATTAAACAAAAAACCGATTACATCTTCAATAGTTGTACGATTTAGTCTGGGGACGTATCCAGAGACAAAACCAGCTGCTGTGTTGCGTTTCTAAGTGTAAAACTAAATGTAGATTAATCAATAGGTTATTTATTTTTTTCATACTAAAAACGCATCGGAAATACAGAACGTAATATTTTCGACTATTATCCGATATTATATGAAAAAACAGTGTGTTGCAAGTGCATTTAGAATAAGCCGACAAAATTCGCACGATAAAAATAACAATACATCGGGATCGTATACATATTTATTTATAACAACTGTTATAATATGTACAATGAAGCGTAGAAGTAGTTATCGGTAGACACGTATAATAATAATGAATAAGTGTATCGACCGTGTGGCATATAAATATTATTGTATTATATCCGCGTGCGACCGTTTCTCGTGCGTCCGACACGGTACGATACGATAATATAATATACCTACCCTGTATGGGTACACGCCTCATCACGTGGTATACGTATATATTATTATTATTATTATTATATGTTTCTACGAACGAGTCCTTGTATCATTATTATATTCGCCAGTCTCTCGCTGTGCAAAACAACATCTTTTTTATACGCACGTATCGCGCGCGCAGACGACCGATCAATCAACTCCTGTCCCGATTTCAATTGATACAGCACCAGCAGCAACTTACAGCGCGTTATTATTATCATATGTTTGAGAGGTCATAGTCAATCAAAATCCGTAAATACATACACACACACACGCACGCACACGCACACGCGCGCACGACACCGATCGAATGCGGACAAATTAACAAATTCCTAGTACCGATTTTTTTTTATACACGTGCTTGTTTTTCCGAATAGCCATGGTACGTGCGCATTTTGATATTTACAAAATTATTCTTAAACCCATATTACGCGTGCCGAGTTCTGTACACAAGATCCGAACTGTCGCAGACAGTTTTTGAAAACACGGTATAGGATATATTAACCCCTTCACGACATTGTTTTCTCTCTCCCCTCCCAAAGGAACGCTTAATTATCCACGACCGCCGTCGGCTCGGTTTTCCGCTAAGGTCATTAATTATTTCATACATTTTGAAACAGCAACAGGCAACTATATCATACAGCGCGTATAAAACGTATGTTGCGTGTTGGCTAGTTAAAAATTCTAGACATTCGAATACCGCTTTGCCGTCGTGTTTTATTAGAAAGTCTTTTTTATACATTTTTTTTTTTTTAATTGTTATTATTCCGACTTCTAGGTGATATTTTAAAAAAAAAAAAAAAACCTTTTCGTAAAAACATTTAAAAAACCGGTCGAGTGGTGTGAGGCCAAAGCCTTTCTACACTGCATATGATTAGGAAACAAATTGAAACTGCACCCGTGGACGCGGTCGCCACCACTGCAGCAGCAGCAGCTTGTACATTGCGGAACATTCAAAATCGTCAATATAATAAGGACCACCAGTGCTTCTTGACTTTTTTTTCCTCCGCTATTCCGAGAGCTGCGCGCATATGTATATGCAAATACTTCACGAGTATCGGCAATAATATTAACATACATACCATACAATATTACCGTGGCATAACTCGTTTTTCACGCGTTTCGTGCGAGCGTATATTATGAATACGTACGTATGTATATACACACATTACTTATACATTGCGCGCGTTCAGACCGCTAAGGACGAGCGAACGGATTCTCGATTAAATCTGCACCACCGCTGCGGTACAGAAAATTTACCGAAAAAGTTTAATATTATTATTATTATTGTGATGCAATTAAATATTGAAATACGCTTTTTATCATTCGTCAATGCGTTTTCCGTTAAACGACGAGTCTTGCGGATAATTTTAGGCACACCCAGGTACATAGCTCCTGTAATTATACTATAAAAGGGCAATCCGTGCGGGAGAAGACGTGCAGGTATCGATAACGCCTTTGACGAAACTCGACTTATAACCCGTTGTCCGTGCATCATTGTTGCGTGCGATCGATTAAACATACATACATACATATATATACTACGTATTGTGTACCGCGAGTACCATGCAGCAACTGCCGATCAAGTTTTTGTGTTTTCGAAAAAAAGTATTTCCAGATCATGCGCGTTCCTCCTGGCGAAATACTACAATATATTCAGAAATATCTGCGACTGGTCAGAAAGCTGGTCGAAAGAGACTGAATAGCAGAGGCTGATTTTACTCAAGTGTATAGGGGTGGGGAAGGGGTTGGCGATACTAAATAAATGAAAAATACGAATATAATTATATTAATAATTGTAAATGGCCCAAAATTCGTGATAAGCACACGAGTTTGGTACATTTTTGTTTCGGACACGCAGCACAAACCCTTTATGACGACACCGTTTTTACACGACAAATAAAAAGTAGAGACTACTAAGGTACGGTGAAGTACGACAGTACGACCACCGCTTCTACTAGTCCCCTCAACACGGTTTGTATAAGTGATTATTACCGCAAATACATGTACCACGTTTAAATTTCAAGCGACACAACTCAAGAATCATAATATATATATACCGTCTATTCGTATATTGAAGAACTATATGTATACAGTCAAACGTCAATGAAACGAAACTCTCTGAAAATCCACGCATTAACGGAACTATACAATTTTCATTATCAGAATTGTTTCTATTTAACGAAATATAGTTTAATATTATCTTTTTAAAACAAATGTTCAACAATTCTAGTTTTTAGAGTATACACACTGACACTCGTCAATCGTCATGCATTCGGGTAAGAAAATGTAATCCGGATTAATCGCTGTGATCCTGGCACGCATCATAATGACATATTATACCTGATTACAATAATGGGCTGTTATTAATACTGTTCACTTAGAAGTTCGTTAGAATACAGTATATTTGACTGCGTAAACTGTACATGTTCGGCGAGAGTGCAGCGCTCGTAACCTAAAATATAAAATTATGAAAACTCTTGTATAAACTACATTATATATATACAACACGAAAACTATGAAAACTATTAAAACTGCGCTGTATATAGTTGTATATAAATCACGCCGTGTACGCGAGTTTATGGATTTATCGTCGTCGACACTTAACCGCGTTATAGCGTATAATTTACTTTTGATTGATTGCTTTTAATATGTATATACACGCGGTACGGCGAAACCCTCAATATATATATATATATATTTACAAAGCTCCAGCAGCAGCGGGGAAACTTGAAGCGTAATAATAACAATAATAATATTGCAGGACAAAGCGAAATAAACTGTTTGCCGTGTACGCTGCAGTGTCGACGGGGCGCAAAAACGATTTTATACGCGCGCACACACACATATATATATATATATTTGATAAATGTATATGCGTACACCGTTCGCCGTGTGTGAGTGTGTGTACATTACTAGTTACTGTATAATATACTGCAGCGGATAGCACACAGTGCCCAGAACCGTGGTCGTCAGGGGAGGAGGAGGAGGAGAAGGATGGAGAGCCGAAAGAGAGAGCCAAGACGGGGTTGTATAATACGTATAAATGTGTGACGTGCGGAGGGAAGAGGGCGAATAATAACGGTGTACATACATATAAACTATACAATAATAATAATAATAATAATATTGTCACGTCCATACACACCCTTTTGCGGTGAGATGGCCGCTCGTATATATACGTACGTGGGGTCGGGTCGGTGAAGGATCAATGTGATTTTTACGACGGACCGCCCGCCAACGTGTGTATTACGGCTTAACTACTGTTTCCTGGCGTGCGCGCGTTTGTGTGTACACGGTTTTTGTTTGATTAAAAACTTTACGCGCGCGCACCCCACTCGCATCGGTCAGCGGGGAACGCGAGGGCGTAAGAATCGAGTCGTTTAACCGCGAATCGCGGTCGAATAACGAGCACCGGTGTTCTAGGTGGCGTGGATATTTTTTTATTCGCAGTAGCTTACCTGTGCGTCACGAGTTAACACCGAGTGCATATTACAGTGGCTTATCCAGACATTTATTTTGGGGGGGGGGGGGGGTTATGAAAAATAATTTCTTAAGTATGTTTTCAAACGACGGAGTGTCGAAAATGTTCGTTCTCCGGTGGCAGTAGACAAGTGTAAAGAAAATGTAGTGTGGATATTATTTGATAAATGTCTGGGCTTGTTTCAAAGTATACTTCAATACCATTTTTGTTCATATATATAGATAACTATAATATAATATTCAGCTATAAACACTTGTTATTAATTACAATTTTTTTAATTATTGTGTTTTATTTTTACATAGTATATGATATTATATTATTATAGTATTTGAATATTTAACAATTTTTTTTAAACTTCACAATTTTCGGGGGGGGGGGGGGTTATAACCCCAACCCCTCCTCTGGATACGCCACTGGCATATTACGTTATTGGGAGTATGATATTATATTATTACACGGTCTCTAATTTTGTTTGATACGATAGTAACACGGATGGACTTTTAGTTTATAATGATTGGCTCCTATACGTAGCATGCAATTAAAACGTATTATTGTGTTTCGTGATGAAGTAGTCGAGTTTTTTAAACGTGTTTTTAGATTTTACGAAAGCAATAGCCAAAAAACAAACAAATAAACTAACACATAACACGTTATGGTCAAAACACTTACCGAATTTGGTGTGTGTTTACAATTGAAGTGTAATTACACTTTATTCGATTGACAACGCATATAATTAAATGTAGGAAAAACCTTCTCGATAATAATGAATTGATTTTAATAATATAATGTGACACACCACTACTTTCAGAACAATTGAAATAACAAAAATAGCCCTTAGTTGAAGAGTTTGAAATATGTATGTGTACATTTGTTTTGTTGCTAAAAAAGAAACTTCATCGTCCGTTCGCGTTCGCTTACATCGGTTTACTGCACGTAAGAGTGTAACGATAACACCCGAATAAAAAGAACAATTTTATATCTATTATTATTTATCATTTTATTTTGACTCCTGTAACGATAATATTAATTTAATAACATACGCATTTCGGATAAAGATAATTATCTAAAGGTTTTTCAAGAAGACGAAAAAGGTGTTATATGACTAGGGTGAATTAAATGAAGAGGCAGTCGCCGAAATATTTTCTCCTTTCACAATTACTATATTCCGAAGCCATGTTACTTGCACTCACCACTATTGTAGTTCTTAAAAATTAAATCCTATCCAGTCTTTTGACCACGTATAATCAAGCGTTTGTTTTGGAAATAGTGAGTATATATATTACCCATTTAGGTATAATTAAAGTATTAGATATTGATAAATTTATTTCGTAACGGTGTGATTGAATATAGTCTCAGTAATGAGTACTGTTTATGTTTATATAATTATATGTAATAAAACACTGAATGTCTGAATACAATATAGTGCACACACTGGATGCAGCCGATAAAAGTTAATGTACAAAACTAACGGACCGGTTACAATCATTTGGGTATAAACCACGTGCGTACCTATATAATATATTGTGTATACCTACAATTTTTCACGGACATTTGAACAACGATCATAAAACCGTGATCGTAAAAATGTCGTTTTAAATTAATTTTACCAATGTCCAACACCTTCGTTTACACAATTATTATAAAACTCGGATGTATTATGTATACGCAGGTATAAAATAAAGGTGTATTTTAAAAAAAACCTCCAAGTAGGTGTATATATATTTATATGAATAAATAAATAAATATACATTTTTTTTTTCTCAGCAGAACTTAATGAAGTCGATTTAATACAAACACGATATAAAACTACCTATTCGAACTTGTATAATTATATAACGTTGTGATGTGTATAATATATTATCTGATGTGTGTGCGTATAAATCTTTAATGATTTTGTTTTTGAAAACGTTTAATTGGACTTATCGTGAACGGATCACATCAGCTCGTCTCACGCGCGTTACGCAAGCAATTGATTTTAGGTATAGGGTATTTCGTATTATAATCGTATACATAAAATTTTTATTTTTTCCTCCAAACAATAAAATATCATTTAGACACATATATTTTGATGCCTTGAAATTTAACTCAAATAGTAGAGACATACGTGAACACCCATTACTCATATAAATAATGAACAATATATAAATCTATATACACGCGTGAATATTATGTGTATAAAATCTGTTTTCGATCATCAAATAGTTTATTATTATCATATTGACCTCCAAATCGCGCACGCCATCGCCATAATTATTATGCGCATTATATAATACACAGGATTCGATTAAACACTCGTTTTTCAATACAAACGTATGAATGAGTATTTATTTATGCAGATATACGTGAATATGCCGCATAAATCAACACATGCTACCTGAAATTCGTTTTTTTTTCGCCCAACACGATCATATTACTATCGAACGTTATTAATTAGGAACAAATAACTTTCGTCGATTATATATGTATAATACGTGTTCGCATAAAGCGTGTTCCACGTGAGAAACCGAAACGTACGGTTTTTTTCTCCCGCCGAATTCTTGGTATCTAAGCAATTACCGAGGCTGGAGTAAAAAAAAAAGACAAAAAAATACATCTGTGCCAAACAATAATATATTATTCCCCTAAAAATAGGCCAACCGACGACGTGTCCTCTCACTGTGTCACGAAAAAAATGTCAAAATACTGGTTCCGCTACGCGTTTTTCGTTCCCGCCGGTATATATATATATATGTATAGGATGTACGCTAAGTGCAGTTGCTGCTGCAGTGCTCTGCAGTCGTTGCACCAGATACGCGAGCGTGTACACACTATAGGTATAATTATAATTATATAGTGCAGTCTTATCACAGATTTGCTACGAATCACGGATCGTTCGACTTGACATAATGATTATAATACTTACTATTATATCTTATACCGTTCCGCTACAGATTGACGAATTTATCGGTGCGTATGAATATTAAGCAGGTCGAAATTCGGTTCTAATCATTTTCGAAATTCAAATCGGCAAAGTATTCCGCAAAAGTCATGTACAAAGTTCGAGTGACGTAAAGGTAAACTATTATAATAATACATTTTTTAGCTCAAAAACTTAAACACGCATTCGTCGTGACGGCAGCAATGACACCGTGACCGTTTTCAGTCCTCATAGTACAAGAACTATATTTTATGTGTGCTCGACAATGATTTACATACTCCAGCTCGCATAGTATATATTATCTGTACTCGTCAAATTTAGACCAGTAATAAACGCTCGACGAGAACACTCCTTAATATATTGTTTTTATCTAGTACCCACAACGTTTTGTACATAGTATAGCAGTAAAAAGGGGTAATACACAGATGCGTACAGGGTGCATTATTTAAATCGGAATATAAGCGGTTTATAATATATCCTAGGTAACCAAAAGGTGGAAAAGTGTATGCGTCCAGCCCAGAGCCCGAAACAGTTCCGTCCCTTAAAAATGTGATTTTTGAAAAATAATCTCCCAGTGCGTGTACACATATAGTAATATAGGCAGTACATTTCCTCAGCATTTCAAATGAATCATTACAATAGTTTTGGCTGTTCGCTGATCAGCCAATGAATGAGTGAGCGCAGTTTTTGAATAACAAATAACATATTACAACAGATAACGTTGTGCCTCGTAAGTTATTATAAATAGTTTGGAAATTTCGATTAAACATTTGTTTGTCAATTTCTTATTTAGCTTATACATTCAGCACACCACGTCACATGTATCATACTAAAAGGTACGCCTACGTTTAAAGTTACTCACTGAAAGACGTCAGCGATCTTATCCGGGATACGAACGACGTGGCCGCCGAACTGTAGTGATAACAATGATAACGGTGGTAACCAAGGAATCTATCCATTACCTTAAACAGGGTCACAGGGAGAGCGAAGAACAGATTTTAAAACCCAAATTGCACGCGACCGACTTCAATTTTAAAGCACATGACGCATAAGTAACCTACACGGCTAATTGGAACGCAGATGAATATCTATAAAAGAGACGCGAGAATGTTTACATGAGAGCTATATATGTAGGTATTATTATTTTTTTATTGATCTCATTTATATGACACTGGTGTCGGAGGCCATTAGTTTTTTACATTACAATTCACAATCTGTATATAATTACATTTTGTTTTTTTTTTTTACATTATGTTTTCAATATAGTTGAAAAAACATATTTTTCTTGGAAACAATATTAAACTTTGATTTTGTTGGTGATTGGATCCAAGTGCGGTTATGCGAGCTGTTTATTATACGCGTGTATACTGTTTCATAATAAATCATATTGTTTTTACCCGGTCCGTGGTTAGTACCTCAGATGCTTATTGTTCAACATGGTGTAGAACTGTAGACTGTCGACGAATCGATTTTTTCGTACGTCGTAAAAATATGCAACTGTATTTTTTAAGCGCTTATGTATCACCATGTATTTATATACATTTGTTTTGAAATAAACGCTTGTCTCTATAAATACTGAATCGTGCGAGTGAAAGATTTATTAAAAAAAATTCCAAATTAATTAGTTAAATATTAATAATTAAATATAAGACACAGCTGTTTAGATTGATGACATTTTTTTAACATAGGTGCTATAGAGAATCTCTGCCTCGATTTTCTACCGAAACAAATTTACGTTCTTATCCAACATATAACATTTATTGTATTGTATGTGATCGAACATTATCCGAGGCATTCTAACTGACTCATATAATCCTTGAATAGCCCGCTTACAAATAAGAACTGCTAGTAGCTAATTAATTGAAGGCTAGTCTCGGTAATTTGTCGGAATTTATAAGCGTACATACCTACAATATTATATACACTATATGTCTACATTGCATACGTTTACTGCGAGGAATGCAGCAGATTTAGAATCGCATATTGCTGCATAATTATACATAACGTCGAGCACTTCTTGATTGACACGTCTTGTCGGAGGTTTTTTTTAACGACTTGTCCACAGAGATATAAAAACATCTAACCTAGGTGCCGTCGCGTCATATTGCTATCATAATAAATACTATAAGGTTAAGGTATTCATGCGCATAATATCGTCGTCGGATGTTGCGTGCACGCGCGGAATGTGTACGATGATTACACGCCCACAGGGGTGGGCAACTGGCGGCCGTCGTACCGTTTTGATCTGTCTCGAGTTACTTTTTAAAATTAAACACTCTAAAATTATTCGAGCACATATTCGAACAATTATTCGAGAAAATATTGAGAAAACGCTTATCTACGAGTTCTATATTATTTAACGCTGAATAATGTTTAAACATAACATATATAGCTCATATAATTATTTTGTTATATCAAGACATCAAGTGTTGTGTATATAATAATTTTTGAGGACAATCTTTCCTTTTCAAGGCGCATTCATTTATCAGTTAGTAATGCTCTCAGAAGCTTAGGTTAGAAATACAAAAGAGTTTAAAAATACAAATACTCTAAGATTGTTAAATTGTTCACTTGTTAGATCTGTAAGCTCTAATTTGGTTCTTTAATTCGGTTCCCTAATTTTGCTGCTCATATTATTCCATTAGAAAATGTTTAATACAAGTATTATACTAAATCTATCAGTTTTAAACCGAATACAAGTTTATCTAGGGATCATATTCACTCTACTTGGTTAGGTATTACGTCTTGTGAAATCAAAAAAAAGTTAGTGATCTTATATGTATTTATAGGACTTACAAAATAGTAGTGTAGATTGACCGGAGTTACTGTCAACAGTTGGTTTTCACACTGGACAAATGATAATGAATATGTTCAATTTTTTACCACTAATTTATAGCTCAGCATCATATTTTCCTCGATTACTATTGTTTGCAAATAACATTTCAAACTCTGTTTATTTTCTCTTTATGTCTCGTGAAGTTTTTAAGTTGAATACTTGTAACGTGCTATCTAATTATAATTTGTAATTCGTGAGTTCTATTGTTGTACTTGGTATTATCTAAAGTTTATTGTATTTCTTAATTTTACTAGTACTTATCAAAACATTGTTTTATCTGATGTTTATTGAGGGTTTTCACCCGTTTTTGATTTATAAATAAATAAATAAATACGCTGTGAAGTTTTAGTATTCGTTTTCCGACCCTCTAGATTTAAGAGGTCTGAAAACTGGCTGAAAACTGGCTATACACATAATAACTTAAAGTCGCCCACACCTGTTATACTCGACACTTGCGTTACGCATTTGCATACGCGTGATCATGCAGAGCGGAATCGCGGCTCCCGAGGACCTAGTGCAGATATTCGTCCCGGACACGATGACGGTGGGGGGCGCCCGCATAAAAGTAGCTCACTATAGTTGCAAAATTATTCTAGGGTCGATACGTGCCGTCACCCTCCTACCCTAAACGATCGGAGTGACGAAGCGACGTGTAACTGAAACAAATCTGGATTCGGTTTATCGCGTAATTTCCGTGTTTGAATGTCTGAACGTGTCGGGATGGCCTATTCAGTGTTACACAACCATGGTGCTCACCGTTTCGGCCATAATCGCGCGTTGACAAAGAAGTAATTTTTGTCTCGCCGTTCGTTCGAAAAGTCCGGGGTGTTGAGAAAATATTTTCTCAGGTGACACGACGAGCGCGCACGATGACGACGACGAGTGCGAGGAGAACGGCGGAGGACCGTATAGGCGGTTGCGTGCCGGCGAGAGGCGGTGAACGGGTGAGCGGCGCGGTATTGACGCGCGCGGCCGATCGTGCCGGAAGAATGGGCGGCCCTCCGTAATTGGTCCCCCCCCGCGACCGCGGCCATATTGAACCGCGCGACGTCCGCCCGCACCACCGGCACCGACCCCCCTCCGCG
Organism: Periphyllus acericola; assembly: GCA_949715065.1. NCBI lineage: Eukaryota > Metazoa > Arthropoda > Insecta > Hemiptera > Aphididae > Periphyllus > Periphyllus acericola. Next base: position 7,644,136 of record OX454269.1, on the reverse strand, counting down.
GGCGACGGTGCGTCCGTCCCGCGCTTCCGCCGGCGCCTCGGGACCGAACACCTCCCCGCCGCGCGGGAGCCGGGTGCACAGACGTAGCGGACGAGACGATTGTCGCGTGGGACGCGCAAACCGTACGCCCGACCCGTGTGGGCTTTGAGGACGCCAAAAGCGCGCGCGCGCACCCCGGGACGACGGCGAGGACGGGTCTTATGCCCGACGGACGCTCTTGGCCCCGGATCCCCAGTCGTGGCCGCACGTCAAAAACCGCGGTTCGAGTGTATATATAGATGCGACGTATTATGCAAACGTGCGGATCTTAGGACTTGGGAGATGTGTGTGAGGAACAAACGACGCGAGCTCTGTGAATCTATGTCAACAATGAATTTTATCAAATTTTTTTTTTTTTTCAATCTCAATTTTATTATTGCTAAACATAATAATATTTGAGAGTGTGTTATATACATAAAAAACATACACGGGATATATATCATGTAATAGGATTGGCACTTGTATACAGTTTTACCCTATCTTAAAAATTAGTCTATTGTCATATATAGGTATATAAATATTATATATAACATATACACACGCACACATACACACACACGTATATATATTATAATATTTGTATGTGCATTTATTTATATAGCTTACAGACGGCGTTATTTACAAAAATAAATTATCGATTTCGCGCAAAACCGTTTTCAATTTATATAATATATAATCCGCCGTACACGAGAAGTAAGAAATGAAGGCTTGTATGTACAAAAGAGAAAAGAATAATGCGATTTCCGTCAAACAATACAATCCAACGAAAAAAAAGTCTTATCACAACTAACAACACATAAATAATAATAATAATAATAATAATAGTAATAATAATAATATTAAATTAAACGGAAGTCGAGAAATAAAAATAAATTTCTTCGGATGCTCACGCGATGACGGTCTATCTGTATGAAATAATATGCTATACACCTCTACTGCGCGAGGGATAGATCGTCGTAAGAATATAATATAAATGAGGAACTCGTTAAAACAATAATTCAATTGGTGGCATGTATAATGTATACGTATAGTCGTGAAGAGAATGGGGTCGGGGACGAAACGATATATTTTACAGGAAAAAAAAAACAAATATCATATGAGACCTTTTCGTAACAAACGATATACGAAATTAAATATATATTATAGGTAATCATAATATTATGTGTGTAATAAATGCGATATAACGCGCACGTGTAACATGAGCCCCGGACTCGCGTGTGTGATGGTTCGTTTTGGTGACTAGTTTCCATGTACAATAATAATAATAATAATAATAATAATAATAATAATAATTAAGAGAATATTTATATGCATAATATGTAACGCGTAAAATGTATTGTGTAATATATAGAACGAGATAGATACGCGGCGCGTATAGTCTTTGAGTACCGTTTTGTGGGGCTGAACGTGAGGACCGTGCGTACTAGACGCTGGTCGTGGACCCCGGACCACCGCCGCCCATCGAAGGGGTGGGCGACACGGGGGTGGCGGACCGCCGACCGCCGCCGGGCGACAGCGACGAACGCGGCGGCGGCTGTTGCTGTCCGCCGGCCGGTTGGTGCGACGGCGGCATGCCCTGCTGCTGTTGCTGCTGCTGCTGCTGTTGCTGCTGCTGCTGCTGCTGCTGCAGGCCCTGCGCGATGAGGTGGGCCATGGTGGGCCGGTGCGACAGGAGCGACTGCAGTTGGTGCGGGTGGCCGAACAGCTCGGACGGGTGTTGGAAATAGTGCGGCAAGTGCGGGTTGCCGTACAGCGGGTGGTGCGGCCGGGCCGCGGCCACGGCAGCCATCTTCAGCTTCTCGATCTCGGCCTCTTGCAGCCGCTTGGCCTTAGCTCTCCTGTTCTGGAACCATATTTTAACCTGCGCAGGACACGGTAATCAAAGATTAGAATGATGCGTGAGTATGGTTTTCGTAGTTTTTTTAGTTGCGGGTATGCTGATCACTTTATCAGGCTTATTTTAACATTGTAAATATAGTAACGATGTTATTCTGAAGTGTTTTTTTGGTTCACACGATTTATCAAAAATCCAAATGAGCCATTCCGGTCAGAAATAGCATAAGGCGCACATTGAAAAATGAAAAAAAAAATGTATGATCTCAACGAATCTAATTTTATGCGATTATATTTTATTTGTGGTTCTTTTGTATCAATACGTGCAAGATATATAATATATTATATGGACCGGATATGAACTTATAATAATATAACGTGTGACATTGTTGTTTCGTCAAAGGATTTTGATATTTACCTGGGTCTCGGTAAGGTGAAGCGAATTTGAAAACTCGGCCCGTTCCGCGATGCTCAGGTACTGTTTTTCCCGGAACTTTTTCTCGAGATTCAACAGCTGTTGCGTGGTGAACGGCGTCCGGGGCTTCCTGTTCGGTTTGTGCTTGCGCAGGTTGCACTTGAGTTTCGGCGGTTCGCCGTTATTGGAATCTGGAGAAAAACAAAACGAAAGCACCCATGAGTTACTTGGTCGTAATACAGCTTACAATACATCGCACGTGATGGCAAATCTCATCATTATTTTATTTCGAGTCGTATTATTATTATTACACGCCTAAACCGGCGATCGCGACTCTTTCGGCGCTGCACAAATCCCTCGCCGTGGCCACACACTCGAATACGTATGTCCGCACATAGGTCGTAATGCGGGTTGGCGCTCGTGCGCGTGTGTGCGCGTGCCGTCCGTCTAAAAATACGCGGAGAATACGGTAATATACACGTGTGTGTGTGGCGTGTGCGACGACGATTAACGACGATAAACGGGCGACAGTGTACGTGTTTTAAAAATTTGTGGCAAATTTAAACGCGTGAAAATCGAGGCCAAAAAATGTAAAACTCACAGACAGCGGCGGCGGCGGCGGCGTTATCGACTATAATAATATATTATTCGCGTTTAGGCCCAAGTGTTGTTTTTTTTTTTCTTTCCAACTTGGCACGACCCGCGACTTTGTGTACGTGTGCGTGTGCGAGCCGCAGCGACGGGCCGGGTCGCGCCGATTAACACATTTTACGTTCGTTTTAACGTGCATTTGTCTCGGTCGGGATGGAGAGAAAGGAGAGAGAGAGAGAGGAGAGAGCAATTAGACGCCGCTAAAAATAATAATAAAACGACGGCTAAGAGATGACGAGGAAACGCTAGAGGAAAGGAAAAAAAAAAGAAAAAAGTCGCCCAATTAGAGAGAGATACGCCGGCGGAATGCGTTCACGGAATACCACCGTTGCAGACGTAGTCGTCGTCGGCGACGAGGCTCTGTTGCAGCGGCGCAGGCGAGACGAGAGAGGAACATCGCACAACAATATATAATGTACGACGCAGCGTACGAGTATAATGTGTATAATATGATACGCTTATATTGTGCTTGTACGTATTGTATACACGTGCCGCAAACGGCGAAACAATAGACCATTTAATGCGATAAATGGATAATATGAAAATATCGTTATTATTGTAATTATTGTCATTGTCATTCTTTCTTACGGTAAATCATTATTCAAATTACAAAGTACTACCGATATATACACGTACCGATGTATTACGTTAAGCGCTAATAGTTTCATTGAAATCGATTTGTG